>CM070732.1:19655586-21071544 GCA_036346275.1 Otatea glauca | reverse complement strand
TAGAATTATCGAAAAATGATCGGCGCACTCGCACCGCGAGAGAACTCATACTGGTCACCACCACAGAGACAAGTCAGACTCCTCCGCGAGAATCGGGAAAGAATCGAACACCAAAGACCATCTCGCAAGTCATCACCGTCTAAAAGAAATCTCAATCATCACGTGAAGCAAGGACAATCCGGAAGAAATTACCGGTGACATGGTGAAGAGAGAAAAAAAAAGCATATAAGCGCCAAAGATAACATCTCACTTTAAAAAGGTGCCACCACTGAGAAGACTAAAGTTGACAAGAGCAGCGCCAAAAGTTTTTTCTAGTATGGCAAAAGTGCAAAAAGCAGGGCAAGCTTAGAACCTTGCAAAATGTCAGGACTACGAGCGCATATCTAGAAAGCAATACTTGAAGGTGGCTAGTACCAAGCGTTGAGGTTGGATGCTCGGGCAGATCCTCGCTTCAACGCGAAGCTCAAGAGCAAGGTCTCGGTGGAAGTTCTTATATGGAAACTAGCTGGTTGGCAGGAGCTCATTTCACTAATTCCACGACAACTGGCGTATGCGTCCATCGCTGGTACATGCTGTGTATCCAACAAAGGTATGGAGTTATTCGCAGTCTGATACACGGAGCAAGATTTTCACAATGGGGATAACATCTTTTTGGTGAATTTCGAGGAGGTGTACATGTTGTACCAGCAAGATGCCTTGGACGTGAATATACTTCGAATGTGGACTTTGTAAGTCTCTACGTATATTATTGTGCATTCTTGTACTGTTTAATTGCATGTCTGACTTCTTTCGTATGTAGAATGGAGATACAAATTTGTAGAAGAAATGGCAATGACAATCTAGGATTCCTAGATGCGGGGCTTCTCAACGAGAAGCTTGTGAGGGACAATCCACAGTTCAATGAAGAATGTATATTTAATACTTTTTTGAAGCTGGAATACAAAACCTCCATACTTTTACCCTATAACATTAAGTATGTATTTCCCTACTTCTAATATCGCTTTATCGCTTTTTGTGTAACACGTGCGATGTTAGAGTAATTAACTACGTTGACATATATATGCAGTGTTTCAGCTGGGTCCTCCTCGTCATCCAGCTTAGATGCAAGCGAGATTTTTATCTTGGACTCTAGGAGAAAACCAACTAAGCTGTATCAAGACTTTTGGGACATGCTTAACAGGTAAACTCGATCGTTGTGTTATTGCTCTAGCAATATTCTATTCTACTTCATTTAAGTTTACTTAATATTCAAAATTATTCACAGGGCATTCGCACGATCTTTGCGAAGAAAAGTGTTCGCCATCGTCCCTATAGGAAACATTTCAAATAGTAACCGACTTTCCATGTATGAGGCAAGACCGAGAAACAATTTATGTGCATACTATGTATGTACAAATTTACATCGATTGTCACGGAGACTGTAGGCTATAATGAAGCCATGGTACATAATTACACATTGATGCCTACTTTTTCATTTACCATATATCTTCATTAATTAACTTTTCTTTCTTCAATAACAAATACCCAAACCGAGAACAAATAAGTTATTAATGTAAATTATAGTAATTCAAGAACAGCTGTTGAATTCATTCATGACGATGTCATCAATCCAAACGGCGAAGTTCCACACGTAGCCTCATCGCCTCATTCTACCGTGGTCGGTGCAAAATCAAAGTCAATGAGAAGAGATGAGATGTAGTCGAACTACATTTGTAAATAAATCATTGTAAAACAAAGTATTGTGATACTTAATTTAATATATTTGAATTATGATTTTAACGATGCTTTTTATATACATGGATATTTTTGAATTATGATTTGAACGATGCTTTATATACTATATATGGACACCGATAAACAATTTTATAAAAATATATATATTGAACAAAAAATATGCAATAAAAATATTTGGTTCATGGCTTGTCACCGCCGGTTCTTGAGAAAACCTAAAGTGATGTGTATATATCATCGTCGGATTGAGGTATAACCGGCAATGCTAGTCCTATATCACTACCGTTTTATATATAACCGAAAGTGATAATTATTATCACCGGATTTTGGTTTATCTCGAGTATCATGCCGCGCACCAATGACCGCAGTGATGTGTCGCTGCAATAGTAGTGCATGCTTCTTGGGAGACGTCACACACACTTGGGCCTAACTAATTAGCACCCACAACTAACTAATCGCAGATTGCTTGCATGCATGAGCTTGTGGAGTTATCGTGTTATTATCCCTAGCGATGTAGCCAGCCCCGATGCCACTTTCTCCATGACATGGGATTAGTGCATTGCATTAATTTGACTAGCATATCACTCTTAATAGTGAAGTGCTCACGATTTTATCCGCAAAGATAAATTGTTTATTTGAATATTTTATTTTATCTAGACTATTATTCGTAACATGGTACTCATTGATATAGAGTCTATGTACGTAATGTAGTCGTAAAATTTGTCATTTGTTTATTCCGTGTTACTACGCATGACATGGTATTTATAATCACGAACCCATGTACAAGCGTGAATCTGATAATTTGGTTATTTGATGATTTTATCATGTATCATTTTCTTTTTTTGCAGATATACCGCCGTGATTCGCCTCGCTTAAGGGACCGAATCTAAGAAACAGGGTCTTGAGTCTTCTCACCCTTGATTCGCTTCCATACGAGTGCCCGATACTAAGAAACGAAGATTTTGGATCTTCGCTTCTGCATCCATGTCCACTATGGGACCGAATTAGGAAGTGAGGTCTTGAATCTTGTCACCCTTGATTCGCTTTCCAAACGAGTGCCCGATACTAAGAAACAAAGATTTTGGATCTTCGCTCTGCATCCATGTCCACTACGGACCGAATTAGGAAGTGAGGTCTTGAATCTTCTCACCCTTGATTCGCTTCAAACGAGTGCCCGATACTAAGAAACGAAGATTTTGTATCTTCGCTCTTGCATCCATGTCCACTACGGACCGAATTAGAAGTGAGGCCTTGAGGAGAATACATCTTGACTTGGATGAGGATGGGAGGAAGAAGAGCACCTTGGCTTGTATCACTTGAACAAGCTTAAGGGCCAAGGAAGGACATGATTCTCACCTTCTTTTACCTTCTTGCTTTCTCCGATGGCAGCTTGTTTGCTCTCCTTTCCTTTGGTTTCTCTCAAGTGTTTTTCTCCTCTAGTCTTTTCTCCAAAGTTCTTCTTTCTCTCAACCTTCACCCCTATTTATAGAGCAAGGATGAGAGGGAGGCTTCATGGAGGGAGTTACAACAATCTGCTCTCTTTATCCTCGCATGCATGGATGCGGTTTAGTCTCTCCCGCATATTCGTGCACATTAGTTTCTCGCATGCATGGATGCGTTTTATCCTCGCATGCATGGATGCGGTTTAGTCTCCCTCCCGCACATTCGTACATGCTTATGTGGCTGTAGTTAATTAGTGGAGAAACCGATTATTACTTCAACCTCCTTTCTCGATGTGTGCACGACGGGATGGTGTCACGAATGCGGCGGTCGTATTGTTGCATTTGAGCAACACGCACGACGTATATACGCTGAAAGCGCTTGCCCATTTTGTAGGATGCTTCGCTGGCCTTTGTCATTAGTTAATCCTATTGGGAAACCACGTGGCCTAATGAAAGCCCACGATGGTTTCTTAGTCGAAACCCTAGGCGACTACTATATAAGGAGAAGGATCCTCATTGTACAAGCAATCACAAAGCAATAAAGAATTCTCGTCCTCGCTCTCCTAAACTCTGTCTCTTTCTCTCTCTGTTTCTACTTCAATCTGTTCGGGAACCCTGACTATTCGAGCGCAGGTTCCTTAACACGTTATCACGACGGCTCTACCGCGAACGGATTAGAAGGTGAGAAAGGGGGACTCGACGATTAAATCTAATCGCTCTTGTTTCTATGCATGCATCTATCCTACGATCGTGCATCGTGATTCGCCTCGCGGGCACAAAGCTACAGACGGCCAAGCAACAAAGACAAAGCGTGATAACTGCTCATACAAAAATAAAAATCGGGCGGAATAAAATTCTCGCCAGCACTCGCAGCATCGCCGCACGGCCCAACGACGGGCGCGCGCTCAAGCCACCGCGCGCGCGCGACGTTGCCTGCATCGCACGGCCGCGCTTCGCAGCCACCGCCGAGCCCGGTTGAGCCCGCCGGCGCTGCACACACCGCCGACGGCATCGCCGCTGCCGCTCGTCGCACGGCGCCGCCTGTCCGCCGCTCGGCCGTGGCGTCGCAGTTCCCGACCCGCTTATACCGCCGCCGCCGTCGTCGCACCCGCTCGCAGCCACCGCCCGCCGCCGGCCCGCCGCTGGCATCAGCCGCCGCTTCGCTAGGCTCGAGAGCCGCGCGCTCGACCGGCCGCCGACTTCGCGGCACGCAAAGATCGCGCCTGCCACTTCACCAAGACGTAGCGCCGATGGCTCGGCCCGCGCACGGCCGCCGCCGGCCGCGCCAAAGCCATAGCCACACGCTGCGCCCGGCCACATCACGCGGCTGCGCGCTCGCCCGCCGCCGCAGAACCTGGTCCGCCACGCCTGCCGCTTCCGCCTCCTAGGCTCGGTGCAGAAGAAGATGGCGGCTAGGTGGAACCCTAGCCGCACGAGCTTGATGGGCCGAAGAAAAGGCGCCCAAAGGTCTGCTTGCCAAGAAGAAAAAAAGAGGAAAAGGAAGAAAAAGAAAAGAAAGAAAAGAAAGGAAAGGAAAGAAAAAATAAAAATAGCAAAAATTTTGAAAAATTGCCGTAAAATCTAGAAAATTATCCGCTCGCCTTTTTATTTTTTCTAGCTTTATTCTCTCAGATTTATGAATTTTGAATTCATTGCCTTATTTAGTATAATGCAATGCATGGCTATTTATTTTATGCACTTTATTATTTTTGCAACCTTTTTCTATTTGATTACACGCAACAATCTAATGATGGAATTTTGATATCATGCGTATGTTCAGCATCGTGAATCATGAGTTTGAAGAATCGCCCCGCACGGTCGTAACTACCTCACTTGGGCATCGGACGTGAAGATCGCTTTTTGGGGCAAGAAGCCGCGTCGCGATTGGTCTATGGTCCTCGCAGACGCCAAACCTACCGCAGAGTAGAACGATCAAGCCTTGCACTTCCTCAGCACCACCTCTCACCACTCAAGAATGAATATATGGTCGAGGAGAGTGCACTTGAGCTTTGACCCACTTGCGGTTCGAGAAGCTCAAGTACACCATCTTGCCCCAAGCACAACAAGATTGGGTCCACCTGAGGTTTGCACTACAAAATAGTGGTTTGAGTACACCGCTTGCACAGAATTTGTACCAATCTCTCTCTATGTGGCAAGAATATCACCGATGAGGAGAAGATTGAGAAAACTCTCTACCTTCCACCCAAATGCTATCCAGAGTGCACGCAGCTATCGCCAGACGCATACAAGGAGTATAGCAACCGATTGATGTAATGTAAGTTGCGGAATCGCAAGACGATGTTCTACGCAAGAACTATATCTCGCAAAGAACTGAAGGGGCACCGCACGAAGTCAATGCCAATAGCTATAAGGTGAAAACGCCACTCATAGAAAGAAGGGCAAGCACGGTGGAAAGAGAGGTCTCATGCCAAAGGAAAGTCCAAAGCACCAAGTGAAGAAGGATGACAAGGAAAGGCGCACGCAGTCGTGATGGACAGCAGTAACCAAACGTGCTTCAAAGTGCACTTGGGGACACCGGGTCAAGATATGTCGGAATCCAAGGAAGTGATCAACGATATCGTGCTAAGAGGAAGGCAACAGAAAACGCCAAACAGAGGCGACTTCATCAAGATTGGCGATGATGATGCCATGGATGAAGATACCCCACTTGTCTCATCCTCGCAGAATAGCCCGACATCGATGCTACACCAATCTTATGGCAATGAGGAGAAAACTTCATCGATGACACGTACAAAATTAATGCATATTTTACAGATTCCGCTTAATGCATGGAATCGCATTTTTTAGTTTATGGTTGTTAGCAATTTTCTTTTGAATAATGAATTGTAAGCTCTAGAAGGGCATACTTCTCTCATGAATAAATATGCAATTGATTCTTTATTCTAGTATTCTTTAATTTGCATGCAATGTTTGAATTATTTTACCTCCGCTTGATTGGGATTAATTTTCTTTTTAGAAATCGTAGCGCCTAAATGGAAGAGATATGCATTGTTGACAAGTGGCACAACAAATACCATCTTAAGAGAGTCCAAATACTTCCAATGATCACGAAGAACGCTGAAAGATTACTATGATCGCAGAAGCTATTCCTATATAATAGGCTTCGAAGAGCCACAATTATATTACCTATGGGTACAACTTTGATAATTGAAGAAGCCTTTTGTACCACGAATCAACGCGACTCTCTTAAGTTTCAAAGACATCCGCCAATGGTTTTCACGAGAAACCAATGAAGAAAATGGCAAAGAATACTTGTGCATTGTGAAGCACGCGTATGTAGAAAATGGTATTAGAAAATGTCCTCATATGAATCGGGTTGTACTACACTAATATTCATGCACCAAGTGTATACTTCCTGAAGACTGCCTTTAGAAGCTCCGAGTTATTTTCTTTATGGCATGGTAGATTAGGTCATCCTGGTCTTAGAATGATGAGAAATATAGTGAACAACTCACAAGGTCATGGCATTAATGTTAAAAATTTCCAATCATGAAGATTTTGTGTGCCCGCATGTGCCACCGGAAATTAATAACTAGACCTCTCGTCATGAAAGTGCAAAGTGAAATCCTGCATTCCCGGAACGCATCCAGGGGATATTTGTGGTTCGATTCAGCCCTTTGTCGTGGCCATTTTGGTACTTTATGGTGCTCATCGATGCTTCCTCGAAATGGTCACATGTATGCTTATTGTCAACAAGAAACCATGCTTTTGCAAAGCCGATCTCGCAGATCATAAGAATTAAGAATGCTTTCTCGATCATCGTAAAGTCCATCGTAATGGACAATGCCGAGAATTTACTTCAAAGGCACTTGATGATTATTGCAATCGCAACAGGATAGGAGTTGAGCACTGCATCGCATGTCTATACGCAGAATGGACTAGTCAAGTACTAATAAAGAGGATTAAATTCATTGCCGCACCGCTTTGCAGAGTTGCAACTTGCCCAACACTTGTTGGGGACACATACCCGCATACAAGCCTCATCAATTTGCATCTTCGCCTACAACATCATTTCTCCTATACACCTTGTGCACGGATCATCCCAAAATCTCCCATCTCAGAAATTTGGGTGTATGGTATACGCCTATACCACCCCTCAAAGAAACCGCAATGGGCCCTCTCCGCAAGTCTGGGATATACGCTGGTTATGAGAGTGCATCCATAATCAGTATTTGGAACCCATGATCGAGACTTGCATACAGCTCATTGGTCGCTTGCATTTTTGACGAGGATCGCTTCCCATCATTAGGGGAGGAAATCAACCTTGGATGAAAAATGGAAATCATATGGCATTCCATCGATCCCCGCGCATGACCCCGCACTAATGAAGCAAATGAAGAAGTCCGTAAGATAATTGATTTGCGAATTTAGCAAATGAACCGCCTGATCATTTTTGTGATCCAAGGGCGTGGTTAAGTTGCATGTACCCGCAAGAAATGCACTAGAAAGGGTGGAAATACCAAAGAAAATGTAAGGTATCCTCATCTTGTTCAGAGGCCTCAAAGAAAAAGAATGTAAACTGCCTCAAACCTAAACTACCCGAGACGTCTGAGAAAATCAAGCAGAGGACTTACCACAACCAATCACAAAATACCCCAAGTGAAGAAGGGGAACCGCTTGAGACTCGCACTAGAAAGAAGCCACTGAAAAGGCAATTCCAGACTTGAACCTTCCAATGCAGAAGTTGTCGAAAATAATGTGCGCACACATAGGCGATGAAAGCTAAAGGAACTTGCTCTGCGATGGGAAATAGCAAAGAAGAGCAAGTAGAAGTGCATGAAGCACCCCATGATGAAATGGCCATAAACTTTGTAATAACAGAGAATCCTCAATAGAGCAATAGCCAATGTTGATGCATACATTGCAAAGAAGATTGCCTCGATCATTGATCATGATCCCGAGCCTTCATCTCTAGCAGAGTGCAAGAAAAGGCTAGATTGGGAAGAGTGGAAGAAGGCAATCACCGCAGAAGTTAGTCTCTCCGAACAAGAGAGAGGTGTTTGGGCTCAGATGCCGACACCTCCCCATATAAACCCCAGAGGTCACAAATGGTTCTTTGTTCGAACAGAATGAAAACAACGGTTGTAAAGTACAAGGCAAGGCTTGTAGCTCAAGGTTTCACTCAACGCCCCGGAGTTGATTATGAAGAAACCTATTCTCCTGGTCGAGGAGGAATTACCTTTAGATATTTGATCTCAATGGCAGCCAACTTGAAGTTGAGAATGAAGCTAATGGATGTTGTTACAAGATATTTGTATGGAAACATGGATTCGAGATATACATGAAGGTACCGAAGGTATTCCTAACCCAACCAAGATAGAGCAAATAGAAACTGTGCAAAGGTGAAATTGAGAAATCACCAGATGGGCTAAAACAACAGAAGAATGTGGTACAATCGCTGAGTGACTTTCTCGCAAGAAAGGCTACACAAACAATAAGATTGTCCATGTATTTATACACGATCCCCGAATGGATTTCAGATAATCTCCGTCTATGTAGATGACTTGAACATCATTGGGACGGATAAAGAGATTGAAGAAGCAAGCTCATACTTGAAGTCTGAGCTTGAAATGAAGGATTTGGGTAAAACCAAGTTTTGTTTAGGCTTGCAGCTTGAGCATGTCCAAAGAGGAATCTTGGTACACCAATCATCCTACACGCAGAAAATGTTGGAAAAATTTAGCTTTGAAAAGGCATATCCTCGCAAAGACTCCAATGGCTCAAGGTCACTTCAAGCATCCAGACCCATACTGCACTCAAATGTAAGAGGGGAGAAAGTCCCGGGAGCAGACTCCTATATCCGAGTGCGCTTGAGCGCCATGTACCTTTAATAGCACTAGGATGGACATTGCGCTCACTGTGAATTTGCTAGCTCAGATAGTGCGTAACCCACCAAAAGGCATTGAAAGGGATCAAGGACATCTTCTGCTACCTCCAAGGAAGCAAAGATCTCGCTTGTTCTTCGTAAGAAACAATGAACTAAATTTGTTGGCTACGCCGATGTTGGGTACTTATCGACTCGCATATCGGGCAAGTCCCAAACCGCTATGTTTTCCTATGTGGAGGAACAACAGCTCCTCGAAGTCGCCTGCTGCACTTTGTCTCTACGCCGACAAACCACCGGAAAATCATTGCTTTGTATGAAGCATCTCGTGATTGTGCATGGCTTCAAGAATGATTCACCACATCCGTAAGTCATGTGGCTTGAACATTGAGCAAACTCCCACGATCATCTATGAAGATAATGCAGCTTGTGTTGCTCAAGCCACGATGGGTTATGTGAAGAGCAATCTCACGAAGCATATCAACCCCAAGTTCTTCTATGCTCACGAATTGCATAAGATGAACGAGATCAAGATATTGCATACTAAGTCATGTGGAAATCTTGCAGATTTGTTCACTAAATCACTCCCCAAAGATCTACCTTTGAAATGTGCGAAAAGGGATTGGGATGATGAGACTTAGAGAAGTGCATATTTCAGGGGAGATTTTTCATATACTCTCACATAAATCTTGAACATGAGGTTTGAGAACCCAACATGAATCTCAAGATTAGCGATTGAAGTTTGGGTGAATTGTACTATTTTCCTTAGCAAGTTTTTCATGAAGTTTTCTTGTGTAAGGTTTTAATGAGGCAATTCATGCAACACAAGAAGCTTAAGCGTATGCTATGTACTCTTTCTAAGTATTTTTCCCACTTGGTTTTTCTGAAGTTTTAATGAGGCATATGCATCTCGCGGCAAAGGGCCTAACGGGGAGTGTTGAGAAACCACGTGGCCCAATGAAAGCCCACGATGGTCCCTTAGCCGAAACTCTAGACGACTACTATATAAGGAGGAGGGGGGTTCCCCATTGTACAAGCAATCACAAAGCAATAAAGAATTATGTCGCTGCTCTCCCTAAACCTCGTGTCTCTCTTTCTCTCTATTCTCCACTTCAAACTGCTCGAGAACCCTGCACTATTCGAGCAGCTGAGGTTCCTTGACAAATCCCACTAATTAAACAAAAAGGAGATCATACCCCTTAATACATGCAACCACTTTCTTTATTACGTGGGCTCTCTTCCTGCATGTATGCAGGGTTCAAAATTTTGGCGAAATTTTGGATTTCGGAACACCCCAGAATCTCAAGTACCGGCAGGAAAAAAAAGGTAAAAAAATTTGAAAATTGCTACAACAAATCCGAAATTTCGGTTTTTTCGGCGAAATTTCGTGTTTTTTGGCCGGTTTTGAAATTTTTAGGGCTGGATTTGATCCAATAACCCTTAGGAAAGTCATCTCCTATGAAAATTTGTTGAAAAACCTAATTTTTTAAACATTTTAAAATTTTGGCAAAAACACTGTCTTATTTTTATAAAATTGTACAAGCTTGCTAATAATCTGAACATTTTATGGTACTATCCTTAGTAGTTTAGGATCATACATAAAAATTTCAAAATAATTTAACTTCATTTGTTATCTTTAAACAATCAAAAATGAATGAACATAATTGGGACAGCTATATTTTCAGAATTTTATAAATTTTCTTTATGTGATTATGATCTAAATTTTTTTAGAGATTAATAATTGAGTCAGTACCATTATATAAATGTTTTCAAAAATTTCAACTTTGTTTGTTTGGTCAATCAAATCTATGTAAGCATTGAACTTCGTTTGTTATATTATATTTCAAAAATAAAAAACAAAAGAACATAAATGGTACTGTGCTTTGTAAGAATTTTATAAATTCACTGGAGTGTGTTAATGAATCACAATTTTTATGGGATATTAATAACTTCCTTATCACCATTCTTTAAAATTTTCAAAATTTTCTATGGTTTACATAATTTTTCATTTTGTTCAAGTTTGCCGGTAAGCCTTTTAACATGGCAGTAGTACTGTTCGAATTTTTAAAACTTCATACAGTTTGATCATCATCTTAAAATTTTATTAGAGAATTATAGATACATAATAACCATGCACAAAAAATTTCAACAGTTTCTAACTTCATTTGTTCCATTTTCCATTCAGATCAAACTTGTCGGTCAGTGTTCTATCAGGACAGCGCCACTCTCCGAATTTTTAAAAATTCCTCACTTGTGATAATCAGCTGAAATTTTTATTAAAACATTATTTATGGATCTTAACCATGAAAAAAAAATTCAACAGTTTATAACTTGATTTGTAACATTTTCCATTCCGATCAAACTTGTCGGTGAGTGTTTTATCAGACAAGACCAATCTCTGAATTTTTAAAAATTCTCAGATGTGACAATCAGCTGAAATGTTTGTGAGAACATCAAAATTGTGTCAGAACCTCCAAAAAATTTCAAAATTTTTCGATAACGTTTAGACCACTTTTTCAATTAAGGCAAAAACCCAAAATTTCGGAATTTCGCCCAAAATTTCGGGTTTTTTCGCCGAATTTCGGTTTTTTTCTCCCGGATTGGACCGGATTTGAATTTTCAAATTCAAATTTTTTCCGAAATAATTCCGAAATTTGGTGATCCGGCCCGGGACGAAATTCATTCCAAAACCAAAATTTGAAACCTTGCATGTATGTGTTTGTATGCATGTAGCCGTTAATTGAGAGGTATTCAACTCCCGCATGCATGCTTTGATCACGTGGTCGGATATGTGCCACTTTCCTTTTACTCTATTTTTTTTACTTCACTTCTAAGCTACATGAGTATGTAAGACCACGCAGCGACGTGGGCCCACATGTCATCCAATCCCTAACTAAAAAATTAAGTTAATGGGGCGTATAATTTATGTATGCGTTAGTCAACCAATTGGCCTGATCCATGTATGACTTTAAGCATTATTGAATTTTGTTTGTGAAATATTGATCATGAGACTATTTTCTAGTCATGTAGTTCATGTGGAGTATATCATAACGATTGTTATTTAAATATAATTCATATCCTTTAGTCATTTTTTTTATGTTCTAACAGATTTTAGCCACAAGGTATTTTATTTTATTCATTTATTCACTTTAATCTTGGGATAAAATCATTGTCAACAGATGCCCTCGAGGTCTGGATGTGAAAATATTCTGCTGAATGCAAAGCTCGACATATGAATTCATATTAATTTATTCGTTAAAATACATATTATGTATGTATATTTTATGCCTAACGATATATGTATTTCGTTGTGGTCATGCTCGAGCTATTGTGTAACATCCCATTTTCAGTTCTTTTGTTAAAAATTAATTTAAATTAATTAATTCAAGGATTTAGGTTTTCTTTGGAATTTAGTTAACCTGTCATTCCTTTCCATCCAAAAATAGAATTTATTCCATTCAAGGTCCGAAATTCCATTTCACCCCAAATCCAAAATTCAAATCCAATTCTAAAATTCTCCAAAATTCTGAAACCAATTTTATTAGGTTAAAATATTCTAAAATATTTTTGAGATTTTTCCCAGAATTTTTAGAACTATTTTTCTATTTTTCCCAAACCTATTTAATTTTCAGCATTATATTAATTACTGTAAGAAAAATAGCAATATTATATTATCCAAAAATATTTATTCATGCTTTATTTTCTAAAATGTTGTCTACAAAAATTCTCAAATTTATTATGATTTAATTGCTATTTTTCCGATTTAATCCGAATTTTCAGAGAAAATTAAGTGTTTTCTCAGATTTATTTATTTTTGTGGTTACTGCTCATTCAATCCGCTTGGCTTTAGCTTCCTCCCATAGCTACAGTGCAACATCAGCTACAGTGCAACGCCACTATAGTTAAAGTCTATTGTTTCTTCATTTAACTCCGTGATCTCAAGCATTATTCTAGCGAAAACTTCATGAAGCGCTTTCGACGATCCGCTGGTCCGATTGTCCTATAAACCAACCCCATGTTCCCTTCTCGCTCCGCATATTCTCAGCTTGGAGTTGTTCCAATCCATCCACCAGATTTCCCTGTGTAACGATTCTTTCTGAACTCCGGCGAACTTTCGGTGAGCTCTCCCGACTGCTCCTGACCTCTATTTGTCCTCAAATTTTCACTCGAGCTTCCTATGAGTTCCCTTTACATATGGTAAAATCAGATTTTCAAAATTTCATAGGAGCTCAGTTTGGCAACCATTTCTTCTCTAAGCCCTGAAAGGTCAAATTTTGAATTCAAAATATCCAATCTCTTTCATCTTAAGTCCAATTGACCTCATTCTTCTTCCTAAATTCATCCTCTATCTCACAAGATTTTTATTATAATTTTTATTTTCCATTTATTTTATTTTATTCATTTCGCACCGCTTATGCAGAGTCGAAGAAGCGGTCGCATCGCCGACGTAAGGAGAAGACCTTCTAATGAAAAGTAAAAGTGCACTTCATTGACGAAGGCAAGTCTCCTTGATGCACGTTGATCCCATTGTTTATAATCGCTTTTATAAAAGTTTGCAACTTGCATGGCTATTTACATAAACCGATGATGTTAAAATATAAAATGTTAGTTATGACCATTTCAAATAACATCCTTGTTGCTTGATTACCATACCTTTGTAACCTTAAGATTTAATCATGAAATCATGTGTTATGTGATTAACCTTGTTTCGCATTTATAGACCGTGCTTAGGATTGACGTTGATCAAAATGCCTATGGTGGGATAAATTCTAAATTGTTGTTGAAATGTGTTTTATTGAACTGTAGCAAGGTGATTGCTGCTGTGATTGTAAAATAAAATAAAATAAAAATGGTTTAGATTGGGGCGGAATGGTTTGTCTCGCGTGCGTATGGAGCACTCGGTTTCGTTTGTGAAAGCCGCCTAATCAATTTAAGGACCGACGCTATGACTGTCCATTCTAAGCATTACCGCAACCACAAGTCTATAATGGGTACGACCTGGTTGAATAATTTGTAGAAACCTAACTTAGACTCGCCATTGTTGAAATGTGGGTGCCGATGGAGGCAAGTCGATTCTCACACGCGCAAGAGGGGCTTCAGATCTGGTGGATGGAACCCTAACAACGGTGAAACCTCATGGTGGGTCGGGTTAGGCGATACATTGTAAAGGCCTTGTCATGATCTCTCCGGCAGACACCAATGGAAGTGTGTTCGTAGCGCTTGGCATTAAAGAGATGATCATGTCTTGTGGGTAAAGCCGCACATCTCGCAGAGTAAATCTATTCGAATAGTCGTTCTTACGGCCAAAGGCAAAGCGAAGAATGCTTTCATACACGGTAGACTTGGTTTTGGTTTTCAAAATAATCGATGCTTTGGGATTCGGAGTGGTTAGAACTCTCAATGTTTATTTGGCGGATTGAGCCAATCGTAGATGGAACTCGTTTGAATCATGACAGATGGAGTCATGTGATGGTTTAATAAGATCTTTCAAATGGGCGGTTAGAGCTCAGATACTAGTGTTGGTAGTTGGAACCTTCACTAGAGTTGGAAATAATTTCAATTGTACAAATAATTGTTAAAACTGCTTTGTGAAAATTATTATTAATAATGTTTGTTAACTGGCTTTGTGCAAAAGAACCCTATTAAGCCTTCCTTGAAAGCCCTTCATGATGCATTTTCCTGCACTTCATGAGTACGCTTGTACTCACATGCTATACAAAATTTTGTCATCGAGAATTACCAAGATGCGGTCAAGACAATGAGTTCTATGGTGAGAAGTTCGTGGGCGATCGCCAAGATAATCTGCGAGCGCCCTAGTCGCCGCCTGTGGTGTCTTTTGGGTTTTATCTTGTTGTTTTTTTGTTTCCACTATCGAGAACTCGTCATGTGACCAGAGATGTAATAAATAGCCATATGGTCTGGTAATTTATATTTATGCTATTTTTTTCTCTTCGCTCGCTCGTTATGATCATCATCGCTTCACCGTGTACTAGCAACCGATCCGGGACTAGTATGTAAATACATGTGAGATTCTTGATGGTAAATCTAGGGTCTCACATATTGGGCTTTATATGAACACATATTTTTTGACATGCATGTACGTGGACCAGGCAAACCATGCATGTGTTGAATTCTTTTTTTATTATTATTTGTTCACATCAAGGATCTAATGGTTTGTTCCAATATGGATTTCTTTTGTTTTATGATACCATAGTTTAGGCTCGTAAGGATTTGGAGCTGTTTTATTCATTTATTTTATATATACCATAGTTTAGACTCATACGGTTTGGAGTGTTTTGTTAACCTTTACCACAGCTTTAGGCTCGTAAGGAATTGGAGCATCCTTTGTATTTGAATGTACCATAGTTTAGGCTCATAAGGCTTTGGAGCTTTATTCATTTATTTTATATATATCACAGTTTAGGCTCATACGGTTTGTAGTATTTTTTTATATATATACCGCAATTTAGACTCATACGGTTTGGAGTGTTTTGTTAACCTTTACCACGCTTTAGGCTCGTAAGGAATTGGAGCATCTTTATTCGTTATTTTATATATCCCAGCTTTAGGCTCATATGGTCTGAGCGTTTTTTTAAACGCTACCACATTTAGTCTTGTAAGGAATTGGAGCATCTTTTTTATGTATGCCATATTTTAAGCATAATAGCGCTTTTAGGAATTTTCCATTATCGTTGATGGAGAATATTCGCCATCCGAGAAATAACTTTATATGCGCCATTTGAATAAACTTCTTTTACAATGTAAGGGCCTTCCCATTTAGGCTCAAATTTTCCTTGCATCCTTCGTAATATTCATGGGGCGAATAACAATGAGAACTAAATCTCCTTCTTTGAATGACCTTCTTTAAGGTGCTTATCAAAAGCTCGACATTCTAGCCTCGTGCGCTCCAAATTTTGTAATGCTTGAAGTCGCTTCCTCAAGCCTTTCTAACTCTTCAAAGCATAATTTAACGACTTCCTCCTCCGAGAGTTTCTCATTCATAACGACCTCAAAGAATTAATTTGTACTTCTAATGGTAAAATCGCCTCCTCCATGTACAAGGGAGTAAGGTCATTCCAGCTTGGTGTGCGTAGTGGTTCTATACGCCCACAAGGCTTCAAGCAGCTTTTTATGCCACTCGCTTGTTCTTTGATACCACCTTTTAATAACTTGCAAAGGGTTTTATTAAATGCCTCCGCTTGTCTGTTAGCTGACGCATTATACGCTGGAGAAAAATGGTGCTTTATTTTGAATTTAGCACACAATCTTTCTATCTGTCTATTTTTAAAAGGTGTCCCATTATCAGATATAATTCGAGATGGGATACCAAAGCGATATATAAGATGAGTTCTTATGAAATTTTCTACGCTTTTGGCTTTAACTTCTCTCAACGTGATGACTTTCGCCCATTTAGAGAAATAATCTGGTTGTCGCAAGAATGAATTTATGCCCTTTGGATGATGGTGGTTGATTTGTCCGACTACATCCATTCCCCACATTTCAAAGGGCCAAGACATGTTTGTAGGATGTAGTGGTTCATGTGGTTGATGGATAAAATCAGCATGTACTTGACATTCATGGCACCTTTTTGCAAATTTCATAGAATCTTCAAACATTGTAGGCCAATAATAACCTGCTGCCCAATTCATAGTGCAATTTAGGACCGATTGATGTGCACCACAAATTCCAGATTGTACTTCATTTAATGCTTCGTTATTTCATTTCCGCAAGGCAACGCATCAAAATGCCATCATACGAACGCCGATAAAGTGTGTCATTTATACATGTGTAATGGATTGACCGCTGATTCTAGACCTTTGCAAGAATCCAAAGGTAGATATCCATGGAGTAAATAATCAAGAAAGGAGTTCGCCAATCTCCTATTTCAATTTCACAAATATCGATGTCCGAACCCGAATTTACAAATCCGACCTCCGTATACCGCACTAGTCCAGATCACACGAGTGCAAACATGCTCAACATAGATGCTATCCTACCATACACAAATGAATATAGCATAACTTTAATAATTAATAGTAATTGTTGTCTTACATGATTATTGCCACACAGGCTTATAAAAGAAATAGCAAATAGGCAAAGAATGAAAACAAATAAGCGTGAAAGCGCCTCCAGCTCACCGCAGTAATTGACGAGGCCTGCACTCTAAGAATTTGCATCTAGATAATCCTCCTCCACGAAAGGCGAGGTTCTTCCTCTCTCGGTTGTTGTTGTTGGGGTGAGTACATAAAGCACTCAACAAGTTGTGCACAAGATTGCAAGTCTAATTTTCTATATGCTTGTCTTAATCCAAAGGAATGGCTAATAAGGATATTTTGCAATAAAGCAAGATTTAACAAGAATACAAAGAAATAGATTGGAAAGCAAGAAACAAATACAAGAATTAATAAATTCAAGATTTATGAAGTAAACCAAGTTTCCAATCCTATATCAATTTCCACCTTCCATGGTACCTTGCCATCCCAATAGGTTTTGTTTAACAAAAGTCTAACCCTTAACTGTAATTCCTAAGCATTGCCCAATACCGTGAGCACGGCTATTCGAATAGATTGTACACTCGCAGAGGTTATGCACTTTACCCACACGATACAACCAAACACCACCAAGGCGAGTGATCATAACAAAGCCTTTACAATGCTACACCTAGACTCAAAGATCGCTCGCTAAGGTTTCAACATCAAGGGTTAAACCACCACAACAGGCCCCTTCTTGCGCCATGTGAGTTAAACCGTAAACCCGGACTCACTATTCACCACGATAAATCCAAATCTAGGTTTCATAAATTATTCACCTAGGCTGTCCCATTTCGCATATGTGGTTGCAAGGAAGACTCGGTCAAAGGCTTGCAAGGTTGAGTCCTTAAAGTGATTGAGGCAAGACTTCCACATACCCGCCAATCTCGCCCACCTTGGCACACCGCCTGCCACTTACCCCAATCTAAATCATTACCACCCTGGGCTTGATTATCACACCACGTGCCATCAACATTTCAATCTAGTTGTGTGACCTCTCGCCACGACAACTTGATATCACTGTGTGATAACACATGACACACCAATTCATAAACATTGTTCCATATTCCATTAGTCAAGATTAAGTATCAACATTCGACACATGTGATGATGTGGCATAGCTAAACAATCTATGACGGCCTAACTAGCCCATGTTGATTATCAATATTAACCAACTATAGTTCCACATCCTAGGGTGACAAATAGATCATGGCATATAATTGACAAGGTATGATTTAATTCAAATAGGCATATTATCTAATTCCTACATTAATTGAAATCATTTATACACATAAAATATCATGCATAAAGTTTAAGAGACAAAATTGCAATTTGGTGAAAATTAGTTGCAACATGATCAAAGCACAACTTGCCTTGGAGTAGGTGCTGGTCTTGCTCGAGTTGGGGTGTTGAAGCGACTTAATCTTCCTCCCGATCTCCGATCAATTCAACGTCTACGCGAAACGATGCCAAAATAACAAATAAAAATCAAACCAGAGAGCAAACAAACTCCAAAAAATAAAATAAAATCCACCAATAAATAGATCTTGATTTTATAAATTTTTAGAAATTTGAATCACTCAAATCCGAGTTAAAATGCAAAAGATATAGCCTTTGAAGTTTGAATAACATCAAAATACAGTAAAATATAATTTCCGATTTTCCCGAATTATTTTTCTATTGGAAAAGATCTTTATTGCGCCAAGCTGACGTCAGCCCTGGCCTGAGCCAATCAGACGCTGACACGTCACCTCACCGCATAGACCCGGTCCACAGAACCGCTTCTGGTCCACCGTGGACGCGCTCACGGCGCCGCGTCACGCGCCCGACACGCGGCACGCATCTATTGGCTGCGGTGCCGCCCGTGCCGATGCTCGACACGCGGCGCGCATCCACGAGGAGATCCGACGACTACCGATCTACTCCAACGTGGCACTATCCTGGCCGCTCATCTTAGATCTAACTGTCCATCTTACCAGAGAGGTTCATCACTGATGAGGATGACGCGCGTGATCTCGATGACTCGTGAAGATCCAACGGCCGCGCTAAGCTCGAGATACGGCGCGGGCTTGCACCGAGCGAGGAAGACAACCACACGCACGGTGTTTCGCCGCGACCGGCGAGAAGAAGTGGCGCCTTGACGCTGCCTTTGAACGGCGACCGGATCCGGAACCGATTCGCGGAAGGAGGCTTGACGGCGGTGGAAAGGCGAAACGAAGCCGCGCGCTGAAAACTACTGCCAAGAGAATAGAACGGTTGGGCGCGACCGATGGCGATCTCGGTGCGGTCCGCCGCTTTTATAGCCTCGCAAACACGCAAATATGGTAACCCTAAGATCACGTGGCGGCGACGACGGCAAGCGCGGCGAACTCGAAAACCGACCGAGACGACGACCGAGAGTCGTCCGACGGCGATCAACGGCCACGGTTAAATCTCGGGCGACCGATCCGCTTCTTTCCAAAATCAACGGATGTGATCAAATCTTTCCAAAACAACTCAAACGATCCCGACCGCTGATCTCGATCCAACGGCTCACACGCTAGGATTTCGCCGAGGAAAGAGGACCGCACGATCCGATCCAACGGTCCGCACGCCGGCGACGGCGGCCGGTGCAAGCCGCACAGCGCTGGTCACAAGATAGTTGAAGGACCGAGATGGCGAATAGAGGGGGTGGAATGGTCGCAAATAAATTTTCCCTCAAAATACTCCAACAAAAACCTCGACAAGATCGCCAAAGGAAATCGTGAAAAGCCCGAAAAACTAGACAACTATGTGTACCCCTAGATTGCATGGATAAGTACCATAAAATATTTGGGGATTTTTTAGTCACAATCCTGGTTGTCTAGTGTCCAAGATAAAGAGGAATCAATCAAACTCTTGCTTTTAGAAAGGACATCAATTCAAATCACAAAAGTCACTTTCATAAAAGCAAAAACAGAATTTCCAGAACTTGTCCTCAATTTGAACAGAAGGTTGGTGGGTTTCTGAAGCTCACAAAATTTTGAGAATTTTTCTCCCCATGAGAAACAGTGTCGTGAAGAACTCCACCAAATTTCTCCTCAAAAAGCCCTACAGAAAAAACAGGAGAAATCGAAGAACACAGTCAGTCAAGAACTTCGAGCATAAAATTTGGGGATCAATTTTCACCTCATGGCGCCCAAACGGTGCAACAAGAGAACTCCAAAATTTTTATTCACGTGTATATCAGAGTTCCACACTTCCTCCAATAAGAATAACTTAAAAAGGATTTTTCTATGTTTTTATAAAATTCAAATACTAAATGCTACGCAAAGAACAAGTTCTGAACAAAGTTGGAACTAGAAAAAAAAGATGTTCTCTACTTAATCCAAGAGTGCAAAAGAGATGTAAAACCATATGAACACACTCTAAACATCCAAATCAACAGCATTTGAAGGACAGGAGGCAAATCCAGATTATGTGAAAGTAAATTAGTAGAATGTAATTATGGGAAAGTAAATGCTGAATTTAAATTATGTAAAGTAAGGACATAATGTAAATGCGTAAAATAAATTCAGAGAAGGATGGCTAAAACTTTCATTTCTGGAAGGAAAGGTTACAAAGCCTCACTTTCATGTGGGCAAAGCTCAAAGGAGCATTCACAAACCTCAAAACCTTCAAGAGAGGAAGGCTACCCCTCCACCCCTATTTATACAACTCTTGGGCCACCTACCACCCTTGGATGAGCCTCTAAACCCTAGAGCATCCATCAAGGGCTAGGATTAACCCACTCAACCAGCCATGCAAGGGTTCACCCAAAACCCACCACACACATGGGTTTTCTTGCACGGTTCTCAAAGCACACTACCTAGACCCGCTAACCTATCAACTAGACCTCAATCTGACGGCCCTCATTGATCCACGCGGCATCTAGCTAGCATCATCTCCTTTCCTTGTCTTCTTGACTTGCCCTGACTCCATCTCCGATCATCTTCCGCAATCTCCCAACCGTCGACCTCCGACGCCTCGCCTAGTCCCGGCCATCCTCCGCTCACCATGACCTAGCACCGTCACCCCGCAACCATCAAAGACAAGGAAACACATCACATAGCAATACCCACAATGATATGCAATAAACCCATCCAACTCATCACTACCGCGCCATATACAGATCGCCACTCCCGGCAAAGACAACTCAAATTGCTTCATTTTGAAAATCAATCCAAATAAAACTCAAACTTGAGCACACCTTGCTCAAATAAAGTCAAATACTCATCACAAACATGGATGGACCTCCACATGGTCCTTCAACAAAGGCCGGGCTTCGCCCAAGATCGCTCAACCCGAATTTCTAACGTTTTTGATTTAAAATAATTCTAAATTAGTTTAATCTATTTTAAGTAATTAAAATATCGAAAAATCCTAGAAAATTCTCATAAATACTTTGAGACATTCTGAGCTCAAATAAAATATTTTTGGCAAAATTTTATATTAGTTTTTCTATATATACTTAGTTTTCACCAAAGGTTCAATATACTTAATTAAAACAAATTCAATTAATTTCTGGAAAAATCCAATAAATCAGAAAATCACCAAAATGCACATGAGTGAAATTATGGGTAAAATCTTGGGGTGTTACAAACCCCCCCTTAACATAATCTTGACCCCGAGATTCAAGGCTGACTAGGGAATAGGTTTAGAAATTCTAACTTCAGGTCCTCTTCACTCTCCCAGGTTGCCTCATTCTCAGAATGGTTGCTCCAGTAAACTCTGCAAAAATGAACTGACTTGCTCCTAGTTCTGTGGTCCATGACATCCAAAATTTTCATTGGTTGTTCCTTGTAGGTCAAATCCTTCTGTAACTCAATCTCTTCCAAACGCGTCTGCTCCGCTAGCACCCGAAGAAACTTCTTGAGCTGTGACACATGGAACACATCATGCACGCCTGCTAGTGACTGCGGCAATTCCAACTAATAAGCAACCTCCCCTCGACGGCTCAAAATTTTGAACGGTCCAACATATCTTACGGCAAGCATTCCTTTAGCGTGAAACATTTTAACTCCTTTCAAAGGAGTAACTCTAAGATGCACGTAAATCGCTCTGCTCAAACTCGAGATCACGACGCCGATTATCACTGTAACACCCTAATTTTTGCTCTAGTTTAAATTTTGAGAGTATTTTTGATTTTGTGAATTCTTGAGAATTTATCAAATTTATTTGGAATTACTCAAAACTAGCCTTCCTTGAAAACAATTAAATAATGTATAAGTTCTAGCAAAGTTTTATTGAAAATATTTTATTTGAGTTCCAAATATCTCAAGGTATTTTCTGAATTTTTCTAGAATTTTTCTCGCTATTTTAAAAGTCCCAAATGAATTAAATGAATTTCTAGAATTATTTTTATTGAAAAGGTTTTAAAATGGTTATGAACAAGAATGGGCCGAGCCCATTATCAGGCGCTGCCGCCACCCATCCGCCGAAACCCTAGCGCCGCTTCACCGAACTGCTCGATCTTGATCGAACGCTATGCTGCGGTGCCACGCCGTTGCGCGACGCGAGCCATCCGATCCAATCCGCGGACGCCCGTGATTGCGCCACGCCGGCCGCTCACGCGAGATCACCGAGCTAACGCCGCCGACCGCTACCGCTTGTTTCGCCACCGTAGCGCGCACGCCGAGGCCCCTTAAAGTGCACCGAGTAGCGCGTCGCGTAACTCTTCGCCGCGTTTTTGACACCTTGCACGCACGCCAAGACCCTTCTAGCGCTCGAACGAGCTCGCCAGAAGTTGTTCCTCGCACCGCCATCGCTTCTCCGCTGCTTGCGCCGCCGCCGTCCACTTCCGCCGCTGTTGAGGTCACCGGGTACCGATTCGCCGAGACGCGCCGAACGCGCCACTTCTTCACGCCGGAACGCCCGCAACGCCGCCGACGCCCTCGTTTTCCTCGCCCGGCGACTGTTTTTTCGCCGCCGCTGACCTCGCCAACTTCGCCGCCGTCCGATCCTCATCGCCGGTTTTGGTGAGTCCACGATCCACTTCTCGCTTACGCTTGATTAAATTATAGACGTTAGATCAGTGAATGTGCGCGAGATTAGATCTCGACATTAGGCTATTAGTAGATCTTGACCGTTAGATCCGGGTTGAACGGTAGAGATTAGATCTAGTCTCAGAATTTGGTTACATCTCACCGCTGGATCGTTAGTGTATGCATAGGATTGAGCCACGCCAAGCCGTGAATAGTAAACAGCCCCGAACTCGAGCCGTCGGATCGGATATAAACGTTGAGTTCAGATCCGTTTTGCCCTAGGATCCGCGCCGCTCAGATTTGAACGCGGCGTGGTAGCGCCGCACCTTCATCCAATCTCGCCGACGCGGGTTGCTTTGACCGCAGCAGACCGATCCGCCGTTGCTTTCGGCGCGCCACGCGATCGCGCCGCGTGGCTACGAGTAAATCGAGGCGCCGCCGCCGCGTGCGGAATCCAACCGCTGGATTTAGGCCGATCACCGGATGTGCGACGCGGAGGCGTGGAGCCCGCCGCCGCCGCTACCGATGCGTGGTCGATCACCGGATGCGCGACGCGCGGTCGCGACGATCTCGGCGCGCCCGGCGCGCGGCGAGGGATCTCGACCGCCGGTTTTAGCGAACGGTCCGATTTTGCCGCGGTTCAGACTGCTTCAGGAACCAAGTCCACGCTAGACCGTGAGCCGAGCCGTGAACCCACCCATAGATCAGAGCGACGTGGCAGCCTCGGGCGTACACGCGGTCGTGGCCGACGCTATCGCCGACGCCATAAATATTTTCATATAAAAATATTTCGACGGAAATTATTTTGTGCTGACGTCATCATGAGGCATGCTGACGTCATAAATGCGAATTTCAAGTATAAAAATAATTTGGAAAATCGGATTTTCTAATTTCAGATTTTCGATTTTATTCAAAACTTCAAATGACTATAACTTTTGCATTTTAACTCGGATTTGGGTGATTCAAATTTCTAAAAATTCATAAAATTGTGATCTATTTAATGATGAATTTTATTTGAATTTTTGAGATTATCTAGTCGTCTGTATTAGCTATTTATTGCATATTTTATTTGAACGCTTAGACGCAAATTTACCGGAAGGTTTCGAAGAAGAATTCGTCGCTCAAGACCAAGCTTCTAACACCACCGCAGCTCTTTGAAGGCAAGTGATGCTTTGATCATTTTCATCCCAGATTTTAAAATGTAATTTATGCTTTGAAACTATGCATGCTAATTATTTAAAATGAATTTAAATTAATTTGGGATAATGTAGTTAATCAACCCATTTTGTTATGCCACCTTGAATTATTAATTGTATGCCTAGATCATTGTCACCCTAAGTTTTGATTATATTAGTTGGATGTTAATATTGTGCCAACACGGAGGCTAGACCGTGAGTAGATGCTTAGCCTTGCAACGAATCATGAATGATCTTTCTAAAAATGCTACAATATTGATTAAAGACATATTGAATGTATTTTGAAAAGTGGTGTGATGATGCCACATGTTGAGATTGAGGTACAAAGAACTGTGTGGTTCCGCATCGATATTGAGTTATTGCCGCATGTGTTGCACAATAATCAACCGGGTGGAAAATGATTTAGACTGGGGCAAGTGGCAAGAGGTCAGGTGCTGTGGGCCTGTGTGGCATTGGGTTGTTGAGTGATGTGAGTCTGTGCTACATTGGGCCGTGGTGCCACTGTTGAGTGTTGAAAG
This sequence comes from Otatea glauca, assembly GCA_036346275.1. Classification (NCBI taxonomy): domain Eukaryota; kingdom Viridiplantae; phylum Streptophyta; class Magnoliopsida; order Poales; family Poaceae; genus Otatea; species Otatea glauca. The sequence goes on along the minus strand of CM070732.1, from coordinate 21,046,801 downwards.
TCTTGCCTTGGCCGCTAAGGACTTCACCTTGCAAGCCTTTGATCCGAGTCAACCGCATAACCACATGTCCGATATGGGATGCACTCTAGTTGACTAGGGTTCGATATCTTCCTCCGATACTCGGGGACAAGACACGTGGGTGTATCTGTATGGGGAGCGCACTGCTACGGCTTGGTGCCCATCCAACGGTGATTGGCCGGTCCTATACTTCGCTCTGTGAGGGAAGTGATAGTGAAGGCAATACCGAGAGGTTCTTTGGTTAAGGTAGAAGTCCTCAAAAGCTTTGTTGCGACAATCACCGTGTGGTGAGCGGTCAGATCTTGTGGGTAAAGTGTACAACCTCCGCAGAGTGTCAAAACTATTCGAATAGCCGTGCTCACTGATTGAGCATTGCTCGGGATTACAACAAGGGTAGTTTTTCATAAACAAAACATGGAAGGGTGGCTGTGTGCCGTTGTTGGAAATGAACCGATAAGGTCAGGTGCCGAGAATCTTCAAGAAAACCATTTGAAATTAGTATTACTTATATCTGTTTAACGCTTTAATCTAAACAAGATACTAGTTTAAAAATGCCGCTTGATGCAAAAGAATCAATTAAGCCAATCCATTGGAATAAGCTTTGCATATAGTAATAGTGTCGATTCTCAGGCATTACTTGTTGAGTGCCTTGTGTACTCACCCCACCTTGCTTATCAACCCCAACATCGCTGGAGGAGACTACACCAAGATGGGAGGAGGAGTACGCCGAGGACACGAGCAACTAGGGGCAAGCTCACCGGTTGCCCGTGGCAAGATGGAGGCTTCCACGACTTTTTATGTTCCGCCGCTATTTCTTTGTTTTGAATAATGTGCTCTCGTGGTCGATTTATCCGTAAGGAGACCATAAGGTTGTACAACCTGCTTTATATACATGTTTGCACTATTTATTCTTATATCCTTGTGAATGTCTCGTGATGTGCAACCTCAGATGATGTGTGTGCTAGCGTGATCCTCGGATCGCATGTAATACACAGAGGGTCCGGATTTGCGATTCGGTCCCGGCAGAGGTGGTATCGAGCAGTTGATCAGAGGCCTTGACCTTAGTTTGGTTGTGCCTAGGAGGGTGAAAACTATTTTCTAAAGACCTAATCAACTTGAGCAAGAATGTCAAAGAAATCTCGACTTATCTCTTCTCCCTTATTCATACCTATGCTGAATTTTTATTATTCTCTATTTAATTTAAACAAGGTTTGTTTTGGCAGATGAGGATGATCCATACCTATGGAGAGCAAAGACCGAGGATACGCCATGAGTTATGGCGATGATGCGCTTGTTGGAGGTTTTGACCGACCACCGCATCGAGGGACTTCTGTGGTACGGCAGACTTGACGCCGCTCGACGCCAAGATCACAGCAGTATGCTCTGGAGAGGACGAGGGCGAGTCGCCCCATCTACATCACCGCCAGGAGGTCTTCTTTCGAGGCCGGATTCAGAGACGTCGCGTCAGCGATGCGCGCAGATTGCCCGCACTTACTCCGCAGAGTTAGAGGGCACCGCCTTCCGCCACCATCCGCCGAGACAATCGCTTGGACAGATGGAGCTTGTGGAGGAGGACGCCACTATCACCCACTGCAAGGTACGCCATCGCCAGAGGACGCCTTGGACGAGACACCGGAGTTGCAGAGGACCCGCGACGAGGTTATAGAGGCAAGAACCCAACACCGGAGAACTTAGCTCATGCCATACGTAAGATCCAGGAGTTGGAGATGGCTTTGTATGGACCCGAGCCCGAACCAGCCCCGAGTTACATGATCCAGATCCGAGGAGCCGAGCAGAGGCGCCCAGCAGGAGCAGCAGCCCGGGACCAGCAGAGTCGATGGGGTCTTTGCACCCGCCGCAGAGGTCACTGTGACCAGGCCGCCCTAATGCCACAAAGACTACGGTACGCCCGGGAAGCCGCAGCTGGGTTGGCTCGATGAGTGATCGAGTCTAGTAGAGTGTAGTGTCGAGACTCAATATCCGAGTCGCGCCTTTGTTTTGAGTTACCCTTAGGTGTGAGTTGTCATGGATTCCTATGTTTGCTTACTTGCTTTTGGTTGTGAGTGTCACGTATGTGTTGCATTGCCCTTAGGCACTTGTGAGCAACCATACCGCTTTATATTATATCAATAAAGTGGCTAAATAATTTAAGTTACACCTGCTTTCCCACATAAGTTCTTTTACTTGTCTATGCTTTCTTCTTTTCTTAACCATGAAGCTTGCAAATGATGGTGAGGACTCGTGGAAATGTTGGAGCCAACGGAAGTGGAGCTAACAGACGGACAACCGTAATGAAGAGTCGATTCTCAACCACCGCAGTCGATATGCGTAACCCGGGAGCCTTTTGATGCCTGCACTCAACTCATGACCACGATGGTTCAAACCATGCAGCAGATATCCAATCAAGCTGCCGCGAATGTTCAACCTGGGGCAACCATGGACCACACCCTACTCCGCATTGTCGGAGTTTATGAGAACTCGCCCACCCACTTTCGTAACGCCAATCCACCGAAGCGGACGATTGGCTAAGGACAATTGAAAGGAAGCCGCACATTACCCAATGTGTAGGACATGAGAGGGTACTCTATGCCTCTCATCAACTCAAGGACCGCCGCAGAATGGTGGGAAAACTTCGCGCACTCATGAGGACCCGCAGAGTATCACATGGGAGGAATTCACCTCACCTTCCGTCAGCATTCATGTACCCGAGGGTATCATGGATCTTAAAAGGAGGAGTTCAAGCTCAAGCAAGGCGGCCAACGCTGGCCGATTACTCGAACAAGTTCACCTAACCGCACGCTACGCACTGCAGGACGTGGCTACGGATAAGGCCGCATAATCCCGCTTCATGAAGGGATTGAATGCAGGTTGCAGTGGACCGATCACCCACACATTCCCCGACTTTCAAGAGTTAGTTAACAAAGCCCCGATCTTAGAGGACAAGCGCCGAGAGTTGATGACAACAGAAGCGCAGAATGGCGCAACAAGGAGGTCGCTGGGCAAGAGAGGCAGAGGACGGCACCCCAACAAAGCTCATTCGGTACCACCTAGAGGCAATGATGTGGCACCACCGCCAAAATCGCCGATGGGTCAAAATGTTCGATCTACCGAACTATGGCACGATCGAGGAACCTCTCAGCCGTGGGAAGACGTTGCTATCATTGCAATGAAATGGGGCATTTTGCCAACAATCGCCCTAAGAAGGAGGTGTCACCCTGTTCGCTTAACTCGGGAACACACCGCAAGGACTCCGCACCAATCATGAACCGCTGGGCATCAACAAGAATGACTCCATCCCAAGGAACCGCACGAGGCGTAGTCAACCACATCACAGCAGATGAAGTCCGTAACGCCTGACGTTGTAATCGGGTAAGTTCCTAGTAAACTCAAGATCAGCCATCGCTTTATTTGATTCCGAGCTTCGCATTCTTTTATTTCCGAGATTTTGCTGTTCAAAATGATATGGAAATAGTGAATCTTAAATGTGTGCTCATAGTCCAATCCTCGGATCGTAACTCCGATCTAAAGTAGGATGTTCGGGGTAGGAATAATAATTAATGGAGTTGAGTTCCTAGCTAACTTAATCGCCCTTAATACCCAAACCTTGGATGTTATCCCGGGAATGGATTGGTTAATCGATCACAAGGCGATTGGATCATGAAAAGAGTCATATATCTACGAGAGCCCGGATGGAAAGAAAATTGAGTTTGAAGCTAAACCAAGACGAGATGGACAATTGATGGTCAACAAAGATGAAGATCGCCACTTAGAGGAAGTCTCCATAGTCAATGAATATCCGGATGTTTTCCCGTAAGATTTACCCGAATGCCGCCAGATAGAGATATCGAGTTCGTGATAGAACTAGTCCCAGGGACAGCTCCAATAGCTAAGAGACCTTACAGGATGTCCACAGAGGAATTGGTGGAAATGAAGAAGCAAATTGAAGAACTGCTGGAAAAGGGATTTATAAGACCTAGTTCATCGCCATGGGGAGCACCTGTCTTATTCGTTAAGAAGAAGGACTAAGTTTCAGATGTGTATAGACTATCGTGCACTCAATGATGTGACGATAAAGAATAAGTATCCGCTACCCAGATCGATGATTTGTTTGACCGCTTGAGAGGAGCAGAGTATTCTCCAAAATTGATCTTCGATCAGATACCATCACCAAGATCCGATCGAGGATATTCAAGACCGCATTTTCGCCAAGATATGGACACTACGAGTTTACAAATGATGCCTTTTGGTCGATAAATGCACCAAAGATATTTCATGAACTTAATGAATAAGGTTTTATGGAAAACTTGGATAAGTTCGTCGTCAGATTCATAGATGACATCCTTATCTATTCCAAGACGAGAGAAGAGCACGCCGAGCACTTGAGGCTAGTCCTTGAAAAGTTGAGGGAACAACGCTTGTTTGCGTAAATTTAGCAAATGTGATTTCGAAAGATAAGGTGGAATTTCTTGGACACATAATGACAAGCAGAAGGAGTTGTCAGAGATCCAAAGAAAGTGGAAACGGTTTTACATTGGGAATACCAAGACGGTAACCCAAACCGTAGTTTCCTTGGAATGGCGGGTATTACCGCGATTCATTGAAGGATTCTCTACGATTGTAGACCTCTTACGCAATTGTTGAAAAAGAAAAGAAATTTTTATGGACACCGAGTGTGAGAAGAATTTTCAGAATTGAAAAGGAGGTTAACATCGCACTGTATTAGTTTTACCAGACGCTCACCAAGACTTTGACATCTATTGTGATGCATCGCGCCGTGGATTGGGATGCGTGTTGATGCAAAATAGGAAGGTAATTGCCTATGCATCGAGGCAATTGAGACCACATGAGGAGAACTATCCGACTCATGATTTAGAATTAGTCAGAGTGCATGCACTAAAAATATGGCGCCATCATCTCATCGGAAATAGATGTGAAGTATATACGATCATAAAAGCCTTAAGTATATTTTCACACAAGTCGACCTAAATATGAGGCAAAGAAGATGGTTAGAGTTAATCAAGGATTATAATGTGGGAATTCACTACCACCCGGGAAAGCCAACGTGGTGGCGCACGCCTTGAGCAGTAAAGAACCACAGTGTAAATATGTCGTTGGAAACAAGTCAGCAGCACTGTGTAAGGATTTTAAACTAGAATTGGAAATGGTACCAAAAGGATTCCTAGTAACCTTGAAGTAAGACCTACCCGAAGATCGATCGGGAAGGGCGTAAAGATGATGATAAGATCAAAAGAATTAAGGGCAAAATGGATGAAGGCAAAGCAAAAGATTTTAAACTGGATGAACAAGGTACTATGTGGTTTAAAGGGCGATTTGTGTGCCGAACAAAAGGAGTTGAAGCGATTAATTGGGAGAGGCCCATGACTCCAAGTACTCAATTCATCCAGAAGTGCGAAATGTATCAAGATTTGAAGGAAAATTTTGGTGGCCAAGCATGAAACGAGAAGTCGCGAACACGTTGCATTATGTGACATATGCCAAAGGGTCAAAGCTATGCACCAAAGACAAGCAGGCTATTACAACCCTTAAAGATACCGAATGGAAATGGGAGGAAATTGGTATGGATTTTATAACCGGATTGCCCGTAACGCAAAGTGGATATGATTCCATATGGGTCATAGTAGATCGCTTAACTAAGGTGGCACATTTCATACCAAGAAGACCACTTATTCCGAGACCGTTAGCGTAACTTTATATGTCCGTAATTGTCTGCTTACATGGAGTGCCAAAAGATAGTGTCTGACAGAGGTACCCAATTTACCTCAGATTCGGGGTAAGCTTCATGAAGCAATGGGGACTCGCTTGAACTTCAAGACAAAGATACCATCCGCAGCATGATGGACAAACCGAGAGAGTCAATCAGATATTGGAGGATATGTTGAGGGCATGTGCCTTAGCATATTCCACTTCATGGGACAAGTGTTTGCCTTATGCTGAGTTTAGTTACAACAACAGTTATCAAGCGAGCTTACAAATGTCTCCATTTGAAGCTCAGATGGTAGGTCCCGTCAAACACCATTGAATTGGAATGAGACAAAGTGAACGACATGTTTTCTGGACCGACATTCTTCAGAAGCGGAAGCACAGATCACCCTGGTCAGGGAAAGATTGAAGATTGCACAATCCAGGCAAAAGAGTTATGCTGACAACCGTCGCAGGGAACTAAGCTTTGAACCCGAAGATTTTGTGTATCTTAGAGTAACACCACTCAAAGGAGTCGAAGGTTCCATGCAAAGGGAAGCTTACACCTGTGTATGTCTGACCATTCAAAATCTTGAGCCGCAAGGGTGAAGTTGCGATCGCTTAGAGTTACCGCCGCCTTTGGCACGAGTGCATGACGATTCCATGTGTCTCAATCAAGAAGTGTCTTCGAGTACCTAAGAGCAAACACCGTTAGAGACAATTGAGCCGCAAGAAGATCTCGACTTACAAAGAACATCCGATGAAGATTCGGACATAATGGACAGAGAGACAAGGAACAAGTCAACACGCTTCGCAGAGTTCGGTGGAGCAACCATTCGGAAAGTGAAGCGACGTGGGAACGTGAAGAAGATCTCAAGAAGGAGTTCCTAACCTATTCCTCAGATAACCCCAATCTCGGGACGAGATTCATAAGGGGGAGGTTTGTAACACCCTAATTTTTGCTCTAGTTTAAATTTTGAGAGTATTTTTGATTTTTGTGAATTCTTGAGAATTTATCAAATTTATTTGGAATTACTCAAAACTAGCCTTCCTTGAAAACAATTAAATAATGTATAAGTTCTAGCAAAGTTTTATTGAAAATATTTTATTTGAGTTCCAAATATCTCAAGGTATTTTTGGAATTTTTCTAGAATTTTTCTCGCTATTTTAAAAGTCCCAAATGAATTAAATGAATTTCTAGAATTATTTTTATTGAAAAGGTTTTAAAATGGTTATGAACAGAATGGGCCGAGCCCATTATCGCGCGCTGCCGCCACCCATCCGCGCCGAAACCCTAGCGCCGCTTCACCGAACTGCTCGATCTTGATCGAACGCTATGCGCGGTGCCACGCCGTTTCGCGACGCGAGCCATCCGATCCAATCGCGCGGACGCCCGTGATTGCGCCACGCCGGTCGCTCACGCGAGATCACCGAGCTAACGCCGCCGACCGCTACCGCTTGTTTCGCCACCGTAGCGCGCACGCCGAGGCCCCTTAAAGTGCACCGAGTAGCGCGCCCGCGTAACTCTTCTCGCGCGTCTTTTGACACCTTGCACGCACGCCAAGACCTCTCTAGCGCTGAACGAGCTCGCCGTAGTTGTTCCCCGCATCGCCATCGTTCTCCGTCGCTTGCGTCGCCGCCGGTCCACTTCCGCCGTTGTTGAGGTCACCGGGTACCGATTCGCCGAGACGCGCCGAACGCGCCACTTCTTCACGCCGGAACGCCCGCAACGCCGCCGACGCCCTCGTCTTCCTCGCTCCCGCGACTGTTCCTTTTCGCCGCCGCTGACCTCGCCAACTTCCGCCGCCGTCCGATCCTCATCGCCGGTTTTGGTGAGTCCACGATCCACTTCTCTGCTTACGCTTGGATTAAATTATAGACGTTAGATCCAGAATGTGCGCGAGATTAGATCTCGACATTAGGCTATTAGTAGATCTTGACCGTTAGATCGGGTTGAACGGTAGAGATTAGATCTAGTCTCAGAATTTGGTTACATCTCACCGCTGGATCGTTAGTGTATGCATAGGATTGAGCCACGCCAAGCCGTGAATAGTAAACACCCGTGAACTCGAGCCGCTCGGATCGGATATAAACGGTTGAGTTCAGATCCGTTTTGCCCTAGGATCCGCGCTGCTCAGATTTGAACGCGGCGTGGTAGCGCCGCACCTTCATCCAATCTCGCCGACGCGTGGTTGCTTTGACCGCAGCAGACCGATCCGCCGTTGCTTTGGGCGCCGCCGCGATCGTGCGCGTGGCTACGAGTAAATCGAGGCGCCGCGTCGGGCGGAATCCAACCGCTGGATTTAGGCCGACCACCGGATGTGCGACGCGCGGAGGCGTGGAGCCCGCGCCGCCGCTACCGGATGCGTGGTCGATCACCGGATGCGCGACGCGTGTCGCACGATCTCGGCGCGCGGCGCGCGCGTGAGGATCTCGACCGCCGGTTTTAGCGAACGGTCCGATTTTGCCGCGGTTCGCAGACTGTTACGGAACCAAGTCCACGCTAGACCGAGCCGAGCCGTGAACCCACCCATAGATCAGAGCGACGTGGCGGCCTGCGGCGTACACGGTCGTCGGCCGACGCTATCGCCGACGCCATAAATATTTTCATATATAAAATATTTCGACGGAAATTATTTCGGTGCTGACGTCATCATGAGGCATGCTGACGTCATAAATGCGAATTTCAAGTATAAAAATAATTTGGAAAAATCGGATTTTCTAATTTCAGATTTTGATTTTATTCAAAACTTCAAATGACTATAACTTTTGCATTTTAACTCGGATTTGGGTGATTCAAATTTCTAAAAATTCATAAAATTGTGATCTATTTAATGATGAATTTTATTTGAATTTTGAGATTATCTAGTCGTCTGTATTAGCTATTTATTGCATATTTTATTTGAACGCTTAGACGCAAATTTACCGGAAGGTTTCAAGAAGAATTGTCGCCAAGACCAAGCTTCTAACACGACCGCAGCTCTTTGAAGGCAAGTGATGCTTTGATCATTTTGATCCCAGATTTTAAAATGTAATTTATGCTTTGAAACTATGCATGCTAATTATTTAAAATGAATTTAAATTAATTTGGGATAATGTAGTTAATCAACCCATTTTGTTATGCCACCTTGAATTATTAATTGTATGCCTAGATCATTGTCACCCTAAGTTTTGATTATATTAGTTGGATGTTAATATTGTGCCAACACGGAGGCTAGACCGTGAGTAGATGCTTAGCCTTGCAACGAATCATGAATGATCTTTGGAAAAATGCTACAATATTGATTAAAGACATATTGAATGTATTTTGAAAAGTGGTGTGATGATGCCACATGTTGAGATTGAGGTACAAAGAACTGTGTGGTTCCGCATCGATATTGAGTTATTGCCGCATGTGTTGCACAATAATCAACTGGGTGGAAAATGATTTAGACTGGGCAAGTGGCAAGAGGTCTGTGTGCTGTGGGCCTGTGTGGCATTGGGTTGTTGAGTGATGTGAGTCTGTGTGCTACATTGGGCCGTGTGCCACTGTTGAGTGTTGAAAGTCTTGCCTTGGCCGCTAAGGACTTCACCTTGCAAGCCTTTGATCCGAGTCAACCGCACAACCACATGTCCGACATGGGATGCACCTAGTTGACTAGGGTTACGATATCTTTCCTCCGATACTCTGGGTGACAAGACACTGGGGTGTATCTGTATGGGGAGCGCACTGTGCTACGGCTTGGTGCCCATCCAACGGTGATTGGCCGGTCCTATACTTCGCCTGTGTGAGGGAAGTGATAGTGAAGGCACACGAGAGGTTCTTTGGTTAAGGTAGAAGTTCCCAAAAGCTTTGTTGCGGACAATCACCGTGTGGTGAGCGGTCAGATCTTGTGGGTAAAGTGTACAACCTCCGCAGAGTGTCAAAACTATTCGAATAGCCGTGCTCACGGTATTGAGCATTGCTCGGGATTACAGTCAAGGGTAGTTTTTCATAAACAAAACATGGAAGGGTGGTGTGTGCCGTTGTTGGAAATGAACTGATAAGGTCAGGTGCCGAGAATCTTCAAGAAAAACCATTTGAAATTAGTATTACTTATATCTGTTTCATCGCTTTAATCTAAACAAGATACTAGTTTAAAAATGCCGCTTGATGCAAAAAGAATCAATTAAGCCAATCCATTGGAATAAGCTTTGCATATAGTAATAGTGTCGCATTCATGCATTACTTGTTGAGTGCCTTGTGTACTCACCCCACCTTGCTTATCAACCCCAACATCGGTGGAGGAGACTACACCAAGATGGGAGGAGGAGTACGCCGAGGACACGAGCAACTAGGGGCAAGCTCATCGGTTGCTCGTGGCAAGATGGAGGCTTCCACGACTTTTTATGTTCCGCCGCTATTTCTTTGTTTTGAATAATGTGCCTGCGTGGTCGATTTATCTGTAAGGAGACCATAAGGTTGTACAACTCGCTTTATATACATGTTTGCACTATTTATTCTTATATCCTTGTGAATGTCCTGTGATGTGCAACCTGTATGATCAGGTGTGCTAGCGTGATCCTGGATCGCATGTAATACACAGAGGGTCCGGATTTGCGATTCGGTCCCGACAGAGGTGGTATCAGAGCAGTTGACTGTAGGCCTTGACCTTAGTTTGGTTGTGCCTAGGAGGGTGAAAACTATTTTCTAAAGACCTAATCAACTTGAGCAAGAATGTCAAAGAAATCTCGACTTATCTCTTCTCCTTATTCATACCTATCTTTGAATTTTTATTATTCTCTATTTAATTTAAACAAGGTTTGTTTTGGCGGATGAGGATGATCCATACCTATGGAGAGCGACCGGAGGATACGCCGCGGAGTTATGGCGATGATGCGCTTGCTTGGAGGTTTTGACCGACCACCGCATCGAGGGACTTGGTGAGACGGCAGACTTGACGTCGCTGGGACGCCAAGATCACAAAGTATGCTCGGGAGAGGACGAGGCGAGTCGCCCTATCTACATCACCGCCAGGAGGTCTTCTTCGAGGCCGGATTCAGAGACGTCGCGTCGAGCGATGCGGCGATTGCCCGCACTTACTCCGCAGAGTTAGAGGGCACCGCCTTCCGCCACCATCCGCGCCGAGACAATCGCTTGGACAGGATGGAGCTTGTGGAGGAGGACGCCACTATCACCCACTGGCAAGGTACGCCATCGCCAGAGGACGCCTTGGACGAGACAGTCCGGAGTTGCAGAGGACCCGCGACGAGGTTATAGAGGCAAGAACCCAACACCGGAGAACTTAGCTCATGCCATACGTAAGATCCAGGAGTTGGAGATGGCTTTGTATGGACCCGAGCCGAACCATCCCCGAGTTACATGATCCAGATCCGAGGAGCCGAGCAGAGGCGCCGATCACAGGAGCAGCAGCCGGGACCAGCAGAGTCGATGGGGTCTTTTGCACCCGCCGCAGAGGTCACGTGACCGATTCGCCCTAATGCCACAAAGACTCGCCGGTACGCCCGGGAAGCCGCGGCGGGTTGGCTCGATGAGTGATCGAGTCTAGTAGAGTGTAGTGTCGAGACTCGAATATCCGAGTCGCGCCTTTGTTTTGAGTTACCCTTAGGTGTGAGTTGTCATGGATTCCTATGTTTGCTTACTTGCTTTTGGTTGTGAGTGTCACGTATGTGTTGCATTGCCCTTAGGCACTTGTGAGCAACCATACCGCTTTATATTATATCAATAAAGTGGCTAAATAATTTAAGTTACACCTGCTTCCCCACATAAGTTCTTTTACTTGTCTATGCTTTCTTCTTTTCTTAACCATGAAGCTTGCAAAGATGGTGAGGACTCGTGGAAATGTTGGAGCCAATGAAGTGGAGCTAACAGACGGACAACTGAATGAAGAGTCGATTCTCAACCACCGCAGTCGATATGCGTAACCCGGGAGCCTTTTGACACCCTGCACTCAACTCATGACCACGATGGTTCAAACCATGCAGCAGATATCCAATCAAGCTGCTGCGAATGTTCAACACGGGGCAACCATGGACCACACCCTACCCGCATTGTCGGAGTTTATGAGAACTCGCCCACCCACTTTCTCGTAACGCCAATCCACCGGAAGCGGACGATTGGCTAAGGACAATTGAAAGGAAGCCGCACATTACCCAATGTGTAGGACATGAGAGGGTACTCTATGCCTCTCATCAACTCAAGGACCGCCGCAGAATGGTGGGAAAACTGCGCAGACTCATGAGGACCCGCAGAGTATCACATGGGAGGAATTCACCTCACCTTCCACAAGCACTCATGTACCCGAGGGTATCATGGATCTTAAAAGGAGGAGTTCGAAGCTCAAGCAAGGCGGCGACCAATGGCCGATTACGAACAAGTTCACCTAACCGCACGCTACGCACTGCAGGACGTGGCTACGGATAAGGCCGCATAATCCCGCTTCATGAAGGGATTGAATGCGAGGTTGCAGTGGGACCGATCACCCACACATTCCCGACTTTCAAGAGTTAGTTAACAAAGCCCCGATCTTAGAGGACAAGCGCCGAGAGTTGATGACAACAGAAGCGCAGAATGGCGCAACAAGGAGGTCGCAGGGCAAGCAGAGGCAGAGGACGGCACCCCAACAGCTCATTCGGTACCGGCCTAGAGGCAATGACAGGCACCACCGCGCAAATCGCCCGATGGGTCAAAATGTTCGACTCAAACTAACTATGGCATGATCGAGGAACCTCTCAGCCGTGGGAAGACGTTGCTATCATTGCAATGAAATGGGGCATTTTGCCAACAATCGCCCTAAGAAGGAGGTGTCACCCGGTTCGCTTTAACACGGGAACACACCGCAAGGACTCCGCACCAATCATGAACCGCGGGCATCAACAAAGCAGCGACTCCATCCCAAGGAACCGCACGAGGCGAGTCAACCACATCACAACAGATGAAGTCCGTAACGCCTGACGTTGTAATTGGGTAAGTTCCTAGTAAACTCGCATCACCATCGCTTTATTTGATTCCGAGCTTCGCATTCTTTTATTTCCGAGATTTTGCTGTTCAAAATGATATGGAAATAGTGAATCTTAAATGTGTGCTCATAGTCCAATCCTCGGATCGAACTCCGATCTAAAGTAGGATGTTCGGGTAGGAATAATAATTAATGGAGTTGAGTTCCTAGCTAACTTAATCGCCCTTAATACCCAAACCTTGGATGTTATCACGGGAATGGATTGGTTAACCGATCACAAGGCGAGATTGGATGCGGAAAAGAGTCATATCGGTCGAGAGCCCTGATGGAAAGAAAATTGAGTTTGAAGCGAAACCGAGACGAGATGGACAATTGATGGTCAACAAAGATGAAGATCGCCACTTAGAGGAAGTCTCCATAGTCAATGAATATCCGGATGTTTTCCCGTAAGATTTACCGAATGCCGCCAGATAGAGATATCGAGTTCGTGATAGAACTAGTCCTGGACAGCCCAATAGCTAAGAGACCTTACGGGATGTCCACAGAGGAATTGGTGGAAATGAAGAAGCAAATTGAAGAACCGCTGAAAAGGGATTTATAAGACCTAGTTCATCGCCATGGGGAGCACTGCCTTATTCGTTAAGAAGAAGGACGGAAGTTTCAGGATGTGTATAGACTATCGTGCACTCAATGATGTGACGATAAAGAATAAGTATCCGCTACCCAGATCGATGATTTGTTTGACCGCTTGAGAGGAGCAGAGTATTCTCCAAAATTGATCTTCGATCAGATACCATCACCAAGATCCGATAAGAGGATATTCAAGAGGCGCATTTTCGTCAAGATATGGACACTACGAGTTTACAAATGATGCCTTTTGGTCCGACAAATGCACCAAAGATATTTCATGAACTTAATGAATAAGGTTTTTATGGAAAACTTGGATAAGTTCGTCGTCAGATTCATAGATGACATCCTTATCTATTCCAAGACGAGAGAAGAGCACGCCGAGCACTTGAGGCTAGTCCTTGAAAAGTTGAGGGAACAACGCTTGTTTTGTAAATTTAGCAAATGTGATTTTGAAAGATAAGGTGGAATTTCTTGGACACATAATGGTGAGAAGGAGTTGTCAGAGATCCAAAGAAAGTGGAAACGGTTTTACATTGGGAAGTACCAAGACGGTAACCCAAACCGTAGTTTCCTTGGAATGGCGGGTATTACCGTCGATTCATTGAAGGATTCTCTACGATTGTAGACCTCTTACGCAATTGTTGAAAAAGAAAAGAAATTTTTATGGACACCGAGTGTGAGAAGAATTTTCAGAATTGAAAAGGAGGTTAACATCGGCACTGTATTAGTTTTACCAGACGCTCACCAAGACTTTGACATCTATTGTGATGCATCGCGTCGAGGATTGGGATGCGTGTTGATGCAAAATAGGAAGGTAATTGCCTATGCATCGAGGCAATTGAGACCACATGAGGAGAACTATCCGACTCATGATTTAGAATTAGCCGTAGTGCATGCACTAAAAATATGGCGCCATCATCTCATCGGAAATAGATGTGAAGTATATATCGATCATAAAAGCCTTAAGTATATTTTCACACAAGTGACCTAAATATGAGGCAAAGAAGATGGTTAGAGTTAATCAAGGATTATAATGTGGGAATTCACTACCACCCGGGAAAGCCAACGTGGTGGCGACGCCTTGAGCGTAAAGAACCACGAGTGTAAATATGTCGTTGGAAACAAGTCAGCAGAATTGTGTAAGGATTTCGAAACTAGAATTGGAAATGGTACCAAAAGGATTCCTAGTAACCTTGAAGTAAGACCTACCCGAAGATCGATCGGGGAAGGCGGAAAGATGATGATAAGATCAAAAGAATTAAGGGCAAAATGGATGAAGGCAAAGCAAAAGATTTTAAACTGGATGAACAAGGTACTATGTGGTTTAAAGGGCGATTTGTGTGCCGAACAAAAGGAGTTGAAGCGATTAATTCAGGAGAGGCCCATGACTCCAAGTACTCAATTCATCCAGAAGTGCGAAAATGTATCAAGATTTGAAGGAAAATTTTGGTGGCCAAGCATGAAACGAGAAGTCGCGAACACGTTGCATTATGTGACATATGCCAAAGGGTCAAAGCTATGCACCAAAGGCAGCAGCAGGCTATTACAACCCTTAAAGATACCGAATGGAAATGGGAGGAAATTGGTATGGATTTTATAACCGGATTGCCCGTAACGCAAAGTGGATATGATTCCATATGGGTCATAGTAGATCGCTTAACTAAGGTGGCACATTTCATACCAAGAAGACCACTTATTCCGAGACCGTTAGCGTAACTTTATATGTCCGTAATTGTCTGCTTACATGGAGTGCCGAAAAGATAGTGTCTGACAGAGGTACCCAATTTACCTCCAGATTCGGGGTAAGCTTCATGAAGCAATGGGGACTCGCTTGAACTTCAAGACAAAGATACCATCCGCATGGATGGACAAACCGAGAGAGTCAATCGATATTGGAGGATATGTTGAGGGCATGTGCCTTAGCATATTCCACTTCATGGGACAAGTGTTTGCCTTATGCTTTGAGTTTAGTTACAACAACAATTATCAAGTTTAGCTTACAAATGTCTCCATTTGAAGCTCAGATGGTAGGTCCCGTCGAACACCATTGAATTGGAATGAGACAAAGTAACGACATGTTTTCGGACGGACATTCTTCAGAAGCGGAAGCACGATCACCCCGGTCGGGGAAAGATTGAAGATTGCACAATCCAGTAAAAGAGTTATGCCGACAACCGTCGCAGGAACTAAGCTTTGAACCCAAGATTTTGTGTATCTTAGAGTAACACCACCAAAGGAGTCGAAGGTTCCATGCAAAGGGAAGCTTACACCTGTGTATGTCTGACCATTCAAAATCTTGAGCCGCAAGGGTGAAGTTGCGATCGCTTAGAGTTACCGCCGTCTTTGGCAGGAGTGCATGACGATTCCATGTGTCTCAATCAAGAAGTGTCTTCGAGTCAGGAAGAGCAAACACCGTTAGAGACAATTGAGCCGCAAGAAGATCGACTTACAAAGAACATCCGATGAAGATTCGGACATAATGGACAGAGAGACAAGGAACAAGTCAACACGCTTCGCAGAGTTCAATGGAGCAACCATTCGGAAAGTGAAGCGACGTGGGAACGTGAAGAAGATCTCAAGAAGGAGTTCCTAACCTATTCCTCAGATAACCCCAATCTCGGGACGAGATTCTGTTAGGGGGAGGTTTGTAACACCCTAATTTTTGCTCTAGTTTAAATTTTGAGAGTATTTTTGATTTTTGTGAATTCTTGAGAATTTATCGAAATTTATTTGGAATTACTCAAAACTAGCCTTCCTTGAAAACAATTAAATAATGTATAAGTTCTAGCAAAGTTTTATTGAAAATATTTTATTTGAGTTCCAAATATCTCAAGGTATTTTCTGGAATTTTTCTAGAATTTTTCTGCTATTTTAAAAGTCCCAAATGAATTAATGAATTTCTAGAATTATTTTTATTGAAAAAGGTTTTAAAATGGTTATGAGCAGAATGGGCCGAGCCCATTATTGGCGCTGCCGCCAGCCCATCCGCGCCAAAACCTAGCGCCGCTTCGGTGAACCGCTCGATCTTGATCGAACGCTTGCGTGTGCCACGTCGTTTCGCGACGCGAGCCATCCGATCCAATCGCGCGGACGCCCGTGATTGCGCCACGCCGATCGCTCACGCGAGATCACCGAGCTAACGCCGCCGACCGCTACCGCTTGTTTCGCCACCGTAGCGCGCACGCCGAGGCCCCTTAAAGTGCACCGAGTAGCGCGTCCGCGTAACTCTTTCGCCGCGTCTTTTGACACCTTGCACGCACGCCAAGACCTCTCTAGCGCTGAACGAGCTCGCCGTAGTTGTTCCCTCGCATCGCCATCGTTCTCCGTCGTTTGCGTCGCCGCCGTCCACTTCCGCCGTTGTTGAGGTCACCGGGTACCGATCTCGCCGAGACGCGCCGAACGCGCCACTTCTTCACGCCGGAACGCCCGCAACGCCGCCGACGCCTCGTCTTCCTCGCCCGGCGACTGTTCCTTCGCGCCGTCGCTGACCTCGCCAACTTCCGCCGCCGTCCGATCCTCATCGCTCGGTTTTGGTGAGTCCACGATCCACTTCTCTGCTTACGTTTGGATTAAATTATAGACGTTAGATCCAGAATGTGCGCGAGATTAGATCTCGACATTAGGCTATTAGTAGATTTTGACCGTTAGATCGGGTTGAACGGTAGAGATTAGATCTAGTCTCAGAACTTGGTTACATCTCACCGCTGGATCGTTAGTGTATGCATAGGATTGAGCCACGCCAAGCCGTGAATAGTAAACGACCCGTGAACTCGAGCCGTCGGATCGGATATAAACGGTTGAGTTGGATCCGTTTTGCCCTAGGATCCGCGCCGTCAGATTTGAACGCGCGGCGTGGTAGCGCCGCACCTTCATCCAATCTCGCACGACGCGTGGTTGCTTTGACCGAGCGAGACCGATCCGCCGTTGCTTCGGGCGCGCACGCGATCGTCGCTGTGGCTACGAGTAAATCGAGGCGCCGCCGCGTCGGTGCGGAATCCAACCGTTGGATTTAGGCCGATCACCGGATGCGGCGCGTGAGGCGTGGAGCCGAGCGTCGCCGCTACCGATGCGTGGTCGATCACCGGATGCGCGACGCGTGTCGCACGATCTCGCGCGCGCGCGCGCGTGAGGATCGACCGTCGGTTTTAGCGAACGGTCCGATTTTTGCGCGGTTCGCAGACTGCTCGGAACCAAGTCCACGCTAGACCGAGCCGAGCCGTGAACCCACCCATAGATCAGAGCGACGTGGCGCCTGCAGGCGTGCACGGTCGTCGGCCGACGCTATCGCCGACGCCATAAATATTTTCATATATAAAAATATTTCGACGGAAATTATTTCGGTGCTGACGTCATCATGAGGCATGCTGACGTCATAAATGCGAATTTCAAGTATAAAAATAATTTGGAAAAATCGGATTTTCTAATTTCAGATTTTGATTTTATTCAAAACTTCAAATGACTATAACTTTTGCATTTTAACTCGGATTTGGGTGATTCAAATTTCTAAAAATTCATAAAATTGTGATCTATTTAATGATGAATTTTATTTGAATTTTTGAGATTATCTAGTCGTCTGTATTAGCTATTTATTGCATATTTTATTTGAACGCTTAGACGCAAATTTACCGGAAGGTTTCGAAGAAGAATTCGTCGCTCAAGACCAAGCTTCGGAACACGACCCGCAGCTCTTTGAAGGCAAGTGATGCTTTGATCATTTTGATCCCAGATTTTAAAATGTAATTTATGCTTTGAAACTATGCATGCTAATTATTTAAAATGAATTTAAATTAATTTGGGATAATGTAGTTAATCAACCCATTTTGTTATGCCACCTTGAATTATTAATTGTATGCCTAGATCATTGTCACCCTAAGTTTTGATTATATTAGTTGGATGTTAATATTGTGCCAACACGGAGGCTAGACCGTGAGTAGATGCTTAGCCTTGCAACGAATCATGAATGATCTTTGGAAAAATGCTACAATATTGATTAAAGACATATTGAATGTATTTTGAAAAGTGGTGTGATGATGCCACATGTTGAGATTGAGGTACAAAGAACTGTGTGGTTCCGCATCGATATTGAGTTATTGCCGCATGTGTTGCACAATAATCAACTGGGTGGAAAATGATTTAGATCGGGCAAGTGGCAAGAGGTGTGTGCTGTGGGCCTGTGTGGCATTGGGTTGTTGAGTGATGTGAGTCTGTGCTACATTGGGTGTGTGCCATCTGTTGAGTGTTGAAAGTCTTGCCTTGGCCGATTAAGGACTTCACCTTGCAAGCCTTTGATCCGAGTCAACCGCACAACCACATGTCCGACATGGGACAGACCTAGTTGACTAGGGTTCGATATCTTTCCTCCGATACCTCGGGGTGACAAGACACGTGGGTGTATCTGTATGGGGAGCGCACTGCTACGGCTTGGTGCCCATCCAACGGTGATTGGCCGATCCTATACTTCGCTGTGTGAGGGAAGTGATAGTGAAGGCAATACCGAGAGGTTCTTTGGTTAAGGTAGAAGTTCTGAAAAGCTTTGTTGCGGACAATCACCGTGTGGTGAGCGGTCAGATCTTGTGGGTAAAGTGTACAACCTCCGCAGAGTGTCAAAACTATTCAATAGCCGTGCTCACGGTATTGAGCATTGCTCGGGATTACAATCAAGGGTAGTTTTTCATAAACAAAACATGGAAGGGTGGTGTGTGCGTTGTTGGAAATGAACTGATAAGGTGTAGCCGAGAATCTTCGAAGAAAAACCATTTGAAATTAGTATTACTTATATCTGTTTCACTGCTTTAATCTAAACAAGATACTAGTTTAAAAATGCTGCTTGATGCAAAAAGAATCAATTAAGCCAATCCATTGGAATAAGCTTTGCATATAGTAATAGTGCTGCATTCTGTGCATTACTTGTTGAGTGCCTTGTGTACTCACCCCACCTTGCTTATCAACCCCAACATCAGTGGAGGAGACTACACCAGTATGGGAGGAGGAGTACGTCGAGGACACGAGCAACTAGGGGGCAAGCCCAGTCGGTTGCCTGTGGCAAGATGGAGGCTTCCACGACTTTTTATGTTCCGCTGCTATTTCTTTGTTTTGAATAATGTAAGCCTGCGTGGCTGACTTATCTGTAAGGAGACCATAAGGTTGTACAACTCGTTTTATATACATGTTTGCACTATTTATTCTTATATCCTTGTGAATGTCTGTGATGTGCAACCCTGTATGACTGTGTGTGCTAGCGTGATCCTGGACTGGCACAGAATACACAGAGGGTCCGGATTTGCAGATTCGGGTCCCGACATCAGCGTAACTCTTTTGCCTTGACTGCGCGATTTTCAACCTCTCTCTTATCATAGCAACTTGCTCTTCAGCTTCCTTGAGAATATCAGGGCCAAATATCATACGCTCCCCTGTCTCATTCCAATTCAGCGGGGTACGATAGGCACGACCATATAAAGCTTCAAATGGCGACATCTGCAAACTAGCCTGGTAACTGTTGTTATAGCTGAACTCTACGTACGGTAAACATTTGTCCCATGAAGTAGTGTAGGCTAAAGCGCAAGCTCTTAACATATGTTCTAGAATCTGATTTACTCTTTCTGTCTGACCATCGGTCTGTGGGTGATATGCTGTACTGAAATTCAATCGCGTTCCCATGGCTTCATGCAATTTATCCCAAAATCTCGAGGTGAACTGAGTACCTCTGTCTAACACTATTTTCTTAGGCACACCATGCAAACACACAATTCTGGCCATGTATAATTCTGCTAACCGGTCTCGTGAGTAAGTTGTCTTAACCGGAATGAAGTGAGCAACTTTGGTCAATCGATCCACAATAACCCATATAGAATCATACCCACTTTGAGTTCTTGGCAACCCAGTGATGAAATCCATACCGATTTCTTCCCATTTCCATTCTAGAACCCTTAACAGCTGTAGTAATCCTGCTAGTCTCTGGTGTATTGCCTTAACTCTCTCGCATATATCACACAAGGCAATATGCTCAGCGACTTCACGCTTCATGTTCGGCCACCCAAACCTCTCCCTTAAGTCCTGGTACATCTTGGCGCTTCCTGGATGGATTGAATACTTGGAATCGTGAGCTTGTTCCAAAATCAACTGCTTAAGCTCTAATCTGTGTGGCACACAGATTCGACCCTTAAACCACATGGTACCCTGGTCATCCATAGTAAAATCTGTCGCTAATCCTTCGTCCTTTTTAGCTTTGATTCGGTTGATTTTCTCATCATCCTTTTGCCCTTCCCAAATCTGATCTTCAAGTGTCGGCTTTACTTCCAATGCAGC
Organism: Otatea glauca; assembly: GCA_036346275.1. Lineage (NCBI taxonomy): Eukaryota > Viridiplantae > Streptophyta > Magnoliopsida > Poales > Poaceae > Otatea > Otatea glauca. The sequence goes on along the minus strand of CM070732.1, from coordinate 21,026,210 downwards.
TATGAATCCTTCTGGAACCATTTCCAATTTTAACTTCTGAAGCTCTTTACACAGCTCCGATTGATCTTCTTGTACCATCATATTGGCAACGTGGCTTTTACGACTCAAGGCATCAGCCACTACATTAGCCTTTCTGGGATGGTAGTGGATTCCCATATTATAATCCTTGATCAGTTCCAACCACCTCCTTTGTCTCATGTTAAGATCTGACTGAGTGAAAATATATTTCAAACTCTTGTGGTCCGTATATATCTCACATCAATTTCCAATGAGATAATGACGCCACAATTTCAAGGCATGCACCACGGCAGCCAATTTCAAATCATGCGTAGGATAATTTTTTTCATGCGGTCTTAACTGCTTTGACGCATATGCGACTACTTTACCCTCTTGCATCAATACGCATCCAAGACCCTGTCTTGACGCATCACAGTATATATCAAAACCATTCTGAACGTCAGGTAATACCAACACTGGGGCTGTCGTCAGATGCTTCTTTAACTCCTCAAAGCTCTTCTCACACTCTTGCGTCCATACAAACTTCTTTTCCTTTTTCAGCAATTGCGTGAGAGGTCTCGCAATTTTTGAGAATCCCTCTATAAATCGCCGGTAGTAACCTGCCATTCCCAGAAAACTACGCTTTGAGTAACATACTTGGTGCCGCCCAAAGGCAGATCTCCACCTTGCTTGGGTCCACTGCCACTCCTTTCGCAGTCATCACATGACCAAGAAATTCAACCCTCTCCCTCCAAAAATCACACTTGCTGAACTTAGCGTACAATTGTTGTTCTCTCAACCTTTCTAAAACCAACCTCAAATGTTCAGCATGCTCTTCTTCTGTCTCAGAAAAAACCAGGATATCGTCTATAAAGACAACAACAAACTTATCCAGATACTCCATGAAAACCTTATTCATCATATTCATAAAATATGCTGGCGCATTGGTCAATCCGAACGACATAACTGTAAACTCATAATGTCCATATCTCGTCGAGAATGCAGTCTTTGGAACGTCTTCTGCTCGAATCTTCAGTTGATGATATCCTGAACTAGGTCTATCTTGGAGAAGACTCCTGCTCCCCTCAACTGATCAAATAAATCGTCGATTCTTGGCAATGGGTACTTGATCTTAATCATTACTTCATTAAGTGCACGATAATCGATACACATCCTTAGACTTCCATCCTTTTTCCTTACAAACAAAACTGGCGCTCCCCATGGCGATGAGCTTGGCCTTACGGTGCCTTTCTCCAACAGCTCTTCAATCTGCTTCTTCATTTCTATCAGTTCATCAGTAGGAATCCGATAGGGTATTTTTGCTGTCGGTGCTGTTCCAGGCGCTAACTCAATGACAAACTCGATGTCACGATGCAGCGGCATTTCGATGATCCTCCGAAATACATCCGGTATTCACGACCACTGGCACTTCTTCTATGCTGACAGCTTTCACGCTATTAACCATTAATTGACCATCACGAACTGCCGTCGCTCGGAATTCCACTTTCTCTCCTCTAGGGCTCTCAATGGATACAATCCTTCGACCGCAATCCAATATGTCTTATGCTTGTTCAACCAGTCCATACTGAGAATAACATCTAAAACTTGGGTATCTAACATGATCAAGTTCGCTAGGAACTCTACCCCATTAATTAGCAGCTTACCTCCCAAGCACCTAAGGCTAGATGTTAACTCAGATCCCGGGGCTTGGACTAACATCACACATTTAAGATTTTTCATAATCAAACCATTTTCAGATGCAAACGTCCGAGAGACAAATGAATGTGAAGCTCCTGAATCAAATAAGGCAGGTGCAATCGAGTTTACTAAAACTTACCCAAAGACGACGTCTGACGCTTCCAGAGCTCCATCTGCGGTGATGTGGTTGACTCTGCCTCGAATAGTAGCTTGAGGCGTCGCTCTTGCCTGTCCAGTTCCTCGGTTCACTCCCGTCATCGGCACTTTAGCAGGTGTCGTTCCAAGATTAAAACGTACTGGCGTGATACCTCCTTTCTGGGGACATCTATTAGCATAATGCCCCAGCTCATTACAACTGTAGAACCTTCTGGCGGCTGACTGCTGCACTCCTCCTTGAGCATTGTTACCTTGGGCCAGCGTCTGGTAACTTTATCCTGGTGGTCGCGGCGCAGGTGTTGCTGGTTTATTAACCGCTTGCGGTTTGAACCTAGCAAACTGTTGCGGTGTCATCCTCATTCGTAGGTGGTTAGGGCGTCCACCTGGGTTGGTCATCAAGCGCTTGCGATTTTCCCCAACCTCCTTGTGCTTATCCTCCAGAATCAAAGCCTTGTTTACCAATTCTTGAAAATCCGAAAAAGTGTGGGTAATTAGCCCCACTTGTAGCCCTGAGTTTAGTCCCTTCATGAAGCGAGACGGCCTGGCCTTGTCCGTCGCTACGTCTTCAGGAGCATAACGAGCTAACTGCGTGAATTTATTCAAGTAATCGGCCACCGGTTGGCCTCCTTGCTTAAGCGCCCTGAATTCTTCCTTTTTCAGGTCCATCATCCCTTCCGGTACATGATACTGGTGGAAGGCCGTTGCGAACTCTTCCCATGTGATTTCCATGGGTGCTTCATGAGCAGCACAGTAGTTCTCCCACCATTCTGCAGCTGTTCCCTCTAGCTGATGGGATGCGTAAAGAACCCTCTCATGGCCTTCACATTGAGTGATGTACAGCTTCCTCTCAATGGTCCTCAGCCAATCATCCGTTTCCAAGGGGTTGACATTGCCTGAGAATGTTGGCGGTCGGGTCCTCATGAAGTCTAACAACTTGGAGTAGGGACGAGGCCCGCCATTGTTGTTCTGGGCAGCAGGGTTGTTGACTGCAGCCATATTGGTCATCTGCTGCATCATAGTCTGCATTAACTGAGTTTGCACAGCGAGAAAATCTCCCAAGTTCTGCATATCCACTGGCGGTGCTTGTTGCGGTGGTGCTCCTTCGTTGGGATTGTTGCCTGGGCGTAGACCACTTCCTGAAGCTCCGTTGTTGCTGCGGGTGTTCACCATCTGCTTGATTTCTTATTGGGTTAGGAAAGATAGATATAGCATAGATAAGATGCAAGAATTTCTAAGGTGGGAAAAACAGGTTAAACCCAACTTAAATAATCTTTATTAATACTTGGTATGGTTGCTTACAATGCCTAAGGGCTTTGCAACACATGTTGCACACTCAGCAAACAAATAAGAACCAAACTAAACTTGCAACCTTAACGTCTACTAAAGGGCAAAGACTAACTTAAAGACGCGACTCAACACCCGAGTCTCAACACAACTCTAAGACTGACTCTCACTCATCCAGCCACCCTGGCTGAGACTGATCCGGCGCATGCACCGGTGGGTGGGCTGGTATGGGTGCAAACCTACCTGATGACCCTCTGCTGGCTCCTTAGGCTCCCACTCACGCTCCTCTGGGTCTTCCTCTTCTTCTTCTTCTTCTTCTTCTTCTTCTTCTTCTTCGGCGACCCCATCTGGCTCCTGAACGACCTGGTCCGCCACCTCCTCGACTACCTTCAAGGCCTCCTCCAGCTCGCCAATGACTCTGGCTGCTGCGTCATGGGTCTTCTGAAGCTCTCGCTCGGTCACCCTCAGCGCCTCGTACACTGTCTCGAGCTCCTGCGCAGTGTCCCACAGGTGATCCTCCTGGGTGGTGCAAACTCATCAAGGTGTACTGCAGTATCACACTCCCCCTCCACGATCCGTCGACATCGGCACGCTCGCACTGTCGGGTGAAGCCGAAACACGGTGTCGCGAAGCTCGTAGGCGTAGTCGTGGCAGATCCGTCGTAGAGCAAGTCTGGCAGCCTCCTGAATTCCTGCCTCATACGTGAACCTCCGGGTAGTGATGTGGATCGGTCTGGTGGTCTCGTCGCACTCTCGAGCGAAGATGGTCAGTTTGCAGAAGAACCCCCGATGCACATCGTTGATGTTCTAGTTGCTTCCTCGGTAGAGCGGACGATCGAAGCCTCCAATCACTTGAAGAACTCTCCACAGCTCCATGGCATAGCCACCCTGCCTTGACTCGAAGGACTGGAAGATTGGCATCTATTCAAAACAAACTTTGAATAAGATCTCCACTCGAAACGGCAACGAAAAGAAGATAATTTTAGCAAGGGTGAGAGTAGAAGAATGAGATAAGCCAAGTGTGTCTTATTAGTCAATTTTACTTTTTCTTTAGAAAATAATTTTGGACACTCCTAAGAGATACCAACTACCTAGGGCCAAGACCTATAGTCAGTATGGCTCTGATACCACCCCTGTCGGGACCCGAATTTGCAAATTCGGACCCTCTGTGTATACCGCACTAGTCCAGGATCACGCTAGTGCACACAGGCTCAACATAGATGCTATCCCAGTCATACACAACGGAATATAGCATAACTTTAATAATTAATAGTAATTGTTGTCTTACATGATTATTGCCACACAGGGCTTATAAAAGAAATAGCAAATAGGCAGCAGCGGAAAAACAAATAAGCGTAGCAGCTCTCCAGTTCACCGCAGGCAACTGACGAGGCTCAGACCTAAGCATTCGCATCCAGATAATCCTCCTCCACGAAAGGTGTAGATTCTTCCTCTTCTGAAGTTGTTGTTGTTGGGGTGAGTACATAAAGCACTCAACAAGTTGTGCACAGCAATGCAAGTCTAATATTCTATATGCTTGGCTTAATCCAAAGGAACGGCTAATAAGGATATTTTGCAATAAAGCAACATTTAACAAAAATACAGTAAATAGATTGGAAAGCAGTAAAACAAATACAGTAATTAATAAATTCAACATTTATGAAGTAAACCAAGTTTCCAATCCTAAATCAATTTCCACCTTCCATGGCACCTTGCCATCCCAATTGGTTTTTGTTTAACAAAAGTCTAACCCTTCACTGTAATTCCCGAGCATTGCCCAATACCGTGAGCACGGCTATTCGAATAGATTGTACACTCTGCAGAGGTTATGCACTTTAGCCACACGATACAACCAAACACCACCAAGGCGAGTGATCATAACAAAGCCTTTACAATGCTACACCTAGACCCAGTACTGTTCGCTAAGGTTTCAACACTGAAGGGTTAAACCACCACAACAGGGCCCCCCTCTCGCGCCATGTGAGTTAAACCGTAAACCCAGGACTCACTATTCACCACGACAGCTGTAACACCCTAAATTTTCCTAATCTAAATTTTAGAGTATTTTCTGATTTTTGAGAAATTTTGGGAATTTATTAAAATTTAATTGGATTTATTTATATTTGACCTTTCTTGAATCAATTAAATTTATTCAAAAGTTTATGCAAAGTTTTATTGGAAATATTTTATTTGAGTTCCAAATGGTGTAAAGTATTTTCTGGAATTTTTATGGATTTTTTCAAGTATTTGTGCTATTTATTTGGCTTATTCCATTTACCTGATTTATTTTAATTCGAAAATATTTTATAAAGCGGAAGAATAGGGATGGGTCGGCCCAGCACTGTGCTCAGCCCGGCCCAGCCGCGCCGAAACCCTAAGTCGCCGTGCGCTCGAGCCGTCCGATTGGAATTCCGCGGCTGCTGTTGCGCCACGTCGTCGAACGCGTGCGCCGTTGGATCGTCGCTGCGCGGATGTCCAGGATTGCGCCACGTCGGTCATCTTCGCGAGATCACCAGAGCTAATGCCGCCGACCGTTTCCGCTCGTTTCGCCGCCTGTAGCTGTGTTAGTGAGCGCATTCTGAAGAGGACTCAACGCCGCATCTTTTGACTCTTTACACGCACGTCGAGACGCCCTCTAGCACCCGCTTTTGCTCACCGTAGTTACGTCTCTGCGCGGCTGTCGTTTTTGTTTCGCCCCGTCGCCGTCCGTCGCCTTCCGCCGTGCTCCGACCATGTACCGGGTTCACCGAAGAAAGCCGCGTCGATTCGGGTACTTCTTCGCGCCGGAGAGCCGCTACAACGTCGTCGCTGAGGTCATCTTCCTCAGCTCCGGCAACTTCTTCGTCCGAGCCGCCGCCGACCCCGTCAAACTCCCTCAGCTATCCGATCATCATCTAACCGCTGCGGTGAGTCCACGCCACCCCACCACTATTTGTGTTAGAATGATTCATGACCGTCAGATCTAGATTAAACAGTAGAGATTAAGTTTAGCTTCTGTAATGCGTTTAGATCTAAGCCGTTGGATCGGTAATGAACGTGTAGGATTGAGCCACGTTGCGTAATGCACATTAAACAACTCGGAATACCGAGTCCATTGGATTGAATCTCAGTGGCGAGGATTAGATCTAGGACTGTCCCACGAATCTGTGCCGTTCATTTTTGAATGTGCGGCTGAGATTGCGCCGAACCCTCACCGAATCAGGATCGGACGCGTGCGCACGTTGACTGGGAACCGGACCAAATCCTGACCGCCGATTTTGAATGAGCCGTCGCGATGTCGACGCGTGTCGTTGCATAAAACTGAGGCGTCGTAGTGGCGGCGCGGTGCTGACCGTTGGATTCGGGTGCACCGTCAGATGCGTGCCGCGTGGTGCGCATAAATCGAGGCGCCGCTGAGCCGAACGTGCGCGTGGGATCTGGCCGTTGAATCCTTTGACGGCCACGATTTCGCCGCATGGCTAAGATCTTGCCGTTGACCGAGAGATGGCCGAGATAATGACACGTGTTCGTGCAAGAATCTCGAGGCAGACGACTGACGTCATCTGGTGGGGGGCCAGGTGCACTGTTCTGTGGACCAAGTCCACGGTGGACAAGAGCCGAACCGTGGACCCAGTCTATAGACCTGAGTGACGTGACTGCACCAGGAGCTGTCACGTGTCATGCTCACGTCATCGATGATGTCATAAATATTTTTATATATAAAAATATTTTTGCCGAAATTCTTTTCTGTGCTGACATCATCATGATGCGATGCTGACATAATAAATTTGATTTTTCAGTATAAAAATATTTCGGAAAAATTGGATTTTCTAATTTCTGTATTTTCTGATTTTATTCAAACTTCAAATGGCTATAACTTTTGCATTTTAACTCGGATTTGGGTGATTCAAATTTCTAAAAATTCATAAAATTGTGATATATTTAATGGTGAATTTTATTTTAATTTTTGAGGTCATTTAATCCTCTGTATTAGTTATTTATTGTATGTATTGTCTGTACGCGTAGACGCAAATTTGCCGGAAGATTTCGAGGAAGAGTTCGTCGCTCAAGACCAAGCTTCGGAACACGACCAGCAACTCTTTGAAGGCAAGTGATGCTTTGATCATTTTGATCCCAGATTTTAAAATGTAATTTATGCTTTGAAACTATGCATGCTAATTTATTTAAAGTGAATTTAAATTAAATTGGGTAATGTAGCTAATCAACCCATATTGTTATTGTCACCATGAAAGTATTATTTGTATGCCCTGAAATCTTTGTCACCCTAGGTTTGATTGTATCAGTTGGATGTTAATATTGTGCCAACACGGGAGGCTAGACCGTGAGTAGATGCTTAGCCTTGCATCGAATCATGAATGATCTTTCGGAAAAATGCTACAATATTGATTAAAGAAATATTGAATGTATTTTGAAAGTGGTGTGATGATGTCACATGATGAAATTGAGGTACAGAGACCTGTGTGGTTCTGTATCGATGTTGAGTTATTGCAGGCATGTGTTGCACAATAATCAACTGGGTAGGAAATTATTTAGACTGGGGCAAGTGGCAAGAGGCTGTGTGCCAGGTGGACCTGTGTGGCAATGGGTTGTTGACTGATGTGAGTCTGTGTGCCACAATGGGCTGTGTGCCACTTTGAGTGTTGGAAGTCTTGCCTTGGTCAGTTAAGGACTTCACCTTGCAAGCCTTTGATCTAAGTCACCCGTACAACCACATGTCTGGTATGGGACGGACCTAGTTGATTAGGGTTCTTATATCTTTCCTCTGATACCTCAGGGTGACAGTACACAGGGGTGTATCTGTACGGGGGAGCGTACATGTGCTACGGCTTGGTGCCCATCCAACGGTGATTGGCCTGTCCTATAATTCGGCTCTGTGTGAGGGAAGTGATAGGGAAGGCAATACCGGGGAGGTTCTTTGGTTAAGGTAGAGGTTCCTGAAAAGCTTTGTTGCGGACAATCACCTGTGTGGTGAGCGACTATATCTTGTGGGTAAAGTGTACAACCTCTTCAGTGTGTAAAATCTATTCGAATAGCCGAGTCCGCGGTATTGGACAGTGCTCGGGGATTACAGTCAAGGGGTAGATCTTCAAAAACAAAATGTGGAAAGGGTGGTAGGTGCGGTGTTAAAATGGCTATTAAAGGTGTGCCGAGAATCTTCGAAGAAAAACCATTTGAAGAAATTAGTATTATTTATAACTATTTCACTGCTTTAAACTAAATAAAATACTGGTTTAAAAATGTTGTTCGATGCAAAAGAACCAATTAAGCCAATTCTTTGGAATAAGCCTTGCATATAGTAATAGCGCCGCAATCATGCATTACTTGTTGAGTGCCTTGTGTACTCACCCCTCCTTGCTTATCAACCCCAACATCAGTGGAGGAGTCTACATCAGCGTGGGTGGAGGAGTACAATGAGGATCCGGACAATTAGGGGGCAAGCCCAGTCGGTTGCCTGTGGCAAGATGAAGGCTTCCACGACATTTATTTATGCTCCGCTGCTATTTCATTTACTCCGAACAATGTAAGCCATGCGTGGCTGATCCTATGTAAGGAGACCATAAGGTCGTACAACTCAGTTTATATAAATGTTTGCACTATTTATTCTTATATCGTTGTGAATGTCTGTGATGTGCGACCCTGTAAGACTGTTTGTGCTAGCGTGATCCTGGACTAGCACAGAATACACAGAGGGTCCGAATTGGCAGATTCGTGTCCCGACAGAGGTGGTATCAACGCAGGTTGACTGTAGGACTTGACCCTAGTTAGGTTGTGTTTGAGAGGATAAAACTATTTTCTAAGACTTAACCAACTTGAGCATGAATATCAATGAAATCTCGACTTATCTTTTCTCTCTTGCTTCATTCCTATGCTGAATTCTTATTATTATTTTCTGTTTAATTTAAACAAGGTTTGTTTTGGCAGATGAGGATGATCCACACCTATGGAGAGTGCACTGGAGGATACGCCGCGGAGTTATGGCGTATGATGCAGTTGCTTGGAGGATTTGACAGACCGTTTTATCGGGGGACCACGGTGGTGCAGGCAGGACTTGATATCGCCTGGGATGTCAAGATCACAGTATATGCTCGAGAGAGGACGTGGGCGAGCCGTCCTATTTACATCACTATTAGGAGGTCTTCTTTTGAGGCCGGGATCCAGGAGGACGCCTTGGATGAGACGGTCCAGGAGCTGCAGAGGACCCGCGACGAAGTCACGGAAGTGAAGACTCAACTGCGGGAGGGTTTAGCTCACTCCATGCGGAAAATCCAGGAGTTGGAGATGGCTCTGTATGGACCTGAGCCAGAGCCAGTCTTGGAGCTGCATGATCCAGATCCGAAGGAGCCAGAGCAGGAGGCACCAGTGCAAAAGCCATAGGCACAGGAGCAGGCAGCCCTGGGACCAACGGAGTCGATGGGGCCTTTTGCACCAGCTGCATTAGGTCATCAGGAACAGTTTGCCCCGATGCCAGAGCACCCGCCGGTGTATTCTTCGGGGGAGCCGCAGCTGGGTTGGCTCGATGAGTGATTGAGTCTAGTCGAGGGTAGTGTCGAGACTCGAGTGTTGAGTCGCGTCTTTTGTTTCAGAGTCACCATTAGGTGTGTCGTTGTGGAGTGTTATGTTTGTTTACTTGTTTTTGGTTGTGAGTGTCTCGTATGTGTTGCATTGCCCCTAGGCACTTGTGAGCAACCATACTACCTTATATTATATCAATAAAGTTGCTAAATAATTTAAGTTACACCTGTTTCCCCCACATAAGTTCTTTACTTGTCTATGCTTCCTTCTTTTCTTAATCATGGAAGTTTGCAACAGATGGTGAGGACTCGCGGAAATATTGGAGCTAGAGGAAGTGGAGTGAACCAGGCGGACAACCAGAATGAAGAACCAATCCCTCAACCGCCGCAAGTTGATATGCAGAATCTGGGAGCCTTTCTGGCTGCCCAAACTCAACTCATGAACACGATGGTACAGACCATGCAGCAAATATCCAATCAAGCTGCTGTGAATGTTCAACCTGGGGGTAACCATGGACCACACCCCTACTCAAGGCTGTCAGAGTTTATGCGAACTCGTCCACCCACGTTCTCAGGCAATGCCAATCCGTTGGAGGTGGATGATTGGCTGAGAACTATTGAGAGGAAGTTACACATAACTCAATGTGTGGGACATGAGAGGGTGCTCTATGCCTCTCATCAGCTAGAGGGAACCGCCGCAGAATGGTGGGAAAATTTCTGTGCTGCACATGAGAATCCCCAAGAAATCACTTGGGAGGAATTCGTTGGTGCTTTCCGTCAATACCATGTACCCGAGGGTATCATGGATCTTAAGCAAGAGGAATTTCGGAGCCTCAAGCAGGGGGGCCAATCAGTGGCCGATTACTTGAATAAGTTTACCCAGCTGGCACGCTACGTACCAGAAGACATAGCTACAGATAAGGCCAGGCAATCCCGCTTCTTGAAGGGATTGAATGCAGGGTTACAAGTGGGACTGATCACCCAAACATTCCCTGACTTCCAAGAGCTAGTTAACAAGGCTCTTATCTTGGAGGACAAGCGCCGAGAGTTGGATGACAATCGGAAGCGCAGAATGGCGCAACAAGGAGGTCATCAGGGCCAGCAGAGGCAGAGGACGACAGCCCAACAGTTCATCCGGTTTCAGCCCAGAGGCAATGACAGGGCACCACTGCCGGCAAATCATCCTGTAGGTCAGAATGCCCAGACTCCAGCCAGAACTATGGTACAGACTGGAGGAACCTCGCAGGCAGCAGGAAGATTTTATCACTGCAATGAGTTGGGGCACTTCGCCAACAACTGCCCAAAGAAGGGAGGTGTCACCCCAGTCCGATTTAACCTGGGGAATACACCCACAAGAACTCCGGCACCAACTGTGAACCGCGGAGCATCGGCGTCAGCAATTCCATCCCAAGGAACTGCACGAGGCCGAGTCAATCACATTACAGCGGATGAAGTTCAGAACGCCTCAGACGCTGTACTGGGTAAGTTCCTAGTAAACTCAGTACCAGCTACTGTTTTATTTGACTCCGGAGCATCACATTCATTTGTTTCTCAAGATTTTGCTGTTCGCAGTAATTTGGATATTGTGGAACTTAAGTGTGTGCTTGTAGTCCAATCCCCTGGATCAGAACTCCGATCTAATATAGGATGTTCTGGGGTAAGGCGAATAATTAATGGAATAGAGTTCCTAGCGAACTTAATTATATTGAATACCCAAACCCTGGATGTTATTCTGGGAATGGATTGGTTAACCAAACACAAGGCAGTGCTGGACTGCGGAAAAAGAGTTATATCAATCGAGAGCCCAGAAGGGGGAAGGGTTGAATTTGAAGCAAAAACAATACGAGATGGACAATTAATGGTCAACAGCATGAAGATCGCCAGCTTGGAGGAAGTTTCCATAGTCAATGAATATTCGGATGTTTTCCCGGAAGATTTACCTGGAATGCCGCCAGATAGAGATATCGAGTTCGTGATAGAGCTTATTCCAGGGACAGCTCCAATAGCTAAGAGACCTTACAGGATGTCCACAGAGGAATTAGTAGAAATGAAGAAGCAAATTGAAGAGCTGCTGGAAAAAGGATTTATAAGACCTAGTTCATCGCCATGGGGAGCACCTGTCTTGTTCGTCAAGAAGAAGGACGGGAGTTTTAGGATGTGTATAGACTATCGTGCACTCAATGATGTGACGATAAAGAATAAGTATCCACTACCCAGAATCGACGATCTTTTTGATCAGTTGAGGGGAGCAGGAGTCTTCTCCAAGATTGATCTTCGATCTGGATACCATCAATTGAAGATCCGATCAGAAGATATTCTGAAGACTGCATTCTCGTCAAGATATGGACATTACGAATTTACAGTGATGTCTTTTGGATTGACAAATGCACCAGCAAATTTCATGAACTTAATGAATAAGGTTTTCATGGAATACTTGGATAAGTTCGTCGTCATGTTTATTGATGATATTCTTATTTATTCCAAGACGAAGGAAGAGCATGCCGAGCATTTAAGGCTAGTCCTTGAGAAATTGAGGGAACAACAGTTGTTTGCAAAGTTTAGTAAATGTGACTTTTGGAAGGATAAGGTGGAATTTCTTGGACACATAATGACTGCGGAAGGAGTTGTGGTAGATCCAAAGAAAGTAGAGACAGTTTTGCATTGGGAGCAACCGAAGACGGTAACCCAAATCCGTAGTTTCCTTGGAATGGCGGGATATTACCGTCGTTTCATCGAAGGATTCTCCACGATTGCGAGACCTCTTACTCAATTGTTGAAAAAGGAAAAGAAATTCTTATGGACACCTGAGTGTGAGAAGAGTTTTCAGGAGTTGAAGAAAAGATTAACATCAGCACCTGTATTAGTTTTACCTGACGTTCATCAAGGCTTTGACATCTATTGTGATGCATCGCGTCAGGGCTTGGGATGCGTGTTGATGCAAAACTGAAAGGTAATCGCATATGCATCGAGGCAATTGAGGCCACGTGAGGAGAACTACACGACTCATGATTTGGAATTAGCTGCCGTAATGCATGCCCTAAAAATATGGCGTCACTATCTCATCGGAAACAGATGTGAAGTGTATACTGATCATAAAAGTCTTAAGTATATCTTCACGCAAGCTGACCTGAATATGAGGCAAAGAAGATGGCTTGAGTTAATTAAAGATTATAATGTTGGAATTCACTACCATCCAGGTAAAGCCAACGTGGTGGCAGATGCCTTGAGCAGGAAGAACCACAGTGTAAACATGCTGTTGGAAGCAATTCAGGAAGAATTGTGTAAGGATTTCCAGAAATTAGAACTGGAAATGGTACCAGAAGGATTCTTAGCAACCTTGGAAGTAAAACCTACCCTGGAAGATCAGATCAGGGAAGGGCAGAAAGATGACGACAAAATCAAAAGAATTAAGGACAAGATGGATGCAGGCAAGGCAAAGGATTTCAAACTGGATGAACAAGGTACTATGTGGTTTAAAGGGCGCATTTGTGTGCCGAACAAAATGGATTTGAAACAATTAATCTTGGAGGAGGCCCATGACTCCAAGTACTCAATTCATCGAGGAAGTGCGAAAATGTATCAAGATTTAAAAAAAAAGATTTTGGTGGCCAAGCATGAAACGAGAAGTCGCCGAATACGTTGCATTATGTGACATATGCCAAAGAGTCAAAGCTATGCACCAGAGACCAGTAGGACTATTACAACCTCTAAAGATACCTGAATGGAAATGGGAAGAAATTGGTATGGATTTCATAACCGGATTGCCCAGAACTCAAGGTGGATATGATTCCATATGGGTCATAGTGGATCGCTTAACTAAAGTTGCACATTTTATACCGGTAAAGACCACTTATTCTGGAGACCGGTTAGCAGAACTTTACATGGCAAGAATTGTCTGTTTGCACGGAGTACCGAAGAAGATAGTGTCGGACAGAGGTACTCAATTTACCTCCAGATTTTGGGGTAAGCTACATGAAGCAATGGGGACTCGTTTGAACTTCAGTACAGCATACCATCCACAGACAGATGGTCAAACCGAGAGGGTTAACCAGATACTGGAAGATATGTTGAGAGCCTCTGCCTTAGCATATTGTACTTCATGGGACAAGTGTTTGCCTTATGCTGAATTCAGCTATAATAACAGTTATCAGGCAAGTTTACAGATGTCTCCTTTTGAAGCTCTGTATGGTCGATCCTGTCGAACACCATTGAATTGGAATGAGACAGGTGAACAACATGTTTTTGGACCAGATATTCATCAGAAAGCGGAAGAACAGATCGCCCTGATCAGGGAAAGACTGAAGATTGCTCAATCAAGGCAGAAGAGTTATGCCGACAACCGTCGCAGGGAATTGAGCTTTGAACCCGAAGATTTTGTGTATCTCAGAGTCACACCTCTCAAGGGAGTCAAAAGATTCCACACAAAAGGGAAGCTCGCACCCAGATATGTTGGACCATTCAAGATCTTGAGCCGTAGAGGAGAAGTTGCGTATCAATTGGAGTTGCCACAGTCCTTGGCGGGAGTGCATGACGTATTCCATGTGTCTCAATTGAAGAAGTGTCTCTGAGTACCGGAGGAGCAAACACCTTTGGAGGCAATCGAGCTGCAAGAAGATCCTAGATACAATGGACAGGGAAACAAGGAACATGTCAACACGTTTCTGCAGAGTTTAGTGGAGCAACCATTCGAAAAGTGAAGCAACGTGGGAACGCGAAGAGGACCTAAAGAAGGAGTTTCTTGACCTGTTTCTTTAGTCAGCCCTGAATCTCGAGGACGAGATTCTGTTAAGGGGGGAGGTTTGTAACACCCTAAATTTTCCTAATCTAAATTTTAGAATATTTTTCTGATTTTTGAGAAATCTTGGGAATTTATTAAAATTTAATTGGATTTATTTATATTTGACCTTTCTTGAATACAATTAAATTTATGCAAAAGTTTATGCAAATTTTTATTGGAAATATTTTATTTGAGTTCCAAATGGTGTAAAGTATTTTCTGGAATTTTTCTGGATTTTTCCAAGTATTTGTGCTATTTATTTGGCTTATTCGATTTACCTGATTTATTTTAATTCGAAAATGTTTTATAAAGTGGAAGAATAGGGATGGGACGGCCCAGCACTGTGCTCAGCCCGTCCCAGCCGCGCCAAAACCCTATGTCGCCTCGCGCTCGAGCCATCCGATCGGAATTCCGTTGCGCCACGTCGCCGAACGCGTGTGCCGTCGGATCGTCGCTGCGCGGATGTCCAGGATTGCGCCACGTCGGTCATCTTTGCGAGATCACCGGAGCTAATGCCGCCGACCGTTTCCACTCGTTTCGCCGCCTGTAGAGCGCACGTCTAGGCCCTTTAAGCTGTGTTGGTGAGTGCATTCTAGAGAGGACTCAACGCCGAATCTTTTAACTCTTTACACGCGCGTCGAGACGCCCTCTAGCGCCCGCTTTTGCTCGCCGTAGTTACGTCTCTGCACCGTTGTCATTTTTGCTTCGCCCCGTCGCCGTCCGTCGCCTTCCGCCGTGCTCCGACCGTGTACCGGGTTCACCGAAGAAAGCCGCGTCGATCCGGGTACTTCTTCGCGCCAGAGAGCCGCTACAATGTCATCGTCGAGGTCGTCTTCCTCAGCTCCAGCAACTTCTTCGTCCAAGCCACCGCCGACCCCGCCGAACTCCCTCAGCCATCCGATCATCATCTAATCGCTGCGGTGAGTCAACGCCACCCCACCACTATTTGTGTTAGAATGATTCATGACCGTTAGACCTAGATTAAACAGTAGAGATTGGGTTTACCTTCTGTAACGCGTTTAGATCTAAGCCGTTGGATCGGTAAAGAACGCGTAGGATTGAGCCACGTTGCGCCATGCACAGTAAACAACTCAGAATACCGAGACCGTTGGATTGAATCTCAGTGGCGAGGATTAGATCTAGGACTGCCCCACGAATCTGTGCCGTTCATTTTTGAACGTGCGGCTGAGATTGCGCCGAACCCTCACCGAATCAGGATCGGACGTGTGCGCACGTTGACTGGGAACCGGACCAAATCCTGACCGCCGATTTTGAACGAGCCGTCGTGATGTCGACGCGTGTCATTGCATAAAACCGAGGCGTCGCAGTGGTGGCGCGGTGCTGGCCGTTGGATTCAGGCGCACCGTCAGATGCGTGCCGCGTGGCATGCGGAAATTGAGGCGCCACTGGGCCGAATGTGCACGTGGGATTTGGCCGTTGAATCCTTTGACGGCCACGATTTTGCCGCGTGGCTAAGATTTGGCCGTCGGCCGAGCGATGGCCAAGATAGTGACATGTGTTCGTGCACGAATCTCGAGGCAGACGGCTGACGTCAGTGCTGACATCATCTAGTGGGGGGCCAGGTGCACTGTTCCGTGGTCCATGTCCACGGTGGACAAGAGCCGAACCGTGGACCCAGTCTATAGACCCGAGTGATGTGGCTGCACCAGGAGCTGCCACGTGTCATGCTGACGTCATCGATGACGTCATAAATAATTTTATATATAAAAATATTTTGGCCGAAATTCTTTTCTGTGCTGACGTCATCATGATGTGATGCTGACATCATAAATGCGATTTTTCAGTATAAAAATAATTTGGAAAAATCGGATTTTCTAATTTCTGCATGTTCAGATTTTATTCAAACTTCAAATGGCTATAACTTTTGCATTTTAACTCGGATTTGGGTGATTCAAATTTCTAAAAATTCATAAAATTGTGATATCTTTAATGGTGAATTTTATTTTAATTTTTGAGGTCATTTAATCCTCTGTATTAGTTACTTATTGTATGTATTATGCATGCGCGTAGGCGCAAATTTAGGAAGATTTGAGGAAGAGTTAGTCGCTCAAGACCAAGCTTGAACACGACCAGCAACTCTTTGAAGGCAAGTGATGCTTTGATCATTTTGATCCCAGATTTTAAAATGTAATTTATGCTTTGAAACTATGCATGCTAATTTATTTAAAGTGAATATAAATTAAATTGGGTAATGTAGCTAATCAACCCATATTGTTATTGTCACCATGAAAGTATTATTTGTATGCCCTGAAATCTTTGTCACCCTAGGTTTGATTGTATCAGTTGGATGTTAATATTGTGCCAACACGGGAGGCTAGACCGTGAGTAGATGCTTAGCCTTGCATCGAATCATGAATGATCTTTCGGAAAAATGCTACAATATTGATTAAAGAAATATTGAATGTATTTTGAAAGTGGTGTGATGATGTCACATGATGAAATTGAGGTGAGAGACCTGTGTGGTTACAGATCGATGTTGAGTTATTGCAGGCATGTGTTGCACAATAATCAACTGGGTAGGAAATGATTTAGACTGGGGCAAATGGCAAGAGGCTGTGTGCCAGGTGGGCCTGTGTGGCAATGGGTTGTTGAGTGATGTGAGTCTATGTGCCACAATAGGCTGTGTGCCACTGTTGAGTGTTGGAAGTCTTGCCTTGGTCAGTTAAGGACTTCACCTTGCAAGCCTTTGATCTAAGTCGCCCGTACAACCACATGTCCGGTATGGGACGGACCTAGTTGATTAGGTTTCTTATATCTTTCCTCTGATACCTCAGGGTGACAGACATGTGGGTGTATCTCATGCGGGAGCGTACTGTGCTCTGACTTGGTTCCCATCCAGCGGTGATTGGCACATCCTATACTTGACTCTGTGTGAGGGAAGTGATAGGGAAGGCAATACCGGGGAGGTTCTTTGGTTAAGGTAGAGGTTCCTGAAAAGCTTTGTTGCGGACAATCACCTGTGTGGTGAGCGGCTGTATCTTGTGGGTAAAGTGTACAACCTCTGAAGAGTGTAAAATCTATTCGAATAGCCGAGTCCGCGGTATTGGACAGTGCTCGGGGATTACAGTCATGGGGTAGATCTTCAAAAACAAAATGTGGAAAGGGTGGCCGGGTGCCGGTGTTAAAAATGAACTGTTAAGGCTGTGTGCCGAGAATCTTCGAAGAAAAACCATTTGAAGAAATTAGTATTATTTATAACTATTTCACTGCTTTAAACTAAATAAAATACTGGTTTAAAAATGTTGTTCGATGCAAAAGAACCAATTAAGCCAATTCTTTGGAATAAGCCTTGCATATAGTAATAGCGCTGCAATCTGTGCATTACTTGTTGAGTGCCTTGTGTACTCACCCCTCCTTGCTTATCAACCCCAACATCAGTGGAGGAGTCTACATCAGCGTGGGTGGAGGAGTACAATGAGGATCCGGACAATTAGGGGGCAAGCCCAGTCGGTTGCCTGTGGCAAGATGAAGGCTTCCACGACATTTATTTATGCTCCGCTGCTATTTCATTTACTCCGAACAATGTAAGCCATGCGTGGCTGATCCTATGTAAGGAGACCATAAGGTCGTACAACTCAGTTTATATAAATGTTTGCACTATTTATTCTTATATCGTTGTGAATGTCTGTGATGTGCGACCTGTAAGGCTGTGTGTGCTAGCGTGATCTGGACTAGCACGAGAATACGAGAGGGTTCGAATTGGCGGTCTGGTCCCGACAACGACTCCGAAATCTAGGCTTCACAAATTATTCAGCTAGTCTGTCACATTCCAGACATGTGGTTGCAAGAAAGACTCAGGTCAAAGGCTTGCAAGGTTGAGTCCTTAAAGTGATTAATGCAAGACTTCCACATACCCCTGCCAATCCTGGCCCACCTTGGCACACTGCCCCTTGCCACTTGCCCCAATCTAAATCATTACCACCCCAGTTGATTATCAAGCACCACGTGCCACCAACATTTCAATCTAGTTGTGTGACCTCCTCGCCGCGACAACTTGATATCACTGTGTGACAACACATGACACACCAATTCATAAACATTGTTCCATATTACATTAGTCAAGATTAAGTATCAACATTCAGACACATGTGATGATGTGGTATGGCTAAACAATCTATGACGGTCTAACTAGCCCATGTTGATTATCAATATTAACCAACTATAGTTCCACATCCTAGGGTGACAAATAGATCATGGCATATAATTGACAAGGTATGACTTAATTCAAATAGGCATATTATCTAATTCCCGGATTAATTGAAATCATTTATACACATAAAATATCATGCATAAAGTTTAAGAGACAAAAAAGCAATTTGGTGAGAATTAGTTGCAACATGATCAAAGCACAACTTGCCTTGGAGTAGGTGCTGGTCTTGCTCTGAGTTGGGGTGTTGAAGCGACGAATCTTCCTCCGGATCTCCGATCAATTCAACATCTACGCGAAACGATGCCAAAATAACAAATAAACAGAAAACCAGAGAGCAAACAAACTCCAAAAAATAAAATAAAATCCACCAATAAATAGATCTTGATTTTACAAATTTTTAGAAATTTGAATCACTCAAATCTGAGTTAAAATGCAAAAGATATAGACTTTTGAAGTTTGAATAAATACTGAAATTACAGAAAATATAATTTCCGATTTTTCCGAATTATTTTTCAATTGGAAAATATCTTTATTGCCCCAAGCTGACGTCAGCCCTGGCCCGAGCCAATCAGACGCTGACACGTCACCTCACCGCATAGACCCGGTCCACAGAACCGCCTTTGGTCCACCGTGGACGCGGCTCACGGCGCCTCGCGTCACGCGCCCGACACGCGGCACACATCTACTGGCTGCGACGCCGCCCGTGCCGATGCTCGACACGTGGCGCGCATCCGCGAGTCGATCCGACGACTACCGATCTACTCCAACGTGGCACTATCCTGGCCGCTCATCTTAGATCTAACGGTCCATCTTACCGGAGATGTTCACTGCTGATGAGGATGACGCGGCGCGATCTGGACGGTTCGGCGAAGATCCAACGGCTGCGCGAAGCTCCGAGACACGACGGCGAGCTTGCACCGGAGCGGAGGAAGACGACCACCCGCACGGCGTTTCGACGCGAATCCGGCGAGAAGAAGTGGCGGCCTCGACGCGTCTTGGAACGGCGACCCCGAATCTGGATCCGATTCAGCGGAAGGAGGCTTGACGGCAGCGGAAAGGCGTGAAAACGAGCGGCGGCGCTTGAAAACTATCATGAGCTCTTGCGGCTAAACAGCGACGAAACCAGCGAAGAGACTAGAGTGGCTGGGTGCGCACTAGGATGGCGATCCTCGGGGTGCGGTCCGCTGCTTTTATAGCCTCGGTAAACGCGCAAATATGGCAACCCTAAGATCACGCGTCGGCGACGGCAAGCGGCGGCGGATTCGGAAACCGAATCGGAGACGACGACCGAGAGCCGTCCGATTTGCGATCAACGGCCACGATTAGATCTCGGGCGATCCGATCCGATCCGTTCTTTCCAAAATCAACGGATGCGATCAAATCTTTCCAAAACAACGCGAAGCTATCCCGACCGCTTGATCTCGATCCAACGGCTCACACGCTACGGTTTCGCCGAGGAAAGAGGACAGCACGATCCGATCTAACGGTCCGCACGCTCGGCGGCGGCGGCGGTTTGGGCAGCCAAGACAATACTGGCGGGCGCAAGAAAGGCTAGGCTTCGCCCCGATCTTATTCAACCCGAATTTCTAACGCACTTTGATTTAAAATAATTCCCGAAATTAGTTTAATCTGTTTTATGTAATTAAAATATCAGGAAACTCGCAGAAAATTTTCATAAATACTTTGAGACATTCTGAGCTCAAATAAAATATTTTTGGCAAAACTTTATATTAGCTTTATCTATATATACTTAGTTTTCACCAAAGGTTCAATATACTTAATTAAAATAAATTTAATTAATTTCTAGAAAAATCCAATAAATTCAGAAAATCACCAAAATGCACATGAGTGAAATTATGGGTAAAATTTTGGGGTGTTACATCTGCTGTCACTGCTATAGAGGTTGTTGCCTCTTCTTCATCAATTAGAACAAGCAGGATTCTTCGCTCCTCCACATGCACATCCGTTGTTTCACTAGAATTTAATGACATGCTAGCCGCTAAACCTGCCAATGCAGCAGCCTTGTCATTTTGGCTTCTGATGACATGCTGAATATTTAAGCTAGCGAACATAGACATAAGCTATTTTGCTCTAAGAAAATATGGCATTAATTCTTCTTTCTTTACCATGTAAATACCCAAAAGTTGGTTAACAACTAATTGAGAGTCTCCATGCACAGATAGCGTGTTTAATCCCATATTTAGAGCCATTTCAAGTCTAATAAGCAGAATTATTTGAAACTGCCGAGGTTAAGGTGAATGAATATGGAATTATTCCCCCACTAGGCGTAACAAAAATGACGCCTACCCCTGCTCCTGAATGCCGGCAAGCACCATCAAAATA
Organism: Otatea glauca; assembly: GCA_036346275.1. Lineage (NCBI taxonomy): Eukaryota > Viridiplantae > Streptophyta > Magnoliopsida > Poales > Poaceae > Otatea > Otatea glauca. The sequence continues at coordinate 21,005,273 of CM070732.1, read as the reverse complement.
CATTTGCCATGTTGAATTAGTGACTGATGTGACCAATACTTCTTCATCTGGTAAGTCGTCATCGATGGGGAAATTATCAGGGACTAGATGTGTAGCCAAAAAGTCTGCAAGAACTTGTCCTTTCGTGGCTTTTTGTGGCACGAACACAATATCAAATTGTGATAGGAACATCGCCCATTTAGCTAACCTTCCTGAAAGGACCATTTTATGTAAAATATATCGAAGGGGATCTGCTCTTGAAACAAGGTGTACAGTATGTTCTAGCATAGAGTGACGAAGTTTTTGTGCTACAAATACCAGTGATAGACATATTTTTTCCATATCTGAATAATTGCATTCGGCTTCCACAAGGGTGCGACTGAGATAATATAAAATCATTTCTTTCCCTGCATCATTACATTGTGCTAAAAGAGCACCTAGTGATGTAGGCATGGCCGCTGTGTATAAAATTAGCGGGCATCCTTTAAATGGTGCACTCAAGACAGGGGGATTTATCAAATATTTCTTTATATCTAAAAATGCATTTTGGCATGCTTGACCCGATTGAAAAGGGACATCTTTTTTCATGAGACGAGAAAAAGGCTTGCATCTTTTGGATAAATTTGAGATAAATCTTCTAATATATGCTAAGTGACCCTGGAGACTCTTCAACTTATGACGGTTCTTTGGTGGTGGCATTTTAACGATTTCCTTAATTTTAGTTGGGTCAATCTCGATACCACGCTTTGTAACTATAAAACCAAGAAATTTTCCAAAAGATACTCCAAAAGCACATTTCATTGGATTCATTTTCAAATTGTGTTGTCTAAGGCGTTCAAAGACTGTAGCTAGATGTTTTAAGTGATCTCTTTCATGTTTTGATTTCACAATAATGTCATCTATGTAACATTCAACGATGACATGCAATAGTCCATCAAGGATAATCGTCATAGCTCTTTGATATGTTGCGCCAGCATTTTTAAGTCCAAAAGGCATAACTCTCTAACAAAATATGCCTTTAGGTGTTAGATCTTTATTAGCTCTTCATCTTAGCGCCATTTTTATTTGGTTATAATCGGAATAACCGTCCATGAAAGAAAATATTTCATGTCCAAGAGTAGCATCTATGAGTATTTCAGAGATAGGTATCGGAAAGTCATCTTTAGGACATGCCTTATTTAAATCTCTAAAATCTACACATACACGTGTTTGTCCTTTTTCTTTTTGACAGGAACAATATTGGAAAGCCATTTTGGATATAAACTTCCTAATAAATCTATTTGCTATGAGTTTATCGACTTGACTTCTATTTCGGAAGTATGTCCCACGAAACCTCCTTTGTGGTTGCTTGACCGGTGGAACTTCTTCTTGCACAGCTAGTCGATGTACCGCTACTCCTGGATCTAAGCCTGTCATTTCTTCATAAGTCCAAGCAAACACATCTTTATTTGCGGAAAGAAATTTACAATATTCTTCTTTACTTTCCATAGATAAATGCTTGCTAATAAAAATAGGACGAGGATTTTCAAGTGTCCCAATAATGATTTCTTCTAGTTCATCAATGGTAGGTTGATTGCCATCTTCCATTTGTGGATATGCTACCGTCATGTCTGTAAACTCAGCGGAAGACATACAGACCTCATAGCCCTACCCATATCTCTTTTCCTTTATTATTTGATCCTCATGCAAAGCTTTGAGTTGCACTCAGGTCAACACCTTTTTGAATGGTGCATGCTGCCCCCGGCCATCACATAGGGAAGGGCCGGTGAAAATATCATAGCCCATTTTCTGCATCATATAAAGGACTTTGTTATCGTATAAAGAAATAGGCAAAAATTCATCATCTTTATTTGATAAAGGAAATTTGCGCAACAACTCTATTTTTATTTGTGCTAGAATTGTGCAATTGTTTTTGTTCTTGTTTTATTTTATGTTGTACCAAAGGAGGTAAGGGTGTCGGAAATTCGATACCTTTATTAGAGGATGATTTATTCACGACACAAAATATTGGATCTCCCCTCTTCCTTTGGTTACTTGGTATATATTGATATATCTTTTGACGTGATGAAGATTCCACGACATCCTTTTTTATGAAATCTGACTCTGGCATGAACACTGGCTTTGGCTTATGCACCTTATCGACAGCTTCAAAGTAGAACTTTCCGTCAGCATAAAAAGATTCAGCCACTGTGAATGGTTTTTTATCAGCAAATATTCGCATTGTTTCCCCTGACTGATCTTTGAACTTGATGCATTGATGGAGCGTAGATGGTACAACTTGATTTTCATGCAACCATGGACGACCGAATAGAGCATTATATGACGTAACCGCATCGATCACATGAAAATTCACATGTGTGCATAGTGTTTCCAGCTTCAAAACCAAAGGTATAGTACCCATAGCTTCCTGACCAGACTGATTGAAGCCATGAATAATAACATTAGACTGGCTCAGGTCTCTTTTGGAATATCCTATTCTTTTTAAGGTACACAAAGGTAACAAATTTATAGCGGATCCACCATCTATCATTATACGATTGATGGGCAACTCATCAATTTCACCAAACATGAGAAGCGGTCTGTTGTGTTTTTTAGGACCTAACAACAAGTCCTCATCGGTGAATGTCATATTTAAAACCTCAATTAATTTTGTTTCCGTTTGAGATACTTCCACTCTATAATCCTCAGGGAATGAGAGTGCTGTAACAAAAGCTTTGCGTAAGTTAGATGAAAGACACAGAGCATCATACACAGAAAGCATAGCTGGTATTTTCTTCAAGTGCGAGATTACATCATACTTGACTGACATATTTGGGCTAGAGTCAGTCACTTCATTTGGGGTTACATCTTTGATTTTTGTATCCCTTTTAGGTGGAGGATGGGGTTCAGCTAGTTGACGACCCGACCTAAGTTGAACTTGGTCAACTTCTCGAAGTTCTTCTTCAGGGAAATGAAGAGAATCGTCGTCATCCTCAAAAACCCCGATGGTGAGAACACTGAATCCTTCATGAGGATCGCTCACACGCTTTTTCAATATTTGGGCTACTCTTAACATGGAGCGTGGATCCCCGCCTTGTGCTATCATTTGTCGCACTGCGTGGGCTCCTGACCGCAACTGCCCTTGATCTTGGACTCTTCGAAAAGTCGATGGATCAAACTTTGTGGCATGTCGGGACCCGAATCTGCAAATCCGAACCCTCTGTGTATTCTGTGCTAGTCTAGGATCACGCTAGCACACACAGTCTTTACAGGGTTGCACATCACAGACATTCACAGCGATATAAGAATAAGTAGTGCAACACTTATATAAACTGAGTTGTACAACCTTATGGTCTCCTTACATAAAATCAGCCACGCAGGGCTTACATTATTCAGAGTAAACGAAATAGCAGCGGAACAAAAATAAATGTCGTGGAAGCGTTCATCTTGCCACAGGCAACCGACTGGGCTTGCCCCCTAATTGCTCGGATCCTCAACGTACTCCTCCTCCCTTGCTGGTGTAGACTCCTCCACTGATGTTGGGGTTGATAAGCAAGGAGGGGTTAGTACACAAGGCACTCACCAAGTAATGCACGGAATGCAGCGCTATTACTATATGCAAAGCTTATTCCAAAGGATTGGCTTAATTGGTTCTTTTGCGTCAAACAACATTTTTAAACCAGAAACTTATTTAGATTAAAGTAGTGAAACAATTATGATAATACTAATTTCTTCAAATGGTTTTTCTTCAAAGATTCTCGGCACACAGCCTTAACAGTTCATTTTTAGCACAGGCACACAGCCACCCTTTCCACATTTTAATTTATGAAGATCTACCCCTTGACTGCAATCCCCGAGCAATGCTCATTACCGCGAGCACGGCTATTCGAATAGTTTTGACACTCTGCAGAGGTTGTACACTTTACCCACAAGATACAGCCATTCACCATATAGGTGATCGTCCGTAACAAAGCCTTTAAGGAAACTCTACCTTAACCAAAGAACCTATCCGGTATTGCCTTCACTATCACTTCCCTTACACAGAGCCGAAGTATAGGACAGGCCAATCACCGTTGGATGGGCACCAAGCCGTAGCACAGGTACACTCCCCCGCACAGATACACCCCCGTGCACTGTCACCCCGAGGTATCAGAGGAATGATATCAAAACCCTAATCAACTAGGTCTGTCCCATACCAGACATGTGGTTGTACGGGTGACTCAGATCAAAGGCTTGCAAGGTGAAGTCTTTAACTGACCAAGGCAAGACTTCCAACACTCAACTTGATGGCACCTGACCCATTGTGGCACACAGACTCACAACACTCATCAACCCATTGCCACACAGGCCCACAGCACCTGACCTCTTGCCACTTGCCCCAGTCTAAATCATTTCCCACCCAGTTGATTATTGTGCAACACATGCCAGCAATAACTCAACATCGGTATGGAACCACACAGGTCTCCATACTTCAATTTCATCTTGTGGCAACATCACACTACTTCCAAAATACTTTCAATATTCCATTAGTCAATATTGTAGCATTTTCCCGAAAGATCATTCATAGTTCGTTGCCAGGCTAAGTATCTATTCACGGTCTAGCCTCCCCTGTTGGCATAGTAATAACATCCAACTAGTATAATCAATCTTAGGGTGATAATGATTTAGGGCATACAATCAATAATTTCAAGGTGGCATAACAAAATGGGTTGATTAACTACATTATCCCAAATTAACTTAAACTCATTTTAAATAAATAAGCATGCATAGTTTCAAAGCATGAATTACTTTTTAAAATCTGGGATCAAAATGATCGAAGCAACACTTGCCTTCAAAGAGTTGCTGGTCGTGTTCCGAAGTCTGGACTTGAGCGACGAACTCTTCCTCGAAACCTTCCGGCAAATTTGCGTCTACGCGTATAAACAAAATATGCAATAAATAACTAAATCGAAATACTACATAAACTCAAAAATTAATATAAAATTCACCATTAAAGAGATCACAATTTTATGAATTTTTAGAAACTTGAATCACCCAAATCCGAGTTAAAATGCAAAAGTTTAAGTCATTTCAAGTTTGAATAAAATCTGAAAATACAGAAATTAGAAAATCCGATTTTTCTGAATTATTTTTATACTGAAAAATTGCATTTATGACGTCAGCACCACATCATGATGACATCAGCATAGAAGTGAATTTTGGCTGAAATATTTTTATATATAAAAATATTTATGACGTGAGTGATGACGTCAGCTCGACACGTGGCATGCTCACAGGCAGCCACATCGCTCAGGTCTATGGACCCGGTCCACGGTTCGTGTTGGTCCACCGTGAACCGATGGTACTGAGTCTGTGCACCGGATGACGCAAGCACAACCAATCCCCTTGCGACACGCGGCGCTAAATTATTTGCCGAAACTTGATTCAATCCCGCCCATTCGAATTAAAACGAACGGCCGAGATGGATGCGACGTTTCGACTCGAATCTACCCAGAGCTAGAATGTGTCTTCACTATGGCCATTGGATCCTGACCGGACGGCTACGATTAATCAGGCGACGTCGACAGAAACGACGGCGCTAACTCCTCGATTTCCGCGCGTCACGGGTCAACACGGGACTGGCCCGATGCGCGGTGCGATCTCGTCCGCTCGATTCAAAAAGAACGACCAAGATGAGCCAAAGCTATCGGCTCTGGCCTACTGCGGTGCAACACGCGGCGTGATCCAAGACGACCGGCGTGCATCCGACGGCTACGACACTTACGTTACGTAGCAAGGTAAACACCCTACGATTTAGATCTAACGGCTGAGATAAAACTGACATGAATCTAAGCGAAGCAATCTAAACCGTTGATTAGATCCAACGGCTGAAAGGTGAAGGTGGAGATTACTGTTAAGGGCGACGTGGATGAATCTGGTGCGTTCGGCGGTGATCGGACGATGGACGAAGCTCGGCTGGCGTTGATGTCACGGCGGCGTAGATCTCACCGGAGAGGAAGAAGACGACCTGTGACTCGGCCCTACGGGGCTTCTTCGGCGTGAAGATCTGGCGTGTTCGACGTGTCTCGGGGCAGGCATTACTCTGGTGGCCTTGGCGAAGGCGGAGATGGGCCGACGGCGAAGGAAACGGCGAAGAACAGCGTCGGCGCAAAGGAAACAACTACGGCGAGCAAAAGCGTGCGCTAGGGAGAGTCTCGGCGTGCGTGCGAGGGGGCAAAAGACACAACGTTGAGTCCTTTGTAGAACGTGCTAACCAACGCGGCTTAAAGGGCCTCGACGTGCGCACAATCCTCGGCGAAACGGGCGGACATGCGGGCGACCATTGCTCCGACGATCTCGCGAGGAAGACGCGACGTGGCGAAATCCTGAGCGTCCTTGCTCAGCGATCCAACTGGCGAGGCGGCGAAGCGACATGGTGATATCTTGACCGCACGATGCTAATCCAACGGGAGGAATGCGGCGGCGGCTAGGGTTCAGGCGGGGCGGGTTGCGCTGGTCGGTGACACGGGTTGGGCCGGAGCATAGTGCTGGGCCGGACCGAAGGTTTCGGCCCAAGCACTATTCCGCGGATTTTAAATCCTTTTCGAATAAAAATAATTCGAGAAAATAGTTTTGGCCAAAGAAAATAGTAAAAATTTCTGAAAAATACCAGAAAAATTCTCGAAAATACTTTGAGACAGTTGGAACTCAAATAAAATATTTTCAATAAAACTTTGCATAAAATTTTGCAAGAATTTAATTGAATTCAAGAAAGGTCAGAAATAAGTAAATCGAATTTAAATTCTAATAAATTCTCAGAAATTCTCAAAAATAAAAAATACTCCAAAATTTTAAATTAGAGTAAATTTCAGGGTGTTACAAACTTCTCCCCTTAACAGAATCTCGTCCCCGAGATTCAGGGCTGACTAAAAAAATAGGTCAGGAAACTCCTTCTTTAGGTCTTCTCCGAGTTCCCACGTTGCTTCACATTCCGAATGGTTGCTCCTCTGACCTCTGCAGAAACGTGTTGACTTGTTCCTTGTCTCTCTGTCCATTATGTCCAGAATCTTCATCGGATGCTCTTTGTAAGTCAGATCTTCTTGCAACTCGATTGCCTCTAACGGTGTTTGCTCTTTAGGTACTCGGAGACACTTCTTCAGTTGTGATACATTGAATACATCATGCACTCCTGCCAAAGACTACGGTAACTCCAACTGATATGCAACTTCACCTCTGCGGCTCAAGATCTTGAACGGCCCAACATATCTGGGTGCGAGCTTCCCTTTTACGTGGAATCTTCTGACTCCTTTGAGTGGCGTGACTCTGAGATACACAAAATCTTCAGGTTCAAAGCTCAATTCTCTACGACCATTGTCGGCATAACTGTTCTGCCTAGTTTGAGCAATCTTCAGTCTTTCCCTGATCAGGGCGATCTGTTCTTCCGCTTTCCGAAGAATGTCCGGTGCAAAAACATGTTGTTCACATGTATCATTCCAATTCAACGGGATTCGACATGGTCGACCATATAGAGCTTCAAATGGAGACATCTGTAAACTCGCTTGATAACTGTTATTGTAGCTGAACTCAGCATAAGGCAAACACTTGTCCCATGAAGTAGAATATTCTAAAGCACATGCCCTCAGCATATCTTCCAATATCTGGTTAACTCTCTCGGTTTGTCCATGCATGCGGATGGTATGTCAGATCTTGAAGTTCAAACGAGTCCCCATTGCTTCATGTAGCTTACCCCAAAATCTGGAGGTAAATTGGGTACCTCTGTCCAACACTATCTTCTTCAGTACTCCATGCAAACAAACAATTCTTGCCATATAAAGTTCTGCTAACCGGTCTCCGGAATAAGTGGTCTTTACCGATATAAAATGTGCAACTTTAGTTAAGCGATCCACTATGACCCATATGGAATCATATCCACCTTGAGTTCTGGGCAACCCGGTTATAAAATCCATACCAATTTCTTCCCATTTCCATTCAGGTATTCTTAGGGGTTGTAATAGTCCTGCTGGTCTTTGGTGCATAGCATTGACTCTTTGGCATATCTCACATAATGCAACATATTCGGCGACTTCCCGTTTCATGCTTGGCCACCAAAACCTTTCTTTTAAATCTTGATACATTTTTGCACTTCCTGGATGAATTGAGTACTTCGAGTCATGGGCCTCCTCCAAAATTAGCTGCTTCAAATCCTTTTTGTTCGGCACTCAAATGCGCCCTTTAAACCACATAGTACCTTGCTCATCCAGTTTGAAATCCTTTGCCTTACCTGCATCCATCTTGTCCTTAATTCTCTTGATTTTGTTGTCATTTTTCTGCCCTTCCTTGATCTGATCTTCCAGGGTAGGTTTTACTTCCAAGGCTGCTAAGAATCCCTCTGGTACCATGTCCAGTTCTAATTTCTGGAAATCCTTACACAATTATGCCTGACTTGCTTCCAACAGCATGTTTACACTGTGGTTCTTTCTGCTCAAGACATCCACCACCATGTTGGCTTTGCCAGGATGATAGTGAATTCCAACATTATAATCTTTGATTAACTCAAGCCATCTTCTTTGCCTCATATTCAGGTCAGCTTGCATGAAGATATACTTAAGACTTTTTGATCGGTATACACTTCACATTTGTTTACAATGAGATAGTGACACCATATTTTTAGGGCATGCACTACAGCAGCTAATTCTAAATCATGAGTTGGATAGTTCTCCTCATGTGGCCTCAACTGCCTCGATGCATAGGCAATTACCTTCCTGTTTTGCATCAACACGGATCCCAATCCCTGACGCGATGCATCACAATAGATGTCGAAGCCTTGATGAACATCGGGTAAAACTAATACAGGTGCTGATGTTAATCGTTTCTTCGGCTCCTGAAAACTCTTCTCACACTCAGGTGTCCATAGGAATTTCTTTTCCTTTTTCAACAATTGCGTAAGAGGTCTCGCAATTGTGGAGAATCCTTCGATGAAAAGATGGTAAATCTTGCCATTCCAAGGAAACTACGGATTTGGGTTACCGTCTTCGGTTACTCCCAATGCAAAACTATCTCCACTTTCTTTGGATCTACCGCAACTCCTTCTGCAGTCATTATGTGTCCAAGAAATTCAACCTTATTCTTCCAGAAATCACATTTGCTAAATTTTGCGAACAACTGTTGTTCTCTCAATTTCTCAAGGACTAGCCTTAAATGTTCGGCGTGCTCTTCCTTCGTCTTAGAATAAATAAGGATATCATCAATAAACACGACGACGAACTTATCCAAGTATTCTATGAAAACCTTATTCATTAAGTTCATGAAATATGCTGGTGCATTTGTCAAACCAAAAGACATCACTGTAAACTCGTAATGTCCATATCTTGATGAAAATGCAGTCTTCGGAATATCCTTTGATCGGATCTTCAATTGATGGTATCCTGATCGAAGATCAATCTTGGAAAAGACTCCTGCTCATCTCAACTGATCAAATAGATCATCGATCCTAGGTAGCGGATACTTATTCTTTATCGTCACATCATTGAGTACACGATAGTCTATACACATCCTAAAACTCCCATCCTTCTTCTTGACGAACAAGACAGGTGCTCCCCATGGCGATGAACTAGATCTTATAAATCCTTTTTCCAGCAGCTCTTCAATTTGCTTCTTCATTTCCACTAATTCCTCCGTGGATATCCTGTAAGGTCTCTTAGCTATTGGAGCTGTCCCTGGAACAAGCTCTATCACGAACTCAATATCTCTTTCCTGCGGCATTCCAGGTAAATCTTTCGGGAAAACATCCGGATATTCATTGACTATGGAAACTTCCTCCAAGCTATCGATCTTCATGCTGTTGACCATTAATTGTCCATCTCGTACTATTTTTGCTTCAAATTCAACCCTTCTCCCTTCCGGGCTCTCGATTGATATAACTCTTTTTCCGCAGTCCAGCACTGCCTTGTGTTTAGTTAACCAATCCATTCCCAGGATAACATCCAGGGTTTGGGTATTCAATATAATTAAGTTCGCCAGGAACTATATTCCATTAATTATTAGCCTTACCCCAGAACATCCTATATTGGATCGGAGTTCTGATCCAGGGGATTGGACTATAAGTACACACTTAAGTTCCACAATATCCAAATTATTGCGAACGGCAAAATCTTGAGAAACAAATGAATGTGATGCTCGAGTCAAATAAAACGATGGTGATCGAGTTTACTAGGAACTTACCCAGTACAACGTCCGTGGCGTTTTGGACTTCATCCGTTGTAATGTGGTTGACTCGGCCTCGTGCAGTTCCTTGAGATGGAGTTGCCGATGACGTTGCTCCGCGGTTCACGTTCGGCACTGGAGTTCTTGCAGGTGTGTTCCCCAGGTTAAAGCGGACCGGGGTGACACCTCCTTTCTTGGGGCAGTTGTCGGCAAAATGCCCCAGTTCATTGCAATGATAGCATCGTCTTCCCGATGCCTGTGAGGTTCCTCCAGTCTGTACCACAGTTCTGGCTCGAGTCTGGGCATTCTGACCTACTAGACGATTTGCTGGCAGTGGTGCCCTGTCACTGCCTTTGGGTTGGAACCGGATGAACTGTTGGGGTGCCGTCCTCTGCCTCTGCTGGCCCTGACGACTTCCTTGTTGCGCCATTCTGCGCTTTCTATTGTCATCCAACTCTCGGCGCTTGTCCTCCAAGATAAGAGCCTTGTTAACTAGCTCTTGGAAGTCAGGGAATGTGTGAGTGATCAGTCCCACCTGTAACCCTGCATTCAATCCCTTCATGAAGCGGGATTGTCTGGACTTATCTGTAGCTACGTCTTCTGGTGCATAGCGTGCCAACTGGTTAAACTTATTCAGGTAATCGGCCACTGATTGGCCACCCTGCTTGAGGCTCCGAAATTCCTCTTTCTTAAGATCCATGATACCCTCGGGTACATGGTATTGACGGAAAGCACAAACGAATTCCTCCCAAGTGATTTCTTGGGGATTCTCATGTGCAGCACAGAAATTTTCCCACCATTCTGCGGCGGTTTCCTCTAGCTGGTGAGAGGCATAGAGTACCCTCTCATGTCCCATACACTGGGTTATGCGTTGCCTGAGAAGGTGGGTGGACGAGTTCGCATAAACTCCGAAAACCTTGAGTAGGGGTGTGGTCCATGGTTACCCCCAGGTTGAATATTCGCAGCAGCTTGATTGGAGATCTGCTGCATGATCTGCACTATTGTGTTCATGAGTTGAGTTTGGGCAGCCAGAAAGGCTCCCAGATTCTGCATATCAACTTGTGGTGGTTGAGGAATTGGCTCCTCATTCTGGTTGTCAGCCTGATTAGCTTCGCTTCTGCTGGCTCCAGTGTTTCCGCGAGTACTCACTATCTGTTGCAAACTTCCAAGGTTAAGAAAAGAAGAAAACATAGACAAGTAAAAGAACTTATGTGGGGGAAACAGGTGTAACTTAAATTATTTAGCAACTTTATTTATATAATATACGGTAGTATGGTTGCTCACAAGTGCCTAAGGGCAATGCAACACATACGAGACACTCACAACCAAAAACAAGTAAGCAAACATAGGATTCCACAACGACTCACACCAATGGTGGCTCTGAAACAAAAGACGCGACTCAAACACACGAGTCTCGATACTACACCCGACTAGACTCGATCACTCATCGAGCCAACTCGGCTGCGGCTTCCCCGGAGCATACACCAGCGGTTGCTCTGGCATCGGGGCGAACTGGTCCTGATGACCTACTGTGCAGAAGACCCCATCGACTCTGCTGGTCCCAGGGCTGCCTGCTCCTGTGTCGGCGGCTCCTGCACTGGTGCCTCCTGCTCTGGCTCCTCCGAATCTGGATCGTGCAGCTCCAGGACTGGCTCAGGCTCAGGTCCATACAGAGCCATCTCCAACTCCTGGATCTTCTGCATGGAGTGAGCTAAGCCCTCCCACAGTTGAGTCCTCGCCTCCGTGACCTCGTCGCGGGTCCTCTGCAGCTCCTGGACTGTCTCGTCCAAGGCGTCCTCTTGGGCGATGACATACTTTGCCAGGTAGGTGATCGTGGCGTCCTCCTCCAAGAGCTCCATCCTGTTGTATCGACTGTCTCGACGCGGATGGTGACGAAAGACAGTGCCCTCCAACTCTGCGGAGTAGTTACGGCAATCTGCCGCATCGCAAGACGCGCCGTCTCCTGGATCCCGGCCTCAAAAGAAGACCTCCTGACAGTGATGTGAATAGGACGGCTTGCCCTCGTCCTCTCTCGAGCATGTACTGTGATCTTGACATCCCAGGCGATATCAAGTCCTGCCCGCACCACCGTGGTCCCTCGATAAAGCGGTCTGTCAAATCCTCCAAGCAGCTGCATCATACGCCATAACTCAGCGGCGTATCCTCCGGTGCGCTCTCCATAGGTGTGGATCATCCTCATCTACCAAAACAGACCTCGTTTAAATTAAACAGAAAATAATAATAAGAATTCAGCTTTGGTATGAAGCAAGGGAGAAAAGATAAGTCGAGATTTCATTGATATTCTTGCACAAGTTGATTAAGTCTTAGAATTGCACATCACAGACATTCACAGCGATATAAGAATAAGTAGTGTAACACTTATATAAACTGAGTTGTACGACCTTATGGTCTCCTTACATAAAATCAACCACGCAGGGCTTACATTATTCAGAGTAAACGAAATAGCAGCGGAACAAAAATAAATGTCGTGGAAGCCTTCATATTTCCACAGGCAACCGACTGGGCTTGCCCCCTAATTGCTCGGATCGTCAACGTACTCCTCCTCCCATGCTGGTGTAGACTCCTCCACTGATGTTAGGGTTGATAAGCAAGGAGAGGTGAGTACACATGGCACTCGACAAGTAATGCACAGAATGCAGCGCTATTACTATATGCAAAGCTTATTCCAAAGGATTGGCTTAATTGGTTCTTTTGCGTCAAATAGCATTTTTAAACCAGTAACTTATTTAGATTAAAGCAGTGAAACAGTTATGATAATTCTAATTTCTTCAAATGGTTTTTCTTCAAAGATTCTCGGCACACAGCCTTAACAGTTCATTTTTAGCACTTGCACACAGCCACCCATTCCACATTTTTATTTATGAAGATCTACACTTTGACTGTAATGCCCGAGCAATGCTCATTACCGCGAGCACGGCTATTCGAATAGTTTTGACACTCTGCAGAGGTTGTACACTTTACCCACAAGATACAGCCATTCACCACACAGGTGATCGTCCGTAAGAAAGCCTTTCAGGAACCTCTACCTTAACCAAAGAACCTCTCCGGTATTGCCTTCACTATCACTTCCCTTACACAGAGCCGAAGTATAGGACTGGCCAATCACCTTTGGATGGGCACCAAGCCGTAGCACAGGTACACTCCCCCGCACAGATACACCCCCGTGCACTGTCAACCCGAGGAATCAGAGGAAAGAGATCAGAACCCTAATCAACTAGGTCTGTCCCATACTAGACATGTGGTTGTACGGGTGACTCAGATCAAAGGCTTGCAAGGTGAAGTCCTTAACTGATCAAGGCAAGACTTCCAACGCTCAACAGTGGCACACAACCCATTGTGGCACACAGACTCACAACACTCATCAACCCATTGCCACACAGGCCCACCTGGCACACAGCCTCTTGCCACTTGCCCCAGTCTAAATCATTTCCCACCCAGTTGATTATTGTGCAACACATGCCAGCAATAACTCAACATCGATATGGAACCACACAGGTCTCCATACTTCAATTTCATCATGTGGCAACATCACACCACTTCCAAAATACATTCAATATTCTATTAGTCAATATTGAAGCATTTTCCCGAAAGATCATTCATAGTTCGTTGCCAGGCTAAGCATCTATTCACGGTCTAGCCTCCCCTGTTGGCATAGTAATAACATCCAACTAGTAAAATCAATCTTAGGGTGAAAATAATTTAGGGCATACAATCAATAATTTCAAGGTAGCATAACAAAATGGGTTGATTAACTACATTATCCCAAATTAATTTAAACTCATTTTAAATAAATAAGCATGCATAGTTTCAAAGCATAAATTACTTTTTAACATCTGGGATCAAAATGATCAAAGCATCACTTGCCTTCAAACAGTTGCTGGTTGTGTTACGAAGTTTGGTCTTGAGCGACGAACTCTTCCTCGAAACCTTCCGGCAAATTTGCGTCTACGCGTACAAACAAAATATGCAATAAATAACTAAATCAGAAGACTAAATGATCTAAAAAATTCAAATAAAATTCACCATTAAAGAGATCACAATTTTATGAATTTTTGGAAACTTGAATTACCCAAATCCGAGTTAAAATGCAAAAGTTATAGTCATTTGAAGTTTGAATAAAATCTAAAAATACAGAAATTAGAAAATCCGATTTTTTTGAATTATTTTTATACTGAAAAATTGCATTTATGACGTCAGCACTGCATCATGATGACGTCAGCATAGAAATGAATTTTGGCCAAAATATTTTTATATATAAAAATATTTATGACATCAGTGATGACGTCAGCACGACACGTGGCATGCTCAGAGGCTGCCACGTCGCTCAGGTCTATGGATCCGGTCCACGGTTCGGGTTGGTCCACCGTGAACCGATGGTACTGAGTCTGTGCACCGGATGACGCAAGCACGACCAATCCCCTTGCGACACGCGGCGCTAAATTATTTGCCGAAACTTGATTCAATCTCGTCCATTCGATTTAAAACGAACGGCCGAGATGGATGCGACATTTCGACTCGAATCTACCCAGAGCTAGAAAGTGTCTTCACTATGGCTATTGGATCCCGATCGGACGGCTACGATTAATCGGGCGACGCCGATAGAAACGGCGGCACTAACTCCTCGATTTCCGCGTGTCACGCTTCAACACGGGACTGGCCCGATGCGTGGTGCGATCTCGTCCGCTCGATTCAAAAAGAACGACCGAGATGAGCCAAGGCTATCGGCTCTGGCCTACTGCGGAGCAACACGCGGCGTGATCCAAGACGACCGGCGTGCATCCGACGACTACGGCACTTACGTGATGTGGCAAGGTAAACACCCTACGATTTAGATCTAACGGCTGAGATAAAACTGACATGAATCTAAGCGAAGCAATCTAAACCATTGATTAGATCCAATGGCTGAAAGGTGAAGGTGGAGATTACTGTTAAGGGCGACGTGGATGAATCTGGTGCGTTCGGCGGTGATCGGACGGTGGACGAAGCTCGGCTGGAGGTGATGTCACGGCGGCGTAGATCTCACCGGAGAGGAAGAAGACGACCTGCGACTCGGTGCTACGGGGCTTCTCCGGCGTGAAGATCTGGTGTGTTCGACGTGTCTCGGGGTGGGCGTTACTCCAGTGGCCTTGGCGAAGGCGGAGATGGGCCGACGGCGAAGGAAACGGCAAAAAACAGCGGCCATGTCGGGGCATAGATTATTCATGCACATCCGCACGGCTTGAGGCTCCGTAATTGGCTGTGGGCAGTGGAGACATCAATTTCTCCACCTATTAATAAAATCAGCAGCTTTTTCATTTGTTCTTTGCTCTGTTTGGGTCAACTCGGTGATGCCTACTGTTCTTTGAGTGGTATAAAAGTGCTCGAGAAAAGAGTCTTGCATTTGCTCCCCTGTCTTGATCGATCCTGGCGCCAACTTGTTGTACCATGTGAAGGCAGGTCCGAACAATGTTTGCACAAATTGTCGCAGGAGAAGTGCCCCATTATGAGCTGTGTCTTGGCATGCTGCAAGAAAATGAGCTATATGCTCATGAGGTGATCCAGTCCCATTAAACTTGCTGAATTGTGGTTGACGATAATTGCTTGGGAAGGGCACCATGTCGACATCCGACAGGTATGGTTTAACATATCCGGACGCATCGAGTAGTGAGTTTGCTTGTATTGAGCTTTAACTCCCTCAGCGATCATCTTTTGGATTGCCTCGAGGCTAACTCCATGCAATGATTGATGGCTGTGGTGACTTGCAGAAGTGTGTCTCTCATTTTCTCGGCTTGTATTTGCTACTTGGTTGCGTAGAGCAGCCAATTCATCTTCTTTTGTTGAAGTGTAGCTGTGAGTTGGGTCAACTGCTCATCGACTGAACGTGTTTCGTTTGCTCCAAGAACTTGTTCCACGTGACTCGACTTAGAGTTACAGGAATGAAGCTCATAAGTATGTGGAAGATTATTTTCAGGAGACGAAGAGGAATCACTATATAGGGGATTATAAGACCCTGAATAATTCGAATCTTGCTCTTCATTACCCGAATTTGTTTGACTACGAGTTACAGGACGATGGCTCGTTACAACATTTTTTCGGGCTTTCTTTCTTTTGAAGTGTGTTGAGGTAGAAGACGCTT
The DNA here is from genome assembly GCA_036346275.1 of Otatea glauca. Classification (NCBI taxonomy): domain Eukaryota; kingdom Viridiplantae; phylum Streptophyta; class Magnoliopsida; order Poales; family Poaceae; genus Otatea; species Otatea glauca. The sequence goes on along the minus strand of CM070732.1, from coordinate 20,988,997 downwards.
CACTTGTGTTGTCCGCCACTTCTATGATCCCAACCGGCATCGAAAGAAGCACCTCAAATGCATTGTTCGAGGCCGTCTTTCGAGTTGGCCAAGGAGCCATCGTCGTAGTCGCCTTCTTCGGTGTGTTTGTTGGTCCCATCACCACTTGATTCTTGCTACCATGACTTGACGAAGAGGGGTTTACCCCTTGGATCATGCTGCAGTTGGAGTTAGCTCGTTTTGCCAACTCCCTCTGCTTGTATGCCGCTCGCTTTAAACGAACACGGGAAGCTTGGTTGACATACCCTTGTTGTCGAGGATTTTGCTTGATGAACTCTTGATATTCTGGCCACCTAGCGAGGACTTTCGCTTGCCGCGTCATAGCGCCCTCAACATCATTTGTAGATGAGGACACACCTAGAAGTATCTCCCTCAAAGTCTGGCAGATGCTTGGTGTGATGTATGCATTGAGGGCATCATTCCTTCCTCCTCGAATCCTCGGGCGATTTTTCCTTGTCCTGTTCCAAATGATGTTTCTCACATGCTCGTGTTGATGGCTCGCCATGATAGGGTCATCTGCCACTGGAAAATCAACCCATGCATGGCGAGCATTGCGTTGGCGACGACGATGCCGTGATGGATAAAATGAGCTCTGAAATGAGGGCAGTGCAATTGGGATTGATGATGACAAAGGATCTGAAGCTGTTGCCGTTGGATCCACATGGCCCTTCTTGACGTCATTAGGGGTGAGGTACACTCCCCGACATATGAGCGTACGCTCACGTCCCGGTTTAGGACAAGGCCCGCTAGATTGGTAGGCCTGTGAAGGGATGAAGTCCGGTGCATCGACCCAAAGCTGAGTTTGTGCGTGTGATGCTCCTTTGGATGGTGATGCATCACCCACCACCATTGCAGACTTCCCCTTGTTCATGTTTTGATGTGGCGGGGTTGGTCCAGCACCACCGCCTTCTTTTTGGAAGCCGATGACGCAGCCACTGTTGCCGCCTTGGAAGGTGCGGCCCCTAATATACTTAGGGCTTGTTTTGATGAGCTTGCCCCCAGTTGCTTATGAGCAATCTGGGGGGAGCTCACACCTGATGTCGATGGTGTGCTTGCCTTCAACACCGGGAATGCATTTACCCCCAATTTTATGGGAGCCGTCGATGACGAAGTCGTCTCTTTCTTCCTGGAAGTTGTGGGGGAAGAGGTGGTCGACAGTTCACGCGGTGCTTTCTTCAGTGCACCTGTCCGCTTTGCACGGATAGGCCACTCATCAAGTGTTGCACGACGAAACTTTGATGATGACTCATGGCTTGTAGACTTGGCACATGCTGCTTTTGAAAAGCTAGGAGGAACTGAGCTGTAGGAATCAGCCTCACGCATGTTTAGATGCTGATTTTGTGAGGCGACTCTTGAAGCTTTTACTGCAGCCTTCATCTTCCTTTTGGCTGACTTGGACAGGACGGGGCTAAACCCATCCTTACATGCAGAAGTCACTTCATGCTCGTGGTTCGCCATGTTCGGCGATGCAGTAGTGGTTTGCAGCGAACTTGCACTAGTGGTACCCTGAAAAGGCCCCACTAGCACATCCAGCCATAGTGATCCAATGCGCAGCGTGACGAATTGTTGGACACGCTTCGCCATCCCTTCATATAAAGAAAACCATATGTTAGTTTTCTTGAATACATGTATATATTTTAGCGACATGATTAATTTTACAATGCCATATGTTGCCATTTGATGTTGGAATTCAAAGATGAGGGGAAAAGTATGTCCCACCGGGCGTGCCAGAATCTGATGAAGGGAAAATGGGCGTGGACCCATCTCCAACGTCATTAGAGACAAGTTGTTTAAATTTTAATTGAATATGAGATAGAGAAATATCAAATATCATTTATTGCGGGTACATTACTTCCAGAATTCATACATTTACATAAAAATTATGTTAATTACATCTCTTTGCGAGAAAACCCCTGATTAAGAATTCCAACATAAAGCTTACACCAAACAGCAACATGTGACATTACAAAATATATAAAAAAGGAAAAATCTTCAATCTTGGCGTCGACGGATGATTGCTTGGGGTATTTTAATTGTTTTCATATTAATCAATTTTCTTTACATGGCATTTTTTCTTTTGTTTGCTGATCGATAGTTCAAGCCATGCAGCCGGCTTTGACTCAGTCCTGCATGCTTGCATCACTACTACAGAATGGTACATCACTATCGCTTCATCTGTGTCGGTTCTTAAGTTTTTAGGAAAAAACGATTGTGATAGATGACTTAGGGGAGGCATTAATAATAATCACTATCGGTTCTCAGGTTAGAAGTGATTGTGATGTAGCACTGAGAACATCACAATCGGTTCTTATGCGAGAAGTGATAGTGACGTGCATTATCATCACTATCGGTTTGTACATAAAAAGCGATAGTGATGAGCACGTACACATCACTATCGATTCTTATTTAAGAAGCGATAGTGATGAGCATGCACATCACTATCGCTTCTCACATAAGAACCGATAGTGATGTCAACATGCTCATCACTATCGTTTCTTATGTGGGAACCGATTGTGATGACAACGATCATCACTATCGCTTCTCTTATAAGAACCGACTGTAATGTGCCTAGTTAGGTTATTTATACCACTCGAGCTGAACTCATCACTATCGCTTCTTTTGTGAGAAGCGATAGTGATGTGCATGCTCATCACTATCGCTTCTCACATAAGAACCGATAGTGATGTCAACGTGCTCATCACTATCGTTTCTTATGTGGGAACCGATTGTGATGACAACGATCATCACTATCGCTTCTCTTATAAGAACCGACTGTGATGTGCCTCGTTAGGTTATTTATACCACTCGAGCTGTGGTTGGAAGCAATATTTGGGTGAGAAAATTTGAAATCCTCAAAGGTGGGTGTTAAGAGGGTAAATTTGAAGCCCTAACTTGAGGAGATTTCCCCTCATTTTGCACAATTTGTGGTTTTCTTCAAAATATGAGCATTCCTTCAAACCCCTTTAATTTTGCACTATGTAATTTTGATATGTCACGAAGAAAGTTTAGATTGCATTGGTATTGTCTATGTCCTATCAGATTTCACACCCTTTATTTGACAAGCACACATGTATTTAATTATCTTAATTTGTAGTGCTTTGATGTTAATATGGAATTATTATTGTTGTCACCTGATGAATGTTAGAGTTTAGGCTGCGGAACCTACGTCTCCCGTTCGAGGATGCTTGTTTATAAATATGTTGAACGAAATGGCATATTTATAAGCGAGCAGTCTCGAATTGTCCACGTTCTTCGGACAGTTCGAGGATATGTCATTCGGGCAAGGTCCTGGGCTGTGTTGTACACCTGCAGAGTAGATTTCGGTAGCGTCTCTCTGGTATTCTCCAGATACACACCCCTCTTGACTTGTTGTCGAGACGTGTATTTGGAGAATAGCGGGGAGATGCTGCCGAAATTTTCTCTTGAGTTGTACAACGGCTTAGGAACTTGTCCGAACCACATATCCTCAACTGGGATTAGGACCAAACCTATTTAGAGTTTAGGAGTCATCGTTGGTACCCTTGTTTAATTTGTTTCATTGTAGTCAAAAGATTTGTAAGCTACTGCACTATATAATTAGATTGTTTGATATCATTGTTGATGTTAAAAATGTATGTCTCCTATCTAGGGAATTGGAAGCTCTAAACCAGGGAGGAATCTAGGTATCGATTGGGAGAACACATTTTATATATCTTGTAGGAACTTGTCCTTTATTTTGCAAAGGTAATATTAACTGAAATGATGTCTCAATATTTCAAATAGCTAGCTTGCTGTCGCTCCAGTCTTTCCTTAATTTATTGTGTGAATTTTAATTGCAGATGAACCGTAAGGAATGGATGTATGAAAAAAGTCATGTGAGTGCTGAATTTCAGAGGGGTGTTAAGGAGTTCAAAAAAATTGCTGAACAGGACATGGTGAGGAGGGGTGTAAACTTCATATATTATCCTTGCATTGATTGCACCAATCTGAGAAAATTTAACAACTCAGCTCAAATCGAGGATCACCTATTTCGATGTGGCTTCGTGAGGAATTACACGTGTTGGATCAATCACGGGGAGATAGGTAGTACCCTGCCGGTATACAATGAAGACACGGTGTGTAACATCCCAAAATTTGAGTTTTGGAATGTTTGAATTCAAAAATAAACCATTTGCATTTTTCTTGAATTAATTCTAGCTTAATTTGAATTTTCCATTAATGAAAGGATTTAATTTGATTAAACTATTCATCAAACTAAAGATAGGTGCTCCAAGGATTTTTTCTGTATTTTTGGAGATTTTTCTAAATTTAGTTGCTATTTATTTGAATTTATTTGAGTTTATTTGAAATTCTGGCAATTTATTAATTTGGAAATGTTTTTTTTTCTAAAACGTCTTACGGGCAGAATTTTCCTCTCCGGCCTATTTTCCCCTCGGCTGCTCGCCCGGTCGCTCGCCCGCCGACTTCACCTCGCGGCCCCGGCCTGCGCGCCATGGCCATCCGATGCGCGACGCTTGTGTGGCTGCGATGAAGCCACGTCGCGCCCTGCGAAACCCTAATCCTAGCGCCGGAGTCCCGCCGCCGCACGCGCTGCCGTCTCGGAGTCCGTCCCACGCACGCCTCCCTAGGCTATAAAAGCGCCGCCAACCAGCCTCCCGAGGATCCCCTCGCGCCGCCGCCTCATTTGCCCTATCTCTCGCTGCCCGAGCCGCCGCCGTCGCTCCGCGCGAGCTCGCCGTTGCTTCCGCCGTGCCCGAGATCTTTCACCGCCAGGATCTCCGCCACCGGTCCTCCTCTGCCGCTGTCGTCGGTCTCTTTGGGTGTGCCGTGAGACCCTCTTCCCGATCCGCTTTGTCTTCCGCCCGAACCTGCCCTCCTCCGCCGCTTGCCGTGTCATCCCCTATGGCTCCGGTGGAACAGCGCCGCCGCCTCGCCGTCGAGTTGCATCGAAAAGCTTCAGCCGTCCGATCGCCAGCCGACGCTCCAGATCGTGCCGCGTCCTTCGCCGCCGCAGCCCGCTTCTTGGCCGTCTGATCTGTCCCTCTCGCCAGATGCGCGACGCGTGGCCGCCCCCGTCAGCGCCGCGTCAGCGCTTGCGTCAGCCATGCGCCGAGTGCACGGTGAACCGGCGCAGTGCCGTGGACTGAGTCCACCAAAAGCCAGCTGACGTCAGCGTTGCGCAATAAATCGATTTTCCCGTATAAAAATAAATCCAGAAATTCTGTTTTTCTGATTTTCTGTATTTTCTCTGAATTTAATTTTCCAGAAGCTCGTTCTCCCTTATACGAACTCCGATTGAGGCGATTTAAGTTTCTAATTTTTTCTAAAATCAACATCTATCTTCCAGAGCCATTTATTTTCAGTTTTGAGCTTGTTTGAGTCTCTGTTTTGTATTTATTTGGTTTCGTTGCTTCTTTTTCGGTAGACGATAATTCTAAGGAAGCGAGCGAAGACTTCGAAGTCCAAGACTCAGCACTAGATCAGCAAGGCAAGTTGTAACCTTTGATCATATTGATCCTATGTTTGCAAAAGTAATTTACTGTTATACAATTGCATGCTATTTTGTGTATCAATGTTTATTTCATGGGAGTAGATGTATACCTAGTTGACATTATGCCACCTTGATTAATTGGGAAGCCATGTATAAATTGTTAAACCTAGGTTGGGACATTATTAGTTGGACATAATCATTATACCAACATTGGGTTATCGTAGCTATGCTTAGACATGCTTAGATATACGTTGGGATTCATGTCACATATTGAATAATGTTAATCTTGACTTAATGAGATATTGAATCGTGGCCGTTAGCCACTGTTGTAAAATTTGTTGTACCATGGCGGGGTTTGCCATTGGTCTTGGTTGAACGAATTGTTTTCCCTCGGGCAAGTGATCGTGTAGTAAAGGGGGTGCTTTCTAGCACATTGGGATGTGGATGTCTTGCCTGAGACAACTTAATGACTTAATCTTGTGCGCCATTGCACTGGGCCTAACCGTACTACCACATGTCTGGAATGTGACAGACCTAGCTGATTAATTTGCAATGTCTAGTCTTGAGTACTGCCAGTTGGTGGTGTGGGTTCCGGGATGGACGGGTAGATTCGCAAGGCGCAAAAGGGGACCCTAATGGGCGAAACCTTAGCGGGCAGTAACGAGTTTAGACAGTGCATTGTAAAGTCTTTGTCATGATATCTCTGCGACACACAAAAGGGAGTGTGTTAGTAACGTTTGCACAAAGAGATGTTCATGTCTTGTGGGTAAAGTTGTACAACCTCTGCAGAGTGTAAAACTATTCGAATAGCCGCGTCCGCGGTCATGGACAAGCCCGGGAATTTCACACGGGGTATAGAGTATTTCATGAAGTGTGGAATGTGGAATTGTTGGGATGTGAACGGGGAGTTCACTGTTGTTTTGTTCTCTACCAATGATCTACCAGTTATTTATTTATCTTTTCATAAATATGCTTTCAATCTGTCTATTGTATTTCAATTCAAATTATTGTTTTCTGCAAATGAAATATATAGCCATCCTTGTCAAGCCGTGCATGAATATATTGCATCAATTCCCTACGGCTTGCTGAGTACTTTTGTACTCACGGCTTTATGCCCTTGTTGATGAGTTGCTGAAGGAGATAATGAGTATCATGAGGAGGAATTCTATGAAGACTACGTGGATTAGGAAGGCGTTCCCCAGACGATTGCCTGTGGAATGTCGAATGGCTCAAGTTATCTTTTCCGCTGCAATAATTATTTGTTCATTAAGCCCTTAAGGCATAATGGTGTAAACATTGACCAGAAGGTTGTTTCCTTTATTCAATAATAATTTGCTTCTTCTTAGTTAATTCGTTGTATGGAATGATATTACATCTATATTTCCACTGTGTGCACTAGCGTGATCCTGGACTAGTGCAAGATATACGAAGGGTTTGGATTTGCAAACCGGTCCCGACAGAGATGGTATCGAGCCACATCGACTGTACGTTGCTATCCTAGTTAGCATGGTCTTCAAAATTATTTTCTAAATCAAACCAACAAATTGGTACTTAATAGTTTTCGTCTCCTCTCATCTTATTCTTTGGTTCTTATTCCTCTCCATTGCTGAAACCTTGATTTGAAATTTAAATTGAACTTATCTCAAGAAATTTCTCGAAGCCTCGAGTCTTCTGCAAGGAATCAAATCAAGGAAGTTGATGATCTAGCCGTCCAGAGTTTGCCGAGAAGACTTCCATATAAGATAGGTTTTTGGTGCTCAACGATATTTGAGCATGTCTTCCCCTTTCAGTTTAGTTACGTTTAGCCTGCGTATGCTAAGATTTTCTTTGCTTGTGTGCTGGTATGTTGTACACTTGCCCCAAGCTCAATGTTGCAACCATACCTTTAGTTGAAAAAGCTTTATTTGCCTCTTTGATTTGTAGCCTTTTCGGCTGTGTCCTTTTTTGTCCCTGGGTATTACCTTCTCCCCTAGATGATCTTACCACTCGTCTACTGCTTTTCCCTCTTACCTATCAAATCCTTGTGTTGCATCTCAGATGGTTGACACTCGTTCTGGAGCCGGTCGCAGTTCGCCTGTGGATGCCAGTGCCAGTGCCAACACCAAATCCAATCCCAATGCACCGCCACTACCAGCAGTGACAGATCAGAACATGGGACATTTTCTGGCAGCTCAGACTCAGCTTATGAACACAATGATGCAGAACATGAACAATGTGATGAATCAACGAACTGATCGCAGATTGTTCTAGCTAATCTATTGAACCGTGAGAACCAAGTTGTCTTGCACCTCCTCAAGCTCGTCTCGGTCCAAGCTAGCGAATTTATGAGGACTCGTCCGCCATCTTTCTCCAACTCTTCAGAACCATTGGATGCCGATGATTGGATTCGCTCCATTGAGAAGAAGCTTGCAATTGCTCAGTGCACAGATCATGAGAAGGTTCTGTATGCCGCTCATCAGCTGGAGGGCACCACCGCTGAATGGTGGGAGAACTACAGTGCTGCCCATGATGACCCTCAGGCTATCACTTGGGCAGAGTTTTTCACTGCTTTCCGCCACTCTCATATTCCAGTTGGCAAGGTTGAAATGAAGAAGAATGAGTTTCGAGAGCTTAAGCAAGAAGGAATGTCAGTGAGTGAATACCTAAATAAGTTCACTCAACTTGCTCGCTATGCTGCAGAGGATGTAGCCACAGATGATGCTCGCCAGAAGAAGTTCAAGCGTGGACTCAATCCAGGACTAAAGGTGCAAGTCATTGGCAATGACTATGCAGATTTTCAGCACCTTGTAGATAAAGCTATGCTTATTGAGGAATCTCGTCGTGAATTGGAAGAATCCCTTAAGAGAAATATGATACAACATGGAGCCCATCAGAGTCAGCATCAAAGAGTTAGAAGCAATGCTCAACAGCCTGCTCGTTTCACTCCTCCGTATGCAATTAGAATCCCTACACCAACACCTCGCCCAGCTCCTTCAGGCAATCGCAATCTCAGCACCAACAGCAATCCATCTCAGAGGAACAGTAATCCAGCTGCAAGAGTCACATGTTTCAACTGTCATGAACTTGGTCATTATGCCAACAATTGCCCAAGAAAGCAAGCTGTGACACTGGTCCGTTTCAATTTGTGATCTACGCCAGCCAAGACCCCCGCACCAGGAGCAGGACGTGGAGTGCCGCAGACTCCCAACCAAGCCACCAAGCCACCAGGACTCCGCCGCCTGCTGGAAGAGGCCGTGTGAATCATGTCACCACCGAGGATGCCCAGTCTGCACTAGATGTCATACTTGGTAAGCTCCTAGTCAACTCAGCATCTGCCATGGTTTTGTTTGATTACGAGCTACGATTCGCTTGTTTCTCGGAGTTTTGCTGCAAATCATCAATTAAAGACAATGCCTCTTAAGACAATTTTATTAGTGCAATCACCTGGTTCTGATTTGAATACGAACCAAGGCTGCCCCGAAGTTAAGATATTAATTGGAGGGGTAGAATTTCTAGCCAACCTTATTGTTCTAGACACCAAGTCCCTAGATGTGATCCTAGGAATGGATTGGCTTTCCAAGAACCAAGCAATTTTGGATTGTGGGAATAGAGAGATCACCTTAACCAGTCCAGATGGAACCAAGTTAAAAGTTCAAGCCGCTGCAGATCAGTTTGAAGGGATAAAAGTTTGCAGTGCCAAAGGAATAAGTTTGGAAGATGTGCCAGTCGCCAGCGAATTTCCTGATGTGTTTCCGGATGAGTTGCCTGGGATGCCACCGGATCGAGATATAGAGTTCTTGATAGAACGAGTTCCTGGAACCCCACCCATTTCCAAGAGACCTTATAGGATGCCTGCTAATGAGTTAGCCGAAGTAAAGAGACAGATTAAAGAGCTGCAAGATCAAGGTTTTGTTCGACCAAGTTCTTCGCCATGGGGAGCGCCAGTTCTTCTAGTTGAAAAGAAAGATGGAACTCAGAGAATGTGTGTAGATTATCGCTCACTCAATGAGGTCACCATCAAGAATAAGTACCCTCTGCCAAGAATCGATGATTTGTTTGACCAACTTCAAGGAGCCAGAGTGTTCTCTAAGATTGACTTAAGATCAGGTTACCACCAGTTGAAGATTCGTCAAGAGGATATACCCAAAACAGCTTTTGTTACTCGGTATAGACAGTATGAGTATACCGTGATGTCTTTTGGATTGACCAATGCCCCTGCCTACTTCATGACCATGATGAATAAGGTATTCATGGAATATCTGGATAAGTTTGTTGTTGTTTTCATTGATGACATTCTGATCTACTCCAAAAGTGAGGAAGAACATGAGGATCACTTGCGCCAAGTGTTAACGAAGCTAAGAGAGAATTAGCTTTATGCAAAGTTCAGTAAATGTGAGTTATGGATGAAAGAAGTTGCTTTCCTAGGACATGTCATATCAGCAGAAGGAGTCGCCGTTGACCCTGGTAAGGTTCGAGATGTGCTAAGTTGGGAGTCACCCAAGATGGTACCCCAAATCCGAAGTTTTCTTGGAATGGCGAGATATTATCGCCGTTTCATAGAAGGGTTTTCTAGAAAAGCTAGACCGCTCACACAACTCTTAAAGAAGGAGAAGAAATTTGTTTGGACGCCAGAGTGTGAGCAGAGTTTCCAAGAGCTAAAGAAGTGTTTAACAACTGCCCCAGTGCTTATCCTACTATATAATAGGAAGGATTTTGAGATATTCTGTGATGCATCCCGTCAAGGACTCGGTTGTGTGCTAATGCAAGATAAGAAGGTTGTAGCGTATGCTTCGCGACAACTAGGGCCACATGAAGTTAACTATCCTACCCATGATTTGGAATTAGCAGCCGTAGTGCATGCTTTAAAAATTTGGCGTCACTATCTCATTGGTAATCGTTGTGAGGTTTACACTGATCACAAGAGTTTGAAGTATATCTTTACCCAAGCTGACCTCAATATGAGACAAAGAAGATGGTTGGAATTGCAAGGACTATGACCTTGGGATTCATTATCATCCAGGCAAGGCTAATGTCGTAGCCGATGCTTTGAGCAAAAAGAGCTATTGCAATACTCTGATGATTAAGGAAAGTCAGCCAGTCCTTTATAAGGAATTTCAGAAGCTTAGTTTGGAATTGGTTCAGGAAGGATATTTAGCTACTTTGGAAGTACGCCCTACGTTGGACGATCAGATTCGAGAAGCACAGGTAGATGATGCTGATATCAAGGAGATTAAGAGCAACATGAAGAAAGGAAAAGCCCTAGGTTTCACCGAAGATGAACAAGGTACTATTTGGTATGAGAAGAGTATTTGCGTACCAGACCAGAAAGAGCTTAAGGAGTTGATTCTCAAAGAAGCACATGAGACTTTATACTCCATTCATCCTGGAAGTACCAAGATGTACCAAGACCTCAAGGAAAGGTATTGGTGGCCCAGTATGAAGCGTGAGATTGCAGAGTATGTTGCACTTTGTGATGTCTGCCAGAAGGTCAAGGCAGAGCATCAGAGGCCAGCAGGATTGCTGCAGCCATTGAAGATTCCAGAGTGGAAGTGGGAAGAAATTGGTATGGATTTCATCACTGGATTTCCTAAGACCCATGCAAGTTATGACTCGATCTGGGTAATAGTGGATCGATTGACTAAGGTAGCTCACTTCATTCCAGTTAAGACTACCTCTACAGGAGATAAATTAGCAGAATTATATATGTCAAGGATCGTCAGTCTTCACGGAATGCCTAAGAAGATAGTGTCTGATAGAGGAAGCCAGTTTACCTCTCGTTTTTGGCAGAGTCTGCATGAAGCCATGGGAACTCATCTCAGATTCAGTACTGCCTATCACCCTCAAACCGATAGACAGACTGAGCGTGTGAATCAGATTCTTGAGGATATGTTAAGAGCTTGTGCCTTAACCTATGGTGCCAAGTGGGATACGTGTTTGCCCTATGCCGAGTTTTCGTACAATAATAGTTATCAAGCCAGTCTGCAAATGTCTCCTTTTGAAGCCTTATATGGAAGAAAGTGCAGAACCCCTCTCAATTGGAAGGAGTCTGGAGAAAGACAATTGTTTGGTCTGCCATCATTGCAAGAAGCCAAGAGCAAGTCCAATTAATTGAGACCGTTTAAAGATCGCTCAAAGCAGACAGAAGAGTTATGCAGATAATCGTCGCAGAGATTTGAGTTTCGAGCCCGATAATTCTGTTTATCTCAGAGTCACCCCTCTCAAAGGAGTTAAGAGATTTCAAGTAAAAGGAAAGCTTGCCCCTAGATATGTGGGACCGTTCAAAATCTTAGAGCGAAGAGGCGAGGTTGCCTACAAGTTAGAATTGCCTCAGTCTTTTGCCAGAATTCATGATGTGTTCCATGTATCGCAGTTGAAGAAATGCCTGCGTGTGCCAGAGGAACAGATGCCATTGGAAGCCATTGATTTGCAGGAGGAGCTTACCTACAAGGAGCAACCAGTGAAAGTTTTGGATATAGCAGAGCGTATCATGAGGAGCAAGATCATCCGTTTTTGCAAGGTCCAGTGGAGCAATCATTCAGAAGAGGAAGCAACTTGGGTGCGCGAAGAGGATCTGAAGTCCGAGTTTCCCCACCTATTCCCTAGCCAGCCTGAATCTCGGGGTCGAGATTCCATTTAAGGGGGGAGGTTTGTAACATCCCAAAATTTGAGTTTTGGAATGTTTGAATTCAAAAATAAACCATTTGCATTTTTCTTGAATTAATTCTAGCTTAATTTGAATTTTCCATTAATGAAAGTATTTAATTTGACTAAACTATTCATCAAACTAAAGATTTTCAGTTTTAGTTGGGTTCATTGTGCTCCAAGGATTTTTTTCTGCATTTTTGGGGATTTTTCTGAATTTAGTTGCTATTTATTTGAATTTATTTGAGTTTATTTGAAATTCTGGCAATTTATTAATTTGGAAATGTTTTTTTCTAAAACGTCTTTCGGGCCAAATTTTCCTCTCAGGCCCATTTTCCCCTCCGGCCCAAGCGTCGGAGTCCCGCCGCCGCACGTGCCGCCGTCTCGGAGTCCATCCCACGCACGCCTCCCTAGGCTATAAAAGCGTCGCCAACCCGCCTCCCTAGGATCCCCTCGCGCCGCCGCCTCGTTTGCCCTATATCTCGCTGCCTGAGCCGCCGCCGTCGCTCCGTGCGAGCTCGCCGTTGCTTCCGCCGTGCCCGAGATCTTCCGCCGCCAGGATCTCCGCCGCCGGTCCTCCTCCGCCGCTGTCGTCGGTCTCTTTCGGTGCGCCGCGAGACCCTCTTCCCGATCCGCTTTGTCTTCCACCTGAACCTGCCCTCCTCCGCTGCTTGCCGTGTCATCACCTTCAGCTCCGGTGGAACAGCGCCGCTGCCTCGCCGTCGAGTTGCATCGAAAAGCTTCAGCCGTCTGATCGCCAGCCGACGCTCCAGATTGTGCCGCGTCCTTCGCCGCCGCAGCCCGCTTCTTGGCCGTCCGATCTGGCCCTCTCGCCAGATGCGTGACATGTGGTCGCCCCCGTCAGCGCTGCGTCAGCCGCCCGTGTCAGCGCTTGTGTCAGCCATGCGCCGAGCGCACGGTGAACCGGCGTAGTGTCGTTGAACGAGTCCACCAAAAGCCGGCTAACGTCAGCGTTGCGTAATAAATCGATTTTCCCGTATAAAAATAAATCCAGAAATTCTGTTTTTCTGATTTTCTGTATTTTCTCTGAATTTAATTTTCCAGAAGCTCGTTCTCCCTTATACGAACTCCGATTGAGGCGGTTCAAGTTTCTAATTTTTTCTAAAATCAAGATCTATCTTCTAGAGCCATTTATTTTCAGTTTTGAGCTTGTTTGAGTCTCTGTTTTGTATTTATTTGGTTTCGTTGCTTCTTTTCGGGTAGACGCTAATTCCGAGGAAGCGAGCGAAGACTTCGAAGACCAAGACTCAGCACTAGATCAGCAAGGCAAGTCGTAACCTTTGATCATATTGATCCTATGTTTGCAAAAGTAATTTACTGTTATACAATTGCATGCTATTTTGTGTAACAATGTTCATTTCATGGGAGTAGATGTATACCTAGTTGACATTATGCCACCTTGATTAATTGGGAAGCCATGTATCCTTTGTTAAACCTAGGTTGGGACATTACTAGTTGGACATAATCATTATACCAACATTGGGTTATCGTAGCTATGCTTAGACATGCTTAGATATACGTTGGGATTCATGTCACATATTGAATAATGTTAATCTTGACTTACTGAGATATTGAATCGCGGCCGTTAGCCACTGTTGTAAAATTTGTTGTACCATGGCGGGGTTTGCCATTGGTCTTGGTTGAACGAATTGTTTTCCCTCGAGCAAGTGATCGTGCAGTAAAGGGGGTGCTTTCTAGCACATTGGGATGTGGATGTCTTGCCTGAGACAACTTAAGGACTTAATCTTGTGCGCCATGGCACTGGGCCTAACCGTACTACCACATGTCTGGAATGGGACAGACCTAGCTGATTAATTTGTAATGTCTAGTCTTGAGTACTGCCAGTTGGTGGTGTTGGTTCCGGGATGGACGGGTAGATTCGCAAGGCGCAAGAGGGGGCCCTAATGGGCGAAACCTTAGCGGGCAGTACCGAGTTTAGACAGTGCATTGTAAAGGCTTTGTCATGATATCTCTGCGACACACCAAAGGGAGTGTGTTAGTAACGTTTGCACAAAGAGATGTTCATGTCTTGTGGGTAAAGTTGTACAACCTCTGCAGAGTGTAAAACTATTCGAATAGCCACGTCTGCGGTCATGGACAAGCCCGGGAATTTCACATGGGGTATAGAGTATTTCATGAAGTGTGGAATGTGGAATTGTTGGGATCTGAACAGGGAGTTCCCTGTTTTTTGTTCTCTACCAATGATCTACCAGTTATTTATTTATCTTTTCATAAATATGCTTTCAATCTATCTATTGTATTTCAATTCAAGTTTTTGCTTTCTGCAAATGAAATATATAGCCATCCTTGTCAAGCCGTGCATGAATATATTGCATCAATTCCCTACGGCTTGCTGAGTACTTTTGTACTCACGGCTTTATGCCCTTGTTGATGAGTTGCTGAAGGAGATAATGAGTATCATGAGGAGGAATTCTATGAAGACTACGTGGATTAGGAAGGCGTTCCCCAGACGATTGCCTGTGGCATGTCGAATGGCTCAAGTTATCTTTTTCGCTGCAATAATTATTTGTTCCTTAAGCCCTTAAGGCATAATGGTGTAAACATTGACCATAAGGTCGTTTGCTTTATTCAATAATAATTTGCTTCTTATTAGTTAATTCGTTGTATGGAATGATATTACATCTATGTTTCCACTGTGTGCACTAGCGTGATCCTGGACTAGTGCAGTATACACAGAGGGTTTCGGATTTGCAAATTCGGGTCCCGACATGGTGGAACTGGATGATGAGTTGCAGCCTGATATGTTTGAGGAGGAGAATTTGGAGCAAATGTTGCGGGATGTGGATGGTAATTTCACGGAAAGAGAGTTTGAAAAGTTTAAAAGCTTGATGGAAGACGATGCAAAACCATTGTTCGCAGGTTGCAAAGCAGAATACACTAAGTTGGGTTTGGTCCTTGCATTGTTTGAACTGAAGGCAAAACACCGTTGGACAGATACAAGTTTCAATGCACTTGTAGTTGTTCTATCGGATCTGCTTCCGGAGAGAAACGAGTTGCCAACAAGCATTTATGAAGCGAAGAAGCTACTATGTCCCATGGGAATGGAAATAGAAAGGATACATGCATGTCTGAACGATTGCATCTTGTACCGTAACACACATCAGGAGCTGCACGTTTGTACCGGGTCGTTTGTCCAGTTTGCGGTGTGCCCCGGTACAAACAAAAGGAGAAGCGTAACGACAAGAAGCGTAAGAGCCGGGGCAACGATGGTGAAGAGGTCACTAAAGGTGCACCGGCCAAGGTATTGTGGAACTTGCCCATAATTCCCCGTCTGGAGCGGTTGTTTGCAAATCCCAGAGAAGCAAAATTGTTGCGTTGGCATTATGAGTCTCGAAAGGAAGATGGTAAGCTGAGCCACTCTGCTGATTCGGCTCAATGGAGAAACATCGATTGGAAACATGAGGAGTTTGGTGCCGAAATGAGGAACATAAGATTTGGGTTGAGTACCGATGGCATGAATCCGTTTGGTAACATGAGCAGTCGTCACAACACGTGGCCAGTTCTGTTGTGTATCTACAACCTCCCTCCTTGGTTGTGCATGAAGCGGAAGTATATCATGATGTCGTTGCTAATCTCGGGACCCAAACAGCCGGGAGATTATATTGATGTCTACCTTGCACCACTAATCGAGGATTTGGTCAAATTGTGGAATTAGGTGGTCGTGGTGTGGGATGCGTACAAAAGAGAGCATTTCACCCTACGGGCTATGGTATTTTGCACCATAAATGATTTCCCGGCCCTTGGTAATTTGGTGGGCTACAGTACGAAAGGAGCCAAAGCGTGTCCTATTTGTGAAGAGGAGACTGAGAGTCTATGGCTGCCGAATTCTAAGAAAACTGTGTATATGGGTCACCGTAGGTTTCTACCTCGAATTCATCGATACCGTAAGATGGATGACAAATTTGATGGGAAGAGGAAAGCCCGTTTGGCCCCATAGCCTGTGCGTGGAAGGCAAGTATATTCACATGTGGAGGATATCGAACTTCAGTATGGAAAGAGCCGTAAATCTGTTCGTCCTAAGAGCATTTGGAAGAAGAGATCCATATTTTGGGACTTACCGTATTGGAAGGAGTTAGATGTCCGACATTGTATTGATGTCATGCACGTTGAGAAGAATTTCTGCGACAATTTGGTTGGTATCCTGCTGAACATACCTGGGAAGACCAAGGATGGTGTGAATGCTCGTCGCGACATGGCTTACATGGGAATCAGCCCTAGGCTTGCAGTGATCGAAGAGGATGGAAAAAGTCTGTACATCCCCGCTGCATGCTACACGCTATCCAAGAAGGAGAAAGAAGACGTCTGCAAGTGTCTCGAAGGTATTAAAGTTCCATCGGGCTACTCTGCAAACATTAAGAAACTTGTGTCCATGGATGATTTGAAGTCCCATGACTGCCATGTCTTGATGACCCAAATGCTCCCAGTTGCAATCAGAAATATTCTGCCAGAGGATGTCAGATTTGCAATAACAAAGCTCTGTTATTTCTTCAATGCGGTCTCCTGCAAAGTTATTGACCCTGATTTGCTAGACAACTTACAGAGTGAGGTGGTGCAGACTCTATGTCAGCTTGAGATGCATTTCCCACCATCGTTCTTCAACGTCATGGTCCACCTTGTTGTTCACCTCGTTAGAGAGATTAAGATATGTGGACCGGCATTCCTACGTTACATGTATCCATTCGAGAGGTACATGGGTATATTAAAATCCTACGTGATGAATTGGTCGATGCCTGAGGGTAGTATTGTCGAAGGTTATGGCACTGAAGAGGTTATTGAGTTCTGCGTGGACTATCTCGGGAAAAGACAAGTAATCGGTGTTCCTCTATCTCGCCATGAGGGCAGACTAGCTGGCAAAGGAACCGTTGGGTCGAAACTAACGAGGCCACGATTTGATATGTATTGCAAAGCGCATCTGATAGTCTTGCAGCACAGCGCAGAAGTTGCAGGGTACATCGAGCAGCACAAGTCGATATTACGAGAAGAGAATCCACATATGGATGAGCTTTCCATCATGCGAGAACACAACGATAGACTTCTCACATGGTTCAAACAAAGGGCAGAGGTCTCTGTTAGTGAGACTATCAAATAGTTGGCTGACGGACCTAGATTTAACGTACAGACATGGCAGGGGTACGATATTAATGGGTACACCTTTTACACTGAAAGTCAGGATGCGAAGAGTACTGTTCAAAACAGTGGTGTAAGCATAGATGCTTTGTCTGATGAACATCACTCGATAGGAGGATCCTCAATGGCAATGAACTCTTACACGGGGTGATCGAAGAAATATGGGATCTTGATTACGGAATATACCAAATTCAATTGTTCTGATGTAAGTGGGTGGGACTTCCACATGGAGTGAAGGTCGACAAGAGAGGTTTTACTCTTGTGGATCTCAATAGACTCGCCTATAAAGATGACCCATTCGTACTTGCGAAGCAAGCAAATCAAGTCTTCTATGTGCGTGATCCGGCCAATCCGAGGTTGCACGTCGTCCTTTATGGCAAGCGACGGATCGTTGGTGTTGAAAATGTCATAGATGAAGAAGAATACGACCAATTCGATGAAATACCTCCGTTTGCGGATGGGGCCTGTCTTAGTGGCGATGACGACACACATGGAAGAAATTACATGCGTGTAGATCATCAAGAAGGGTTGTATTGTAAATAAATGGAGTACGTCATTGTATCAGTTGCTACGTGTTTGAAATGTTTGTATTGTACATAACTGTAGTTTCGTGTTTGCACTGGACGTATCAAACTTTTACAATTTCTGTCAATGGATTGTGGTATGTAGCTACTTAATGCAAGAAAAAGAAGACACTGTACAACAAATCATTTCTCGAAATATTCAAAATACTTGGACTTCATTTGAGAAAGATTTGACTTTTTCACTCTTTGAACAAAAATCATGCCTACAAAGTGAATTTGGGCTTCTTTTTTCAATGCTAACTCTTTTTCCAAAATCCTTTTTTGAAAAGATTTGTAGTATCACAAATTATGTTCCTGCAAAATTTCAAAAATTCCAACTATGTTTCCAAAAGTTATGGCCTTTTCACTCTTTGAACAGATATTTCTGCATGTTCAGAATTCATGCTTTGTATGATTTGTGTTTGTTTTTGAAAAAAACAGATAGAGATATGTTCTATTGTCTCATTTGTGTCAGTTTGTGAAAAAAACCGATTGAGATATGGATTCAATTTTGGAAATAAAAACATAATAGTGCTTTTTATCATTTGTGTCGGTTTTTGAAGGGAACCGATAGAGGTATGTCATCATTTGTGTCGGTTTGTGCAAAAAAACGATTCAGATATGGATTCAGTTTTGGAAATAAAAACATAATAATGCTTTTTGTCATTTGTGTCAGTTTTTGAAGGGAACCGATTGAGATATGTCACTATTTGTGTCCTTTTTTGAAAAAAAAATCGATTGAGATACGGATTTAGTTTTGGAAATTTAATGTACATAATAGTGCTTTTTGTCATTTGTGTCGGTTTTTAAAGGGAACCGATTGAGATATGTCCTCATTTGTGTCGGTTTTTTTTAAAAACCAATTGAGATATGGATTTAGTTTTTGAAATAAAAACATAATAGTGTTTTTTTTCATTTGTGTCGGTTTTTGAAGGGAACCGATTGAGATATGTCATCATTTGTGTCGGTTTTTTAAAAAGACCGATTGAGATATGGATTCAATTTTGGAAATTTAATGTACATAATAGTGCTTTTTGTCATTTGTGTCGGTTTTTAAAGGGAACTGATTGAGATATGTCCTCATTTGTGTCGGTTTTTGAAAAGAAACCGATTGAGATATGGATTCAGTTTTCGAAATTTAATGTACATAATAGTGCTTTTGGTCAATTGTGTCGGTTTTTTAAGGGAACCGATAGAGGTATGTCCTCATTTGTGTCGGTTTGTGCAAAAAACCGATTGAGATAGATATTCAGTTTTCGAAATAAAAACATAATAGTGCTTTTTGTCATTTGTGTCGGTTTTGAAGGGAACCGATAGAGATACGCCGACATTTGTTTTGGTTTTTGAAAAAAACGGATTGAGATATGGATTCAGTTTTGGAAATAAAAACATAATAGTGCTTTTTGTCATTTGTGTCGGTTTTTGAATGGAACCGTTAGAGATACGTCCACATTTGTGTCGGTTTTTGAAAAAAACCGATTGAGATATGGATTCAGTTTTGAAAATAAAAACATAAGTGCTTTTTGTCATTTGTGTCGGTTTTTGAAGGAAACCGATAGAGATACGTCCACATTTGTGTCGGTTTTTGAAAAAAACCGATTGGGATATGGATTCAGTTTTGGAAATAAAAACATAAGTGCTTTTTGTCATTTGTGTCGGTTTTTGAAGGGAACCGTTAGAGATACGTCCACATTTGTGTCGGTTTTTGAAAAAAAACCGATTGAGATATGGATTCAGTTTTGGAAATAAAAACATAAGTGCTTTTTGTCATTTGTGTCGGTTTTTGAAGGGAACCGATAGAGATACGTCCACATTTGTGTCGGTTTTTGAAAAAACCGATTGAGATATGGATTCAGTTTTGGAAATAAAAACATAATAGTGCTTTTTATCATTTTTGTCGGTTTTTGGAGTGAAACCGATAGAGGTATGTTGTACTATCTCATTTGTGTCGGTTTTAGAAACAAACCGATGGAGATATGGAATCAGTTCTGGAAATAAAAACATAATAGTTCTTTGTGTCGTTTTTTGTGAAAACCGATAGTGCTCTTGATCAACATTTGTGTCGGTTTTCGTCAAAAACCGATGGTGAAGTTCTATACGTTTGTATTGGTTTTTCTTCCAAACCGATATTGAAGTTATGTATATTTGTGTCGATTTCTTTTGAAAACTGATAGAGAAGTGATGTTCTTTCGCATTTGTGTCGGTTTTGGATTGAAACCAACACAAATAATACGCCACCAATTTACTACCACTCGCCCGCAGCCACCATTAATTCCACCAAGCGGACACAGTTATTACTCCCACAGTCCCACTCTCCCGCGCCATAACCTCGGATCCTGCCGCCCTCGCCTAACCCTAGCTTCCCGGCGCCCAGGCATCTCCCGCCGCATCTCCCGCGGCCCTCGAGCTCCCCTCACCGGTCGCCCTCGAGCTCCTGTAGCTCGTCACCAACATCCCCTCGAGCTCCCCTCACCTCACCGGCGGATCCAAGCACCGGTCGCCCTCCGCCTCCCCTCACCGGCGGCTCCACGCTCTGGTACCTCACCGGTTGCCCTCAAGCTCCCTTCACCGGTCGGCCTTGAGCTCCTGTAGCCCCTCACCGGCATCCCCTCGAGCTCCCCTCACCTCACCGGCGGCTCCACGCACCCGTGGCCCTCCGCCTCCCCTCATCGGTGGCTCCACACTCTGGTACCCCTCCGAGCTCCCTCGCATCGTCGATATGAAGGCAATATTGGTTTACTTATATGTTAATCTTAAGTTTCTATTTGTAGAGATCAATGTGTGGCATCATTCCTACATGAGTACTTAGCAAAAATATGGTGAGTTGCTATTTCTAGTAATCAATGTGTGGCATCATTCGTACATAAGTACTTGGCAAAAATATGGTGAGTTGCTATACTAATAGCCTATACTGAAGAATTTGCAATGTAGATGAATGGTTTCGGGTGTATTAAAATAGGAGTTGGGACCATATGAAATTTGGAGCTACATGCATGTGTTACATTCTGTTACTCAGTGGCCATGGAGTTGTTGCCAAATTTGGAGCTACATTCATTGTAGATGAATGGTTTCTGGTTTTTTAGGTACTGAGCCAAATGCTGCTGGTTTTCAAAAACCGTTTTGGACAAATTGATATAAGATGCTCTTTTGGCATACTAGCCCTATGGCTCACATGATGGAATATGGAATCGCATTTAATCGACCTTTGTACATGCTAGTTTCTTGATAGAAGACATGGCTTAAACATACATCATGCACGGCAATATATTCACGTGTTCAGACCATACTAAAGTAGCAATGAGTGTCAAAGCTGATGATTTGGGAGCCCCATTGCTTGGTTTCCAGTTAAATTTGGCTTATCTCATGATACTAAGTCTTTTAGCTGCTAAAATCTCTCTGGTTACCTTCTGTTTCCATTTGGCTTTACTCACACCACCTATTCATTGAGTTGCTAAAATCTCTCTGGTTACATAGTATGCTACTAACGAGAAATGGCTTCTAGGTTGTCACTCACAATCTCTCCAGTTGGCATATTATAATTACAATTCAGTTGGCATATCATAATTACAATTCAGTTGGCATATTACTTATTTATTTAGTGCCACAAGACATAAGCGTATACAATTCACATTTCTCTGTGTTTGACTGTCAACAGCTTTCATATTACTCCTAACACCGAATATCTCTAAAACAATTTGACAACGCCAAACTTCTATTGATATCAGTCATCATTGCTCTCTTTCTAGATTGCTTTATACCTGTCATTGCTCAGTGGGCAGCTTAATATGTTCTAATGCAGATTTTCCTTGGTTCAGCTGTTATCAAGAATGTACACCAGATGCCATGATTAATCATTCATCAAGGGAAAAGGATAATCCTGCGCAGAGGTAATTTCCAAGATGCCAGCACGTCACACCTCTTAGTTTCGTACCTATGTTGCTGGTAGACACCATCTGCTTGTCTGAAGTTCTATTATGCGACCCCCAAAGTAACATTGTTTCTTATATAGTTCTGAAAACATCAATAACTTGGTTCAAGTTTGACCCCCAATCATGTAGCGATCCTAGAGGATGTGGAGTTATTCATGTTTGATTTTGTAAGGTAAAAAATGTGAATTCCTTCCAAGTACCTGTTGTTTAAAATTTTGCAATGATCATGGGAAATGTCAATTGCGATGACTATTTGAGTGTATTCACCCAGACAATTGCAACTAGACCACACAATGAAGTCTGTGTCTGCCATGTAAACAAATTAACTCAAAAGATATGTATAAAAGGGTGACATACATTGGACAAGTGGAATGTATTAGGCATATTTGAATTTGCTAGTACCAAATTTATACACTAGTAGTCCTAACACTTGTTCTAGCATGAAAATCATCCTGTTTCCATGTATGTTACGATGCCTTTTTCATTATTTTGTCATATATGCTTCTGTACTCGTCATATTATTATGCAACTTTAGAATCTATTAGTTGAGATAGTTATTTCAATTATAATTGCATATTTTTTTCATTTTCATCTCAGCATATGTTAGAGTTTAGGTTGCGTAACCTACGTCTCCCGTTCGAGAGTGCTTATTTATAAATATGCCGGAATGACATATTTATAAGCAAGCAGTCTCGAATTGTCCACGTATTTTGGACAGTTCGAGGATATGTGGTTCTTGCAAGTTCCTGAGCTGTTGTACAACTCACAGAGTAGATTTTGGTAGCGTCTCCCTGGTGTTCTCCGGATACACACCCCTCTTGACCAGTTGTCAAGACGTGTATCTGGAGAACAGCGGGGAGATGCTGCCGAAATTTTCTCTGGGGTTGTACAACGGCTTAGGAACTTGGTCGAACCACATATCCTCGAATGGGATTAGGACCAAACCTATTTAGAGATTAGGAGTAATCGTTCGTACGTATGGAGTAAGAGTCAACAGACAGACTTTTCTTGAAAATCATTCATTCACCAGTTACTCTACTGCAATATTCAGCTGTTGCTTTACATGATATATTGTCAAGTTCACATAATAGCTACGAATTGCTTTCTCTCATGTCAAATATATGACATGTCAGATAAGAAACTCAAAATGTCGCAATTAGAGAGCATCGGCTCATCGCCAGACAGAGTAGACGGTGCTCCTGTGGGGCCGAGCCAACTTCCAAGTGTCGAGCCGAGCCAACTTCCATGTGTCGAGCCGAGCCAAGTTCCAACGGTCGAGGGGCCGAGTAAGGTGAGGAAGGCTCGAGGACCGAAAAAAGGGGCCACAGGGAGAACGCCGCAGGTTCTCCACTTCAGTGCCACGGGGGTTTGCACGGGTCCTCCCAAGCACAAGGCGCGATACAGCTCATTCCTTGGCCAATTGGCGAGGGAGAGACTACCCATAACGGTTAAGGATTGGAGAAAGGAGGTTAGCGCCGAGCAGAAGAACCGGCTGTGGGACGAGGTTAAGGGCAAATGGATTATAGAAGAGGAGGATGAAAATAATGCCAGGCGGTACGCCTTGAAGAGGATGGGTGTGGCTCTGAGGCACTTCAGGGTCTACATGCACAGTGAGTACATGCTTAAAGGCCGTACACCATTCGAGAGGTATCCGTTCGTGACTCCCAATGTTTGGGAAGAGTTCAAGGGATCAAGAGGATGCCCGAGGAGGAGGAGCTGAGACAGAAGAACGTTGCTACCCAGAGGCAGAACACGCACGCGCACCACCTCGGTTCAGGCGGCTACGAAGGGAAGAAAGCAGAATGGGCGCGACTAGCCGAGGAGTGCGCGAACTCCGGGATAGCGTTGCCTTACTCGCACATATGTGAGGAGCGGGCACGTGACTGGGTATTAGCGAGGACAAAGAAAACTGCGGACGGGCAACTGGTAGTAGCAAACCCCGTTACCGCGCAAGTCGTCTCCACCATCGTAAGATATCAAACTTAGTACATTGCAGTCAACCATTCTTGTCGTATTTCAGATCTAATCTGTACTCGCTTCTTGCAGGAGGAGGTATCGCAGAGGAAAGAGCAGGGGACCTTTCTTAGCCAAGGGTCGAATGACATACTATCCTCTGCGATCGGGAAGCCCGACCATAAGGGCCGGGTACTTGCCGCAAGGGCGGGGAACACGAAGAAGTCCTACTTCCAAGATGACGCTGGGAGTAGCAGATCAAGATAGTGGGAGGCACGAGCGGAGCACCTCAAGGACACGCTCAGGGAGCAGCTGAGGGAGGAGAAGGACGAGATGAGGGGGGAGATGACAGCACATGAGGAGGAGATGAGGGGGGAGATGACGGCACATGAGGAGCGCCTAAGGGCCGAGATGATGGCGATGATCTCCCAGAGTCAGAGCTAGATGCCCCCGCCTACCGTAGAGAAACCTGTGCCCCCACCAAGTAGCCGCGGTTGCAAAAATGATAAGTCCGGTCCCCAGCTGAAGGTAATAATTAATTTTTCTTAACTTAAAGGTGCGAGGGTAACTTCATATGTTTTCTCTCGAGTTGCGTACTTTTTGCAGGCGCCTACCAAGTGCCAGCTCACCCTGACGGAAGTCGGATTTCCTATTGAGGCTGCACGCGGGATTGCATTTCCATGCAAGGAGATCGACATGGTACATGGTCATGGCTACATGAGGGTCCAGGTGGACTACGTCCACGAAGACTTCTTATCACATGTGCTAGAGTTCCCCCCCAACGAAGACATCACCACTCTCGGGCAAGCGCTGATGTCGTTCATCAAGTGGCCCACGACAGGCATCGTACTGGTCAAGGTAAAAAACCTCGCACCTTCTGTACAATTCCAGTAGTATTGCAACAAGTTACTTAATTATGCGCGTGCTTTGTAGGTTCGTACCGCACCTGCGCCTGCTCCCACGACCGTGACGAGTCCTGCACAAAGTACAGAGCTGGTGCATAAAAGGACTAGCACGACAACCACAGAACCACTGGAGGCCTCTGCTAAAAGGCAAGGCTCACAAAGGCCAAAGCGCCCCCTCAAGTACATGAAAAGCCCACTGCCCCAGCCTCAGAGACTCCTTCGGCCCAGAAAGGACAGACGGCACAGACCACAGAGAAGCCTTATGAATTCAAGGCCTACGTACATGGAAAGCCCCTTCTGCCTTCTAGCAAATTGAATGCTCTAGGCATATGGACTCGACAGCTCTATGTATGGTACGTTGACAAAGTGAAAGAGAGCGAGCGTGTCGACTTCAATGTTAGATATAGAAAGGGACATTTCCACCGCGAGGAGGATGGGACATTCCCAGTTAGTTTTGACGATCTGCTCCGTCTGTACCAACTAATAGCCATCGATATTTCTACTGTACGATCCTAGACGCTTTGAGTATCGCACCACGTTGCACGACCTTATGACTTCCATAGGATTTTGCATTACACTTTTTAACATTCAATGCGAGTTGTAGGGCGATGAGGCAGTGGGTGGTGACGAATCGACAACTAGTTGGGTTCGTCGATCCTGAGCTTGTGTCCGCGACGATGGCTAGGCTTCAACCGGAATGGGTTGCCTCCTACATCAAGAGGGCATTGCAAGCTGAGTCGAAGGACTTCATTCTACTCCCGTACCACGAGGAGTAAGTACTACTTCACCGTTCAATTACTTCTACGCACTGAAACCGTATGTGAACTTATTTTCTTCCCTGCATACCATTTAATAAGCAACCATTGGGTTCTACTCGTGCTCCTTCCGATTGACAACAAAGTGTACACTTTTAATTCGATTGATAAGAGACCGATGGCCTACGCGATCAAGCCTCCTTTGGAGCAGTAAGTGCACCACTCTTATCTAACATTTTCTGTATTTAACTACATTCATTATTTTTTACTCAACGGCACCTCTCCAATGTATATAGGGGTTGCAAGGAATACATCGAAGCAGGAGGGACACACGACGACAAAAATGGCTCCAAGCTGGAGCATGTCCGCTTTAAGGTACAAGTGGCTATCATATCTAATATTTAGATTTTCTGACATATTTTCTTCGTCTCTTAATTTATTTTTCTTTCTTCACAGTGTCATCAACAGGGTAGCGACGACCGCTGTGGTTTGTATGTCATGCAACACATGGTGATCTTGATTGCCGGCTCAGACCGTTTCCCTAAGGTAGTACATGCATTATTATACAATTAGTCTTTCACATAGAAATTTGAAAACTTAAATTAGAGCACTCGTTTCTATTTTGCAGCATACCTTGATCCCCCAGAAGAGTGTAGACAGCACTGCACTCAACAAGATACGAGACCACTTATGCTAGTGGTACTGGATAGAATGCTTGTCGGAGGACGGACGGTTTAGAGATCCCAGAAGCTCCTACTAGACTAGATGTGAACAATATTACATATCTGAATGCGATTGCATGTGTACTTATGGTTAAGCATGTTTACGTTCTATTTTGTTAACGAATGTGATATGTGTTTGTTGTAACAAATTGTTCATGTTCTTTCAATGTGATATGTTGTCTGTAATTTCTGTGTGAATGTGATATATGCATATTGTGTGGAATATGTGCTGATTGGAGGGTGAGAAAATAGTACCACCACACCCATTCATCTCTGTCGGTTCTCACAAGAAAATGATAGAGATGTGATGGTCATCTCTATCGGTTCTTTCTAAGAAGCGATAGAGATGAGTATATTATCTCTATCGGTTCTTTTTAAGAAGCGATAGAGATCATGAGGTCATCTCTATCAGTTCTTTATAAGAAGTGATAGAGATGATGGTATTATCTCTATCGGTTCTTTGTAAGAAGCGATAGAGATGATCAACTCATCTCTATCGGTTCTTTTTAAGAAGCGATAGAGATGAGGGTATTATCTCTATCGGTTCTTTGTAAGAAGCGATAGAGATAAGGCCTTATCTCTATCGCTTCTTACAAAGAATCGATAGAGATAATACCCTCATCTCTATCGCTTCTAATAAAGAACCGACAGAGATGACTGACTCATCTCTATCGGACGAGAACCGATTGTAATAATGCCGCCTCATCTCTGTCTTATGACTTTGTGTCGCCACCAGAACCGACTGTGATGATAAAAAAGAACCGATTGTGATGTATATTTGTGTAGTAGTGCATGCAGCTCACTAATTATCCTTCTTCATTAACAAATGAAGATAGCAATTAGCACATGTACACTCCAACACTTAGATTTATTTAATTGCAGTCTACACGTACAAGGATGCAGGACATGGATGTGCATGGCAGTTTGCATGATTTTTCTTTGCGCCGAGTCTTCATGGGCTAATTGCACAATTCAATTTTTTCTTTTAAGTTGTCACTCCCTATTTTGTTGCATGCATGCAGCCTGGACGTGAGCTAGTGTATCAGTATGCATTTTCTTCTTCTTCTTCTTGTTTTTACCTTTAGTCTGTATTACTACTCATGACAAGGCATTCGCGAATACGGAACCCATGTACGAGCGTAACCGCGACAATTTGGTTATTTGATGATTTTATCAGGTATCATTTTCTTTTTTTTGCAGCATATACCTGATCATGATTCGTCTCCACTTTAAGGGACCGAATCTAAGAAACAGGGTCTTGAGTCTTCTCACCATTGATTCGTTTCCATACGTAGTGCCCGATACTAAGAAACAAAGATTTTGGATCTTCGCTCTTGCATCCATGTCCACTACGGGACCGAATTAGGAAGTGAGGTCTTGAATCTTCTCACCCTTAATTCGTTTCCAAACGTAGTGCCCGATACTAAGAAACAAAGATTTTGGATCTTCGCTCTTGCATCCATGTCCACTACGGGACCTAATTAGGAAGTGAGGTCTTGAATCTTCTCACCTTTGATTCGTTTCCAAACGTAGTGCCCGATACTAAGAAATGAAGATTTTGTATCTTCGCTCTTGCATCCATGTCCACTACGGAACCGAATTTGGAAGTGAGGCCTTGAGGAGAATACATCTTGACTTGGAGGAGGATGGGAGGAAGAAGAGCACCTTGGCTTGTATCACTTGAACAAGCCTAAGGGCTAAGGAAGGACATGATTCTCACCTTCTTGCTTTCTCCCAATGGCAGCTTGTTTGCTCTCCTTTCCTTTGGTTTCCTCTCAAGTGTTTGTCTCTCCTCTAGTCTTTTCTCCAAAAGTTCTTCTTTCTCTCTACCTTCACCCCCTATTTATAGAGCAAGGATGAGAGGGAGGCTTCATGGAGGGAGTTACAGCAACTGTTCTCTTTAATTTGCGCTAGCAGTTCTGCAATTGAACGTGCACCTCAAGTGCTCGAACGTGCATCATTTGACCGAGTATCCCCGGCATGCATGGACGCGGTTTAGTCTCCCTCCTGCACATTCGTTCACATGCATATGTGGATGTAGTTAATTAGTGGAGAAACTGATTATTACTTCAACCTCCTTTAATTCTGGATGTGTGTGCACGACGTGGGATGGTGTCAGTTTAATTGCGGCGACCGGCTGTTGCATTCACTACTACAGAACTGGGCATCACAACCAGCCTATTAGAAGTGGTTTGGTGCGAACCCGTTGTGATGTTCGCACCAGAAGCGGTTCGTTGGCAACGGTCCAGAGAGGGCTTCCAGAAGCGGTTTGAGACACGAACCGCTTCTGAATGTTGCGTTCTAGAAGCGGTTCTTTTCTCAAACCGCTTCTGATTTTCAGAAGCGGTTTGAGAAAAGAACCGCTTCTAGAACGCAACATTCAGAAGCGGTTCGTGTCTCAAACCGCTTCTGGAAGCCCACCCGCGCAACGCATTTAAACCCTTCTTCCTCCATGAGCCAGCAGAGGTACGATCGAACAGAGAAGGCCGGCCCAGCGCTGTTCTTGGGGAGGTACTATCCAAATTTTTAATTGGAGGTGATTAGCTCCAAATTAAGTATTTCAAGGTTAGTAACATCATGTGAACATCCTTCTCCCCTCGATATTGCTATTTTTTTCAATGGATGTGGAGAAATGTTGAACTTTTTAAGCATATATGATCAAAAATTTGTTTTCTATGCTTGTTTTTGTTGTTGTATGAAGATGTAGGGTGGAGATCTAGTTCAAAATATGACATTACAAGGTAAAGGTGATTGGAAGCTTTAGATCTAGGTGGTCGTTAGCTTTAGAATCTTAAATATCACAATAAGTTGGGGGAGATCTAGATACAATATTGCAAGGAAGTAATTATTGGTGTATGAAATAAAATAGAAAAACATGTAGAAGGATAAAAAATAATTACAAAGGTAGGAAGGGATACAAAATAATTACAAAGGTAGGAAGGGATACAAAATAATTATAAAGGTAGGTCTTTAATTGGATGACACTGTAGGTGGAGCTTTTTTTGTTGGGTTTAAATGTAACGAAATTTAAGTTAGGTTATAATTTTGGTAACGAAATTTGTTATAATTTTTAATGAAATTGTAACTTGGTGTAGATGAATCGGCAATGGATGTACAATGCGGACCGTTGCTCGATAGAGTTCATTGATGGCGTGCAGGCTTTTCTCGATACGGCCGTTGCATTCTTGCCTCTAGGCAGCTTCATATGTTGTCTGTGTGTAGATTGCAAGAACGAGAAGGAGCACTCCCAACGATGGCAAGTTATGAACCACTTGATCATGAGAGATTTCATGCCAAACTATACCTGTTGGACCAACCATGGCGAAGTTGAGGTGATTAGCCAGGAAGACGATGAAGAAGGCGAGGAAGAGGAAGATGGATTCAACAGTATCCCGGACGGCATGCAATACTGTTCCGTGAAAGAAACACTTGGTGACTTTGGTGATGACGAGCTAGACCAGATGCTGCGTGACGAAGAGGGAGACTACACACATGAAAGATAGTTCGAGAAGTTCTAGCGCATGTTAGAGGACCACAGAACTCCTTTGTACCCAAACTGTGGGCAGGGCCACAAAAGGCTGAGTACCACAATGGAAGGGTAGAAATGGTGTGTCAAATAAGGGATTCGATGAGTTGTTATCACTCTGCCCAAATCTACATATGAAGCCAAGCAAGTCGTGTGTCCTTTGGGATTGGAAGTACAGAAGATACACGCATGTCCTAATGATTGTATCATGTATCGAAATGAGTATGCCGATTTGGATGTTTATCCAGTGTGCAGAGAATCACGGTATAAGATGAAGCGTGACGATCCAGGTGAAATAGATGAGGAGCGTAAGAAGAAGAGACCTTCAGCTAAAGTGTTGTGGTATTTCCCTGTGATCCCCCGATTGAAACGTATGTTTGCTAACAAAGCGCATGCCCAGATGATGCGTTGGCACAAAGAAGAGCGTAAGGACGACGCGATGCTTAGATACCCTGCAGATGGCTCACAGTGGAGGAAAGTGGACCGGACGTACCCGGACTTCACAGATGAGGTGAGAAACATAAGGTTTGGGTTGAGTACCGATGGGATGAATCCTTTCGGAGAATTGAGCAGCAGCTATAGCACCTGGCCTGTTACACTATGTATCTATAACATTCCTCCATGGCGTTACCACATGAGGGATCACATCCCAATTAGCATCAGAAAATGGGCCGAAGTTCCTCAAGCTACCAAGGACATGCGCAAGATATTAAGGAAAATTTCACATTTCCTCAAGCGGTTCGTAATACCAACCGCTTTTGGAGAGAACCTCTCCACAAGCGGTTGGTAACACCAACCGCTTGTGGAAATATCAACCACAAGCGGTTCGGGGAACCGCTTGTGATACCCGATGGGGTATCACTCGCGGTTGCTTACAAGCGGTTTCGAAGCGCTTGTGCATGCCCGATCGACAGTAGTGATTTGAGCAACACGTGCACGACGTACATACGTGTAGCAGTTTGCCCATTCTGTAGGATGCTTCGGCTGGCCTTTGTCATTAGTTAATCCCAATCATTAAACAAAAAGGAGATCATCCCCCTTAATACATACAACCACTTTCTTTATTACGTGGGCTCCTCTTCTTGCATGTATGTGTTTGTATGCATGTAGCCGTTAATTGGACAGGTATTCAACTCCTGCATGCATGCTTTGATCACGTGGCTGGATATGTGCCACTTTCCTTTTACTCTATTTTTTTACTTCACTTCTAAGCTACATGAGTATGTAAGACCACGCAGCGACGTGGGCCCACATGTCATACAATCCCTAACTAATAAATTAAGTTAATGGGGCGTATAATTTATGTGCGCATGTATGCAGTTATTCAACCAATTGGCCTGATCCATGTATGACTTTAAGCATTATTGAATTTTGTCAGTGAAATATTTATCATCAGACTATTTTCTAGTCATGTAGTTCACGTGGAGTATATCATAACGATTGTTATTTAAATATAATTCACATCCTCTATTCATTTTTTTTATGTTCTAACAGATTTTAGCTGTCAGTGTATTTTATTTTATTCATTTATTCACTTTAATCTTGGGACAAAATCGTTGTCAACATTCTTTTACACAAAGTATATCCTTTTCAGTATTTAATGCATTGAGAACAACCTTTAATAGAAAATGATTTAGACAAAGATGAAATTTTTTAATAGCAAATGATTTAGACAAAGATGAAATTTAAGTATTTTTTATATATTTGGGTTGTTTGAAGTCAAAGGATTCCAATAAAATTGGTTTAATTCAATTCTTAGTTCATTTGCATAATTTATATATATAGCCTATCTTTCATCCTTTTCTTTAAATTTGAAATTCTAATTTGTCCATTGCCCTTTTTCAAATTTTTTTTGCATATTATACAAGTACTTGATTTCAGATGAATATATAAATTTGTTTCATCTTATTTGGATTAAAGACGCAAAAGATATTCACATTTGAAGTTGGCTCGGTTTTTAGGAAAATCCAGTGAAAATAGGAAATACGCTTTCAACACTTTAAAAGCGGCTTTTCATTTTTCACGGGATTTCTTTGAATCCGGTCGACTGACCAGTGGGGCCTGCGTGCAGTGTCTGTGTGTGGAGGGAGAGGCGACTAGTGTCTGACAAGGGGGACTCGCACGTCATTGGCACAAAACAGGGTCTCACCTTCGTGGCTAATCGCCGGCGAAGCATCTTCGGGGAGGTTCGGCCGCCGGTGCGGTCAGCATCAGGGAGGTGAGGCGCACCCGGGGGTGGTACCGATTCGGCCCAAGGCGAGCCGAGGTGAGCTGCCATCGAGAGGAGGCGGCGGCAACAATGGCGAATCGCCGGAGAAGATGAACAGAGGTATTACGGATTGAATCGGTAGCACATGAGGTACCAATGGATGCTAGTGGTTCCATTTTCATACCTATCTCAGTTGGTGAAGGGCCGGAATAGTGGAGCGTCGAACGGTCGGCCGTGAAGAAGGATGATTGGTGGCGGCGAAATTCCAAATGAAGAACTTGAGATCTTTTTTGAGGGCTTTTGATCTTTGTGGCTTAGTGATGCTATGGCTTGAAGCAATTTGACTATGATTCAATATACCGACAGAATTTGAGGTTGATCCGTGGGCTAGGGTTCTTCGGCTTATTCTAAAACAAGAGAAATTGACGTGTTTCGGTGTGGAAGTAGGAAGTGGAAGGATGGGGGAAATTTCGCACACACTAAGGCGATCCTGGGGCGGTATTTATAGGCGGCAAGGAGGCACAACTGTGCTCGGAGCTCAGTGTGAACACCGCGGCAGAATTGCAGTGCTTGAACAGAAGACAGTATTGTAACATCCCAAAATCCAATGCCACTAATATATAAATGTTTGAATTTATTTATTTTTGGTTTGCATTTGAGTTTGAATATTTTTTTGAATTTTCTGGATTTTCTGAAATTCCCAAAAACATATCAAATAACCCAAATACGGGTTATAAAATTTCAAACTCAAAATTTACAATTGTAACAAACTCTGGAAATAATTTATTTAAACCCTAAATTCTCCCAGCATGACCTCTAAAAAGTGTCATAAAGTTTTGAACTCATTTATTAGTTAATAAAAATCAAAAACAGCAATTTGCATTTTTGGAACAGAAGCAATTTCGGATATTTATAAAACTAATTAAGCATGATATTAATCTGAAAATTTTATAGTACCATCATTATCATCTTCGAATCATCCAGTAAGATTTTGAAAGTGTTTTAATCTAATTTGATGCCTTTAGCAATTCAAAATCTGAAAGATCATTAAAAGGGCAGTGAGACTATCAGAATTTAATAAAATGTTTTCAGTCTGATCTTAAGCCAAAATTTCTATGGAGGCGTCAGTATCCTCCTCAAAAAGTTTCAAAAACTTCCAATTCAGTTTGGATGCCCAATTAAATCCAAAACCAAGTGACTGTCAGACTCATAAATCTGTGTTTTCTTTTCCCCCTCATCTCTATGACGAGTGGACCCATTTTGTCATCTCTGAGCATCTCACGACCTTGGCGGCAATGCAACAGTCTGGGCCACTGCCCGTGCCTGTTCTTCTTCTCCCCTTCTCCCTCGCTTGCGTGCAAGGAACACCGCAGCTTCCTCTGCCAATTTCGTCGCCGTGGCAGCCGGATGTTGCTCTAATCTTCGCCGTGGTAGCAGCTCACCTCAGTCTCCAACTCCGCGCCAAACTCCACCGCCCTCTTCAGCCAATCACTTGCCATGATAGACCACCAGCTCCTCTCTCTGGCTATGGCGCCGTCACGTTGCAATGGAACTTGAGCCGGCCGACCACTGCCTTCGCCTGCACATGCCAAGCAGGTGTCGCTCCTTCTGCCCAACCCGTGCCGAGCCAGCTTTTTCCCAGCCGAGGTCTTGCCGTGGCAGCAACCCTCCTGCGCAGGGCTCAGTTCTTCTCAGTGCCACGCCAAACCCCACCGCCTACCTCCACCAA
The DNA here is from genome assembly GCA_036346275.1 of Otatea glauca. NCBI lineage: Eukaryota > Viridiplantae > Streptophyta > Magnoliopsida > Poales > Poaceae > Otatea > Otatea glauca. The sequence continues at coordinate 20,955,407 of CM070732.1, read as the reverse complement.
TCCATGGCTGCGACAAGCTTGATCGCGCCTCTCCCTACCATAGCTCAGAAAGTCGTCACTGCGGTACTTGCACCACTGGCAGACTGTTGCGTCCGCCCATGCATGTCAAGCCATTGCCCCACCCTGGCGCCTTCACCGCTGTCAATTTCTCTGCTAGGAACTGAGCTCATGCATGTTCACCAAGTTCCCAAGCCCATTCCACCGTGCCACCTGTCGTCAACTCTCCAGTCATGTCGCTAAGCCCACCTCACCATGGTAGCCGAATTCAGGGCACCTCCTTGCTGTGGCAGTGGCTATAGCCAACTCTTCTGCGTCACGCCAAACTCGACCACCCGCCTCCGCCAATGCTTCGCCGCGACAGCTCTAGCCTGCACCTCCTCCTCCACGACACGATTGCATCACGGTGGAACTTGCGCCCTCTGCCCATGCCACCCTCCATGGACTTCTGTCCAATCTCAGCTGCACCGCTAGCTTGCGTGTACGCTTGCATTCTGCAGAGACAAAGCTAGACCGCGTCGGCTCCTCCCTGTCACCGAGCCCCCTATTTAACCTTCCCCATTTCCACCCACTATCTCTGTGCTCTTGTTCACCCTGGACCAGCCGCTGCGCCATTGGAGCCCTGTAAGTCCAGTGAACAAGGGCGCGAAGGTGAAGCCCCATTTGGACTTGTAGGTGAGATTTCTTCCAAATTGCGAAGCTATTGGCACCTGACGCACTTGCTAACCATCTCTCCCAACTCAGTTCCAACGTCGCCAACCCGGAGCACCACCGCTTGTTTCCCCCTTCTCCCCCAACCCCGGCTGTAACATCCCAAAATTTGGCTCTATTAAGTTTTTATTTCTTAAATGTGCATGTATGATGTTTTGGAATTTATTTGGATTTTTCTGAATTTATTTGAATTAAATTCAAACCAGGTTTATTGCCTTTTATTCCTATTTAAATTTATGCAAAGTTAAAATAAAGTTTTGCCAAAAATATTTTATTTGGGTCCAGAATGTCTCAAAGTATTTTTGAGATTTTTCTTGGATTTTTCCTAATAGTTTTATTGTCTGAAACAAATAAAATGAATTCCTAGAATTGTTTTAAATCAAAAATATTTTAAAATCCAATGAGCGATGAACGGCCGCCCACTCTTGTGTGGCCCAGATAGCCCGCGCGGCCCGCTTCAGCTGAAACCCTAAACCTAAGGAAGCCGACTGTTGGATCGAGATCCAACGGCTCCTCTTTCGCCGCGTTGTCAAAGCGCCTGGGCCGTTGGATGGACGCCGCGTGGACGCGCTGGATGCAGCCGCATCATCTCTCCGTGTCGCCGCCGGAATCCGCCGCCGCCACGAGGTCATCCTCGGAGTCCGTGCTGGGCACGCCTCCCCGTGCTGCTATTTAAGGCGCCGACGCGGGCACGGAACCCCTCACCTCGCGCCGCGCATCTTTCGCAAGGCCCGGAGCTCCGAGTCGCCGTCGTTCGCGCAAGGAAGCTCGCCGGAGTTGGTGGTTCTCGCCGTGGTGGTTTTCGCGGGTTTTCGTCGCCGTCGTTGAGTCTCTGCCGCCACCAGTGCCCTCACCGAGATCGCCAGACCTAGCCGCGTTGAACCGCAGCTTCTCGTCGTGCTAAACTCGCCGGAGCACCGCGTAGCGCACCGTCTTCTTCATCACCGGTAAGATTCCGTCGTCGCGCTTCCATCACTGGACCAGAAGCTCGGGGGCCGTCAGATCTAGATCGGTTGGTCGATGCGTTGCCACGTCGCGCGTGATCACTGGCCATCCGATCGTGTTTCTGCAGACCAGATCGAACCGTGCGAGTAGCCAACCAGATCGTGCCGCGTGTCAGGCACAGAACCCGAAGCGTGGTGCGCCGTGTCCACCGTGGGTTGGCGCGAGCCGTGGACCGAGTCTATGCACCGGAACCACGTGGCAGCATCTGATTAGCTGGCGCCAGGGCTGACGTCAGCGTGCCGTCATGATGACGCAATAATCGGTTTTTCAGAATAAAAATAAATCTGTTAATTCTGAATTTCTGATTTTCTGATTTCAGTATTTATTTCAAACTTCAAAAGGCTATATCTTTTGCATCTTAACTCGGATTTGAGTGATTCCAATTTCTAAAAATTTTTAAAATTGAGATCTATTTAATGGAGAATTTTATTTGATTTTTGGAGTTCAATTTCTCTCTGTTTTGGCATTTATTTGCTTTTCTTCTTCGGTACGCGTAGACGTTGAATTGTGCGACGCTTCGGAGGAAGATCCAGCAACTCAAGAGCAAGTTCCAGAACCAGATCAGTACCTATTCTAAGGCAAGTTGTGCTTTGATCATATTGAACCCATGTTTATAAAATGGATATATTTGTTTTACCCTATTGCATATATTTCAAATATACAATTGTTTCAAATTAGATTGGGTTTAGCTAATATACCAGATTGATTTATACCCTACCTTGTCATTGTATGCCATGATCCATTGTCACCCTAGATTGGTTAAATATAGTTGGTTAATAATTATAATCAACATTGGAGAATTAGTCCGTACTAGTTGCTTAGTCATGCCACGTCATCACATGTGTCAGAATCATTGATAATTAATCTTGATTAATGGAATATGGAACAATGTTACGAACTTGTGTGTCATGTGGGATCACACGATGAGATTGAGTTGTTGTGACGAGTCATGTCACGCAACGATGTTGAATTGTTGATGGCACGTGGTGCTTGCTAATCAACTGGGTGATAATAACTTAGATTGGGGCAAATGACAACGGGCGAGGATGCCAAGGTGGGCCCGATGGGCAAAGGGTATGTGGATGTCTTGCCTTGATCACTCTAAGGACTTAACCTTACGAGCCTTTGACCTGAGTCAATCATGCAACCACATGTCTGGTATGGGCCAGCCTAGCTGAGTAATTTGCAATGTCTTAATTTTGGTACTATCGTGGTCGGTGTGAGTTCCCGAGTTATGGAGTAATTCACATGGCGCAAGAGGGGGGCCCTGGATGTGGTAACCAGTCCCACCAGTGTTGAAACCTTAGCGAGTAGTATCGGGTTAAGCCAGCGCATTGTAAAGGCTTTGTTATAATCACTCGCCTTGGTGGTGTTTGGTTGTATCACGTGGGTAAAGTGCATAACCTCTGCAGAGTGTGAAACTATTCGGATAGCCGTGCTCGCGGTATTGAGCAATGCTCGGGAATTACAGTTAAGGGTTAGCTTAATTAATTGGACAACTTGGTTGGGATGGCAGAATGCCATATGGATGATGGAATTTGACTTAGGATTGGAAACTTGGTTTACTTGAGAAATACTGAATCTATTTACTATTACTATTTGTTTTACAGTCTTTACAATCTATTTACTGTATTTGTTCATAAATGCTGCTTATTGCAAAATAGCCATAATAGCCTATCCATTGGAATAAGCCTTACATATAGATACATAGAATTGCATTCTGTGCACAACTTGTTGAGTGCTTAAGTACTCACCCTTGCCAAACAACAACAATCAACAGTTGAAGAATCTACACCTGTGTTGGAAGAGGAAGTCCAGGAAGACACGAGTCATTAGGGTCCGAACCTTGTCGGTTGCCTGTGGTGAACTGATGAGCTATCTACGTTTTCTACTTTCCGCTGCATAATTATTAGTTTATATTTTTAGTCTTGCCCTGCGTGGCTTAATAATGTAAGTAGGTCATAAGATCATACCTTTAGATATATCAATGAATGAACTATTATTCTATTATCGTTGAGTATGATGTGATATGTACCAATGTTGAGCTGTGTGCACTAGCGTTGATCCTGGGACTAGTGCGGTAAACACAGTGGGTTCGAATCAGTGGATTCGGGTCCTTACACCAGCGTCCCTTGGTAGACCGACTCAGCCGCTCGACACCTCTCCAAAGTAAGAAAATGGGACACCCCTAGCGCCTTCATGCTCATCCAAAACCTCTCCGAAGCTAAGCCCTCCCCTAGCGCCACCGCGGCTCGCCACCATGGCCGCCGCCACCCCCTCATGGTGGCACGCCGATTACGGCACTCCTAACTGCCGCAAGTACATCCCTAGCCCAATCACGTTCTGAAGCTATCCATGGTACCCATATTTTCTCTCTAGCCCTAGTTCGCCGTCGACAAGCTTCGCCGTCACTGCCCCTATTTTGTGTCACTGAGCCGCGGGTCTCGACCGACAGTGTCTGCTCCCTCTTTGTGTCGCTGCCAAGCTGGACCCGGGTGTCAGTTCCTGCCCTCTCCCTGTGTCGCTGCCCTTCCGGCCCCACCTGTCGGTGCAACGACAAAGGCTCAAGCCGAAAACGGAAAGCGTATTTCTATCGCGAAGGCGTACTATCCATAAATGGTATTTCTAATTTTCACAGCATTTTCACAACCCTAACTCGTTCAATTGCCCATATCTTGTGCATCTTAAGTCCAAATTTGATGAACTAATTTTATATATTCATATAAAATCATGAGATTTCTAAATATACAAAAATATTTAAAATTTTACCTCTTTTTAAATTATGGATTTCAAATTTTTTAGAACCTAGTGTATGTGCTGTTACAAAATGTTACACCCTAACTCAAAAACTTATGGAAGAATTTTTGTAGCCACCAGAGACACCAAAGACTCCATTTCTGCAAAGGCAATTTACTTTTAACCTCATTTGATCTAACCTTTAAATAGGTTTAGCCATCAATGTAGTCAATATTCAAAATTCAATAACTTGTGCAAACCAACTTAAATATTGGTAAAACCAGTGCCTAAAATTGACTAAAATCATGAACTTGTACATATGTAAAAATGAGTAAAAAAACATGTTTTGCACCTATTGTTCAATAAGTAAGTTTGATACCCCTGTTTATGCAAAAATAATTCATGTTGGGTTCAGTTGTATATAACCTTGATTTAATACACGTATAAGTATAATATAGCTAAATCTTGCGAATAAGTATTAATATATGTAAAACCTGTTTTGGCATGATATATAGGGCAGAACCTTTTAATGCTGCTAAGATGATTAGATCCTAGTTTGCATTAGTTTCTATCCATAAGTTAGATTCTAGTCATAAAAATTCATATAGTAGTAACTATAGCCATTAATCTCTTAGAATTGAGAAAAATCAGTTTCGAAACCTTGTTAAGACCATAATATACCTAGTTATGCAGAATAGTTCATAATTGATTTAGTTTGCACTAAGTTTATAAGAGATCTTGGGCGCTAAGTACATATAGTTAGTATGCAGCCATGTAGCACAAATAAATGTTTATGTAAAAGAAACCAAATTGTGATCATGCTATTGGTCCAGATTAGCTAACTTTGCAAAAATAAATAATGTTTAGTATGGTTTGAACCAAGTGCCTTTATGGCTATGCTTCCGAATGTGAAAGATTATCATATGCATAAGTGTCGCAAATAAATATTAGGTCTTGTAAGATTAGTTTCAAAACATTCCCTGGGTCAAGCCGCCTCAATATGTAAAAAGGATTTAGTGTTTGATTTACTTTGAGTTAAGTTCATAAAAGACTTCATTTTTCATATGCATGAAAACTATCTCGGATAAAAACAAAATATCATGGAACCAGATTTAAAACACTCTTAGAGATATCCCCTGCTAATGCCAGAAAAATAGTTGCATAATCTTATAAGGTGCAGTCGCAAACTTAAAACGAAATCTGAACCTTTCTCGTGTAGATTTTAGAAATGCTTAAGCCTTTTCGGCAGCTCGTAAAATATCTCGTCTAAACAAAAATTTTCTGAAGATTAGCCTAGAAATGCTCTTTAGTATATGGACTACCATATTCTAGAAAAATATTTTTATTACAACTTGTTTTGCATCTGAATCCTGCTAATGGAATAACCCTAAGTGTTATGGTTGCTAAAACCCTTTATATGAATAGTTGAGCTTAAGAAACATTTAGCTAAAGTACTTGTATGGTAAGAATTATTATATAACCATTTGTATATAGCCAGTAGCCTTAGTTTGTAAACCCAACATGTATAAATCATCTTTTGTGCAAAATATACTTAGGGCTAAATACTATTCACCCATAATACTTTAACTAATGTCTTAATTCTACTAATCCAAGTAATGTTAGCATCTTGAATTCAGAACTATAAATATGAAAATACATAATTTTAACATCTTGAATTTGTAAGACAAGAATAGATAATCTATAAAAAAAACCATATCATCGACTAAAGCTGCCAGTGATATCAATATATGTATATATGTACAAATATAATCATCTAAAAACACAAGAACATAACATCATACAACTCTAACGCTAAACCACATCTGTAATATGTAATAAGTTTCTATTTGGTTTTTCATCTGACTTCTTTTTGCCCTTATTGAAAGTTTTTTATTTGCTATATTTCCGTTGAAGACGTGTAGAACTCGACGTCACTAATTCCGTCGTCGACTACGCCGACTGCAACCACGACTTCATCATAAACAAAAATCAGGCAAGGCAAGCACCCCTTTGATCATATTGATCCCAATGTTTTCATTTTCATTTTGTTTTACCAAATCATTTTATGCATGCATTTATTTTCTGTAAATTTGTTATATTATGGTACTGGTAGATATACCTGTTGTCTCATGAAACCTCCTTGATAAGTATTGACATGTGAGCCTTGACAAACCTAAAAATTAAGGTTAGACAATATATAATATCAATTTGGGTATATGCGATTTAATAATCATGCTTAGCTATGCTTTAGATTTGGGATGAACAAATTGGATAAACTGATCCTTGGAAATATTGAGACATAATGATGGTGGTTGGTATTTTGGTTAAAAAAATAAAAATAAAACTATGATTTTGACATGGACCATTATGGCAATAGCCAGAGGTGCAAGGGACTTGCACGTAGTGTAGGGAGAGATTGTCGCCCGTGTCGGATTAAGGACCGAACTAATGTGCCATTTACAAGCCAAGAATTTAGTGCAACCACAAGTGCTAGATGGGATAGCCTTAACTTATTAATTTATTTAAGTCTAACTTTGCATGTTGGAAGGTCGGAGTAGTACGGGCTGTTCCATTATGGATTGCTCGAAGGGGCGCCCACACCACGGTGATGGGAGCAACGCTTGCCAATATAACGGTGTACGCCATGCTATGGGGAGTTCCATCATATTTATGCTCTGGGTTCTTCTGCCAAAGTAAGTGGTTATCGTCACCAGGCTAGTGCAAAGTTAGGATTAAATAATGTAACAGTTATATTATGATCTCCTTGGCGACACAACAAAGGAAGTGTGTTACTGGCCTAGCAAAAAAGGTTGATCATTTCTAGTGGGTAAAGTTGTACACCTCTGCAGAGTGAAAATCTTTTCGAAAAGCCGCGTCCGCGGTCATGGGCACTTGGTAAAGTCTTCACTTAGTTGTTTTATCATTTTCAAAAGGAAATGTATGTTTTGGAAAGCTTACCCCGCAGGTGATATAATAATATACCATGTGTTAGCAAGTATTGGTATCAGCTGTTGTGCCATGTGTTGGCATGAACTGGATTATGCCATTTGTTGGCAATGGACGTCTCGATGCTCACGTCATGGAGGACTGTGATTTGTTACTTATGCTTTACTTACTTGTTATTTTCATATTAGTCAATCTTGCTTTTACAAAATTCCATTTTGCAAATTGCTACTTGTTTTACAAATTAAATTCACTTTATGAAAATTAACCATAGAAACCTCCTTTGACATGGCTTGCATTTCTGTATTTGCAAATACATCTTAAGTCTTGCTGAGTATGAAAGTACTCAACCTTGCTTAATATATTGTTTTTAGGTAGGAGAGAAAAGAGGCTCCAAAGATTACTTTTCGTCGCAGGTTGTAGGAAATTCAATAGGGATCTTTCTAGGGATTATGCCTTGTCAGTTGCTTGAGGGTTGGATGGGCACACTACAAGACTTTGCTTCTTCTGCTGCTATATATTCTGAATTGTAAGAATACATTGTATAAATAGCTTCCGCTTTAAAAATGTGTTGTATGGTTGTGATTCCAATTGTTGTAAATGTGCGTACTAGCCACTCATCATGGGACTAGTACTGTATGCACATAGATTCTTATTTTCGCATGGGTCGCTCATAGGTATGGGGCGATTTGCGGGAAATCCGAGCGAGGCAGCTACGTGGCAAGGAGAGAGCGATGACGTGGTCTTGGGCGGTAACAACAGGCGGCGCCAATTCTGCTTCTTTGCTCCGGGGCTTCGACGGCCAGAGGATGATGAAGGCGTAGAGGAGAGGCTGTCGTGTGGGCCTACACAGCGATATGGTCCCACGTGCAAGTGAGAAAGGAGGTGGCCCGAAAGAATTTTGGCTGCGGCTTAGCTGAATTGGTTCCTTGAATTAGCTAGCAATCTTGTCGCCAATTTAATGAAAAGTTTATGACGTGTACTAAAGATAAGTTAAAACATACTGTTAAATTTTTAGACTGATTTGATGCTTGTAGAATTTATACAAATTCTGACCATGTACTATGCACAGATTTTAGTTTTTTGTATTTAATTTATCTGTGAGTTTATAACTTATCAAATATTTGTGAAAATTTTTGTGGAGATTTTCCATGGCCATATTAGTCTTCTAAACAAATTTCAACTTCAAATTATTTATATTTTATTTACTAAAATTCTGATATTAGTATTTTTAGATTTTCAGCTTTTTAGTTTTTGAATTTTTATAATTACAAATATAATCATTATTTCTTGATATTTTCACTGTTGAAGGCTGATCTAGAATGAAGATAATATAAAAATTTCACATTGAATTTATGAAATATTAATTTATGACATATTTACTGTTTGTAGTCAAAAATATTAATTAGCATTCATTTCATGTTTAAATGCTTTGATATGACTTTTTAAATTTAGAATTAGATTTCTAAAGATTTTCTAGGATTAAATAATTTTTTTTATCTTATTGTTATAAAATTTTTACTCTTTTCTTTTATCTATTACTTAGGATTATAATAAAGGATTTCTCCTTAAAGCAATAATCAAGAGAATCCAAGAAAAGTCAAGAGATTCCAGAAAATTCAGAATAAGCATCATTAAATATAATTAAATCTTAAAATTTAATTTCTCATTATATTTTGCATTTTGCAATGAAGAGAAAATGGAATCAATACGATAAAAGATTTCTTAAGAACCAAAATTCGAGAAGAATTTCAGATTGGATGAAATTTCAACGTGAACTTATGTTTCCAATTTATTTCCATATTTTGTTTGATTTGAAGTTTTATTATGCAACTCATCCTTTTATTAAGGATGGATTTCAAGATATTGAAATAGAAGATAATATTTTAATTCATTCTTGACATTCTAATTAAAAATTCTATTCAATTTCATTTTCTAATTTTTATATTCTATTTTTCTTATTTAGAATTTGTGTGATGTTACATCATTCCAGAAGTACGGGTTCATCATTGAAGACGTGTGGGGACGATTTGTTGAGTTGAAGACGTCGGAAGAGTTCGTACATCAAAGTGCGGTACACAAGACCGTCTAGTCAGAAAACACCCACCCACACAGACTCGGCTCAACTAGGTACGCGAGCAAGATCGCACAATGGACGAGGGAGGACGAAGAGGCAGTCCAAAAGGAGGTCATGCTACCGTTTGCCTCGATCGTGGACCCGCGCACCCGAAACTAGGTAAGAGCGAGGTCACGTCCCACGTCTTCGGGCGACGTGTCCTTTACCAACCCTGCTGATGAGGAATTGTCCCAACACTTAATATCGTTGAGCACGGAATCTTCCCAGGGCTCTTTCAATTCAGATAGAGAGAAAGATATACTCTCCACGGCCTTGGGAAACAATGAGCACCGGGTTCGCATCCGAGGCCTAAGTGTTTTCGTTCCCTAGAAAATGGGATTCACATATGACTCCGACACGTACCAGAGTAGGAAGAGAAGAAAAACTGAGCGTGAGGAACAGCTAGTAGCCCTGATAGAGGAAAGGGTTGAGGAAAGGCTCAGAGTTTAGTTCAATAGTCAGCTACGAAGCTTTGAGGAAACAATCCAACAAAGAGAGGCTGCGGAGAGGCAGGCACGGAACGTGCAAGCCCAAGAAGCACTAGCACAGTTCAGCGCAACCAACCGTCGGAGCAGCTGCGCGTCCGCCCCTGAGACAAACGTGGATGAAGCCAGATTACCTCCGAATGAAACCGGGGTAATATACATGTCTGCAATGCTCCTTAGATTGACCTGTTTGACGTGTTACCAAATTAATTGTGTACCCTTACGTAGGTGGCCACACCGTGCAATCTCCAAGTGAGGCTTGCCAACAGCTCTGTTCCCCTTCAGGCTGGTTGGGGGCGCGTGTATCCATCCGGTGCAGAGGCGTTAGTGCACGGTCGTACTTTAGATTTGGGCTACGCAAAGGTCCAAATCGACGGCATACATGAAATTTGCAAGGCCATCACCCTGGAGATGCCCCCGAACGATGAGATCGTCACACTAGGGGATGCCATCGGCACATTCATCCAATGACCCAAGAAGGATATCTCCTTCAACGCCAGCCTAGAAGCACCGAAGCTACAAGTCGTACCGGAGCCACGTATTGTGCCAGAGCAACTAGCACTACCAAAGCCATGTGCTGCACCGAAGAAGGCCGCCAAATAGGATATCGTGTCCTGTGAGGCACAGGCCGAAGCTGCAGTTCAGGCCAAGTCGTCTCCCGTTAAGACGACATTTGGTAGACGACGAGGCGACGACAAGGGCAAATCGAAAGGGTGGACCACGTCAACCCAAGACTTTCTGTTCGCCCCGTTGGCGCAACAATTCGAATTAGGACAGCCGTTCATGCTGAAAGAGCATGACAACACGCTTATATTAGCATGCATTAGATTGCAAGATTGGTGCATAGAACAAGCCAACAAGTCGGTGGCAGAACGTGCATCGAGTATCTCGGTCAGCTTCAAGGAGGAGTATTTCTTCCACCAGTTTTTGGATGGCTTCTTCGTGGTCTGCTTCAACGACCTATTCGATCTGTACAATCTCAATGCCCTCGATGCATCGCTCATGAGATGCTGGACATTGGAAGTGCGTGCAATCACGACGTACATTTGTGTCGTACCGATAAATATCGGATATACATGATCCTTGAATTTGTATATGTAGATACATGGTCAAGGAAGCAGAAGCAAGGAAACAATCGATGGGTTTCGTCAACCCACACATGGAGTCCAAGCAAACCATGGACGAAAATTTGGAAGTTTGTCCACGAGTACATGGAAAAAGCTAGTATTGCTGGCTCAATGGAACAAAAAATTCATACTCTTACCCCATAACCTGGGGTAAGTGCTTCAACTAGTTGTTATACTTGTTGATTTGTACTATATAACGCAGTTTGAAGTTAGGTTGAATGACCATGGCGACATAACTGTGCAGGTGTCACTGGGTTCTACTCGTAATTATACCAAGATAGAACCACATAATTTACCTTGATTCCAAAAAGGGCGGCACAGATGACTGGAAGCCTATCAGAGATTTACTCGACACATCACTCAGTGTCTACAAAGCTTGTGGAGGTCCACACAAGAAGAACCCAGTGACACTGAAGCATATTTATAAGTTTTCGGTATGCGCTAGTACGTAATAATCCTTCACACTTCATAATAATACCTTTCGAACTAATTAACCTATTATATTTTGGCAGTGCAACCAACAGCCAAAGGAGACTAACATATGTGGATTTTACACTTGTCACAATATGCTACTCCTCATTGGTTCAAAGGAGACCAACTTCATAGAGGTTTGTCAATCTTGCAACAATTGTTTTCACCTACAAATTTATAAATACGCAAGACTTTACTCTTCCCATCGACAGGCTTGGCAATGCGCTGAATCTAAGTTGAAACAAGCAGACCTCCTAGGTATATAAGGACAACTTTGTGCCTCCTTGATGCGTGAGGTCATTAATCCAAAAGACGAATACCACTCAAGCTCACCTGATGAGTTGCGAATTTGTTAGATACCATTTGGATTAATTTGTAAACCTTGTGTTGTGAATTTGTTATTTCTAGCTCTCAATTCAATTGGTTTTTGTATATATAAGTTGATTTCTCAAATAGATTCGCTGTATATTTTATTGTGCGACCAGAGTTCATTTCTATATATAATGGATGCGCCATATTTACATATGAGATACGATCTCATTTCTGAATTGTGTCATAATAATGCTTGGTGATGCTCTGTATTATCTTTTTTTCACAGGCATGGCTAGTATTTTCTGAGGCTAGCCAATACATTAAAATTTAGTAAAAAATAGAAAATCAACATCACAGACGGTTCTAAACTAGAACCGTCTGTGATGAGCCCCACATCACAGACGGTTCCAATTTAGAACTGTCTGTGGTAAGTCAGTCATTCAAAACGGTTCCAAACTGGAACCGTCTAAGATGTGGGGCTCATCATAGACGGTTCTAGTTTGGAACTGTCTGGGATGATTGACTCATCACAGACGGTTCCAAACTAGAATCGTCTGGGATGAGTTTTTTCACTGATGATTGTAAAACTGTATGTGATGACCGATTGTTATCACAGACACTTTGGTACAGACGGTTCACAAAATCATCTGTGATAAGCTTTTGTGTAGTAGTGTAGAAAAGACGAGCGGAGCCAACAAAGGATGAAAAGACGAGCGGACACTACTACAGAACTGGGCATCACAACCGGCATATTAGAAGCGGTTTGGTGCGAACCCGTTGTGATGTTCGCACCAAAAGCGGTTCGTTGGCAACGGTCCGGAGAGGGCTTCCAGAAGCGGTTTGAGACACGAACCGCTTCTGAATGTTGCGTTCTAGAAGCGGTTCTTTTCTCAAACTGCTTCTGTTGAGAAAAGAACCGCTTCTAGAACGCAACATTGAAGTGGTTCGTGTCTCAAACCGCTTCTAGAAGCCCTCCTGCGCCGCATTTAAACCCTTCTTCCTCCATGAGCCAGCAGAGGTACGATCGAACAGAGAAGGCCGGCCCAGCGCTGTTCTTGGGGAGGTGTTGTCCAAATTTTTAATTGGAGGTGATTAGCTCCAAATTAAGTATTTCAAGGTAAGTAACATCATGTGAACATCCTTCTCACCTAGATAGTGCTATTTTTTCAATGGATGTGGAGAAATCTTGAACTTTTTAAGCATATATGATCAAAAATTTGTTTTCTATGCTTGTTTTTGTTGTTGTATGAAGATGTAGGGTAGAGATCTAGTTCAAAATATGACATTACAAGGTAAATGTGTTTGGAAGCTTTAGATCTAGGTGGTTGTTAGCTTTAGAATCTTAAATATCACAATAAGTTGGGGGAGATCTAGATACAATATTGCAAGGAAGTAATTATTGGTGTATGAAATAAAATAGAAAAACATGTAGAAGGATAAAAAATAATTACAAAGGTAGGAAAGGATACAAAATAATTAGAAAGGTAGGACTTTAATTGGATGACAGTGTAGGTGGAGCTTTTTTTTGTTGGGTTTAAATGTAACGAAATTTAAGTTAGGTTATAATTTTGGTAACGAAATTTGTTATAATTTTTAATAAAATTATAACTTGGTGTAGATGAATTGGCAATGGATGTACAATGCGGACCGTCGCTCGACAGAGTTCATTAATGGCGTGCAGGCTTTTCTCGATGTGGCCGTTGCATTCTTGCCTCCAGGCAGCTTCATATGTTGTCCTTGTGTAGATTGCAAGAACGAGAAGGAGCACTCCCAGCGATGGCAAGTTATGTACCACTTGATCATGAGAGGTTTCAAGCCAAACTATACCTGTTGGACCAACCATGGCGAAGTTGAGGTGATTAGCCAGGAAGACGATGAAGAAGGCGAGGAAGAGGAAGATGGATTCAATAGTATCCCGGATGGCACGCAATACTGTTCTGTGGAAGAAACACTTGGTGACTTTAGCGATGACGAGCTAGACCAGATGCTGCATGACAGAGAGGGAGACTACACAGATGAAAGACAGTTCGAGAAGTTCCAGCACATGTTAGAGGACCACAGAACTCCTTTGTACCCAAACTATGGGCAGGGCCACAAAGAGCTGCGTACCACACTGGAACTCATGCAATGGAAGGCTAGAAATGGTGTGTCAGATAAGGGATTCGATGAGTTATTATCACTCGTAAAGAAGTTGCTTCCAGAAGATAACACTCTACCCGAATCTACATATGAAGCCAAGCAAGTCGTCTGTCCTTTGGGATTGGAAGTACAGAAGATACACGCATGTCCTAATGATTGTATCCTGTATTGAAATGAGTATGCCGATTTGGATGTTTGTCCAGTGTGCTGAGAATCACAGTATAAGGTGAAGCGTGACGATCCAGGTGAAATAGATGGGGAGCGTAAGAAGAAGAGACCTCCAGCTAAAGTGTTGTGGTATTTCCCTGTGATCCCCCGATTGAAACGTATGTTTGCTAACAAAGCGCATGCCTAGATGATGCGTTGGCACAAAGAAGAGCGTAAGGACGACGGGATGCTTAGACACCCTGCAGATGGCTCACAGTGGAGGAAAGTCGACCGAACGTACCCGGACTTCGCAGATGAGGTGAGAAACATATGGTTTGGGTTGAGTACCGATGGGATGAATCCTTTTGGAGAATTGAGCAGCAGCCATAGCACCTGGCCTGTTACTCTATGTATCTATAACATTCCTCCATGGCTGTGCATGAAGCGAAAGTACATCATGATACCGTTGTTGATCCAAGGCCCCAAGCAACCCAGAAATGACATCGATGTCTACTTGAAACCATTGGTTGAAGATCTTGTGACGTTGTGGGACGATGGTGCAAGGGTATGGGATGAGTACAAAAGGGAGTATTTCACCTTACGTGCATTGTTATTTGTAACAATCAACGACTGGCCTGCTCTCGGTAACCTGTCTGGCCTAAATATCAAAGGATATATAGCCTGCATCCAGTGCTTAGATGAAACGGACGGCATGTACCTGAAAAACTCTCGGAAGGTTGTGTACATGGGTCACCGTAGGTTTCTTCTTACGAGTCACCCATTGCGGAAGGAAGGCAGGAAATTTAACGAACAACCAGACCTTCGTGCAAGGCCTCAGCATCGTAGTGGGCCACGTGTGTTTGGTATGGTAAAGAATTTGAAAGTAGTATTTGGAAAGGGTCCTAGAAGCAAACATGTAGAGAATGAGGATGGTCATGCACCCATGTGGAAGAAGAAGTCAATATTTTGGGACTTGCCTTATTGGGAAGTCATGGAGGTTCGTCACTCACTTGACTTCATGCACATCACGAAGAATGTCTGCTTGAACCTGCTAGGCTACATAGATATGTACGAAAAATCGAAAGATACACTGCAAGCTCGGAAGGACCTTAAACTCTTGGAACTGAGGAACGACCTACATCCCGAAAAAAGAGGGAAAGGACAACATTACCTACATCCTGCGAGCTACACTCTAAGCAAAGAAGAGAAAAAAAGCGTGATAGAGTTCCTGAACAGTGTGAAGGTCCCTTCTAGATACTCCTCGAATGTAAAGAGACTCGTAAACACGAAAGAGAATAAAATCGTACACATGAAATCCCATGACTGTCTTGTGTTAATGACACAGTTGCTCCCAGTGGTTGTGAGAGGCATACTGCCAGAGTGGGTACGGGGAACAATCACGAAGCTGTGTTCTTTTTTCAACGTGGTTTCACAGAAGGTCATCGACCTAGATAAACTAAGTAAGCTGCAGGATGACGTGGTACAAAGTGTGGTTAGTCTTGAGATGATCTTTCCTCTTGCATTCTTTGATACTATGGTTCATCTCACTGTTCACCTTGTCAAAGAGATAGGTATTCTTGGACCCGTGTATCTACACAACATGTTCCCTTTCGAGAGGTACATGAGTGTGCTAAAGAAATATGTTCGTAACCGTTCTCGTCCGGAAGGATGCATTGCCGAGGGTTATGGGACAGAGGAGGTGATTGAGTTTTGTGTGGATTACATTAATGATCTAAACCCGATCGGCGTCCCTATATCACGCCATGATGGGAGGCTACGGGGAAAAGGGACACTAGGAAGGAAAGCAATTGCATGCAATGATCTTCTTACATTTAAGCAAGCACATTTCACGGTTTTGAAACAATCAACTGTAGTGGCCCCGTATGCCCTTGAGCACAAGAGTATTCTACGCCGCGATTTTTCGGGGAGGTCAGAGGATTGGATAACACTGAAGCACATGGATTCTTTCGGCACTTGGTTACAAAAGTACATCCTTTTGCAAGGGTCAGACAATGAACAGTTGCAACGCTTGGCTTGGGGACCATCTAGTGAAATCGTGACATTCAAGGGGTACAAGATAAATGGTTACACATTTTACACCAGATCGCAGGATAACAAGAGCACCAACCAAAATAGCGGTGTCCGTATAGACGCCGAAGAAAACAAAGGCAAGGTGGATACATATTATGGTTTCATAGAAGAGATATGGGAGCTTAACTATGGACCTTTGAAGGTCCCTCTATTTAAGTGCCAATGGGTCAGACTGACTTCAAGCGGCGTGAAGGTCGACAAATACGGTATGACAATCGTGGACCTCACGCAAGTCGGCTATAGGAGCGAACCGTTCGTCCTCGCGAACGATGTGAGACAGGTCTTCTACGTAATGGACATGTCAAGCAAACCTAAGAAGCATAAGGACAAGCACAAAGATTGTAGTACTAAGCCAAAGCGACACGTGGTTCTCCAAGGCAAACGAAGGATTGTTGGAGTTGAGGACGTCACAGACGAGGAAGAGTATAATCAGTTCGACGAGATCCCTCTTTTCGTTGTGGATGTCGACATAAGCCTCCTCAATGACACAGACGTGCATACTCCTTTCATACGTCGCGATCATAATGAAGGAACACTTGTAAAGACAAAGTACGTTACTACTTAAGATGTACCCCTACTGTATGAACTATGTATATGTAACACGGGTCTTCTACTGTATGAAGTGTTTATTTGGAATGAATGTAAAGTGCCAAAATTCTGGAATGAAACTAAAGTGCTGAAAGCTTTTTAAAAAAATTATGGAATGAAAGTAAAGTTCTAAAAGCTTTTTAAAAAATTCTGGAATGAAAATTATGAAATGAAACTGAAGTGCTAAAAGCTTTTTTAAAAAATATAGAATGAAACTAAATTGCTAAAACCATTTTTTAAGAATTATGAAATGAAATTGAAGTGCTAAAATCTTTTTAAAAAAATTATAGAATGAAACTAAATTGCTAAAAGAATTTTTAAAAAATTATGAAATGAAACTGAAGTGCTAAAAGCTTTTTCAAAAAATATAGAATGAAACTAAATTGCTAAAAGCATTTTTTAAAAATTCTAAAATGAAACTGAAGTGCTAAAAGCATTTTTTTAAAAATTATGAAAAAAACTGAAGCGGTTTGAGAAAAGAACCGCTTCTAGAACGCAATATTCAGAAGCGGTTTGAGAGAAGAACCGCTTCTAGAACGCAACATTCAGAAGCGATTAGTAAGATCAACCGCTTGTAGAAGTCCTCCCTCTACAAGCAGTTTGTTCTAAAACCGCTTGTAGAGATATTATACAAGCGGTTGGTTCTACGAACCGCTTGTAGAAGTGCTCCCTCTACAAGCGGTTGGTTCTAAAACCGCTTGTAGAGATATTTTACAAGCGGTTGGTTCTAAGAACCGCTTGTAGAAGTGCTCCCTGTATAAAGTTTAAACGCCCCGCCCTTTTCTCACACCCCAAATTTTCTAAGTCCGCGCTCGAGACCCCCGCGCGCGCCGCTGCCTCCTGTGTCTCTCCGACCGCCACCATCGTCGCCTCCGTCGAGACCCCGCGCCGTCGTCCTCGCCGACGCCGTCGCCCTCCTCCGCCACCGAACCATCCCGGCGCCACTCCACCACCGCGCCAGTCGACCCCACGCGCGCTGGTGCCCTCGTCGCCGTCGTCACTCCACCCCAGCCGCCGGCGCCTTCTCCGCCACCTCGCCGATGCCTCCTCTGCCACCAAAGCGCCGCCACACCGCCATTCCACCTAGGAGGACCGAGGTACAGCTGTGCACGCGTCGTCCTCCCTCTCTAATTCGGCTGCCCACAATGTGTTCGGTGAAATGCCCACAAGATTTTTTTTAAATAATTTCTGTCTAGGACCTATTTTTGTTAACAACTTCAACATGCGTTGCTTGAATTTATTTCTCTAGCCTCGGCTTCATATATTGAAACCAAACATCACAGGAAAATACATGAAAAAGTATAATTACTACATGGTAGGTTACGTACTGTACCATACTACCATGTGCTGATTAATTTTGTGGGATGTGGGTCTTAAGATAACTAAACTACACTTGCCAATTGTCCCATCCTCTAAAAAAGGACTCTATTGGACCATCTTAGGTTAAGTTCCAATCCACATCTAAGGATGGGCTAGTGCGCTAATGGTGGGAGTGAGAGTATTTGTTCCTACCCACCAGGGTTTGATCTCTAGTATTAGTATATTTTATCTTATTTAATCAATGTATCAATTGGTTGCGCTCTTGGTCTGCGCTGCAACGTCAGGATGCTCGAGAGATGGTATGCTTGGTGTAGAAATTTATGTAATAATATGCTTGTGTTGTAATCTGTAATATGGTTGTTTCAAAGTAATATGATGTTTATGTCAACATTTTTTCGGAATTAGGATAGATGGCGCAACCAGGACGTGGAGAACAGTTCCTGATAGACTCCATCGCGCTGGGTACCATCGAAGGTGATGCTAACGCTGCTGCCGCTGAGGCTAATGTTGGTTCCGGTGAGGCCGTTGAGGCTGCAGCTGATGAAGCCATTGACTCTGGAGCCGCTGAGTCCGGTAACACTGGTTCCGGCCAGGATGAGGTATAGCCAGAAGAATATAATCCCCGTAGACATGTTAATTAATCGCAATTCATTAATATAATACACTCTAACACGTTTGTACAAATGTTTATGTATTTCAAGCCCCGTGCATCAAGCAACAAATCCAAGCATCGGGGACCTAACAAGAAGCCATCCACAAAGCACGTGTTTACCGACGTTAACAACGAAGGGATGCCGGTTGCCCCTCTTTTAGCAGTTGGGCCGTACAACAACGCTTGCGGTTACCACGTGAGGGATCACGTCCCAATTAACATCAGAAAATGGGCCGAAGTTCCTCAAGCTACCAAGGACCTGCTCTGGCAAGATATTAAGGAAAATTTCACATTTCCTCAAGGGTCCGAAGACAAGGCCAAGAAATTCACTTTGAAGAAGATGGCAACAATGTTTCAGGCGTGGAAGACGTCTCTCAGCCGCAAGTATGTGCAGAAGGGAGAAAGACCCGACTTCAACCAATTTCCTAAGTTGGCGGATCACTGGGAAGCATTCGAGGAGTTCAAGATGTCAGCTGAAGGCCAGGCCGCGAGTCAGAAAAACAAGGCCAATTCACAGATGAAGAAATACCACCACAATCTTGGCACCGGTGGTTACATCAATGTAATAGCCCAAAATTCAATAAAATAAGAAATACAATATTAAAAATATCCATATGATTTATTGTTATGTTTTCTGATTTTTCTGAATTAAAGAAAAATCTTTTGGCTTTTTCTTATCAAAAGAAATCCAAATGCTCAATATAGTAAAATGGTAAAAGGTAAAAAGGTAAAAACCTAAAGTCAGTAAAATTCATAAAAAATCCCAGGATCTAATATGTTCCACTTGCACTGATCTGGCATTAATAAAATAAAATAAAAAGACAAAGTAATCATGAGAAGAAAAGTAAAAATCTGAACCATAAGATTTGTTCAGGATTTGTCTTACATTAAACAGAGTTGAAATTTTAACCATGCTTACATAATAACCTGCCCCAACCCTGGTAAAAATATCAAGAATTTATCTCTTCATTTATTAATTTTATAAATTCAAAAACAGTTAATCATGAAAACTGGAAAATGCAATGTGAGAATTATCATAAATAAAATATTAAATATAAAATCATAAAAACTTTACAGGAGGTATATAATATTAGTATAAACCCTGTAAAAAAGTTTCATAAAATAATAAATTGATTTTAATCCTCAATTAAATAAAAGTCAGAATCAGTCAAAATCATTAATAGTGCAATGTCAGATTTTTAATAATATTTTTATTCATCATATTTATCTGAAATTTTTACCAGACCTTTATATTTACCTTGAAGACCTTTGTAAAAATTTTCATAAAATCTTAAGCCAATCCTCTAACCTCACTTCCGGTTTTACCACGAGCTGACTAGAATTTTCCTGAGTCTTAACCCAGTGTTTCACTGACCGGTGGGCCCGCGAGGACAGCTGTCCCTGCTGCCGACCTCTTCTTCTCTCGCTGACCGCCTGGCCCCACCTGTCAGCTCCACCCTCTCTGTTTCGCTCCCGTTCTCTCTGCTCCCTCTCACGCCCGAGACCACCGCCGTTCCATTTTGTCCTTTCCCCGCCGCAATTCTTCGCCCGAGGCTGCCAGCTCGTCACCATGGACACGCCGCGCCTGCCTCAGCCTCCGTTCTGTCTCTCCCGTGACAGAATGACAGAGAAATCGCCTGTCCGAGCCGCCGCCTTCACCCCCTCTGTCCAAACACTGTGCCACCGCCTCATTCGCCTATTTAAACGATACCAATCCATTTTTAGCTCTTGCGCGCACTTCTGGAAACCGTAGAACTCAACCAAACCACAGCAACACAGCTCGACCGCCCTTTCTTCCTCAACTCCGGCCAAAAACCCGAAAAGGGGGAAATCGCCCAAACAAGCTATTCACCGAGCCATTCTTCGAATCATCAAGCTCGAAGCATCCTCATCACCTCAGGAACCTGTCCCCAGCCTCAATTCCACCTCTTCTTCTCCGGCGAGCCTCCCTCTGAGCTCCTTCTGCCGCCGCCGTAGCCACACGGTGAGAACACATCCTCGACGCCTAATCCTTTGAATAAAAGCCAAAAATGGGACCTCTATGACCCACTGATGCTCACCTGGGTGATATTCAAGCTCGGGATGCCGTCGTTTAGCAGTTGCGACGTCAGTCGTAACCGCCGCCGCCCCCCTCACGGTGGCAGGCCGTCTCCGACCACCTCCGGCCGAAGCAACGCCGCCCATAGATGCGAAATAGCCCACTGAGTAAGGAAATGGAACCCATTCCATTCCTTCGGCCGTGCTTCGCCGCCGGCGAACCTCACAACCGTGCCTCTGCTTGGTGTCGCTGACATGCGGGCCATCCTTGTCGGTCGCACGCTCTGTGCTGGGCCACTACCACGCGCGACCCCTTTGTCAGCCTCTCGTGCACCGCGTGAGTTCACGGGCCCGCGCATCAGTCGCACTGCGCGCATGATTCGCTGCCAGCTGGGCCCGGCATGTCAGTGGCTCGGTCCGGCGCAGCGTAAAAAGGGAAAGCGTAGTTTCAATCTGAAGGCGTACTTTCCATATTTAGTATAATTTCTTATTTTCAGATTTAACAAAACCGAATGCATTGAAACTTGAATATCTTTTGAACTAACCAACCAAATGAAGTGAAATAAATTTCTAAATTCATCTAAAATCATGAATATTCAGAATATGCAAAAACATTTCGAAATGAACTCTGTTTGAATTTCTGATTTAAATTTAAAGAAAGAATTTGAAATATGCTATGAATAGAATTTTTGCAATTCAATTCCAAATTAAATGAAACAAATTTTGTTAGACCCCATGCTCTGTTAGTAACATGATTATGCAAAAATACTTAGGGTATACCCTGGAAAATAATTAAAATGTTATATAGGTTGAGAAAGTAGTCTAATGATATCAATCCAAATAATTTCAGAACTTAGAATTTGAAAATTCAGAATAATAAAACCTATAGAATGGTCTCTGAAAATGATAAATAAAAGTCAATAATTCAAGAAAATAAGATTTGTTATTATTGGAACCTAATCGGAAAATATTCATGTAACTTACAAATAAATAACAATCATGTTTGATTTATGTAGTTGCTTTTATTTGGCTCTTATGTCTGATTCTTTCATTTTGTTGGAATTACTATGTTATTATTACTCGACGTGTAGTACCCGACGATACCGGTGAGTTCGACGATCAGGAGTTTGACGTCGAGGAACATCAACAAGGCAAGCACCCCCTTTGATCATATTGATTCCAGTTTTACAAATGTTTTCATTAAATGTTTTTATTGCATACTTTACTTTTATTAAAGTCTGCTATATTTTGGGTATTGGTAGTTGTACCTATAGTCACATAGAACTTCCTTGATAAGTATGGATTTGTGAACCTTGGTAACCCTAGAATAACTTAGACAATAATTGATGTCATTTTGGGTTAATCACACTTAGTGCTATGCTTAGCCGTGCTTAAAGAAACATAAAACTTGGACATGATTAAAAATGTTGGATATGACTTTCAAAGGGTTTGACCATCTTATGGTTGGTATTTTGATCAAAAATGAAAATAAAACTATGGTTTTGATGCGGGCAATTATTGGCAATAGCCGGGTGTACAAGGGACTTGTACGTAGTGTAGGGTGGAGATTATTGCCCGTGTCGGATTAAGGACCGAACTACGTATTCGTTAAACCCAAGAATTTGCCGTACAACCACAAGTGCTAGTATGGGACAGTCTTAACCTATTAAGTTGCTTAAAACTAGCTTTGCACATTGGTAGGCTGCAGTAGTACGAGCTTCTTCAGTGACTGGTTGCTCGTAGGGGCGCCCAGAACGAGGTGTTGGGAGTCACGTTTGCTGATACAACGGTGAATGCCATACTATGGACATGCTTAATCATTATTGTGCAGTGACTGTGCAAACATATATACCATAGTACGGATTTGACGTCACCGGGCTGGTGCAAAGTTAGGGTTAAACAATGTAACGGTTATGTTATGATCTCCTTGCCGACACAGCAAAGAAAGTGTGTTACTCGCCAGGCAAAAGGGGTTGATCATTACTTGTGGGTAAAGCTGTACAACTCTGCAGATTGTCAAACTTTTCGAAAAGCCGTTCCCGCTGTTATGGGAGTCTTGTTGCGCCAGCACTAGTTAGCTGTTTCTAATTCACAAAATCTAGATTTCTACTTGGGACTGGTAGGAATGGTTTGTGGATATGGTCATGATACCCAGGTACATGAGATTTATTTATGCTTACATTCTATTACTTTCAGTATTACGCTGTTTTTACTTAAATTCTATTTTGAAATATATTATTCTGTATTTACATCCCAATTTAGCTTTATGCAAAGCAACCATGAGCCTTTCCTTGAAATGGCCTGCATATATAATAGGTTTTGCAAAAGTCTTGCGAGTACGTAAGTACTCAACTTGCCCATGTTAATGTTTTTAGGTGAAGAAACAGATTTTCCTGACGACGCATTTTATGACACAGGATTCGGGGATGTGAACGATGAATTTTACTAGGGTCTTCCTTGTCAGTTGCCTGTGGGGATAATGGGTTGAAGGCATACTACAAGAAATATGTCTCCACTGAAATGTTTTTACTTTTGGTATTGTAAGAATATTATGTACTTGCTTCCGCTGTTATAATAAAGTTGTGTATGACTGTGATATCAATTTGTATTTGTGTGTGCTAGCCACTGATCATGGGACTAGTACTGTATGCACATGGTATCCATTTTTGGTATTTATTTGTCAAAAATGGGGGCCTTACAAGTTGGTATCAGAGCCATGCTGGCTATAGGAAACACTAGGTAGTTTGGGCGTAATTGAACTTAAAATTTGAAACCAAGATTCTAAAACTAAAATGATGAATTAGGCCATCTGACTAATTTATTAAATATATTCCTTTGGTTGTGCCAAATATATATTTGTTATTAACTCTTATCTGTTTTAAAAATTTCTGCTAGAATCTTTTCCTTCAATATTTCATTATCTTACATTTAATCGGGAATACTAATTCCTTGTTAAATGTGCAGATGGGAGACTATGCTCCATGCTATATGTCCACTCAGAGGGAAAATTCCGGCATGATGGGATACCTTGCTCGTCTGCTGGAATTTGCTCATTTTTCTGAGAATCCCATATATATAGTATTTCATGCTTCTATTAGTTCAGTATCTGTGGAATATATAGCAAGGGTAGATATCCCTGCTAGAGTCGAGTATGGCGAAGGGGATAGATCATTTGAGGGCCCCGGATCTTCCATCACGATGGCCATGAACGAAGCGGCCTATATTGCAATTGTCAGGCTGCGTGATGCACTACCTGAACTGGCAGTTGCATATAGGAGAATTCCTTCTCGGCCACCTGGTGGGGAAAATTGTTACATGGATTCCACCGGGTTATCAAATACCACCTTAAGAAACTTAGTGGAATTCATTAACGCATCAGATCAGTATTGTCAGCAAGTAGTTTCTGAGTATAGGGAAGCTAGGCGTAGGATAGCATACTTAGAAGATGCTATTGCTCTGTCTAGCTAGAGGTTTGGTGCCGCGATCGGTGTTGAGGCAAGCACCTCGAGTGCCCGTGGATGAAACCCGAGCACCGCCGAGGTATTGCCAAGCACGGATGTCAGTCGTAGGAAGTCGACCTCGTTTGCCTAGAATTCATGTAGATCCTAGCAGTGTTGTTTTGCGTCGTCCCCAGAGACCACAGGTGTACCGTCGTCGAGGGACTTTTCCTTCCTCGGACACGGAGAGTTCTACCTGTAGGTCTTCTGTAGGTAGTGGGATATGGAGTCAATCGAGTGAGTCTAGTTAGAAAATAAGAAATAACTTTTGGTTATTTTCCCTCCTAAACCACGTAAGATAGATGTCAGTTGTAAATGTTAGTGGTTATGCTTTTGCTTGTACATATTAAAAGTTGAAATAAAAGTTTTTGGTTGTGAATTTTATTGTATGCTTATGGCTCCTACTCGTAAATATTTAACATTTCTGTTAATATTTTTACGATGTTGTGATCCTTATTAATAATAACTTATGAATGATAATAATGAGATAACCATTAGAATTCAAATGAATTAAAATCTTACCTATCACTCTCCTTCTTTATGCAATTCCAGATGCCAGTCACCAGATCTCTGAACGAGATAATGGAGACGGAGGCAACTCCAGAAAGTCAACCTCCAAGGGTGGCTTTAGCCACTCCGGCTCTGCCATACCCAGTTCATCCTTCTGTCAGAGCCTCTTCGTCGCGTCGACCTGCCCGTCAAGAATCTCCGCCACCGCCTCAAGCAACAGTCCAAGCCCAAGGGTCTGTCCTTGAAGAGAATTTGCCAGGACCGCCTACGATGGCTCAAGTCTTGGCGATGATCGAGCAAGGACGGCAGACGAATACCCTTCTTCTTCACCAGCTGGTGCAGAATACGGCTAATCTTGGTGCCGTGGATGCTGGAGCCAGAAATGTCGAAGCTTATCGTCAATCTAAGTTAGGCGAGTTCTTAAAAACCTGACCCCCGACTTTCTCTTCTGCTGTTGATCCCTTAGAAGCACATGAATGGTTAAGATCAGTGGAAAGCAAATTGGCCATTGCTCAATGCAGTGACCATGAAAAATTGCTTTATGCTTCGTATCAGTTGCAAGGTGCAGCTGCTTCTTGGTGGGAAAATTTCCAGTCTATTCAGCCAAAAGGCCAGCAAATTTCTTGGATATCTTTCAAGGAAGCTTTTAGAAGGACTCACATTCCTTCTAGCCTGGTTAATCTTAAAAAGCGGGAATTCTTGGATCTTCGTCAGGGAAATATGTCTGTGATGGAATATCTCCACCGCTTCAATTATCTTGCCCGATATGCAACCTCGGAAGTTACGCCTAAAGCGAGAAGAATTGAATGCTTTAGAGATAATCTAAATGATGAAGTTAAGCATATCCTGGCTATTCATGATTTCCATGATTTCCATGTACTGGTTAATAAAGCTATTATAGCCGAACACAGTACCAAAAATATTATAGAAAATCGGAAGAGAAAATGGATGGCTCGCAAGTCTGCAAGTGCTAGTCCTGCAAGGCCACGCGTTGGTCAACCGACCAATGTGCGACCTTCTATCCCTTTTCAACAGCAAAGGCGGCAAGGTCAACCTCCTCGACCTCGGCAGCCTCCTGCTAGGCAGACTGGCACATCTGAAAGAAGACCTGTTGGAATTCAGAATCAAGCAGCGGATGTCACATGCTATCGGTGTAATGAGCGTGGTCATTTCGCTAATGCATGTCCAAAGAAGACTCAAGTTCTAAATCATTAGCCGGCTCAAGGTGTTGGCGTCCCCTCGAAGGCGCAAGGTCTTGGAGGAACTCAAGCGATTAAACCGATGTCGGTATAACCTGGAATTCTAATAGCGGTCGCTTGCATCATGTGACCGCCGAGGAAGCCAACGACGCTCCTGATATCGTGTTGGGTATGTTCCCTGTTCATTCAGTATCTACCTTGGTATTGTTTGATATCGGAGCATCGCATTCATTCATTTCAAAAAAGTTTGTTGATCTAAATAATATCAAATCTGACCTTCTCTCAACCAAAATGTTAATCTATTCCCCTGGATCAACCATGAAATCAACAAAAATTTGTCCAAGTATCAGTATTGAAATAAATGGAATATTATTTCACGCTGATCTCATCCTCATAGAAACACCTGGTTTAGATGTAATCCTTGGCATGGACTGGTTATCCAAATATAAAGGATGTATAGACTGTGCCAATCGGTCTATCTCTCTTGTTAACTCTGAAGGTATCCCAGTAAATTTTTCTTCCATCCAAGATTCTGAAAAATCCCAATCCTTCCTTTGTTCAGCCATAATAAAAGAACTTAGCCAAATTCCTATAGTCTCTGAATATCCTGATGTATTTCCAGATGAGTTGCCTGGACTTCCACCAGATAGAGATATGGAATTTGTTATTAATCTTGTTCCCGGGACAGCTCCTATTTCTAAGCATCCCTATCGTATGCCCCCTCATGACTTAGTTGAATTAAAGAAGCAAATTAATGAGCAGTTAAAGAAAGGATTTATTCGACCTAGTTCTTCTCCATGGGGTAGTCCGGTTCTTTTTGTTCCCAAAAAGGACGGTGGTACACGCATGTGTGTGGATTACCGAGCCTTAAATGATGTGACAACCAAAAATAAATATCCTCTTCCTCGTATCGACGATCTGTTTGATCAATTGACTGGTGCTCAAGTCTTTTCAAAAATTGATTTAAGACATGGGTACTACCAATTGAAAATCAGATCCGAAGATATTCCAAAAACTGCTTTTACCACGCGTTACGGATTGTATGAGTACACCGTAATGTCTTTCGGACTTACAAATGCTCCTGCCAGTTTTATGACCCTCATGAATAAGGTATTCATGGAGTATTTAGACAAGTTCGTTGTGGTTTTCATCGACGACATCGTTATCTATTCCAAATCTAAAGAAGATCATCCGCAGCATTTGCGTATGGTGCTCGAGAAACTTCGCGAGCATAAGCTTTATGCCAAATTCGAGAAATGCGAATTCTGGTTAAGAGAAGTTGCTTTTCTCAGGCATATTCTATCCAATGGAGGTATATCTGTCGACCCCAGTAAAATCAAAGCAATCATGGATTGGGAATCCCCTCAATCTGTACCCAAAATTCGAAGTTTTCTCGGTTTAGCGGGATATTATCGCCGTTTCATCGAGAACTTTTCCAAAATAGCTCGACCCTTGACTCAGCTGTTAAAGAAAGAGAAGAAGTTCGAATGGACGCCTGAATGTGAAGAAAGCTTTCAGGAACTTAAGAATCTGTTAACAACAGCCCCAGTGCTAGTGTTACCTGATGTCCAAAAGAGCTTCAATGTCTATTGTGATGCATCTCGAAGTGGATTAGGGTGCGTTCTGATGCAAGAAGGTAAAGTTGTCGCTTATGCCTCTCGTCAGTTACGGCCCCATAAGCTTAATTATCCAACTCATGATCTGGAGTTAGCTACCGTAGTGCATGCTCTTAAAATTTGGCGTCATTACCTTATTGGTAATCGATGCAATATTTTCACAGATCACAAGAGTTTAAAATATTTCTTTACCCAGCCTGATTTGAATCTAAGACAACGAAGATGGCTGGAGTTGATAAAAGACTACGACCTTAATATTCAATACCATCCCGGTAAAGCTAACGTCGTAGCTGATGCTCTTAGCAGAAAACTTCATTGTCTTTCTGTTTCCTATCATACCAGCCAATCAGATCTCATCATTGAATTCCAAAAGCTTAATTTGGGAATTGTTGAAAAAGGATTTTTGGCCGCACTCGAAGTGCAACCAACCTTAAAATCCCAAATTAAAGCCGCTCAACTCAAAGATGAATCTATCATCAAAATTCGTGAAGAGTTGAAGAAAGGAACCGAATCCGAATTTCATAAAGATTCAGATGAAGTGCTCATGTTCAGAAATCAAATCTATGTTCCCAATGACCCTGAGCTTAAAGATTTAATCCTTAAAGAAGCTCATGAGTCCCCTCTTTCAATCCATCCTGGGAGTACGAAAATGTACCAAGATCTCCGACGGGAATATTGGTGGCCCGGTATGAAGAAAGATATTGCTGCATACATTGCAATCTGTGATGTGTGTCAGCGTGTCAAAGCCGAGCATCAACGTCCTGCTGGACTTTTGCAACCTTTGAAGATTCCAGAATGGAAGTGGGATGACATCAGTATGGATTTCATCACTGGTCTGCCAAAGACTAGAAAAGGTCATGATTCTATATGGGTTATCGTCGATCGGTTAACCAAAGTGGCGCATTTCATTCTAGTGAAAGTGACCAACCGAGGAGATGAACTTGCAGAACTCTATCTGAATAACATTGTGCGCTTGCATGGTGTTCCAAAGACCATTGTTTCAGATCGAGGATCTCAATTTACTTCTCGTTTCTGGGAAAGTTTGCACAATCTTCTAGGGACTAAGTGAATTTGATCTGACTTATCACCCCTGACGGATGGGCAAACTGGAAGGGTAAATCAAATTCTAGAAGACTTGTTGAGAGCCTGTGTATTATCATATGGCTTTAATTGGGAGAAAAGTTTGGCGTTCGCTGAATTTTCTTACAACAACAGTTTCCAATCCAGTCTTCAAATGTCTCCTTTTGAAGCATTATATGGAAGAAAATGTAGAACTCCTCTCTTCTGGTGCGAAGTTGGAGAAAGGAAATTCTTTGGTCCAGATCTTATTCAAGAAATGCAACAGCAAGTAGACGTGATCAGAAGCCGTCTAAAAGAAGCGCAATCTCATCAGAAGAGTTACGCCGACAATCGTCATCGTGAACTCAGTTTTGAAGTCGGTGACCATGTATATTTAAAGGTATCACCTCTCCGTGGAGTTCGTCGTTTCCAAATTCGTGGCAAGTTAGCTCCGCGATATATTGGACCCTTTCGAATCCTTGAGAAGATAGGTGAGATGGCATATAAACTGGAACTGCCACCTCAACTATCAGAGGTTCATAATGTCTTTCATGTGTCGCAACTCAAGAAGTGTCTTCGTGTTCCCTCTAAGCTGACCAACCTGGAGAATATCAACCTTCAACCAGACCTTTCCTATCGAGAACATCCGATTCGTGTTCTGGAGGAAGCGGAACGCCAGACAAGGAACAAGACTATCAAGATGTTAAAAATTCAGTGGAGTAATCATTCAGAAGAAGAAGCTACATGGGAACGTGAAGATCATCTCCGTAAAGAATTTCCTGATTTCTTCTAACCCTCGTCAAATCTCGAGGACGAGATTTTTTATAAGGGCGGTAGATTTGTAATAGCCCAAAATTCAATAAAATAGGAAATACAATATTAAAAATATCCATATGATTTATTGTTATGTTTTCTAATTTTTCTGAATTAAAGAAAATTCTTTTGGCTTTTTCTTATCAAAAGAAATCCAAATGCTCAATATAGTAAAATGGTAAAAGGTAAAAAGGTAAAAACCTAAAGTCAGTAAAATTCATAAAAAATCCCAGGATCTAATATGTGCCACTTGCACTGATCTGGCATTAATAAAATATAATAAAAGGACAAATTAATCATGAGAAAAAAGTAAAAATCTGAACCATAAGATTTGTTCAGGATTTGTCTTCCTTAACGAGAGTTGAAATTTTAACCATGCCTACATATTAACATAACCCAACCCTGGTAAAAATATCAAGAATTTATCTCTTGATTTAGTAATTTTAGAAATTCAAAAACTGTTAATCATGAAAATTGGAAAATGCAATGTGAGAATTATCATAAATAAAATATTAAATATAAAATCATAAAAATTTTACAGGAGTTATAAATATTAGTATCAACCCTTTCAAAAAGTTTCATAAAATAATAAATTGATTTTAACTCTCAATTAAATAAAAGTCAGAATTAGTCAAAATCATTAACAGTGCAATGTCAGATTTTTAATAATATTTTTACTCATCATATTTATCTAAACATTTTACCAGGCCTTTGTATTTACCTTGCCGACCTCTGTGAAAATTTTCATAAAATCATAAGCCCATGCTCTAACCTCAATTCCGGTTTTACCACGAGCTGACTAAATTTTCCTGAGTCTTAACCCAGTGTTTCACTGACCAGTGGGCCCGTGAGGACAGCTATCCCTGCAGCCGACCTCTTCTTCTCTCGCTGACCCCCTGGCCCCACCTGTCAGCTCCACCCTCTCCGTTTTGCTCCCGTTCTCTCTGCTCCCTCTCACGCCCGAGACCACCGCCGTTCCATTTTGTCCTTTCCCCGCCGCAATTCTTCGCCCGAGGCTGCCAGCTTGTCGCCCTGGACACGCCGCACCTGCCTCGGCCTCCGTTCTCACTCTCCCGCGCCAGAATGACTGTGAAATCGCCCGTCCGAGCCGCCGCCTTCAGCCCCTCTGTCCAAACACTGTGCCACCGCCTCATTCGTCTATTTAAACGATACCAATCCATTTCTAGCTCTTGCGCACACTTCTGGAAACCGTAGAACTGAACCAAACCACAGCAACACAGCTCGACCGCCCTTTCTTCCTCAACTCCGACCAAAAACCCGAAAAGGGGGAAATCGCCCAAACAAGCCATTCACCGAGCCATTCTACGAATCATCAAGCTCGAAGCATCCTCATCACCTCAAGAACCTGTCCCCAGCCTCAATTCCACCTCTTCTTCTCCGGCGAGCTCTCCCTCCGAGCTCCTTTCGCCACCGCCGCCGCAGTCACACGGTGAGAACACATCCCCGACGCCTAATCCTTTGAATAAAAGCCAAAAATGGGACCTCTGTGACCCACTGATGCTCACCTGGGTGATATTCATGCTCGGGATGCCGTTGTTTAGCAGTTGCACTGTCGGCCGTAACCGCCGCCGCACCCCTCATAGTGGCAGGCCATCTCCGGCCAACTCCGGCCGAAGCAACACCGCCCATAGATGCGCAATAGCCCACTGAGTAAGGAAATGGAACCCATTCCATTCCTCTGGTCGTCCTTCGCCGCCGGCGAACCACGCAACCGTGCCTCTGCTCGATGTCGCTGACATGTGGGCCATCCTTGTCGGTCGCACGCTCTGTGCTGGGCCACTACCACGCGGGACCCCTTTGTCAGCCTCTCGTGCACCGCGTGAGTTCACGGGCCCTGGCGTCGGTCGTCTTCTTGCAGCGCATGATTCGCCGCCAGTGGGCACGGCATGTCGATGGCTCGATCCGTGAAGACATAAAAGGAAAGCGTAGTTTCAATCTGAAGGCGTACTTTCCATATTTAGTATAATTTCTAATTTTCAGATTTAACAAAACCGAATGCATTGAAACTTGAATATCTTTTGAACTAACCAACCAAATGAAGTGAAATAAATTTATAAATTCATCTAAAATCATGAATATTCAGAATATGCAAAAACATTTCGAAATGAAATCTGTTTGAATTTCTGATTTAAATTTAAAGAAAGAATTTGAAATATGCTATGAATAGAATTTTTGCAATTCAATTCCAAATTAAATGAAACAAATTTTGTTAGACTCCATGCTCTGTTAGTAACATGATTATGCAAAAATACTTAGGGTATACCATGGAAAATAATTAAAATGTTATATAGGTTGAGAAAGTAGTCTAATGATATCAATCCAAATAATTTCAGAACTTAGAATTTGAAAATTCAGAATAATAAAACCTATAGAATGGTCTATGAGAATGATAAATAAAAGTCAATAATTCAAGAAAATAAGATTTGTTATTATTGGAACCTAATCGGAAAATATTCATGTAACTTACAAATAAATAACAATCATGTTTGATTTATGTAGTTGCTTTTAATTGGCTCTTATGTCTGATTCTTTCATTTTGTTGGAATTACTATGTTATTATTACTCGACGTGTAGTACCCGACGATACCGGTGAGTTCGACGATCAGGAGTTTGACGTCGAGGAACATCAACAAGGAAAGCACCCCCTTTGATCATATTGATCCTAGTTTTACAAATGTTTTCATTAAATGTTTTTATTGCATACTTTACTTTTATTAAAGTCTGCTATATTTTGGGTATTGGTAGTTGTACCTATAGTCACATAGAACTTCCTTGATAAGTATGGATTTGTGAACCTTGGTAACCCTAGAATAACTTAGACAATAATTGATGTCATTTTGGGTTAATCACACTTAGTGCTATGCTTAGCCGTGCTTAAAGAAACATAAAACTTGGACATGATTAAAAATGTTGGATATGACTTTCAAAGGGTATGACCATCTTATGGTTGGTATTTTGATCAAAAATGAAAATAAAACTATGGTTTTGATGCGGGCAATTATTGGCAATAGCCGGGTGTACAAGGGACTTGTACGTAGTGTAGGGTGGAGATTATTGCCCGTGTCGGATTAAGGACCGAACTACGTATTCGTTAAACCCAAGAATTTGCCGTACAACCACAAGTGCTGGTATGGGACAGTCTTAACCTATTAAGTTGCTTAAAACTAGCTTTGCACATTGGTAAGCTGCAGTAGTACGAGCTTCTTCAGTGACTGGTTGCTCGTAGGGCGCCCACACCGAGGTGTTGGGAGTCACGTTTGCTGATACAACGGTGAATGCCATACTATGGACATGCTTAATCATTATTGTGCAGTGACTGTGCAAACATATATACCATAGTATGGATTTGACGTCACCGGGCTGGTGCAAAGTTAGGGTTAAACAATGTAACGGTTATGTTATGATCTCCTTGCCGATACACCAAAGAAAGTGTGTTACTGGCCAGGCAAAAGGGGTTGATCATTACTTGTGGGTAAAGCTGTACAACTCTGCAGAGTGTCAAACTTTTCGAAAAGCCGTTCCCGCGGTTATGGGAGTCTTGTTGCGCCAGCACTAGTTAGCTGTTTCTAATTTCACAAAATCTAGATTTCTACTTGGGACTGGTAGGAATGGTTCGTGGATATGGTCATGATACCCAGGTACATGAGATTTATTTATGCTTACATTCTATTACTTTCAGTATTACACTGTTTTTACTTAAATTCTATTTTGAAATATATTATTCTGTATTTACATCCCAATTTAGCTTTATGCAAAGCAACCATGAGCCTTTCCTTGAAATGGCCTGCATATATAATAGGTTTTGCAAAAGTCTTGCGAGTACGTAAGTACTCAACTTGCCCATGTTAATGTTTTTAGGTGAAGAAACAGATTTCACTAACGACGCATTTTACGACACAGGATTCGGGGTTGTGAACAATGAATTTTACTAGGGTCTTCCTTGTCAGTTGCCTTTGGGGATAATGGGTTGAAGGCATACTACAAGAAATATGTCTCCATTGAAATGTTTTTACTTTTGGTATTGTAAGAATATTATGTACTTGCTTTCGCTGTTATAATAAAGTTGTGTATGACTGTGATATCAATTTGTATTTGTGCGTGCTAGCCACTGATCATGGGACTAGTACTGTATGCACATGGTATCCATTTTTGGTATTTATTTATGAAAAATGGGGGCCTTACAATCAAGGGTGTACCAAAATGGGAGAAGCGGAAAGAAGAATTGATGGCGAAGGACGTCACCCCGGCTACCGCTCTGTGGGAACAGCGCCTGTGCAATTGGTTCATGGGTCATGGGGGGAGCCTTTCAGATGACGGCAGTTTGGTGATGGCACCAGGAGTACAAGAGGCTGGCCAAAGGATTGTACAAGCTGTCGAGTAGTCTCAGGCAGGTACATTGGTGGCAGACAGGGAGAATGACGAGCTAACACATGCCCTTGAAAACCCTGAGCACCCGGGACGGACACGAGGTATGGGCAAGCTAACGCCGTGGAAGTATGGTTTCGCCAAGGATGCACATACGTACAGGAGCCGGCATAGAAGCAAAACAAGAGAATCATGTAAAGTGTACCAATTGGAACAAGAGCTCAGAGCAACCCAGGCTAGCATCGGCGACATAGTTGCGCAACAAGTACAAATTGCCCTCAGCAAGCTTCAAGATCTAGGTTCGAGCAATCAGCCAGACGCCGTGATCAGCCCCTCCGCGCAGCTACTGCGCGTCCAACGGGGCCCCTGAAGCGGACAACTTGCTAGCCCGTTATACCGTGGATGACATAAGGGTTCGCCGCCAGTGTGAGCTACACGTTGATGCGCGTAACCTCTTCATCAAGGTGGCTTACGGCATGGCATATCCGTTGGAGCCGGGCCAGATGTTCCACTGCAACGAGATACCCCCGGGTTACTCAAAGGTCGCGGTGGAGGAGGTGCTGAGCGGACTTGAAAAACTTCACCTCGATATTGCGGGAGGCGACGACGTGACCAAGCTTGGACAGGCCCTCCACAATATCATCCTTTGGCGCAAACAGTACATCATATTTCCAGATGCTGTGGACGCGTCATCTCCACCACGGCAACCCACGCCTCCTCCAACGTCACCTCCACGCAATGCCTCGCCGGTAAAACAGAGCACGCCTCCTCCACCACCCGCTCCATGCAGAAGCCCTACTCCACCACCAGCATCTGAAACAAAAAAGAACCCCCCAGGAAAACCACGCCTCCACCATCTCCTCCGAGGAAGAAGTTCGATAGCAGAATTAAGGCTCCTCCACCGGCTCCCAAGAAGGCGGAGTCCAGTCGATCGACAAAGATAAAGGAACCTCCAAAGAGGGCATATGATATGAATAAGGAGGAGAGTGACGCGGTCACTAAAGCAGAAGTGGTTGCACACTTCGCAAAAAAGAAGGTAGAGCCAAAGGTACCAATTGATCCAAAAGCGGCGGAACACTTCGCGACATGCCGTGCAAAGTCGCTGCCTGTGCCGTCCAGCTATGAATGGACAATAATAAATGCTACACAGAAGAATAAACGTGGTCAGGCGGCGGCGGCGGCAAAGAATAAGAAGAGAGACCAAGATCAGGAGAACCTCGAGAGGTTTATGAAGGAGGCAGGACTCAGTTCCACAGCTGTAGTTCTTGGATTAACAGATGATATCCCAGTGGCAACCATAAGGCAATTATATCAGTTGGGCCGGGAGCTGATTGACCCAAATGAGATAAAGGATCTGCCAACCAAGATGCGGCAATTTTACGAATGGTACATGACATAGTCCACTCAAGGAAGAACGATGTTCCCCCTCCGTATCAAAGAAGATGATTTTTATCGTGGGGACAACACCATATGGCTCGAATTTGAGGACTTATACAATATTTACCATTCCGATGCCATCAACGTGTCTCTCATGAGCTGCTGGTGCCTGTAAGTGTCAAGCTCATACCTTTACCATGTGCTTCCTCGTACAATAAAATTGCAACTCTTAAACTTATACCTTTCTATGTAGAATGGAGATACAACGATGTAGAAAAGAGAATATCTTCAACGTGGGCTTCATCGACCCAGAGATTGTTAACGAGTTCGTCTTTGGATACAACCGAAAGGATGTTGAAGATTACATTCTCGATGCATTCTTGGGACAGCACTACAAACCGTACATACTTCTACCCTTCAACTTCGAGTACGTATATATACAACCTCTCATTCTTATATTTTCCAAGGCATTAATTTATAATACTACTAGCTAGTTACATATATGTTGCAATACATGAATAGGTATCACTGGATCCTTCTTGTCATCAAGCTTGATAGCAGCCAAATCATTGTTCAAGACTCGAAAAGGACTCCGGTGAAAAAATATCAATTTATCATTGACACCCTTAACAGGTATATAGCACATATATATATACGATAGTTTTCCTTATTATATATATTGAAATACCTTGCTAATTCCAACTCTGATAATTACTATTCATACTAACGCATCACACAGGGCATTCGCACGGTTTCGAAAGAAGCAACAAGGAGATTTCGAGAACGAATTTGATGTACAAATAAGCACTCGAGTACGTATTAAAGAATATTAATATGCTGTAACAGTTTTCCATCCCAATAATCGTTTTCTTTTCAAATTTCATCATAGGTTCTACAACAGACGGGTGGAAACAACTTATGTGGCTATTATGTGTGCCACTATATGCAAAATATTACCAACGGTGATGTGCCAACAACCAACGCCGAGGTAGTGTGCATATGTCAATTTCTTAGTACTTACACTTTAATTACATGTCCAGAGATTTATTTACCTCCCGCTTTGTCAGCCCAACATCGATGTGCAAGGCGTGATCCCGCCGCACCGGGTTGCAGCAATACAAGAACAACTCATCGGCTTTATTGTCGACGAGATTGTATCCACCAAAGGCGAGTTCCACGCAAATGGTTGGAGAGATTGTCCTGAAATAAGGATAGGTGAACTGACATCAACGTCGACCAAGGGCACAAAGAGCGACGCACGCAAGAAATAAGCTCAAGATTCGCCCTTTTATTCTTTGAAACTTGTAAATAAAGTGGCTTATTATTTCATGTGTTCATCAACTTGTTCATTTTTTAGTCTGTAATTATCTGAATGAATACTCATGACTAATATATATTTAAGTGTGTCAAAAAAACTCATGAAATTCTATTTATTCTAATTGTCAAAATCTACATAAAAACCCCTCTGAAAACAAATTCTATATTGAATATAATCAAAACGCTACGCTGTCAGACTCTTCACAAGCGGTTGATAACTCCAACCGCCTCTCCACAAGCGATTCGTAATACCAACCGCTTTTGAAGAGAACCTCTCCACAAGCGGTTGGTAACATCAACCGCTTGTGAAAATGTCAACCACAAACGGTTCGGGGAACCGCTTGTGATACCCGATGGGGTATCACTCGCGGTTGCTTACAAGCGGTTCTAAAACCGATTCTGAAAGCGGTTTCGAACCGCTTGTGCATGCCCGACCCGTAGTAGTGGGAGCCAACAAAGGAAGAAGAGGCGAGCAGTGCTTGGAGAAAGAGATGCAGCAATGACGAGAGACGGTAGGAATAAGTTTTGAGATGAGAAAATTTGACATCCTAGGAATAAATTTTGGTGCATCCTAGAATTTAGGCGGACTTTGGATATCGTTACGCCAGGCCATGCACATGTACGTATGTCGGCAGCCATATGCCGAATTATTTTTTTAATAATATTTTTTAATAAAAAATTACAGAAATAATATGCTAAATTAAAAAATTACAAATGTACACCCCTGTCGCTCTTTGAAATGGCGATAGATCTCTGTCGCCAATTGAAATTGCCATAGAGAGTTGCGATCATTGGCGATAGTCTCTGTCGCTATTTCAATTGGCGACAGAGACTTATCGCCATTTCAAAGAGCGACGTAGATGTATATTTGTAATTTTTTAATTTGATATGTTATTTCTGTAATTTTTCATTAAAAAATATTATTTTAAAAAAATCCGCCACATGCCACTACAGGCTGACGAGATGAAAAACTTTTTTGGTGCATAGAACGGCCCATGCTGGTGCTGCCATCTCGTGGTCCTACGTACTACTATCTTATCCGGCCATCAGACCGTATCTTCAAAGAATGAACAAAATCGGTATAGAGTTAGTTCCTCACGAGTTTCAACGCCAAAAGTGATCGTGCAACGAACATCGATCCCATCGATACCGTTTTATCCTATCCAAATATTAAATATCCAATTGCCCGCAGGCGCAACCGTCTTCGATCGATCTCCATTTGATCTTCTGCATGCATACACGTATGCGTCCTACGAAAAACCTGCAAAATTTCAAATAAGAACCCTAACTCTATTTACATATAAGTGAAGCTTCTGGTTGGAACACAGATGAGACCAAAGTATGAACGCGTACCTTCTAATTAACTGAAATTTCAATTCGTGTGCAGCTTCGTATATAAATGAAGTGTTTACTGTTCAGTGTTCACGTATATACATCGATCGATCGATTGAGCTGTGCTAGCTAAAAGATCCCACGATGCATGCAACCCGGTCAGCTAGGAAAGCAGCAAGCAGCTGGTTGCGCGCGTCCGATGATATATAGTTACCACCGGGCAATGCATGGCCTCCACAGCTCACCGGAAATCGTGCTCCCGTCAATCTCCAACAGAATAGATTCCAAACAGATAAAACTTCTCCCAGCCACCTGATCATTGATCAAGTATCAAATGTCTATATATATGTACCCTCACTCCATCGAACAAACTGCTCTATCAAACCAATAAAAACTCCGAACTTCGGGAGTCATATATAGCACACATAAGAAGAGCTAGCATGGCCAAGAGCAGCTTTAACGTTCGTGCCGCCCTTGGGGCCTTGTCGCTGGTGTTGCTGCTTGTGGCACTGATAAATGGAGCCAATGCTGAGAAGGCATCGTTCGTCCGGACCAGAGGCACCGAATTCATCATCGACGGTGAGCCCTTTCTGTTCAACGGGTTCAACTCATATTGGATGATGAGCGTCGCCGCCGATCCGTCCGCCCGCGGGAAGGTCACCGAGGTCATGCGGGCTTCGGCGGTCAACGGGCTCGCCGTGTGCCGGACGTGGGCGTTTAGCGACGGCACCGGCTATGGCGCGCTCCAGACGTCCCCGGGCGTGTACGACGAGAAAGTGTTCCAGGTAGAGGCTCATCTTGTGATCACTAGCTAGTGTTCGTACGTGCAGTGAGTACTTACATGGTTGTGTTAATTAGTGTCAGTTTGGTTCAGTATCACACTTAAGCATGTTTAACAATCTACTGTTATGGTCGGTTTTGTTTCCGCATTTTTCTCGTGCTACGCTTTACTTTGTTAGCTTTTTATTAGAGCTCATAGTACACTAAATTAAATATAGATCATTCATTCTTTTTATTTCAATGTTCCGATTAGCTAGTATGTATTTGTACTTCCTCTGTCGGTAGAGTAGTAGAAAAACTCTTAACATCAATGGTTAAATCTAATTTCTACTACTATATATATACTACAAGCTAGTGTAATGCACCATAAAATTGAACATTATGCCTACCGTAAATACATGTTTTTGATAAAACTTGCTGAAAACACAGCTGCCATTGACCTTGTTAATTATACAAATATATTTTTAAATAATATATATTTTAAATAATTTTACAAAATTAATACGCCGAAACAAAAAATACACCTTGGTCGCTATTTGAAATAGCGGCGGACCTTCTGTCGCCATTTGAAGTTGCAATAGGGTTCCACAGCCTTGTGAACCAAATAAATTTACGACAAAATAATCCTTCAGCCAATTCAATATGCGACAAAACAGACATCTGTTGCTATTTGATATACTGATAGAAGTCATGTCACCAAATGAAATGGTGACTAAGCTTCTGTGGGGTTTATTTTTGTAATTTTTTGTTTTGATGTATTAATTTTGCAAATTTATCTAAAAAATATATTATATTAAAAATTCTTAATTATGCCATGTAGGGCCTTGATTTTGTGGTGTCAGAGGCGCGAAAGTACGGCTTGCGGCTGATCTTGAGCCTGGTGAACAACTACAAGGACTTCGGGGGCAGGCCACAGTATGTGCAGTGGGCCCGGAGTGCGGGTGTAAATGTAAATAGCGACGACGACTTCTACACGAACGCAGTTGTGAAGGGGTACTACAAGAATCACGTCAAGGTAATTAATTAATTAAATTAACAACAAGAATCTCGAACATGCATGCATGAAAAGTTATTAACTAAAACGCGCGTGATGCGTGCACAGTGTCGTTACAATCTTTATGTACAGCCCAGCTTCTTGATCGATGATGGCCTTTTTTCCTTTCTAACGAACAGGTTGTTGTACGCACGTCACAAAAACCTTTTGCAAAAAAAAAAACACTTAAATTCGAATCTGATTTTGTTTTCTTCTAAAATACTAT
This sequence comes from Otatea glauca, assembly GCA_036346275.1. NCBI lineage: Eukaryota > Viridiplantae > Streptophyta > Magnoliopsida > Poales > Poaceae > Otatea > Otatea glauca. Next base: position 20,915,385 of record CM070732.1, on the reverse strand, counting down.
AGACATGCTTAATGTATTTGCTTTTCAGCAACAACCACCTTTTTTCATCTTCTTAGATAGAAATTCCTTTGGTTTTTTTGTTTGCTTTTCTGCGATCACCTTTTATGTCATCCTTTTTTTTTCATCTTCTTAAATAGTAATTCCTCTTGTTTGTTTGTTTGCAGAGTGTGTTGACCAGGGTCAACACCATCAGCAAGGTGGCATACAAGGACGACCCCACCATCATGGCCTGGGAGCTCATCAACGAGCCCCGCTGTCAGTCAGACTACTCAGGCAAAACGGTCAACGTTAGTACAGTACTACACACACTCATGAGCTGCAACAGTCAACTTCGGTTGTACAAATTATACCAACCTTAGCTCCGATCACTTTTTAATTACTGACTAATAACCAGGCATGGGTCCAAGAGATGGCACGCTATGCCAAGTCCATTGCCAGCAACCACCTCCTGGAGGTCGGCCTCGAAGGCTTCTACGGCGACTCGTCACCGGAGAAGAAGCAGTACAACCCCGGCTACCAGGTCGGCACGGACTACATCACCAACAACCTCGTCCCAGAGATAGATTTCGCCACCATACACGCGTACACAGACGCCTGGTATGTGTCATCATATCCTACACTAGATGCAACACATCTTGCACCAAATTTCATCTATGCATCGATCACGACGATCTGACCTGTTGTTTCTCGACATGATGTAGGCTTTCAAGGCAGAATGAGAAGGCTCAGAACGCATTTATGCAGCGGTGGATCCGGAGCCACTGGCAGGATGCCCGGACGGTGCTCCGGAAGCCGCTGGTGCTGTCGGAGTTCGGCAAGTCCAAGAAGGACCCGGGGTACTCGGAGTCCGAAAGGGATGCCTGCATCCAGGCCGTCTACCAGAGCATCTACAGCCTGGCGCGTGCCGGTGGCGGCGCGCTCGCTGGGGGCATGGTGTGGCAGGTGGTGCCCGACGGCATGGCCCAATTCGACGACGGCTACGAGATCGTGTTGTCGCGCGACACGCCCACCGCCGCGGTCATCGCCAGGCAGTCGCGGACCATGTCGGCGCTGGAGCGCACGATGAGCGTCGCAGCTCGGCGGCAGGCCAATAGGGTCATGGCGTGGAATCGTGACGCGGCAACGGTGCATGCATGATAACTAAGTAGCTGAGGGTATTTTCAGATTTGTGATGTTTATAGGAAATTTTCATACTATGGCATCCATCCTATTCTTGATGTTTGGATCGATCGATTCCCTAATAGTTGTGCGTTAATTGCCATTTGTTTTATGGGTATATCAAGCGATTGGTATTAACACACTCAAGTTGGTTTCTTGCTCTGTTGAATGTTCAGTGCAAGTTCGTGCGTGTGAAGAAATTTGGAGTAAATGATAAAGGCATTGATTTCAGGGAGTACTTTGGATTTTCCCCTTTAGTTGAATAGTTGCAATGCCCTGTATTTTTTTGCAAACACGAGACCAAGGTTAATAAAAGGACAAAATCTCGGAAATCTCGGCTGAGATTTCGGATTCCGGCTGAGGATGGGATCCAAAATCCCGGCCGGGTTAACAAGTTTTTAAAAAAATAAATTGCTACAGTATCTCAGAAATTTCGGCGAGATTTCGCCAAATCTAGTGTTTTTTGACCTTCTAGTGCCGGATTTGGTCTAATAACCCTTAAGAAAATCATCTTCCACGAAAATTTGTTGAGAAACCGAATTTTTGAGACGTTTTAAAATTTTGGTAGAAACACTATCTGATTTTTATAAAATTTTACATGCTTGAACATGATCTAAAAATTCATGGTAATATCTTTAGTAGTGTAGAATCATGCATAAAAAGTTTCAAAATAATTGAACTTCATTTGTTATCTTTAAAAAATCAAAAATAGAATGAACATAATTGGGACAGTAAACTTGTCAGAATTTTATAAATTTTCTCGAGTGTGATAATGATCCAAACTTTTTTTGAAATCTTAATAATTGCCTAAGTACCGTTCTCTAAATTTTTTCAAAAAAATTAAACTTTTTTTGTTTGCTCAATCAAATATATGTAAGCATTGAACTTCATTTGTTATATTTCAAAAATCAAAAACAAAAAGAACATAAATGGTACAGTGCCCTTGTAAGAATTTTATAAATTCACTGAAGTGTGATAATGATTCAAAAATTTTATGAGATCTTAATAATTTTCTTAGATCTATTCTATAAAATGTTCAAAAATTATAAACCTTTTATGATAGCAAAAGCAAATCTATGTATTTTAACATTCTTCAAGATTTATAATAATCTAAAAATTTTATATAAAAATTAAGGATAAATCATGACCAACTGAAAAAAAATTTAAAAATTTCTAAACTGGTTTGAACCATTTTTCATTTGGTTGAAATTTACCTGTAAGGCTTTTATCAGGACAGTAGCACTTTACGTTTTTTTTTTAAATTCATAAAGCTTGATCATCATCCTAAAATTTTATGGAAACATTGGTGATTCATCAAAACAATGTACAAAAATTTCAAAATTTTCTAGCATGGTTTATTCCATTTTTCATTCAGTTCAAACTTGCCGGTCAAAGTTTTACGAGGATAGTAGTAATGTTAGAATTTTTAAAAATTCCTAATGCTTGATAATCATATGAAATTTTTATGACAACATCATCTGTACGTCAGGAAACTCCATAAAAAATTTCAAATTGTTTTGATATAGTTTGTGCTATTTTTTACTCGGTGCAAATTCTCCGAAATCTCGCCGAGATTTTGGGAATTCCGGCCGAAATTTCGATTTTCTTGGTGCAAAGAAAAACCGGATTTGAATTTTTGTTTTAGTATTTCGTCCAGGATTTGTTCAAAATTCTAAGATCTCGGTGAGATTTTGGATTTCAACCACCTTCTAGATGTGATCTGAAAATAAGATTTTAAACCATGTTTGAGACTAGCTGGAGTGCTTAACAAAACCACATCAAGGAAGCAAAACTCCAGCCAATTCAAATCACTCACCCTGGAACAACCTAGGGTCTATATTTATTTAGCATTTCGAAAACTACATGAATCTAGCGTATCTCCGATAACTATAGAGTGTATCTCTCTGACTTGGGTACGAACTATACATCCTAGGGTATATTTTCATATAGGAAGAGACTAGCACTACTACAGAACAGCCAATCCTTGCCGGCATATCACTGCCGGTTAGGACCGAGTCGGCAGTGATAACGTATCTCTGCCGGTTCGAAAGTTAAGTTGGGGGGAGAACTTATCACTGCCGGTTCATGCAACCAACCGGCAGTAAAAGGCAAGATATCACTGCCGGTTTGAGACAACAACCGGCAGAGATATATCTCTGCCGGGTCGTTCTTAAACCGGCGGTGATACTTGCATTTTCACTGCCGGTTAAAGCGAGAACCGATAAAGTGATATTATCTTCCCGCGCAATATGTTTTTCGCGCATTCAAAGCTTATCACGCTTTGGTTCTGCGCAACCGGCAGTGATAAGTCTTTTATATAATCGAGACCCCCGCCTCCCGGCGATCGAGCAAAGACAGAGGCGCCTGTCTTTGCTCGATTTGTAGATTGCAACGATCTGCTGCGCAGAAAAATTTGTTAAAATTTGTATTGTACTTCTTTTGAGGTTAGTAATTTGATCTCTATTTTTGTAAATAATAAAAATTGCCACGTGGATTTTTACATAATGAAAAAAAGGTGTATTTTCAAATGTTGAAATAACAAAAACTTGTTAGATGGATATTTACCTAATAAAAAAATGTTGATATATTTTAATGTACTCAAAGTATATCCTAAGTACTTACAATTTTTTCCAAATTTGTAAATAATAAGGAATTGCAAGATGGATATTGACGCAATGAAAAAGATTGATATATTTTGATATAGTCTAAATATATCCTAACTATTTACAATTATTTTCATTTTTTACAATACTAAAAAATTGCTATATGGATATTTACATAACGGAAAAAGGTTGATGTATTTTAATATAGTCAAAATTGCTACATATGTTTTTAATCTAATCGTTTACAATTATTTGTTATTTGCAATTATATGCGTATGTAATGTTTGATTTAATTAATTGTAGATAGACCGAAGGTGGATGTATGACACGGACCGTTGTGGGGCAGAGTTTTTTAATGGTGTGAGTTATTTTCTAAACGTGGCTGCGGCGCACAAGTCGAAGAGTCTGGCGGACTACATGTGTTGTCCATGCGTTGACTGCAAAAATCAGAAGCTGTTTTCTACCATAGAGTCGATACGTGCACACTTGCTTCGAAGAGGTTTCAAGGCTGGCTATACGTGTTGGACCAAGCACGGTGAAGATGAGATTGTACATGAAGGGCAACACATTATTGAAGATGATGGAGACAACGGTATGACGGCAGTTGAAGATACGTTTGTCGACAGCCACGACGACGATCTGGATCAAATGTTGCGTGATGGGGAGGGAGACTTCACGAGTGAAAGAGAGTTTCAAAAGTTCCAACATATGGTACAGGACTCCACGACACCATTGTACCCAGTGCGCAGGAGGAGCACAAAAATTGCGCATCGTGCTTACACTCATCGCAGCTTGAAGGCAAGCAATGGTTGGTCCGATAAGAGCTTCACCGAGCTCTTATGTCTCTTGGGGATTTGCTTCCAGAGGGTAACGTGTTGCCTACAAGTACGCATCGCCAAGCAGTTGTCCGCCCGCTGGGATTGGAAGTACAAAGGATACACGCATGTCCAAACGATTGCATGTTGTATCGCAATGAGTTTGCGGACTTGGATGGTCGTGGCTGTTTGCAAAGCAAAGCGGTATAAGGGCAACGATGATGACATCGATAATGAAGATGTCGGGTGAAGCGTAAGAAGATGAGATCTCCCGTAAGGTGGTGTGGTATTTTCCTATAATTCCCGCTTGAATCGATTGTTTGCGAACAAAAGGCATGCCCAATTGCTACGATGGCACGCCAAGAGCGTAAGAACGATGGAATGCTCGGACACCCTCGACTGCATGCAATGGAGGAACATCGACGTAAAATATAAGAAGCACTTTGCATATGATGTAAGGAATATAAGGTTCGGGTTGAGTACGGATGGGATGAATCCTTTGGTAACATGAGCAATCGTCATAGCACTTGGCCGGTAACTCTATGTATCTACAACCTTCCTCCTTGGCTTTGTATGAAGCGGAAGTACATTATGATGCCACCATCGATCCAAGGGCCCGTGCAACCCGGCAACGATATCGATGTGTACCTCAAACCATTGGTTGAAGATCTTCTAACCTTGTGGAACGATGGAGTACGGTATGGGATAAGTATAAAAGAGAGAACTTTATCCTACGCGCATTATTGTTCGTGAATCATCAATGATTACCCCGCCTTGGTAACTGTCGGGCCGACGACAAAAGGCTTCAATGGATGCGCCCAATGCTTAGATGGTACAGCTAGTCGGTGGTCAAGAACTGTCGAAAAATATCTTACATGCGGCATCGTAGGTTCCTCCGCAAGGATCACCCATACCGCAATAATAAGAAAGCTTTTGATGGGACAAAGGAGACCGCTTTAGCTCCGAAGAATCACACTGGGAGAGAGATATTTGCAGCTGTAAGGGATCTTAAAATTATCCACGGAAAGGGAGTAGGCAGTACATCTATCTCGAGTTCCCGTGATAAGGCTACTTTGTGGAAAAAGAGATCAGTATTTTGGGTCCTACCTTACTGGCAGCACTTAGAAGTGCGACACGCAATCGACGTCATGCACATAGAGAAGAACGTGTGTGACAGTTTGCTTGGTATCTTACTGGATATACCTGGCAAAACAAAAGATACTCTCCAAGCACGAATGGACCTTGAAGATATGAAACTCAGGAAGGAGCTGCATCACAGAGACATGGATACAGGGAAAAAGTACCTTCCCGCACCGCTACACTCTGAGCAAGAAAGAAAAAATTAGCTTTGTGCGAATGCTTGCACGGAGTGAAAGTTCCGTCGGGATACTCGCCAACATAAAGAGACTAGTCTCAATGAAAGACTTAAAATTAATTGGTATGAAGTCTCACGATTGCCACGTGATGATGACGCAGATGCTTCCAATTGCGATTAGGGGTGTTACGCAGAGAAAGTCCGAGACCCAATTGTGAAGTTGTGTTCATTCTTCAACGCGATTTCACGTAAGGCCATCGATCCATTGAAACTAGATAAGCTACAGGAAGACGTGGTCCACACTCTCTGCAGGCTCGAGATGTGTTTTCCTCCATCTTTTTTTGATATTATGGTCCATCTCATTGTTCACATCGTGAAAGAGATACGGATTCTCGGTCCGTGTTTCTAAATCGATGTATCCTTTTGAGAGGTTCATGGGGTCATAAAGAAATATGTTCAGAATCGACATCGGTAGGAAGGTTGCATTGCAGATGGTTGGGGAACCGAGGAGGTCATTGAGTTCTACGTTGATTACATGGATCTCAAACCGATTGGTGTGCCTACATCACGACATGAGGGTAGGCTACAGGGAAAAGGGACACTGGGCGAGAAATCACTCCGTACAAACAATCTAGCTTCATTCACACAAGCACATTTCGCAGTTCTGGGACAATCAGTTGTGGTGGCCCCGTATGTCAACATGCACAAGAGCATGCTATCTAGAACAAACCCAACGAAGTCAGAGGGTTGGATCGCGAGAGAGCATAGAAATAACTTCGGCGATTGGTTGCGTAGGCACATGATGCATATGGAGATAGAGTGCGCTCAGTTGAAAGTGTTGGCTCAGGGACCGTCCACTACAATTCGGACATTCCAAGGATACGATATAAATGGTTTTACTTTTTATACAAGAGCACAAGATAAAAAGAGCACCAACCAAAACAGCGGTATCCGTCATGATGCCTCACGACAAAGAACGGAGATAGGAAAACCTACTACGGATTCATAGAAGAGATTTGGGAGATTGATTACGGACCTTTGAAGGTCCCTCTCTTTCGGTGCCAATGGGTAAGACTTCCAAGGGGCATGAACATCGACAAATACGGTATCACTACCGTGGACCTAAACTGGTCGGACACAGAGAAGAACCATTCGTACTTGCTAATTGCGTTACACAAATCTTTTTTGTAACCGATCCAACTAACAAGGAGCGCCACGTGGTTATTCAAGGAAAAGAAGGATTGTCGGGGTTGAGAATGTTGTCGACGAGGAAGAGTACAACCAATTCGATGAGCTTCCTCCTTTCGGAGAGGACGTTGACCTCGGTCTCATGGAAGAGAGTGAGGACGAAGTTACATACATACGCCGTGATCATGACGAAGGTCGAATCGTAGCTTAGTTGTCCTAATTAAATACATTTTATTTTCTCATATGTAACAATTAATGTATTCTTTTGTCATATGTATCAATTTGTGTGAATTCAACTTCATCTGTGTTTTTTTTATTTGTGTGAATTTTTGAAGCGATGGTTGGTCTACTGCATTTGTTTGAATTTAAATCAAATATTACATGTCTGAAGTATTCTTCCAAAAATTTTTAAAATTTGGATAAAAATTGGTAGGATTTCAAAACAGTGAGCAATTTGAATTTTTTATTTTGAAATATTAAAACTATGAAAACAGTGAGCAATCTGGATTTTTATAATTTTACAACTTTGTCAAAACTTAGGGAAATATTTAAATCAAATATTACATGTCCTCAAGTATTCCTCCAAAAATTTGCGTAAAATTTGGATAAAAATTGATAGGATTTAAAACCCCAAAGCAATCATCCTTTGAAAACTTTGACATAATTGATCGAGCTTATCACTGCGGTTGTCTCATTAAGCCGGCGGTGAAGTGCTTTATCACCGCGGTTTGTAGTATTAACCCGACGGTGATAATCAAGTATTACTGCCGGTTTTTGTTTTGAACCGACAGTGATAAATACTTTCACTGCCGGGTGTAGATACAACCGGCAGTGATAATGTATTATTACTGTCGGGTTGAGATTGAACCGGCAGTGATAAATACTTTCACTGCCGGGCTGAGCTTGAACCGGCAGTGACAATTCAACTATCACTGCCGGTTCTTTTTATTATCCGGCAGTGATAGTGTATCATTGCCGGTTTTTGTGGTGACCCGGCAGTGATACTCTAACCCTATAAATTCGAACGCCGTGCCACTCAGCCCCTCATTTCCACTTCAACTTGACGCTGCCACTTCGTCTCCTCGCATCGCCCCGCCGTCGTCCCGCATCGCCCCGCCGTCGCCTCAACCTCACCGCCCCGCCGTCGCCCGGACCTCACCGCCCCGCCGTCGCCGCGACCTCATCGCCTCGGCCGTTGCCGCGACCTTCTTTGCTTCGGTAATGACCTTCTTTGAGCTCAGAAGTTGTATCAAGTATTAATATGTTGACATCAACAAGTTCTATCAAGTAGTAATTAGTTGAATTGTCCATGGACACGAGGATAATTAGCACTGAAATTTGATTTTCTTGGTGCCCAAATAGGCTATGATTCATGTGTGTATGATGTAATGACTGCATTTTTTGTTATTCTAGTCTTCTTATGCTTCGTTGATCATAGCAGCGAAAAATATCTTGATTATGAAAATGAATAAGCTAATTATGGGTTGTGGCGCATGGTGAAAACTACAATGACCTTATTGGAGTACTTAACTACTTGAACTAGATTTGTTCCTTTTTGTGAGAAAAAATCGAGTTTGTTCCGATTGTCGAAAAACCATATCGGATGGTCTAAATTAAATTTATGTTGGATTTGCCTTATTAGCTAGCAAAAATTGTGAAGCCAAAACATTCATCGTTAGAACGATTATCCATCTATTTAGTCTCATGTAGTAGGTCCAATGGGTCTTAATTTTACGCCATATGATTTCACTAGGTTTCCGATTTGTTTAAGGAATAGCTTGCTAGAGAAAGCCTAGTACACTAGTTGATGATTTGCACTTACAGACTAGGAAAATAGCTGCTATATCTTTGCTGCATTATTTTTGTTAAGGTGGATAAAACATAGATTTAATTTTTTTAGATTGATGAATTTTTTTATACAATTCGTAATTGTCTAGAAGAAAGAATTTAAGAGCTCTTTTACAATGGATTAAAATCAATATAAGCCGCCCATTCCTTTGAATCCAATGGTTGAGACATTTTTTTGGAATTGTTAGGAACCAGGATATCGATTTTTTCAAACGTTGTAACATTTTTTCCTACACGTGAAACATTTTTTCTACGTGTGAATGCGATTCAAAAAAGATGTATATGTGTATGTGTATGTGTCCTTCAAGGATGTTTGTGTATAGAGAAAAAAATATGTGTGTATTTCAAAAATGACCTTGTTAATTGGAAATTTTCAACAAACTTGCTAGGAATGGCCTCCGACGAAGGACAAGTGCCGAGGGAGTTGGGCCTCAAATATGGACGAAGGAGGAAGGGTAGCCGAATAATAGCCCAACGTCCTATCTCGAACCCGCAGGATCCAAACCATGGACCAACTTGACGATACTCACGTAGCGAGGTAAAGTTTTAGTACACCGTGGTTCCCAAAACATGGTAGGCTGCACGACTAATAATTTAGAAGATCAATTTGTAGGCTCGGATGTCCGATCAGCGAAGGCGTAGCGCAAGTCGTGGTTCGAACAAGATGCCTAAGGAATTTTTAACATAGTGGAGCTCTCGCAATGGGAACCCGCTATACCGAGTCATCATTGGGGCCAGACAGACAGACTGCGGGGTTATTGCTAGGGATGATGTGCCCATCACCTATAGATCATGGATTGGCCATGAGGTGACCCATGGGTGGTACCCAATGACCAAGAACTCATTATGGGACAAGTGAAACAAGTTTTCCAGTTCCCCAAGGGACCGAGCTGGTTGCAAAGAAACGAGCACTCAGATCATGTTCACTGCGTGGAAGAATTGGAAGACAACACTAAACAAGAATTATGTGAAAAGAATGAAACGCCGAATTTTGACACGCACCCAAAGTTAAGGGAGTTCGGGATGAATTTGTGGCGCATAAGAGGTCCAAGAAGCTCACATAGTAAGTCGAAAGAACAAAGCAAACGCGGATAAGAATATTCACCCTCACAAACTAGGAACCTGGAGGGTACGTGAAGAAAATACCAAACATGGGATCGGTCCAAGAAGAAATAACCCGCAAGGGTATAATTCTCGCAACGGCCTTAAGCTTAACGATCAAGCTAATCGTTGCTTGGGAGGGGTGCTTCTATCTCCGATGATGGCAGCTTAAGCTTCAGAAGCGATAGAGAGCAGGAAGTGCTGCGCAGAATCACAGATGCTCACACGCAGTCTTCCCAAGGATCTTTCGCCCCACGAAGGGAGAATGACGAGCTAACCATAGCCCTGGGTAACAAGGAGCATCCAGGTTGCACCAGAGGGGTTGGTTTGGTCACGTGGAAAGAAGCCTTCCCCGCACACGCATGGATGTACAAACGTTCAAAGAGATTAAGAGAAGATCGACTGGAACGTCAGATAAAAGATGCTGTCGCGAGAGCGCTAGAGGAACAAAGATCGGAACTAGATAAGGCTGTGGAGCAAGCCGTACAGAAAGCTCTCAGCTCACGACCGCCACCCGGTGAAAGCCCTGAGCTCATCAGTCCCGGTGCTCGTAAGAGCGGTGCGTGTCCATAAGGATTCGAAGAGCATGGATGCGTTTTCGTGGATGACATCAAAGAACCGACACCGTGCAAGCTACATTTGGCCGCACATGGCATTACCATAAAGGTGGTGAGGGCGGGCTTGGCCATGCCAGAGTCACGGACTTTGCTCGCCGCCGATATCGCAGGATTCGCCAGGTCGAAGTGGGCGGTGTCATCCGCCAATACCGAAAAATGGAGGTAGAGATCCTCGCGAGGATGGGAACAAAAGCTAGGAGAAAACGTGAATGGCTTCTCGCGTGGCGCAAGAGCTTGATTAAGTTTGGCTCGGACGATGAGGGCGACGACGATGATGATCACCGCACTCTCCACACGAGACCTCCGCCCTTCTTGCCGCCAACCAGAAAAGTCCAACTCCTCCGTCGGCACCAACGAGAAAAAGCCCGACTCCTCCGCCAAAAGCGTAAAGAATAGAACAACGGAACATCTCGGCGATCGGCACCGTCCTCAAGAAATCTCAACCATCTGTGAACCTGTGACAACCACAAAAGAAACTATCACCGACATGGCGAGGAAGAGTGGAAAAAGCATGTAAGCGCTGCGTAGCATCTCACTTTAAAAAGGTGCCATCAAGTAAGAAGACTAAAGTTGATGCCGACGCGCAAAAGTTTTTCTTGAGTATGGCAAAAGTGCAAAAGACGGGGCAGGCTTCTGAACCTTGCAAAATATCGGACTACGAGCGCATATCCAGAAAGCAATACTTGTAGGCGGCTAGTGCCGACACGTTAAAGCGGGATGCTCAAGCAGATGATGTTCAACTATATACTCTGGCGCAAGGTCTCGTGGAAGTTCGTTATGGGAAAACCGCCGTTGAACCGGCTCATTTCGACAACCTTACAACTCAATCTGCGGTGCGCCCATCGATGGTACATGCGGCGATCCAACGATGGTATGGAGGCGTTCCCGATCGGATACAGAGCAAGATTTTCACAATGGGGATAACATCCGCTGGGTTCTTTTCACGGAGTTGTATATGTTGTACCAAAGAAGATGCCCCGGACGTGAACATACTTAGACTATGGACTTTGTAAGTCCGTCCGTATATCGTTGAGCATTTCATCTCGCTTAATTGCATCTCTAACTTCTTTCTTATGTAGAATGGAGGTACAGACATGCGTAAGAAATAACAATGACAATCTAGCATTCCTAGATCCGGCTCACAACGAGAAACTTGTGAACGATAATCCACAGATTCGTTGAAGACTATTTATTTAATACTTTTTGAAGTCGCAATACAAAACCTCCGTATTTTTACCCTATAACTTCAAGCACGATATCCCGACTTCTAATATCGTTTTACTATTTTTGCGTAACACGCACGATGTGGGAGTAATTGACTATGTTGACATATATGTGCAGTTTCACTGGGTCCTCCTCGTCATCCGCTTAGATGCTAGCAGGATTTTGTCTTGGACTCGGAGAAAACAAACTAATCTGTACCAAGACCTTTGGGACATCTTGAACATGTAAACTCGATCGTTGCGTTATTACTCTAGCAAAATTCCATTCTATTGCATTTAAGTTTAATTACTATTCAAAATCATTCACGTGGCTTTACTTGCGATGCATCGCAAGAAAAGTGTTGGTATCGTCCATACAGAAAAATTTTGAAATAATAAATGACTTTCCATGCATGAAGCAGAACCGGAAACAATTTATGTGCATTCTATGTATGTACAAATATGCATTCAATTGTCACGAGAGTGTCGGCTATAATGAAGCCATGGTACGCAATTACACTTTGATGCCCTTTTTATTTAACAAATATCATCATTAAGTAACTTCCTTTTTGTTCAAAATCTGCGCCCAAATCGACAACCAATAAGTTATTCTTGTAAATTATAGCAATTCAAGAACAGATCGCGGATTCATTCATGATGAGATCATCAATCCAAACGGCGAGTTCCACGAGTAGCCTCATCGCCTCATTCCTACGGCCTAGACGCGTGACATGTCTACTTCGACTCTTTGTAAAATCAAAGCGAACGGGATGACATGTAGTCGAGCTACATTTGTAAATAAATCATTGTAAAAACAAATTATGTGATGCGTAATTTAATATATTTGAATTATGATTTTAACGATGCTTAGTCGATACATGCATATATTTGAATTATGATTTGAACGATGCTTTATATATTACATATGGACATCGTAAACAATTATATAAAAATATATATATATTGTACAAAAATATGCAAGCTTGTCATCGCGGTTCTTGGAGAAAACCGGCAAGTGATATGTGTCTATCATCGCCGGATTATGGTACAACCGGCGGTGCTAGTACAATATCACCGCGGTTTTATATATAACCGCAGATGATAATATCATCACCGCCGGTTGTAGAAAGAACCGGCAGTGATAATCCTTATCACTGCCGGATTTTGGTTTGATCCGGCAGTGATAGTCTAGTATCACTGCCGGTTGTAGGTTCCTGAGCCGGCAGTGATAATCCTTGAGTATCACTGTCGACCAATCACTGCCGGCGCCAATGACCGGCAGTGATGGGGTTTTGGAACCGGCAGTGATGTGCTGTTCTGTAGTAGTGTAGATAACTCTATGCTGTTGCAACCGTATAGCAACTCAGAAGATTTCATTAAAATATTTGAAAAAGATTTAGGTTCCAGTGAGTTTCGCAAGTTTTTAGAAGTTTCTAGGAGATTCCGTGAAAGTTTCAATAACAAGTTTCAACAAGTTTTAGATTTTCAAACTAAAGTTTTAACAAGCTTCTCCAAAGAGTTTTAAGAAGTTTCAACAAATTTTAATAGGTTCTATTAAGTTTCAACCAGAAAGTTTCGAGAAAAGTTTCAACAGGTTTCATCAAGTTTTAGTAGGTTTCATCAAGTTTCAACCAAAAAATTTCAAAAAGTTTCATCAAGTTTCAACAAGATTCATCAGAAAAAACAAACAAAAATACAAAAAAGAGCAAAAAAACCTAGACATGCTCACTTACAGCAGCCACCCCGCCCTTGCCACTCAACAGCACAATTGTCTCCTCCCCTGCATGCCTAAGGGGTGAAGACAGAGCTTGAAGTTGCCCCGTGACATGCGCGGCGGCTATGTGGCAGAGTCAGCGTTTGACCGCTCTATGACCCAGGTAAGGAAGCAGGAGAGGGTCACATGATCTGGCGGATCTCATCGCTAGAGATGAGGAAGACAACCGGATCCAGTGGATCGCGTCCCTAGTGTCCTCCTCCCACCATGCCACCTTGACCATGCTGGTTTAGGCTCCAAGTTTACGACATAGGCAGATTGCAACTCGTGGCAGCGAGATATGCCAACATCAACAGCGAATCATGATGCCAACACTCACCATTGGCTACTCCATGATACTTGGTCATACCCATGGTTGCTGCTCCCAATCATGCACTCCCGCGTAGACCTGTACAAGCAATGTCACTTGGAGTAAGCTTGTGATTCGCTACGGCACGTGTTGATCTGGTAGCACAGGAGAGAATCCCAAATCATGTTGGCTTGTTGCTTTGTCGGCCAGCTATATCACCAACCCCACACCGCTGCAAGCCACCCCCACCCATGCCTACAATCACCGTTGATCCCAAACATCGCCATTGCTGCTCCCCTGGCATGTGGCACCCCTTATTGCTCTCATGTGCTGCTTACTTCACCTGCACGACGGCCGATGAGGTTTTTCACAATGTTGGAATAGTGGTTGTGGGATGATTGATTGGACAGTGAAATCCTGTGCCATTGAAAAGCAAAGTAACAATATAGTGTTTTCTAGCAATTCTCTTTTATATAGGTATATATAATAGCATTTAGATCAATTTAGTTTTAAAATTAACACTGTTGGTATCACTTCCAAACTAACAAAAGGTAGCTAGACGTTATTAAAGAATGAATTTTTCATTTAAATAATATTATTTTAATCAAAATTTACAAAAATAGTACGCCAAAAAGAAAAATAATAGAAGTAGCTACCTGTCGCCATTTCAATTGGCAACAGGTTCTCTGTCGCCATTTGAATTGGCTACAGAGAGCCTGTAGCCAATTGAAACGGCGATAGACACCAACGGCCACTTTGTCGCCAATTCAATTGGCAACAGAGAGCCCCTATATAGCACCGCGTGCCTGTCGCCAGTCGCTGACAGGACCCGATTCTGAGAATCCGGACCCTCTGTGTATTCTGTGCTAGTCCAGGATCACGCTGGCACACACAGCCTTGGTTACACATTGCAAACATTACAGCGATACAATAATAAATAGTGCTAACATTTATATAAACTGAATTGTATGACCTTATGGTCTCCTTACATAAATCAATATCTTGATTAGATTAAAAGCAGTGAAACGTTTATTAATTAGTACCAAGTTCTTTAAACATAAGTTCTTTAAACAGTTTTGCTCCATAAAATTGGCACACAGCCTTAATCAGTTCATTTTCAACACAGGCACACAGCCACCCATTCCACATTTTATTTTTGAAGGTCTAACCCTTTACTGTAATCCCCGAGCAATGTCCAATACCACGGACTCGGCTATTCGAATAGATTTAACACTCTGCAGAGGTTGTACACTTTACCCACAAGACACAGTCATTCACCACACAGGTGATTGTCCGCAACAAAGCCTTCGAGGAACCTCTATCTTAACCAATGAACCTCTCAAGTATTGCCTTCACTATCACTCCCCTCACACAGAGCCGAAGTATAGGACAGGCCAATACCGTTGGATGGGCACCAAGCCGTAGCACAGGTACGCTCCCCCTCACAGATACACCCCCGTGTACTGTCACCCTGAGGTTTCAGAGGAAAGATATCAGAACCGTAATCAATTAGGTCTGTCCTATACCAGACATATGGTTGTATGGGTGACTCAGTTCAAAGACTTGCAAGGTGAAGTCCTTAGCTGACCAAGGCAAGACTTTCATCACACAACAATGGCACACAGCCCAATGTGGCACATGAACTCACAACTCTCATCAACCCTTTGCCACACAGGCCCACCCGGCACAAAGCCTCCTGCCACTTGCCCCAGTCTAAATTATTTTCCACCCAGTTGATTATTGTGCAGCGCATGCCAACAATAACTCAGCATCAGTACAGAACCACACAAGTCTCCGTACTCAATTTCATCACGTGGCATCACCTCACCATTTTTAAAATACATTCAATATTTCATTAGTCACTATTGTGGCATTTTCCGAAAGGTCATTCATGACACGCTGCAGGGCTAAGCATCTAATCACGGTCTAGCCTCCCGTGTTGGTATCATATTAATATCCAACAAGTATGAATAATCTTAGGGTGACAATGATTTTAGGGCATACATATAGTAATTTCAAGGTGGCAATAACAATATGGGTTGATTAGCTACATTACCAAAATTAATTTAAATTCATTTTTAATTAACTTAGCATGCATAATTTCAAAACAACATACATTTAAAAACTGGGATCAAAATGGTCTAAGGATCACTTGCCTCCGAAGAGTTGCTGGTCCTGTTCCAAAGCTTGATCTTAAGCGACGAACTCTTCTTCGGAACTTCCCGGCAAATTTGTGTCTACGCGTAAAAATTATATATGCAATAAATAACCAAAACAGTAGACTACATAACCTCAATGTGGCACACAGCCTCACGACACTCATCAACCCATTGCCACACAGGCCCACCTCGCACAAAGCCTCTTTCCACTTGCCACAGTCTAAAACATTTCTGACCCAGTTGATTATTGTGCAACACATGCCAACAATAACTCAACATCGGTACAGAACCCCACAGGTCTCCGTACTTCAATTTCGTCATGTGACATCATCACACCATTTTCAAGATACATTCAATATTTCGTTAGTCAACATTGATACATTTTCCGAAAGGTCATTCATGACTCGTTGGAGGGCTAAGCATCTAATCACGGTCTAGCCTCCCGTGTTGGCATCAGATTAATATCCAACAAATATGAATAACCTTAGGGTGGACAATGATTTAAAGGCATACAAGTAGTAATTTCAAGGTGGCGATAACAATATGGGTTGATTAGCTACATACCCCAAATCAATTTAAATACATTTTTAATTAACTTAGCATGAGTAATTTCAAAGCAACATACATTTAAAAACTAGGATCAAAATGGTCAAAGCATCACTTTCCTTCAAAGAGTTGCTGGTCGTGTTCCGAAGCTTGATCTTGGGCGATGAACTCTTCCTCGAAACCTCCCGGCAAATTTGTGTCTAAGCGTAAAAATCATATATGCAATAAATAACTAAAACAGTAGACTATATAACCTCAAAAATTCAAATATAATTCATCATTAAAAAGAGCATAATTTTACAAATTTTTAGAAACTAGAATCACCTCAATCGGAGTTCAAATGCAAAAGTTATAGCCTTTCAAAGTTTGCAAATATTTTAAAAAGAATAAACCGAATTAACATAATTATTTTTCAATAGAAAAACCGATTTATTGCGTCAGCATGACGTCAGCCGACACGCGGCGCACTCTGGTGCAGCTAAGTTGCCTCGGTCTATGGACTGGGTCCATAGACCGGATCTGGTCCACGGTGGACCCGCTCCACGAAACAGTGCACCTGGCCCCCACCAGATGACGTCAGCACTGACGTCACCGCTGACTTCAGCCGACTGCGTCGAGATTTGTGCATGAACACGTATCACTATCTCGGCCATCGCTCAATCAACGGCCAGATCTCAGCCACGCGGCGCAATCGGGACCGTCAAAGATTCAATGGTCAGATCTACCGACACACGCCGCAATGCACCGAGATGCGCGCGATACGCGTCGTGCATCCAGCCGCGCCCACGCATCCAACGGCCAGCCACGCACCGACTCGGCAACGCCTCGGGCTACGCGAAGACACGCGGTGCAATCCCGACGACCTGTTGAAATCAACGGGCGAGATGGGTCTGATCCCCGGTCAAAACGCCTACGCGTCAGCACGTGATTCGGCAAGGGAACGGCGCCATCACCGCCGCACGTTCAAATCTGAACGGCATGGATCCTTATGGCAACCCGGATCTAATCTCTACCGTTTAGATCTAATCCGACGATGTAGGTTACCGGACCGGTTTACTATGCACAAGGAAACGTGGCACAATCTCAAGTGTCCACCGTAGATCTAACGGCTAAGATCTAGTAAAAGACCTAATATCCAGATCTAATCTACGCCGCGCATCATAGATCTAACGACTATGATCTAATCCAAACGTAAACAGAGAAGGGGCTACGTGGACTCACCTACGCGGTGCGATGAAGATCGAACAGTCGGCGGGGTTCGACGAGGTTGACGGCTGCGAAGAAGGAAAGGCTGCCAGAGCTGAGGAAGACGAGGACGTCGACGGTGTTGCAGAGCGTTCCCGACGTGAAGAAGTGGCGCGTTCGACGCATCTCGGCGAGATAGGTACTCTGGTGACCTCGGCAGCGGCGGAGATGAACCGGCGACGGCGGAACGAAGCAAGGACGACGGCGGAGCGAGATAACAACTACGGCGAGCTCGTACGAGCGCTAGAGAAGGTCTCAGCGCACGTGCAAGGAGTCAAAAAGAAGCGGCGAGAAGAGCTCTACACGGTGCAGCAACCGACACTTTAAAAGAAGCCTCGACATGCGCACAATCACCGACGAAATGAGCGGAAACGCTCAGTGGTGATTACTCCGACGATGACGCCCGGTCGAACTGACGTGGCACGATCCTGACCATCCGCGCAACGATGATCCGAAGGCGCACGCACGCGGGCGACGCGGCGCAACGGCAACCGTTGGATCCCGATCCGACCGTGAGGACGCACGGTGGCTAGGGTTTCCGGTGCGCCGGGCAGGGCTGAGCACAGTGCTTGGCTGGCCCAATACTATTCACCCGATTTTCAAAGCTTTTCTTATTTAAAATAAAACAGATAAATAAACAAAGCCAAATTAAATAGCAAAAATTCCCGAAAAATCCAAAAAAAATATGGAAAATACTTTGAGACATTTTGAACTCAAATAAAATATTTTCATTAAAATTTACATAAACTTTTCAATTATTTATTTGATTTCAAGAAAGGCCATATTTGAATAAATCCAAATAAATTCCAATAAATTCCCAAAAATTGTCAAAAATAAAAAATACTCCAAAATTTAATTTATTAAAAATTTTAGGGTGTTACAAACCTCCCCCCTTAACAGAATCTCATCCCCGAGATTCAGGGTTGACTATGGAATAGGTCAGGAAACTCTTTCTTTAGGTCTTCTTCCCGTTCCCAAGTCGCCTCACTTTCCAAATGATTGCTCCACTGAACTCTGCAAAAACGCGTTGACTTGTTCCTTGTTTCCTTGTCCATTATGTCCAGAATCTTCACCGGATGCTCTTTATAAGTCAGATCTTCTTGCAGCTCGATTGCCTTCAAAGGTGTTTTCTCATCCGGTACTCAAAGACACTTCTTCAATTGTGATACATGGAATACATCATGTACTCCTGCCAATGACTGCGGCAACTCCAATTGGTATGCAACTTCACCTTTGCGGCTCAAGATCTTGAATGGTCCAACATATCTGGGTGCGAGCTTCCCTTTTGCATGAAACCTTCTGACTCCTTTGAGTGGTGTGACTCTGAGATATACATAATCTTCAGGTTCGAAGCTCAATTCCTGCGACGATTGTCAAGATAACTCTTACGCTTTGATTGAGCAATCTTTAGTCTTTCCCCGATCGTATGATCCGTTCTTCCGCTTTCAAGAATGTCAGGTCCAAAACATGTCGCTCAATTGTCTCATTCCAATTCAATGGTGTTCGACAGATCGACCATGCAGAGCTTCAAATGGAGACATCGTAAACTTGCTCGATAATCTGTATTGTAGTGAACTCAAAGATAAGGCAAACACTTGTCCCATGAAGTAGAATATGCTAAAGCACAAGCTCTCAGCATATCTTCCAATATCTGGTTAACTCTCTCAGTTTGACCATCTGTCTGCGGATGGTATGCTTTACTGAAGTTCAAACGAGTCCCCATTGCTTCATGTAGCTTACCCCAGAATCTAGAGGTAAATTGGGTACCTCTGTCCGACACTATTTTCTTCGGTACTCTGTGCAAACAGACAATTCTTGCCATATAAAGTTCTGCTAACCGATCTCCTGAGTAAGTGGTCTTTATCGGTATAAAATGTGCAAATTTAGTTAAGCGATCCACTATAACCCATATAGAATCATATCCACCTTGAGTTCTGGGTAAACCGGTGATGAAATCCATACCAATTTCTTCCCATTTCCATTTAGGTATCTTTAGGGGTTACAATAGTCCTGCTGGTGTCTGATGCATTGCTTTGACTCTTTGACACATGTCACATAATGCGACATACTCTACAACTTCCCTCTTCATGCTTGGCCACCAAAATCTTTCCTTCAGGTCTTGGTACATTTTTGCACTTCCTGGATGGATTGAATACTTGGAGTCATGAGCTTCCTCCAAAATTAACTGCTTTAGCTCTTTCTTATTCGGCACACAAATGCGCCCTTTAAACCACATAGTACCTTGCTCATCCAGGTTGAAATCCTTTGCCTTGCCTGCATCCATTTTGGGCTTAATTCTCTTGATTTTGTCGTCATCTTTCTGCCCTTCCCTGATCTGTTCCTCCAGGGTTGGTTTTACTTCCAAGGTTGCTAAGAATCCTTCTGGTACCATTTCCAATTCTAATTTTCGGAAATCCTTACACAATTCTACCTGACTTGTTTCCAACAGCATATTTACACTGTGGTTCTTTCTGCTCAAGGCATCCGCCACCACGTTGGCTTTGCCAGGATGGTAATGAATCCCAACATTATAATCTTTGATTAACTCTAGCCATCTTCTTTGCCTCATGCTTAGGTTAGCTTGCGTGAAGATATACTTAAGACTTTTATGATCAGTATACACTTCACATTTGTTTCCGATGAGATGGTGACGCCATATTTTCAGTGCATGCACTACGACAGCCAATTCCAGATCATGAGTTGGATAGTTCTCCTCATGTTGCCTCAATTGCCTTGTTGCATATGCAACTAATTTTCGGTTTTGCATCAACACGCATCCCAATCCCTGACGTGATGCGTCACAATAGATGTCGAAGCTTTGATGAACGTCAGGTAAAACTAATACCGGTGCTGATGTCATTCATTTTTTCAATTCCTGGAAACTCTTTTCACACCCTGGTGTCCATAAGAATTTCTTTTTCTTTTTCAACAATTGTGTAAGGGGTCTCACAATTGTGGAGAATCCTTCAATAAAACGACGGTAATATCCTGCCATTCCAAGGAAACTACAGATTTGAGTTACCGTTTTCGGTGACTCCCAAAGTAATACTACCTCCACTTTCTTTGGATCTACCGCAACTCCTTCCGCAGTCATTATGTGTCCAAGAAATTCAACCTTATTCTTCTAGAAATCACATTTGCTAAATTTAGCAAACAATTGTTGTTCTCTCAACTTTTCAAGAACTAACATTAAATGTCCGGCGTGCTCTTCCTTCGTCTTGGAGTAGACAAGGATATCATCTATAAACACGACCATAAACTTATCCAGGTATTCTATAAAAACCTTATTCATTAAGTTCATGAAATATGCTGGTGCATTTGTCAAACCGAAAGACATAACTGTAAATTCGTAATGTCCATATCTTGACGAGAATGCAGTCTTCGGAATATCCTCGATCGGATCTTCAATTGATGGTATCCCGATCGGAGATCAATCTGAGAATGCAGTCTTCGGAATATCCTCGATCGGATCTTCAATTGATGGTATCCCGATCGGAGATCAATCTTGGAGAAGACCCCTGCTCCTCTCAACTGATCAAATAGATCATCGATTCTGGGTAGCGGATACTTATTCTTTATCGTCACATCATTGAGTGCACGATAGTCTATACACATTCTAAATCTCTCGTCCTTCTTCTTGACGAACAAGACAGGTGCTCCCCATGGCGATGCACTAGGTCTTATAAACCCTTTTTCCAACAGCTCTTCAATTTGCTTCTTCATTTTTACCAACTCATCTGTGGACATCTGGTATGGTCTCTTAGCTATTGGAGCTGTTCCTGGGACAAGTTCTATAACAAAATCGATATCCCTATCCGATGGCATTCTAGGTAAATCCTCTAGAAAAACATCTGAATATTCCCTGACTATTGGAACATCCTCTAAACTGGCGGCCTTCAGGCTGTTGACCATCAACTGTCCATCTCGCACTACTGTTGCTTCAAACTCAATCCTTCTCCCTTCCGGGCTCTCGACTGATATAACTCTTCGTCCGCAGTACAACACTGCCTTGTTCTTAGTTAACCAATCCATTCCCAGGATAACATCCAGGGTTTGAGTATTCAGTACGATTAAGTTCGCTAGGAACTCTACTTCCTTAATTATTAGTCTTACCCCAGAACTTGGGTGATAATCATTTAGATTGGGGCAAGTGGCAAGGGGCGAGTATGCCAAGGTGGGCCCGATGGGCAGAGGGTATGTGGATGTCTTGCCTTGATCACTCTAAGGACTTAACCTTGCAAGCCTTTGACCAGAGTCAATCATGCAACCACATGTCTCGTATGGGACAGCCTAGCTGATTAATTTGCAATATCTTAACTTTGGTACTACCTTGGTCGGTGTGAGTTCCCGAGTTATGGAGTAATTCACATGGCGCAAGAGGGGGGCCCTGGATGTGGTAACCAGTCCCACCAGTGTTGAAACCTTAGCGGGTGGTATCGGGTTAAGTCAGCGTATTCTAAAGGCTTTGTTATAATCACTCGCCTTTGTGGTGTATGGTTGTATCGTGTGGGTAAAGTGCATAACCTCTGCAGAGAGTAAAACTATTCGGATAGCTGTGCTCACGGTATTGAGCAATGCTCGGGAATTACAGTTAAGGGTTAGCTTAATTAAATGGAAAACTTGGTTGGGATGGCAGGATGCCATATGAAAGGTGAAACTTGACTTAGGCTTGGAAACTTGGTTTACTTGAGAAATACTAAAACTATTATTTACCGTTATTTGTTTTATAGTCTTTATGATCTATTTATTGTATTTGTTCATAAATACCGCTTATTGAAAGGTAGCCATGATAGCCTATCCTTTGGAATAAGCCTTGCATATAGTTACATAGAATTGCATTCTGTGCACAACCTGTTGAGTGCTTTATGTACTCACCCCACAACAACAATAATCAACAGTTGAAGAGTCTACACCTGTGTTGGAGGAGTTCCAGGAGGACACGAGTCATTAGGGTCCGAGCCTTGTCAGTTGCCTGTGGTGAACTGATGAGCTATCTACGTTTTCTACTTTCCGCTGCTTAATTCTTAGTTTATATTTCAAGTCTTGCCCTACGTGGCTTAATAATGTAAGTTGGTCATAAGATCATACACTTAGCTATATCAATAAATGGAGTATTACTTTATTATCGTTGAGTATGATGTGATATGTACCAATGTTGAGCTGTGTGCACTAGCGTTGATCCTGGGACTGGTGCGGTAAACACAGTGGGTTCGAATCAGTGGATTCGGGTCCTTACAGAGGTGGTATCAGAGTATACTGACTGTAGGTCTTGGCCCTAGATAGCATGGTGGTGTCCTGGGAGTGTCCAAACACTATTTTCTAAAGAAAAATCTATAGTTGACTAATAAAACACTCTTGACTCTTCTTATTCTCTACTTCTCGCCTTTGCTGAATCTACCGTTTTATTCCGTTGCGGATGGAGAACTTATTCAAAGTTCTTTGTGGAGCAGATGCCGATCGTTCCGACCTTTGAGGAGTCAGCAGGTGGCTACGCCATGGAGGTGTGGAGAGTTCTTCAGACGCTTGGGGGGTTCTATCGTCCGCTTTACCGAGGAGGCAGCTGGTCCGTCGATAGGCCGATTGTGATGCCCAGTTCTGTAGTAGTGTTGCTTCGTTGATCTGTACCATGCATGCGTTGCTGCTGCAAGTTGCTCCTTGTCATTGTAATTATTGCATGTGTTGTTTGATCGGTTGATGTATTGTCAATGGTAATCTTTGATTTTATTTAGTTTGCGCTTTAGTACATCTCTTTTATAAAAGTTAGTTAATACTCTCTCTGGTCACAAACAATTATCGTTTTGAACATTGACACGTTCTTCAAAACACAGATTTGATTATTAGTTTCTACTATAATATATTTATAAAACCCATAAAATTATAATATTCGAGACAAATCTATGCATATCATTTTCATATATCCAATTTAAATATTTAAAAAGATATTGATAGTCAAAGTTTTGAAAGTTTGACTACACTACTATTCAAAACGACAGCTATTGTGACCAAAGGGAGTATTAGGAAAATGTATGTAACATCCCGAAAAATTCAAAAATATTAAAAAAATGAAAATATTGAAATTTAAAAATGAGATTGAATAAAAATTTCAATTGGAATCAAGATTTTGATATTAAACAATATCTTTTCCTCTTTTATTGCATTCTAATCTTAAGAAAAGAAAGATTTCCAATATTAAACATTTTCATCCAAAACAAATAAACTATAAAAATGAATTTGAGATGTGATCTTTAATTTGAATTTGAATTTTCTGAGTTTTCTAAATTATTGGTTCTTCTTGAGTTTTGCATTAAAAGGAAAGTCAATCTATTGAAAATGGTAAAAGTAAAAAGATAAAAACATAATAGCAATAAAAATCTGCAAAAATAATATTAAAATATTATAAATCGTCAGAACCCTTATCATGCTGCCAAAGATAATCTGAACACATTTAATGAAGATAAGATATTGGAATCATGAAGATTTGAGATCAATTCAGATATTGTCGGATTTATGTAAAAATCAAGAGACCCTATCTTAATCTGAATTTTTTATCATGATGACATAAGATCAATATTTATCTCTGGAAAAATTATAAAAAATTAAATATTAAATTTTTAATTTTAAAAATTCTAAAACTGCAAATAAATAAAGATGTAAATGGGAATGTTAGAATTATTAAAATTTAAATATCAAATATTAAAATCTGATAATTTTAAAGAAGATAAATAATACCATTTTAGATCTTCGCAAAAATTTTAAATAAATATTAACCTTTTGTTGAACTTAAAATAAATGGAAAACAGAATTGGCACAAATTGATATTATGCATTGTCAGAATTTTTAAAAGTTTTAGCAACATTATCTAGGTCTGAAATTTTTACAGAATGACAAAAATTGTGTTATGTTTATTCAAAAAAAGTTAAAAAATTCTTAACTAATCTTGATAGATCGAACCAGCTAAGGAACCTAGTTCTATCCAAACAGCAAAATCATTTGTCTATACCAAAGTGGAACCCACCTGTCATTTGTCTCTTCTTCCCCTCAACCAGAACAGAGCCAACCCAAGGTTCTCTATTTTCTTGGTCAAACAACCTAATTAAGGCAAAAATCAAAGCAATTCAAGCACTCAAACCGACCTAGGTGCCGTATACAACCAAGGAAACGTGTCACTATCACTCAAACCCGGCCATGATCATTACACGTCGCTCTCCACTGTTAAAATTTTGGCGCCGCCCTAGAGCTCGAGTTCACACCTTGACCACCGCCATTGCTCATGTATAAAGCTTCCCCATGCTCCTTGGTACCACCTCTTTCAAACACAGGCGCCAATCTCAACTGAGCCGTCTTCAATTCCACCATGGCCGAGCCTTCCCCATTGCAACCAAAACCGAGCTAGCTCCATGCTTGAAGCATCATTTTTCAATTAATTTTGCATGGAGCAACTATGTCCACAGTCAACTAACACCCTCAAATCAATTCGAGTTTTCCCTCGCTATGGAGCTCCACCACCGCGAGCTCTGCACTGCCGTCGCAACACTCCATCGCGCTGCCGCTACAGACTACCGTGGCTCTGGCAATCGCTTCCTACATCATCAGTGAGGTCGACTTCTTCCGGTTTGACCCTTGCCACAAGCTCCTTACTCTTGCTCTATCTCCTACCGAAGATTGCAGAGGAAGCCGGATCAGGCGTGATTGCTTTCCTTCCGATGGTCCCAATGCCCTGGAGTCTCCCCTCATGCCGAGATCGAGGCACACCTATTGGTTCGACCTGAGCCATGTAATCGACGCAGAACTGTACAACTTCTTCGGTTGCATAACCTTCGACAACGCTACCCTCCGGTCGAGATCGATTCCGTACGTAGGACTTGAGAATTCCCATATACCTCTTGAATGGGTACATTGTCGGTACCCGATTCTGAGAATCTGGACCCTCTGTGTTTTCTGTGCTAGTCCAGGATCACGCTAGCACACACAGTCTTTACAGGGTCGAACATCACAGACATTCACAATGATACCATATTAAACAGTGCAAATATTTATATAAACTGAATTGTACGACCTTATGGTCTCCTTAAATAAGATCAGCCACGCAGGGCTTACATTATCAGAGTATTAAAAGATAACAGTGGAAAGCAAATAAACTTCGTGGAGTCCCATCAACTTGCCACAGGCAACCGACTAGGCTTGCTCCCTAATTGTCCGGCTCTTCGAAGTACTCCTCCTCCCATGCTGGCATAGACTCCTCCACTGATGTTGGGTTGATAGGCAAGGTGGGGTGAGTACTCAAGGCACTCAACAAGTAATGCACAGAATGCATTGCTATTACTATATGCAAGACTTATTCCAAAGAATTGGCTTACTTGGCTCATTTGCATCAATCAGCATTTTTAAACTATTAATTTATTTGGATTAAAAGCAGTGAAACATTTAATAATAGTACTAAGTTCTTTAAACAGTTTTTCTCCGTAAACTTGGCACACAGCCCTAATCAATTCATTTTCACACTGGCACACAACCACCCCTTCCACATTTTATTTTTGAAGATCTAACCATTGACTGTAATCCACGAGCAATGTCCAGTACCGCGGACATGGCTATTCGAATAGATTTGACACTCTGCAGAGGTTGTACACTTTACGCACAAGATATAGCCACTCACCACAAAGGTGATTGCCCGCAACAAAGCCTTTGAGGAACCTCTACCTTAACCAATGAACCTCTCCGGTATTGCCTTCACTATCACTCCCCTCACATAGAGCCGAAGTATAGGACAGGCCAACACCGTTGGATGGGCACCAAGTCAGAGCAGTGCACGCCCCAAACAGATACACCCCCGTGTACTGTCACCCTGAGGTTTCAGAGGAAAGATATCAGAATCGTAATCAACTAGGTCTGTCCCATACCAGACATATGGTTGTATGGGTGACTCAGTTCAAACACTTGCAAGGTGAAGTCCTTAGCTAACAAAGGCAAGACTTTCATCACTCAACAATGGCACACAGCCCAATGTGGCACATGAACTCACAACTCTCATCAACCCTTTGCCACACAGGCCCACCCGGCACAAAGTCTCCTGCAACTTGCCCTAGTCTAAATTATTTTCCCACCCAGTTGATTATTGTGCAGCGCATGCCAACATTAACTCAGCATCAGTACAGAACCACACAAGTCTCCGTACTCAATTTCATCACGTGGCATCACCTCACCATTTTTAAAATACATTCAATATTTCATTAGTCACTATTGTGGCATTTTCCAAAAGTTCATTCATGACACGCTGCAGGGCTAAGCATCTAATCACGGTCTAGCCTCCCGAGTTGGCATCATATTAATATCCAACAAGTATGAATAATCTTAGGGTGACAATGATTTTAGGGCATACATATAGTAATTTCAAGGTGGCAATAACAATATGGGTTGATTAGGTACATTACCAAAATTAATTTAAATTCATTTTTAATTAACTTAGCATGCATAATTTCAAAACAACATACATTTAAAAACTGGGATCAAAATGGTCAAAGGATCACTTGCCTCCGAAGAGTTGCTGGTCCTGTTCCAAATCTTGATCTTAAGCGACGAACTCTTCTTCGAAACTTCCCGGCAAATTTGTGTCTACGCGTAAAAATTATATATGCAATAAATAACCAAAACAGTAGACTACATAACCTAAAAAATTCACCTCAATCGGAGTTAAAATGCAAAAGTTATAGCTTTTTAAAGTTTTAAATAAAATGTAAATCAGAAAATATAAAAATCCCGAATTAACTTATTTATTTTTCTATTGAAAACTCGATTTATTGCGTTAGCATGACGTTAGCCGACACGTGGCGCTTTCTAGTGCTGCCACGTCGCCTCGGTCGGTGGACTGGGTCCACGGCCTGGCTCTGGTCCACGGTGGACTCGGTCCACAGAACAGTGCACCTGGCCCCCACCACCTGACGTCAGCCTTGACGTCACTGATGACGTCACCTGACCAGCCTCGAGATTCATGCACGAACACGTGGCGCAATCATGGCCGTCAAAAGATCAATGGCTAAATCTCACGCGCTGCGCCAGAATGCGCGTGACACGCGTCGGCCATCGAGCAGGCCGACGGATCCAACAGCCAACTCACGCGCGGACCTGGCGACGCTTTGCGCTCCACGCCGCCATGCCTCACGCATCCAACGGCGCTCACAAATCCAACGGCCAGCGCACGCACCGACTCGGCGACGCCTCGGCTCTCGCGAAGACAAGCGGCGAAATCTCAGCGGTTCGCTTGAAATCAACGGCCGAGACTTGGTCGCGCCCCGGACAACTCGCACATGCGTCCTCACGTGATTTGGCGAGGGTGCGGCGGCATCCGTGCCACACGTTCAAATCCGAACGGCGCGGATTTACGCAACACCGCTCGAGCTCGCAATCACCACACAGATCCAATCCAACGGCCCACGGTACCCGAGCGGTTTATTGTTCGCCCTAGCGACGTGGCATTATCACAAGCGTTCAAAAACGATCCAAAGGCCCAGATCGCATGTAATACAAGAACTCAAGATGTAATCTCTAACATCCATACTAGATCTAACGGTTAGTATTCACGCTAGGATTTAAAAAGGAGATAGAGGACGTGGACGAACCAGGATCGTGCGATGTGGATCGAACGGTCGGCGAGGTTTGGCGAGGTCGACAGCGACGCTGAAGAGAAGGGCTGCTGGCGCTGAGGAAGACTACGCAGCCACGGCGCAACGGTGATTCTCCGGCGTGAAGAACTGGTCCACTCGACACGGCTTGGCAAGGGCGTTACTCCGGCGGCCTTGGCGACGGCGGAGATGAACTGGCGGCGGCGGAATGAGGCAAAAATGCGGCGGAGTGGTGCAGCTACAATGGCGAGCTTTTGTGGGCAAACGGCGGCGACTCGTGAGGCGTGCGAGGAGTCAAAAGATGCAGCATGAAGAGCTCTGCCAGACGCACTAATCGGTGCACTTAAAGGAGCCTCGATGTGCGTGCTGCATGCGGTGAAACCGGCGGTAACGGTCGGTGGCGTTAACTTCGGCGATTATGCGGGCGAAGGGACGTGGTGT
Organism: Otatea glauca; assembly: GCA_036346275.1. Taxonomy (NCBI): domain Eukaryota; kingdom Viridiplantae; phylum Streptophyta; class Magnoliopsida; order Poales; family Poaceae; genus Otatea; species Otatea glauca. The sequence goes on along the minus strand of CM070732.1, from coordinate 20,886,465 downwards.
CATCTCATCCGTCAACGCGGACTCGATCGGAAGGCCAACAAAGCACGATGACGTGGCGCACTCACAACCGTTCGATCACGATCGGATGGCGCGATCCTACGGTTTCGGCTTGCTGGGCCGGGCTAAGCACAGTGCTGGGCCGGCCCAATACTATTCACTACTTTTTAAAAACATTTTTGATTTAAAATAAATCAGATAAATAAACAAAGCCAAAATAAATAGCAAAAATTCCGGAAAAATCCAGAAAAATTCTGGAAAATATTTTGAGACATTTGGATCTCAAATAAAATATTTCCAGAAAAACTTTGCTTAAACTTTTGCAATATTTTTATTGATTTCAAGAAGCCCTTATTTGAATAAATGCAAATAAATTCCCAAGAATTCCAAAAATCAAAATAACTCCAAAATTTAAAATATAGAAATTTTTAGGGTGTTACAAACCTCCCCCCTTAACAGAATCTCGACCCCGAGATTCAGGGCTGACTACAGAATAGATCTGGAAACTCCTTCTTCAGATCTTCTTCTCGTTCCCACGTCGCCTCACTTTCTGAATGATTGCTCCATTGAACTATGCAAAAGTGCGTTGACTTGTTCCTAGTTTCTTTGTCCATTGTGTCCAGAATCTTCACCGGATGCTCTTTATAAGTCAGATCTTCTTGTAGCTCGATTGCTTCCAGAGGTGTTTGTTCTTCTGGCACCCGAAGACATTTCTTCAATTGCGACACATGGAATACATCATGTACTTCTGCCAGTGACTGTGGCAATTCTAATTGGTACGCAACTTCACCTCTATGACTCAGGATCTTAAATGGTTCGACATATCTGGGTGCGAGCTTTCTTTTTGCATGGAATCTTCGAACTCCTTTGAGTGTTGTAACTCTGAGATACACAAAATCTTCAGGTTCAAAGCTCAATTCCCTGCGACGGTTGTCGGCATAACTCTTCTACCTTGATTGAGCAATCTTCAGTCTTTCCCTGATTATGGTGATCTGTTCTTCCGCTTTCTGAAGTATATCCTGATGAGGACATCACTAGCTCACACGTAGAAGATTCAGTTAATATACAAGGGCCAATGACTCGAGCCGGTACACGGCGCCTTGGACAAAAGGTGAATTCGTTTTTGAAACAAATCAATTATTTAATTTCAGAACAAATGATACTACCTAATGATTGTTGTTTACTTATTACATGCGAAGGCGCCTCAGAAGAAATATTTGTGAAAGACAAAGGATACCCTGAAGAACAAGAGGATTAAAATGGCTGCATGCAAGAAAAAGGAACAATTCTCATTTTTGTTGCACGCGACGCCACTTATTGTCAGCAATGGAAAATTCTTGCCATATTTTTTTGTTGAGGTGCATGCATGGAAGGTCCACCTATTGTTCCAGCCGTGAGGGAGAATTCTTGATCCTAATTTTATGGCATTACATCACCATGGCGCACACTAGAAAATCAACACTTCCTATTTTTGTGGATTCACTAAAAGGAAGTTTGCATGCATGCAACTTGGAGCACGCAGGAACATGTTTTTATTCTACTTTTCTTGGGAGAAAGGGGTTTTTTTCCCGGGGGGGGGGGATTTTGGTTTAGCTATTGTTATTGTAAGGCCTCTTGGCCCCAAATACTTGAAGTCTCAATTTAATCATTCATCATCGAGTGATTTGTCTTCCGCTGTTGCTCTTTCAATTCTCGTCGAATTGCTCGAGTCGTTCTTCGTGAACAGGTCAATCGTGTTATGACATGGTTGATAACCAATTGAGGAGTGGTTTAGCGATTGCGAGGTTGCTAGTCGCGTTCTTGGATCGTGGTTAGCCACCCCTTCGTCAAAGTCACAAATCGCCCTTCGGAAATTCCTCCTACGACGGAAGATCGGGACCAAACACGTGCGCACGCATCTTAAGTCGAGGTGTGTGCATATCATATCCAGACCAAAAACATATCGTTCACCGGTCTCATTCCAATTCAACGGTGTTCGACAAGATCGGCCATACAGAGCTTCAAATGGAGACATCTGTAAACTTGCCTGATAACTGTTATTATAGGTGAACTCAGCATAGTGCAAACACTTGTCCCAAGAAGTGGAATATGCTAAAGCACAAGTTCTCAGCATATCTTCCAATATCTGGTTAACTCTCTCAGTTTGACTATCTATCTGTGGATGGTATGCTGTGCTGAAATTTAGACGAGTTCCCATTGCCTCATGCAGTTTACCCCAAAACCTTGAGGTAAATTGAGTACCTCTGTTAGATACTATGTTCTTCGGTACCCCGTGCAGACAAACGATCCTTGCCATGTAAAGTTCTGCTAACCGGTCTCCTGAGTAAGTGGTCTTTACCGGTATGAAATGCGCAACTTTAGTTAAACGATCCACTATAACCCATATGGAGTCATACCCTCCTTGAGTTCTAGGTAAACCGATTATGAAATCCATACCAATTTCTTCCCATTTCTATTCGGGTATCTTTAGGGGTTGCAATAATCCTGTTGGCCTTTGATGCATAGCTTTAACTCCTTGACATATGTCACATAATGCGACATACTCAGCAATTTCCCGCTTCATGCTTGGCCACCAAAATCTTTCCTTTAGGTCTTGGTACATTTTGGCACTTCCTGGATGGATTGAATACTTGGAGTCATGAGCTTCCTCCAAGATTAACTGCTTCAGTTCCTTTTTGTTCGGCACACAGATGAGTCCTTTGAACCACATGGTGCCTTCGTCATCCAATTTGAAATCCTTTGCCTTGCCTTCATCCATCATAGACTTGACTCTTTTGATCTTATCATCATCTTTTTGTTCTTCTCTGATCTGGTCTTCTAGGGTAGGTTTTACCTCCAAAGTAGCCAAAAATCCCTCTCGCACTACTTCCAACCTCATTTCCTGAAATTCCTTACTCAACTCACTCTGACTTGATTTCAACAGTGTATTTACACTGTGGCTCTTCCGACTCAGGGCATCAGCCACAATGTTGACTTTACCAGGATGGTAATGGATTCGAACATTGTAGTCTTTAATCAACTCTAGCCATCTTCTTTACCTCATATTTAAGTCAGCTTGCGTGAAGATGTACTTGAGGCTCTTATGATCTTTTTACACTTCACATCTATTTCCGATGAGATAGTGACACAATAACTTCAGTGCATGCACTACGGCGGCCAATTCCAAATCATGGGTCGGATAATTCTCCTCATGTGGCCTCAATTGCCTCGACGCATATGCAACTACCTTTCTGTTTTGTATCAATACGCACCCCAATCCTTGCCGCGATGCATCACAATAGATGTCAAAGCTTTGATGAACATCAGGTAAAACCAATACTGGTGCTGACGTCAGCCGCTTCTTCAACTCCTGGAAACTCTTTTCACATTCTGATGTCCACAAGAATTTCTTTTCCTTCTTTAACAATTGGGTAAGGGGCCTTGCAATTGTAGAGAATCCTTCAATGAAACGACGGTAATATCCTGCCATTCCAAGGAAACTACGGATTTGGGTTACCGACTTCGGTGGCTCCCAATGCAATACTGCTTCTACTTTGCTTGGATCTACTGTAACTCCTTCATCAATCATTATATGCCCAAGAAATTCAACCTTATCCTTCCAGAAGTCGCATTTGCTAAATTTAGCGAACAACTGTTGTTCCCTTAACTTTTCAAGGACTAGCCTTAAATGTTCAGCGTGCTCTTCCCTCGTCTTGGAGTAGACAAGGATGTTATCTATAAACACGACCACGAACTTATCCAGGTATTCCATAAAAACCTTATTCATTAAGTTCATAAAATATGCTGGTGCATTCGTCAATCCAAAGGACATAACTCTGAACTCATAGTGCCCATATCTCGACGAAAATGCAGTCTTCGATATATCCTCCGATCGGATCTTCAACTGATGATACCCCGATTGGAGATCAATATTGGAGAAGACTCCTGCTGCTCTCAACTGATCAAATAGGTTATCAATCCTGGGTAGCGGATACTTATTCTTTATCGTCACATCATTGAGTGCACGATAGTCTATACACATCCTAAAACTCCCGTCCTTCTTCTTAACGAACAGAACTGGTGCTCCCCATGGCGATGAACTAGGTCTTATAAACCCTTTTTTCAATAGCTCTTCAATCTGCCTCTTCATCTCTACCAACTCATATGTGGACATCCGGTAGGGTCTCTTAGCTATGGGAGCTGTCCCTGGTACAAATTCTATAACGAACTCGATATCCCTATCCGGCAGCATCCCAGGTAAATCCTTCGGAAAAACATCCGGATATTCATTGACCACCGGTACATCCTCTAGGCTGACGGTCTTCATGTTGTTGACCATCAACTGTCCATCCCGCAATATCGTTGCCTCAAATTCAATCCTCTTCCCATTCGAGCTCTCAATTGATATGACTCTTCGTCCGCAGTCCAATACTGCCTTGTGCTTAGATAACCAATCCATTCCCAGGATAACATCCAGGGTTTGTGTATTTAGGATAATTAAGTTCGCTAGGAACTCTATTCCATTAATTATTAGTCTTACCCAGAACATCCTACTTTGGATCGGAGTTCTGACCCAGGGGATTGGACTATAAGCACACATTTAAGATTCACAATATCCAATTCATTTCGAACAGCAAAATTTCAGGAAACAAATGAATGTGAAGCTCCAGAATCAAATAAAACAGTAGCTGATACTAAGTTTACTAGGAACTTACCCAGTACAACGTCCGTAGCATTCTGGACCTCATCCGCGGTGATGTGGTTGACTCGGCCTTGCGTGGTTGCTTGAGACGGTGTAACATCCCAAAATTTGGCTTAATTAAGTTTTTATTTCTTAAATGTGCATGTATGATTTTCTGGAATTTATTTGGATTTTTCTGAATTTATTTGAATTAAATTCAAATCAGGTTTATTGCCTTTTATTCAAATCTATTTAAATTTATGCAAAGTTAAAATAAAGTTTTGCCAAAAATATTTTATTTGGGTCCAGAATGGCTCAAAGTATTTTTGAGATTTTTCTTGGATTTTTCCTAATAGTTTTATTGTCTGAAACAAATAAAATGAATCACTAGAATTGTTTTAAATCAAAAATATTTTAAAATCCAATGAACAGTAACGGGCCGGCCCACTACTGTGTGGCCCAGATAGCCCGCGCGGCCCGCTTCAGCTGAAACCCTAAACCTAAGGAAGCCGACCGTTGGATCGAGATCCAACGGCTCCTCTTTCGCCGCGTTGTCAAAGCGCCTGGGCCGTTGGATGGACGCCGCGTGGACGCGCTGGATGCAGCCGCGTCATCTCTCCGTGTCGCCGCCGGAATCCGCCGCCGCCACGAGGTCATCCTCGGAGTCCGTGCTGGGCACGCCTCCCCGTGCTACTATTTAAGGCGCTGACGCGGGCACGGAACCCCTCACCTCGCGCCGCGCATCTTTCGCAAGGCCCGGAGCTCCGAGTCGCCGTCGTTCGCGCAAGGAAGCTCGCCGGAGTTGGTGGTTCTCGCTGTGGTGGTTTCCGCGGGTTTTCGTCGCCGTCGTTGAGTCTCCGCCGCCACCAGTGCCCTCACCGAGATCGCCAGACCGAGCCGCATTGAACCGCAGCTTCTCGTCGTGTGAAACTCGCCGGAGCACCGCGTAGCGCACCGTCTTCTTCGTCACCGGTAAGATTCCGCCGTCGCGCTTCCATCGTCGGACCAGAAGCTCGGGGGCCGTCAGATCTAGATCGGTTGGTCGATGCGCTGCCACGTCGCGCGTGATCGCTGGCCATCCGATCGTGTTTCGCACGGATCGAACCGTGCGAGTAGCCAACCGGATCGCGCCGCGTGTCGCATGTAACCCGGCGTGGTGCGCCGAGTCCACCGTGGTCGGGCGCGATGGACCGAGTCTATGCACCGGAACCACGTGGCGAAGATTCGATTGGTGGCGCCCGGGTCGACGCGTCGCGTGCCGTCATGATGACGCAATAATCGGTTTTTAGAATAAAATAAATCTGTTAATTCTGAATTTCGATTTTGTGATTTGATTTATTTCAAACTTCAAAAGGCTATATCTTTTGCATCTTAACTCGGATTTGAGTGATTCCAATTTCTAAAAATTTGTAAAATTGAGATCTATTTAATGGTGAAGTTTATTTGATTTTTGGAGTTCAATTGCTCTCTGTTTTGGCATTTATTTGCTTTTCTTCTTGATGCGCGTGAGACGTTGAATTGTGCGACGCTTGGAGGAAGATCCAAAGAACTCAAGAGCAAGTTCCGACCAGATCAGGACCTATTCCAAGGCAATTTGTGCTTTGATCATGTTGAACCCATGTTTATAAAATTGCTATATTTGTTTTACCCTATTGCATATATTTCAAGTATACAATTGTTTCAAATTAGATTGGGTTTAGCTAATATACCAGATTGATCTATACCCTACCTTGTCATTGTATGCCATGATCCATTGTCACCCAAGATTGGTTAAATATAGTTGGTTAATAATTATAATCAACATTGGAGGATTAGTCCGTACTAGTTGCTTAGTCATGCCACATCATCACATGTGTCAGAATCATTGATAATTAATCTTGATTAATGGAATATGGAACAATGTTATGAACTTGTGTGTCATGTGGGATCACACGATGAGATTGAGTTGTTGTGGCGAGTCATGTCACGCAACGATGTTGAATTGTTGATGGCACGTGGTGCTTGGTAATCAACTGGGTGATAATAACTTAGATTGGGGCAAGTGACAAGGGGCGAGTGTAACACCCTAATTTTTGCTCTAATTTAAATTTTGGAGTATTTTTTTTATTTTTGTGAGTTTTTGGGAATTTATTTAAAATTTATTTGGAATTATTCAAATATAGCCTTCCTTGAAAACAATTAAATAATGGAAAAGTTTTTGCAAAGTTTTATTGCAAATATTTTAATTAAGTTCCAAATATCTCAAAGTATTTTCTCGAATTTTTCTAGAATTTTTCTCGCTATTTTAAAAGCCCCAAATAATTTAATTGAATTTCTAGAATTATTTTTATTCAAAAGGATTTAAAATCCGGAATAGTGTCTGGGCGAATCGTTGGACCGGCCCAAGATCGTGCCTAGGCCCAGCCGTCGCCGCCCACGCACCCACCCGCGAAACCCTAGCCGCCGCGTTTCGCCTGCTGGATCAACATCGCGCGATCGGGAATCATCACGCCACCCCATTGTTCTCGCCCGCTGGATCGCCGCGCATGGATGCCCGGATTTCGCCACGCCGTTTCTTCCTCGCGAGATCGCCGAGCAATGGCCGCCGCATGTCCGCCATTTCGCCAAGATTTCGCGCACGCCGAGGCGCTTATTTAGTCGCGCCGCCACCGCGTGACGCCGCACTCCTAGACACGCTCAGTAGCCCTAGCGCACGCCCCGAACGCTCCGGTTGCTCACAAAGCTCGCCGTAGTTGTTCCCTGCGCCGCCACGGTTCTCCGACGCTTGCCGCCACGGTCCACTCCTGCCGTCGCCGAGGTCACGAGCACCGCTCGGCGAGCGCGCCGAACGCGCTAGATCTTCTCGCCGGAGCCACCAAACGCCGTCGACTACATCATCTTCCTCATCTCCGGCAAGCTTGCACCGCCGACGCCATCGTCGGACTCGAGCATCGTTGACCATCGGATCGCAAGGAGGGTAAGGATCGTGCCACGCCGCCCTTCTCTCGCTTACATTTAGTTTGTATACGTGCTGTTAGATGCGTTATGGACGGTGCGGATTAACCCCAAGGTTTACACGTTAGCTAAATCTTGATCGTTAGATCTAGAACGAACGGCTTGGATTAGATCTAATGTCCGCGATATGTTTTAGTCTTAGCCGTTGGATCGTTAGTGAACGCGTAAGATTGAGCCACGTCGTGCCTTGAATAGTAAAACTACCGTAACTGAGCCGTTGGATCGGATCTGAACGGTTGAGTTGGATCCGGTTTTGTCTAGGATCCGCGCTGCTCAAATTTGAGCGTCGCGGCGGAGATGACGCCGCACCCCATCGAATCCCGTGGCCGACGCGTGTGCGCGTTGATCGAGAGAGAGACCAGATCCAACCGTTGGTTTCGCGCACCGCTGGATGCGTGACGCGTGGGGCGTGGAGTACGGCGTCGCGAACCGCGCGGGTGAGATCCGACCGCTGGTTGAGCGAAGCGGTTCGATCTGCCGCGTGTCGCGTCGGGATTGGTGCGCCGCCGCCGCCGACGCCAAGGGTTGCGTCACCCGGTGCGCAGCGCCGGTGCCTCCGGTCCACGGTGGACGAGCCAACCCGTGAGACTCATCCATAGATCAGAGCGACGTGGCGGCCTCTGGGCGTGCCACGTGTCGTGCTGACGTCATCGCTGACGTCATAAATATTTTCATATATAAAATATTTCGACGGAAATTCATTTCGGTGCTGACGTCATCATGAGGCATGCTGACATCATAAATGCGAATTTCCAGTATAAAAATAATTTGGAAAAATCGGATTTTCTTAATTTCTGTATTTTCAGATTTTATTCAAACTTCAAATGACTATAACTTTTGCATTTTAACTCGGATTTGGGTGATTCAAATTTCTAAAAATTCATAAAATTGTGAGCTATTTATTGGTGAATTTTATTTGAATTTTTGAGGACATATATCTTCTGTATTGGCTATTTATTGTATACTTTGTTTGTACGCGTAGACGTAAATTTGCCGGGAAGTTTCGAGGAAGAATTCGTCGCTCAAGACCAAGCTTCGGAACACGACCAGCAACTCTTTGAAGGCAAGTGATGCTTTGATCATTTTGATCCCAGATTTTAAAATGTAATTTATGCTTTGAAACTATGCATGCTAATTATTTAAAATGAATTTAAATTAATTTGGGATAATGTAGTTAATCAACCCATTTTGTTATGCCACCTTGAATTATTAATTGTATGCCTAGATCATTGTCACCCTAAGTTTTGATTATATTAGTTGGATGTTAATATTGTGCCAACACGGAGGCTAGACCGTGAGTAGATGCTTAGCCTTGCAACGAATCATGAATGATCTTTCGGAAAAATGCTACAATATTGATTAAAGACATATTGAATGTATTTTGAAAAGTGGTGTGATGATGCCACATGTTGAGATTGAGGTACAAAGAACTGTGTGGTTCCGCATCGATATTGAGTTATTCTTGGCATGTGTTGCACAATAATCAATCGGGTGGAAAATGATTTAGACTGGGCAAGTGGCAAGAGGTCATTTGTGTGTGTGGGCTGTGTGGCATTGGGTTGTTGAGTGATGTGAGTCTGTGTGCCACATTGGGGTGTGTGCCCTTGTTGAGTGTTGAAAGTCTTGCCTTGGTCGATTAAGGACTTCACCTTGCAAGCCTTTGATCCGAGTCACCCGTACAACCACATGTCGACATGGGACAGACCTAGTTGACTAGGGTTACGATATCTTTCCTCCGATACCTCGGGGTGACAGACACGGGGTGTATCTGTATGGGGAGCGTGACACGTGCTACGGCTTGGTGCCCATCCAACGGTGATTGGCCGGTCCTATACTTCGGCTCTGTGTGAGTGTCGGGACCCGAATATGCAAATCCGGACCCTCTGTGTATACTGCACTAGTCCAGGATCATGCTAGTGCACACAGGCTCAACATAAGTAAATATCACAATCATACATAGCGAAAACATTAGGAAAGACATCATATGATATATACTACTAGTTAAATGACCTCGGGGCCCACTTACATGACTATGCCTCGCAAGGTGAATAATATATTAAATCTGCAATGAATGAAAACGTAGACAACCCCTCAAGATACCACAGTAATCGACAAGGCTTGCGCCCTAAACATTCGTCTTCTCTTGGAATCTTTCCTCCGGCATTGATGTAGACTCTTCAACTGGTGAGGTTATTGTTGGCAAGGGTGAGTACTTAAAGCACTCAACAAGTTGTGCATGTAATGCAATTCTATGTAACTATATGCAAGGCTTATTCCAAAGGATAGGCTATCATGGCTATTTTGCAACAGAGCAAAGATTTACTGAACAAATACAATAAATAGATTGTAAAGACGGTAAAACAAATAACAATAATGATAGATTCAACTTTTCTCAAGTAAACCAAGTTTCCAATCTTAAGTCAAATTCCATCTTCCATATGGCATTCGCCATCCCAACCAAGTTGTTCATTTTAATTAAACTAACCCTTAATCAGTAATTCCGAGCATTGCTCAATACCATGAGCACGGCTATCCGAATAGTTTCACACTCTGCAGAGGTTATGCACTTTACCCACACGGCATGATATTCTCTTTGCGCCGCCATTAGCACACTTCCTTTGGTGTGCTTGCAGAGAAATCATGACAAAGCCTTTACAATGCTCGCTTAATCCAAGATTACCCGTTAAGGTTTCAACACGGTGGGTCGAAAACCACAAACAGGGCCCCTCTTGCGCCATGTGAATTACACCATAACTCGGGAACTCACACCACCAATGATAGTACCTGTGTTAAGGCATTACAAATTAATCACTAGGCTGTCCCATTACAACATGTGGTTGCATGATTGACTCAGTCAAAGGCTTGCAAGGTTAAGTCCTTAGTGTGATCAAGGCAAGACATCCACATACCCTCGCCCATTGGGCCCACCTTGGCATACTCGCCTTGCCACTTGCCCCAATCTAAGTGATTATCACCCGCTTGATTACCAAGCACCACGTGCCATCAACAATTCAACATCGTTGCGTGACATGACTCGCCACAACAACTCAATCTCATCGTGTGATTCCACATGACACACAAGTTCATAACATTGTTCCATATTCCATTAATCAAGATTAATTATCAATGATTACGACACATGTGATGACGTGGCATGGCTAAGCAACTAATACGGACTAATCCTCCAATGTTGATCATAATTATTAACCAACTATATTGAACCAATCTAGGGTGACAATGAATCATGGCATACAATGACAAGGTAGGGTATAGATCAATCTGTATAATAGCTAAGCCCAATCTATTTTGAAACAATTGTATTTTTGAAATATATGCAATATTATAAAACAAACATAGCAATTTTATAAACATGGGTTCAACATGATCAAAGCACAACTTGCCTTAGAATAGGTCCTGATCTTGATCTGAAGCTTGCTCTTGAGTTGTTGGATCTTCCTCCGAAACGTCGCACAATTCAACGTCTACGCGTATCGAAGAAGAAAAGCAAATAAATACCAAAACAGAGAGCAATTGAACTCCAAAAATCAAATAAAATCCACCATTAAATAGATCTCAATTTTACAAATTTTTAGAAATTTGAATCACTCAAACCGAGTTACGATGCAAAAGATATAGTCTTTTGAAGTTTAAAATAAATACTGAAATCAGAAATCAGAAATTGAATTTAACAGATTTGTTTTTATTCTGAAAAACCGGTTTATGACGTCAGCATGACATCAGCCCTGATTCAAACCAATCGGACGCTGCCACGTGTCCCGGCATATAGACCCGGTCCACGGCGTTGGGTTGGTTCACCGCAGACGCGTCCATAACGCCGATGCTTGCGCCGACACGCGGCAAGTCACGATTGGTTGCAACGACGGTGCGATCTAGAGCGCACGGGTTTGATCGGACGGCTACCGATCTCACGCGACGTGGCAAGCACACCCGCCGGGATCTAGATTTAACGGTCGGCGCTACGTAGACGCGTTCATCGTTCTTGCGGCGTCGTGGCACGATCTAGACCCTTCACCGAGATCCGACGGCCAAGCTTCAACGTGGCGATGGCAACGCGGCGGCGCAACTTCACCGGACGTGAGAACGACGACCTCGCCACGACGTTCGGCGATTTAAACGGCGATGACTCTTCACGGATCCGACGCGCGCGGTTTGGCGATCTCGATGGTGGCACCGTGACGGCGAAAGATCAACGGCGGCGACGAAACCGAGCGAAAACCACGCGCAAGGACCTCCACTCGGCGAGCTCCCTCGAGCGAACGACGGCGACACGAGCCTCGGGCTTTGGAAAGATGCGCGCGCGAGGTAAGGGGTTCCGTGCCGCGTCGGCGCTTTAAATAGCCTGACGGAAGGCGGTCCGCCCGGACTCAAGACGGCTCGTGGCGGCGGCGACTCGGCGACGACTTCGGAAGACGACGCGGCTTCATCCGGACGCCCACGCGCCGCTCAATCAACGCCCCGAAGCGCCAACGACGCGGCGAGATCTCGGCCGTTGGGTCTCGATCCAACGGTCGGGATTTCTTAGGCCTAGGGTTTTGGCCGAAGTAGGCCGCACGGGCTATCTGGGCCGCACAGTGCATGGGCCGGCCCGTTACTGTTCATCGCTTTTTCAAAAGGTTTTCTCAATTAAATTAATTCCAGAAATTCGTTTTATTTATTTTAGGCAATAAAACTATTAGGAAAAATCCAAGAAAAATCTCAAAAATACTTTGAGACATTCTGGACTCAAATAAAATATTTTTGGCAAAACTTTATTTTAACTTTGCACAGATTTAAATAGATTTGAATACAAGGCAATAAACTTGATTTCAAATAAATCCAGAAAAATCCAAATAAATTCCAGAAAATCATAAATGCACATTTAAGCAATAAAAACTTAATTAAGCCAAATTTTGGGATGTTACAAACCTCCCCCTTAATGTAATCTCACCCAGAGATTGGGGCTAACTAGAGAATAGGTTGGAAATTCGACTTCAATCTTCTTCTCGCTCCCTGTGGCTTCACTCTCGAATGATTGCTCCATGAACTCGCAAAGCGAATAGACTTGTTTCGGTCTTGCGCCCATAACATCCAAAATTACGATCGGTTGCTCTTTATAAGTCAAATCTTCTTGCACTCTATTGCATCCAATGGGGTTTGTTCTCTGGCACTCTGAGACACTTCTTAAGCTGCGACACATGGAATACATCATGCACTCGCCAAGGATCGAGGCAACTCTAATCGATAAGCTACCTCTCCTCGACGGCTCGTAATCTTGAACGGACCGACATATCTTGGCGCAAGCTTCCTTTAACATGAAATCTTTTAACGCCCTTAAGAGGGGTAACCACGAGATACACATGATCTTCGGTTCAAAACTCAAATCTCGACGACGATTATCTGCGTAGCTCTTCCGCCTTGGTCGTGCTATCTTCAACCTCTCTCGATCATTGCAACTTGACTTTCGGCTTCCTCGAGAATATCTGGCCCAAAAACCAAACGTTCTCCTGTCTCGTTCCAATTTAACGGGGTACGACAAGCACGCCCATACAACGCCTCAAACGGTGACATCTGCAGGCTAGCTTGATAGCTGATATTGTAACTGAATTCTGCATATGGCAAACTTTTATCCCATGACGTAGCATAAGCTAAAGCACAAGCTCTTAACATATCCTCTAAAATCCGATTTACTCTTTCAGTCTGACCATCTGTCTGCGGTGATATGTCAGATCAAATCCGCATAAGTCCCCATTGCTTCATGCAACTTGTTCCAACACCTTGAGGTGAATTGGGTACCTCTGTCCGACACAATCTTCTTGGGCACTCCATGCAAGCATACAATCCTTGACCTGTACAACTCCGCTAAACGATCTCCCAAGTAAGTGGGCTTTACTGGGCTAAAACGAGCGACCTTGGTTAGACGATCCACAATAACCCAACTGGAATCGTAACCTTTCTGAGTCTTAGGTAAACCGGTGATAAAGTCCATTCCGATTCCCTCCCACTTCTATTCCGAATTTTCAACTACCGCAATAAACCAATGGTCTTTGATGCATGGCTTTTACTCTCGACATACGTCGCATAAAGCAACATGCTCGGCTACTTCACGCTCATATTAGGCAACCAAAATCCCTCTTTCAAATCTCGTACATCTTAGCACTTCTGGATGAATTGAATACTCGTAATCATGAGCTTCTTCCAAAATCAACTGCTTTAATCTCTTTCTTATTCAATACATAGCTTTGACCTTTAAACTGTGTGGTTCCTTGGTTATCCTCGGTAAAATGCTCACTAAGCCTTCATCCTTCGACCCACTTCGATCCGATCTTCAAGCATTGGCTTAACTTTCAAAGCAGCTATAAATCCTTGTGAAACCACTTCTAATTTCAACTTTTGAAACTCTTTGCACAATTTCTATTGATCACTTGATATTGGTGTATTGGTACTATGGCCTTTACAACTTAAGACATCGGTACCACATTAGCCTTCCTGTGATGATAACGGATCCCAACATTATAATACTTAGTCAACTCCAACCATCCTCTTCGCTCCATGTTAAGGTGCGACCTTGACTCTTATGGTCCGTACATATTTCCATCAATATGATGATGCAACAACTTCAAGCACGCACTATAGTAGCAATTTCCATTTCATGCGTAGTATAGTTTTCTTCATGTGGCCTCAACTGCCCCGACGATAGGCAACAACTTTGCCTTCTCGCATTAACACACATCCAAGATTTGGTCTTAAGGCATCATAGTATATATCAAAGCTGCGTTTGCACAACCGCCACACTAAGACGGGTGCTATCGTCAAACGCGTTTCCTCAATCCGTAAAACTCTTTTTGGTATTGCGGTGTCCATGCAAACTTCTTCTCTTAATGGCCTAAGCGGTCCGGTTGTTCCCACGTAACATTGCTTGTGGTTGGATCCACGGTAACTCTTTTAGCAATCATCTCATGGCAAGAAATTCAACTTTCTCCTTTCAAAAGTCACATTTGCTAAACTTAGCATACAACCATTGGTCTAGCCATCTTTCCAACACTAATCCCAACTGCTCGCATACTTTACTTTTGACTTGAAGCAAACAAGGACATCCCACCTATACACCATAACAAATCGACCAAATTCCCCATGGAACTCCATTCGTCATGTCCATAAATTCAGAATGGCATTGATCATTCTAGCGCATACCTCTGTAACCTCATAATCGCCTATCTGCGTGAGAAAACTCGACCTAAGAACATTTTACGCACGTGTTCGAACTAATGATAACTCGATCAAGATCTATTCTTGAGGACACTCCGGCTCCTTTTGGTGATCAAACAAATTACGATCCGGCGTGAATACTTACCCTTTTAATCATCACTTCATTAAATGCTCGACGGTCGATACACCTCCTTAAGCTCCCATCTTCAAGCAGAACAGGCGCTCCCCATGGTGACAACTGGCTCTAGCGAAGCATTTTTCTATGACTCTTCGATCTGCTTCTTTATCTCAACTAGCTCATCAATAGGCATTCGATGAGGTATCTTTACTTTTGGTGCTGTATCAGGCACTAACTCACTAACAAACTTGATCTCTCGATCCGATGGGATTCTTAGGAAACACATATGGATATTCCTAACAACCGCACATCTTCAAAGTCGACAACTTCCACGCTATTGACCTTCACGACCAACACGAACCGTAGTCGCTTGAAATTCCATTTTCCGCTTTGTGGCTTTTAGGTGACACACTTCTTTAACCAAACTCGGGGTGATGCCTTTATGTCCGGACGACCAATTCATTCCAGGAGTGGCATCTTAGGTCTGATATCCAATCTCGTAGCTAGAAACTTTTCTCCAACTTAACTCCGTTACATTCTAGGTTAGATCAAGCAATAGTGTACTTTCTGACCATGATAAGTCCTCGAGCTGACAATCTTTACAACCACCACTGAACTGATCCTCGTTGCACACGCAACATCTTCAGGTGAACCGTCAACATAGGGGAATCTCAGGAACATCCTTTACCATTAATGCTTTTATTCCAACACTTCACATATCCACCTCTCAACCATCTTTACTTTATTTATTTAGGCACGAAAATCTTTACATGGACTTCACCTCTAGTCACTTTTCTTTTACAAACGAGGGTATGACACTTGCATCGGCTAAAATCATCGATCTAAACTTCCTCGATTGGTATTGGCGCCAAGTTTTTGATCGAACAAAATTGAGATTGGCTTGCCTTTCGTGCGATCACTTTCTTATGAGGGCAATTGTTAGCAAAATGCCCGTGCTTGTTGCGTATAACAAAGCTTAGGTCCACCTCTCTTCCTTGAGCATTCGTCGACTAAGGCAGTGTCTTCCTTCAGACGCCTCTTCTTCAACTGATTCTCTGTACAAACTTCTCTTGCGACTTTACTGCTCACTCTTGGTGTTATGAACTTGACTGAGGTAACCTCCGGAAGGACCGCGTCTGTAGGAGATTCTAGATTCTTTCGCGGGCATTTCTTAACAAAATGGCCTTCCTCATGACAGTAGTAGCACAAACGTTTTCGCTGTTGTGCCTTGCTGGGTACAGCTACATGCACATATTTGTCTTCTGGTGGCGTCAGGACTGGTTGTTTCATAGGGCATTTTCTAGACCAATGGCCTTCTTCATCACACAGAAACATCTTTGTTGGATCGCCAATTGCTTCTTTCTTGATGAGGGCCAACAGATTAAGGTATTGTGTCCTTAGCTCTTCGAGTGGCACCACTTTTGCAATCGACGTTCCGCCTCTTCTTGGCGACTGGAGCAACTACGGCTCAAGATTCTTTTGTCGATCTTTGAATTACAATGGTGACTATTGGATTCAGAGGACATTGAGTCGACCATGATCTCGGCCTTCACAAAGGTAACATGTGATGTCACTCATAGGACATTCTCCCGAGAATGACTTCCTTCACAGTGGAGCAATTAATCGCATGCTCGTCGTGGTATGTCCTATCTCTCCACAAATAATGCACGCACGATCTTCCGATTTGTTTGGTTGTGAGACTTGAGAGCAACTCTTAGATGTTGAACAAGGTGCAAGAATAGTATTACGCTCCGTATTTATCGTGACCATACTGCTCTAGGTGAAGCAAAGAGATTACTAAAAGCAACAACAAATTCATTCCAAGTGATACTCGCGGGGCTTCATGAATAAAGACAATATTTCTTCCACCATTCAAAGAATGATTCCTTGTAATCGATAAGAAGCATACAGACTTTCTCATCGTCTTCACACCGAGCAATGAGCAGCTTCCTCTCAATGGTCTTGAGCCAATCATCTACTTCGAGGGTAACTCATTTCGAAACGTCGGTGGACGAGTCCTTATGAATTCGATAACCTTAAGTAGGAACGGAAATCATTGGTAGCGACTTGGGACACTTGGTTGACATTATTTGGGTCGGTCATATTCGTGATCCGCTTCATCATTGCATGCATCAACCGAGTCCGAGCATCAAGAACTCTCTCAAACTCTGCATATCCATCTCAGATCGACGGTTGAAGAACTAATCCACTATTGAGATTCTCCTTGGATTGATTTTCACGCCATCGATTATGTTGTTTCCACGAATCAACCATCCGCTTGATCGCTTCTTTGGGTTAGGGAAGAGGAATAGCATAGGTAAGAAGAGGATCCTAAAGCGTGGAAGATAGGTTTAACCCAATAACGTAAGCAAACAATATTAATAACTTGGTATGGTTGCTTATATAAGCCTAAAAGCTCGCAACACATAACGCACACTCAAGAATCAAGGAAGAACCAATTCAACCTATACACACAAAACTACCGCCACTGTGGGTAACACTTCTATCTTAAGCGGACGCGACTCCACACCGAGTCCCAACTAACTACTCAAGCATAGATCTTCTAGCTCTTGAACGCTTCATGGATCTACTCCTCCCTTGAGCACGATGATCCCTTCTTCATGATTTCTAGGGTTGACAAAGAAGCACTTGATACTTTACGCTATGATGTGGCACGTCAACTACCAAGACAACTCGGATAAGGTTTTTAACTCGATCCAAAGAAGGAGAGAGAAAGAAATTCAGAGGGGAAAAGAGAGAAATTTTGACTAGGAAGGAATAGAAGAATAAGATAAGTTAAGAACATATTATTCTTCCAAGTTAATTCTTTTCTTTAGAAAATAATTTTGAAGTTCCTATAGAGACGACCGGACTATCTAGGGTCAAGGCCTACGATCAAGATGGCTCGATACCATACTCGGGACCCGAATATGCAAATCCGGACCCTCTGTGTATCTTGCACTAGTCCAGATCATGCTAGTGCACACAGCTCAACATAAGTAAATATCACAATCATACATAGCGAAAACATTAGGAAAGACATCATATGATATATACTACTAGTTAAATGACCTCGGGGTCCACTTACATGACTATGCCTGCAAGGTGAATATATATTAAAGCTGCAATGAATGAAAACGTAGACAACCCCTCAAGATACCACAGTAATCGACAAGGCTTGCGCCTAAACATTCGTCTTCTCTTGGAATCTTTCCTCCAAAGCATTGATGTAGACTCTTCAACCTGGTGAGGTTATTGTTGGCAAGGGTGAGTACTTAAAGCACTCAACAAGTTGTGCATGTAATGCAATTCTATGTAACTATATGCAAGGCTTATTCCAAAGGATAGGCTATCATGGCTATTTTGCAACAGAGCAAAGATTTACGAACAAATACAATAAATAGATTGTAAAGACGGTAAAACAAATAACAATAATGATAGATTCAACTTTTCTCAAGTAAACCAAGTTTCCAATCTTAAGTCAAATTCCATCTTCCATATGGCATTCGCCATCCCAACCAAGTTGTTCATTTTAATTAAACTAACCCTTAATCAGTAATTCCGAGCATTGCTCAATACCGCGAGCACGGCTATCCGAATAGTTTCACACTCTGCAGAGGTTATGCACTTTACCCACACGGCATGATATTCTCTTTGCGCCGCCATTAGCACACTTCCTTTGGTGTGCTGGCAGAGAAATCATGACAAAGCCTTTACAATGCTCGCTTAATCCAAGACTACCGTTAAGGTTTCAACACTGGTGGGTGCGAAAACCACAACCAGGGCCCCCTCTTGCGCCATGTGAATTACACCATAACTCGGGAACTCACACCACCAATGATAGTACCCAGGTTAAGGCATTACAAATTAATCAGCTAGGCTGTCCCATTACAACATGTGGTTGCATGATTGACTCAGTCAAAGGCTTGCAAGGTTAAGTCCTTAGTGTGATCAAGGCAAGACATCCACATACCCTCGCCCATTGGGCCCACCTTGGCATACTCGCCTTGCCACTTGCCCCAATCTAAGTGATTATCACCCAGTTGATTACCAAGCACCACGTGCCATCAACAATTCAACATCGTTGCGTGACATGACTCGCCACAACAACTCAATCTCATCGTGTGATTCCACATGACACACAAGTTCATAACATTGTTCCATATTCCATTAATCAAGATTAATTATCAATGATTCTGACACATGTGATGACGTGGCATGGCTAAGCAACTAATACGGACTAATCCTCCAATGTTGATCATAATTATTAACCAACTATATTGAACCAATCTAGGGTGACAATGAATCATGGCATACAATGACAAGGTAGGGTATAGATCAATCGGTATAATAGCTAAGCCCAATCTATTTTGAAACAATTGTATTTTTGAAATATATGCAATATTATAAAACAAACATAGCAATTTTATAAACATGGGTTCAACATGATCAAAGCACAACTTGCCTTAGAATAGGTCCTGATCTTGATCTGAAGCTTGCTCTTGAGTTGTTGGATCTTCCTCCGAAACGTCGCACAATTCAACGTCTACGCGTATCGAAGAAGAAAAGCAAATAAATACCAAAACAGAGAGCAATTGAACTCCAAAAATCAAATAAAATCCACCATTAAATAGATCTCAATTTTACAAATTTTTAGAAATTTGAATCACTCAAATCCGAGTTACGATGCAAAAGATATAGTCTTTTGAAGTTTAAAATAAATACTGAAATCAGGAAATCAGAAATTCGAATTTAACAGATTTGTTTTTATTCTGAAAAACCGGTTTATGACGTCAGCATGACATCAGCCCTGATTCAAACCAATCGGACGCTGCCACGTGTCCCGGCATATAGACCCGGTCCACGGCGTTGGGTTGGTTCACCGCAGACGCGGTCCATAACGCCTCGATGCTTGCGCCCGACACGCGGCAAGTCACGATTGGTTGCAACGACGGTGCGATCTAGAGCGCACGGGTTTGATCGGACGGCTACCGATCTCACGCGACGTGGCAGCACACCCGCCGCGGGATCTAGATTTAACGGTCAGCGCTTACCAGAGACGTTCACTGTTCTTGCGGCGTCGTGGCACGATCTAGACCCTTCACTGGAGATCCGACGGCTCAAGCTTCAGCGTGGCGATGGCAACGCGGCGCGCAACTTCACCGGACGTGAGAACGACGACCTCGGCTCGCGTTCGGCGATTTAAACGGCGATGACTCTTCACGGATCCGACGCGCGCAGTTTGGCGATCTCGATGGTGGCACCGTGACGGCGAAAGATCAACGGCGGCGATTTAAACCGAGCGAAAACCACCGCGGCAAGGACCTCCACTCCGGCGAGCTCCCTCGAGCGAACGAGCGGCGACACGAGCCTCGGGCTTTGGAAAGATGCGCGCGCGAGGTAAGGGGTTCCGTGCGCGTCGGCGCTTTAAATAGTCTGACGGAAGGCGTGTCCGCCGGACTCAAGACGGCTCGTGGCGGCGGACTCGGCGACGACTTCGGAAGACGACGCGGCTTCATCGGGGACGCCCACGCGTCGCTCAATCAACGCCCCGAAGCGCCAACGACGCGGCGAGATCTCGCCGTTGGGTCTCGATCCAACGGTCGGGATTTCTTAGGCCTAGGGTTTTGGCGAAGTAGGCAGACGGGCTATCTGGGCCGCATGATTGCATGGGCCGCCGAACATCGCATTCATCGCTTTTTCAAAAGGTTTTCTCAATTAAATTAATTCCAGAAATTCGTTTTATTTATTTTAGGCAATAAAACTATTAGGAAAAATCCAAGAAAAATCTCAAAAATACTTTGAGACATTCTGGACTCAAATAAAATATTTTTGGCAAAACTTTATTTTAACTTTGCACAGATTTAAATAGATTTGAATACAAGGCAATAAACTTGATTTCAAATAAATCCAGAAAAATCCAAATAAATTCCAGAAAATCATAAATGCACATTTAAGCAATAAAAACTTAATTAAGCCAAATTTTGGGATGTTACAGTGAGGGAAGTGATAGTGAAGGCAATACCGGAGAGGTTCTTTGGTTAAGGTAGAAGTTCCTGAAAAGCTTTGTTGCGGACAATCACTGTGTGGTGGCGGTCAGATCTTGTGGGTAAAGTGTACAACCTCTGCAGAGTGTCAAAACTATTCGAATAGCCGTGCTCACGGTATTGAGCATTGCTCGGGATTACTGATCAAGGGTAGTTTTTCATAAACAAAACATGGAAGGGTGGTGTGTGCCGTGTTGGAAATGAACTAATAAGGTGTGTGCCGAGAATCTTCAAGAAAACCATTTGAAATTAGTATTACTTATATCTGTTTCAACGCTTTAATCTAAACAAGATACTAGTTTAAAAATGCCGCTTGATGCAAAAGGATCAATTAAGCCAATCCATTGGAATAAGCTTTGCATATAGTAATAGTCTTGCATTACATGCATTACTTGTTGAGTGCCTTGTGTACTCACCCCACCTTGCTTATCAACCCCAACATCGGTGGAGGAGACTACACAAGTATGGGAGGAGGAGTACGTCGAGGACACGATCAACTAGGGGCAAGCCCGATCGGTTACTGTGGCAAGATGGATGCTTACGACTTTTTATGTTCATTGCTATTTCTTTATTTTGAATAATGTAAGCCTGCGTGGTCGACTTATCCGTAAGGAGACCATAAGGTTGTACAACTCGCTTTATATACATGTTTGCACTATTTATTCTTATATCCTTGTGAATGTCGTGATGTGCAACCTCGTATGATGTGTGTGCTAGCGTGATCTGGGTAGCATGAGAATACACAGAGGGTCCGGATTTGCGATTCGGGTCCCGACAGAGGTGGTATCGAGCGGCCGATTGTAGGCCTTGACCTTAGTTTGGTTGTGCCTAGGAGGGTGAAAACTATTTTCTAAAGACCTAATCAACTTGAGCAAGAATGTCAAAGAAATCTCGACTTATCTCTTCTCCCTTATTCATACCTATCTTTGAATTTTTATTATTCTCTATTTAATTTAAACAAGGTTTGTTTTGGCGGATGAGGATGATCCATACCTATGGAGAGCGTGACGGAGGATACGCCGCGGAGTTATGGCGTATGATGCAGCTTGCTTGGAGGTTTTGACCGACCAGCGCATCGAGGGACTTGGTGAGACGGCAGGACTTGACATCGCTGGGACGTCAAGATCACGGTGTATGCTCGGAGAGGACGAGGCGTAGTCGTCCTATCTACATCACCGCCGGAGGTCTTCTTTCGAGGCCGGATTCGGGAGACGTCGCGTCGAGCGATGCGGCAAATTGCCCGCACTTACTCCGCAGAGTTAGAGGGCACCGTCTTCCGCCACCATCCGCGTCGCGACGGTCGATACAACAGGATGGAGCTCGTGGAGGAGGACGCTACGATCACCCACCTGGCGAGATACGTCATCGCCCAGGAGGACGCCTTGGACGAGACAGTCCAGGAGCTGCAGAGGACCCAACACCGGGAGAACTTAGCTCATGCCATACAGAAGATCCAGGAGTTGGAGATGGCTCTATATGGACCCGAGCCCGAACCGACCCCGAGTTACATGATCCAGATCCGAGGAGCCGGAGCAGAGGCGCCCGATCAGGAGCAGCGGCCGGGACAGCAGAGTCGATGGGGTCTTTTGCACCCGCCGCGATGAGGTCACTGTGACCAGATTCGCCTCAATGCCGCAGACCGCCGATTGTACGCTCCAGGAAGCCGCGGCCGGGTTGGCTCGATGAGTGATCGAGTGTAGTAGAGTGTAGTGTCGAGACTCGAATATCCGAGTCGCGTCTTTGCTTGAGTCACCCTTAGGTGTGAGTTGTCATGGATTCCTATGTTTGCTTACTTACTTTTGGTTGTGAGTGTCACGTATGTGTTGCATTGCCCTTAGGCACTTGTGAGCAACCATACCGCTTTATATTATATCAATAAAGTGGCTAAATAATTTAAGTTACACTGTTTCCCCACATAAGTTCTTTTACTCGTCTATGCTTTCTTCTTTTCTTAACCATGGAAGCTTGCAATGATGGTGAGGACTCGTGGAAATGTTGGAGCCAGTGGAAGTGGAGCTAACAGACGGACAACGAGAATGAAGAGTCGATTCCTCAACCACCGCAGTCGATATGCGAACACAGGAGCCTTTTTGTGGCCAGACTCAACTCATGACCACGATGGTTCAAACCATGCGGCAGATATCCAATCAAGGCTGCTGCGAATGTTCAACACAGGGGCAACCATGGAGCACACCCTACTCACGGTTGTCGGAGTTTATGAGAACCCGTCCACCTACCTTCTCGAGCAACGCCAATCCACTGGAGGCGGACGATTGGCTAAGGACAATTGAAAGGAAGCGCACATTACCCAATGTGTAGGACATGAGAGGGTACTCTATGCCTCTCATCAACTCGAAGGACCGCCGCAGAATGGTGGGAAAACTGCGCAGACTCATGAGGACCCGCAGAGTATCACATGGGAGGAATTCACCTCGGCCTTCCGTCGCATTACCATGTACCGAGGGTATCATGGATCTTAAAAAGGAGGAGTTCGAAGCCTCAAGCAAGGCGCTACGATCGATGGCGATTACGAACAAGTTCACCTAACCGCACGCTACGCACTGCAGGGCGTGGCTACGGATAAGGCCGCACAATCCCGCTTCATGAAGGGATTGAATGCAGGTTGCAGTGGACCGATCACCACACATTCCACGACTTTCAAGAGTTAGTTAACAAAGCCACGATCTTAGAGGACAAGCGCCGAGAGTTGGATGACAACAGAAGCGCAGAATGGCGCAACAAGGAGGTCGTCGGGGCAGAGGCGAGAGGACGGCACCCCAACAGCTCATTCGGTACCGGCCTAGAGGCAATGATGAGCACCACCGCGGCAAATCGCCCGATGGGTCAAAATGTTCGAGACTCGGCCGAACTATGGCGCAGATGGAGGAACCTCTCGTGCCGTGGGAAGGCGTTGCTATCATTGCAATGAAATGGGGCATTTGCCAACAAGCGCCCTAAGAAGGAGGTGTCACCCGGTTCGTTTTAACACGGGAACACACCGCAAGGACTCCGCACTAATCATGAACGCGGGGCATCAAAGCGGCGACTCCATCCCAAGGAACCGCACGAGGCGAGTCAACCACATCACGGCAGATGAAGTCGAACGCCTCGGACGTTGTAATCGGGTAAGTTCCTAGTAAACTCGATACCGACTCATCGTTTTATTTGATTCCGAGCTTCGCATTCTTTTATTTCCGAGATTTTGCTGTTCAAAATGATATGGAAATAGTGAATCTTAAATGTGTGCTCATAGTCCAATCACGGATCGAACTCCGATCTAAAGTAGGATGTTCGGGGTAGGAATAATAATTAATGGAGTTGAGTTCCTAGCGAACTTAATCGTCCTTAATACCCAAACCTTGGATGTTATCACGGGAATGGATTGGTTAACCGATCACAAAGCGTATTGAATTTGCGGAAAAAGAGTCATATCGGTCGAGAGCCGGATGGAAAGAAAATTGAGTTTGGAGCGAAACCGATGCGAGATGGACAATTGATGGTCAACGGCATGAAGGCTGTCGACAGAGGAAGTCTCCATAGTCAATGAATATCCGGATGTTTTCCCGGAAGATTTACGGAATGCCGCAGATAGAGATATCGAGTTCGTGATAGAACTAGTTCGGGGACAGCTCAATAGCTAAGAGACCTTACAGGATGTCCACAGAGGAATTGGTGGAAATGAAGAAGCAAATTGAAGAAGCTCTTTGGAAAAGGATTTATAAGACCTAGTTCATCGCCATGGGGAGCACTGTCTTATTCGTTAAGAAGAAGGGCGGAAGTTTCAGGATGTGTATAGACTATCGTGCACTCAATGATGTGACGATAAAGAATAAGTATCCGCTACCGGGATCGATGATTTGTTTGACCGATTGAGAGGAGCAGAGTATTCTCCAAAATTGATCTTCGATCGAGGATACCATCGGTGAAGATCCGATCGAGGATATTAGAAGGCGCATTTTCGTCAAGATATGGACACTACGAGTTTCTGATGATGTCTTTTGGTCCGACAAATGCACCAAAGATATTTCATGAACTTAATGAATAAGGTTTTATGGAAAACTTGGATAAGTTCGTCGTCGTATTCATAGATGACATCCTTATCTATTCCAAGGCGAGAGAAGAGCACGCCGAGCACTTGAGGCTAGTCCTTGAAAAGTTGAGGAACAACGGTTGTTTGCGAAATTTAGCAAATGTGATTTACGGAAAGATAAGGTGGAATTTCTTGGACACATAATGACAGCAGAAGGAGTTCTTTGTAGATCCAAAGAAAGTGGAAACGGTTTTACATTGGGAGCAGTACCAAGACGGTAACCCAAATCCGTAGTTTCCTTGGAATGGCGGGTATTACCGTCGATTCATTGAAGGATTCTCTACGATTGCGAGACCTCTTACGCAATTGTTGAAAAAGAAAAGAAATTTTATGGACACCGAGTGTGAGAAGAGTTTTCGAGGAATTGAAAAGGAGGTTAACATCGGCTTTGTATTAGTTTTACAGACGTTCACCAAGACTTTGACATTTATTGTGATGCATCGCGTCGGGGATTGGGATGCGTGTTGATGCAAAATAGGAAGGTAATTGCCTATGCATCGAGGCAATTGAGACCACATGAGGAGAACTATCCGACTCATGATTTAGAATTAGCTGTAGTAGTGCATGCACTAAAAATATGGCGTCATCATCTCATCGGAAATAGATGTGAAGTATATACGATCATAAAAGCCTTAAGTATATTTTCACACAAGTGACCTAAATATGAGGCAAAGAAGATGGTTAGAGTTAATCAAGGATTATAATGGGAATTCACTACCACCCGGGAAAGCCAACGTGGTGGCGACGCCTTTGAGCGAAAGAACCACAGTGTAAATATCTTTGTTGGAAACAAGTCAGCGAATTGTGTAGGATTTCGAAACTAGAATTGGAAATGGTACCAAAAGGATTCCTAGTAAACTTGGAAGTAAGACCTACTGGAAGATCGGATCGGGAAGGGCGGAAAGATGATGATAAGATCAAAAGAATTAAGGGCAAAATGGATGAAGGCAAAGCAAAAGATTTTAAAGCTGGATGAACAAGGTACTATGTGGTTTAAAGGGCGCATTTGTGCCGAAGAAAAAGGAGTTGAAGCGATTAATGCAGGAGAGGCCCATGACTCTAAGTACTCAATTCATCCAGAAGTGCGAAAATGTATCAAGATTTGAAGGAAAAATTTTGGTGGCCAAGCATGAAACGAGAAGTCGCGAATACGTTGCATTATGTGACATATGCCAAAGGGTCAAAGCTATGCACCAAAGGCAGCAGGCTATTACAACCCTTAAAGATACGAATGGAAATGGGAGGAAATTGGTATGGATTTTATAACGGATTGCCCGAGCGCAAAGTGGATATGATTCCATATGGGTCATAGTAGATCGTTTAACTAAGGTGGCACATTTCATACCGTAGAAGACCACTTATTAGGAGACCGGTTAGCGAACTTTATATGTCCGTAATGTCATTTACATGGAGTGCGAAAAAGATAGTGTCGGACAGAGGTACCCAATTTACCTCCAGTTTCGGGGTAAGCTTCATGAAGCAATGGGGACTCGTTTGAACTTGATCTGACATACCATCCGCATGACGGATGGACAAACCGAGAGAGTCAATCGGATATTGGAGGATATGTTGAGGGCATGTGCCTTAGCATATTCCACTTCATGGGACAAGTGTTTGCCTTATCTTTGAGTTTAGTTACAACAACGGTTATCAGCGAGCTTACAAATGTCTCCATTTGAAGCTCAGTATGGTAGGTCTGTCGAACACCATTGAATTGGAATGAGACAGTGACGACATGTTTTCGGACGGACATTCTTGAGAAGCGGAAGCACGATCACCCAGTCGGGAAAGATTAAAGATTGCACAATCCAGGCAAAGAGTTATCGACAACCGTCATAGGAACTAAGCTTTGAACCCGAAGATTTTGTGTATCTTAGAGTAACACCACTCAAAGGAGTCAGAAGGTTCCATGCAAAAGGGAAGCTCGCACCCAGATATGTCGGACCATTCAAAATCTTGAGCCGTAGAGGTGAAGTTGCGTATCAATTGGAGTTACCGCAGTCTTTGGCAGGAGTGCATGACGTATTCCATGTGTCTCAACTGAAGAAGTGTCTTCGAGTACCGGAAGAGCAAACACCTTTGGAGGCAATTGAGCTGCAAGAAGATCTGACTTACAAAGAACATCCAATGAAGATTACGGGCGTAATGGACGGAGAGACAAGGAACAAGTCAGCGCGTTTCGCAGAGTTGATGGAGCAACCATTGGAAAGTGAAGCAACGTGGGAGCGTGAAGAAGATCTGAAGAAGGAGTTCCCTAACTTTGTTTTATATAGATACGAATCTCGGGGACGAGATTCTGTTAAGGGGGGGAGGTTTGTAACACCCTAATTTTTGCTCTAATTTAAATTTTGGAGTATTTTTTTATTTTTGTGAGTTTTTGGGAATTTATTTAAAATTTATTTGGAATTATTCAAATATAGCCTTCCTTGAAAACAATTAAATAATGGAAAAGTTTTTGCAAAGTTTTATTGCAAATATTTTAATTAAGTTCCAAATATCTCAAAGTATTTTCTGGAATTTTTCTAGAATTTTTCTGCTATTTTAAAAGCCCCAAATAATTTAATTGAATTTCTAGAATTATTTTTATTCGAAAAGGATTTAAAAATCCCGGAATAGTGTCCGGGCGAATCGTTGGACCGGCCCGATCTTGTCGAGAGCCCAGCTTCGCGTCGCCGCCCACGCAGCCCACCCGCGAAACCCTAGCCGCCGCGCGCGCCGTTGGATCAACATCGTGCGATCGGGGAATCATCACGTCACCCCATTGTTTCGCCCGTTGGATCGCGCGCATGGATGCGGGATTTCGCCACGTCGTTTCTTCCTCGCGAGATCGCCGAGCAATGGCCGCTGCATGTCCGCCATTTCGCCAAGATTTCGCGCCGCCGAGGCGCTATTTAGTGCGCCACGCCACCGCGCGTGACGCGCACTCCTAGACACGTCTGTAGCCCTAGCGCACGCCCCGGCGCTTCGGTTGCTCACAAAAGCTCGCCGTAGTTGTTCCCTGCGCCGCCACGGTTCTCCGACGTTTGCCGCGCGGTCCACTCCTGCCGTCGCCGAGGTCACAGAGCCTTGCCGGCGAGCAGCGTCGAATCGCTAGATCTTCGCCGGGAGCCACCAAACGCCGTCGACTACATCATCTTCCTCATCTCGGCAAGCTTGCACCGCCGACGCCATCGTCGGACTCGAGCATCGTTGACCATCGGATCGCAAGGAGGGTAAGGATCGTGCCACGTCGCCCTTCTCTCGCTTACATTTAGTTTGTATCGCGCGTTAGATCTGTTATGGACGGTGCGGATTAACCCCAAGGTTTACCGTTAGCTAAATCTTGATCGTTAGATCTAGAACGAACGGCTTGGATTAGATCTAATGTCTGCGATATGTTTTAGTCTTAGCCGTTGGATCGTTAGTGAACGCGTAAGATTGAGCCACGTCGCGCTTGAATAGTAAGCGACTACCGTAACTCGGCCGTTGGATCGGATCGAGCGGTTGAGTTGGATCTGGTTTTGTCCTAGGATCCGCGCCGTTCAAATTTGAGCGCGGCGGCGGAGATGACGCCGCACCCCATCGAATCCGTCTTGCGGCGTGTGCGCGTTGGTCGAGGAGAGACCAGATCAACCGTTGGTTTCGGCGCCGTTGGATGCGTGACGCGTGGGGCGTGGAGTCTGGCGTCGCCGAACCGCGGGGTGAGATCCGGCCGTTGGTTGAGCGAAGCGATGCGATCTGCCGCGTGTCGCGTCGGGATTGGCTGCGCGCCGTCGCTGACGCCAAGGGTTGCGTCACCCGGTGCACGCGCACAGTGCCTCCGGTCCACGGTGGACCAGAGCCAACCCGTAGACTCAGTCCATAGACGGGCGGCGTGGCGGCCTGCAGGCGTGCCACGTGTCGTCTTGGCGTCATCGCCGACGCGTCATAAATATTTTCATATATAAAATATTTCGACGGAAATTCATTTCGGTGCTGACGTCATCATGAGGCATGCTGACATCATAAATGCGAATTTCCAGTATAAAAATAATTTGGAAAAATCGGATTTTCTTAATTTCTGTATTTTCAGATTTTATTCAAACTTCAAATGACTATAACTTTTGCATTTTAACTCGGATTTGGGTGATTCAAATTTCTAAAAATTCATAAAATTGTGAGCTATTTATTGGTGAATTTTATTTGAATTTTGAGGACATATAGTCTTCTGTATTGGCTATTTATTGTATACTTTGTTTGTGCAGCGTGAGGCGTAAATTTGCCGGAAGTTTCGAGGAAGAATTCGTCGCTCAAGACCAAGCTTGAACACGACCAGCAACTCTTTGAAGGCAAGTGATGCTTTGATCATTTTGATCCCAGATTTTAAAATGTAATTTATGCTTTGAAACTATGCATGCTAATTATTTAAAATGAATTTAAATTAATTTGGGATAATGTAGTTAATCAACCCATTTTGTTATGCCACCTTGAATTATTAATTGTATGCCTAGATCATTGTCACCCTAAGTTTTGATTATATTAGTTGGATGTTAATATTGTGCCAACACGGAGGCTAGGCCGTGAGTAGATGCTTAGCCTTGCAACGAATCATGAATGATCTTTCGGAAAAATGCTACAATATTGATTAAAGACATATTGAATGTATTTTGAAAAGTGGTGTGATGATGCCACATGTTGAGATTGAGGTACAAAGAACTTTGTGTGGTTCCGTCATCGATATTGAGTTATTCTTGGCATGTGTTGCACAATAATCAAGCTGGGTGGAAAATGATTTAGACTGGGCAAGTGGCAAGAGGTCAGTGTGCCGTGTGGGCTGTGTGGCATTGGGTTGTTGAGTGATGTGAGTCTGTGTGCCACATTGGGCTGTGTGCCACTGTTGAGTGTTGAAAGTCTTGCCTTGGTCAGTTAAGGACTTCACCTTGCAAGCCTTTGATCTGAGTCACCCGTACAACCACATGTCTGACATGGGACAGACCTAGTTGACTAGGGTTCTGATATCTTTCCTCTGATACCTCGGGGTGACAGACACGTGGGTGTATCTGTATGGGGAGCGTGCACGTGCTACGGCTTGGTGCCCATCCAGCGGTGATTGGCGGTCCTATACTTGGCTCTGTGAGGGAAGTGATAGTGAAGGCAATCTGGAGAGGTTCTTTAGTTAAGGTAGAAGTTCTGAAAAGCTTTGTTGCGGACAATCACCCGTGTGGTGAGCGGCTGTATCTTGTGGGTAAAGTGTACAACCTCTGCAGAGTGTCAAAACTATTCGAATAGCCGTGCTCACGGTATTGAGCATTGCTCGGGGATTACAGTCAAGGGGTAGTTTTTCATAAACAAAACATGGAAGGGTGGCTGTGTGCCAGTGTTGGAAATGAACTAATAAGGCTGTGTGCCGAGAATCTTTGAAGAAAAACCATTTGAAATTAGTATTACTTATATCTGTTTCACTGCTTTAATCTAAACAAGATACTAGTTTAAAAATGCTGCTTGATGCAAAAAGGATCAATTAAGCCAATCCATTGGAATAAGCTTTGCATATAGTAATAGTCTTGCATTCATGCATTACTTGTTGAGTGCCTTGTGTACTCACCCCACCTTGCTTATCAACCCCAACATCGGTGGAGGAGACTACACAAGTATGGGAGGAGGAGTGCGTCGAGGACACGAGCAACTAGGGGCAAGCCCGATCGGTTGCTGTGGCAAGATGGATGCTTACGACTTTTTATGTTCATTGCTATTTCTTTGTTTTGAATAATGTAAGCCTGCGTGGTGACTTATCTGTAAGGAGACCATAAGGTTGTACAACTCGTTTTATATACATGTTTGCACTATTTATTCTTATATCCTTGTGAATGTCGTGATGTGCAACCTGTATGATGTGTGTGGTGCTAGCGTGATCTGGATCGCATGAGAATACACAGAGGGTCCGGATTTGCAGATTCGGGTCCCGACAGCGAGGCTGCCAAGGTGGGCCCGATGGGCAGAGGGTATGTGGATGTCTTGCCTTGATCACTCTAAGGACATAACCTTACGAGCCTTTGACCTGAGTCAATCATGCAACCACATGTCTGGTATGGGCCAGCCTAGCTGATTAATTTGCAATGTCTTAATTTTGGTACTATCTTGGTCGGTGTGAGTTCCCGAGTTATGGAGTAATTCACATGGTGCAAGAGGGGGGCCTTGGTTATGGTTTTCAGGCCCACCAGTGTAGAAACTTTAGCGGGTAGTATCGGGTTAAGCCAGAGCATTGTAAAGGCTTTGTTATAATCACTCGCCTTGGTGGTGTTTGGTTGTATCACGTGGGTAAAGTGCATAACCTCTGCAGAGTGTGAAACTATTCGGATAGCCGTGCTCGCGGTATTGAGCAATGCTCGGGAATTAAGTTAAGGGTTAGCTTAATTAATTGGACAACTTGGTTGGGATGGCAGAATGCCATATGGAAGATGATATTTGACTTAGGATTGGAAACTTGGTTTACTTGAGAAATACTGAATCTATTTACTATTACTATTTGTTTTACAGTCTTTACAATCTATTTACTGTATTTGTTCATAAATGCTGCTTATTGCAAAATAGCCATAATAGCCTATCCATTGGAATAAGCCTTACATATAGATACATAGAATTGCATTCTGTGCACAACTTGTTGAGTGCTTAAGTACTCACCCTTGCCAAACAACAACAATCAACAGTTGAAGAATCTACACCTGTGTTGGAAGAGGAAGTCGAGGAAGACACGAGTCATTAGGGTTAGAACCTTGTCGGTTGCTGTGGTGAACGATGAGCTATCTCGTTTTCTACTTTCATTTGCATAATTATTAGTTTATATTTTTAGTCTTGACCTGCGTGGCTTAATAATGTAAGTTGGTCATAAGATCATACCTTTAGATATATCAATGAATGAACTATTATTCTATTATCGTTGAGTATGATGTGATATGTACCAATGTTGAGCTGTGTGCAACAGCGTTGATCCTGGGACTAGTGCGGTAAACACAATGGGTTTGAATCAGTGGATTCGGGTCCTTATTGACGGAGTAGCCGATGACGTTGCTCCACGATTCACATTCGATGCTGGAGTCCTTGTGGGTGTGTTCCCCAGGTTAAAGCGAACGGGGGTGACACCCTCCCTTCTTAGGGCAATTGTTGGCAAAATGCCCTAGTTCATTACAGTGATAGCAACGCCTTCCCGCCGCCTGGGAATTTCCTCCAGTTTGCACCACTGTTCTGGCTGGGGTTTGAACATTTTGACCCATTGGACGGTTTGCCGGCGGTGGTGCCCTATCACTACCTTTGGGCTGGTATCGAACAAACTGTTGGGGTGCCATCCTCTGCCTCTGGTGGCCCTGACGACCTCCTTATTGTGCCATTCTGCGCTTTCAATTGTCGTCCAACTCCCGGCGTTTATCTTCCAGGATAAGAGCCTTGTTGACTAGCTCCTCGAAGTCCGGGAACGTGTGGGTGATCAGTCTCACCTGCAACCCAGCGTTCAATCCATTCATAAAGTGGGATTGTCTGGCCTTGTCTATCGCTACATCCTCTGGTGCATAGCGTGCCAATTGGGTGAATTTGTTCAGATAATCGGCTACTGATTGGCCACCCTGCTTAAGATTCTGGAACTCTTCCTTCTTAAGATCCATAATACCTTCTGGTACATGGTACTGACGGAAGGCTGTGGTGAATTCCTCCTAAGTTATTCCTTGTGGGTCTTCATGTGCTGCACAGAAGTTTTCCCACCATTCCGCAGCAGTTCCCTCCAACTGATGAGAGGCATAGAGTACCCTCTCTTGTGCTACACACTGGGTTATGTGTAGTTTCCTTTCGATCGTCCTCAACCAGTCATCTGCTTCCAGAGGATTGGCATTGCATGAGAACGTGGGTGGACGAGTCCTCATGAATTCTGACAATCTGGAATAGGGGTGTGGTCCCTAGTTACCCCCTAGTTGAACATTCGTAGCAGCTTGGTTGGATATCTGCTGCATGGTCTGCATCATAGTATTCATGAGCTGGGTTTGGGCAGCCAGGAAAGCTCCCAAATTCTGCAGATCAACCTGTGGTGGTTGGGGAATTGGTTCCTCATTCTGGTTTTCTGCCTGTTTGACACCACTTTCACTAGCTCCAACATTACCGCGAGTCCCCACCATCTGTTGAAAGCTTCCAAGGTTAAGAAAAGAAGAATAAGGTATAGACAAGTAAAAGAACTTATGTGGGGAAGGCAGGTGTAACTTGAATTATTTAGCAACTTTATTAATTTAGTAAAATAGTATGGTTGCTCACAAGTCCCTAAGGGCAATGCAACGCATACTAGACACTCACACACCAAAGCAAGTAAACAAACATTAAGACTCACACCTAATGGTGACTCTGAAACAAAAGACACGACTCAAACACTCGAGTCTCGACACTACACCTGACTAGACTCGATCACTCATCGAGCCATCTCGGCTGCGGCTCCCCCGAAGCATACACTGGCGGGTGCTCCGGCATCGGGGCGAACTGGTCTTGGTGACCATCCCCCTCTGCTGCTGCTGGCGCTGAGGAGTCTTGTCCCTCAAGCTCAGTCTCCTGGTCCAGAACCAGCTCCTCTCTGCGATCCGCAGGAAAGAGAAAGCTCGGGTCTCCTAAAGAGTCTGCTCAACTGCCTCTAAAGTGGCGTAGATAGACCACAGCTCATGGACAGTCTGGGCCATCACCTGCTCCTGAGCGGCTGCGAATCGCGCCAGGTGCACGACCGCCGCATCTCCCTCCAGATGAATCTGTCCTCCTGGAGCTCCTCCCTCCTGCGGGTGCAGACGGAACACGGTGTCCCGAAGCTCACTAGCATAAGCCTGACTAATCCTCCTCATGGCCAGACGCACAGACTCCCGAATCCTGGCCTCAAAAGTCACCCTTCGGACCGTGATGATGAACGGCTGGCTTGCTCTTGCTTGCTCTCGAGCGAAGACAGTGATCGTCGTCATCATGCCTCTGACTCTACCGTTGACCGCCCAGGTGCGACCACGGTAAAGGGGCCTGTCGAAACCTCCAAGAACTTGAAGCATCCTCCACATCTCCGCGGCATAACCACCAGCGCGCTCGCCAAAGGTATGAATCCTCCTGACCATCTGCCAACACAACTCTGGTCAGGCCTTTATTTAAAATACACATAAAATAATAAGAAGAATTCAGCATAGGTATGAAGCAAGAGAGCAAAGATAAGTCAAGATTTCATTGATATTCTTGCTCAACTTGGTAAATTTTTAGAAAATAGTTTTATCCACCTAGACAAAGCTAACCTAGTTAGGGTCAAGACCAACAGTCAGCCTGCTCTGATACCACCTCTGTCGGGACCTAAATCTAAGAATCTGAACCCTCTGTGTTTTCTGTGCTAGTCTAGGATCACGCTAGCACACACAGTCTTTATAGGGTTGAACATCACATACATTCACGACGATACCACATTAAATAGTGCAAACATTTATATAAACTAAATTGTACGACCTTATGGTCTCCTTACATAAGATCAACCACGCAGGGCTTACATTATCAGAGTATTAAAAGATAACAGCGGAAAGCAAATAAACTTCGTGGAGTCCCATCAACTTGCCACAGGCAACCGACTGGGCTTCCTCTCTAATTTTTCGGCTCTTCGATGTACTCCTCCTCCCTACTGGCGTAGACTCCTCCACTGATGTTGGGTTGATAGGCAAGGTGGGGTGAGTACTCAAGGCACTCAACAAGTAATGCAAAGAATCCATTGCTATTACTATATGCAAGACTTATTCCAAAGAATTAGCTTACATGGCTCATTTGCAACAATCAGCATTTTAAACTATCAATTTATTTGGATTAAAAGTAGTGAAACATTTAATAATAGTACTAAGTTATTTAAACAGTTTTTCTCCGTAAACTTGGCACACAGCCCTAATCAATTCATTTTCACACTGGCACACAGCCACTCCTTCCCCATTTTATTTTTGAAGATCTAACCCTTGACTATAATCCCCGAGCAATATCCAGTACCGCGGACACGGCTATTAGAATAGATTTGACACTCTGCAGAGGTTGTACACTTTACCCACAAGATACAGCCGCTCACCACACAGGTGATGCCCGCAACAAAGCCTTTGAGGAACCTCTACCTTAACCAATGAACTTCTCCGGTATTGCCTTCATTATCACTCCCCTCACATAGAGCCGAAGTATAGGACAGACCAACACCGTTGGATGGGCACCAAGCCGTAGCACAGGTACGCTCCCCCACACAGATACACCCCCGTGTACTGTCACCCGGTGGTTTCAGAGGAAAGATATCAGAACCCTAATCAACTAGGTCTGTCCCATACCAGGCATGTGGTTGTACGGGTGACTCCGTTCAAAGACTTGCAAGGTGAAGTCCTTAGCTGACCAAGGCAAGACTTTCATCACTCAACAATAGAACATAGCCCAATGTGGCACACGGACTCACAACTCTCATCAACCCTTTGCCACACAGGCTCACCCGGCACAAAGCCTCCTGCCAGTAGCCCCTGTCTAAATCATTTTCCCACCCAGTTGATTATTGTGCAACGCATGCCAACAATAACTCAGCATCAGTACAAAACCACACAGGTCTCCGTACTTCAATTTCATCACGTCGCATCACCTTACCATTTTTAAATTACATTCAATATTTCATTAGTCACTATTGTGGCATTTTTCGAAAGGTCATTCATGACACGCTGCAGGGCTAAGCATCTAATCACGGTCTAGCCTCCCGAGTTGGCATCATATTAATATCCAACAAGTATGAATAATCTTAGGGTGACATTGATTTTAGGGCATACATATAGTAATTTCAAGGTGGCAATAACAATATGGGTTGATTAGCTACATTACCCTAATTAATTTAAATTCATTTTTAATTAACTTAGCATGCATAATTTCAAAACAACATACATTTAAAAACTGGGATCAAAATGGTCAAAGCATCACTTGCCTTCGAATAGTTGCTGGTCGTGTTCCGAAGCTTGATCTTGAGCGACGAACTCTTCTTCGAAACTTCCTGGCAAATTTGTGTCTACGCATAAAAATTATATATGCAATAAATAACCAAAACAGTAGACTATATATCCTAAAAAATTCAAATAAAATTCACCATGAAAAAGAGCACAATTTTACAAACTTTTTAGAGACTGGAATTACCTCAATCGGAGTTAAAATGCAAAAGTTATAGCCTTTCAAAGTTTTAAATAAAATATAAATCAGACCTCACCTGACGAGCCTCGAGATTCTTCCACGAACACGTGGCACAATCATGGCTGTCAAAAGATCAACGGCTATGTCTCACGCGCTCCGCCGGAATCCGCGTGACACGCGTCGGCCATCGAGTGGGCCGACGGATCCAACGGCCAACGCACGGCTGGACCCGGCGACGCTTCGCGCTCCACGCCGACACGCGTCATGCATCCAACGGTGCTCACAAATCCAACGGCTAGAGCACGCACCGACTCGACGACGCCTTGGCTCTCGCAAAGACACGCGGCGAAATCTCAACGGTGCGCTTGAAATCAACGGCGGAGACTCGGTCGCGCCCTGGTCAACTCGCATACGCGTCCTCACGTGATTTGGCGAGGGTGCGGCGGCATCCGTGCCACACGTACAAATCTGAACGGCGCGGATTTATGCAACACCGCTCGAACTCGCAATCACCGAACAGATCCAATCCAACGGCCAACGGTACCCGAGCAGTTTATTGTTCCTTAGCGACGTGGCAATATCACAAGCATTCAAAAACGATCCAACGGCCCAGATCGCATCTAATACAAGAACTCAAGATCTAATCTCTGACGTCCATACTAGATCTAACGGTCACGATTAACGCTAGGATTTAAAAAGGAGATGGAGGACATGTGTAACATCCCAAAATTCATCTAAATATTATTTTATGGTCATTTGTGCAGTTTATGATTTTCTGGAATTTATTTGGATTTTTCTGGATTTATTTGAATTAATTGCAAATTAAGTATATTGACCTTTTGTTCAATTCTATTTAAATTTATGCAAAGTTAAAATAAAGTTTTGTCAAAAATATTTTATTTGAGTCCAGAATGTTTCAACATATTTTTGAGATTTTTCTGGGATTTTTCCTGATATTTTTATTGCCTAAAATGAATTAAGTTATTTTCTGTAATTATTTTAATTCAAAACTCTTTAAAAACCCCTGTGAACAGTACTGGGCTTGGCCCGTGTACTGTGCGCAAGCGGCCCAGGGTGGCGCGGCCCGTTAGCCCAGGATTCTAGAAGAATCGTGTCGGTCCGTTGGATTGCAATCGTATGGCTCGCGTCGTGCGCGTGGCCAAGTACGCCCAGCCGTGGGATCGCGATCGCGTGGTCAGGATTGGTCGTGTCTTTTCGTAACCCTAGCCAATCGTAGCCGTTGATCCAAGCGACGGGCCAGATTAGATAGCATCGAGTGGATCCGGTACGTTCATCATTCCACGTGGACGGTTCCCATGTGTCGTCTCCGAGCGGGACTCTAGCGCCGCCGCCGTATCCGAGAAGGACTCCGCCGCCGCGTCGGTTAGGATCCCAGGCGCCGTACGTGGCCGTCGAGGGCTATAAATAGGCGGGGTAGTGCCCCGAGGTTCGCAGTCGTGCGCCGCAGCTTTTGGTCGGAGCGGTTCCGCGAGAGCAGCCCTAGATCGCATCTACGAGCTCGTCGGAGTAAGCCGAGGTCTTCGCCGCGATTTTCCACTTGAAGCTCGCCGTCCGTGGAGTCCCCGCCGTCGCCGAGGCCGCCAACTTGTTCGCCGTGATGAGTCGCATCTGTGAGGGGTTGAAGTGTCGCCGGAGAGCCCTTCCGCCGTCGCTGTGGTCTTCGTTCTCAAGTCCGGCGAAGTTCTTGCCGCCGTGCCGCCATCGTCGAGTTGAAGCTTTGGGAGCCGTCGGATTTCCAGCAAAGGGTTGGGATCGTGCCGCGTAAGTTGGAGACCGGTAACCGTTAGATGCGATTTGTGCGGTGGATTTTGCGCCACAGGGATGGACTAATCAGATGCCGCCGTGTGTCGGGTGTTGAGATCGATGCGCCATGAACCCGGTTCACGGTGAACTCGATCCGATCCATGGACCAGGTCTATAGACCAGGACGCGTGGCAGCATCGGGTTGGTTCAGATCCGTGCTGACGTCACGCTTGCGCAATAAATCTGTTTTCAATTTAAAAATAATTCTGTTAATTCCGAATTTCTATTTTTCTGTAATTTCAGTATTTATTCCAAACTTCAAAAGGCTATATCTTTTGCGTTTTAACTCGGATTTGAGTGATTCAAATTTCTAAAAAATTTTAAAATTGAGATCTATTTAATGGCTAATTTTAATTTATTTTTGGAGTTTATTTGCTCTCTATTGTGGTATTTATTTACTTTTCTCCTACGGTACGCGTAGACGTTGAATTGTGCGACGCTTCGGAGGAAGATCCAACAACTCAAGAGCAAGCTCTAGATCAAGATCAGGACCTATTCCAAGGCAAGTTGTGCTTTGATCATGTTGAACCCATGTTTATAAAATTGCTATATTTGTTTTACCCTATTGCATATTATTTCAAGTGTATAGTTGTTTCAAATTAAATTGGGCTTAGCTAATATACCAGATTGATTTATACCCTACCTTGTCATTGTATGCCATGATCTATTGTCACCCTAGATTGGTTCAATATAGTTGGTTAGTAATTATAATCAACATGGGATGGTTAGTACGTATTAGTTGCTTAGCCATGCCACGTCATCACATGTGTTGGAATCATTGATAATTAATCTTGATTAATGGAATATGGAACAATGTTATGAACTTGTGTGTCATGTGGAATCACACGATGAGATTGAGTTGTTGTGGCGAGTCATGTCACGCAACGAAGTTGAATTGTTGATGGCACATGGTGCTTGGTAATCAACTGGGTGATAATCACTTAGATTTGGGCAAGTGACAAGGGGCGAGTATGCCAAGGTGGGCCCGATGGGCAGAGGGTATGTGGATGTCTTGGCCTGATCACTCTAAGGACTTAACCTTGCAAGCCTTTGACCTGAGTCAATCATGCAACCACATGTCTGGTATGGGCTAGCCTAGCTAATTAATTTGCAATGTCTTAATTTTGGTACTATCGTGGTCGGTGTGAGTTCCCGAGTTATGGAGTAATTCACATGGCGCAAGAGGGGGGCCATGGATGTGGTAACCAGTCCCACCAGTGTTGAAACCTTAGCGGGTGGTACCGGGTTAAGTCAGCGCATTGTAAAGGCTTTGTTATAATCACTCGCCTTTGTGGTGTTTGGTTGTATCACGTGGGTAAAGTGCATAACCTCTGCAGAGTGTGAAACTATTCGGATAGCCGTGCTCGCGGTATTGAGCAATGCTCTGGAATTACAGTTAAGGGTTAGCTTAATTAAATGGACAACTTGGTTGGGATGGCGGAATGCCATGTGAAAGTTGGAATTTGACTTAGGATTGGAAACTTGGTTTACTTGAGAAATACTGAATCTATTTACTATTTCTATTTGTTTTACAGTCTTTATGATCTATTTATTATATTTGTTCATAAACGCTGCTTATTGCAAAATAGCTATGATAGCCTATCCATTGGAATAAGCCTTGCATATAGATATATGGAATTGCATTCTGTGCACAACTTGTTGAGTGCTTTAAGTACTCAACCTTGCCAACAACAATACTCAACAGTCGAAAAATCTACACCTGTGTTGGAAGAGGAGTTCCAAGAGGACGCGAGTCATTAGGGTCCAAGCCTTGTCGTTTGCCTGTGGTGAACTGATGAGCTATCTACGTTTCTTCTGTCCGCTGCTTAATTATCCGATTATATTTCCAGTCTTGCCCTGTGTGGCTTAATAATGTAAGTTGGTCATAAGATCATACATTTAGCTATATCAATAAATGAACTACTATTTCTATTATCGTTGAGTATGATGTGATATGTACCAATGTTGAGCTGTGTGCACTAGCGTTGATCCTGGGACTAGTGCGGTAAACACAGTGGGTTCGAATCAGTGGATTCGGGTCCTTACAACATGGACGAACTAGGATCGTGCGATGTGGATCGAACGGTCGGTGAGGTTTGGTGAGGCCAACGGCGCAACGGTTATTCTCCGGCATGAAGAACTGGTCCACTCGACACGGCTTGGCAAGGGCGTTACTCTGGTGGCCTTGGCGACGGCGGAGATGAACCGGCGGAGACAGAATGAGGCGAAAACCACGGCGGAGTGGTGCAGCTACTACGGCTAGCTTTTGTGGGCAAACGGCGGTGACTCGGGAGGCGTGCGAGAAGTCAAAAGATGCAGCGTGAAGAGCTCTACCAGACACGCTAATCGGTGCACTTAAAGGAGAACCGATGTGCGCGCTGCAGGCGACGAAACCGGCGGTAACGGTCGGCAGCGTTAACTCCGGCGATTACGCGGGCGAAGGGACGTGGCTTCATCTCATCCGTCCACGCGGACTCGATCGGAAGGCCAACAAAGCACGATGACGCGGCGCGCTCACAACCGTTCGATCACGATCGGATGGCGCGATCCTAGGGTTTCGGCATGCTGGACCGGGCTAAGCACAGTGCTAGGCCGGCCCAATACTATTCACTCACTTTTAAAAAATATTTTTGATTTAAAATAAATCAGATAAATAAACAAAGCCAACATAAATAGCAACAATATCCTAAAAATCCAAAAAAATTCTGGAAAATATTTTGAGACATTTGGAACTCAAATAAAATATTTCCACCAAATCTTTGCTTAAAATTTTGCAATATTTTTATTGATTTCAAGAAGCCCTTATTTGAATAAATGCAAATAAATTCCAATAAATTCCCAAAAATTCCAAAAATCAAAATAACTCCAAAATTTAAAATATAGAAATTTTTAGGGTGTTACATACATGTTACGTAGGAACACGGGCCCACATATCTTTATCTTTATCACAAGGTGAACAACGAGATGGACCATGATATCGAAAAACGACGGAGGGAAATACATCTCAAGGTTACATAGAGTCATCACCACCTTAGCCTACAGTGCATCTAGTGCTTCGGGATCGATGACCTTCTGAGCAATTGTGTTAAAGAAATAACACAGCCTCTGATTGTCTCCCGAACTTTGATTGGCAAAATACTTCTAATTGCCGCCGGGAGCATTTGTGTCATCAGCACATAACAATCATGAGACTTCATGCCAACTAATTTCAAATCTTGCATCGAAATAAGTCTCTTCATGTTAGAGGAGTAACTAGACGGAACTTTCACACCATGCAAGTAGTGGCACAGTTCAGTTCTCTCGGCCTTAGACAAAGTGTAACAAGCAGGTTCGTAGTATGTTCGGCCTGTATCTGTCTCTTTCGGTGCTAACTCGGGTCTTATGCCCATATCGACCAAGTCAAGCCGTGCATTGATACTATCCTTTATTTTGCCTTTAATATTCAATAAGAGACCAATCAAGCTATCACAGACATTCTTCTCTACGTGCATCACATCGATGCAGTGTCGAACTTCTAGGCGCTCCCAATAAGGTAGGTCCCAAAATATTGATCTCATCTTCCACGTGCTCTTCTCACGGGACCTCGATTTACGCCCCTTTCCAATCACAACATCCAAGTTCTTAACCATATCATGAACATCTATCCCACTTAAAGGCTTTGGAGATGAACCATCTTCGTTCGTTCCATCGAATTGTTTTTTCATCTTGCGGTATAGGTGATTCCTCCGAAGGAACCTACGGTGATGCATGTAAACGGTTTTGCGCTAGTGATTCAGCCACACACTCTCGGTATTGTCTAAGCAGTGAGTGTAGGCTTTGGTTCCTTTTGTACTCTGGCCTGATAGGTTACCAAGGGAAGGGTAATCATTTATGGTGTAGAACAAAAGGCAGTGCAAAGTGAAATTCTCTCGTTTGTACGCATCCCATACCTGTACCCCGGGAACCCATAGTGTTTTCAGATCTTCCACCAATGGTGCTAGGTACACATCAATATCGTTCCCAGGTTGTTTCGGTCCTTGGATATGTACAGAAAACAAAATATACTTCCCCTTCATAGACAACCAAGGAGGAAGGTTAAAGATACAGAGATTCACGAGCCAAGTGGTATGCCGGCTGCTCATATTACCGAAAGGATTCATTCCATCTGTACACAATCCAAACCTTATATTCCTCGAATTCTCACTGAATTCTTGAAACCTCCTATCGATGTTTCTCCATTGGATGGGATCAGCAGGGTGCCTTAGTATTCCATCATTCTTACACTCCTCCGAGTGCCAACGCAACAGTTTTGCCTCTTTTGGGTTCGCAAACAAACGCTTCAAACGAGGAATTATAGGTAGATACCATGCCACCTTAGCAGGAGGTCCTTTCATCACTTGAATGCCCTCGCTGTCATCATCTGAATGACTCTTACGCTTGTACCGGGATGCGTTGCACACAGGACATATGTGCAAGTTTGCGTACTCATGGCGGTACAGGATACAGTCGTTAGGACATGCATATATTCTTTCTGCTTCCATTCCCAAGGGACAAAGAACGTTCTTAGCTTTGTAGGTGGTTGTCAGCAACTTGTTTCCCTTGGGAAGCATGTCCGCTAATAAACATAACAGCGTTGTGAAACTCTTGTCGCACCAACCGTTGCTTGCTTTCAATTTCAGCAGTTCAAGCATGGATGACAACTTTGTGTAGTTCGACTTGCAGCCTGGGAACAAAGGTTTCTACGAGTCCTCCATCAAGCCCCGAAATTTACCATATTCTCTATCATCACGGTTCCCTTCTACATCGTGCGGCATCTGATTCAGATTATCTTCATGCAACCTATCCTCGTCGGAACCACAATCGATATGATCATCCGACATATCATTGACTTCGTCGACCATATTAATACTACCTGCTTCCTGTATCTCCTGCTCTTTACTGTGACTGGTTCAACATGTATACCCCCTTTTGAAACCCCTCATAATCAAGTGTGCTTCGACCTACATAAAGTTACGAAACATCTTTAGATTCTCACAATTAATGCACGGACAAGACATAAACTGCACCTCCTTATTAAACATATCATCTTCTGCAGCTCTTCTAAAAGCGGAGACGCCATTAATGTACTCAGGACTTATACGGTTCTTAGTGTACATCCAACTTCGGTCCATCTACGCCAAGCATATAACATTTAGTGTTAAATATTAAAGTACACTAGGTGTCCTTATGCACACATTGCTAAATTATAACCAATTACTACCTTCGAACATGTAACATCCCATAAAATCCAAAAATATGAAAAATGAAGAGTTTGAAATTTAAAAATGGAAGTGAATGAATTTGTTTTTAATTGGAATTAATATTTTGATTTTAAACAATATCTTTTCCTATTTTGTTGCATTCTAACCTTAAAGAAAAGAAAGATTTCCTTTATTGAAACTATTTCTTACAAAACAAACAAAATATAAAAATAAATTTGAGATGTGATCTTTAATTTAAATTTTAATGTCCTAAGTTTTCTTATTTATTGATTTTTCTTGAGTGTTGCCTTAAAAGAAAAGTCTCATAAATTGAAATGGTAAAATGGTAAAAGTAAAAAGATAAAAATGCAAAGTCAATAAAATTTGTAAAAATCTCAGATCCATCCAGGATCCTGATTATGCAACTTGCATTGATATGGATCAATAAAATAAATTAAAAGGACAAAAATAACCCTATCTAGATACTCCGAACCGACAGTGTAAGAATTCTTTAGAAATTACCCGACCTTAACCAGAGTTAAAATTTTAACCATGCTGACATTCTTATCTTATCTATGTCTGGCAAAAATATCAAGAGTTTATCCCTTAATTTAGTATTATTAGAAATTCAATAACATACAATCAAATAGCTATAACTTTTGAATCATCTAGCCAAATAATATGAAATAAATTTCTAAATTCATCTAAAATAATGTAGATTCAGAATATGTAAAAATATTTTAAAATGAACTCTGTTTGATTTTCAGATTTAAATTTAAAGAAACAATTTGAAATATGCCATGTGTAGAATTTTTGCAATTCAATTTCAAATTAAATGAAATAAATTTTGTTAGACCCCATGCTCTGTTAGGAACCTAATTATACAAAAATACTTGGGTGTACCATGGAAAATATTTAAATTATTAAATAGGGTGAGAAAGTAGTCTAATAATAATAATCCAAATAATTTCAGAATTTAGAATCTGAAAAGTCAGAATAACAAAACAAATAGAATAATCTCTAGAAATTAAAATAAATGTGTACAAATAAAGAAAAATAAAATTTATTATCATTGAAATCCAATTGGGAAATATTCATGTAACATATGAATAAATAATCAACATGGTATATATATAATCCATCATGTTTGAAATATGCAGTTGATTTCATTTGGCTCTTTCATCTGATTCTATTATTTTTGTTGGAATTTCTATGTTATCATTATACGACGTGTAGAACCCGACGAATCCGGTGTATTCGACGATCAGGAATTTGACGTCGAGGAACATCAACAAGGCGCTGCACCCCTTTGATCATATTGATCCCAGTTTTATAAATGTTTTCATTAAATATTTTTACTGCATACTTTACTTTTATTAAAGTCTGCTATATTTTGGGTATTAGTAGTTGTACCTATTGTCACATAGAACTTCCTTGATAAGTATGGATTTGTGAACCTTGATAACCCTAGAATAACTTAGACAATAATTGATGTCATTTTGGGTTAATCACACTTGGTACTATGCTTAGCCATGCTTAAAGCAACATAAAACCTTGACACGATTAAAAATATTGGATATGACAATCAATGGGTATGACCTTTCTTTATGAATGGTATTTTGATCAAAAATGAAAATAAAACTATG
Source organism: Otatea glauca (assembly GCA_036346275.1). Lineage (NCBI taxonomy): Eukaryota > Viridiplantae > Streptophyta > Magnoliopsida > Poales > Poaceae > Otatea > Otatea glauca. The sequence continues at coordinate 20,841,534 of CM070732.1, read as the reverse complement.
GTTTTGATGCGGGCATTTATTGGCAATAGCCGGGTGTACAAGGGACTTGTACGTAGTATAGGGGGAGAATATTGCCCGTGGCGGATTAAGGACCGAACTACGTGTTCGTTAAACCCAAGAATTACTGTACAACCACAAGTGCTGGTGTGGGACAGTCTTAACCTATTAAGTTGCTTAAAACTAGCTTTGCACATTGGTAGGCTGGAGTAGCACGAGCTTCTTCAGTGACTGGTTGCTCGTAGGGGCGCCCACACCAAGGTGTTGGGAGTCACGTTTGCTGATACAACGGTGAATGCCATACTATAGATATGTTTAATCATTATTGTGCAGTGACTGTGCAAACATTTACACCATAGTACGGGTTTGACATCATCGGGCTGGTGCAAAGTTAGGGTTAAACAATGTAACGGTTATGTTATGATCTCCTTGCCGACACACCAAAGGAAGTGTGTTACTGACCTAGCAAAAGAGGTTGATCATTACTTGTGGGTAAAACTGTACAACTCTGCAGAGTGTGAAACTTTTCTAAAAGCCGTTCCCGCGGTTATGGGAATCTTGGTGCGCCAGCACTAGTTTGCTGTTTCTATTTTTACAAAATCTGGATTCTAACGTGTGAAGGTAGAGGTTGGTTCTTGGATATGGTCATGATACTTAGGTACATGAGATTTATTTATGCTTAAATTCTGTTACTTCCCGTATTAAATTGCTTTTACTTAAATTCCATTTTGCAATCTACTACTTCGTATTTACATTTCAAATTAGCTTTATGCAAAGCAACCATAAGCCTTTACTTGAATTGGCCTGCATATATATTAGGTTTTGTAAAAGTCTTGCGAGTACGTAAGTACTCAACTTTTCGAAAAGCCGTTCCCACGGTTATGGGAATCTTGGTGCGCCAGCAATAGTTAGCTGTTTTTATTTTAATAAAAACTGGATTCTACCGGGTGTTGGTAAAAGTTGATTCGTGGATATGGTCATGATACCCAGGTACCTGAAATTTACTTATGCTTATATTCTGTTACTTTCAGAATTAAATTGCTATTACTTAAATTTCGTTTTGCTATCTACTATTCTATATTTACATTTCAAATCAGCTTTATGCAAAGCAACCATCAGCCTTTCCTTCGAATTGGCTTGCATATACGATAGGCTTTGCAAAAGTCTTGCGGAGTACGAAAGTACTCACCCTTGCTTAATTATTGTTTTTAGGTGAAGAATCCGATACAATATATTTATCGCAGGACTCGGGATATTGACGATGAAGCTTTTCTAGGGATTATGCCTTGTCAGTTGCCTGAGGGTTGGATGGGCACACTACAAGAATTTTAATCCTTTCCGCTGCACTTCACTCTGTATTGTAAGACTTTATTGTATAGATTACTATTATCATTTGTAATAAAAATTATGGATGTGATATCAATTGTTGTAAATGTGCGTGCTAGCCACTGATCATGGGACTAGTACTGTATGCACATGAGATTTCCATTTTTGCATTTATGTAAAAATAGGGGTCTTTACAGAACAAAACAAACAAATGCATCTACAAGCTAGATATCTAAACACAATCTTTAAATTAATTCTCTCTTTACCAAACTAGCTACCTAAATCTTATATATATATATAACAATGCAGTTAGACTTAACCAATTCCTAACCTTTGATCACAAAGAACTTGCACATGCATGGACCTACAAGCTAGCTAGCTAGATCTAAACAATATTCAAATTCTCTCCTTACCAAGCTAGATCTTGAATATAATATAATTACCCATTACTAAATTAACCTTAGATCAACAAGATCACAAATGGATCTACAAGCTAGCTAGATCTAAACAATCTTCAAATTTCTGTTTTAAGTAATATCTTGAATATAAAGCAATTCATTAGAATCTAAGAAATTATATACTAACCTGCTTAAATATAGAAAAGAACAGTAAATGGATCTACAAGCTACATATATATACAACTAATCTCTCTTCAAATTATCTCTTTACCAAGATAGATCATGAATATAATGCAATTAAACCCCATTACTACCCTTATATAGAAAGAACACATGAATCTACAAGCTAAATCTTAAAAATCATCAAATTCTATCCTTACCAAGCTAGATCTTCAACATACTACAATTAGACACCATTACTAACCTTAGATCACCAAAATCAAATGGATCCTCAATCACACTTCAAAATCAACGGTCTTCTTTTACCAAATCGCCTCACAGCCGCAGCCAAATGAAAATAGATCCCGAAACCCTAAAATACACCAAGTGGCTCGGGCCTCTGTATTATATATCGATGAGAGATATCACAGACGGTTTTATAAACAAACCGTCAACGATAAACATAGTATTCGTCTGTGATATATGACAGACGGTTTTATTATGGGACAATACCTGATATTACAAACGGTTTTATAAAAAAATCATCTGTGGTATCTTCACAAATGGTTTTGAACTAAAATCGTCTGTGACATTGATGTATATCACTGACGGTTTTTGTAGAGTAATGTAATATCCCAAATTTTTTCCAGATCTGAAAATTAATGTAATGTCTCAAATCTTTTTCCAGATCTGAAACTAATGTAATGTCCCAAATCTTTTTTCAGATGAAAAAAGATTTGGGGCATTACATTATTTTCAGATCTGGAAAAAGTCCAGATCTGAAAAAAGATTTGGGACATTACATTAGTTTCAGATCTGGAAAAAGATTTGGGACATTACAAGTACCATCTGTGATAATGTCACTGACTGTCACAGACGGGTTTGAGAAACCGTCTGTGATGTGGCGTCTAATATAAGACTTTCTGTAGTAGTGTAATGTTATCTCTTATCTAGATAACTATGCATTTATTGTATATATCTATATATATAACAAGGCTTGATTATAAAAATCCAATATCCAAAAAAAAAAACGTTACAGCGACATCTATATATACGGCTTGAGGCTCCCCTAGATTATCTTGACCTGTACTTTTTACAAGGTAAGCAAAACACCAGAAATGTCCAAGCTACTCCTCCTCGTGGCAGCCACCCTTCTGGCCGCGGCTGCCGCGGCCTCCCCGGCCGTCACTTTGGTCAACTCGACGACAACGACCACGCCGACGGCGTACGAGATGCTGGGGCGGTACAACTTTCCGGTTGGCATCCTCCCTGAGGGCGTGCAGTCGTACGTGCTTCGGCCGGATGGCTCAAGCTTCGAGGTGTACCTCCCAGGCGACTGCGAGTTCCGCATCGCCGGGAAGTACACGCTCCACTACAGCAGCCGCGTCGCCGGCAGCATCAGTGTCGGGTCGATCGGCGTGCTGGAGGGCGTGAAGGTGAAGGTGGTGTTCGCGTGGCTACGCATCACGCAGGTCGACCGCGACGGCGACGAGCTGAGGTTCCACGTCGGCCCCATCACCAAGTCGTTCCCGGTCGACAAGTTTGGCGTTAGCCCCCGCTGCGGCTGAGGCCGGCAATGGGTCGACTGCATCAACAGCAGCAACGCCGTACGTAGCCGTCAGGGCTTTGTTGATCCGTGCTGCGCACGTGGCGTTTCTTGCTTCGTTGATCTGTACCATGCATGCGTTGCTGCTGCAAGTTGCTCCTTGTCATTGCAATTGTTGCATGTGTTGTTTGATCCGTTGATGTATTGTCAATGGTAATCTTTGATTTTATTTAGTTTGCGCTTCGGTACATCTCTTTTATAAAAGTTAGTTAATACTCTCCCTGCTACAAACAGTTATCGTTTTGGATATTGACACGTTCTTCAAAACACAGATTTGATTATTAATTTCTACTATAATATATTTATAAAACCCATAAATTTATAATATTCGAGACAAATCTACGCATATCATTTTCATGTATCCAATTTAAATATTTAAAAAGATTTTGATAGTTAAAGTTTTGAAAGTTTGACTACACTACTGTTCAAAACGACAGCTATTGTGACCGAAGGGAGTATTAGGTAAGTGTATGTAACATCCCGAAAAATTCAAAAATATGAAAAATGAAAAGATTGAAATTTAAAAATGAGATTGAATAAAAATTTCAATTGGAATCAAGATTTTGATTTTAAACAATATCTTTTCCTCTTTTCTTGCATTCTAATCTTATGAAAAGAAAGATTTCCTTTATTAAAACTATTTCATCCAAAACAAATAAACTATAAAAATGAATTTGAGATGTGATCTTTAATTTGAATTTTAATTTTCTGAGTTTTCTAAATTTTTGGTTCTTCTTGAGTTTTGCATTAAAAGAAAAGTCAATCTATTGAAAATGGTAAAATGGTAAAAGTAAAAAGATAAAAACACAATAGCAATAGAAATATGCAAAACTAATATTAAAATATTATAAATCGTCAGAACACTTATAATGCTGCCAAAGATAATCTGAACACATTTAATGAAGATAAGATATTGGAATCATGAAGATTTGAGATCAATTCAGATAGTGTCAGATTTATGTAAAAATCTAGATACCCTATCTTGAGCTGATATTTTTATCATGCCGACATAAGATCAATTTCTATCTCTGGTAAAAATACAAAAAATTAAATATTAAATATTTAATTTTACAAATTCTAAAACAGAAAATAAATAAAGTTGTAAATGGTAATGTTAGAATTATTAAAATTTAAATAACAAATATTAAAATCTGAGAATTTTTAAGAAGATAAATATACCATTTTAGATCTTCACAAAAATTTGAATAAAATATTAACCTTATTTTGAACTTAAAATAATTGGAAAACAGAATAGACAGAAATTGATATTATGCATTGTCAGAATTTTTAAAAGTATTAGCAACTTTAATTATCTAGGTCTGAATTTTTTACAGAATGATAAAAATTGTGTTATGTTTATTCACAAAAGGTTAAAAAATTCTTAACTAATCTAGATAGATCGAACAAGCTAAGGAACCTAGCTCTATCGGAACAGCAAAATCATGTGTCTATACCAAAGTGGGACCCACTTGTCATTTGTCTCTTCTTCCCCTCAACCAGAACAGAGCGAGCCCAAGGTTCTCTGTTTTAATGGTCCAACAACCAAATTAAGGAAAAAATCAAAGCAATTCAAGCTCTCAAACCGACCTAGGTGCCGTATACAGCCAAGGAAACGTGTCACCTTTACTCAAACCCAGCCATAATCATTACACATCGCTCTCCACTGTTAAAATTTCGACGCCGCCCTAGAGCTCGAGTTCACACCTTGACCACCGCCATTGCTCACCTATAAAGCTTCCCCATGCTCCTTGGTACCACCTCTTTCAAACACAGGCGCCAAATATAACTGAGCCATCTTCAATTCCACCATGGCCGAGCCTTCCCCATTGCAACCAAAATCGAGCTAGCTCCATGCTTGAAGCATCGTTTTTCAATTAATTTCGCATGGAGCAACTACGTCCACAGCTAACTAATACCGTAAAATCAATTCGAGTTTTCCCTCGCGATGGAGCTCCACCACCGCGAGCTCTGCACCGCCGTCGCAACACTCCGTCGCGCCGCTGCTACGGACTGCCGTGGCTCCGGTCGTCGCTTCCTACAACATCAGTGAGGTCATCTTGTTCCGCTTTGACCCTTGCCACAAACTCCTTACACTTGCTCCATGTCCTACCGAAGATTGCAGAGGAGCTCCCATGGTGAGTACTGTAGCTGCGACTATCGTAGCTACGAGCTTGCTCTGTTCTGTGAAGCATTCAACAACTGACTAGTGGCCCCCTCATCCACCCAAGGTAAAGACAGTAAAAGTTGCCTCTTTAGCTCATGTCAGGTAGCGCCAAATAGAATGAGGCTTAGTTGTTTAATTGGTCATGTATAGTGTATGGCTGTAAGAACTACTAGTTCAATGAAGTAGGTAGTTTTAGTTAGTCTGGTCCAAGCCTCAAGGCAGTAGAACAACAACTTGTTAAATTTGAATGGGAATCTCCAAATTGAAAATCAGAAGCTTAGCTTAAATAAATCCGACTAAGTCCGATTTACTTTTAATTCATATGACAAGACCTAAGGCTAAGTAATATCTGATTAAGCTAGCTCAAATAAGCCATATCCTATATATACATGTATGTGTATGAAACATCTAGCAGAAACTGCTACGTAAAAAAAAAATGAAACCTGGAGTATAAAGTTAAGCAGTAACATTTAGCCCTTTGGTTGATTGGCAGGATCAGAGTAAAAGCTTGCTTATGAGCTCTGCTTTTTCTAGGAGTTGATTAGATTGGTTGGTTGTCTGAAGTCTACAGGATGAGTAAGTCCATGAAGGTTCATGATCCTATTTAGACTGACTAGCATATTAAACTTAATTAGCATCTTTAGTAATTAGACTAACCTTAAGTATGGTCTAAAGCTTAATTGATCTTTGACCTAAGTATGCATATACACATCTTATATATATAGTCGCAAAATTAGAATTTGACATGCATGACAAATAAAGCCATCTGGATATGTGACCATTTTTTTCAAAAGTGAAGAAACAGGAAAGGTCCACAACTAGTTCTTAAATCTTTGAACAAAAATCGAAAGCTCAAATAAATTCGATTAATCTAATTTAATCATTAGGATAAAAGTACCAAAACCTTAAGTAGAATTTGATTTAAGCTTAAAGCATACAAGTTCAAATAATGGTAAAATGATTCCTAGGTATTTAATAAAACCATAATACTTTGTGCAGATTTGAATTAAGTACATATTAGATCTTAATGTTTACTTATATGAAAAATATCTTGGATAAAAGCAAAATATTGTGAAACCAACTCTAAAACACTCTTAGGGTCATCCTCTGTTAATGCCAGAAAAATGGATAAATAATCTTATAAGGTGTAGTCGCAAACTAAAAACTAAAACTGAACCTTTGTCGCATAAAAGTTAGAAACACTTAAGCCTTTTCAGTAGCCTGTAAAACCTTGAGTACATAATTAGTAGTCTAACGCAACAGATCTAACTTATATGAAACATTCTCATGCAAATCGTTTGTAGTTAAGAACTATTCATGCATAGCATGCAACATGTTGTCGATCTTCCTTTCCTCTGGACTTTAGAATCATTATATACTTGCTCTACCACTAATCTTTTTAATCCAAATAATTTTAGCATCTAGAATGCAAAGTGATAAATACAAAAATTCATAATTTTAGCCTCTTGAATTCGTAATTATAGAATTGATAATCTATAAAAGAAACCATGTTTGTTTATCATAAAAGTCATTAACAATATAATGTATAATTAACTAAATCATGAGGTCTTGAAATCATAATTCTAACCCTAAAATATTCCTGCTTTCTTTAGTTAATCTTCATTTGGTTTTCTGTCTGTTTTCTTTTTGCCCTTATTAAAGTTTGATATTTGCTATATTTCCGATTGAACGACGTGTAGAATCCGACATCGCTATTTTCGTCGTTGCCTCCGTCAGCTGTGGCTTCGTCTTCGCCGTAAGCAATAAATAAGCAAGGCAAGCACCCTCTTTGATCATATTGATCCTAGCTTTATAATTGTTTTCATTAAATGTTTTGCTGCATACGTTACTTTTATTAAAGTCTGCTATTTTGTGGGTATTGGTAGTTGTACCTGTAGTTTCATAGAACTTCCTTGATAAGTATGAATTTGTGAACTTTGATAACCCTAGAATAACATAGACAGTACATGATGTCAATTTGGGGTTACTCACACTTAGGGCTATGCTTAGCCATGCTTAATAAAAACAAGTTCTTTACAATTTAAAAATGTTGGGTATGACCTTTATTTATGGTTGGTATTTTCATCAAAAATAAAAATAAAACTATGGTTTTGATGCAGGCAATTATTGGCAATAGCAGGGTGTAAGGGACATGTACGTAGTGTAGGGGGAGATTATTGCCCGTGTCAGATTACGGACTGAACTACGTGTTCGTTAAACCCAAGAATTACCGTACAAATACAAGTGGTGGTATGGGACAGTCTTAACCTATTAAGTTACTTAAAACTGGCTTTGCACATTGGTAGGCTAGAGTAGTACAAGCTTCTTCAGTGACTGGTTGCTCGGAGGGGTGCCCACACCGAGGTGTTGGGAGTCACATTTTCTGATACAACGGTGAACACCATGCTATGGATATGCTTAATCATTTACTGTGCAGTGACTATACATACATTTACACCATAGTATGGGTTTAACGTATTCAGGCTGGTGCAAAGTTAGGGTTAAGTAATGTAACGGTTATGTCATGACTCTCTGCGGCACACCAAAGGAAGTGTGCTAATATCGATTGCACAAAGAGTCAGTAATGTCTTGTGGGTAAAGATGTACACCTCTATAGAGTGTAAAACTTTTCTAAAAGCCGTTCCCGCGGTTATGGGAGTCTTGCTCCGCCACCACTAGTTAGATGTTTTTATTTTCATAAAATCTTGTTTCTACCGTGTGTCGGTGATTCCTACCATGTGTTGGTGGAAAATGGTTCATGGATATGATCATGATACCCAGATTTGTGAAACTTACTTACTCGTACTCTACATATTGTTATTTCTGTATTAAATTGTTTTTTATTAAATATCGTTTGCAATCTACTATTTTGTATTTACATTTCAAACAAGCTTTATGCAAATTAACCATAGTAGCCTTTCCTTTCAAATGGCTTGCATATATTATAGGTTTTGCAAAAGTCTTGCGGAGTACGAAAGTACTCACCCTTGCTTAATTGTTGTTTTTAGGTGAAGAATCAGATTAGTCTGATGAAACTTATTTGACGCAGGATTTGGGAATGTTAACGATGAAACTTTTCTAGGGATTATGCCTTGTCAGTTGCTTGAGGGTTGGATGGGCATACTACAAGAATTTTGATCCTTTCCGCTGTATTTCTCTGTATTGTAAGATTTTATTGTGTAAATTACGATTATCATTTGTAATAAAGAGTATGGATGTGATATCAATTGTTTTAAATGTGCGTGCTAGCCACTTATCATGGGACTAGTACTGTTTGCACATAAGATTTCCATTTTTGCATTTATTTGAAAATGGGGGTCACTACAGTTGGTATCAGAGCCATGATGACTGCAGGATAAACCCTGGAATGATCGTTAGTATTAATAGATCAAATTCAAAATTTATTTTTAAAAGTTATTATATTTGCAAAATGTAGTCATTTCTAGTCTTTCCTCCTTCCTAAGTTCTTACACTTACTTCTACTTTCATTCTGGTTTGTAAAACGAATTCCTCTTCCCTTAAAACAATTTTCGCCCGTAGCTTACCTTCGCTATTTGCTTCCGAAGTTGTCCAAGATATGTCGCTACCGTCCTTCATGCTCAGCCAATGAAGACTATGTCTACGCCAACCATCTCAAGGAGACGGAGAATGTTTCGTTAACCCCGACAAGGAGAAAGTACCGTGAAGAGTTGGTATCATCCGACAGTAAAATACGAAAGATTAGAGTATATTAGGATCTTCATTAGGAAAAGAACCCCTGCACATAGACTCATTATTCCGCTTTAGCTATACAAAGCGTTTTTATGTAGTGTTTATATCTTGTTATTTGCAATTGATTTTTATTCTCTGTCTGGGCTGATTTATGTGTGAACTTAACCTTTAGGTTAAAGTTTCACGATGAGATGCCCTCATGTATGAATCTAGAAATCTCAGCCTATAGGTTTAAAAAGAAAATTTCATAAAATAACTTGTCTTTTCTTTCTATAGAATTTCTCACAAGCTTAACTTTTCTTTCTGTAGAACCTCTCAACTACATATTCTTTAGTCATTGATCTTTCCTAAAATCCAGTCACTATTTAAACTCCCCCATAAATATCACCTAACCATGTTGTTGATCCTAAAGACACATCATATCGCCACTTCTCCTGGATTGTATGATGACTTCGAGGCCAAAGTGGTCTTGTATTTCCGAAGACTAAGGGTGTGTTTGGTAGGGCTCCAGCTCCACCAGATCCGTGGATCTGGTGGAGCTGGGTATTCTTAGCTCCACCAGATCTGTGGAGCTAGACCTGTGAGTACATTAAGAGTGTTTAGATGGATCATCTTGTTTACATTTTTGACCAAAAACATAAACTTAATTCACTTTATTTTAGCTTACAAGTTTCAAATTTCAGGTGAAGCTGGGATTTGGAGCTCTACCAAACAGGCCCTAAAAAGGAGCCCCAGAAAAAGAAATTTCGACGGCGTCAAGTTGCTCCATGAAGAATGAAAGACCAGCATCGTTAGGCAGAAAAAGAGTACACTAAGATAGGTTAGCTAATGAAATAAAAATTTAGAACCCTTTATGCACTTGATAGAATTTAAATTCTTTACGTGCTGTTAAACTTTTGTTGTGAATCTTTTGTATTGCTTCTCGGGATGCACTCGTGAATGCCCGACATAAGTTGAAACTTCACGACGTGACAACCCTTAATTAATAAGAAAATTTAATCAAGAAAATTTTAATGAACAGAATGTTAGCTAAAACATTATGAACTGAATTCTAATGAACAAAAGATAACTCTGGACTGAACCATTCTCATATATTTATCTCATCCTCTCTAATCTATATAAGTTTTAATAACAAAAATATTTTAAATAATTGGAAGTTACTTCATAAACAAACCAATTCTCATCTTACCCCCTCCTATCTTTGCATATTCATAATAATTCCAAAGTCAAACTCCTTAATCTTAACCACTTCTTGATCATCACTTTCATTAGTGAATTTTGATCATCACTTTCATCAGTAAATTTTGATCATCCATTTCATCAGTAAACAACCCATTGTTCTCCTAATAAGACAACATCACCTGCATCAACCGTGAATAACTTGGAAGCATTGCCAACATCTACCAAGAAGAATTCTACTCCACCTCGTCGACTTCAAGGAAGTCAGCAATAATCCCCAAGCCGTCTCAAGGATCTAGAAGACATCAAGTTCTTAGAACAATCTTTGCCTCAACATCAAGCTTTGAGCATAAACCTCTTTTTCATGTGTTTGCACCTAACACATTTATCATGGTATTGAGTACGTCCTTTGTGTACTCAATTCCTTCGATCATTCCTTTTGATTTTGCATATTGAGTACGTCCTTTGTATATTCAATTTCTACAATCATTCTTTTTGATTTTGTATATTCCATTCCTTCATAGTTGTGAAATCCAAACAAAATCAAAACTCTTTGCATACCAAGATGATTGAAAGAATCATATCATCAAAACCATCCTATGATCCTCTTATCACTTCCTAGACCTTCCGAATCTCAGGGACGAGATTCCTATTAAGGGGGGTAGTCTGTAACATCCCGAAAAATTAAAAAATATGAAAAATGAAAAGATTGAAATTTAAAAATGAGATTGAATAAAAATTTCAATTGGAATCAAGATTTTGATTTTAAACAATATCTTTTCCTCTTTTCTTGCATTCTAATCTTAAGAAAAGAAAGATTTCCTTTATTAAAACTATTTCATCCAAAACAAATAAACTATAAAAATTAATTTGAGATGTGATCTTTAATTTGAATTTGAATTTTCCGAGTTTTCTAAATTATTGGTTTTTCTTGAGTTTTGAATTAAAAGAAAAGTCAATCTATTGAAAATGGTAAAATGGTAAAAGTTAAAAGATAAAAAAAAATTGCAATAAAAGTCTGCAAAAAAAATATTAAAATATTTTAAATCGTCAGAACCCTTATCACGCTGCAAAAGATAATCTGAACACATTTAATGAAGATAAGATATTGGAATCATGAAGATTTGAGATCAATTCAGATAGTGTCGGATTTATGTAAAAATCTAGAGACCCTATCTTGAGCTGATATTTTTATCATGCCGACATAAGATCAATATCTACCTTTGGTAAAAATATAAAAAGTTAAATATAATATTTTTTAATTTTTAAAAATTCTAAAACAGAAAATAAATAAAGGTGTAAATGGTAATGTTAGAATTATTAAAATTTAAATATCAAATATTAAAATCTGACAATTTTAAATAAAATAAATACTACCATTTTAGATCTTCATAAAAATGTTCATAAAATATTAACCATATTTTGAACTTAAAATAAATGGAACACAAAATAGACAGAAATTGAAATTATGCATTGTCAGAATTTTTAAAAGTATTAGCAACATTATCTAGGTCTGAAATTTTTACAGAATGATAAAAGTTGTGTTATGTTTATTCACAAAAAGTTAAAAAAATCTTAACTATTCTAGATAGATCGAACCAGCTAAGGAACCTAGTTCTAGCCAAACAGCAAAATCATGTGTTTATAACAAAGTGGGACCCACCTATCATTTGTCTCTTCTTCCCCTCAACCAGAACAGACCAAGCCCAAGGTTCTCTGTTTTCCTGGTCAAACAACTAAATTAAGGCAAAAATCAAAGCAATTCAAGCCATCAAACCGACCTAGGTGCCATATACAGCCAAGGAATCATGTCACCATCACTCAAACCTGGCCATGATCATTACACGTCGCTCTCCACTGCTAAAATTTCGGCGCCGCCCAAGAGCTCGAGTTCACACCTTGACCACCGCCATTGCTCACCTATAAAGCTTCCCCATGCTCCTTGGTACCACCACTTTCAAACACAGGCGCCAATTTCAACTGAGCCATCTTCAATTCCACTATGGCCGAGCCTTCCCCATTGCAACCAAAACCGAGCTAGCTCCATGCTTGAAGCATCGTTTTTCAATTAATTTCGCATGGAGCAACTACGTCCACAGCCAACTAATACCCTGAAATCAATTCGAGTTTTCCCTCGCTATGGAGCTCCACCACCGCGAGCTCTGCACCGCCGTCGCAACACTCCGTCGCGCCGCCGCTACGGACTACCGTGGCTCCGGCCGTCACTTCCTACAGCATCAGTGAGGTCATCTTCTTCTGCTTTGACCCTTGCCACAATCTCCTTACACTTGCTCCATCTCCTACCGAAGATTGCAGAGGAGCTCCCATGGCGTGTACTGTAGCTGCGACTACTGTAGCTACGAGCTTGCTCTGTTCTGTGAAGCATTCAACAACTGACTTGTGGCCCCCTCATCCATCCAAGGTAAAGACAGTAAAAGTTGCCTCTTTAGCTCATGTCAGGTAGGGCCAAATAGAATGAGGCTTAGTTGTTTAATTGGTCATGTATGATGTATGGCTGTAAGAACTACTAGTTCAATGAAGTAGGTAGTTTTTGTTAGTCTGGTCCAAGACTACAGGCAGTAGAACAGCAACTTGTTAAATTTGAATGGGAATCTCCAAATTGAAAATCAGAAGCTTAGCTTAAATAAAACCGAGTAAGTCCGATTTACCTTTCATTCATATGAAAAGACCTAAAGCTAAGTAGTATCTGATTAAGCTAGCTCAAATAAGCCATATCCTAGATATAAATGTATGTGTATAAAACATCTAGCAGAAACTGCTACGTCTAAAAAAAATGAAACCAGGAGTATAAAGGTAAGCAGTAACATTTAGCCCTTTGGTTGATTGGCAGGAGGGACCGACTCAAATTGAGTTTAGCCGGGATCAGAGTAAAAGGTTGCTTATGAGCTCTGCTTTTTCTAGTAGTTGATTTGATTGGTTGGTTGTCCGAAATCTACAGGATGAGTAAGTCCATGAAGGTTCATGATCCTATTTAGACTGACTAGCATATCAAACTTAATTAGCATGTTTAGGAATTAGACTAACCTTAAGTATGGTCTAAAGCTTAAATGATCTTTGACCTAAGTATGCATATACACATGTTATATATATAGTCACAAAATTACAATTTGACATGCATGACAAATAAAGCCATCTGGATATGTGACCATTTATTTCAAAAGTGAAGAAACAGAAAAAGTCCACAACTACTTCTTAAATCTTTGAACTAAACTCAAAAGCTCAAATAAACTCGATTAATCTAATTTAATCTTTAGGTTAAAAGTACCAAAACCTTAAGTAGAATTTGATTAAAGCTTAAAGCATACAAGTTCAAATAATGGTAAAATGACTCCTAGGTCTTTAATAAAACCACAATACTTTGTGCAGATTTAAATTAAGTACATATTAGATCTTATTGTTTACTTATATGAAAAACATCTCGGATAAAAGCAAAATATTGTGAAACCATCTCTAAAACACTCTTACGGTCATCCTCTGTTAATGCAAGAAAAGTGGATAAATAATCTTATAAGGTGTAGTCGCAAATTAAAAACTAAAACTAAACCTTTGTCGCATAAAAGTTAGAAACACTTAAGCCTTTTCAGTAGCCTGTAAAACCTTGAGTACATAATTAGTAGCCTAACGCAACAGATCTAACTTATATGAAACATTCTCATGCAAATCGTTTGTAGTCAAGAACTATTCATGCATAGCATGCAACATGTTGTCAATCTTCCTTTCCTCTGGACTTTAGAATCATTATATACTTGCTCTACCACTAATCTTTTTAATCCAAATAATTTTAGCCTCTAGAATGCAAATTTATAAATAAAAAATTCATAATTTTAGCCTCTTGAATTCGTAATTCTAGAATAGATAATATATAAAAGAAACCATGTTTGTTCATCATAATAGTCATTAACAATACGAATGTATAATTAACTAAATCATGAGGTCTTGAAATCATAATTCTAACCCTAAAATATTCCTACTTTCTTTAGTGAATCTTCATTTGGTTTTCTGTCTGTTTTCTTTTTGTTCTTATTAAAGTTTGATATTTGCTATATTTTCGATTGAACGACGTGTAGAATCCGACGTCACTATTTTCGTCATTGCCTCCGTCAGCCGTGGCTTCGTCTTCGCCGTAAGCAATAAGTAAGCAAGGCAAGCACCCCCTTTGATCATATTGATCCCAGCTTTATAAATGTTTTCATTAAATATCTTACTGCATACGTTGCTTTTATTAAAGTCTGCTATTTTGTGGGTATTGGTAGTTGTACCTGTAGTTTCATAGAACTTCCTTGATAAGTATGAATTTGTGAACCTTGATAACCCTAAAATAACATAGACAGTCCTTGATATCAATTTGGGGTTACACTTAGGGCTATGCTTAGCCATGCTAAATAAAAACAAGTTCTTTACAATTTAAAAATGTTGGGAATGACCTTTCTTTATGTTTAGTATTTTGATCAAAAATGAAAATAACACTATGGTTTTGATGCGGGCAATTATTGGCAAAAGCTAGGTGTACAAGGGACTTGTACGTAGTGTAGGGGGAGATTATTGCCCTTGTCAGATTAAGGACCGAACTACGTGTTCGTTAAACCCTGGAATTACCGTACAACCACAAGTGCTGGTATGGGACAGTTTTAACCTATTAAGTTACTTAAAACTGGCTTTGCACGTTGGTAGACTAGCGTAGTACAATCTTCTTCAGTGATTGGTTGCTCGGAGGGGTGCCCACACCGAGGTGTTGGGAGTCACATTTGCTGATACAACGGTGAACACCATGCTATGGATATGCTTAATCATTTACTGTGCAGTGACTATACAAACATTTACACAATAGTATGGGTTTAACGTCATCGGACTGGTGCAAAGTTAGGGTTATGTAATGTAACAGTTATGTCATTACTCTCTGCGGCGCACCAAAGGAAGTGTGCTAATATCGATTGCACAAAGAGTCAGTCATGTCTCGTGGGTAAAGCTGTACACCTCTCCATAGTGTAAAACTTTTCGAAAAGCCGTTCCTGCTGTTATGGGAGTCTTGTTGCACCAGCACTAGTTATAAGTTTTTATTTTCATAAAATCTGATTTCTACCGTGTGTCGGTGATTCCTACCATGTGTTGGTGGAAAATGGTTCGTGGATATGATCATGATACCCAGGTTCGTGAAACATACTTACTCGTACTCTACATATTGTTATTTCTGTATTAAATTGCTTTTTCTTAAATATCGTTTGCAATCTACTATTCTGTATTTACATTTCAAACTGGCTTTATGTAAATTAACCGTAGTAGCCTTTCCTTTCAAATGGCTTGCATATATTATAGGTTTTGCAAAAGTCTTGCGGAGTACGAAAGTACTCACTCTTGCTTAATTGTTGTTTTTAGGTGAAGAATCAGATTAGTCTGATAAATCTTATTTGACGCAAGATTCGAGAATGTTAACGATGAAGTTTTTCTAGGGATTATGCCTTGTCAGTTGCCTGAGGGTTAGATGGGCACACTACAAGAATTTTGATCTTTTCCGCTGCATTTCTCTGTATTGTAAGATTTTATTGTATAAATTACCATTATCATTTGTAATAAAGAGTATGAATGTGATATCAATTGTTGTAAATATACGTGCTAGCCACTCATGATGGGACCAGTACTGTTTGCACATAAAATTTTCATTTTTGCATTTATGTGAAAATGGGGGTCACTACAATGTAAATCATTGATTTTATTTACTGTTTAGGTTAAGCATATTTGCCCCACCTAACATTAACTAGTACTTTCCATTATTATTTGTAAACTTTTTAAAAGAGCTATTTTTTTAAGATTCATAAATCTTTTTTAAAAAAGTGTAATTTTATACCTTTGCCTTTTTTTCTCAACCATTCAACACAAGGAAACAAAGTTTTTGTTGATTTCGTCTAGTCAAGTACTCGTGCCTGGAACATTACATTACATGCATGAGAATTTAATATTAGACCTCTCATCACTGACGATTTAAAAAAACCGTCTCTAATAGTTGATCATCACTGACGATTTTTGTAGCGACTCCTATTTTTGCATAATGCAAAAATAAGAATCTATGTGCATTAAGTACTAGTCTCATGATCAGTAGCTAGTACACATATTTACAACAATTGGAATCACAAATATACACAATATTATTAAAGCAGAAGTTATTTATACATAACTCTAGGGTTTGAAGATTCTCAGTAAATAGACGAATACATCTTCTACATAGTAAAACGTATTTCTGTCTTTTGATTTCCCGGATCGAGCTCCAGCGTCTGACCACTCGGGCCCACCCGACAGACACACAGAGCAGGGCGGGACTGGGAGGCGGCCACCGGCGGCGAGGCAAGGGTGGTGCCGGTCGGCTGCGGGCCTGAGGCATGAGGCGACTAAAAGGGAGGCGAGGAAGGTCTCGGTGGCCGGAGAGCTTCATCGTGGTGACCTGGCAACGGCGTAGGAGGGCGCGCGGTGGCGATTGCGACTGAACAGGAGGAAGAAGGGCAGCTAAGCTTGGGCTAATGGATAGGTGAGCATCAGTGAACCCAGGGGAACCCATTTTGGGGCCTCACCACGGTGGAGATGGCTTGGATGGTTCGCCACTAGGTGGCCGGAACCGGGGAAGAAAGGGTGGTCGCGGCGGCATTTCAGACCAAAAGGATTGCTATTGAGGGAGGGATCGACTTCAGGGAGTACTAAATATGCTTTAACCGGGGGAAATTGGTAAATGACTTACTGGGTTGCTTGATTGCCTCGGATTCGCTCCTCGGGCACCCGGCGGAAATGGTGGTAGCGGCGGCTCAATTGGGGCTCGGTTCAGGTAATGGAGCTTAAAGGGGGAAATGTGGCGTGCTATGGAAGTTAACGTTGGCATTTATATACGAGTTAAGGGAGAATTGTAGCACGGCGCCGTGATTTCAACAGGTGGCCGAGGACAATGGTACATGGGGTGGCGCAGGATTTCCGGACGCAGGCGGCGCAGGGCATGGCAAAAAGGTGCCATGACAGAGCTTGGACGGCGATCTTGGCCGTATACGGCGTTGAGCGAGGTTGGCACGGTGTGGTGGCTCGGGATTTCACGCTTGACCGGCGAACTGAGGGGAATAGCGCTGCTCGGCTGTGAAGAAGAGAGAGCTGGGGTTTTCCGGGTTCCAGGGTAGAAATGTCGACACGAGGACTTGATTGGGTTAACATGACGCAGCGAATTTGACACTGAAGCTTCGCGTGTGGAGGGGGACACGGCGACGTCCTGCCGTGGCTAAGTTTCGGGCGATTTTTGTTTGCAGCGGCAAGGGCCGGGCAGGGATAAAGTTGAGTAATTTTGTATTCAGTTGTCTATTTACTGACAACTATACACAATATTACTTAGAGTATATAAATATAGCAATAGAAGAAGCAGTCTTGTAGTGTGTCCATCCAACCCTCAGTCAACTGACAAGGCATAAATCCCTAGGAAGATCACTTGATCTGAAATTCCCGCAACCCGCGACAAAAGGTATTCTTCAAAGCTTCATTTTCTTATCCACCTAGAACAACACAATAAGCAAGGTTGAGTACTTTCGTACTCAGCAAGACTTTAGTGGTATTTGCAACATGCAGTAATGCAAACTATGTCAAAGGAAGCTTCTACAGTTAATTTGCATAAAGCAATATTGAATTTGTAAAAACAAGTTGTAATTTAGAAACGGAATTTGTAAAAGCATAATTGACTGATATAAAAGTAAGTAGAGCATAAGTAATAACTCACAGTACGCCATGATGTGAGCTTCGAGACAACAAATACCTGCCAACACCATTCTTTGCCAAGACAAGGCAAAACAGTTGAATCCAACCTTTTTGAAATTAATAAAACAGCTAACTATGTGATGATGTTACCATGTGCCCCTGACCGCGGGCGCGACTAATCGATTATGTTTACACTCTGCAGAGGTGTACAGCTTTACCCACAAGAAATGATCAGCTCTTTGTGCAAGCTATTAGTACACTTCTTTTGGTGTGCCGCAGAGACATCATAATATAACCGTTACATTACCTAGATCTAACTTTGCACCAGCCCGGTAACGTTAAACCCTCGCTATGGTGGTAGAAACACACATATATATATAAAACATGGTATCATTCTCTCAAAAACAGTCGGGCGCCGTTTCTCCCCATAGAAAGGCGTACACCGTTGTACTGACATGCATTTACCCACACCGAGGTGTGGAAGCCCCTCACAAGCAAATTGAAATGGAATGCTTATACTATCTCCAGCCTACCAATGTGCAAAGTTAGATCTAAGCAATTTAGTAAGTCAAGGCTGTCTCATACTAGCACTCATGGTTGTACGATTTTCTTGGCTTAAAAACAACCCATGGCTTGGTCCTTAATTCGACACGGGCAATAATCTCCCCCTACACTACGTGCAAATCCATCTGCACAACCGGCTATTGCCAATAATCGCCCGCATCAAAACCGTAGTTTTATTTTGAGTTTTTAGCCAAAATACCAACCACTATCAATGTCATATCCAACATTTTTAAATTCTCAAGAGACTGTTTGATTTGACTATATAAATTGCCGGTTCTAAAGCATGGCTAAGCATGATCAATATGAAATCGCATATACCCATGTTGACATTATGTATTGTCTAACCTTATTCTATGGTTATCAAGGTTCACATATCCATACTTATCAAGAAAGTTCCATGAGATAACAGATATAATTGCCAGTAGCACAATATAGCAAATTTACAGAAAATACACGCATGCATAAATTGATTTATTAAAACAAAATGAAAATTAAATACTGGGATCACTATGATCAAGGAGGATGCTTTCCTTGCTTATTTGTTATTTATCACGAAGTCGTGGTCGTAGCTGATGGTGTCGACGACAGGGTTAGTGACGTCGAGTTCTACACGTCGTTCAATGGATATATAGCAAATAACCAACTTTAATAAAGGAAAAAGAAGGCAGATAGCATATCAAATAAAGACTTGCTATAGAAAGTAGACGTGGTTTAGGATTGTATGATTTTGGGTTCTCGTGATTTAGTCGAATAGGTCTGTATATCCATCAAGTGGCGCATGGGGATATTCAGGGGCAAATTCTGGTAATCCTCGCATCAGTGCAACTTCTGTCATCCCTTGCTATGCAATGAACAAGTATGTTTCAGCAAAACACCTTGACCATTTTTTTTCTTTTTCTTGTATTACTTGCCTTTTGGTTCTTCCTGGTGCCACGCACTACTCCACGCCGGTTGACATGTGGTCTGTTGGCTGCATATTTGGTATGATGAACTCGACTCACTTGCTATTGTAAGAATGAACACTGCATCAGAATTCAATGACTAAAAATCTTTTCTCTTTATGAGTTCGCTATACTTGCTCTTTGTTAGACATGTAACATGCCTAGAGTTAGAGAAAATTATGGAAGTAACAAAAAAGAAGAGGTGTTCTTGTGAGAATTGCGTTCTAATTTCTAGCTGCTGTTTAGTGTGCGCATTCACAGATGTTTGTGATGGATGATGATAATGACTAAGGAGTTCTGCATAACTAAACTCGTCTTCACTATTACAAAAAGTCTCATATTAGACTCCTCATCACTGACGGTTTTGAAAAACTGTCTATGATGAGGTATCATTACAGACGGTTTTTTGCAAAAACAGTCTGTGATGAGTCTCGAGCACATCACAGACGGTTTTTAGCTAAAACCGTCTGTGACGAGGGGCACATCACAGACGGTTTTTAGCTAAAACCGTCTGTGACGAGGGGCACATCACAGACAGTTTTAGCCAAAAACCGTCTGTGATGAGGGGGCACAAGACAGGCGGTTTTTGGCTAAAACCGTCTGTGATGAGGGGCACATCACTGACGGTTTTAGCCAATAACCGCCTGGGATGATTAGCATCACAGACGGTTCAATCTTAGAACCATCTCGGATCTACCAGCTACAAAGCCCTCCACGTCTTCGTTCCACGCACAAGAGTCCCAGCGCAAACCCTAGCATCCTTTGCCCGTGCCTTCGCACAAAAGTCGCCTCCTTGGCCCGCGCCTCCGCCTCCCTTGGACCGCCTTCACTGTGCCTATGCCTCCGCCTCCCTCAGGCCGCCTCCCTCGAGCCGCCTACACATGCGCCTCCCTTGGGCCGCCTCCACCTCCATCGGGTACGACTACGATCTTTTAACTATCGGTGCGGGGAGAGACGGCTTACGGGCCTCGCGCGTCGCCTCCTTCCTCTACGATGCACGCGTCATCGTCTGCGAGATGCCCTTCACCACTGTCTCATCCGATGACCTCGGCGGCGTCGGCGACACATAAGCAAAATTACCCCTCTGCCTCCATATTTACTCTTCGTATGTCCAATTGCAACTTTTGATCTGTGGGAATGTTTGTTTGGAATTTGGATTCCGTGTTTGTAGCCAACACGCTTTTGCTATTAACATGTTGTAGATTGAATGTTTTACTGAGTCTTCTTTTATATCCATTATTCATGAAAATGGGCCACCCGGGAATAGAGTATGTTATTGATTCAGATGCAACATTGGACTTGCCTTCAAGACCAGAGAAGATTGCAATAGTTGGAGGTGGTTATATTGATTTTGAGTTTGCTGGCATTTTCAATGACCAGATACAAAGGTTAATATCATATGACTATGTTGTTTCCACTTCTCTTAATCAGATTTTGTGCATCTGTAAAATTTCTAGATACATGCATCCTTATAGAAACAATATACTGTAGAATTTGGGATTGGAAGAGGTTGGGGTCAAAATGGATAAGCATGGGCAATTATGGTATGTGTACTTTATGGACTTCAATATTCTCCACTGTTGGTGATCATTCAGTGATATTTGGAACTCTGATGCTAGGTTGATGAATATTCTCTTGCCAGGAGTTGGCATCAGGATTAAAGAGTGAAATATCTGACAAGTTGACATGCTCTTGAATTGTTTCTCATCAAAAGGAAGATCAAGGGCCCTTCATGGTTATCAATTTCTAAATTTGTCATGTGTCCATCTTCTCAGTGGGTATATCATCAACTTGACTCTGTCCTGCTTCATACCAAGTTATTTAATATTCTATTAGTTCCTGCCTAATGTTGTAATTTTTTGGTAATTTGTTGTTTGAGCCTCATGACTTAGCTAAATGTCCCAAGTCATGGTAAAATTGGGATAGCTAATGTAACACCCTAAATTTTGTTCTAATTTAAATTTTGAAGTATTTTTTATTTTTGAGAATTTCTGAGAATTTATTGAAATTTATTTGGATTTATTCAAATATAGCCTTTCTTGAAATCAATTAAATAATGGAAAATTTTATGTAAAGTTTTATTGAAAATATTTTATTTGAGTTCCAAATGTCTCAAAGTATTTTCTAGAATTTTCTGGATTTTTTCGGGTATTTTTGCTATTTATTTTGGGTTTGTCTATTTAACTGAATTATTTAAATCGAAAATGTATTAAAAATCGAGTGAATAGTGTTTGGGCCGAAACTGTTCGGTCCGACCCAAACAGCCCGCGCGTCGTCAGCCCGCGCAGCCCGCTACACCAAAAACCCTAGCCGCGGGCCGTCCGATTTCGATCGAACGCTCGCGGTTGCGCCGCGTCGCCAAGCGTTGGGAGTCGTCCGACCGAGTCCACATGGACGGTGGGGATGGAGCCACATCATCTCTTCCTCGCGAGATCACCGGAGAGGCGTGTGCATTGATGCCCGTGAGTTTCACCGACGGTTTTCACGCACGTCGAGGCCCTTTAAGCCGCGTTGGTGAGCGCGTTCTGCAGAGGACTCAACGCCGCGTCTTTTGACTCCTTGCACGCACACCGAGACCCCCTCTAGCGCCCGCTGTTGCTTTCTCTCGCCGCCGTTGTTTTTGCTTCCTCTCGTCGTCGTCCGAGCTGCTCCGCCGTGCTCCGACCCTGTCCCGAGTTCACCGAAGCAAGCCGCATCGAGTGGACCACTTCTTCTCGCCGGAGACGCTCTGCAACGCCGTTGACGTCTTCGTCTTCCCCATCTCCGGCAGCCTTTCTCCTCTGCACCGTCGCCGATCTTCGCGAGCTTCATCCGCCATCCGATCTTCATCCAACCGTTCAGGTGAGGCCGCGTAGCCATCTCAGTTCTTTCCTTGGTTTTATTCTGTACCGTTAGATCTATAGATGTGCGGCTCGGATGCGTCTGTATAGATTTAACTAGGGTAGATCCTGGCCGTTGTTTAGTTGATGGATGAGTGAGATTGCGCCACGTCGCTAGTTTGCTCAGTAAACTGCTTGGGTATCGGGGACCGTCGGATTAGATCTGTGCGGTGCCAATGGGCTTGGGCTGAATCGGTGGATCCGCGCCGTTCATGTTTGAACAAGTGGTGGTGATTGCGCCGTGCCTCTGTCGAATAGCGTGCGGCCGCGTGTCCCCATTGACCGCAGCGTGATCGAGTCTCGGTCGTCGATTTCCGCTGACCGTCGCGATTGTGCCGCGTGTCGTTGCCGAGCCGAGGCGTCACCAGACGTGTGCGGGTTTGGACCGTTGGATTCGGGTGCACTGTCGGATGCGTGACGCGTGGGGGTGCGGAGTGCGAGGCGTCGCCGAGCCACCCATGCGTTGGCCGTTGGACCCGTCGGCCCGTTCGAAGGCCGACGCGTGTCACGCGGTTTTAGGCGCAGCACGTAAGATCTGGCCGTTGACCTTTTGACGGCCATGGTTGCACCGTGTGGAAGGGATCTGACCGTTGGTTAAGGAGCGCTGCGATGATGGCACGTGTCCACACACGAATCTCGAGGCAATCGGCTGACGTTAGTGCTGACGTCATCTGGTGGGGGCTAGGCGCACTGTTCTGTGGACCGAGTCCACGGTGGATCGACCTGAGCCGTGGACTGGGTCCATAGACCGAGGTGACGTGGCAGCACCAGAGAGTGCCACGTGTTAGATGACGTCATTTCTCCAGAAAAATATTTTGGCCAAAATTCTTTTCTGTGCTGACGTCATCATGATGCGATGCTGACGTCATAAATGTGATTTTTCAGTATAGAAATAATTCGGAAAAATCGGATTTTCTAATTTCTGTATTTTCAGATTTTATTCAAACTTCAAATGGCTATAACTTTTGCATTTTAACTCGGATTTGGGTTATTCAAATTTGTAAAAAATCATAAAATTGTGATCTATTTAATGATGAATTTTATTTGAATTTTTGAGGTCATTTATTCTACTGTATTAGTTATTTATTGTATATTTTGTTTGTACGCATAGACGCAAATTTGTCGAAAGGTTTTGAGGAAGAGTTTATCGCTCAAGACCAAGCTTCGGAATATGACCAGCAACTCTTTGAAGGCAAGTGATGCTTTGATCATTTTGATCCCACATTTTAAAATGTAATTTATGCTTTGAAATTACGCATGCTTATTTATTTAAAATGAATTTAAATTAATTTGGGATAATGTAGTTAATCAACCATTTTTGTTATGCCACCTTGAAATTATTGATTGTATGCCCTAAATCATTGTCACCCTAAGTTTGATTATATTAGTTGGATGTTAATACTGTGTCAACACGGGAGGCTAGACCGTGAATAGATGCATAGCCTGGCAACGAATCATGAATAATCTTTCGGAAAAATGCAATAATATTGACTAATGGAATATTGAATGTATTTTGAAAGTGGTGTGATGTTGCCACATGATGACATTGAAGTATGGAGACCTGTGTGGTTCCATACCGATGTTGAGTTATTGCTGGCATGTGTTGCACAATAATCAACTGGGTGGGAAATGATTTAGACTGGGGCAAGTGGCAAGAGGCTGTGTGCCAGGTGGGCCTGTATGGCAATGGGTTGATGAGTGTTGTGAGTCTGTGTGCCACAATGGGCTGTGTTCCACTGTTGAGTGTTGGAAGTCTTGCCTTGGTCAGTTAAGGACTTCACCTTGAAAGCCTTTGATATGAGTTACCCGTACAACCACATGTCTGGTATGGGACAGACCTAGTTGATTAGGGTTCTGATATCTTTCCTCTGATACCTCGGGGTGACAGTGCGCGGGGGTGTATCTGTACGGGGGAGCGTACCTGTGCTACGGCTTCATGCCCATCCAACGGTGTTTGGCCTGTCCTATACTTTGGCTCTATGTGAGGGAAGTGATAGTGAAGGCAATACCGGAGAGGTTCTTTGGTTAAGGTAGAGGTTCCTGAAAAGCTTTGTTGCGGACAATCACCTGTGTGGTGAGCGGCTGTATCTTGTGGGTAAAGTGTACAACCTCTGCAGAGTGTCAAAACTATTCAAATAGCCGTGCTCACGGTAATGAGCATTGTTCGGGGATTACAGTCAAGGGGTAGATCTTCATAAATAAAAATATGGAAAGAGTGGCTGTGTGCCAGTGCTAAAAATGAACGGTTAAGGCTGTGTGCCGAGAATCTTCGAAGAAAAACCATTTGAAGAAATTAGTATTATCATAACTGTTTCACTGCTTTAATCTAAATAAGATACTGGTTTAAAAATGCTGTTTGATGCAAAAGAACAAATTAAGCCAATCCTTTGGAATAAGCTTTGCATATAGTAATAGCGCTGCATTCCGTGCATTACTTGTTGAGTGCCTTGTGTATTTACCCCTCCTTGCTTATCAACCCCAACATCAGTGGAGGAGTCTACACCAGCCTGGGAGGAGGAGGACATTGAGGATCCGAGCAATTAGGGGGCAAGCCCAGTCGGTTGCCTGTGGCAAGATGAAGGCTTCCACGACATTTATTTTTGTTCCGCTGCTATTTCGTTTACTCTGAATAATGTAAGCCCTGTGTGGCTGATTTTATGTAAGGAGACCATAAGGTCGTACAACTAAGTTTATATAAGTGTTGCACTACTTATTCTTATATCGCTGTGAATGTCTGTGATGTGCAACCCTGTAAAGACTGTGTGTGCTAACGTGATCATGGACTAGCATAGTGTACACAGTGGGTCCGAATTTGCAGATTCGGGTCTCGACAGAGGTGGTATCAGAGCAGGCTGACTGTAGGTCTTGACCCTAAACTAGATTAGTTGTACCTAGGAGGATAAAACTATTTTCTAAGACTTAATCAACTTGAGCAAGAATATCAATGAAATCTAGACTTATCTTTTCTCCCTTGCTTCATACCTATGCTAAATTCTTAATATTATTTTCTGTTTGATTTAAACGAGGTCTGTTTTGGCGGATGAGGATGATCCACACCTATGGAGAGCGCACTTGAGGATACGCTGCTGAGTTATGGCGTATGATGCAGCTGCTCGGAGGATTTGATAGACCGCTTTATCAGGGGATCACGGTGGTGCGGGCAGGACTTGATTTCGCCTGGGATGTCAAGATGATAGTATATGCTCGAGAGAGGACGAGGGCGAGCCATCCTATTTATATCACCACCAGGAGGACTTCTTTTGAGGCCGGGATCCAGGAGACGGCGCGTCTTGCGATGCGGCAGATTGCTCGTACTTACTCTGCCGAATTGGAGGGCACTGTCTTTCGTCACCACCCGCGCCGAGATAATCGCTTTGACAGGATAGACTTCTTGGAGGAGGACGCCACGATCACTCACTTGGTGAGGTATGTCATCGCCTAGGAGGACGCCTTGGATGAGACAGTCCAGGAGCTGCAGAGGACTCGCGATGAGGTCACAGAGGTGAGGAGTCAACTGCGAGAGGGCTTAGCTCACTCCATGCAGAAGATCCAGGAGTTGGAGATGGCTCTGTATGGACCTGAGCCTGAGCCAGTCCTGGAGCTGCACGATCCAGATCCGGAGGAGCCAGAGCAGGAGGCACCAGTGCAGGAGTCGCCGGCACAGGAGCAGGCAGCCCTAGGACCAGCAGAGTCGATGGGGTCTTTTACACCAGCTGCATTAGGTCATCAGGACCAGTTCGCCCCGATGCCAGAGCACCCGCTGGTGTATGCTCTGGGGGAGCCACAGCCGGGTTGGCTCGATGAGTGATCGAGTCTAGTCGGGTGTAGTGTCGAGACTCGTGTGTTTGAGTCGCATCTTTTGTTTCAGAGTTATCATTAGGTGTGAGTCGTTGTGGAATCCTATGTTTGCTTACTTGTTTTTGGTTGTGAGTGTCTCATATGTGTTGCATTGCCCTTAGGCACTTGTGAGCAACCATACTACCTTATATTTTATCAATAAAGTTGCTAAATAATTTAAGTTACACCTGTTTCCCTCACATAAGTTATTTTACTTGTCTATGCATTCTTCTTTACTTAACCTTGGAAGTTTGCAACAGATGGTGAGGACTCGCGGAAACACTAGAGCCAGCGGAAGCGGAGCTAATCAGGCTAACAACCAAAATGAGGAGCCAATTCCTCAACCACCACAAGTTGATATGCAGAATCTGGGAGCCTTTCTGGCTGCCCAAACTCAACTCATGAACACGATGGTGCAGACCATGCAGCAGATCTCTAATCAAGCTGCTGCGAATATTCAACCTGGGGGTAACCATGGACCACACCCCTACTCAAGGTTGTCGGAGTTTATGCGAACCCGTCCACCCACCTTCTCAGGCAACGCCAATCCGTTGGAGGCGGACGATTGGCTAAGGACAATTGAAAGGAAGCTGCACATTACCCAGTGTGTGGGACATGAGAGGATGCTCTATGCCTCTCATCAACTAGAAGGAACTACCGCAGAGTGGTGGGAAAACTTCTGCGCAGCTCATGAAGACCCACAGAGTATTACGTGGGAGGAATTCACCTCAGTTTTCCGCCAATACCATGTACCCGAGGGTATCATGGATCCTAAGAAAGAGGAATTTCGGAGCCTCAAGCAGGGTGGCCAATCAGTGGCTGATTACCTGAATAAGTTTACCCAGCTGGCACGCTACACACAAGAAGACGTAGCTACAGATAAGGCCAGACAATCCCGCTTCATGAACGGATTGAATGCAGGGTTACAGGTGGGACTGATCACCCACACATTCCCTGACTTCTAAGAGCTAGTTAACAAGGCTCTTATCTTGGAGGACAAGCGCCGAGAGTTGGATGACAACAGAAAGCGCAGAATGGCGCAACAAGGAAGTCGTCAGGGCCATCAAAGGCAGAGGACGGCACCCCAACAGTTCATCCGGTTCCAACCCAGAGGCAGTGACAGGGCACCAATGCTAGCAAATCGTCCAGTAGACCAGAATGCCCAGACTCCAGCCAGAACTGTGGTACAAACTGGAGGAACCTGTAACATCCCAAAATTTGGGTTTTCAAAAATCTTTTGTTTAGTTCAAATTTCCAAAAAATCCCCGCTGATTTTCTCTCTTTAATAAAGCTTAATCTCGAATTTTCTAATACTAAAAAAATTAATTTAACTAATATAAACTTCAATTAAAATAAATTTAGTTTTATTTGAGTTCATTGTGCTTCAAGGAATTTTCTATAATTTTTTGAGATTTTTCGGAGTTCGTTTGCTATTCATTTGGATTTATTTGAAAATTTATTTAAATTAAACCTTTTGCTAAATTTAATTTAATACTGTAAAATTTAAAATAAATTTTGGTTAAAAATATTTTATTTGAGCTCCCAATATCTTAAAATATTTTCTAGAATTTGTTTAGAATTTTTCTTGTATTTTTATTGCTCTAAACGAATTAGTTTAATTTCTGGAATTATTTTAATTCGGAAATGGGCTAAATCGACGTGGCAGCTCCAGATTCGGCCACGTCATCGCCTAGCCTCAGCCTTCCGATCTAGATCCGACGCACCACAATGCGCCACGTCACCTGTTACTGTTCATTATGCGCCAAGTGTTCGATCCGATCCGTTTTCAATCTAAATCCGGTTTTTCTTCGTGTTTCCTTATATGACACGACCCCCTAGCCTATATAACTGTCCTAAGACCCCTCCCACGCACCCCCTAATACCCAGAGCACCTCCCAAACCCTAAAAACCGCAGCCATGTCTTTTCGGTGCACCGCCATCGCCGGCCGATCTTGGCATCGCGTTCCCCGTCATACCGGTGAGTTTTTCTAAAATCCGCTCGCGTCATCTCGTGCCATATGGTCAGATCTATCTCTCCCCCAAATTGGTGCAGTTCCATCCGCGGAATCAAAAGTTACGGCCGTTCTAATCTCAAATCTTGCTGCTGCCCGTTCTCCTCGATTTTTGCTAGTTTGACCGTGAATTTTTTTCTGTAGACTCCTCTTGATGTCGTCTACACGGTGCTCACCCTAACTCAAGGTTTTGCCCACGGGATTTGTGCAGAAAAATCAATCTTCCCCGATCAGACTGCGTACGTACGGCAGAAAACTTCGTCGCGCGTTCCCTGTTGATCCAGAAGGTAAAACTTAGATCCATTCGCGTCATATTGTGCCAAATGATCCCAGATAGCTCTCTGTAAAGTTTGGTACAGTTTCATCCATTATTTTAATAGTTATGATCGTTTGATCTATTAGCGTTAGCAGCCGTTCATCGGTAGTTTGTGATCTGTCCGTTGGGTTGCCGCCAAATCCGCTTATACCGTTGATATCGTCTCGCCGCGTTCTACGTGGTGCTCACTTCCCCTTCGCTGTTACATCCACCGAAAATTTTTATATTCGTTAGCCGTCGCCTTTTTTCCACCGCCGCGCATCGTCTTGTGCCGCCAATCATTTTGATTTGTCGTGGCCATGTCATTGTGTCCAGAAGATCATTATCCCCTGTTTTGCCCACCGTTGAAGTTCATTGATCCCCGGTTGCCTTCAAAGCCATGTTCTAGAATCTACCCGACGTCTTTTGACCTAGTCTTTCGTGTCGGTGCGCATTTCGGTTCGCCATCTTTGGTAACCTTTAATCGCAGAGCCAACCCTACCATCCTACCATATGCAAGTGTATTCATCCTTGAATCGTTTCGCTAAAACCCGGACTTAACTCTTGGTCCAATTTGTCATTGCGTCACGATATATGTACCCCGCAGATCTCAAACCAAATTGGAGCTATGTCATGACCTCGCTGCCCTAACTTTCAACCGAGGGTTGCCACCTTATAATCTCATAAGTGATCTGTTAACGCTTCACCTTCATCGTTAACGTTCCGTCGTTAACGTTCCGTCGTTAACGTCCCGCCGTTAACGTTCCATCGTTAACGTGTCGTCGTTAACATTCTGTCGTTAACGTCCCGCCGTTAACGACGGGCCGTTAACGTCCCGTCGTTAACGTCCCGCCGTTAACGTTTCTTCATTAACGTTCCGCCGTTAACGCTTTGCTCTCGCTTCGCTATCATCGCATACGCGCATTCCAGCAAGAGCGTAGCGCGATGTCATTATCCTTTCTATCGTCCTATCATGATCTAACCCCATTCCTTGTGAGTCTAGATTTATCTTTCTATCATCTGCAAAGCCGGACCAAAACCTAACTTAAGACCGGTTCGATGGACTGAGTTCATCATGAGCCGCGCTACCGGTATTACGGTTTTCTTCGTTGTGTCAACCGTAGTAAGATATTTGTACTGTCTTACTACGTATCGTCATCGCCCTGTTATCGTCAAGTCTCTTCTTTGATGTATGACTGAACCCCAGATCGGATCGCACTGAATGTCGATTCCATTCGTCCTTGTCTTATCCCTGAAAATCTAATCTGCCATTAACCCAGAATTCATTCGTGGACTTGGTAGATAGACCATTGGCCATATGTCATATCCTGGTGCCATATCTATTCTATTAGTCTATCTTTCTTTTGTTTGACTGTGTATTTGTTTAGTCAACAAAAGTCAACTTTGAGCATCAATTTAGTTCATCATGAACTAACATATCTTTATGGACCCGATCTATAGATCAAGAGCCCATATGTCAATATATGTCCAATCGAGTTAATTAATCTCGAAGGATATCCCCTGGAATATACTCCGTCTTTCCCTACTTATCAGTTGTAACCTTCTCGATAAATCTTCTGAAAGCCTATTCTCTTTCATCCGATCTTCGATCAAATCTAAGTTCCTAAATTCAATCCCTTCCGTTCAGTACCAATCTAATATTAAATTGGAGTTTATTTGAATTGCTTTTGAGTTTTGTTGTATTTGTGCATATCACGTCGTGTGGGTAAAGTGCATAACCTCTGTAGAGTGTAAACCTATTCGAATAGCCGTGCTCACGGTATTGAGCAAAGCTCGGGAATTACTGTTAAGGGGTTAGACTTTTGAAATGAAAACTTGGAATGGGATGGCAGGATTGCCATGAAAGGTTGGAACTTGACATAGGATTGGAAACTTGGTTTACTTGAGAAATGTTGAATCTATCTAATACAGTTATTTATTTTACTGTCTTTCCAATTTATATACTGTATTTGTATTCATTTACAAATACTGCTTATTGCAAAAGAGCCATGTTAGCCATTTCTTTGTAATAAGCATTGCATATAGTTACATAGAATTGCATTCTGTACACAACTTGTTGAGTGCTTTATGTACTCACCCCCTTGCAACACATAAAATCATCAGTTGAGGAGAAGACCACAATTTCGAAGGAGGAGAAGTTCACGAGGAGGCGATTATCTAGGAGTTGAACCTTGTTAGTTGTCTATGGCATATTGATGGGATTCATCGACGTTCTTCATTCCGCTGCTGTTTATTTATTTTGAGTTGAAGCCACCAAGGCCTCACAGGTGTAAGTTTGACCTTAAGGTCGTTCAATAGTTCTATATTACTAGATGAAGTCTTTATTTATTATTCATTGTGTATGATTGTGATATTTCATCTATGTTGAGGCTGTGTGCACTAGCATGATCTGGACTAGTCTTTGAATACAGAGGGTCGGATTTGCATATTCGGGTCCCGACAGAGGTGGTATCAGAGCCATACTGACTGTATGTCTTGACCCTAGATAGTTTGGCCGTTCCTTGGAGCTTCAAAAGTATTTTCTAAAAGTGAAAATTTAACTTGAAAGAATAATAAGTTCTTGACTTATCTTATCCTTCCATTCTTTCCCCTTTTGCTAAAAAAATTATTCATCTTTCCTCACTGGTTTAAATAAAAATCTTACCTGCGTTGTTCTAAGTAGTTAACGATGTCTCACACTTAAGGAGAAAGTACTGGGTGTCTCGTTGCTAAACCTTAAGATCGTGAAGACAGGAATCGTCAAGCTCAAGGAAGGGAGGATCGATGCAGTGTTCCTGAAACTAGAAGACCCAGTATTTCGAGTAGCTAGTTGAGACTCATGTGTGGGAGTCACGTCTTCTTAAGCTAGAATGTCGCCCTTGTAGACGGTAGTTTTGTGTGCTAGGTTGATTGGTTCTTCCTTGATTGCTGAGTGTGCAGTATGTGTTGCATAGCTCTTAGGCTTATATAAGCAACCATACCAAGTTATCAATATTTGTTTGCTTAAGATGTTGGGTTAAACCTATCTCCCCTGTCTTAGGATTCCTGCTTCTTACGTATGCTATTTCTCTTTTCCCTAACCTATGTGAAGCAATCAAGCAGATGGTTCAGACTGGTGGAAGCAACGGAGTCAGCGAAAGTGATAATCAACTCAGTGAGAACCCCAATGATGGGCCAGTTTTTCAACCGTTAGCGCAGATGGATATGCAGAATTTCAGAGAGTTTTTAGCTGTTCAGACTCAGTTGATGCATCCAGTGATGAAGCAAATGCAAAACATGCCTAATAAAGCCAACGCCAGCAATACATCTCAGGCTGTCATCAATGATCCTTGTTCTTACTCAAGGTTATCAAAATTCGTAAGGACTCGTCCGCTGACTTTTTCTGGAAATGTTTCACCATCGGAAGCTGATAATTGGATCAATACTATTGAGAGGAAGCTGCTCATTGCTCAGTGTAAAGATGATGAGAGGGTCTTGTACACTTCTTATCAGTTACAAGGAATTGCTGCTGAATGGTGGAAGGAATATTGTGCTAACCATGAAGCCCCGCAGAATATCACATGGAGTGAGTTTGTCGCTATTTTTCGTTATCTCTTTGTTTCACCAGAGGACAGTGTGGTCACAATGAATTCAGAAAAGAATGCTATCCCCGTACCTCGTTTGAAATCCAGACGATGTTCTCTGAAGTGTTACCAGCCAGACAAGTCAGAAGATCGTGCATGCATTCGCTGTGGAGAAATAGGCCATACCGTGATGAGCATGCGATCAATTGCTCGATTGTGAAGGAAGTCATCCTTTCGAGAGTGTCCTATGAGCAACATCACATGTTACCTATGTGAAGGTCGAGATCATTGCCCACTCGATGTCCCTTGGATCCAATAGTTCTGCGGTGACTCGGTCGTCGAAGAAGAATCTTCGAGCAGTGCGATTACTCGGGAATTGTCAAAAGAGGTGTAATATCGGTTACAGGAGACACCACTTAAAAACTAAAGATGCGACCTCGATCTTGGTGTCTTCATCAAGAAAGTAGTAAGTGGTAATCGCCAACAGCATGTTTCTTATGTGATGAAGAAGGTCATTGGTCTAGAGAATGCCCTCTCAAGCAATCGACCTTTGAATTACGGAAGAACAATAATGACCATACATTTATACCCAACAAGGCACAACGATGCAAACGTGTGTGCTACTACTGTCAGAAGGAAGGTCATTATGCTAACCGATGTCCACAGAGAGGACAATTATTTTCTGCAACCGTGGTTATTCCAGAAGTTACTTCAGTTAAGTACATAACGCCAAGAGTGAGTGGTGACACCGTAAGAGAAGTTTACCTAGAGAACCAGTTGAAGAAAACACGTCTGAGTGAAGACACTACCCCAGTCAGCGAATGCCCAAGGAAGAAAAATTTCCATAAACTTTGTTATACCTGCCGCAAGCCCGGACATTTTGCCAACAATTGCCCTCAAAAGAAAACAATCACGCCGGTTCAAGCCAATCTCAACTCTGCCACAGTCAAAACCTCAATGTCAACGCCAATCAAAGAAGTTCAGATCAACGATTTCACCTTGAGCGAGTGTCATAACTCATTTGTAAAGGGAGGAGATTAGTAATGAATTCCATGTAAAGATTTCCTTGCAAAAGAAATAAAGTAGAGATGAATGTTTTGTTGGTATGAGAAGTTTGAAATAAAAGCATTAATAGTAAATGAAGATATTGTCTGCAATGGTGGTTCACTTGAAAGTGATATGTGTACTATAATGGTCAATTCAGTACCATTTAGCGTGAAGCTTATGCGCGGAAGAATTGTCATTATTAGAAGATATTCGGTTATGCTCGATCTAACCGAATTCAAAATCAAAAGTATTAATGGCAATAAAGGATTTGATATGTCTTTGAGCATTCACTTTACGGATAATGTTCATGTGTATGTTGGCCATAGAGCACGAATTCTCGATAATGTGATGTAGAGACAAAATTTGTTGATTTAGCATATTAAAGATCAGTACCTTTACTTCAGTGGTAATTGAAGCATTAATTCGTTATGGAAAGAATATCTAGCAGATATAGAATTTCTAGTCGCTACTTGAGAACTAAACCGACAAAGATAGTATCAGACCAACAGATCAACAGAGCTGGTATTTTTTTATCCATGCTTTTGACAAGTCCAATAAGATAAAACTAATTCAGAATCTTCAGAATTCCATGATTCAGTCATGATGTTAAGAGTTGCCAGATTCATTTCGGTCAATGTCCCTTACTCCGAAGGTCATTGGTAGAGAATTTACAAGGATCAAGGAATCGTTCAAGACTTTGAATTGCAGTGAAGCAATTATCAATCAGCTCGAGTTCCTCAGATCAAGAGCTGTTCTCAAGAACCAACTCAACAGAAATGATGTTCAATCTTCTACCAAGACCGCAGAATAGCAAGTTGCTTTCACCGTCGTGTGCAGTTGTCTGCAAGTGCAGAAAGCTTCGAAGGTCGAGTCCCCCTGAACCTATTTTTATAGACAACCTTAATCTCGGGGTCGAGATTTTGTTAAGGGGGGAGGGTTTGTAACATCCCAAATTTTGGGTTTTCAAAAATCTTTTGTTTAGTTCAAATTTCCAAAAAATCCCCGCTGATTTTCTCTCTTTAAAAAAGCTTAATCTTGAATTTTCTAATACTAAAATAATTTAATTTAACTAATATAAACTTCAATTAAAATAAATTTAGTTTTATTTGAGTTCATTGTGCTTCAAGGAATTTTCTATAATTTATTGAGATTTTTCGGAGTTCGTTTGCTATTCATTTGGATTTATTTGAAAATTTATTTAAATTAAGCCTTTTGCTAAATTTAATTTAATACTGCAAAATTTTAAATAAATTTTGGTTAAAAATATTTTATTTGAGCTCCAAATATCTTAAAATATTTTCTAAATTTTTTTAGAATTTTCTGGTATTTTTATTGCTCTAAACGAATTATTTTAATTTCTGGAATTATTTTAATTCGGAAATGGGCTAAATCGACGTGGCAGCTCCAGATTCAGCCACGTCATCGCCTAGCCTCAGCCTTCCGATCCAGATCCGACGCACCACAATGCGCCACGTCACCATTCTTCGTTCATTATGCGCCAAGTGTTCGATCCGATCCGTTTTCAATCTAAATCCGGTTTTTCTTCGTGTTTCCTTATATGACCCGACTCCCTAGCCTATATAACTGTCCTAAGACCCCTCCCACGCACCCCTAATACCCAGAGCACCTCCCAAACCCTAAAAACCGCAGCCATGTCTTTCCGGTGAACCGCCATCGCCGGCCGATCTTGGCATCGCGTTCCCCGTCATACCGGTGAGTTTTTCTGAAATCCGCTCACGTCATCTCGTGCCATATGGTCAGATCTATCTCTCCCCCAAATTTGGTGCAGTTCCATCTGCGGAATCAAATGTTATGGCCGTTCTAATCTCAAATCTTGCTGCTGCACGTTCTCCTCGGTTTTTGCTAGTTTGACCGTGAATTGCTTTCTGTAGACTCCTCTTGATATCGTCTACACGGTGCTCACCCTAACTCAAGGTTTTTCCTAAGGGATTTGTGCAGAAAAATCAATCTTCCCCGATCAGACTGCATACGTACGGCAGAAAACTTCGTCGCGCGTTCCCTGTTGATCCAGAAGGTAAAACTCAGATCCATTCACGTCATATTGTGACAAATAATCCCAGATAGCTCTCTGCAAATTTTGGTGCAGTTTCATCCATTATTTTAATAGTTATGATCGTTTGATCTATTAGCGTTAGCAGCCGTTCATCGGTAGTTTGTGATCTGTCCGTTGGGTTGCCGCGAAATCCGCTTATACCGTTGAGATCATCTCGCCGCGTTCTACGTGTTGCTTACTTCCCCTTCGCTGTTATATCCACCGAAAATTTTTATATTCGTTAGCCGTCGCCTTTTTGCCACCGCCGCGCGTCGTCTTGTGCCGCCAATCATTTTGATTTGTCGTGGCCATGTCATTGTGTCCAGAAGATCATTATCCCCTGTTTTGCCCACCGTTGAAGTTCATTGATCCCCGGTTGCCTTCAAAGCCACGTTCTAGAATCTACCCGACGTCTTTTGGCCTAGTCTTTCGTGTGGTGCGCATTTCGGTTCGCCATCTTTGGTAACCTTTAATCGCAGAGCCAACCCTACCTTCCTACCCTATGCAAGTGTATTCATCCTTGAATCGTTTCGCTCAAACCCGGACTTAACCCTTGGTCCAATTTGTCGTTGCGTCACGATATATGTACCCCGCAGATCTCAAACCAAATTGGAGCCATGTCATGACCTCGCTGCCCTATCTTTCAACCGAGGGTTGCCACCTTATAATCTCATCAGTGATCTGTTAACGCTTCACCTTCATTGTTAACATTCCGTCGTTAACGTCCCATCGTTAACGTTCCGTCGTTAACGTGCCGCCGTTAACGTTCCATCGTTAACGTTTCGTCGTTAACATTCTGTCGTTAACGTCCTGCCGTTAATGTCACGTCGTTAACGTCCCGCCGTTAACGTCCCACCGTTAACGCTTTGCTCTCGCTTCGCTATCATCGCATACGCGCATTCCAGCAAGAGCGTAGCGCGATGTCATTATCCTTTCTATCGTCCTATCGTGATCTAACCCCATTCCTTGTGAGTCTAGATTTATCTTTCTATCATCTGCAAAGCCGGGCCAAAACCTAACTTAAGACCGGTTCGATGGACTGAGTTCATCTTGAGCCGCGCTGCCGGTATTGCGGTTTTCTTCGTTGTGTCAACCGTAGTAAGATATTTGTACTGTCTTACTACGTATCGTCATCGCCCTGTTATCGTCAAGTCTCTTCTTTGATGTATGACTGAACCCCAGATCGGATCGCACTGAATGTCGATTCCATTCGTCCTTGTCTTATCCCTGAAAATCTAATCTGCCATTAACCCAGAATTCATTCGTGGACTTGGTAGATAGACCATTGGCCATATGTCATATCCTGGTGCCATATCTATTCTATTAGTCTATCTTTCTTTTGTTTGACTGTGTATTTGTTTAGTCAACAAAAGTCAACTTTGAGCATCAATTTAGTTCATCATGAACTAACATATCTTTATGGACCCGATCTATAGATCAAGAGCCCATATGTCAATATATGTCCAATCGAGTTAATTAATCTCGAAGGATATCCCCTGGAATATACTCCGTCTTTCCCTACTTATCAGTTGTAACCTTCTCGATAAATCTTCTGAAAGCCTATTCTCTTTCATCCGATCTTCGATCAAATCTAAGTTCCTAAATTCAATCCCTTCCGTTCAGTACCAATCTAATATTAAATTGGAGTTTATTTGAATTGCTTTTGAGTTTTGTTGTATTTGTGCTTCTTTGTCGTTGGCGTGTCGTCCAGAAGTTACCCGAAGTAGCTGAAGGACGAGGAAGTCGAAGCATTCGATTGAAGAGCCAAAGGTTGAGGAAGCCGAAGATCAATTAAAAAGAGTAAAGAGCAGTTTATAGCAAGTACCAGGCAAGTTGTGCTTTGATCATGTTGAACCTACGATTACAAAAACTGCTATATTGTTTTACTTTATTGCATATTATTTGACATGTACAAATGTTATCAATTAAATTTGGGACTTAGCTATTATACCCAATGATCTATACCCTACCTTGCCATTTGTATACCATGATATATTGTCACCCTAGATTGGTTCATTATAGTTGGTTAGTAATAATAATCAACATGGGATGGTTAGACCGCATTAGTTGCTTAGCCATGCCACGTCATCACATGTACTTTAGTCTTTGATAAATAATCTTGACTAATGGAATATGGAACGATGTTATGAACTTGTTTGTCATGTGTGGTCACACGATGAGATTGAGTTGCGGTGGCGAGAGGATGTCACGCAACGAGGTTAAATTGCTGATGGCACGTGGTGCTTGGTAATCAACTGGGGTGGTTATGATTTACATTGGGGAAACTGACAAGGGGCGAGAATGCCAAGGTGGGCCCGATGGGTAGGGGGTGTGTGGTAGTCTTGCCTCGATCGTCTTAAAGACTTAACCTTGCAAGCCTTTGACCCGAGTCTTACTTGCAACCAAACGTCTGGATTGGGACAGGCCTAGTTGATTAGGGTTCTGATATCTTTCCTCTGATACCTCAGGGTGACAGTACACGGGGGTGTATCTGTGCGGGGGAGCGTACCTGTGCTGCGGCTTGGTACCCATCCAACGGTGTTGGCCTGTCCTATACTTTGGTTGGCACTGCGTGAGAGGAGTGATAGCGAAGGCAACACCGGAGAGGTTCATTGGTTAAGGTAGAGGTTCCTGAAAGGCTTTGTCGTGATTTCTCTGCCGGCACACCAAAAGAAGTGTGCTAATGGCCAGGCACAAAGAGAATATCACGTTGTGTGGGTAAAGTGCATAACCTCTGCAGAGTGTAAACCTATTCGAATAGCCGTGCTCACGGTATTGAGCAAAGCTCGGGAATTACAATTAAGGGGTTAGACTTTTGAAATGAAAACTTGGAATGGGATGGCAGGATTGCCATGAAAGGTTGAACTTGACATAGGATTGGAAACTTGGTTTACTTGAGAAATGTTGAATCTATCTAATACAGTTATTTGTTTTACTGTCTTTCCAATTTATATATTGTATTCATTTACAAATGCTACTTATTGCAAAAGAGCCATGTTAGCCATTTCTTTGGAATAAGCCTTGCATATAGTTACATAGAATTGCATTCTGTGCACAACTTGTTGAGTGCTTTATGTACTCACCCCCTTGCAACACTCAAAATCATCAGTTGAGGAGAAGACCACAATTTCGAAGGAGGAGAAGTTCACGAGGAGGCGATTATCTAGGAGTTGAACCTTGTCAGTTGCCTGTGGCATATTGATGGGATTCATCGACGTTCTTCATTCCGCTGCTGTTTATTTATTTTGAGTTGAAGCCACCAAGGCCTCACAAGTGTAAGTTTGACCTTAAGGTCGTTCAATAGTTCTATATTACTAGATGAAGTCTTTATTTATTATTCCGCTGTGTATGATTGTGATATTTCATCTATGTTGAGACTGTGTGCACTAGCATGATCCTGGACTAGTGCTGAATACACAGAGGGTCCGGATTTGCATATTCGGGTCCCGACAGAACCTCACAGGCTGCGGGAAGACTATGCTATCATTGCAATAAACTGGGGCATTTTGCCAACAACTGCCCCAAGAAAGGAGGTGTCACCCCGGTCCGCTTTAACCTGGGGAACACACCTACAAGGACTCCAGCGCCGAACGTGAACCGTGGAGCAGCGTCATCGGCAAATCCATCTCAAGGAACTGCGCGAGGTCGAGTCAACCACATTACAACAGATGAAGTCCAGAACGCCACGGACATTGTACTGGGTAAGTTCCTAGTAAACTTAGTAACAGCTACTGTTTTATTTGACTCCGGAGCATCACATTCATTTGTTTCTCAAGATTTTGCCGTTCGCAATAATTTGGATATTGTGGAACTTAAGTGTGTACTTATAGTCCAATCCCCTGGATCAGAACTCCGATCCAATATAGGATGTTCTGGGGTAAGGCTAATAATTAATGGAATTGAGTTCCTAGCGAACTTAATTATATTGAATACCCAAACCCTGGATGTTATCCTGGGAATAGATTGGTTAACCAAACACATGGCAGTGCTGGACTGCAGAAAAAGAGTTATATCAATCGAGAGCTCTGAAGGGAGAAGGGTTGAATTTGAAGCAAAAGCAGTACGAGATGGACAATTAATGATTAACAGCATGAAGATCATCAGCTTGGAGGAAGTTTCCATAGTCAATGAATATCCGGATGTTTTCCCGGAAGATTTACCTGGAATTCCGCCAGAAAGAGATATTGAGTTCGTGATAGAGCTTGTTCCAGGGACAGCTCCCATAGCTAAGAGACCTTACAGGATGTCCACGGAGGAATTAGTGGAAATGAAGAAGCAAATTGAAGAGCTGCAGGAAAAAGGATTTATCAGACCTAGTTCATCGCCATAGGGAGCACCTGTCTTGTTCGTCAAGAAGAAGGACGGGAGTTTTAGGATGTGTATAGACTATCGTGCACTCAATGATGTGACGATAAAGAATAAGTATCCGCTACCTAGGATCGATGATCTATTTGATCAGTTGAGAGGAGCAGGAGTCTTTTCCAAGATTGATCTTCGATCTGGATACCATCAATTGAAGATCCGATCAGAGGATATTCCAAAGACTGCATTTTCGTCAAGATATGGACATTACGAGTTTACAGTGATGTCTTTTGGTTTGACAAATGCACCAGCATATTTCATGAACTTAATGAATAATGTTTTCATGGAATACTTGGATAAGTTCGTCGTCGTGTTTATTGATGATATCCTTATTTATTCCAAGATGAAGGAAGAGCACGCCGAACATTTAAGGCTAGTCCTTGAGAAATTAAGGGAACAACAGTTGTTTGCAAAATTTAGTAAATGTGATTTCTAGAAGAATAAGGTTGAATTTCTTGGACACATAATGACTGCGGAAGGGGTTGCGGTAGATCCAAAGAAAGTGGAGACAGTATTACATTGGGAACAACCAAAGATGGTAACCCAAATACGTAGTTTCCTTGGAATGGCGGGATATTACCGTCGTTTCATCGAAGGATTCTCTAAAATTGCGAGACCCCTTATGCAATTGTTAAAGAAAGAAAAGAAATTCTTATGGACACCTGAGTGCAAGAAGAGTTTTCAGGAGTTGAAGAAACGGTTAACATCAGCACCTGTATTAGTTTTACCTGACGTTCATCAAGGCTTCGACATCTATTGTGATGCATCGCGTCAAGGATTGGGATGCGTGTTAATGCAAAACCGAAAGGTAATAGCATATGCATCGAGGAAATTGAGGCCACATGAGGAGAACTATCCGACTCATGATTTGGAATTAGCTGCCGTAGTGCATGCCCTAAAAATATGGCATCACCATCTTATCGGAAACTGATGTGAAGTGTATAATGATCATAAAAGTCTTAAGTATATCTTCACGCA
This sequence comes from Otatea glauca, assembly GCA_036346275.1. Taxonomy (NCBI): domain Eukaryota; kingdom Viridiplantae; phylum Streptophyta; class Magnoliopsida; order Poales; family Poaceae; genus Otatea; species Otatea glauca. The sequence goes on along the minus strand of CM070732.1, from coordinate 20,800,729 downwards.
AGCTGGCCTGAATATGAGGCAAAGAAGATGGCTTGAGTTAATCAAAGATTATAATGTTGGAATTCATTACCATCCTGGCAAAGCCAACGTGGTGGCGGATGCCTTGAGCAGAAAGAACCACAGTGTAAACATGCTGTTGGAAGCAAGTCAGGCAGAATTGTGTAAGGATTTCCAGAAATTAGAACTGGAAATGGTACCAGAGGGATTCTTAGCAGCCTTGGAAGTAAAACCTACCCTGGAAGATCAGATCAGGGAAGGGCAGAAAAATGACGACAAAATCAAGAGAATTAAGGACAAGATGGATGCAGGCAAGGCAAAGGATTTCAAACTGGATGAGCAAGGTACTATGTGGTATAAAGGGCGCATTTGTGTGCCGAACAAAAAGGATTTGAAGCAGTTAATTTTGGAGGAGGCCCATGACTCCAAGTACTCAATTCATCCAGGAAGTACAAAAATGTATCAAGATTTAAAAGAATGATTTTGGTGGCCAAGCATGAAACGGGAAGTCGCCGAATATGTTGCATTATGTGACATATGTCAAAAAGTCAAAGCTATGCACTAGAGACCAGCAGGACTATTACAACCCCTAAAGATACCCGAATGGAAATGGGAAGAAATTGGTATGGATTTCATAACTGGTTTGCCCAGAACTCAAGGTGGATATGATTCCATATGGGTCATAGAGGATCGCTTAACTAAAGTTGCACATTTTATACCGGTAAAGACCACTATTCCAGAGACCGGTTAGCAGAACTTTATATGGCAAGAATTGTCTGTTTGCACGGAGTACCGAAGAAGATAGTGTCGGACAGAGGTACCCAATTTACCTCTAGATTTTGGGGTAAGCTACATGAAGCAATGGGGACTCATTTGAACTTCAGTATAGCATACCATCCGCAGACAGATGGACAAACCGAGAGAGTTAACCAGATATTGGAAGATATGCTGAGGGCATGTGCTTTAGCATATTCTACTTCATGGGACAAGTGTTTGCCTTATGCTGAGTTCAGCTATAATAACAGTTATCAAGCGAGTTTACAGATGTCTCCATTTGAAGCTCTATATGGTCGACCATGTCGAACCCCGTTGAATTGGAATGAGACAGGTGAACGACATGTTTTTGGACCGGATATTCTTCAGAAAGCAGAAGAACAGATCGCCTTGATCAGGGAAAGACTGAAGATTGCCCAGTCAAGGCAGAAAAGCTATGCTGACAACCGTCGCAGGGAATTGAGCTTTGAACCCGAAGATTTTGTGTATCTCAGAGTCACACCTCTCAAAGGAGTCGAAGATTCCACGCAAAAGGGAAGCTCGCACCCAGATATGTTGGGCCGTTCAAGATCTTGAGCCGCAGAGGTGAAGTTGCATATCAGTTGGAGTTACCGCAGTCTTTGGCAGGAGTGCATGATGTATTCCATGTATCGCAATTGAAAAAGTGTCTTCGAGTACCGGAAGAGCAAACACCTTTAGAGGCAATCGAGCTGCAAGAGGATCTGACTTATAAAGAGCACCCGGTGAAGATTCTGGACATAATGGTCAGAGAGACAAGGAACAAGTCAACGCGTTTTTGCAGAGTTCAGTGGAGCAACCATTCGGAAAGTGAAGCAACCTGGGAACGTGAAGAAGATCTGAAAAGGGAGTTCCCTAACCTATTTCTGTAGATAGCCCTAAATCTCGGGGACGAGATTCTGTTAAGGGGGGAGGTTTGTAACACCCTAAATTTTGCTCTAATTTAAATTTTGAAGTATTTTTGATTTTTGAGAATTTCTGAGAATTTATTGAAATTTATTTGGATTTATTCAAATATGGCCTTTCTTGAAATCAATTAAATAATGGAAAATTTTATGTACAATTTTATTGAAAATATTTTATTTGAGTTCCAAATGTCTCAAAGTATTTTCTAGAATTTTTCTGGATTTTTCTGGGTATTTTTGCTATTTATTTTGGGTTTGTCTATTTAACTGAATTATTTTAATTCGAAAATATATTAAAAATCGAGTGAATAGTGTTTGGACCGAAACCGTTAGGTCTGGCCCAAATAGCCCGCGCGTCGTCAGCCCACGCAGCTCGCTACGCCAAAAACTCTAGCCTCGCGCCGTTCGATTTCGATCAAACGCTCACGGTTGCGCCGCGTCGCCAAGCGTTGGGAGCCGTCCGACCGAGTCCACGTGGACGGTGGGGATGGAGCCACGTCGTCTCTTCCTCGTGAGATCACCGGAGAGGCGTGGGCATTGATGCCCGTGAGTTTCGCCGACGTTTTTCACGCACGTCGAGGCCCTTTAAGCCGCGTTGGTGAGCGCGTTCTGCAGAGGACTCAACGCCACGTCTTTTGACTCCTGGCACGCACGCCGAGAACCCCTCTAGCGCCCGCTGTTGCTCACCGTAGTTGCTTTCTCTCGCTGTTGTTGTTTTGCTTCCTCTCATCGTCGTCCGAGCCGCTCCGCCGTGCTCCGACCCCGTCCCGAGTTCACCGAAGCAAGCCGCATCGAGTGGACCACTTCTTCTCGTCGGAGACGCTCTGCAACGCCGTTGACGTCTTCGTCTTCCCGATCTCCGGCAGCCTTTCTCCTTTGCACCGTCGCCGATCTTCGCGAGCTTCATCCGCCGTCCGATTTTCATCCGACTGTTCAGGTGAGGCCGCGTAGCCATCTCAGTTCTTTCCTTGGTTTTAATCTGAACCGTTAGATCTATAGATGTGCGGCTCGGATGCGTCTGTATAGATTTAACTAGGGTAGATCCTGGCCGTTGTTTAGTTCATGGATGAGTGAGATTGCGCCACGTCACTAGTTTGCTCAGTAAACCGCTCGGGTATCGGGGACCGTCGAATTAGATCTGTGCGGTGCCAGTGGGCTTGGGATGAGTCAGTGGATCCGCGCCATTCATGTTTGAACAAGTGGCGGTGATTGCGCCGTGCCTCTGTCGAATCGCGTGCGGCCGCGTGTCCCCTTTGACCGCAGCGTGATCGAGTCTCGGCCGTCGATTTCCGCAGAACGTCGCGATTGCGCCGCGTGTCGTTGCGGAGCCGAGGCGTCGCCAGACGTGCGCGGGTTTGGACCGTTGAATTCGGGTGCACCGTCGGACGCGTGACGCGTGGGGTGCGAGTCGCGGCGTCGCCGAGCCGCCCGCGGCGTTAGCCGTTGGATCCGTCGCCCGTTCGATGGCCGACAGCGTGTCACGCGGTTTTAAGCGCAAAGACGTAAGATCGGCCGTTGACCTTTTGACGGCCATGGTTGCACCGCGTGGAAGGGATCTGACCGTTGGTTAAGGAGCGCTGCGATGATGGCACGTGTCCACGCACGAATCTCGAGGCAATCGGTGGCGTCGGCGGCGTCGATCTTGGCGTCATCTGGCGGGGGCTGGCGCGATCGATACGTGGACCGAGTCCACGGTGGATTGACCTGAGCCATGGACTGGGTCCATAGACCGAGGTGATGTGGCAGCACCAGAGAGTGCCACGTGTCAGATGACGTCATGCTGTCGTCATTTCTCTAGAAAAATATTTTGACCGAAATTCTTTTTTTGTGCTGATGTCATCATGATGCTGTGCTGGCGTCATCATGATGCGATGCTGACATCATAAATGCGATTTTTCAGTATAAAAATAATTCGAAAAAATCGGATTTTCTAATTTGTGTATTTTAGATTTTATTCAAACTTCAAATGGCTATAACTTTTGCATTTTAACTCGGATTTGGGTGATTCAAATATATAAAAATTCATAAAATTGTGATATATTTAATGATGAATTTTATTTGAATTTTTGAGGTCATTTAGGGTACTGTATTAGTTATTTATTGTATATTTTGTTTGTACGCATAGACGCAAATTTGCTGGAAGGTTTCGAGGAAGAGTTTGTTGCTCAAGACCAAACTTCGGAACATGACCAGCAACTCTTTGAAGGCAAGTGATGCTTTGATCATTTTGATCCCACATTTTAAAATGTAATTTATGCTTTGAAATTACGCATGCTTATTTATTTAAAATGAATTTAAATTAATTTGGGATAATGTAGTTAATCAACCATTTTTGTTATGCCACCTTGAAATTATTGATTGTATGCCCTAAATCATTGTCACCCTAAGTTTGATTGTATTAGTTGGATGTTAATACTGTGCCAACACTGGAGGCTAGACCGTGAATAGATGCTTAGCCTGGCAACGAATCATGAATAATCTTTCGGAAAAATGCTATAATATTGACTAATGGAATATTGAATGTATTTTGAAAGTGGTGTGATGTTGCCACATGATGACATTGAAGTATGGAGATCTGTGTGGTTCCATACCGATGTTGAGTTATTGCTGGCATGTGTTGCACAATAATCAACTGGGTGGGAAATAATTTAGACTGGGGCAAGTGGCAAGAGGTTGTGTGCCAGGTGGGCCTGTGTGGCAATGGGTTGATGAGTGTTGTGATTCTGTGTGCCACAATGGGCTGTGTGCCACTGTTGAGTGTTGGAAGTCTTGCCTTGGTCAGTTAAGGACTTCACCTTGCAAGCCTTTGATATGAGTCACCCGTACAACCACATGTCTGGTATGGGACAGACCTAGTTGATTAGGGTTCTGATATCTTGTGGGTAAAGTGTACAACCTCTGCAGAGTGTCAAAACTATTCGAATAGCCGTGCTCGCGGTAATGTGCATTGCTCGGGGATTATAGTCAAGGGGTAGATCTTCATAAATAAAAATGTGAAAGGAGTGACGTGTGCCAGTGCTAAAAATGAACGGTTAAGGCTGTGTGCCGAGAATCTTCGAAGAAAAACCATTTGAAGAAATTAGTATTATCATAACAGTTTCAATGCTTTAATCTAAATAAGATACTGGTTTAAAAATGCTGTTTGATGCAAAAGAACCAATTAAGCCAATCCTTTAGAATAAGCTTTGCAGATAGTAATAGCACTGCATTCCGTGCATTACTTGTTGAGTGCCTTGTGTACTCACCCCTCCTTGCTTATCAACCCCAACATCTGTGGAGGAGTCTACACCAGCCTGGGAGGAGGAGTACATTGAGGATCCAAGCAATTAGGGGGCAAGCCCAGTCGGTTGCCTGTGGCAAGATGAAGGCTTTCACGACATTTATTTTTGTTCTGCTGCTATTTCGTTTACTCTGAATAATGTAAGCTCTGCGTGGCTGATTTTATGTAAGGAGACCATATGGTCGTACAACTCAGTTTATATAAGTGTTGCACTACTTATTCTTATATCGCTGTGAATATCTATGATGTGCAACCCTGTAAAGACTGTGTGTGCTAGCGTGATCCTGGCCTAGCACAAAGTACACAGAGGGTCCGAATTTGCAGATTCGGGTCCCGACAGCTAAGTATACCCCGGTGCAAATATCATACCTGTAAAGATCAAAATTGACATGCACAGGGAAGTATCCAACATTTATAAGGAGCTTTAGGGCAGCTGATGACGTCCTTGAGAACCCCATAGCCTTGAGAATCTGGCATTACATTAACAACCATGTTGGCAAACATCAGCAAGAAAGGAAAACTCAAATATTTCCTTCAATAAAGAATGATATTAGACACAAAAAATTGATTTTGAGTCAAAAACTTAAGGACCTATGCTTAATAAGCTAACATGATGACGATCAAAAGGATTTTGGATATCCAACAGAACAATACTAATGTAAACAAACCACAAAAACATATATATGTTGATTATACATGATAAAATAATGTAAGTGAAACTCAAATGTTACATTTCCTGCCATTCTCCTTTGTTCATCGTCACATGCATCAACTGTGTATGCGTGAAGAGACTCAATTTTTTGCCTAACGTTCTCTTCCATCAATCATGAATTTTTAGAGGCAATGCTTTGGCGGACTTGAGCAACTCTGATTGATCTCAATCATGGACCAAATTATGCATCACAAGAATAATAATTGTACTAACACGACACTAAACGACTGAAGAAAACTCAAAGAAAGAGAACCAACTCAACTTACCATGACTAAGTGTCCAAATTCAAGCTTGATGAGTGAAATGTTGGTGATTACTTCTAGTACAGCCATGCACCTGTACTATCTTGCTACTTTGCTGGTGGTGGCCAACAACAATAGGAAACGTCTGTGATAAATATCACAGACGGTTCTTCTTGAGAATCGTCTAAGATGTCATGTTACCACAGACGGTTCTTTGTGATAATGGTTCTATATCACTGACACATGGTTATAGACGGTTCGCAAAACCGTCTGTGATGACGTTTTTGAACCCTATGTGATGACCTTTTGTGTAGTAGTGGCGCGTCGTTAGAAAGTACACGCTCCACTACCGCAGCCACGTCGCCGGCGGCATCCCGTCAGGTTGATCGGCGAGCTGGAGGGCGTAAAGCTGAAGATGGTGCTCGCGTGGCTCTGCATCAGGCAGATCGAACGCACCGGCGGCCAACTCAGGTTCCGCGTCGGCCACATCACCAAGTCGTTTGAGCTCAACAAGTTCTTCGTTAGTCCCCGCTGTAGCTGACACTACTATAGAACAGCACATCACTGCCGGGTCCACAACGACATTACTGCCGGTTACCGGGGTCGGCAGTGATACTAGGGTCTATCACTGCTAGGTCATGAACTGGCAGTGATGAGTATTATCACTACCAGTTCTACCTACAACCGGCAGTGATATCGAACTATCACTACCGGGTCAAACCAAAATCTGGCAGTGATGAGCATTATCACTGCCGGTTATACATAAAACCAGCAGTGATATCAAACTATCACTGCGGGTTCTACCACAATCCGGCAGTGATATTACATATCACTGTTGGTTTTGTCCAAGAACCAGCAGTGACAAGCCGTTCACCAAATATTTTTATTGCATATTTTTTGTGCAATATAACAATCTTTATACAATTGTTTATACAATGTCCATATATAGTATATAAAGCATCGTTCAAATCATAATTCAAATATATCCATATATTATAAAGCATCATTAAAATCATAATTCAAATATATCATAAAGCATTGTAATAAATATTTTTATTACAATGATTTGTTTACAAATATAGTTTGTCTACATCTCATTCACTTTGATTTTTCACTGACTACAGTAGAAAGAGTCGAAGTAGGCATGTCACGGGTCTAGATCGAAGGAATGAGGGCGATAAGGCTACTCGTGGAAATCACCGTTTAGATTGATGACCTCATCATGAATGAATCCGACGATCTGTTCTTGAATTGCTATAATTTCTGGCAGTAATAACTTATTAGTTCTCAGTTTGGAGTGCTATTATTGAAGAAAAGAGAAAGTTAATTAATGATGATATATGTTAAATGAAAAAAAGTAGACATCAATGTGTAATTATGTACCATGGCTTCGTTATAGCCCACAGTCTCCGTGACAATTGAATGTATATTTGTACATACATAGTATGCACATAAACTGTTTCTAGGGTCCTGCCTCATGCATGGAAAGTCGGTTATTATTTCAAAATGTTTCCTGTAGGGACGATACCGAACACTTTTCTTGCAGTATCGTGCGAATGCCCGGTGAATGATTTTGAATAGTAAGTAAACTTAAATGCAATAGAATGGAATATTGCTAGAGCAATAAGCATAGCGATCGAGTTTACATCAAACATGACCCAAAAGTCTTGATATAGATTAGTTGGTTTTCTCCTAGAATCCAAGACAAAAATCCTGCTAGCATCTAACTGGATGACGAGGAGGACCCAGTGAAACCTGCACTTATATGTCAACGTAGTCAATTACTCCCACATCGTACGTGTTATGCAAAAATAGTAAAACGATATTAGAAGTATGGAGATTTTGTATTGCAGCTTCAAGAAAGTATTATATAAATAGTCTTCACTATACTGTGGATTATCCTTGACAAGGTTCTCGTTGATAAGTCCGGGATCTAGGAATGCTAGATTGTCATTGCCATTTCTTCTACATGTCTGTATCTCCATTCTACATAAGAAAGAAGTCAGACATGCAATTAAACAGTAAAAAATGCTCAATAATATACTTAGAGACTTAGAAAGTCCACAGTCTAAGTATATTCACGTCCAGGGAATCTTGCTGGTACAACATATACAACTTCTCGAAACCCTCCTAGAAGATGCTATCCCCATTGTGAAAATCATGCTTCGTGTATCTGACTGCGAACGCCTCCATACTATCGTTGGACTGCTGTATGTACCACTGATGGACGCGCCGAAGTTGTGTTGTTAGGTGGTCGAAATGAGCTGGTTCAACCAGCGATTTCCCCATAAAGAACTTCCACCTTAGACCTTGCTCCTGAGCTCTCATTGAGCAGCATCTGCTTGAGCATCCAACCTCAATGCGTCGGCACTAGCCACATTCAAGTATTGCTTTCTGCATATGCGCTCGTAGTCCGACATTTTGCAAGGTTCAGAAGCCTGCCCCATCTTTTGCACTTTTGCCATACTCAAGAAAAAATTTTGCGCGTTAGCATCAACTTTAGTATTCTCAGGTGATGGCACCTTTTTAAAGTGAGATGTTACGCTGGCACTTACATACTTTTTCCGTTCTTCTTCTGTCATCTTAGCTGTTAATTTCTTTGGGAATTGTCCAGGCTTCACAGATGATTGAGATTTCTTCGAGGACGGTGCTGACTTCCGAGATGGTGCTGGTGTTCAATTCTTTTCAGATTTCGGCAAAGGAGTCGGACTTTTTCTGGTTGGTGCCAACAGAGGAGTTGGACTTTGTCTGTGTGGTGGTGACAAGGACGAGAGGTCTCTATGTGGAGAGTGCGACTGATCATCATATTCGTTGCCCTCATCGTCCGAGCCAAACTTAATCAAGCTCTTGCGCCATGCGAGGAAGCCATGCATGTTTTCTCCTAGTTTTTTGTTTTTGTCCTCGCCAGGGATCTCTATCTCCAATTTACGGTATTGACGGACTACACTGTCCACTTCGACCCTGGCAAATCCTTGTGGTATCGAGCGACAGTGCAAAACCTGCAACTCCTGGCATGGCCAAGCCTTGCCCTCAGCCACCTTGATGGTAATGCCATGTGCGGACAAATGTAACTTGCACAGTGTCAGTTCTTTGATGTCATCCACAGAAAATTGGAGTCCATGCTCTTCGAGAATCCCTGTGGATGCGTAGCTGCTCTTACGAGCACCAGGACTAATGAGCTCATGCTTTCACCGAGTGGTGGTCGTGAGCTGAGAGCTTTCTGTACTGCTTGCTCCACAACTTTATCTAGTTTCGCTCTCTGTACCTGTAACGCTCTTGCCACAGTATCTTTTATTTGACAGTCCAGTTGATCTTCTCTTAGTCTCTTTGGATGCCTATACAACCATGCGTCAGCTGTGAAGGCTTCTTTCCACAGCATCAAACTAACTCCTCGGGTGCGACCTGGATGCTCCTTGTTACCCAGGGCTACGGTTAGCTCGTCATTCTCAATTCGTGGCCTGAAAAATCCTTGGGAAGACTGCACGTGAGCATCTGCGATTCTGCATGATACTTCCTGCTCTCTATTGCTTCTGAAGCTTAAGCTGCCATCATTCGAGATAGAAGCACCCCTCCCAAGCAACCAGTGCTTCAATCGTTCGCTCATGGCGGCCGTCGCAGGAATGACACCCTTGCGGGTTAGTTCTTCTTCAGACCGAACCCATGCTGGTATTTTCTTCATGTACCCTCCTATACCTAGTGTGTTAGGGTAAATATTCTTATCCGCGTTTGCCTTGTTCCTTTGACTTACTATCTGCGCTTCTTCAGACCTCTTATACGTCACAATGTCCTCCCAAAACTCCCTTAACTTTAAGTACGTGTCAAAATTTAGCGTTTCATTCTTCTTCACATAGTTCTTATTTAGTGTCGTCTTCCAATTCTTTCATGTTGTGCACATGATGCATAGTGCACGTTTCTTTACAACTAGATCGGTCCCTTGGGGGAACTGGAACACTTGTTTTAGCTTGTCCCACAACGAGTTCTTCAGGTTATTGGGAACCACCCATGGGTCACCTCGGCGGCCAATCCATGATCTGTAGCTGATGGGCACATCATCCCTACCAAGAACCCCGCAGGCTGTCCTGTATGGCCCCAACGATGACTCAGGTATAGCAGGTTCCCCGACAGCCGAGAGCTCCACTATGTTAAAAAGTCCCTTAGGCATCTTGTTCGGACCACGACATGTGCGCTGCCTCCGTTCATCAGACGTCTGAGCCTGCAATTTGATCTTCTTATTAGTCGTCTGTCCCTACAATATTTTGGGAACCACAATGTACTAATACTTTATCTCGCCTACATTAGTGACATCGGGTTGGTCCATGGCTGTGGCACCAGGTTGGTCCATGTCAGGATCTTGTAAGTTCAAGTAGGACGTTGGGCTATGGTTCGGGCTACCCGTTCCTGCTTCATCCATATTTGAGGGCCCAACTCCCTTCGGCACTTGTCCCTGGTTAGAGACCATTCCTAGCAAGTTTATCGGAAATTTCAAATTAACAAAGTCATATTTGAAAGACACGTATATATCTCTCAAAAACATATACACACATACACATACAATGTTAACGACGGAAGACGTAATGAGGAAATGAAGATAGACGTAACGAATGAACATAGACATAAAAGCATATGAGCCTAAGTATAGACGCATTGCTAGCTATTGTAACATCCCAAAATTTGAGTTTTTGAATGTTTGAAATTGAAATTGAACCATTTGCATTTTTTTGGAATTAATCAAAGCTTAATTCGAATTTTTCCATTAATGAAAGGATTTAATTTGACTAAACTATTCATCAAACAAAAGATTTCCAATTTTAGTTGGGTTTATTGTGCTTCAAGGAAATTTTCTATATTTTTGGTCATCTTTCTGAATTTATTTGCTATTTATTTGAATTTATTTGCTTCCATTCGAATTTCTGGAAATTTCCTTAATTCAGAAAATGATTTTAATTCCAATTTACCTTCACGCCGAATTTTCGTCCGGCCTGTTCCTATTCCCCTTTCGACCCGCCTCACCTCAGCCCGTTCCCGCGTAGAGCCAGCCCGCCGGCCCAACCATCCCGCGTTGCGTCGGTCGTCCGATTTGCGCCGCATGGACGGCCGAGATGACTCCGCGCCGCGCCGCCTCAAACCCTAGCGCTCCCTGCCGTTTGATCTCGATCTAGCGGTCGAAACTCGCCCGCGTGGCCATGCGCGTGTGAGCCGTCCGATCCTCGCCGCGTGTGCGGTCGGGATGCTGCTGTGTCACCCCGCGTCGCCGCCGTCGCCAAGAAACCCTAGCCGCCGCCATCTCCGCGTGCTGCGTCCGCCGCCATCTCGGTTTCCATCCCCGTTGTCCCCCGTACCCGTAGCCACCCTCGCCGTCGCCCGATACGCTGCTGTCGCCGAGATTTCCCTCGCCGAAGTTCGCCACCGTGCCCAAAGCTTTCCCCGCCGTCGTGTGGCCGCTCCGGTGCACCTCCGCCGCTGCCGTTGCCTTCTTCGCGTTCCTTGCGTCGAGCCCTTCGAGACCCCCAAGGTTTTGCGCTCGATCCGTTGCTTTCTCACTGTGTCCCGGGCCATCTTCTTCATCTCCGGCGGAGTAGCGCCGCCGCTTCGCCATCGCTCGTCGCCGCAAGCCCCAGCCGTCGGATATTCTTCCAACGCTCACGATCGTGCCACGTCGCCGCAACTGCCGCGTTGCCTCTCCACCGCCCGATCTGGCCGTGCCGCTGGATGTGCGCCACACGTCGCTAGCGCATGTGCCACCTCCGCGCCACGTCGCCCGCCGCCTGGCCGCCATGTGTCGTGCCACCTCAGCAAGTCCTCCGCGTCGCCTTTCGATCGCCTCGGTGAACTCGGTTCACCGTGAACCGAGCCACTGACGCGTGGGCCCCACGTGTCAGTTGGCATTTCTTTCAGATTTATTCTTTTTCCAGAAAATCCGAAATTCCAGCCAATCAGATCTTGCCACGTTTCAGCCTTTTTCCATTTTCTCAGATTTTCTGATCTGAGGAACTTCCAGGAGGCCGTTCTCCTTCGTTCGAGCTCCGATTGAGGTGATTCTAGTTTCTAAAAATTTGTAAAATCATGCTATATTTAATGGTGAATTTTATTTAATTTTTTGAGTTGAGGTTGCTCTCTGTTTTTGTTATTTATTGCTTGTACACCTGTTTCGCGTAGACGTTGAAGTAACCGAGTTATTCGTGAGCAAGGAGCCAACCCAAGACCAAGGTCTAGAGCAAGATTCACAGCTCTTGAAGGCAAGTTGTGCTTTGATCATGTTGAACCTATGTTTATGAAATTGCTATATCGTTTTACCCTATTGCATATTATTTAAAGTATACAATTGTTTCAAATTAAATTGGGACTTAGCTATTATACCAATTTGATCTATACCGTACCTTGACATTGTATGCCATGATCTAATTGTCACCCTAGGATGGTTAACTAATAGTCGGTTAATATTGATAACCAACATGGGCTGGTTAGACCGCCGTAGATTGCTTAGCTATGCCACGTCATCACATGTACTTGAAACATCGATAATTAATGTTGACTAATGGAATATGGAACAATGATGTGAACTTGTGTGTCATGTGTGGTCACACAATGAGATTGAGTTGCAGTGGCGAGCCATGTCACGCAACGATGTTGAATTGTTGATAGCACGTGGTGCATGGTAATCAACTGGGGTGATATTCATTTAGAATGGGGCAAGTGGCAAGGGGCACGTATGCCAAGGTGGGCCCAATGGGCAGGGGTATGTGGAAGTCTTGCCTCGATCATCTTAAGGACTTAACCTTGCAAGCCTTTGACCTGAGTCTCTCTTGCAACCACATGTCTAGAATGGGACAGCATAGCTGACTAATTTGTGATGTCTAGATTTCGGTACTGTCGTGGTGAATAGTGAGTCCCGGATTCGCGGATTAACTCACACGACGCAAGAGGGGGGTCCGGAGTGTGGTAACCAGTCCCTTCCGTGTTGAAACCTCAGCGAGCAGTACTGGGTCTAGATGGAGCATTGTAAAGGCTTTGTCATGATTACCCTGCCAGCACACCAAAGAAAGTGTGCTAATAGCTTGGCGATAAGGGATGATCATGTCGTGTGGGTAAAGTGCATAACCTCTGCAGAGTGTAAAATCTATTCGAATAGCCGTGTTCACGATATTGAGCAATGCTTGGGAATTACAGTTAAGGGTTAGACTTTTGCAAAACAAAACTTGGGATGGATGGCAGGTTGCCATGGGAAGTTGGAACTTGATTAAGGCTTGGAACTTGGTTTACTTGAGAAATGCTGAATCTATTTATTACAGTTATTTGTTTTACTGTCTTTACAATCTATTTACTGTAATTGTTCTCAAATGCTGCTTCACTTCAAAATAACCATGATAAGCCATTCCTTGGAATAAGCCTTGCATATAGTTATATTAGAATTGCATTCTGTGCACAACTTGTTGAGTGCTTTATGTACTCACCCTTGCCATCAACAAAATCACCAGTTGAGGAGTCTACACCAATGCTGGAGGAGAAGTACCAGGAGGAGACGAAGGTTTAGGGCGCAAGCCTTGTCAATTGCCTGTGGTATACTGAGGGGTTGTCTACGTTTTCATTCCGCTGCAGTTTAATTTATTGGTCAGCCTTGCGAGGCATAGTCATGTAAGTTGACCATAAGGTCATTCAACAAGTGTTATTTATTGTATGAAGTCTTTTATTGTATTTCCGTTGTGTATGATTGTGATATTTACTAATGTTGAGCCTGTGTGCACTAGCGTGATCCTGGACTAGTGCAGTATACACAGAGGGTCCGAATTTGCATATTCGGGTCCCGACAGCTATACTATTCTTTTGCTCATGATGCCAAACTTATCAAATCAAAGAAATAAACTTAATACACATACGTCTTTCAAGACCACATAATTTGGTTGTCCATATACTAAAGTGTGTTTCTGAACCAACTTCCTCAAAATTTATGTTTAGAAGAGTTGTTTTACGAGCCACCGAAAAGGCTCAAGTGATATCAAATCCTTGCAGTTTGTGAACATTTAGGGTTCTTGTTGTGATTGGATTCAGATGCAAAGCAAGTTCTAATTAGGATCTTTTTCCAGATTATAGTAGTACATATATCAATTAATGTTTTGGGGTTATTCCCTCATTATTTTGTATTAATACATTATATTTTGAGGGCTGTCGAAAAGGGTTAAACGACCTTGTTGTTTGCACGTTTGCGGTCCATTTTTCTTTTTATGATTGTGGCTACACCGTATAAGATATTCTAACTATTTTTCACGCATAAGTAGGGGATATATCCCTAAGAGTGTTTTGATGTTAATCCCATGATATTTTGCACTTATTCCAGATTTTTTTCATATATATGATCATTAAGGCTAAACATGGACTTAAAATTGTGCAACTAATATTATTTTTGCATATCAAGCAAGGGCATGGCATTTCAAGATCATAGGTTTTGGTTTCGTGGAATTTGAGGTTCATTTGCAGAATTTACATCTATTTGAACATTTTTCGCGATGCATGTTCGGCTACTAAGTAATTAGTGCAAACCACGGTAAAACCTAAATGTTTTTGTATACTTATGATATTTGAAACCCCAGGAGTGTAAGTAAACTAGTCTCGCCAAAATTTGAGCTCATTTGATTCACGTTTGACCTGTTTGATTCTTGCATGCAAAAGAGGCTTTCTACAACCAATTTTTTATTCTAATTGCATTCAAATCTAAATGTTTTCACAAAAATAGAGCATATAAGGTTTCAGTAACATGTGTGATCTATTCCATTATTTTTGGAACCTTGGATTACCTAGTTTCTTCATAACACCTAAAATGGGACCTCAACTTGAATGATTAAACTGCAAGTAACATATGAATTTTTATTGCATATTCCAAATCCTTATTGTCTAACTCAAATTTATAAACTAAGTTTGCTTCATTTGGACATCCCTAGCAAAAGTATTTGAGACATATTCCAAATCCTGTTTGTTAATTTCATACTTCTCTAAAGAGAACAAAAACACCTACATAGTGTTACAGCACTAAGATGTGTTCTCATTCATAGTACAATCCCTTTGTAGAAACCACTATCATCTCAACA
The DNA here is from genome assembly GCA_036346275.1 of Otatea glauca. Taxonomy (NCBI): domain Eukaryota; kingdom Viridiplantae; phylum Streptophyta; class Magnoliopsida; order Poales; family Poaceae; genus Otatea; species Otatea glauca. Next base: position 20,785,721 of record CM070732.1, on the reverse strand, counting down.
AGCATTACGCAACGAGAAAGAAAATAGCAATTGGAGTAAAAATCATGGCACCCAGTTCTGCAGTCCATTTTACAACATAAGCAACACACGAATTACGGTGGGAGGTAGATCGATTGACACCCAGTTTAGTTCATTCCAGTTCAGCATCACACGAATTTAGCAGATTGTCACCATGAAGCTCCATCGGATACATTGGATACCGTCGTGAGAATGCAACTACACAGCTCGGTGAGGGCATTCCATCGAACAACTAGCACACGAGCGCGCACGGAGGCAGTGGGTGGGAGCTGCGGCTTACCCTTGAGGGTCTGGCAGACGAGAGCGAAGGTGGTGCGCTTGTTGCCGACGGAGGGGAGTAGACGATGAGGTAGCAGGGAGGTCGAGGCGACGGCGGCGAGGTCCGAGGTGACGGCGGGGAGATGGCGGGGAGGTCGAGGCGACTGCGGTGAGGTCCGAATCGACGGCAGGGAGCTCCGAGGAGGTGGTGGTGAAGAGGCAACGGTGCTATGTTAGAGTGTAACTGAGATGAGGGGGTACGGCCTTTGAATTTATAGGGGTGGACTATCACTGCCGGCTCTCCACAAAACCGGCAGTGATAGCCTATCACTGCCGGGCCAAATGGAGAGCCGGCAGTGATAGCGGCCTTATCACTACCAGTCCACTCCACAAACCGGCAGTAATACTAGATTATCACTGCCGGTTGTAGCTACGTCCGACAGTGATAATACTTATCACTACGGTCCACTCCACAAACCGGCAGTAATACTAGATTATCATTGCCGGGTGTAGCTACACCTGACAATGATAATACTTATCACTACCGGTTCAAACTAGCAACCGGCAGTAATAAGCCACATCACTACCTGTTTTATGAGGCAATCAGCAGTGATAAGCTGGTTTTGGGTCAATTAAGTCGAACTTTCAATTTATTTCATTTCAAAGGCTCATTGCTTTGGGATTTTTGAAATCCTATCAAATTTGATCCAAATTTTCTTAAAATTTTTGGAGGAATACATTAGGACATCAAATATTTTATATAAATATTTCCCCCTAATTTTGACCAAGTTCTAAAATTCTAAAAATCCAGATTGCTCACTATTTTAATAGTTTTAATATTTTAAAAATCAAATAATGCTTAAAAAATTCACACAAATGTAGTAGACCAACCATTGCTTCAAAAATTCACACAAATACAAAAATTCACACAAATGCAGTTAAATTCACACAAATTCAAATACAGTTAAATATTTGCACTGAAATCTTGGATCACGCTTTTCTTCAAGTTGCCAAAGAACAGAGAGAATTGCTGAAAGAACAGAAAGAACCAGTTCTTAGCATAACCTCAATTTTCCATTACTCTATATAATACATTAATTTTTACATATGAGAAAATAAACATGCCATTCGTACAAAAGAAAGCATATATTTAATTAGGACAACTAAGCTACGATTTGACCTTCGTTATGATCGCGGCGTATGTATGTAGCTTCCTCACTCTCTTCTGTGAGACTTAGGTCAAAATCCTCTCCGAAAGGAGGAAGCTCATCGAACTGGTTGTACTCTTCCTCGTCGACAACATTCTCAACTCTGACAATCCTTCTTTTTCCTTGAATAACCACGTGGCACTCCTTGTTAGCCGGATCAGTTACAAAGAAGATTTGTGTAACAGAATTAGCAAGTATGAATGGTTCTTCTCTGTATCCGATGAGTTTGAGGTCCACGGTAGTGATACCGTACTTGTCGATGTTCATGCCCCTTGGAAATCTTACCCATTGGCACCGAAAGAGAGGGACCTTCAAAGGTCCATAGTCAATCTCCCAAATCTCTTCTATGAATCCGTAGTAGGTTTGTCTATTTCCGTTGCTGTCATAGGCATCTATACAGATACCGCTGTTTTGGTTGGTGCTCTTTTTATCTTGTGCTCTTGTATAAAATGTAAAACCATTTATGTCATATCCTTGGAATGTCCGAATTGTATTTGATGGTCCCTGAGCCAACACTTTCAACTAAGCGTACTCTGTCTCCGTATGCATCATGTGTCTACACAACCAATCGTCGAAGTTATGTCTATGCTCTCTCACGATCCAAACCTCTGACTTCCCTGGGTTTGTTCTGGATAGCATGCTCTTGTGCATGTTGATATACAGGGCCACCACAACTGATTGTCCCAAAACTACGAAATGTGCTTGTGTGAATGAAGCTAGATTGCTAGTACGAAGTGATTTCTCACCTTGTGTCCCTTTTCTCTGTAGCCTCCCCTCATGCCGAGATACAGGCACACCAATCGGTTTGAGATCCATATAATCGACGCAGAACTCAATGACCTCCTCGATTCCCGAACCATCGGCAATGTAGCCTTCCGGCCGATGTCGGTTACGAACATATTTCTTTATAACCTCCATGAACCTCTCGAAAGGGTACATCTAATGTAGAAACACGGGACCAAGAATCCGTATCTCTTTCACAATGTGAACAATGAGATGGACCATAATATCCAAAAAAAGATGGAGGAAAACACATCTCAAGCCTGCAAAGATTGTGGACCACGTCTTCCTATAGCTTATCTAGTTTTAACGGATCGATGGCCTTCTGTGAAATCGCGTTGAAGAATGAACACAACTTTATAATTGGGTCTCGAACTTTCTCTAGCAGAACACCCCTAATTGCAATTAGAAGCATCTGTGTAATCATCACGTGGCAATCGTGAGACTTTATGCCAATTAATTTCAAGTCTTTCATTGAGACTAATCTCTTTATGTTGACAGAGTAACCAGACGGAACTTTCACTCCATGCAAGCATTTGTACATGCTAATTTTTTCTTTCTTGCTCAGAGTGTAGCAGGCTGCGGGAAGGTACTTTTTTCCTGTATCCATTTCTTCGTGATGCAGCTCCTTCCTGAGTTTCATATCTTGAAGGTGTAACGACCCCAATTTTCACATAAATGCAAAAATAGAAATCTAATGCGCATACAATACTAGTCCCATGATCAGTGGCTAGTACGCACATTTTCAACAATTGAAATCACATCCATACATCATTTTATTCAAGCGGAAGCTATTTGTACAATATATTCTTACAACTCAGAGTATATAAATATAGCAACAGAAGAAGCAAAGTCTTGTAGTGTGCCCATCAATCCCTCAGGCAACTGACAAGGCATAATCCCTACAAAGGTCGCTTTAATGAAAATCCCGCATCCTGCGATGAAAAGAGATCTTTCGAAGCTTCGCTATCTTTTTCCACCTAAAACAACATAATAATCAAGGGTGAGTACTTTACGTACTCCTAAAGACTTTAGCAAATCCTATAATATATGTAGGCCATTTCAAAGGAAAGGCTTCTACGGTTAATTTGCATAAAGCAAAATTAAAATTGTAAATCAGGTTGTCATTTGTAAATGGAATTTAATAAAGCAAGTTTGAATGATAAGAAATAAGTAACAATAGAGCATAAGTAATAACTCACAGTCCTCCATGACGTGAGCGTCGAGATGTCCAATTTCCTGCCAACTCATGGCATAACCACAATCTTTGCCGAAACAAGGCACATTAGGTGAAAATCATCCCATTTTGAAAATAGTAAAACATTTAGCTGTGTGATGACGTTGCCAAGTGCCTTTGATAGTAGGTGCAGCTAATTAATTAGATTTACACTCTGCAGAGGTGTACAACTTTACCCACAAGAAATGATCAGCTCTTTGTGCAAGCTATTAGCACACTTCCTTTGGTGTGCCGCAGAGAGATCATAACATAACCGTTATGTTACCTAGACCTAGCTTTGCACCAGCCCAGTGACGTGAAACCCTTGTTATGGAAGAAGAAACATAAATAAGTATAACATGGCAGTCCATCCCTGCAATAAAAACATAGGCAGTCCATCCCTGCAACAAAGGTTTCTTTCCCATAACAAGGCGTACACCGTTGTACCGATATGCATTTACCCACACCTCGGTGTGGAAGCCCCTCATAAGCAAACCTAGAAAGGATTGCTCATACAATCTCCTACCTACCAATGTGCAAAGCCAGACCTAAGCAACTTAATAAGTTAAGGCTGTCCCATACAAGCACTCGTGGTTGTACGGTTTTCTTGGCTTGAAAACAACCCATAGCTCGGTCCTTAATTCGAAACGGGCAATACTTCTCCCTATACTACGTAAAAATCTAACCCTTGCACAACCAGCTATTGCCAATAATTGCCCGCATCTAAACCATAGTTTTTATTTTGGAGTTTTTAGTCAAAATACCAACAACTGACATCATGTCATAACCAACCTTTTTCAATTCTCAAGAATCAATTTTGATCTGATCATGTTCAACGTTGGTTCTAAAGCATGGCTAAGCATGGTTAATAATCGCATATACCCAAGTTGATATTTTGTATTATCTAACCCGTTTATATGGTTATCAAGGTTCACATGTCCATACTTATCAAGGAAGTTTCATGAGTCAACAGGTATATCTACCAGTCCCACAAAATAGCGTATTTACAGAAAATAAACGCATGCATGAAATATTTTGATAAACACAATGAAAATTAAATACTGGGATCAATATGATCAAAGGGGGTGCTTGCCTTGTTTAATCGTTGTTTACGACGAAGTCGCGGTCGAAGTCTGTGTTGTCGACGATGGAATTAATAACGTCAGGTTCTACACGTCGTTCACGAAAATATAGCAAATAGCAATCTTTAATAAGGGCAAAAAGAAGACAAACAGAAAATCAATTAAAACATGCTATAAGAAACATATGCTTATTCTTTTATATATTATTTATTCTTTTTTTACAAATTCAAGAGGCTAAAATTATGTATTCTTGTATTTATAACTTCAAATTATAGATTCTAAAATTATTTGGATTAATTGGATTAAAACATTAGTTATCATATTATATATGAGTAGTACTTAATCTTTAACTGATTTCGCATAAGAATTCGTTTTGAATATATATATATATACACACCAGACTTGTTAGGTTGGGCTATTGGTTACATATTCTGGTTTTCAACAAGGTTTTGGTTAAAACAAATATTTTAACCATTGATTTCTTATTTATTATTAAAGCTCGTTTATTTATATTACGGATTATGGAGATCATAATGCTTAGGGTTATTTGGATGGCTGCATTTATATGCAGAACGTAATGAAACAAGATTATTTCTTCATAATAAGGTGGTCTATACATTGGGGAGCAATCCTAAGCTGATTTCATAAATTTTAGAATTTAGACGAGATGCTTTATTCATTGCTAAAACAGCTTAAATGGTATTAAGGTTTCTGATGACCATTACACTTAAGGGTATTGAGCTAGCAAGATTCATATGCAAAGAAAGTTATAAAAAGAATATTTTTCAATATTATGGTAGACCATATGTCAAAGATTATTTCTGGGCTGTTCTTAAAAAAATTTACATTTAGACGAGTTGTTTTATGCGTTGCCGAATAAGCTTAAGCGTTTCTGAAAACATAATACTTAAGGTTATTTTGCTATCTAGATATATATGCAAAGTATGACCAAATGAGGTTCTTTCTTTACAATATGGTAACATATAGTTTGGAAAGTATTTCTAAATAGGTTTTATAATTTTTAGTATTTAGACGAGTTATTTTATTTACTGCATAAATAGCATAAATGATCACAAAGTTAACGTTGTAACTATACGGCTTTCTTTTTTCGTTTGTGGCTGCACTATACATGATTTTTCATTCATTTTTCTAGTATGAACAGGGTATAATCTTAAAAGTGTTTTAAAACCGGTTTCAAAATATTTTGCTTTTAGCCGAAATGTTTTATATACACATGAAGGATGAAGTCTATTATGCAAGCAATCTAGACTTGTTCTTTTTGCCAATTATCATGAGCTTATCTAAAAGTATATGCTGATATTAGCACTACCTAGCCTGGTACTTCGTTTTGTGAGGTCTATCCATTTCAAATTTTCAAACATGCATATACTACATGAACACATGTTTCAGCAAAGAGACTCTAAGCATAAGCTATAACTCATCTTAGTGACCTTATTGAACCATATACTCTGATTGTATAAGATCTGGCTTTCTTCATGAACATGATTTTACTTTTTAAGATATACACACATATATGTTTTTCTCATATGGATAAGGCTTATGATCCAGTTTATGCACATGCAATTTGTTACTGTCTTCAAAATATTTCAGTGGGACTAAATCAATCTCATGGTCATGCACATCTATGCTTCTATTAGTTATTATATATGCACATATATGTATTTTACATACATCTTTCTCATTTGGGTTATACTCCATTTATAAGGCTTATTCCAAATAAAGATCACTTCTTAAACATTCTGTTGCTGCAAGGTAAATTAGTTCTATGGTCCCTCCTACCTATGCATACATGTATACCACTATTACTAGTTTACTCAATACATGCATAGCTTACAAAACTTATAATTGTTAGTTGCTGGAACCTTGAGTTGCTATCTGCCAACATATAGACATCGATAACCTTACTAGCATATTAGATTTTTACTGCCTACCTTAATCATGTTTTGCCATATAACCAAGATGACTAATTAAAATTACTAACTCCAGTTACCTTAGATGGGGGCCATTGGACAGGACGAACAAAGGAAGCACAGATAGGCGCCACGGCAATCATGGCCGAAGGCTTATCCGGGGCTGGTCTCATATGACATGGAATTAAGAGGCACTAGTGAGTCATTAGTGAAGGAAATGAATACACGAAATGAAAAAAACAGAGAGCAATCTCACAGAACAAGGGTATGGCACCATGGAGGGCTCCTCTGGTGGTTTCGGCTGGCTCTTGCACAAGCGAGGGAAGGAAGAAGTGAAGACCAAAACGGAACCCTGAGATCACGATGATGCCATAGGTGGTCTTAATTTGGCAGAGTTCGGCTTGTGCGTGCTCAAACACGGTGTGGGCAGCAGATATCCAGGGAATTGATGGCCATGGCAGTGAGGTTTGCAGGGAGATGAGACTGGCATCTTGCCGTGGCAGGAAAAAAGGAAGGGCAGGTTTCTTGGTTGCAAGGCGCGAGATTGGAGTCGCAGAATGGAGGGAAGACAGCAACTTTTGAGGCTCGGTTTGCACGCTCTGGGAAAAAGACCATTTGAGGAGAGCTCACTGGCTTTTATAGCCAGGCAAGGCTGTGGAGAAGCTAAATGACGGGTGGGCCTTGGCATTGTTCATTGAAGTGACACAAAACAAACCTCATCTACTCCTTATCGCCAGCAGAGCTGACTTGCATTCAATGGTTCAGTTAGTAATCATGGTGATAATTTAATAAGAAATTTATGGAGTGTACAAAGGATACGGTATAAGGTATTGTTAAATATTCAGAATTATCTCATGCATGTAGAATTTATAAAAATTCTAACAGTGCACTACACACAGATTTGAGTTTTCTGTATTCAATTTATCTCGGATTTCATAACTTATGAAATGTTTGTGAAAATTTTGTTGGAGATTCCTTATGTCCATAATAGTATCCTGTAAAATGTTCAACTTCAAATGCTTTATATTTTATTTATTAACATTCTTACATTGTCATTTCCAGATTTTGAGCCTTTCAGTTTTTGAATTTTAAAATTATTAAATTTAATTATTATTTCATGATATTTTTAATGTTCATAGGCTGATCAAGAGTGAAGATAATATAATAAACTTTAGATAGAATTAAGGAAGTATTAGTTTTATTTAAATCTGACAAATTCACTGTTGCTAGTAAAGAATTCATTAATTGCACACTTAATTGCTTTGAGGTGACTTGTAACTTCCTAAAATATCTTGATCTGACTTTCAAATTCCAAAATTAATTTCTAAATAATTCTATATGTTTAAATAATTTTTTTTTATTTTATTGTTATAAACTTTTTACTCTTTTCTTTATCTATTATCATGATTATATGGAAAGACTTTTCCTTTGTAAAAAAAATTAAGGAAATTCAATAAAACCAAAATAAATTCTGAAAAATTCATAAAAATCATCAATAAATATATTTTAATATTGAACATTATTTTCTTGTTGTACTCTAAGTTTTGTATTGTAGAGAAAATGAAATTAGTATAATGAAAGATTCTCTTAAGAACCAAAATTCAATAAAATTTTAGATTAGTTGGAATTTCAATGTAAATTCTTGTTTCCAACTTATTTTCATATTTTGTTTGATTTGAAGTTTCATTTTGCAACTCATCCTTTTATTATGGTTGGACTTCAAGATATTGAAATAGAAGATAATATTTTAATTCATTCTTGACATTCTAATTAAAAATTCTTTTAAATTTCATTTTCTAATATTTATATTTCTATTTTTATTTTTTAGAATTTTTGGGATGTTACAAATCTGCCCCCTTATAGAAATCTCGTCCTCGAGATTTGCAAGGACTGGGAAAAGTTTAAAGATGATTAAGAGAAGCTTTAATGGGTAGATGGTTGATTTCAAGTAGATCCAATGAAACAAGATGATTTCAAACTAATCTAAGTTCTGGTAAGAACTGGAATCAAAAGGGATGTACCTGGCATTGAGTCAAGTATGCTAGAATTGATGTCTTGAATTGGAGTAGATGCAAACCTAGGAACTTGTTGTCTTTGAGGTTCTTGATACATTTTTGTGCTCCCATGGTGGATAGAAAGAGGAGATTCATGAGCTTTCTTTAGAATTAGTTTCTTGAGATCAAAATCATCTGGGACATATATATGAGTCCCTCGCATTATTACTTCATCTGAACTTTCAATGAATTCAGATTCAACACCTTCTTTCAATTGTTTTCTGATTTTGGCAATGGCTTCATCCTTGAGTTGAGTGGCTCTTATAAGGGTTATGAGAGTTGGCTGCACTTCAAGAGCAGCAACATAGCCTTCATAACTAAATCCAAATTGATCTTCTCGAATTCCTTTTGAAGTTCAGTTTGGTCGGAGATGAAAAGACAATGGAGTTTTAGGCTGAGAGCATCGGCTACAACATTAGCCTTACCAGGATAGTAATGAATGCCAAGATTATAGTCTTTGATTAACTCTAGCCATCTTCACTGCCTGAGATTTAGATCTGGTTGGGTGAAGAAATATTTTAAACTTTTATGATCTGTATAAATTTCACATCGATTGCCAATAAGATAGTGTCTCCAGATTTTTAGAGAGTGAACAACAGCTGGTAATTCCAAATCATGAGTAAGATAGTTTTGCTCAGGCGATCGAAGTTGACCTGAAGCATATGCGACAATTTTTCCTTCTTGCATCAGTACACATCCAAGGCCGTGTCGTGATGCGTCGAGGTAGCGTCGCAATATACCTCGAAACTTTTGTGAATATCAAGTATGATAAGAATTGGAGCTGAGGTTAATCTTTTCTTAAGCTCTTGGAAACTAGCTTCAAATTTTGGGGTCCATTCAAACTTCTTTTCCTTTTTCAAGAGTTGAGTCATTGGTCGAGCGATTTTGGAGAAGTTCTCGATAAAACGGTGAAAGAAGAAAATTCCACTTGGATTCCACTTGGACTAAGAAGGGATATAGATCGGTTAGCACAATCTATACAGCCTTTGTGCTTAAATAACCAACCCGAACCAAGAATCACATCTAGACCCGAGGTTTCGATAACAATGAGATCAGCACGAAATGGTACTCCATTTATTTCAATGCAGACCTCTGAACAGAGCCTTGAGGTTTGCATGGTTGCTCCAGGGGAATAAATTATCATTTTTGTAGGAAGTAGTTCAACTTGTAATTCATGTTTCTTTATAAAGTTTTTGGATATGATGGAATGTGATGCGCCAGAATCAAATAACACCAATGTAGGTACAGAGTGAACAAGGAATGTACACAGTACTACTCAGGTGCATCATGAGCTTCTTTTGCTGTCACATGGAGTAGGCGACTATGATTAATATCTTGTAATGAAGCCGATGGTGACTTGGAGACCTGTGAGTTTCCAGTCACCTGAGATCGACTTGAGGATTGCTGCTGAGAACAAGGTTGAACAGAGTTCTTCTTGGGGTAAGCATAGGTTGCCTGATTCTGAGTGTCGAAGGATAATCTTGCTTGTTGTGGAGGGTGAGAAGTTTGTACTTGGATTCTGAGAAGAAGGTGAGGATGTTTCATGATGAGCACTGCGTCGAGATGTTCTGGTATTTGGATGTTGCGGATTAGGTTGGACTGGAGTTGGATTACTGTCCCTTGCAGGATGAGAACTTTGAGTGGCGTCATTCTTCAAGAATTTTCTTAAAGATTTTGTTTCAGGCATCCTTCAGTCAAGAAGAGATAAGTATTAAGTGGGATTCTGATATGTTACAAGGCTACGTTTCGTTCATTAAAATTTTCTTAATTAAATGTTCTTATTAAAGAGGGTTGGCACATCGTAAATTTGCAACCTAATGGTTTAGTATTCACGAGAGTAACCCAAAAAGTGAAACAAAAGATTTACAACAAAACTTCAATATCATAGTAAAGCTATATATTCAACTTAGTGCATGGAAGAAGCATATATAATGTTTTTCTTCTGCTAGTCTAACCATACATATTTCTGCACACTAGGTTTACTACATAGCTAGAATAACGTGTAATTTGGATAGTACTGTCTTTCAAAGTAAGCAATTTAGCGACGAGCTTCTTTTATCCTTTACACTACTTGCTCACGTCAATATTCCAAGACTTCTATGAAGTTGAAGAGGTTGTGACGCTTTGCAACCTCCATCTTTTCGAAGTTGTTGATGTAAATGTCACAATGTTGTTGACTTACTACCGGAATTATTTTCAGAAAGATTTGTTGGTGGTTTTTAAGTTATCAAGTAGAAAGGTAAGGAGAGAAATCCTTCTAGAAGGAGTAAATAGAAGTGAAATGAAAAGCTTGAAATGGTTATATGAGATATCCGATAAGAGAAAAGAGTATACAGATCAGGAAACTAATTCCTATAGATGGAAAAAGAGTATATATACTACTAATGCTACTTTCTTTATGTTTCTTTTAGAAAATAGTTTTTTTTAAGAATAGGCGAAGGATTTATCGGCAATGGTTAAAGATTGAGGGTCTATTGCCTTACCTTTTTGCCATTGATTTGAAAGGGTTCAAGGTGAGATGTATTTTGATGAGAGTTTAGATAAGGTTATAAGACAACATTCCGTTTATTAAAATATTACTTCAATGATGTTTATTAGGTAGTTATTATTTTGTTTATAAGGCAACATTTCATTCCTAAAACGTTTAATTTATATTATTATTATCATTTTCAAGGATGACTCATCGTGATTCATTAACCTATTGGTTAAGTGTTACGAATGTATCCCATAATAATACACACAAAACCTCTAATTAATCAAAAGGTAACACACTTTTTATTTTATTATATATAGGAGTTATGCATCTCCTTACATTACAGCAAAAGTTTTCACTATTTCTACTTATTATTATTTAGTCATATCTTCTATTCTAGTAATGCAGTAGAAGTACTTCTCAAAGTAGTAGAGGTAGTTTTTCGATGTTAGTTTACTAAAGAATCCCGAGAGCAATAGGTGCTAGTATTCTTTGGATTAGTTCTTTTAAATAAGGATGAAACGAGGATAGCTGGAAACGTCTGTCACACAGACTTGGGTAATTTGATTAGTGTCGCAATTTGTTGATCATGGCAACTTGTGGCGGTATTTCCTTAGCAGTTCTCTGTCGAGAGAGAGGATGGAAGAAAGGTGGTTTTGGTGTGGTTGAGCACAGGAAATTGAATGAGCTAGCAATTTTCATTGTTGTCAGGTGCAAAGATGAGTTCATTAGAAAGAAGCTTGGATAGCGATGTTTACTGGTTGGGTTGGCGTAATTTTTGTTTTGCCGAGGCAGTGCTTGCAGTGGTTGTGGCAGCAATGGGCGACGATGCAGTGCTTGAGCAAGGTGTGGCTGCATTTCTAGTTTTGTGATCACAATGGATGATTCAGAGCCGAGCTCTGTCATGGCCGCAATGGGTTATTGCGATGGTAGAGGAAAAACTAGCAGGGGCATGCAGCTTTTACTGGTTTCGGTGCAGAGGAGAAAAAGCAAGCTGACTTGGTTTTTTAGTGTCCAAATGAGAAGATAAGGTGGTTATAGCTGTGACTTGGATGGATCGAGCCTAACTAGTAGAGAGTAAAGAGATGACTAGAAAAGAGAGCTGTGTTATTAATCCTGATGAAACTGAATTTGCAAGGAGGGCTAGAAATTTTAAAAGGATATGTAGATAAGAATTTCTACAGAAGAAAGGATAAGCTTGATAGAAATTTTATAAAAGAAGAGAAACTGTTTATGAAATTTTTCTTCTAACCTACATGTTAAGATTTCAAGATTTATATATTTAGGAGCAATTTATCATAAAACTTTAACCTAAAGGTTAAGTTTATATGTAAATCATCCAGACGAGGAAAACAAAATCCAACTGCAAATCACAAGATATAAACACTACATAAGAATGCTTTATATAACTAAAGTAGAATGATACTACTATGCGTAAGGATTCCTATCTTAAAGGGGAATATAATCTATTCTTCTACATTTTACTGTTGGGCTTCGTTGACTTTTCATGAAGTAGGATCTTTATACTTTACCTCCACCTTGCCAGATATAGCGAGGAGTTATGTCCATCTTGATGTCGGCGTAGATGCCATAGTTTCCTTCGGCTCAGTATGAAAGATGGTAGCGACCTATCTTGGACAACTTCAGAAGCAAATAGTGAAGACGAACTATAGGTGAGGACTATTTTTAAGGAAAGAGGAGTATGATACAAAACAAAATGAGAGTGGGGTAAGGACAAGATCTTAAGAAAGAGGAAAGAATAACAAAAACTACATTTTGCAAATGTAGTAACTTTTTGCAATTAAAATTTTGAGATTGGCCAAATCTTATTACTAACGACCATCCTATCTAGGGTTTATCCTACGGTCAGTATGGCTCTGATACCAACTGTAACGACCCCCATTTTCACATAAATGCAACAATGGAAATCTAATGCACATACAGTACTAGTCCCATGATCAATGACAAGTACTCACATTTTCAACAATTGGAATCACATCCATACATTATTTTATTCAAGCGAAAGCTATTTGTATAATATATTCTTACAACTCAGAGTATATAAATATAGCAACAGAAGAAGCAAAGTCTTGTAGTGTGCCCATCCAATCTCTCAGGCAACTGACAAGGCATAATCCCTAGAAAGGTCGCTTTATTGAAAATCCCGCATCCTGCGATGAAAAGAGATCTTTCGAAACTTCGCTATCTTTTTCCACCTAAAACAACATAATAAGCAAGGGTGAGTACTTTACGTCCTCTGCAAGACTTTAGCAAATCTTATAATATATACAGGCCATTTCAAAGGAAAGGCTTCTACGGTTAATTTGCATAAAGCGAAATTAAAATTGTAAATAAGGTTGTTATTTGTAAACGGAATTTAATAAAGCAAGTTTGACTGATAAGAAATAAGTAACAATAGAGCATAAGTAATAACTCACAGTCCTCCATGACGTGAGCGTCGAGATGTCCAATTTCCTGCCAACTCGTGGCATAACCACAATCTTTGCCGAAACAAGGCACATTAGGTGAAAATCATCCCATTTTGAAAATAGTAAAACATTTAGCTATGTGATGACGTTGCCAAATGCCTTTGATCGTAGGAGGAGCTAATTAATTAGATTTACACTCTGCAGAGGTGTACAGCTTTACCCACAAGAAATGATCAGCTCTTTGTGCAAGCTATTAGCACACTTTCTTTGGTATGCCGCAGAGAGATCATAATATAACCGTTACGTTACCTAGACCTAGCTTTGCACCAGCCCAGTGACGTGAAACCCTTGTTATGGAAGAAGAAACATAAATAAGTATAACATGGCAGTCCATCCCTGCAATAAAAACATAGGCAGTCCATCCCTGCAATAAAAACATAGGCAGTCCATCCCTGCAACAAAGGTTTCTTCCCATAACAAGGCTACACCGTTGTACCGATATGCATTTACCCACACCTCGGTGTGGAAGCCCCTCATAAGCAAACCTCGTAATGATTACTCATACTATCTCTCGCCTACCAATGTGCAAAGCCAGACCTAAGCAGTTTAATAGGTTAAGGCTATCCCATACCAGCACTCGTGGTTGTACGGTTTTCTTGGCTTGAAAACAACCCATAGCTCGGTTCTTAATCCGACAAGGGCAATACTTCTCCTTATACTACGTAAAAGTCTAACCCTTGCACAACCGGCTATTGCCAATAATTGCCCACATCTAAACCATAGTTTTTATTTTTGAGTTTTTAGTCAAAATACCAGCAACTGACATCATGTCATAACCAACCTTTCAATTTTGATCTGATCATATTCAACGTTGGTTCTAAAGCATGGCTAAGCATGGTTAATAATCGCATATACCCAAGTTGATATTTTATATTGTCTAACCCGTTTATATGGTTATCAAGGTTCACATGTCCATACTTATCAAGGAAGTTTCATGAGTCAACAGGTATATCTACCAGTCCCACAAAATAGCGTATTTACAAAAAATAAACGCATGCATGAAACATTTTGAAAAACACAATGAAAATTAAATACTGTGATCAATATGATCAATGGGGGTGCTTGCCTTGCTTAATCGTTGTTTACGACGAAGTCGCGGTCGAAGCTTGTGTTGTCGATGATGGAATTAATGACGTCGGGTTCTACACGTCGTTCACGAAAATATAGCAAATAGCAATCTTTAATTAGGGCAAAAAGAAGACAGACAGAAAATCAATTAAAACATGCTATAAGAAACAGATGCATATCCTTTTATAGATTATTTATTCTTGTTTTACGAATTCAAGAGGCTAAAATTATGTATACTTGTATTTATAACTTCGAATTATAGATGCTAAAATTATTTGGATTAATAGGATTAAAACATTAGTTATCATATTATATGTGAGTAGTACATAATCTTTAACTTGACTTCGTATAAAAATTCATTTTGAATATATATATACACACCAGACTTGTTAGGTTGTGCTATTGGTTACATATTCTTGTTTTCAACAAGGTTTTGGTTAAAAAAAATATCATAACCATTGATTTCTTATTTATTATTAAAGCTCGTTTATTCATATTACGGATTATGGAGATCATAATGCTTAGGGTTATTTGGATGACATGATTTATGTCCAGAACATAATGAAACAAGATTATTTCTTCATAATAAGGTGGTCTATACTTTGGGGAGCAATCCTAAGCTGATTTCATAAATTTTAGGATTTAGACGAGATGTTTTATTCATTGCTAAAACAGCTTAAATGGTATTAATATTTCTGATGACCATAACACTTAAGGGTATTGAGCTAGCAAGATTCATATGCAAAGAAAGTTATAAAAAGAATATTTTTCCATATTATGGTAGATCATATCTCAAATATTATTTCTGGGCTGTTCTTAAAAAAAATTGCATTTAGACGAGTTGTTTTATGCGTTGTCGAAAAGGCTTAAGCGTTTCTGAAAACATAATACTTAAGGTTATTTTCCTATCTAGATATATATACAAAGTATGACCAAATGAGGTTCTTTCTTTAGAATATGGTAAAATATTCTTTGGAAAGTATTTCAAAATAGGTTTTATAATTTTTAGTATTTAGACGAGTTATTTTATTTACTGCAGAAATAGCATAAATGATCACAAAGTTAACGTTGTAATTAGACGGCTTTCGTTTTTCGTTTGTGGATACACTATACCTGATTTTTCATTCATTTTTCTGCTATTAACAGGGTATAATCTTAGAAGTGTTTTAAAACCGGTTTCACATTATTTTGCTTTTAGCGGAAATGTTTTATATACACATGAAGGATGAAGTCTATTATGCAAGCAATCTAGACTAGTTCTTTTTGCCAATTATCATGAGCTTATCTAAAAGTATATACTGATATTAGCACTACCTAGTCTGGTACTTCATTTTGTGAGGCCTATCCATTTCAAATTTTCAAACATGCATATACTACAGGAACACATGTTCTGCAAAGAGACTCTAAGCATAAGCTATAACTCATCTTAGTGACCTTATTGAACCATATACTCTGATTGTATAAGATCTGGCTTTCTTCATGAACATGATTTCACTTTTTAAGATATGCACACATATATGTTTTTCTCATATGGATAAGGCTTATGATCCAGTTTATGCATATGCAATATTTTGTTACTGTCTTCAAAATGTTTCAGCAGAACTAAATCAATCTCATTTTCATGCACATCTATGCTACTATTAGTTATTATATACGCACTTATATGTATTTTACATACATCTTTCTCATTTGGGTTATACTCCATTTATAAGGCTTTTTCCAAATAAAGATCACTGCTTAAACATTCTGTTGCTGTAAGGTAAATTAGTTCTATGGTCTCTCCTACCTATGCATAAATGTATACCACTACTACTAGTTTAGTCAATACATGCATAGCTTACAGAACTTATAATTGTTAGTTGTTGGAACCTTGAGTTGCTATCTGCCAACATATAGACATCGATAACCATACTAGCATATTAGATTTTTACTGCCTACCTTAATCATGTTTTGCCATATAACCAAGATGACTAATTAAAATTACTAACTCCAGTTATCTTAGATGGGGGCCATTGGACAGGACGAATAGAGGAAGCACAGATAGGCGCCATGGCAATCATGGCCGAAGGCTTAACCGGGGCTAGTCTCATATGACATGGAATTAAGAGGCACTAGTGAGTCATTACTGAAGGAAATGAATACAGGAAATGAAGAAAACAGAAAGCAATCTCACAGAACAAGGGTATGGCGCCATGGAGGGCTCCTCTGGTGGTTTCAGCTGGCTCTTGCACAAGCGAGGGAAGGAAGAAGTGAAGACCAAAACAGAACCCCGAGATCACAACGATGCCATAGGTGGTCTCCGTTTGGCAGAGTTCGGCTTGTGCGTGCTCAAACACGGTGTGGGCACCAGATATCCAGGGAATTGATGGCCGTGGCAGCGAGGTTTGCAGGGAGATGAGACTAGCATCTTGCCGTGGCAGGGAAAAAGGAAGGGCAGGTTTCTTAGTTGCAAGGCGCGAGATTGGAGAGCTCACTGGCTTTTATAGCCAGGCAAGGCTGGGGAGAAGGTAAATGAAGGGTGGGCCTTGGCATTGTTCATTGAAGTGACACAAAACAAACCTCATCTACTCCTTATCGCCAGCGAGCTGACTTGCATTCAATGGTTCAGTTAGTAATCATAGTGATAATTTAATGAGAAATTTATGGAGTGTACAAAGGATATGGTATAAGGTACTGTTAAATATTCAGAATTATCTCATACATGTAGAATTTATAAAAATTCGAACAGTGCACAACACACAGATTTGAGTTTTCTGTATTTAATTTATCTGGGACTTCATAACTTATGAAATGTTTGTGAAAGTTTTTTTGGAGGTTCATTATGGCCATAATAGTATCCTGTAAAATTTTAAACTTCAAATACTTTATATTTTATTTATTAAAATTCTGACATTTTCATTTCTAGATTGAGCCTTTCAATTTTTGAATTTTTAAAATTAACAAATTTAATTATTATTTCGTGATATTTTTAATGTTCATATTCTTATCAAGAATGAATATAATATAAAAAAATTCAGATTGAATTAATTAAGTATTATTTTTATTTAAATCTGACAAATTCACTGTTGCTAGTGAAGAATTCATTAATTGCACTCTTAATTGCTTTGAGGTGATTTGTAACTTCCTAAAATATCTTGATCTGACCTTTAAATTCCAAAATTAATTTATGAATAATTTCATATGTTTAAATAAAAAATTTTATTTTTATAAACTTTTTACTCTTTTCTTTATCTATTATCATGATTATATGAAAAGACCCTTTGTAACAAAAATCAAGGAAATTCATGAAAATCAAAATAAATTAAGATAAATTCATAAAAATCATCAATAAATATATTTTAATATTTAACTTTATTTTCTTGTTGTACTCTAAGTTTTGTATTGTAGAGAAAATGAAACTAATATAATGAAAGATTCTCTTAAGAACCAAAATTCAATAAAATTTTAGATTAGTTGGAATTTCAATGTAAATTTTTATTTCCATCTTATTTGCATATTTTGTTTGATTTGAAGTTTTATTTTGCAACTCATCCTTTTATTATGGTTGTATTTCAAGATATTGAAATAGAAGATAATATTTTAATTCTTTCTTGACATTGTAATTAAAAATTCTATTAAATTTCATTTTCTAATTTTTATATTTCTATTTTTATTATTTAGAATTTTTGGGATGTTACAGATGGTCCATCCGTGCTTGGAGAGTATCTTTTATTTTGCTAGGTATATCCAGTAAAATACCAAGCAAATTGTCACACATGTTCTTCTTTATGTGCATGACGTCGATTGCGTGTCAAACTATCAAGTGCTGCCAATAAGGTAAAACCCAAAATACTGATCTCTTTTTCCACAAAGGAGCCTTATCACGGGAACTCTGGATAGATGTATTGCCGGCTCCCTTTCCGTGAATAATTTTAAAATCATTTACGGCCGCAAATATCTCTCTCCCAGTGTAATTCTTCAGAGCTAAGGAAGTCTCCTTTGTCCCGTCAAAAGCTCTTATTATTGCGGTATGAGTGATCCTTGCGGAGGAACCTACGATGCCGCATATAAGCCATTTTTCGACAGTTCTTCAGCCACCGACTAGCTGTATCATCCAAGCACTGGATGCATCTGTTAAAGCCTTTTGTCATCTGGCTCGACAGGTTACCAAGGGCAGGGTAATCATTGATGGTTACGTACAACAATGCGCGTAGGATAAAGTTCTCTCTTTTATACTCATCCATACCCGTACTCAATCGATCCACAATATTAGAAGATCTTCAACCAATGGTTTGAGGTACACATCGATATCGTTACCAGGTTGCCTGGGCCCTTGGATCAGTAGTGGCATCATAATGTACTTTCGCTTCATACAAAGCCAAGGAGAAAGGTTGTAGATACATGGAGTCACCAGCCAAGTGCTATGACGACTACTCATATTGCCGAAAGGATTCATCTCATCCGTACTCAACCCGGACCTTATATTCCTCACATCATATGCAAAGTGCTTCTTATATTTTCTGTCCATGTTCCTCCATTGCACAGAATCAGCATGGTGTCTGAGCATTCCATCCTTCTTACGCTCTTTGGCATGTCATCGTAGCAACTGGGCATGCCTTTTGTTCCCAAACAATCGATTCAAATGAGAGATTATAGGAAAATACCACACCACCTTACGAGGGAATCTCATCTTCTTACGCTTCACCCCGACATCATCTTTATCGATATCATCATCATTGCCCTTATACCGCTTTGCTTCACAAATAGCACAGGCATCCAAGTCTGCAAACTCATTGCGATACAATATGCAATCGTTTGGACATGCGTGTATTCTTTGTACTTCCAGTCCCAATAGGCAGACAACCTGCTTGGTCTAGTACGTAGTTGTAGGCAATACGTTACCCCCTGGAAACAAGTCCCACAAGAGACATAACAGCTCAGTGAAGCTCTTATCGGACCAGCCATTGCTTGCCTTCAACCGCAGTAGTGTAAGCACGGTATGCAGTTTTTTGTGCTCCTCCTTGCAGCCCGAGTACAATGGTGTTGTGGAGTCCTCTACCATACGCTGGAACTTTTGAAACTCTCTTTCACTCATGAAGTCTCCCTCCCCATCACACAACATTTAATCCAGATCGTCGTTGTGGCTATCAACAAACGTATCTTCGACCGCCGTCATATCGTTGTCTCCATCATCTTCAGCAATGTGTTGCCCTTCATGTACAATCTCATCTTTACCGTGCTCGGTCCAACAGGTATAGTCACCCTTGAAACCCCTTCGAAGGAAGTGTGCACGTATCAACTCTATGGTAGAAAACAGCTTTTCATTTTTGCAATCAACGCATGGACAACACATATAGTCCGCCAGATTCTTCGACTTGTGTGCCGCAACCGCATTTACAAAACAAGTCACACCATTAAAGAACTCTGGGCTGCAACGGTCCGTGTCATACATCCACCTTCGGTCCATCTACAATTAATTAAATCAAATATCACATAAGCATGTAATTGCAAATAACAATATAATTGTAAATGATTATATTTAAAAATCCATGTAGCAATTTTGACTATATTAAAATACATCAACCTTTTTTCATTATGTAAATATCCATCTAGCAATTTTTTATTATTTTAAAAAATGAAAATAATTCTAAATAGTTAGGATATATTTTGAATATATTAAAATACATCAATATTTTTTCATTATGTAAATATTCATCTTGCAATTTTTTATTATTTAAAAAAATAAATAATTTTAAATAGTTAGGATATATTTTGACTATATTAAAATACATCAACTTTTTCATTATGTAAATATCCATCTAACAATTTTTATTATTTCAAAATTTGAAAATACATCAACCTTTTTCATTATGTAAATATCCATCGATAATTTTTAATATTTACAAAACTGAAAATAATTGTAAATAATTAGGATATATTTTGACTATATTAAAAATATCCATGTAACAATTTTTTAATTACTTTCATAATTGATAATATCAATGTTGTAATTTTTTAATTACTTTAAGAATTGAAAATAAGCATATAATTGAAAATAAGAATATATTTGTAAATAATTAGATTTACAAATGTATCTTGCAATTTTCATTATTGCAAAATCCATCTACCATTTTTCATTATTTCAATATTCATCTAGCAATTTTCACTATTCAAAATTCATTTAGCAATTTTCACTATTTAAAAATCCACTAAATCACTGAAATGAACAAGAATTGTAATTATCAAAATCCAGAGAAATCTATAAAGTAAAATCCAACTACAAATATAATGTAGATCAAATTACTAACCTTGAAGAGATACGATATGAATTTTAATACAAAATTTCAGCAGCAATTCGTCACAATCTGGCAATCGAGCAGAGACAGAGAGTCTCTCTGTTATGCTCGATCGGTCGGGGGAAGGGACGGCCAGATATATAAAGGACTTATCACTGCTGGTAGTGATAAGCTCAGATTGCGTGGAAAAATAAATATCACTACCGGTTTTGGTGTAAAATCGGCAGCGAAAATTCCAATATCACTGCCGGTTGATAGACGATCCGATAGTGGTATATCACTACCGGTTTTGGATATAAACCGGCAGTGATATCTGGTTATCACTACCAGTTGGTTGATCGAACCGGCAGTGATAAGTCTCCCCCCAGCTTAACTTTCGAATCGACAGTGATATGTTATAACTGCCGGCTCTATCTCAATCGGTATTGATATGCTGGCAAGAATTGCCTATTCTGTAATAGTGTGAGACGGCTTCGGTCGACTGCAAGACCAACAGGAACGTCGCGGCCGTCATGCTTGCATTGCGCATGCAAGCTGCATAATTGTTTTCGCAACTGTTGCACACTTCGATCGGGGTATGTATTGTCACTTTGTCAGTGTGTATTGGTTGGATGATATACAGAAATTAATCAAGATTTGGTTCTAAAACTCGCTGTTCCTGCGGAGAGTTCTAGAATCATTTGTAAGAACATTTCTATCTTTTAATGGCGCCGTATTCTCGGAAAAATAGAGAATGATTTTTGGGAGTGAGAAATTAAATTTTGTGTGTGGTTAATTAATTTGGTGATGTTCATGCATGGGGTTGATTCCATTTGATGCTCTGGTTGCATTTTTCCTATTTATTCTTTCTCTTCTGAAGGTATTTAATGCAATGAAAACTAAAGCATGATTCTCCAAAGAGATATGTACATAAGGAGATCAATAGATTTATGTTGCTTGTAATCAATAGATTTATGTTGCTTGCACCTCGAGTTTGCTAAGTAGATGTGTGCGTGAAAACTGTTACATTAATTGTGCATCCAGCGATCTGTCCATAATACATCTGAGAAAACATACAGCAGAACCAGGGTTCACGTTATCGACGATTATCGCTGAAATATCGCGATAATCTCGAACCAGTTCGGAATTAGAAACCGATCGGTAAACCGATCTAAATAAAAAAAATCAAAAAAATTTATACGACGTAAACCTATCAAAATCGGTGAAAATCACTCGATTTTTCACGAAAATTACTCAAAAAATCAGTTGCAAAAAAATTCGATTGGTCAGTAGATTTTCGGCAGTTTTTGGTGAAAATCGATCGATTTTTAGTGAAAACTAATCAATTTTTTATTTATTTTTTTTGTTCAAATATTTTGATTTCGACACACTTCAGTTTTTTATAATTTTTGATCGATTTTTGACTCGATATTGCTGATTTTTGAGCAGTTTTCTTGAAATCGATATTGTTGAACTGATCAGAACTGGGCAGATGTGAAAGATTTTATGTCCGGTCGCCATATTATACAACCTAAGACGGCCCAAATATACTGGCCTTCAGGAATATGGTAAGGATTACTCTCATCTATGTAGGACCATTTGTTTCTAAAAAAATATATGTAGGCCGATTTGAACCTAAAGCCCAATGATTCGAACTGGAGTGGTAAAGTCTTTACGATATCAAATCATTAAATGTTGAGCAACCGAAGCCAATGAGCATGTATAATATGATTACAACTAACTAGTAATTTTATTATGGATTAACTAGATCATGGAGATATTTCATCCATGAATTGGTAAGAGACACTTGTTACATTCTTCTAGCAAAACTCCAAAGGAAAATAGTCTTATAAACCGTGGCGGACGAGTTGCTTGGCGCAACAGTACAATAATATCCCCAGAGAAATACGCCTAAGGATATGGAAAGAGGGAAATAAAAAACACATGAATGGCGGAGGAATGCAAGTGAAATCTATCCTACATGAATACAAAAAAGAGGAATTATTTTAGAAAGGTGTTTGGATGATTCACATGAAGTTTACAAGATTTTGAAGACAGAGATGGTCCATGCAATATATACAGTAATTTCTCCTTGAGATCTAATATCATTTTAGAATTCATGTAGATTGGACCATTCGTAGAGAGCAATTTTACGGTGCACAACATATGTAGCAAGTAGTGGTAGTAGGAATTAAATCTAACCATCCATTTCTTAAGGATATTTTAGACTTTTTCTATCTATTCAACAGGGGCATTTTAGACTTTTCCTATTTTGTTTTATTGCTGCCCTAATTTTGTTCTGCCGCCAACCTCAGTTTTCCTCTCACGGTCTCGCCTCGTTCACGCCTGATCCTTCCCGTCGCCGTTCCCTTCTTTATTTTCCTCCGCCGCCACCCTTGTACGCCCGACTTCAGTTTTCCTCTCACGATCTTGCCTCGTTCGCCGCCTGATCCTTTCCGTCGCCGTTCCCTTCTTTAGTTTCCTCTGCCGCCGCCCTTGTACGCAGCCGCCTTCCTGTGGCCGGAGCCCTCCTGGTTCCTGTCGACTGTGCGGCCGGTACCTCGTGGTAGACGGGTCGACGGCGAGGCCGGAGCCCCTTCTGATTAGTGTGTACACGCCGCGAGTTAGTCCTTCGTGGGTCGTGGCAACGCTGCAGCGTCCGACATCCCTATTCCAGTGTTCGGCCCAGCTGGTTTGTTGTTTAGGGCGACGCCCTCGGCCGCCCGTTGCTTAGGACGCGGACTGCGGTGGCCCACCGTCTTCGTGTCGACACCGAAGCCGCCAGTGTCTGTGTCGGTGCACAAGTGAACGCTGACAGCGATGCCAAGGTAATTGCTGGTTATCATGTTCGGTAGGCGCCTGTGAGGTGCATAAGGACGTCGACTCGGTCGTAATTGGTGCGCTGCCGTCGTTGCATCCGCCAAGGAAGCATCGTGCACTTCCGCCACTGCACGTCCCTGGAACGAGAATGCAGGTAATTCTTTCTTGCGATTTATCATATCAATAAAGAAATAGACATAACTAAAAGACATTGGATATCAGAAAGCTCAGATAGTCAAGCTGTTGAACAGGGCAGTCTGTTTTTTCCGTATTAGTGCGAAGCACTTGAATTGCGAACTGCATTTCTGGCCTGTTGGTTTCCCAAATGAATTCAATAAGTTGCTGAAAATCTATCCAATTAAATGTCCCTTGCTATCATATACAGGACCTAACTGCCTAAATGAGAGGCTGACAGACATAAGGCTTTAAAAGGCAATACTATGTTCAGAAACCAGTTTTTTAGTCTAGAAGCATACTGCATACAAGGAGACCAGGTCATTGCCATATCTTTCTCCCACTACATCATTTAAGATGGGTGGCAGTCAAATATGGTTTAGCAGATCAACTTTAGCACGCCTTTGTGTGAGAGTCCTAGGGAATATAGAATTTTTGAAATGGAGTTTACTGTCAGTACAAAGGCAGGCAGGCATGTGCAAATGTAGTTGCTATTTTAAACCTGATACTGAATGCTAGCTAGTTAGAGGTTTGATGAAAATCAAATCTAACACCTGGGTATGGTGGTGATAAGGCTACGGTATCATACGTTTGGATATGGTCATAATGGTCTGCTGCTTGCATGTTTCGTGGCCGAAGTACTTCCTTTGGGATTTTCATGACCATCTTCGACTCCATTGATTGTGTTAACTTCAGATCTGGTAGAAGTTAACCCCTCCTGCTGATCAGATGTTCTATTAGTGCTTTTTTCTGGATACGCTGACTTTTTGTTCTTCTTTTTCCTTGGAAGATAGTTCTCTTGAATGGCCTAACAAAATAGCAAGAGTTAGAAGCTAAATAATGAATATTATGTGTTTTCTTGACTACTGTATCACTTTAAACCCACATTATCATAACTAACCTGCCACCCTTCTGGGCCTCTCAGTCCCCCTTTTGTTTTACAAGCTTGTTGTTAAATGGTTTACGTATTGATTGTATATTTTTATGGCAGGTGTAGAAGATGGGTGGTAAGCACGTTAGCTTAGAGGAAATGGCAGAATTTGACATGGTGGTTAATCAGTCCTTCAAAAGTGAGCAAGATGGTTATGATTACTACAATGCATTTGCAAAGTCTAAAGGTTTTAATATTAGAAGGTCTATTGTCAGGCACAAAAAAGGAACCAAAAAGATTTTTTGGAGGCGATTTTGTTGCTTTGGTGAAGGTTACAAAGAGAGAAAATATTTTGAAAGAACAGATCAGAAAAGGGAGCCGTGAGCACTAACCCATCCTGGATGCTTGGCAAAGCTTGAAATCGAGCTATCTGAAGAACATGGTTTATGGTATATTAAAAATTATGTGGATTACCATGATCATGTACTAGCGAAGCCAGATCAAGTAGCTTTCTTACAGTCTCATCGTGTGTTGAGTGATGCTCAAAAATCCGAGGCTGTTGAATTAGGAGTTGGTGGGCTTCGTACAAGCCAAATTATGGGATTTATGGAGAAGACTCACGGTGGTTATGATAAGGTTGGGTTTGTATCCCGAGACCTGTATAACTTCTTTGCAAGGCACAAGAAGAAAAGGATTGAAGGTAGTGACGCCGATTTTGTGTTGAACCATATAATGCAAAACAAGAGGAAGATGTCGAATTTTTCTTCAAATATAATGTGAATGTAGAAGGACGTCTCAAAAATATATTTTGGGCAGATTCTCAATCTCAGATAGATTATAGCGCCTTTGGTGGTTGTGTGGTTTTTGATAGTACATACCGTGTGAACCGTTACAATCATCCTTTTGTTCCTTTCATTGGAGTTAACCATCATCGTAGTACTGTTGTTTTTGGATGTGGTATAATTTCGGATGAGACTGTTGGCTCTTATGTGTGGCTACTTGAGGCGTTTTTGGAGGCGATGCACCAAAAGCATCCAAAGTCAATGATCACCGATAGGGACAATGAAATGTTAAAGGCAATCCACATGGTTATGCCTGAGACAGATCATCGGCTTTGCAGTTGGCACATCGAACAGAACATGATACGTCATCTCCGTGATCCGAAGCTTAGCGAATTTAGAAAATTCATTTACCATGCCATGGAAATTGATGAATTTGAGAGGTGTTGGGTTGAGTTCAAGGAGAGGCATGGAATCTTGGAAAAGTACGTATGGATTTCCAAGATGTACGAACTAAGAAAGAGGTGGGCGGCGGCCTACACTAAAGGGAGATACTTCTTGGGAATGCAGAGCAATCAGCGGAGTGAAAGTTTGAACTCAAGGCTTCACAAGCACCTAGACCGGAGAATGTCACTCGTCGATTTGGTGGAGCACTATGAGTTTTGCTTTTCACGTATCCATAGGAATGAGGCTGAATTGGATGCAAAAGCTTCGCAGTCAGTCCCGTTCACAAGAATAACTGCTGACCCATTAGAGAAAATTGTTGCACGTATTTACACACCAGTAATTTTCAAGAAGGTAAGGGAGGATATTAGGGAACAATTCGAATGGCAAGTTGTAGAGGTGTTGCAGCAAGATGGGTTTGTGAGATATGGAATTGCCTTAAAAGCTAAAATGCAAGACTGGGTTGAAGTCAGTTGTACTTTTCATGGGTCCTTGTTGAAGAGTGCTAACTGTCATTGCCGGAAGATGGAGTGCGAAGACATCCCTTGTGCACACATTTTTTCGTTGTGAAGTATCTCAGTTTAGAGACCATACCTCGTTGCCTAGTTATGGTCCGGTGGACAATGGAAGCCAAAGTTGCATTCGACTCTGAGAGGAATACCAATACACATGTTTGGTCAGAACAAATGGATCGTTACCGTGAACTCCGCAACATAGGTAATAAAGCTTTATTCAAAGCTTCAGAGAGTGCACAACAGTCTGGGAGGGTGATGCATTTTATAAGGAGTATTCTGGATGAAGATGTACAGAACGATGGGAACATGGAGACGACATCCTTTGGGCCATTGCCGGCATACTTTTCAAGGTCGAACGGATCCTCTACAAAAATAGTCCTTGATCCTGTTCAGATTATTTCGAAAGGTGCTCCAACTAAGAGATTGAAACGATTCCATGAGTCATGGAAGAGAAAATAATACATGAAACATTTGTTGGGGACATGCAGGTAACTGACATGCCATAATTACCTTTGTTTCTAACAGTTAACGTTAAGTGCTAGCTGAACCAAGTCTTTTCATGGTCTTATTTGTTACTATTTGTATGTTGTTTTGTACTAGCTGGATCGACAGACTAAATAATTTAATAATAGAAGTTTCTTTAATACATAGTGTAGGGAGTGAAAGGGATCCTTCATAAATTAGCCTGACATAAAGCTAGGAGATATATTGATAGTATTCTAGTAAACCTTGGTTTAGATGTCCAATTATTTTGGAACTCAATTAAGTAGGAGTTAAATCAGCCTTGTTGATTTTATAAAGACATAGGAGTACTTCTTGGTTAAATTAGTACTAGAGCTTAATGGGTAACTAATAAATTATGTTAGTTAACACATGCAGGCATGGGCTTCTCAAAACTGGTAATATCCAACCAATTACTTCTGGTGGTACTTAGCCAATGCACTCATGAGCAGTACCCCTTTATATTTGATAATGGCACATGTAAATTGTATAGCATGTCGAGCTTTTAACATTTCTTCTGAAGTGATTGTCTCCTTCTGGTCTTTATGAATGCAGGCATGAATGGATGTCAGTCCTTTCAATAAAGGCAGAGATCGCACTGTTTGGGGTGTTTCACTCATGCTTGGTTATGTTGGGTACAAATTGTGCTTGTCTGCTTCTTACTTACGAAATAAGCAATAATATTTAAACTTCCTTCCATGCTCATGATATCCTGTAATGGCTCAGTTTTTGTGAATTTTACAATTTCATAGCTCTATGTGACATGCAAACTTCTTTTATTTGACCTCACAATACTACCGTGTTCTCTTAGAAATGTATTAAGTTATGTTGTCATGCTTGAGGTAAGCTTAAAGACATTCCAAATACATGTATTGCTATGAAGCATGGAAAATGTGGAGAACTGGGAAGATAGATATCTTATTTGTAAAGTTTGGTAATGTACAATTCAATCTGTAGTAAAAAAATAAAAATTCAAATTCATTGTTGAGTTATACTACAGTATGGTGTTAGTACAAGTGCACTACCAGCTGAGTAATTCACTATGTTGTTGCTTTCTTTCTTTCAGTCATCTCTGACACTTAAGTTGCTATCTAATTCGATTCCATTTCCTTGTCGATTTCCAAATATTCCAGATTTGATGGTTTCACAAGCACCTTCGAAGATAAACGCTTCAAAGATTTGATGATGCTTCCTTTCAAGCCAGTGACTTTTACTGGTGCATTTTTTAATTAGCACAAACATAAAGGTGGCTGACTAAGGGCTGTAAAGATTACGGTTCTAAAAGTGACAGCTTACCCCTATGAGTACTATTTAAGTTGCAGTCCCTGCATAAGATGTATGTCCTTACTTGAATTACTAGAAATGAACTATTCTTGTAAAATTTATATGAAATTCTTGTAATCCAAATGAATTGTTCTTGTATTTTAAATAAATTGTTCTGCTAAAAATTTCTAAAAATTCTTGTATTCTAAATAGTGCCTAATATTTGCCGAAAAGGCGTCCGCTTGTCTTGCCTAATTGATCGGACACAGTGGCAATGTGGTCAACTGTTTCGTTTAGCATTAGATGTGGGCGTTGTGTCGGTCCGTCGGGCCACGTGCCTAAACCTTGCCGTATCGCCATAGCTCGATCGACACACCGTGTCGTGTTGTGTCGGCACAGCTCACCTTCGGCGAGCCCAGTCACAGCACTTTTACGATTCGTGCAGTGCCAACCTAGGTCCAGCCCATTTATACTGTTACGATGAGAGGAAAGAAGTCGAAGATGCACAGAGCTTAGATAGTGGACACAAATATTTGAGGAAAAGAACTAAATCTATTCATTCTTGAACAGGTACAAAGTTATTACCTGCACCTCCCTCTCTGCCCAGCCGCCTCTTCCTCCATCTTTTCCACCCGCCACCTCCCCTCCCCCTCCCCCTCCCCCTCTTCGGCTTCCCACTCCGCATCCTCAGCCGCCTCCCCCTGGCCACCTTCTCGGCCACCCCGGCCTTTTCCTCCCTCGACTTCTCTACGTTCTGCCGGCTGTGCCAGCCCGAGCACGGCCCATCGACGTATGTCGTACCATGCTGCCATCGTGCCTAGCCACGAGGCCCGACTTAGCCTGGTCAACGTGCCATGCTGGCATGACTTGAACGAAATAGTGTCGTGCTGTGCATGTCGTGCCCATGTATGCCATTCCATTGGCAGGCCCAGAAATGCTCAGCCCAGTGCCCATCTCTATTAAGCATGCACCAATGACTCACTGTCAGCCAAGTCGTGTTGACACGACATGGGCTCAACGTACTTTGGGCTGTGACCTAGTTCCAGCCCGACTCACCTCTGGTGAGGCCTAGGCATGACATATGGCACATCGTGCCGTGTTGGCCTAGGCTTTATCCTTTTGGATGTGTGGAGTTGTGAATATCGCCGTCGTCGATACGTCACTGTGAATAGCACTAAAGACAAGTAGAGAGCATAGACCGCCTAGGCACCGTCCATGGCCAAGAACCTCCTCCTCCTCAAGGCTTCCATCCTCCACACCACCACTGCGGCTTCCCCAGTTACCACGTTCGCCAACTCGACGATGCCGATGGTGTATGGAACCCTAGCATGATACAACTTTCCGCCTGGTATCCTCTCGGAGGCCGTGTAGGGGTACGTACTCCCGAATGGCTCCTTTAAGGTGTACCTCCACGACGAATGCGATTTCTTCATCGTAGAAGGTGTGGTTCGAAAGCAACATCAGCGGGAGCATCCAGGCCGGGTTTATCCACAAGCTGTGGGGCGTGAGGGTGCAAGTGCTATTCGCATGGGTCGTCATCAATCGGGTCAGTTGCATTGGCGCCCTACTAACGCTACTATAGATTACTAGTATAGTGCCCTGTCTTCCGGTTTCATTTTCCCAGCACGTAATATATGGTCTTTTCCTTTTCTAGAACGTTTGTTTCCTTTTCCTTAATTCCAGGATATTTGTTTCCTTTTCTTTGAGATGATGCTGGAGGTGGGGGGAGATCTGTTGTGGGCCATAGGGATGAGTTAGACACATTAAACAATGGCCATCGGATGTGGGTGAGTAAAGCTGAGAAAAGATCTGAGAGGTTAATTTTGATGGAGGCAAGTTTCTGGGGACGTTTCGCTGGGTGCATGAAGGTTGGGCCATCTCTAGTGGGGTGCATTATTTGGGGCGGACATAGAAAAGAATGCTTAGGTGCATTATAAAGGGGTATAAATTATATCGCGGACGGTTCGAAACCGTCATCACAAATGGTTTTTTGAACCATCTGCAAGCATGTGTCAGTGATAATAATAGCGCATCATAAACGGTTTGTGAACTGTTAGTGAAACAGATATCACAGACTGTTCTTTATACGAACCTCTATGATATCCTATTATCACAGACGATTCGTAGTCAAAACCGTCTGTGATATCCTATATCACAAATGGATTTTATTAAGAACTGTTTGTCAGGTCTTAGATAGTTCTTGGCTAGTAAGCATAGGGAACTGCCATATGACACTATTCTTGCTCTGGACATTGCTCTTAGGGAATGTGCAACAGCTAGCAAAGTTAAGTAGCTCCTCTTATCTGTGAGAATAAATGTTGGTGGATTCCAAGGCAAAATCCAATTCCATCCATAGTTCACCTACTTAATTTCAGGACGAACTGTGGATGGTATTGGATTTTACCTTGGACTCAATCAACATTTGTTCTCACAGATGCGATGAGGTACTTAACGTTGCTGTTGGACATTCTCTAAGAGCAATGTCCAGAGCATGAATAGTATCATGTGGCAGTTCCCTATGCCTACCAGTCAAGAACTGCCTAATTAAAATACAATAGAAAACGTGGACATCATTGAATAGTATCACGAAAGTGAATGAATCAACCAGGAATGCTCTTTACTTGTTGTTGGTAATAGTTTCTGGTGTTTCATGACATTTTAATATGTAGCTAACGTTGTGCTCTTGAAGGCAACATGGTGTTCAAAATCAAAGTGGTATTTGAACATCATGTTACCTTCATATATACCTTAAGAGTACAACGTCACCTTAAAAAATGCAATGAAACAGCAAAAACTGTGACCAGCCACCAGTAAAGAACTGTGTCCTATTGATTCATCTCGAGGTCCATAACACCAGTAAAGAATTATTTTGGATTTGGAATTTGGTGTTGGACTTGTGGTGATTTTTCATGAATACACCAAAGTTTTCACTCCAAACTTTAGTTGATTTGTTAGGAAAGAGATCTAACACATTGTAGACTATAGATATGACTACTAAATTCAACATTTCGACAGTAGAACTAGAATTTGATCTAAGAGGTCTCATAGTTCAAGTCACTGTTGGGATCTAAATTAACTTATAGTAGATGATATTGGAATTGCTCAGTTGTGGGCAAGGTCAACATAAGAGGGATTGAATAGAATCCTATTAGCTTCTTACATTTCATTACATAAGATTAGAGAAGTTATTTAGAAAAGACTTGAATAGTGGACTTTCGAGACAACACATATTTCATAGGGATATATAATGAGCAAAACAAAATTTGCAATGCATAATGATATGATACAATAAAAGACACTACAATTATATAACTAACACTCAACAAAAATTAATTCAAGCGAAGAAAATTTTTAAATGATGGTTAGTTAAATGATGATTAATTCTTAAAGTCTAAGAAATTATCTAAGCGGTGATCTAGGTAAACCAGCAAGTAATAACATCAACGTTATAGATATTCATAAATGTACATCTAAGTGGTATAAAATGTCCCATTCCATAAGAATGTGACTGACCAAACGAATGACAACTATGATCAATGATTATAAGAGAATGTCAACGACAACTGACAGAGGGTTACACAGCCCCATCTTTCGCAAATTCAGAAATTTTTTTGAAAATGATATTTGATGATATGAACTAGGTATGAAGTTCAAAATTTAGAGCTATTGTCATTAACCGCTATCGAACTGTGAAAGGCAACATTGCAGTACGAATATTAACACAGTTGCGCCCTTTATTAAACAAACAAGCTGCAAACTAATGTACCTACTGGCAACTATTAAAATCGCAACTAAACAATCATCCATAACTCTAGTAAACATACACAAGGCAATGTTATTGCCACTAAACTCACGAACACTATCTCATTATCGATTGACTCTCCATTCCAAAGCCTAACAAACTCAGTCATCGATAGAAACGATAAATTGTGAGGGGATGGCGACTTGGATCTCACAATGGATTTCATGAAAGTCATAGAAGCAGCACCCGGAGAGGTGCAGGAACTCACCCCACTGGTTAGCATCAGCGTCGACCGTGCGGCACTGCTGGTGCACGAGCTGGAGCACAAGTGGGCGGTGAGAAGATGTCCTACAGCTTGTTCATGATCAGGATCACCAATGACCCCACCGTCACGGCGGTTGCAGCCATCATCGCTGCCGGCAACGACGCGGAGGAGAAGTGCTCGTCGGCCATGGGTGCAGTCCGGTGCGGTGGCGGGAAGGGAGTTCCGCCTCTAGGGCTAGGGTTTTGGTGGAGGAGGGGAAGGAGAGGTCAGAGAGGAGGAGGAGAAGGTTGGCGAGCAGCCGCACTGGCACATCGGAGAGAGGGCAAGGGCGAGGACCAGGGAGAAGCCGAGAGGGCCGAGTGCAAGGTCAATGGAGAAACTACTTATAGTGCCCAACATAACGCCTGAGATATCGCAGACGGTTCTTACTATTTTCAGTAACTTAGACGGTTGCGCTAGCAAAACCGTTTGTGATTAGCTTCAACACAGACGGTTTTTTAAAACCTTCTGTGATGAGACGTCTTATATAAGCCTTTCAGTAGTAGTGCAAGGTTCGATGTCAGCAAGTTTCTGCAGTCATTCCCGGTCGGCAACTTGGCCGTCAGCTCCCGCTGCGATTCAGGAATGGCGCCGCCATCGTCGTGGCTTCTTGATCCGTGATGCATGCACGACATTTCTAGCTTGTTTGATTTGTTAGGTGTTGATGCATGCTGCTTTTTCATTGTAATTTTTGCATTTCATTGATCGGTTGATGTATTATCAGTGGGAATTAATTGGTTGGATACTATAAAGAATATATTTGGTTCTTGGGAGGAATAATTTGATTGTGCAGTTGATTCTGTGCTAAATCCTGGACTGAGGTTTGCTGCTTCCCAATTAATCAGTTGGTGGCATGATACTGAGTACATGTGTCTGAAGAATACTGCAACGAATTTTTTTAAATAATACATTTTTTTATTCAAATTGTAATAATATATCTCGAATTCGAAAATTTGCAAAAATGTACATCTATCGCCCGTTGGTTGGGTGACAGGAAAATATCGCCCTATGGTTGGGCGACAGAGACAAGTGTCGCCCACGGGTTGGGCGATTTACGCCACCTCACCCTCTGTCGCCAACGGTCACCTGCTGTCGCCCAACGGTTCTTTCTGTCGCCCAACCAAAGGGCAACAACAAATAAATCGATCTCTGGTTAGGCGACAGAAGGGTACGCGGTTCCCTGTCGCCCAACCAAAGGGCGATTGAAGACCACTTTAAAGCCGTGCGCCGAATCCTGTAGCAGCGCCCGGTTGCATTTCTTCAGCCGAGAGAAGAGAAGAGGGAGGGAGAAGAGAAGAGAAGAGGGAGGAAGAAGAGAGAAAAAGGAAGGGAGGAAGAGAAGGAGAAAAAAGAGAGACATTTGCGGCTGTGCAGGTAAATTTTTGTGCCGTTTATTTTATTTAGTGTTTAGCAACAAATCATGGTAGGATAAATTTTAGATCTAGTTAATTTTAGAGGTTACAGATAGGCCTAGTTAAATGTAGTTATATTTTTATTAATGTAGTTAGTTCGTAGAAATTTAGATCTAGTTAAACTTAGAGGTGACGGTTAGATGTAGTTAAATCTAGTTATATTTTTAGTAATTTAGTCGGTTCGTAGAAATGCATGCACATAGTTGTTTTTAAGAATAATAATATGTTGTTACGTTTTTATAGATAGATGTAGATAGATATGTCTTTTACATATAGAAGTATACACATATATAGTTTTATCTGTTAAATTCGTGGGCTCAAGAAACCGACGAATTTATCTGGAGCGCCCAGATAAATTCGTGGGTTTTTAGTGGCTCACGAATTTATCAGTCAATTATACACAAATGTATATATATATCCATATGCATCGCACTCAATACATATAACAACTAAAGAAGAAAAGAAAAGGCAAAAAGAAAATTGAAACTAAAAATTGCTAAGCGAAGAATAAGAAGGATCATCTATTTTGTTCAAATCTGATCAGAAACACTAACACAAAAGAACAAACTCCACAATGAAGTTCAAGCGAACGAAGTATTAACAAACGAGACACCAAACCTATTACCTGTACTAAAATACTGAAACCAACCTTTTAACTCTTCAAAACCGGCTTAAAACTAAGTCACCGAAATGTACAAAATTTCGGCATGACCTCTCTAGTAAATAGGACATCCACTCAGCAGACAAAAAAACATTTGCAGTTATAATATATATATATCAATCTCTCAAACTAGAAGGAGACATTCTAGCAGATCCTTAGATAATCAATCACACATGCAACGGCAATTTGTAAACTACGCAATGACGTACAACACATTACAACCGCAATAGATAAAATCAACATTCCATTACAATAAGTCCATCACAATAAGTCGATCACAATTTATCCTTCACAACAAGTCATAAAGTACAACAGTAATACACCAATCGAGCTCACAATGGAATTCATGCCTCGGGGTTGTTGGAGTTGTGGGCGCTACCACCACCGTTGGCGTTGTTGAAGATGTCTTCTATGATGTCGTCGTTAGTACGTGCTGGAGGGCGTGACCCAGAAACCTGCAAGTTCAAGATTAACTTAGGTGGTGTTACAAGTAACATTATGCTGATTCACATGAAACAAGGTCAGAATAGTACTATTCAACCAAGACACAATATGAGAATATCAATATGACAGGTCAAGCTAAACAAGAATAGATACTATATATATAAGAACTACAACTACGATCTAGTCAAGATATGCTCTAAAATCTTATGAACATCAATCTCATATTCAATGAAGCATCAAAGTAATACTCTCTAGTATTAACAGAAGTTAACCATCTAGTTCAAGGCGGAGATTACAACTAAAATTATTTAATTCAACTTCCAAAGACCCTAATTGCATCACTGAGTATTCAAAAGATAACAAACAGTGAAAATAGTTCAAAGAAGCAATTAAGAGTTTTGGTAGTCATTTTAAGAGTTCAGTATACAAAGTAAAAATATAAAGCATTGTACAAGGATAAATAATCAGATTGTACATGGGCAAACAACACATTCTACAAGGATTTCATATAAAGCATTTAAAACATAAATTTACAATTGAACAAGTTGTCTTAAGATAACTTTTCAATTCCAACAAGTCAGCACAATATAAGGTTCCAAATCAAAAAGTTATTGACAGAAAGAAAAAATCAAATAGCATGTAATGGGTTAATAATTTGGTAAACCATCACATATCTACAGGAGCGGAGCAATGCACTTTCATAAGCACACAAGTAAACCTTTTCAAGTATGAACATTGAGATGATTTGTGCAAGGTTTAAGAAAGAGCTGCCTAAATGTCCTAAAATCGACTAAGTTATGCATTTCAACCTTAATTATCACTATTGCAACAGATTACTCAGATTGATATATACTAAAAGAATGAACTAAATTTTCTACAGAAGCATCTGTCCATCCGCTGCACATCGACTAAATTGCAACTAATGTTCCTAAATTTGAGCAAGAGGAAGGAAGGGAGGGGGCAGGTAGCTCACCAAGGTCATCAAACTCCACAACAAATTTCAAGCGAACGAAGAATTAACCAAACGAGACACGAAACCTATTACCTCTACTAAAAGACTAAAACCAACCTTTTAACTCTTTAAAACCGGCTTAAAAATAAGTCATCGAAATGTACAAAATTTTGGCATGACCTCTCTAGTAAATAGGACTCCACTCAGCAGACAAAAAAACATTTGCAGTTATAATATATATATCAATCTCTCAAACCAGAAGGAGACATTCTAGCAGATCCTTAGATAATCAATCACACATCCAAAATAGCAATTTGTAAAATACGTACGCAATGACGTACAACACATTACAACTGCAAACTTAGAATGTTTTCGACATCCATACATGTGGTGTCGTCTGAGGTGGCTGCAGGGCCC
Source organism: Otatea glauca (assembly GCA_036346275.1). NCBI lineage: Eukaryota > Viridiplantae > Streptophyta > Magnoliopsida > Poales > Poaceae > Otatea > Otatea glauca. The sequence continues at coordinate 20,749,591 of CM070732.1, read as the reverse complement.
ACGGGTTGAAGTACATAGGCATTCCTTGGCCTGGCATAGGTGGTGGGTACATGTAGAACGGGTTCAGAGGCTAGGAGGCCTGTAAGGCATAGACAGGTACATTATGCTACATATAAATCATTCATTCAAATTTTGAATAACGAATTGAACCGATCCGTCTTTACCTGTGGTGCCTCTCCTACAGAAGGTGGCTGCATCTGTGGAGTGAACATGTAGAAAGGAGGAGGAGGCTGGGAGCTCTGTGGATCATAGTTTGTGATATAAAGTATACATATTAGAGTTTCTTAAAAATAAAAAATGCATGAGAATATCATATAACCTGAGGTGCATCTCTGGCTGTGACCCCTCCCCGGAGTTAAATTCAGTCCCCCTGCAAAGATCATCCAGCATCTCTTCCATCCGGTCGTGATCCTCCCCATGGTCCGACTCAATGGCTTGCCCTGCGGCCTCTCCATGACTGTGCCACACCAAATAGTTACGCATGAACCCGTTTTTGCAAATGTGATACTACACTATATCCTTGCTGTAGTAGCTGTTATTCTCGTAGAGGGTACATGGGCAATACACATATTCAGCTCCTCCAGCGAATGCTTGCTTCAAGAAAGCATCCGTGATCTGCCCCCATTCCCTTGAGTGCCCCCATCACTCCTCCATCCGTCATACATCGCCCTTCGATCGTCAACCATTCTCAAAGCTAAATAAATGAAACGATGTCAACGTACGACAGTGGCTTAGGTGACAAAGACAACCCTATTAGGAAAGATGTGTTATAAACCCACCCAAGAATGGAGGCCATTGCATGCGACCTGTGACGTGCGCTACGAACCAAACAAAATTTCGGCGGCATAACCCCACTGTTCTCCAAACGCACACCTAATGCTGGTGCGTCGGAGAACAACAGGGTTATGCGACCGAAATCACGTTCCGATCGCTCGCACATCACAGGCCCTATGCAACTACCAACATTCTCGGACTGTCCAAAATACGCTAGACAATTCCGAAACCGCGCACCTCAAAAGCAAATGTGAGATGCGCCGTTCCCGAACGGGTGACACCTAGGCTCTCTACTGTTCGACACAAACCCTAAACTCTAACGTTATATACAACGGCAGCGATAAAATAAAAATATATATACCACATGCAGCGAATATAAAATGAGATGAAATAACTTCAAACGAATATAAAAAGAGATGAAATATACCATCTCCAACGCCGGTGGGGGCGTCGCGAAGGGTCCGGGAGGCGGGTGGCGCGGGCGATGACGGGCGATGGCGCGGGCGGGCGGCGGGGTGGGGCGCGAGCGGCGCGCAGGCACGCGGCGGGCGGTCGGGGTGGTGGTGTAGGCGGGCGGCCGCGAGGCGTCAGCGCGGGCGGCGCGGCGGAAGCGAGGGCGGCAATGGGAGGGCGCGCGATGTGCGCAGCGAAGCGCGGGCGACGGGCAACAGCAGGGGGGCGGCGGGCGAGCGCGGCGCTGGCGGTTGGTATGCGGGCGGGCAGCGGTGGGCGGGCGGGGCGGCGCGGGGGCGGGCGTGGGCGGGAGAGAGCAGCGAAGAGAGAGAGAGAGAAGCCCGATTTGGGCTTTTAATTTCGTATACAAATTCGTGGGGGCTTTTGGCCCACGAATTTAATTAAATTCATGGGTAGTACAGAAACTGACGAATTTAATAAATAAATTCGTGTGTATTATTTTGGCCCACGAATTTAATTAAATACGTGGGTTTTATAGGAACCGACGAATTTAAATATATAAATTCGTGGGTTTTGTTTTGGCCCACGAATTTTTCTCTGTTTCTTGTAGTGGAGAGATGTATATTTTTAGGAATGTAGATAGATATATATTTCTCGAAGCGTAGATATAGATACGTATAATTTTTTTGTGAGCAACTAGATATAGTATTTTTTACGATGAATAATTAATTCGTGTGTTAATGAAACGGTTCGCAGATATGTCAGAACGAGTCCCATTTAGAATCTTTTATGGAGTTGGGGTTGTCATGTATGGTTTAGACTGTGCGGATCTGAGTAACTTTTAGTATGTGGACAGAAGTTTAAGTAGGGTCGAAGAGCGTACATTTACTTCTGTGTTGAATTGGTTGTATTATACATTTCGGATGGAACCAGAGAAGTGCGAGCTGAAGTTATTTTGTCTTTGCACTATGCGAAATGATCCTGTTTATTGGGAGTTAGTTGAGGTGAAGGGAACTGCAGGATGGAGGTCATATGTGAGGGGGCCAGAGCAACGTGGATGGTATCGGGTGCTTTTAGTGCAAGCACATGAAAGGGTTGTTGCCCTATAGCAGCAGTTGGATGCGGGTGAGTGCAGCGAGCCTCAAAATGAGTTCAGTTATGGCGACACAGAAATTGATGAATCTAGCCGTGAGCAGCATGTTCATGAAGGCAATGAAGACATCATTTACCAGAGCGGTGAAGAAGTAGAGGTTGGGGAGGATGATGGAAACATTGGGCATGGAGCACGGGGGAAAGTAGATGAAGATGAGGAAATTGAGGAAGTAATAGCACAGATGGAAGAGGAAGACCGTGAATATACGAGAACATAAGAGGAAGACGACGATGACTCAGATGAGGAAGATGGAGATGCGGAGCCGCTTGTGCCAGAAGATTGGAGCACGCATCAATTTAATAAGCTGATTGTAAATGAAAGGAATGATACACCTTGGCAGTATAGTGACAACGAGGTCAGGCCAAACAGTATGTACCCAACAAAAGAGGCAGCGCAGGAAGCTGTGAAAGATTGGGCCTTATCAGTAAGAAGAACTTTTAGGGTTAAGAAGTTCACCCCAACCTGCTAAGACGTGGTGTGCGAGATGCAGGGGTGCCCCTAGAGAGTGCACGTGTACAAGCCCAAATGGGGCACCCACTGGCTATGTTCGAAGGTTGAACATCATAGTTGTATGATAAGGAAAACCTGATGGCTCACAGGAACCTATCATCCGGGTATATCACGGATATCATGTACCTGGAGATAGTTGAGAACCTCAATTTTGAGCCCTGTGCTATTATCCGAGCAATCGAGAACAGATATCAGTACACAATTAGCTACAGGAAGGCATGGAGGGCGAAACAGAAGGCCTTGGAAATGAGATTTGGGAAATTTGAAGACTCCTACCATAATCTGCCTGCATGGCTCAGTTGCATTCAGGGAAGAAATCCTGGTACTTATTATGATTATCAGGACTGTCCATCCAGCAAGTGGCCGAACAAGAGGCATCTAAAGAGAGTTTTCTTCGCATTCGGAGCTTGCATTAAGGCGTTCTATCACTGTCATCCATTGTTGTGAGTGGACGGCACATTCTTGAATGTCAAATACAGAGGGAAAATAATGACAGCTGTGGGCGTTGATGCAAACAATCAGATTCTGCCTATTGCTTTTGCATTTGTAGAAAGTCAGAACTATGATAGTTGGCCATGGTTCCTACGGAACCTGAAGATCAGGGTGGTGAAAACTCGTCGAGATGTGTGCATACTGCATGACAGGCATGCTGGTCTGCTTAGTGCTATCAAGAAGTTGCAAACAGGGGAAGAGGAGCCATTTCCATGGCCTGATCTGCAGAGCCGATGGTGCATGAGGCATTTGGGTGCGAACTTCTACAAGTAATTCAAGAACAAGCAACTGATGAACATGTTCAAGAGACTATCAAAGCAAAACCAAGAGAGTAAGTTCCGTACTCTTTGGAAGAATCTCGATAAGTTGACAAAGAAACACAAAGAGGAGCAGACGAACAAGGCCAATAGGAGTGATACACAGGAGCAGGTGGAGCCTCTGTTCCCTCTGCCAACGGAAGATGACGCGACGAATCGTCGTCGAAGGCAAAGACCGATCAAATGTTTCTCGGATTGGATAAAAGACGAGCCTGAAGAGAAGTGGTCATTGTTACATGACATACATGGTGCTAGATACGGTGTCATGACGACCAACTTGGCAGAGGAGTACAACTGGGTAATGAGATGGATGAGGAGTCTCCCTTTGGTAGGAATTGTTGAGGGAGTGCTGCGGGGCACAACCAAATACTTTGTGGACAGGCAAGCTGCTGAAATATTGATGAGAGATGAGAATATATTGTACTCAAGCAAGATAACTAAATACATGGATGAGAATAGTAAGAAGGCAGCCAAGCATAGAGCTATCAAAGTAGGTGCACGAACACTGCGCTTTGAGGTGATATGAAAGGATAAAGGACGGCGTGGAACAAAACAGAAGGTTACCACCAAGGAGTGCATCTTGCAGGATGACTACAAATGCTCGTGTAATAAACCCCACCTTTTACATAGGCCATGTTCCCATGTGATAGCCGCATGTGCGCTATTTGGATTGTGGCCCTGTACATATCTGTCTGAATATTTTACAAAGGAAAAGGTCATGGCAACTTAGAGCGAGGAGCTTTATGGTTATGGTGTTGTCGGTTCTTTCACCTCAACTCCTAGTGTCAGCGAAAGGCTCTGGGTCCCTGATTTTGATGCAAGATCATGCAAAGGAGGGCGTCACAAGACAAGGCGTATCAGAAATGATATGGATGAGTCTGAAGCTGGTAAGCGCGTGAAGAAATGTTCTTTATGCAAGCAAACTAGACATACATTCCAGAACTGCCAGCCACGAAACGATGAGGATGAAGGAGGACATGGCAACCAGACAGCAGGGGAGGGATCGTCGTCTGCAAGGCGTGGTGGACGACGTCATCATACTATCGGATAAGCTATTTGAACTATTACATGCTATATGTCAAATTCATATTTTGTTGATGTAATGTGTGTTGTATGAACTCTGGTTTTTACCTAGTTGTATGTCATTGTGAGTGTTGTTTCTTCATAAGTTATTGTAATTTGATTGAAATATATTGTCATGATGCTTGTATATTTTGGTGATGTAATGCGTGTTGTATAAACTCTGGGTTTTACGTAGTTGTAAGCAAGTTGTATGTCGTTGTGAGTTTTGTTACTTCATAAATTATTTTAATATTTTTTGAATATGTTGTTATGATGCTAGTGTATTTATTTGTACGCATTGTTTTTATCTATATATTGTTATGATGCTTGTATAGTTCTATGTATGCATTTGTTTCCACTTTACCATGTGATATATAACTTTCATTTTTGTAATTTGCAGGTATGGCTCACCAGGATGGAGATGACTACTGGTCATTTGAGTTACTAGATCCGGTCATTGATCGTCGTCACCGTGCCTACTTCAGCACTGCATTTCCAGTGGACGGATAGGATCCTATGGAGCTCTACGTACTATGACCGAGGCCACCACAGGAGCTTTGGACGCTCGATCCTCGTTGGATCCCCAGGTAACGTACTATTCTTTAAATTTCTACATATACCTAATACAATATCATAATTTGTATTAACTAACTAGTGTGGTGGTCATATTAATTTTATATTTTTGTTTCGTAGGCTTCTAGCATCAGGATTGCTGCCACTGGCCCGGATGGTGGAGGCGCGCGGAGTTGCGCAGGGACGGGACGCGAGTCACCGGTTCCCGTTCGACAGATCCCTTCTCACTGCTCTGGTGGATCGGTGGAGACCGGAGACACACACCTTCCATCTACTTGTCGGGGAGATGGTGATCACTTTGGAGGATGTCTCGTACCTCCTTGGTTTCCCGGTCGCCGGTGACCCTGTGGTGCCCCAGGACGTCAACGCGACGTGGCACGATGAGCTACTAACCCGATTCTATGGTGTGCTACCACCTGCTGCGTACCGACCCTTCAGTAGCACACATGGTCTGACACACAGGTGCTTCGACAGTTCGTGGTACGCAACTATCCTTCAAAACTTAACTTTGCATATATTGACTCAATTAACTAGAAAGCTTAAATTTACAGGCGGAACACATCGTCGAGCCTGCATATGAGCATAGGGTGAGCCGCCACCTGGAGGCGTACCTGCTGTGGCTGTTTGACTGGTGCATGTTCACGTGCTGCCACGAGGATAGCGTGGACAGGAACCTCGTCCAGTTCACCAAGATGGTTGCAGACGCACCCCTTGACGCCTTGCCACAGTACTCCTGGGGGTCGGCTATTCTGTGCGCGACGTATCGTGCGCTATGCGACGGCTGTGGTAGGATCGCCGACGGGTCGATCCTCACCGGATGTCCACTGCTTATACAGCTTTGGGCATACGAGAGGTTCCAGATCGGGCTGCCCGACATCGACACGCGACCTCTTGTACATGCTGGTGACGACGACGTTGACGCGCCGACTATGGGCACCATCTGGTGCCACCGACAAGTAAGATATTGCAATCACGGTTGTCGAACTTTCGCTTTAACATTTTTCAGTACTAATGGTATTGTTCTTCGTTGGTTTTTCTGTCGTCACTGTAGCCTACGTAGGCACACAGGACGGTGCGACTAGGCTACCCGCAGTTCATCGCTGCCTTCGACCACCTCACCGACGACCACATACGCTGGACACCATACACGGAGGCAGAGGTGCACCTACGTGTGACGGGTGGGGTTGTCCACCCTATGCACACGCGACGCGGCGTACTGGCGTACATGCCAGTTCATTCTGTTCGACATCCAGGTTGAGGGCTACACTGTCCATCGAGTGATGAGGAAGTTCGGTCTATGACAGGAGTTCCCAGTCCAGGTCAACCGTTAGGCCCCACACGGCGTCCACACGTAAGTTCCCCGCATCGATGTTATCTAATCATTATCGTGTAATGCTATCTAATAATGTTACATTTATTACTTATTTGCAGTTAGAGTAGGAAAGGTGTGCATGGGGGCACCCCATCGCACATACGTATGGCGCCATGGGTCGAGGAGTGGGGAGGAGCCCTGGAGGATGTCCTTACTGAGGATGCACCGTACGACCCGCAGACGTACCAGCGGTATCGATAGTGGTACAGATCCCGTACCCATCTACGTTTGGTACGTGTCGACCCCGATCCTCCTAGACACGCCCCCAGGGTGAGGGACACGTATCCCGCCCATACAGATTTGGCTCTGCACAGTGTGGTATGTTTCGTCTAATCTACGATATATTTTTATTTTGTATTTTTCAGACTAACATGTTTAGAACAGAAATTATGGAGGAATAGCCTCGAAACAAGCTATAATACATGTACTACCATAATACGCAAAAGGATCCTATTTAAAACTTGCTATGCAGCTCAATCATGCCAAAGTAAACACCCTAAACGATCACTACAAGCGCAGATTCTAAAACACAAACATTATTTGGAGATGACTGCCATGCAGCAGTTTTTTCAGGGCGAATAGCCTAGTCACGGGCGTGCATTCTTGTCTGGCAGATTAGACAAGTCACATGTAGCGACACTCTATCACTTTTTCAGGTTATAAGTTGTGACTCTCTGCCCAATGCTTTAAACTTTTTCAGGTTGATTTGACAACACTCTACCTATAGCTTTGTAAGGTGATTTCACCACACGTTGTCATTAATGGGTACACTCATTACACATGAACTGTATACTGCATATTCTGAAGTGACCACTCACTGCCTACTTTCAACCCTTTCAATCTTACCTTACAATACTTAATCCATACACCACCCCTTTGAGTCTATAAAAGGCCAAACCGCAGGCACACATCCACAGCTCCTACTCACACTACTTCACCATGGCTGGATCCTCTAGCAGAGCATTTTCGTGGACACCTGATATGAGTAGCGTAGCTCTTAATTACACGTTGAAGGTTACGCGTGGTGGGAAGGACGATCCATTCAAGGAGGAGAATCTAAGTAAAGTGGTGTCCAAATTGCAAGAGTGGCATCCGACATTACGGAGACATAACGTGACAACCTCTCGCCTGAACCTTGTGACCTCCGACGACCTCAAGGCGCACTTGCAATGGTGGCATCAAAGGTATTTCAGGGTATGCGAATTAGCCGACCACCCTTCTGCTACAAGTTTCTCTAGAAGATCTTACATGGTACTGATGCTGCCTAATCGGTATGCAGAGTATATTAAGGTTAGTTATTTTATATTTGTTCACCCTACTAATCTTTTTACCATTATACATAAGTTCACTACTTCGTATGCTCGTCTTGTGTGTTAGTCATTCCCCGAGGATGAAGAGTTGTTGAACAAAGATATCCCGGAATTCTTAGCAATGCATATGCTTTTCGGCGGGGGTGTGATGCCTGGTTCGCACAGAAGACACAAAACAGGATCTAACTGGAGGGGTAGAGGTCGACATAGTACTGTTGCAGCAGCAAGTTCAAGAGGATGTTCAACCACCACCGGAGGGGGGCTTGCTCCTAACTATGCAAATGACGATGACGGTGATGATGACGACTTCGTGTCACCTAGACCTCGACATTCAAGCATTACCACAGCAAGCCATTCAAGCACTACTAAAGCACATCGTTCAACAAACAATGCAAAAGGACGTTCAACCAGCATTAGAGGCGGGCTAGCTCCTAACCATACAAATGACGATGACGATTTTATGCCACCTAGGCTAGGAAACTAGCGTCCTCGGAGTCCTTCCAATTATGACGATGATATTACATTACGCCCTATCAGCGATCCAAGCGTAATACCCCGTCAGCCACCAATATATAACTTTACTTTTTTTGACCCTGCTCTATGCCGACTATCCCGACAACCATGGCCATAGAATGTATGGTTTTGTGACTTATGTTGTACCCCAGTTTTATGAATTCACTAAGGCACGTATGTACCTATGTTGTATCCCAGTTTTATGAATTCCTTAAGGTATGTACCTATATTGTATCCCAGTTTGTGACTTAGCTCTGCATTTTGAAATATTAATGTCGGGTTTTATTCAATAGTTTACTATGATTTATCGTCAAATTTGTCGCACACCGAAAGAGAACGACGAACAACGAAATTTGATTTTTTTTCTCGAAAATAGTTAACTGACAAATAATTTTTCAAAACACTACATTAATTATCACCGATAAATATTAATTTTTCTGAATTTATTGCCCCTACTTCGAACTATACAATTCTACCAACCGTCGAAATAACGCTTCATTTTAGTAATTAATGCTCACAGCTTACAGTGATTTTTCCAATAAAATTACTGTCAAATACTTCCTCATAAATTAAAATGTCTCCTAGAAAATATTTCATGAAATTATAAAATTTTCAACGAGTTCTTCCTGGAGCTCACGGTTTTTGAAAAAATACTGGCTTCAGTCGCCCAACCAAAGGGCGACACATCTCTCTGTCGCGCTTTCAACAGGCGACATTTTCATTTCGCGTTTTCAAAGGGCGATAGTGGTATATTTTTGTAATTTTTTCAACCGAGGTACATTTTTGCAATTTAAATAAAAAATTGTATTATTAAAAAAAATTCCAACACGTAGACCTTAGTATGCATAGGCATATAGTGCTACTAACTATTGCATGCATGCCCATCCACCGAATCTGCCAACAAAATAGTTTGCATGCGATGACGTCATTAAGTTGTTGGCCTTTTGTTTTTGTACTAGTTTGATCCGAAAGACCATATCCTTTAAACCGAGTGTCGGATTTGACATCTGTTTAAACCTTTGTACTCCTCGTGATGAACCTTTCCAAATAAGTCTAATATTGGATGGGTTGCACGGCCTAATTTGGGCTATGGGGATCCGCTCCGGCAGTTCACAAGGACCGAAAATTGGATAGTGGATTTTATGCACGATCCGACTTCTGGGTACATAATCCCTATATTACATTCCATAAGATTTTCGACCTCTTGCGCTAGCCACATCGCCTTGGCTCCCCCTGCGTGACATTTGGCACGGGTTGCCCGCGGGGCCTCGGTGCTCGCGTGTAAAGATCATAATATTGTCATATCATATTATACGGAATTTATCATAACACTGCCGTAGCTCAGATGGTAAGCCGCTCGCTTACCACCTGAGAGGTCATGGGTTCAAGTCATAGTTCAAACCCTAGTGAAAATTTGGAAATTTCATTCGAGATTTTGGATTTCGGCTAGGGACGAGATTCAAAATCCTGACTGGATAAAAAACAAATTTGGAAAAAAAGTCAAATTGCTACAATTTTTTTGAAATTTCTACGAAATTTCGGCAAATTTTGCCAAAATCTTTGGTATTTTGACCGGATTTTGACTTTTGAGTACCAAATTTGACCAAATTTGGATCAATAACCCTTAAGAATGTCATCTTCCATGAAAAATTGTTGAAAAACTGAATTTTTGAGGCGTTTTATAAAATAGTAGAAATACTGTCACATTTTTATAAACTTGTACAAAGTTGATCATACTCTGAAATATTTATGAAATCATATTTAGAAGTCAAGGATCATAAATAAAAATTTTAAAAATAATTAAGCTTCATTTGCTATATTTAAAACTTCAAAAACAGAATGAACACAATTGAGATAGTAACTATGTCAGCATTTTATAAATTCTCTCAAGTGTGATCATGATCCAAAATTTTTCAAACAGCTTAAGAATTTCCTTAAAACCCTTCTCTAAAATTTTAAACTTATTTTGGTTGCTCAATCAAATATATGGAAGCAATACACGTAGCACCGTAAAGCTTTTATCAGAATAGTAGCACTGTCACGATTTTTGAAACTTCTTAAGGTTTGATCGTCATCTAAATATTTTATAGAACATTAGTGATATGTCAGGGCCATTTAAAAAGTTTTAAAATTTTCTAATGTAATTTGAGCCATTTTTCATTTGGTTGAAATTTACTGGTCTGCCTTCAGTAACACTGTCTGAATTTTTTAAAATTTGTCAAAGTTGATCATCATCTAAAAGTTTTACGAAAACATTTTTGATATGTTAAGACCATCCACAAAATTTTTCAAAATTTTCTAACATGTTTTGCACTATTTTTTGTTGGATTCAAATTTGCTAGTCAGCTTTGTATCAGGACAGTAGCACTGTCAGAAATTTTAAAAATTCCTTAGGCTTGATCATCATCTTAAATTTTTATGGGAATATTAGTGATGTGTTAGAACCATACAAAAATTTTTTTAAAATGTTTTAAATTGTTTCTACTATTTTTCACTCGGTTGAATTTTGCTGAGATTTCAGCAATTTCAGCCGAATTTCGAATAAAATGTCGGAAATTTTGTTTCAAAAACTATGGATTTCAAATTTTTTATTTTTTAATTTTGATCGAATTTCATCCAAAATTATGAGATTTCATTGAAATTTCAGATTTCACCCACCTCCAAGATTTCTACCGAAAATGAAATTTCAAACCTTGGTTTCAGTCCTGGCTATGCGTTTTTTGTAAGCCAGCTCATGATTTTTTGCAAAATTTAATTGGGTTGTTAAATCATCCTGCATCACCCATGCTTCCCCAATGACTTTCGGCCAAGCTTCTCACTCATCCGGACTTTCTTGAACCGTTATCGCTTGCAAAGAGCCTAAGTCACTTGGCGCGCCACGTGTTCTTGACCACTTCACCGTGACGGCACTGGTTTCCTTTACTGTTCTGAACCTCAACTCCTCCCTAAGTTTAGTCCCGGTCCATGCTGTTGCCCGCCATATCTATCATCAACACTTCACACTCTAGCTCCTTGTCTTCCTGGCTACCCAGCCTCAATCATCTTCCAGCGTCCCTTGACTTTCTGGACCTTAGCTCTCTTAGCCTAATCCCAGTCTCCTCTGCCTCACCATGATCTAGTACTGAAATCTTGCAACCACACAGACAAGCAAACCATCACGTAGCACTGTTCACAATATATGCAATTACCAGTTGCATAAACGAAACAAACATCCAACTCGCTAGAAAATCGGCACTACCGCCACCCAGGGCCGGTAGTACCGCAAGTTCAATACTACCGCTCCTGCTTAATCGGTAGTACCGATCATCCTTAGAAACCCCGAGATATCCCTCTCTGAAAAATGATTACTACCTACTCGAGGCTGGTAGTACCACACCCCTGGTACAACCACCCCTAGGGTCGGTTGTGCCGCTCTAGACAAACTTAGAGAAACATCTCTTTGTAAAAAGGCTACCGCACTCACAACTGAAAGTTCAAGCTCCATTAGTTTGGTTTTGGTGTTAATGACAAATCTAATACTCAGACTAACTCTTTGGATAATCATAATATTGATTAATCTCAGTTGTTAATTAATGGCACATCTTTTTATAAGACTAACTCTTTTGTTGAGCTTTATTCTTATTAGTCTCAAATTTGGATGAAAAAGGGAAAACCCAAGTTATACACTCGTATTCACTCTATTATCTTAATGCATACTTAGGATTGAAGTAAAATGATGAACTCTTCTATTGATTATATATTTAAGATGTGCTTTATGTTTCAAATTTCATACATGATATGAATGCATACATCTAGGGGAGTTCATAATTTAACTTAATGTTTTAATAGTATTGATCTATGTCTTCTTGCCAAATAATATAAAGGATGAAGACTTTGAAACAACCTTTTGAGTATATATAACTTGTGTAGTTGCAAGTATACTCAGGTTAATATAGGATAAACTCAAATGCTATATAAGAATGATTATGTGCATATTGATTCCAAAGTTTAATTATTTATATGCACATATTCAATGGCGTTTATTTTATAGTTGATAGACTAAAATGTATTGATCCCTTTCCACCACTTCATATAATATTTGGATCATTGCTTTCCATCAAATTGAGTATATGAAACTTGTGTAGTTATATATACTCATATCAATTTAAATAAAATTTAAATTGAGTTCGGTTGTCTTTCAATCAATCAAAGAACGCTTCATCATGTGTTGATAGTATTCTTTGTTGATTAAGGACAAATGAAAAGTTCTTGAGTATAATGAAGCATCAGTTGCATCAAAGTACTTAAGACACAATTAATCGTTCAAATTGACTTGGGTTGTGCTCAATCGATCTTGGGGGCTCCCATTATGTGTGATGAAGTGCAAGTGATGATTGAGACAACCGTATTTGGACTAACAATCTTTCATGAGTTGTGAAGTAGGTTGAGTACAAGAAAATAAAAAATTAGGAACAAGAAGTCATCATGTGTTGATGAGCTTTAAGAGGTTATCCCGAAGTGAAGAAGAAGAGAGTGAGTTCATCATGTGTTGATGAATAAGAAGAGAGAACATGGCTTGGAGAGAAGATAATGGAAATCATAAAAAGCTCCAAGTGGGATTGCTAGAGGCAAAGGTATAACTAGCTAGGGCTAAGGATGTGTTTCTAGTCTTTTACCGGTCTCGGTGTTTGAATGGGAGACCGGGTTGCTAGTATAGGTTGCCGTACTATTAAGAGGGGATGAATCATTTAGCTTGAGCTTCATCATATGTTGATGAACTCAATCCGGTTCACTCTAGCTCACCCTCTTATTTGGTTTTTACGTAAACTAAGTATTTGCATGTGTTGCAAATAAGGGAGCTCATGCTTGCTTCTTATTGAATCTTAATCGATTTGGTTTTTACATGGAGCTATGGATTTGTATGTGTTGCAAAAGGGAGATAGCTCATGTAATTTGGCTTATGTGGTTTTTGCATGGAGCGAATATTTGCAAATGTGTTTTGCAAATAGTGGTAGCTCATGCTTGATTTTGTTTAGCAAATATGTTTTGCAAAATATTGGTATTCATGCATTTGACCTTGGAGAATGTGATTAGCATTTGCAAATGTGTTTTGCAAAGTGTCGTGATCATTCGTTGATCATCACATAGCTCAAGAATTGATGTTGTTGGTTTTTGTTTGAAATTTGAAAAGAAGATTTCGGTGTGAAATCTTGCTTTTGATCTGTGACAGGCACTACCGCCGTGGTGAGGCTGGTACTACCGAAGTCCGGTAGCACCGCTCTTGAGTGCGGTAATTATTTTCCAGAGAATGTGTTTCTTGGAAAATTCCTCAGACCGGCACTACCGTTGTGTTAAAGCCGGTACTACCGCAGGTCCGGTAGTACCATGGCACTTGCGAGGTAGTTATTTTACAGAAGTATGTTTTTCTTTGAGTTTGAATTCTGGCACTACCGTGGTTCAAAGGCCGGTACTACCGTTAGTACGGTAGTAGCGCTATTTAGTTGCCAGTACATATTCTCGAGAGAATGTAATCATTGGAGCCTTTGTTTTTGTGATATTTAAAAATATCTATGGTTTCTTAAATCTGGAAAATGGGTGAAGATTGTAGCCCTCTTGACAAGCTTCGCATAGAGCCCAAGATCACCTAAATCGGAGTTCGGAGTAAAAAGTTATGACTGTTTTACTTGCTGAAACAGTGGTACTACCGTGATTTACACAGTGGTAGTGCCGATTTTCGGTACTACCAAATTTTACATGGCGGTAGTACCGCCCCAGCGGTACAGAAGGCCGGTAGTTATTTTTCAGAACCGTGTTTTTGAGTTTCTATGGCGAAAAATGTCGGTACTATCGGGATTGACATGGCGGTAGTACCGAGGGTACTATAGTAATGGCTATTTTCAGTGTATTTAGTGCCCAGAACTATCCGTTAGGGTTGAGGCCGGTACTACCGTCCTTTACATGGCGGTAGTACCAGAAATTACTGATTTTTGGGTATTTTACCCCCAACGGCTAGTATTCTTGAGGGGCTATAAAAGAGGGCGAGCTAGGAGGATTTTGCAACTGCTCTAACATCCATTTGAGGCATAAACTTGATAGCAAAACTTCTAGAGCTCATGGAACCATGTTTGAGTGATTTGAGAAGCTTTTGAGCTAGAGTTTCTTGTGTAGAATCTCTTTGGTGTTGATTGCATTCTCTTGAGCTAGTGTGAGCCTCTCCTCTACATTGTGCATGTGTTGCACCTTGTGAGTAAAGAGAGAAGGCCTCTAGTTGCATGTGTTGCATGTAGAGATGGATTGAGCATCATTGTGCATGTGTTGCACTTGGTGAGGATCAAGCAAGGGGCTTGACCTATCCTCTTGGTGTTTGCCGACACCTAGACGGCGTGGAGGCATCGTGGTCCGGTGATCTTCTCAAGAAGGTTGTGAGAAGGCCTGGTAAGTTGTGAAGGTTGGAGCTCACCTATCCGGAGAGGGAAAGAGCTACCACTAGTTGAATCGAGGCGGGTTCTCAATTCGTGGAGCCGGTCCAAAGCGGTTTAGGCTTTCCTTAATATGGATTTGGAGAGACCGGCAAGTCTCCGAACACCACGGTAAAAAGTATCGTGTCTCCTTGTGCATGCTTTCAATTCTCTATTTACATTGTTGTAATTTATATTCCTAGAAGTAAATTGCTTGTTTGTCTTTAGGATTGCAATTTATTGTTAGAGACATAATTAATTAGTGCACTTAATGAGCCTAGTTGATTTAGGCTTTAATTTGTTAAAACCTTAGTTTATTGCTTTCACATATTTATCATTTAGGTTTTGACATAAGGGTACTTAGGTGAGAATTTAATTTATAGTAGAAGTAATTTTTATAGCCGCCTATTCACCCCCCTCTAGTCGGCATCCTCGATCTTACAACAGCTAGTAGTACCGCGGGGCTAGCATTACCGCCATCCTAGGCCGGTAGTGCCACCTGGTCGGCACTACCACCACTATAAAGCTAGTACGCCGTCCAACACTAACAGCACCTCAAATTGTTTAAAATTTAAAATAAACTCAAACTCGAGCACCACATACTCAAACATAGTCAATAATTCATCACAAACATAGATAGACCTCCACATAGTCTTTCAATCTCCCTCTTATGAGTATATTGACAAAAACTAACAGGCACAAATTTGAGTTTGAAGGTAAAAGAAGAAAGCAATTTGATTACAAAACCTCACTTGGTCTAGAGCAAGAGAAATATGGACCATGACCAAGTTGGCAAGAAAATTTTTAGAACAAACAAAAAACGAACAAATTTTTCACACAAGCTCTAAAAATCCAAGAAATCTCCCAAAAGCTCAATTTTGCTTATGATCCTATATAAGAGCAAATTTTCACCATGATCATATGAACCAAGATGCATTCACATTTCTCCCCCTTTGACAATACCTTTTTCATATTTTCTCCCCCGTTTTGTCTATATAGGCATCAAGAGAGCATTTTCTCCCCCTTTCATCATGTATACATGAAATACATCCTAAAAGAGCTTTAAAAATTATTCAAGTGGCCACAAAGATAAAGTGACACCAAGGTACTCCAGTTCAGAGTATGCTAATCTAAGACATGTCCAAGTGCAAATTGTAATATCCTTACTAGCAAACACAAATAAGACTGTTATTTTTGCATGATTTGAACGAGTGCAACACTTAGCATAATCTTCAAACTAGAAACATAGTCATACAATTGATCAAATAGATAATCTAGAGTTCAACCTAGTCAACACTTTAGGGAAGCGAGACGTGCATAAAAGATCATTCGTGCTCAATCATGTTTAATGCAAATTTTTTGATTTTAACGCACACAATGGGGTGTGAAGAAATTATCATAGCAAAGAGCATCCCTGACTAGGAGCCATCGACAAAGGTGTCCTAGGCTTCATGCTCTTTCACACACCCAATGAGGTTTGGATAGCTTATCCTAGCAAAGCACATCTCTGACTACGAGCCATTGACAAAAGCCTCCTAGGTTTCACTCTCTTCCTTATTTTATTTGTATTTGCATTTTTTATTTTTATTGACTCATGGCATAGTCGACCATCTTAATAAAAACTCATAAAAGAATGATCTTGATCATACATAATACATTCCAAGTTCATCCCAAGTGCAATGTGAAGCAGTCTCATGAATGTAAAGTGTTGAGTTCAATAGTAGCACACACAAGTTAGTTTTGATCTTTTTAGCACTTTAGATTCATGAGCAACTAAAGGATTCTAGTAGAAATTCAAAATTTCTCAAAGCATGATATAAGCATCTAGTGAAGAAATATAGCAAGTAGAAGCTACAGTTTTCATCAAGTTTTTTTCGTTAAAGCTCAATTTTTATTTTTAGCAAACTTAGCATGATGAAGCAAAATAAACTTAGACATGGCTAAGCTAGCAATGATTTCAGAAGAGTAGCAAGGTGCATAGCATGATTGACAGCTCATTTGCATAATAGACAAAGCTCATTAAAATAGAAAATGAAGTCTATATGCAATGC
Organism: Otatea glauca; assembly: GCA_036346275.1. Taxonomy (NCBI): domain Eukaryota; kingdom Viridiplantae; phylum Streptophyta; class Magnoliopsida; order Poales; family Poaceae; genus Otatea; species Otatea glauca. Next base: position 20,732,613 of record CM070732.1, on the reverse strand, counting down.
ATAAATAGCATCTAAAACTCCCTCTTAACAAAAGAATCAATTTTAAGCATAAATTCTGGTTCAAGTTGAGTTATTAGTAGAATTAAATTTAGAAAACTTCTAAATGAACTCCACAGAAACCAGAAATACAGAATAAGGAAAGAAAGCCGAGAAACTACAAGCTGGGTGGCTATAGAGCATAGAAAAGATGATAGAGAACACTGTGGCTCATACTTGCTCTCATCTTCCCCATATGACTAACATAGAAAAGCTGACTCAACATACCCTAGCTAGGGAGTACACATAGACCTTGTCTAACTAAGGGGCCCAACACCTGCTAACCTACAAGACTGTGAGGGAATTCAACCTAGAGAGAAAAGAGAACAACTAATTAAACATAATAGCAACCTATAGCATAAAATGAGAGGTCCATACAAAGCATACTAGAAGTCTAAGTGAAGTGAACTTAGAACTATAAAAGCAAAACCCAAAAACACCCAAAACATACAAAGAAAAGGAAATATTGGAAGCAAATATATAATACATAATAAACCAAACCAGCACCCCCTCAAGAAATGTCGTAAAGGCACACGACTCTAAGCTCTCCCCTTAAGACAACAAATCTAGAGCTATCCAAAGGCTTGGTAAGAATATCGGCAATCTGATGGTTACTCTCTACAAACTGGAGACTATATCACTCTTATCCACATGGTCTCTAAGGAAATGATATTTAATATCTATATACTTGGTCCTAGAATGCTGCACTGGGTTCTTAGCAATGTGAATAGCAGAAGTGTTATCACAAAAAAGTGAAACACTATCAATGGCTAAACCAAAGTCCCACAAAGTCGATCTCATCCAAAGTAACTGACTACAGTAACTAGCTTCTGCCACGTACTCGGCCTCAGCGTGGACTGTGTAACTTCGAACTACTTCCTAGATGACCAAGAAACAAGAGAAGTTCCAATGAATTGACAAGTGTCAGAAGTGCTCTTTCTATCTATTCTACAGCTAGCAAAATACGCATCTCAAAAGGTTCTAAGAGACAGACAAGAAGAGGAAGAGTAACAAATACCATAGTCAAGTGTAGCTCAAAGGTACCTGAAGATGTGCTTCACCGCTTGTCGGTGAGAGGCGTGAGAACAGGTCTAAAATCGAGCACACAGATACAAAGCAAAGTGTATTTCCGGACTTAAGGCAGTGAGGTACAGGAGAGAGTCGATCATGCTTTGAAACTCCTTCTGATCAACTGGTTCACCATCCACATCGGGCTCAAGAATGGTCATGGTGGCCATAGGAGTCATTACCGGCTATCTAACATGTCGAAGCATCTCAGGAGGTCTCTAGTGTACTTACCTCGATGCAAGAAAAAACCCTCCTGAGTCTGCATGATCTAGAAGCCGAGAAAGTAACTCAACTCGCCCATCATACTCATCTCAAACTCTGTGCTCATCACATTTGAAAACTGAGATATAAGAGCATGCGAGGAGCCACCGAAGATAATATCATCCGCATAGATCTGGACAAGGAGAAAATCCGAATCTACGTGTCTAACGAACAAGGTCTTGTCTACCTTACACATCTCAAACCCATGGCTAAGAAGGTAGGATTAAAGCCTCTAATACCAAACTCTAGGGTCCTGCTTAAGTCCATACAAAGCTTTGGAAAGCTTGAAGACATGGTTTGGGTATTTATGGTTCTCAAATTCTGCCTCTTATACCAAGCTCTAGGGGCTTGATTAAGTCCACACAAAGCTTTGGAAAGCTTGAAGACATGGTTTTGGTACTTGAAATTCTCGAATTCTCGAGGCTGCCTCATATAAACCTCTTTCTCAATATACCCATTAAGGAATGCACTCTTGACATCCATCTGATATAGCTTGAAGCCCTTAGACGCTGAAAATAAAAGCAAGATCCTAATAGCCTCTAGTCTAGCTACAGGGGCAAAGTTCTCCTTGAAGGCAAGGCCCTTAACCTGAAAGAAGCCCTATGCAACTATCACAGCCTTGTTCCTAGTGATCACCCCATCCTCACTTTGCTTGTTCTTGAACACCCATTTGGTCCTAATGACATTATGATCATATGGGGCTCAACAAGCTATCAGAACTTATTTCTCTCCAATTCCTCATGCATTGTATTGATCTAGGACTCATCGGATAATACATGAGAAACATCCTTCGACTCAAAAAAACAACGAAAGCAGAATAGAGACAGAACTAACTTTGAGCGAGTGACACGCTCAAATAGATCGGCAATCATCTGATCAGACAGATAACACCACTAAACGTGGCGAGGAGATCCAAAAATAGAAGTGGCCTCTCCCTCGTGAACAAAAGAAATAGGTGCAGAGCCATTAGCTGCAAGAGAGTCTGAAGGTAAGGGCTAGCCCACTGAGTTGTTGTAACACCCTAAAATTTTCTCTAATTTAAATTTTGGAGTATTTTTTATTTTTAAGAATTTTTGGGAATTTATTGAAATTTATTTGGATTTATTCAAAAATGGCCTTTCTTGAAATCAATTAAATAATGGAAAATTTTATGTAAATATTTATTGAAAATATTTTATTTGAGTTCAAAATGTCTCAAAGTATTTTCTAGAATTTTTCTGGATTTTTCCAGGTATTTTTTCTATTTATTTTGGCTTTGTTTATTTATATGATTTATTTTTAATCAGAAATATTTTAAAAATTGGAAGAATAGTACTGGGCCAGCCAAGCACTGTGCTTTGCCAGGCCCAGTTCGTCAAAACCCTAGCGCCGCCCTAGCCCGAGCCGTTCGATCTTGATGGAACGCTTGCGAGTGTGCCGCGTCGCCCGCGAATGTGCGCCATCGGATCGTCGCTGCTTGAACGGCCGTGATGGAGCCACGTCGGTCCGACCGGGCGTAATCGCTGGAGTTAACGCCGCCGAGCGTTTCCGCTTGTTTCGCCGCCTGCAGCGCGCACGTCGAGGCTCCTTTTAAAGTGTCGGTTGTTGCGCCTTGTAGAGCTCTTTTCGTCGCTCCTTTTAGACTCCTTGCACGCACGCCGAGACCTTCTCTAGCACCCGTGCGAGCTAGCCGTAGTTGCTTCCTCTCGCCGCCATAGTTTTTGCTTCCTCCCGTCGTCGTCCGAGCTGTTCCGCCGTGCTCCGACCCCGTCCCGAGTTCGCCAAAGGAAGTTGCGTCGTTTGGACCACTTCTTCACGTCGGAGAACCGCTGGAGCTCCATCGACCGCGTCGTCTTCCTCAGCTCCGGCAGCCATCTCTTCTGCGTCATCGCCGACCTTCGCAAGCTCCGTCGACCATTCGATCGCCATCCAACCGTTGCGGTACTCCACATAGCCCTTATCTGTTTACGTTTGGATTAGATCGTAACCGTTATATCTGTGATGTGCGGCGTAGATGAGATCTTGATATTAGGTCTTTTAGTAGATCTCAGCCGTTGGATCGTGAGTGTACGCATGAGATTGCGCCGCGTAGTTAAGATGAACAGTAAACCGCTCCGGTAACCTGCGTCGTTGGATCGGATCTGAATGGTTGAGTTCAGATCTGGTTTTGTCCTAAGGATCCACGCCGTTCAGATTTGAACGTACGGCGGTGATGGCGCCGTACCCTTGCCAAATCGCGTGCTGACGCGTGGGTGTTTTGACCGGGGCGGAGACCAGATCCAGTCGTCGATTTCGGGTGCGCCGTCGCGATTGCGCCACGTGTCGCTGAGTAGCCGAGGCGTCGCCAGGCGTGCGTAGGACCTGACCGTTGGATTCGGGCGCACCGTTAGATGCGTGCCGCGTGGCAGTAAGGAAATCGAGGCAACACCGAGCCGAACGTGCGCGTGAGATCTGGCCGCTGAATCCTTTGACGGCCATGATTTCGCCGCGTGGCTAAGATCTGGCTGTAGGTTGAGCGATGGCCGAGATAGTGTCACGTGTTCGTGCACGAATCTCGGCGATCGCCGACGTCGTGCGGTGGTGTCGATCTTGATGTCATCCGGTGAGGGCAGTGCTCGCTTTGTGGACCGAGTCCACCGTGGACCAGAGCCGAGCCGTGGACCGGGTCCATGGACCAGAGCGACGTGGCAGCACCAGAGAGTGCCACGTGTCAGATGATGTCATGCTGACGTCATTTTTCCAGAAAAATATTTTGGCCAAAATTCGTTTCCGTGCTGATGTCATCATGATGCGATGCTGACATCATAAATGCGATTTTTCAGTATAAAGATAATTCGGAAAAATCGGATTTTCTAATTTCTGTATTTTCAGATTTTCTTCAAACTTCAATTGGCTATAACTGTTGCATTTTAACTCGGATATGGGTGATTCAAATTTCTAAAAATTCATAAAATTGTGATCTCTTTAATGGTGAATTTTATTTGAATTTTTAAGATCATTTAGTCTTCTGTATTAGTTATTTATTGCATATATTGTTTGTACGCGTAGACGCAAATTTGCCGGAAGGTTTCGAGGAAGAGTTCGTCGCTCAAGACCGAGCTTCGGAACACGACTAGCAACTCTTTGAAGGCAAGTGATGATTTGATCATTTTGATCCCAGATTTTAAAATGTAATTTATGCTTTGAAATTATGCATGCTAATTTATGTAAAGTGAATTTAAATTAAATTGCGTAATGGAGCTAATCAACCCATATTGTTATGGTCACCATGAAAGTATTATCTGAACGCCCTGAAATCTTTGTCACCGTAAGTTTGATTGTATTAGTTGGATGTTAATATTGTGCCAACACGGGAGACTAGACCGTGATCAGATGCTTAGCCTTGCAACGAATCATGAATGATCTTTCGGGAAAATGCTACAATATTGATTAAAGAAATATTGAATGTATTTTAAAAGTGGTGTGATGATGTCAGATAATGAGATTGAGGTACAGAGACCTGTGTGGTTCCGTACCGATGTTGAGTTATTGCTGGCATGTGTCGCACAATAATCAACTAGGTGGGAAATGATTTAGACTGGGGCAAGTGGCAAGAGGCTGTGTGCCACGTGGGCTTGTGTGGCATTGGGCTGAATAGTGATGTGAGTCTGTGTGCCACATTGGGGCTGTGTGCCACTGTTGAGTGATGGAAGTCTTGCCTTGGTCAGTTAAGGACTTCACCTTGCAAGCCTTTGATCCGAGTCACCCGTACAACCACATGTCTAGTATGGGATGAACCTAGTTGATTAGGGTTCTTATATCTTTCCTCTAATACCTCAGGGTGACAGTACATAGGGGTGTATTTGTACGGGAGAGCGTACCTGTACTACGGCTTGGTGCCCATCCAATGGTGATTGGCCTGTCATATACTTCGGCTCTGTGTGAGGGAAGTGATAGTGAAGGCAATACCAGAGAGGTTCTTTGGTTAAGGTAGAGGTTCCTAAAAGGCTTTGTTACGGACGATCACCTGTGTGGTGAATGGTTGTATCTTGTGAGTAAAGTGTACAACCTCTTCAAAGTGTCAAATCTATTCGAATAGCCGTGTCTGAGGTATTGGACATTGCTCGGGGATTACAGTCAAGGGTTAGATCTTCAGAAATAAAAATGTGGAAACGGTGGCTGTGTGCCAGTGTTAAAAATGAACTGTTAAGGCTGTGTGCCGAGAATCTTCGAAGAAAAATCAATTGATGAAATTAGTATTATTATAACTATTTCATTGCTTTAATTTAAATAAGATACTGCTTTAAAAATGCTATTTGAAGCAAAAAGAACCAATTAAGCCAATCCTTTGGAATAAGCTTTGCATATAGTAATAGCGCTGCATTCTGTGCATTACTTGTTGAGTACCTTGTGTACTCACCCCTCCTTGCTTATCTACCCCAACATCAGTGGAGGAGTCTACACCAGTGTGGGAGGAGGAGTACAATGAGGATCCGAACAATTAGGGGGCAAGCCCAGTCGATTGCCTGTGGCAAGATGAAGGCTTCCACGATATTTATTTTATTCTGCTGCTATTTCCTTTACTCTGAATAATGTAAGCCCTGCGTGGCTGATTTTATGTAAGGAGACCATAAGGTCGTACAACTCAGTTTATATAAATGTTTGCACTATTTATTCTTATATCGCTGTGAATGTCTGTGATGTGCAACCCTGTAAGACTGTGTGTGCTAGCGTGATCCTGGACTAGCACAAAATACACAGAGGGTCCAGATTTGCAGATTCGGGTCCCGACAGAGGTGGTATCAAAGCAGGCTGACAGTAGGTCTTGACCCTAAACTAGATTAGCTGTGTGTGGTGGATAAAACTATTTTCTAAGAATTTAACAACTTGAGCAAGAATATCAATGAAATCTCGACTTATCCTTTCTCTCTTGCTTCATATCTATGCTGAAATCTTATTATTATTATATGTTTAATTTAAACGAGGTTTGTTTTAGCAGATGAGGATGATCCACACCTATGGAGAGCGCACTGGAGGATTCGCCACTGAGTTATGGCGTATGATGCAACTGCTCGTATGTTTCGATAGGCCGCTTTATCTAGGGACCACTATGGTGCGGGCAAGACTTGATATCGCATGGGATGTCAAGATCACTGTTTATGCCCGGGAGAGGACAAGGGCGAGCCATCCTATTTACATCACCACCAAGAGGACTTCTTTTGAGGCCGAGATCCAGGAGACGGCACGTCTTGCGATGCGGCAGATTGCCCGCACTTACTCCGCTGAGTTGGAGGGCACTGTTTTTCGTCAACACCTGCGCCGAGATAATCGCTATGACAGGGTGGAGCTCATGGAGGAGGATGCCACGATCACTCATCTGGCAAGGTATGTCATCACCCAGGAGGACGCCATGGATGAGATAGTCCAGGAGCTGTAGAGGACCCATGACGAGGTCACGGAGGCGAGGACTCAACTGCGGGAGGGCTTAGCTCACTCCATGCAGAAGATCCAAGAGCTGGAGATGGCCTTGTATGGACCTGAGCCTGAGCCAGTCCTAGAGTTGCACGATCCAGATCCGAGGAGCAGAGCAGAGGCACCGGTCAGGAGAGCCGCGCGACAGGAGCAGCACCACAGGACCAGCAGAGTCGATGGGGTCGTTTGCACCAGCTGCAGTGGGTCATCAGGACCAGTTCGCCCCGATGCCAGAGCACCCGCCGGTGTATGCTCCGGGGGAGCCGCAACCGGGTTGGCTCGATGAGTGATCGAGTCTAGTTAGGTGTAGTGTCGAGATTCGAGTGTTTGAGTCGCGTCTTTTGTTTCAGAGTCACCATTAGGTGTGAGTCGTTGTGGAGTCCTATGTTTGTTTACTTGTTTTTGTTTGTGAGTGTCTAGTATGTGTTGCATGGCCCTTAGGCACTTGTGAGCAACCATACTATTTTATATTAATAAAATTGTTAAATAATTTAAGTTACACCTGTTTCCCCCGCATAAGTTCTTTTACTTGTCTATGCTTTCTTCTTTTCTTAACCTTGGAAGTTTGCAACAGATGGTGAGGACTCGCGGAAACACTGGAGCTAGCGGAAGTGGAGCTAATCAGGCTGACAACCAGAATGGGGAACCAATTCCTCAACCACCGCAAGTTGATATGCAGAATCTGGGAGCCTTTCTTGCTGCCCAAACTCAACTCATGAACACGATGGTGCAGACCATGCAGCAGATCTCCAATCAAGCTGCTGCGATTGTTCAACCTGGGGGTAACCATGGACCACACCCCTATTCAAGGTTGTTGGAGTTTAAGCGAACTCATCCGTCCACCTTCTCAGGCAACGCCAATCCGATGGAAGCAGACGATTGGCTAAGGACAATCGAAAGGAAGCTGCACATTACCCAGTGTGTAGGACATGAGAGGGTGCTCTATGCCTCTCATCAACTAGAAGGAACTGTCGCAGAGTGGTGGGAAAACTTCTGCGCAGCTCATGAAGACCCACAGAGTATTACATGGGAGGAATTCACCTCAGCTTTCCGCCAATACCATGTACCGGAGGGTATCATGGATCTCAAGAAGGAGGAATTCCGGAATCTCAAGCAGGGTGGCCAGTCAGTGGCCGACTACTTGAATAAGTTTACCTAGCTGGCATGCTACGCACCAGAAGATGTAGCTACGGACAAGGCCAAACAATCCCGCTTCTTGAAGGGATTGAATGCAGGGTTACAAGTGGGACTGATCACCCACACATTTCTAGACTTTCAAGAGCTGGTTAACAAGGCTCTTATTCTGGAGGACAAGCACCGAGAATTGGATGACAACCGGAAGCGCAGAATGGCGCAACAAGGAGGACGTCCGGGCCAGCAGAGGCAGAGGATGGCATCCCAACAGTTCATCCGGTTCCAACCCAGAGGCAGTGACAGGGCACCACTGCCGACAAATCGTAAAGTGGGCGAATGCCTGCACTCGGCCGTAATCGTGGTACGATCGAGGAACCTCACAGGCAGCGGGAAGACGTTGTTATCACTGCAACGAATTGGGGCACTTCACCAACAATTGCCCGAAGAAGGGAGGTGTCACCCCGGTTCGATTTAACCTGGGGAATACGCCTACAAGGAATCCTACACCAACTGTGTACCGCAGAGCATCGACATCAACAACTCCATCTCAAGGAACTGCATGAGGCCGAGTCAACCACATTACAGCAGATGAAGTCCAGAACGCCTCAGACGTTGTACTGGGTAAGTTCCTAGAAACTCAGTACCAGCTACTGTTTTATTTGACTCCAGAGCATCACATTCATTTGTGTCTCAAGATTTTGCTGTTCGCAACAATTTGGATATTGTGGAACTTAAGTGTGTACTTGTAGTCCAATCCCCTGGATCAGAAGTCCGATCCAATGTAGGATGTCATGGGGTGAGACTAATAATTAATGGAATAGAGTTCCTAGCGAACTTAATTATATTGAATACCCAAACCCTGGATGTTATCCTGGGAATGGATTGGTTAACCAAACACTAGGTAGTGCTGGACTGCGGAAAAAGAGTTATATCAATCGAGAGCCCAGAAGGAAGAAGGGTTGAGTTTGAAGCAAAAGCAGTACGAGATGGACAATTAATGGTCAACAGCATGTAGACCGTCAGCTTGGAGAAAGTTTCCATAATCAATGAATATCTGGATGTTTTCCCGGAGGATCTACCTGGAATGCCGCCGGAAAGAGATATCGAGTTCGTGATAGAGCTTGTTCCAGGGACAGCTCCAATAGCTAAGAGACCTACAGGATGTCCACGAAGGAATTAGTGGAAATGAAGAAGCAAATTGAAGAGCTGCTGGAAAAAGGATTCATAAGACCTAGTTCATCGCCATGGGGAGCACCTGTCTTGTTCGTCAAGAAGAAGGACGGGAGTTTTAGGATGTGTATAGACTATCGTGCACTCAATGATGTGACGATAAAGAATAAGTATCCGCTACCCAGGATCGATGATCTATTCGATCGGTTGAGAGGAGCAGGAGTCTTTTCCAAGATTGATCTCCGATCGGGATACCATCAACTGAAGATCCGATCAGAGGATATTCCAAAAATTGCATTTTCGTCAAGATATGGACATTACGAGTTTACAGTGATGTCCTTTGGAAGAAATGTGATTTCTGGAAGAATAAGGTTGAATTTCTTGGACACATAATGACTGCAGAAGGAGTTGCGGTAGATCTAAAGAAAGTGGAGAAAGTTTTGCATTGGGAGCAACCGAAGACGGTAACCCAAATCCGTAGTTTCCTTGGGATGGCGGGATATTACCGTCGTTTCATCGAAGGATTCTCCACGATTGCGAGACCCCTTACGCAATTGTTGAAAAAGGAAAAGAAATTCTTATGGACACCTGAGTGTGAGAAGAGTTTTCAGGAGTTGAAGAAAAGGTTAACATCAGCACCTATATTAGTTTTACCCGACGTTCATCAAGGCTTTGACATGTATTGTGATGCCACGCGTCAGGGATTGGGATTCGTGTTAATGCAAAACCGAAAGGTAATAGCATATGCATCAAGGCAATTGAGGCCACATGAGGAGAACTATCCGACTCATGATTTGGAATTAGCTGGCGTAGTGCATGCCCTAAAAATATGGCGTCACCATCTCATCGGAAACAGATGTGAAGTGTATATTGATCATAAAAGTCTTAAGTATATCTTCACGCAAGTTGACCTAAATATGAGGCAAAGAAGATGGCTAGAACTAATCAAGGACTACAATGTTGGAATTCATTACCACCCGGGTAAAGCCAATGTTGTGGCCGATGCCTTGAGCCGGAAGAGCCACAGTGTAAATATGCTGTTAGAACCAAGTCAGACCGAGTTGTGTAAGGATTTCCAGAAGCTAGGATTGGAAGTGGTACCAGAAGAATTTTTGGCTACCTTGGAAGTAAAACCTACCCTGGAAAATCAGATCAGGGAAGGGCAGAAGGATGACGACAAAATCAAGAGAATTAAGGACAAGATGAATGCAAGCAAGGCAAAGGATTTCAAACTGGATGAGCAGGATACTATGTGTTTTAAAGGCGCATTTGTGTGCCGAATAAGAAAGAGCTAAAGCAGCTAATTTTGGAGGAAGCCCATGACTCCAAATACTCAATTCATCCAGGAAGTGCAAAAATGTATCAGGATTTAAAAGAAAGATTTTGGTGGCCAAGCATGAAGCGAGAAGTTGCCGAATATGTTGCATTATGTGACATATGCCAAAGAGTCAAAGCTATGCATCAGAGGCCAACAGGATTATTGCAGCCCCTAAAGATACCTGAATGGAAATGGGAAGAGATCGGTATGGATTTCATAACCGGTTTACCCAGGACTCGGAATGGATATGACTCTATATGGGTTATAGTGGATCGTTTAACCAAGGTTGCACATTTTGTACCTGTGAAGACCACTTACTCGGGCGATAAGTTAGCAGAACTCTATATGTCAAGAATTGTTTGCTTGCATGGAGTGCCGAGGAAGATAGTATCGGATAGAGGTACCCAGTTTACCTCAAAGTTTTGGGGAAAGCTGCATGAAGCCATGGGAACTCGTCGAACTTTCAAGACAAAGATACCATCCAAGACGGATGGTCAAACCGAGAGAGTTAACGAGATCATTGGAAGATATGCCGAGAGCATGTGCTTTAGCATATTCTACTTCATGGGACAAGTGTTTGCCTTATCTTTGAGTTCAGCTACAATATGATTATCAAGCGAGTTTCTGATTGTCTCCATTTGAAGCTCTGTTTGGTCGATCCTGTCGAACACCCTTGAATTGGAATGAGACTGGGGAACGGCATGTTTTTGGACTGGATATTCTTCAACAAGCGGAAGAACAGATCGCTATGATCAGAGAAAGATTAAAGATTGCACTATCAAGGCAAAAGAGTTATGCCGACAATCATCGCAGAGAATTGAGCTTTGAACCTGAAGATTATGTATACCTTAGAGTTACACCACTCAAGGGAGTTAGGAGGTTTCATGCAAAAGGGAAGCTTGCACCCAGATATGTCGGACCATTCAAGATCTTGAGCTGTAGAAGTGAAGTTGCGTACCAGTTGGAGTTGCCACAGTCCTTGGCAGGAGTGCATGATGTATTCCATGTGTCTCAATTGAAGAAGTGTCTCCGAGTACTAGAGGAGCAAACACCTTTGGAGGCAATCGAGCTGCAAGAAGATTTAACCTATAAAGAGCATCCCGTGAAGATTCTAGATACGATGGACAGAAAAACGAGGAACAAGTCTACACGCTTTTGCAGAGTCCAGTGGAGCAACCACTCGGAAAGTGAAGCAACCTGGGAACGTGAAGAAGATCTGAAAAAGGAGTTCCCTAACCTATTTCTATAGACAGCCCTGAATCTCGGGGAAGAGATTCTGTTAAGGGGGGAGGTTTGTAACACCCTAAAATTTGCTCTATTTTAAATTTTGGAGTATTTTTTATTTTTGAGAAATTTTGGGAATTTATTGAAATTTATTTCGATTTATTCAAATATGGCCTTTCTTGAAATCAATTAAATAATGGAAAATTTTATGTAAAGTTTTATTGAAAATATTTTATTTGAGTTCCAAATGTCTCAAAGTATTTTCTAGATTTTTCCAGGTATTTTTGCTATTTATTTTGGCTTTGTTTATTTATCTGATTTATTTTTAATCAGAAATGTTTTAAAAATCGGAAGAATAGTACTGGGTCGGCCCAGCACTGTTCTTAGCCCGACCCAGTTCGCCAAAACCCTAGTGCCGCCCCAGCCCAAGCCGTTCGATCTTGATGGAACGCTTGCGAGTGTGCCGCGTCGCCCGCGAACGTGCGCCATCGGATCGTCGCTGCTTGAACGGCCGTGATGGAGCCACATCGGTCCGACCGGGCATAATCGCCGGAGATAATGCCGCCGAGCGTTTCCGCTTGTTTCGCCGCCTGCAGCGCGCACGTCGAGGCTCCTTTTAAAGTGTCGGTTGCTGCGCCGTGTAGAGCTCTTCTCGCCGCTCCTTGACGCACGCCGAGACCTTCTCTAGCGCCCGTGTGAGCTCGCCGTAGTTGCTTCCTCTCATCGCCGTAGTTTTTGCTTCCTCCCGCCGTCGTCCGAGCTGTTCCGCCGTGCTCCAACCCCGTCCCGAGTTCGCCAAAGGAAGCCGCGCCGTTTGGACCACTTCTTCACGTCGGAGAACCACCAGAGCTCCATCGACCGCGTCGTCTTCCCTAGCTCCGACAGCCTTCTCTTCTGCGCCGTCGCCGACCTTCGCAAGCTCCGTCGACCGTTCGATCGTCATCCAACCGTTGCGGTACGTCCACATAGCCCTTCTCTGTTTACGTTTGGATTAGATCGTAACCGTTAGATCTGTGATGTGCGGCGTAGATTAGATCTGGATATTAGGTCTTTTAGTAGATCTCAACGGTTGGATCGTTAGTGTACGCGTGAGATTGCGCCGCGTAGTTAAGATAAACAGTAAACCGCTTCGGTAACCTACGCCGTTGGATCGGATATGAACGGTTGAGTTCAGATCTGGTTTTGCCCTAAGGATCCGAGCCATTCAGATTTGAACGTGCGGCGGTGATGGCGCCATAACCTCGCCAAATCGCGTGCTGACGCGTGGGCATTTTGACCGGGGAGGAGACTAGATCCAGCCGTCGATTTTGGGTGCGCCGTCGCGATTGCACCACGTGTCGCTGAGTAGCCGAGGCGTCGCCATGCATGCATAGGACCAGACCGTTGGATTCGGGCGCACCATCAGATGCGTGACGCGTGGCAGCGCGGAATCAAGGCACCACCGAGCTGATCGTGTGCGTGAGATCTGGCCGTTGAATCCTTTGACGGCCACGATTTCGCCGCGTGGCTAAGATCTGGGCGTAGGTTGAGCGATGGCCGAGATAGTGTCACGTGTTCGTGCACGAAACTCGAGGCAGTCGGCTGACGTCAGCGGTGACATCAGTGCTGACGTCATCTGGTGGGGGCCAGGTGCTCTGTTTCGTGGACCGAGTCCACCTTGGACCAGAGCCGAGCCGTGGACTGGGTTCATGGACTAGAGCGACGTGGCAGCACCAGAGAGTATCACGTGTCAGATGACGTCATGCTGATGTCATTTTTCCAGAAAAATATTATGGCCAAAATTCTTTTCTGTGCTGACGTCATCATGATGCGATGCTGATGTTATAAATGCGATTTTTCAGTATAAAGATAATTCGGAAAAATCGGATTTTCTAATTTCTGTATTTTCAGATTTTATTCAAACTTCAAATGGCTATAACTTTTGAATTTTTACTCGGATTTGGGTGACTCAAATTTCTAAAAATTCATAAAATTGTGATCTCTTTAATGCTGAATTTTATTTGAATTTTTAAGGTCATTTAGTCTTTTGTATTAGTTATTTATTTCATATATTGTTTGTACGCGTAGACGCAAATTTGCCGGAAGGTTTCGAGGAAGGGTTCGTCGCTCAAGACCAAGCTTCGGAACACGACTAGCAACACTTTGATGGCAAGTGATGCTTTGATCATTTTGATCCCATATTTTAAAATGTAATTTATGCTTCGAAATTATGCATGCTAATTTATGTAAAGTGAATTTAAATTAAATTGGGTAATGTAGCTAATCAACCCATATTGTTATGGTCACCATGAAAGTATTATCTGTACGCCCTGAAATCTTTGTCACCCTAAGTTTGATTGTATTAGTCGGATGTTAATATTGTGCCAACACGGGAGGCTACACCGTGAGTAGATGCTTAGCCTTGCAACGAATCATGAATGATCTTTCGGGAAAATGCTACAATATTGATTAAAGAAATATTGAATGTATTTTGAAAGTGGTGTGATGATGCCACATAATGATATTGAGGTACAGAGACCTGTGTGGTTCTGTACCGATGTTGAGTTATTGCTGGCATGTGTTGCACAATAATCAACTGGGTGGGAAATGATTTAGACTGAGGCAAGTGTCAAGAGACTGTGTGCCAGGTGGGCCTGTGTGGCATTGGGCTGAAGAGTGATGTGAGTCTGTGTGCCAAATTGGGGCTGTGTGCCACTGTTGAGTGATGGAAGTCTTGCCTTGGTCAGTTAAGGACTTCGCCTTACAAGCCTTTGATCTGAGTCACCCGTACAACCACATGTCTGGTATGGGACGGATCTAGTTGATTAGGGTTCTTATATCTTTCCTCTGATACTCGGGGTGACAAGACATGTGGGTGTATTCATGACGGGAGCGTACGTGCTACGGCTTGGTACCCATCCAACAGTGATTGGCCTGTCATATACTTCGGCTCTGTGTGAGGGAAGTGGTAGTGAAGGCAATACCGGAGAAGTTCTTTGGTTAAGGTAGAGGTTCCTGAAAGGCTTTGTTACGGACGATCACCTGTGTGGTGAATGGCTGTATCTTGTGGGTAAAGTGTACAACCTCTACATAGTGTCAAATCTATTCAAATAGCCGTGTCCGCGGTATTGGACATTGCTCGGGGATTACAGTCAAGGGTTAGATCTTCAGAAATAAAAATGTGGAAACGGTGGCTGTGTGCCAGTGTTAAAAATGAACTGTTAAGGCTCTGTGCCAAGAATCTTCGAAGAAAAATCAATTGAAGAAATTAGTATTATTATAATTGTTTCACTGCTTTAATCTAAATAAGATACCACTTTAAAAATGTTGTTTGAAGCAAAAAGAACCAATTAAGCCAATCCTTTGGAATAAGCTTTGCATATAGTAATAGCGTTGCATTTGTGCATTACTTGTTGTGTACCTTGTGTACTCACCCCTCCTTGCTTATCAACCCCAACATCAGTGGAGGAGTCTACACCAGCGTGGGAGGAGGAGTACAATGAGGATCCGGACAATTAGGGGGTAAGCCCAGTCGGTTGCCTGTGGCAAGATGAAGGCTTCCACGACATTTATTTTATTACGCTGCTATTTCCTTTACTCTGAATAATATGAGCCCTGTGTGGCTGATTTTATGTAAGGAGACCGTAAGGTCGTACAACTCAGTTTATATAAATGTTTGCACTATTTATTCTTATATCGCTATGAATGTCTGTGATGTGCAACCCTGTAAGACTATGTGTGCTAGCGTGATCCTGGACTAGCACAGAATACACAGAGGGTCCGAATTTGCAGATTCGGGTCCCGACAGTTGTAGAGATAGAAACATGAGGCATCTTAGGTGTAGAGGAGACTAGATCAGGTGGAATATTATCATCCCATCATCCTCATCCTCTACAAAGATGGTCTCAGAGAGGGATGAGGAACATGATATATCAGGTCTAGCTCCTAGACTAGCCTCATCAAAAGTCACCTCACATGTCTCTATGATCCTATTCATCTCACAACTCTAGACCCTATAGCTACGAGAAGAAATCGAGTAACCTAGAAAGATACTGTTAAAAGAATGTGACTTGAACTTATCTAGATTCCTAGACTTCAAGATAAAATAATTGCAACCAACACACATGAAAATAAGAAACACTAGGCTTTCGCTTATACCACAACTCATAAGAAGTGTGGTACAAATGTGCTCTCAAGAATATTTGATTAGACACATGACAAGCAGTAGCTATAGTCTCAGCCCAAAATTTCCTAAGAGCATTGTACTCATCTAGTATCGTCTTGACCATCTCAACCAAGGTCATGTTCTTCCTTTCCACTACACCATTTTGCATAAGGACATATGGAGAGGCAAACTGATGCTCTAAGACTGACTCCTCATAGAAACTTTCAAAGTAGGAGTTCTTGAACTCTGTGCTATTGTCATTGCGTATAGCTTGTAAGGCACATGGGATCACAATGGACAACCAACGGACCAAACCCCTAAAAAGGGTAAAAGACTCATCCTTTAAGGCTACGAAAAATACCCAAGAATACCTTGAAAAATCATCGACAATAAAAAGAATATACCACTTCTCACCAGCTAACTGCACTCTAGCTGGACCACTTCTCATCAGCTATCACAATAGTGATTGGGAGATGAGAAGCAACGACTATCTTGCTATGTCGGTAAGGAGAGCAAACCAAGCTTTTGATCATCTTGAGTTTGGGCAGACCACGAATGAGATCATGACTGCTAACCCAAGTCAAATGCTCAAAACCAATGTGATCAAGTCTCCTATGCTAGAAGGAGAGATCGCGAGGCTCTGATGCAACTAAGCAACGGAGAGACTCACGAGAAGAATCGGCTAAATCAACACGAAAGACTTTCAAATATAGAAATCTTGCAAACTAACCCTCGAATTCTATAGGCATTTTGTTTAAAGCTTATCTCAAAATCGTCATCGATAAGCTGAGAAACTGAACGCAAATTATACTGTAACTTATTAACCAAGGCAACTTCTTTAAGAAAGAATTTTTAATTAATACTCACAAATCCTTTGTGATACGGAAATTAGAAGCTACACCAGAATTAATCTCGATAATTTTAGCAATCATATACCATATCATTGGAAAGATATTGCAGTCTAGTTTCCAACGCTTCAAACCATTAATCGTTTTTACTTTCGAAGCAAAAGTTATGACCATTTAAGTGGAAGCTGCAAAGGCTATTTTGTGGGTGCGCGAAATTAACAGAAGTCTCCTCAAATGCTCCACCAATATGACCTTCCACATACCTTCATTAGTACTTGCATTTATACCTATCTATGAGGGTCGTTCCTAGTATAAATACCACATGTACTCCTCCATTGCAACCAAGTGAAAAAGTGAAAAGTGAAAAATGTTATGAGCAATTTTTAGAATCAGCCACCATCTTCTCCACCAGGGAATAGCTGTATGGAGGGATCCTTATCCACCCTTTGCTCTTGAAAACTTACCTTGTGAGATTACAATGGCGGTCGTTCGACGACAACCTTTCTGTGCTTCCAACTTAGTGCGTGGTTGTGTGGATTGGGAACTTAGAGTGTGGTTAAGTGAATACTTGTCGTAGGTCACTGCATCAGCAGTGGTTGGCCCCAAGATCATCGAGTTGCAATGTTACCTTGGTTGCACATGATTAGCTATCTTCGTTGCATGGTTCCTACTTCGTGAAGATCGGGCACTCCTCTGTATCATCTTGGGTGCCCGATCTTCACGAAGTAGGAACCATGCAATGAAGATAGCTAATCACGTGTATTTTCCTCAATGTTAGCCATATTCGTGGCATTGACGTTCTCATCAGCAGGAACAACATACGGGAGCTTCACCTTCTGCCAGATCATGAAGCTCTATGCAGTGATGTATGACTCTATCCTAGATTTCTAAAAAGGATAATCTACCATAGAGAATATTGGAGGCTTGGTGAAATACTTGTCTATCGCCATGGCTCTTGAGATCGGTCGAGATCTAGAAAGGGCAAAATTGGCTCTAAAACTAATTAAAGGACTAAAAATGGTGATCAGATGGGCGAAATGATCACAAAAGAATTGTTCCCCTAAAGAATCCAACCAAAAACTCACTTGATCAAACACGAGCAAACAAAAGATAGCGGCACTATCGCGCTACAGGGCCGATAATACTGTGATGAACAGTACCCCCTGATACTACCGGGTTATTGTAGTGATAGTGTTGATGAATAGTAAACATAGGGATGAACAGTGAAACCATCACAAATTCAAGATCAAAAATTTGTGCATCTTTTGATCGGCTGATCAAACCCTATGAAACTTTGTAGGCAACTTCCTATGGATGTTAGAAGCCTATTCCAACCTTCAACAGTGCACAAAAACGAGTTCAAGAACAAGAACTTAGCCCTAAGCTTGCTCGTGGGGTTTTGATGATGAAGATGATCTTAGAGAGCCTCCCATATGTTATATCAAGTGAGAACACCTAAGAAAGATCCCTCAAACAAACAGATCAAAATCTACCTCAAGATCTTCCTTCTCAAGCTAAAAACTGGTTTCTTAAAAAAACTTGGATGATCAAGAAGAAGCTTGCCTAGATGATTAAAGAGATGATCTATAGAGGATACATCTACAAATCATACATCCTTGGCAGCACAAGAAATCACAAGAAAAGATCAAGAACAAAGCAAAGAGAAGATCAAAGCTTAAGGCAAAACTTGAACATAAAGAAGATTTGCATTCAGATCGTAAAGAATGTTTACAAAGCTTCTCACCTGAGAGCCAAGCTTCCAAGGAGCACTCACACACCCACACAAGAACACGAAAGTCCTGTGAAAACCCTAATCCTTTTCTAAGCTTAGTGGCTTAGAGCCTCACATCCCACTACATATCCTTATATAGTGGAGGCAACATTAACCCTAAATCCTGGATACACATGTGGATACCATCCATATTTACATGAGCTAACCTGATAACCCAACACTCTTAACGGGTTTTACACTTACACAAGCACGCTTCTCAAAGCAGCCTTCACCTTGACGCCCAATTCGCTTCACGAGCCTGAATTTGCGTCAAGGTCCACTTTGGCTTGACCTAAACCCCTTAGGTCACCGCCACGATTTTTCAAACCGCCTCAGCCACTATTATTGGATAAATTACCAACTTACCACGATTACCGGTCTTCCTTCTCCCAAGTCACTTGGTGTGCCACGTGTCGTTATGTGAAATCATGTGCTAAAAAATTGGTTAATTGGTGAATTGGCATTGCAAAGTAGTTGTGCTCATGGCATGTGTGGTGCTTGTGCATGTGTGGTGCTTGTACATCTGTTGTTTTAGATTATTACATGACATGCTTGTGATAGCATGGCAATAGTTTTGCTTATTGCAATGCGCTCGTGTGAGTGGTTGCATGGACTGATCTTGAGTCAAGTCATGGACTTGTGCTCATACACAGCTTTGTGTTTGTTCATGTACAGGTGTTGCTCGAGGGTGAATGTGGTTGATGTCGGGACCGAAACTAGGTTCATAAAGGAATTGAGGTTCGAGACTAGGTTCAAGGAGAAATCGAGGTCTTGATGGTTAAGGATGTTATGCGGGATGTTCGAGCTAGAGAACGGTGCACATGGAGGCTGGTTAGTCATGTGAGTGCGGCATGTAAGCCGTACGCGTGTAGAGTTGTATTGGGTCATGTTGGGCCAAGTGGAGTTGTATACAAACTTTTTAAAATTGCTCATTATAAATAGAGGGAGGTGTCTTCTGTTTATTGAGAGCTGGGCATTACGTATTGTACTATTTTATTTAGAGTAACCAGATTAGAAAAAAGAAATAAAAATCAATTTGCTCAGCCAGACCTTTTGGTTCTTGCGCCGCCTGGAGATTTTGTTGCGCTAAGCCCAGCGTCTTTTTCCCTGCGGGTGAAGAAGCTCCTGGTGGCTAGGAAATTGTAATTGCGGCTAGAAACTAGTGTCTGCATGTGTTTGTGGCTGCATGTGCTGCCGCCTGCAAGTCGTAGCGATTGATTTGTAGAAGCGGCTTGTGTCCTGGCGGTGGGAGCGATTCAAACGAGAAAAAGTTCGGACGCTTCGCGAGCTACAGTTTTTTTGGCGCTACAGGAAACAGCGATCTGTACGCGCACGAGAAAGAACAGAGAAGAAGAAAAATTTAGGACATTATTTGAGGATATTTTGGAGGCATCTTGTGAACACATCTCGGCAATAAAAATCAAGATTTGTAAGTTGATGTGTTGGTAATCTCGTTCTTCGTTTTCATTCTTCGTTTGCATGCCTGTTTTGTCTTTAGATTGATTCATTGTTTCATCATGATAATTTTGATTTGATCCATTCAAAACATTTCTAGGGCATCAAGTGATTGATCTGAAATTTGGTTAATTCCTCGTAGATCTTGATTAATCTTGAAATTAGAGTTTGATCAGTTTTCATCATTATTAGCTACAGTCATATTGCGTAGGTCATAACTCTAGATCCGTATGTCCGATTGAGCTTATTCTTATTGGGTTAGTTTTAAAATTGAATCTAGTTTCTACAGTACAAATTTCACGCCAATCGAATGGTGGGATATTCGGTAATTACTGCTTTAGTGAACATATATCATTCTGTTTTCGTGGAAACCGAAGCAATCTTTTATAATTTGTTTAGTGGTGTTTTCAGAATATCTAAAAAATTGGTTTTAGCTTCCGCGCAATCATTCACCCCCTCTTATTGCTATATTTGTATATATCGATCCTACACCTTAACTACTTCACCATGACGGCACTTACTTCAGCTCTACTAGTCTATTGCTCGTCTCCTCTACCTCCCCATGACCTAACACCAAAGTACTGCAACCGCATAGACAAATAAACCGTCACGTAGCACTATTCATCATATATACAATTACCAATTACATAAATGAAACAAACATCCAACTCGCTGAAAAATCGACACTATCGTCACCCAGGGCCGGTAGTACCGTAAGTTCGGTATTACCACTCCTACTTGGCTAGTAGTACCGATCGCCCTGAGAAATCCGAAGAGACCCCTCTCTTGAAAATGACTACTGTCTACTAGAGGCCGGTAGTACTACACCACTAGTACTACCGTCCCTAGGGTCGGTAGTGCTACTCTAGACATACCTTAGAGAAACACCTCTCTATAAAAAGGCTACTGCACTCACGGCCGATAGCATCGCAGGGTCGGCAGGCACTACTGTCATCCTTGGTCGGTAGTGCTGTCTGGTTGGCACTACAGCCACTACAAGGCCGGTAGTGCCGTCCAATACTGACATCATATAAAATTACTTTAAATTTAAAATAGAATTCAAAACAAACTCAAACTCGAGCAACACATACTCAAACATAGTCAATAACTCATCACAAACTTGGATAGACTTCCACATGGTCTTTCAGTTTTAAAACATAAGGCCTCAAGTGATTTTAATTACATTTTCTCCATTTTTTACCCTCATTTGTCTTTTCCACTCTTAGACATTTATGGGTAAATATTTACATGCACCCATCGGCTCTTTTGCAAAATGTCCCTTCGAAAATTCCAAAAATGCCTCTAGGTCCTCACGCCGACTGTTTTGCCCAGAAACTCATGGTTCTGCAGGTTCGAATCATGCTCCTTCTCAAGCCCTTTTGAAAAAAAATATCTTGCAGTTTAAGAAAATTGTGTCTAGGTTTGGATCATACCTTTTTGCAAAAAAAAAAAGTTCTGTAAAATCACCCTCACACTGTATCACACGCTTGCGTGGCGTGACGCCGTGCATAACTTTCTAGTTTAACATAAACTTTAAAGAAAGGTGTCTTCTTGCAAAATCCCCTATGGAGTTGTTTACCCTCTCTGCCCTTGGCGAAGTCAGCTGCCGGTTGCGGAGAGGATGGGTTACTTGTGAGAGGGGAGGGACAGCAAATGCCCCATTCGCTCCTCGTCCATGCGGTTTAGAAAGCAAAATGAAAAGCTCATGATACACACACAACTGTGAATGTCATACAAGAATTGAGAATAGGAAAGCATATTAGTATGAATCACATCCTCTTTTGATTTTGTTGCGCATGTTAGCAAGAACAATATGCATATATATAGTGTAGTGCTTCTATACATCACCAAAAGACGAATCACATCCCCTTTTGGTTTGTGTTGCGCATGTTAGCAAGCACACACTACTACAGAACAGGCAATCTTTGCCGGCATATCACTGCCGTTTAGGACCGAGCCGGCAGTGATAACATATCTCTGCCGGTTCAAAACTTAAGTTGGGGGGAGACCTTATCACTGCCGGTTCAAGCAACCATCCGACAGTAAAAAGCAAGATATCATTGCCGGTTTGAGACAACAACCGACAGAGATATATCACTGCCGGGTCGTCCTTAAACCGGCAGTGGTACTTGACTTTTCACTGCCGGTTTGAGACTAGAACCGGCAGTGATATTATTTTCCCGCGCAATATGATTTTCCCGCGCAATCCGAGCTTATCGCTGCCGGTTCTGCGCAGAACCGGCAGTGATAAGTCATTTGTATATCTGAGACCCCTGCCTCCCGACCTATCGAGCAAAGACAGAGAGGCGCTCTGTCTTTGCTCGATTTGTCGATTGCGACGATTTGCTGCTGAAAAATTTATTAAAATTCATATTGTACTTCTTTTAGAGGTTAGTAATTTGATCTCTATTTTTGTAAATAATAAAAAATTGCCACATGGATATTTACATAATGAAAAAAGGTTCATGTATTTTCAAATTTTGAAATAATAAAAACTTGTTAGATGGATATTTACCTAATGAAAAAATGTTGATATATTTTAATGTACTCAAAGTATATCCTAAGTATTTACAATTTTTTTTCAAAATTTTAAATAATAAGAAATTGCAAGATGGATATTGACGCAATGAAAAAAGATTGATATATTTTAATATAGTCCAAATATATCCTACCTATTTACAATTATTTTCATTTTTTACAATACTAAAAAATTGCTACATGGAAATTTAAATAACGGAAAAAGGTTGATGTATTTTAATATAGTCAAAATTGCTACATAGGTTTTTAAATCTAATCGTTTACAATTATTTGTTATTTGCAATTATATGCTTATGTAATGTTTGATTTAATTAATTGTAGATGGACTGAAGGTGGATGTATGACACGGACCGTTGCGGGGCAGAGTTTTTTAATGGTGTGAGTTATTTTCTAAATGTGGCTGCGACGCACAAGTCGAAGAATCGGGCGGACTACATGTGCTGTCCATGAGTTGATTGCAAAAATCAGAAGTTGTTTTCTACCATAGAGTCGATACGTGCACACTTGCTTCGAAGAGGTTTCAAGGCTGGCTATACCTGTTGGACCAAGCACGGCGAAGATGATATTGTACATGAAGGGCAACACATTACTAAAGATGACGGGGACAACGATATGACGGCAGTTGAAGATACGTTTGTCGATAGCCACGACGACGATCTGGATCAAATGTTGCGTGATGGGGAGGGAGACTTCACGAGTGAAAGAGAGTTTCAAAAGTTCCAACATATGGTACAGGACTCCACAACACCATTGTACCCAGGCTGCAAGGAGGAGCACAAAAAATTGCAGACCGTGCTTACACTACTGCAGCTGAAGGCAAGCAATGGTTGGTCCGATAAGAGCTTCACTGAGCTGTTATGTCTCTTGGGGGATTTGTTTCCAGAGGGTAACGTGTTGCCTACAAATACGTACCAGGCCAAGCAGGTTGTTGCCCGTTGGGACTGGAAGTACAAAGGATACACGTATGTCCAAACGATTGCATGTTGTATCGCAATGAGTTTGCGGACTTGGATGGCTGTGATGTTTGCAAAACAAAACGGTATAAGGGCAACGATGATGACATCGATAATGAAGCGTAAGAAGATGATATCCCCCCGTAAGGTGGTGTGGTATTTTCCTATAATTCCTCGTCTGAATCGATTGTTTGCGAACAAAAGGCATGCCCAATTGCTACGATGGCACGCCGAAGAGCGTAAGAAGGATGGAATGCTCAGACACCCTGCTGACTCTGTGCAATGGAGGAACATCGACAGAAAATATAAGAAACACTTCGCATATGATGTGAGGAATATAAGGTTCGGGTTGAGTACGGATGGGATGAATCCTTTCGGCAACATGAGTAGCCGTCATAGCACTTGGCCGGTAGCTCTATGTATCTACAACCTTCCTCCTTGGCTTTGTATGAAGCGGAAGTACATTATGATGCCACTACTGATCCAAGGGCCCAGGCAACCTGGCAACGATATCGATGTGTACCTCAAACCATTGGTTGAGGATCTTCTAATCTTGTGGAACGATGGAGTACGGGTATGGGATGAGTATAAAAGAGAGAACTTTATCCTACGCGCATTGTTGTTCGTAACCATCAATGATTACCCTGCCCTTGGTAACCTATCGGGCTAGACGACAAAAGGCTTCAATGGATGCGTCCAGTGCTTAGATGGTACAGCTAGTCGGTGGCTGAAGAACTGTCGAAAAATGTCTTACATGCGGCATCGTAGGTTCCTCTGCAAGGATCACCCATACCGCAATAATAAGAGAGCTTTTGACGGGACAAAGGAGACTGCTTTAGCTCCGAAGAATCACACTAGGAGAGAGATATTTGCGACTGTAAAGGATCTTAAAATTATTCACGGGAAGGGAGCAGGCAGTACATCTATCCCGAGTTCCCGTGATAAGGCTCCTTTGTGAAAAAAGAGATCAGTATTTTGGGTCATACATACTGGCTGCACTTAGAAGTTCGACACGCAATCGACGTCATGCACATAGAGAAGAATGTGTGTGACAGCTTGCTTGGTATCTTACTGGATATACCTGGCAAAACAAAAGATGCTCTCCAAGCACGGATGGACCTTGAAAATATGAAACTCAGGAAGGAGCTGCATCACAAAGACATGGATACAGGGAAAAAGTACCTTCCGCGACTGCTACACTGAGCAAGAAAGAAAAAATTAGCTTGTGCGAATGCTTGCACGGAGTGAAAGTTCCGTCCGGATACTCTACCAACATAAAGAGACTAGTCTCAATGAAAGACTTAAAATTAATTGGCATGAAGTCTCACGATTGCCACGTGATGATGACGAAGATGCTTCCAATTGCAATTAGGGGTGTTCTGCCAGAGATAGTCCGAGACCCAATTATAAAGTTGTGTTCATTCTTCAACGCGATTTCACAGAAGACCATCGATCCATTGAAACTAGATAAGCTACAGGAAGACGTGGTCCACACTCTCTGCAAGCTCAAGATGTGTTTCCCTCCATCCTTTTTTGATATTATGGTCCATCTCATTGTTCACATTGCGAAAGAGATACGGATTCTCGGTCCCGTGTTTCTACATCAGATGTATCCTTTTGAGAGGTTCATGGGGGTTATAAAGAAATATGTTCGTAACCGACATCGGCCGGAAGGTTGCATTGCAGATGGTTGGGGAACCGAGGAGGTCATTGAGTTCTGCGTCGATTACATGGATCTCAAACCGATTTGTGTGCCTACATCACGACATGAGGGCAGGCTACAGGGAAAAGGGACACTGGGTGAGAAATCACTCCGTACAAATAATCTAGCTTCATTCACACAAGCACATTTCGTAGTTTTGGAACAATCAGTTGTGGTGGCCCCGTATGTCAACATACACAAGAGCATGCTATCCAGAACAAACCCAGCGAAGTCAGAGGGTTGGATCGCGAGAGAGCATAGACATAACTTCGGCGATTGGTTGTGTAGGCACATGATGCACACGAAGACAGAGTGCGCTCAGTTGAAAGTGTTGGCTCAGGGACCATCAATAACAATTCGGACATTCCAAGGATACGATATAAATGGTTTTACATTTTATACAAGAGCACAAGATAAAAAGAGCACCAACCAAAATAGCGGTATCCGTATAGATGCCTACGACAGCAACGAAAATAGGAAAACCTACTACGGTTTCATAGAAGAGATTTGGGATCTTGATTACGGACCTTTGAAGGTCCCTCTCTTTCGGTGCCAATGGGTAAGACTTCCAAGGGGCATGAACATCGACAAGTACGGTATCACTACCGTGGACCTCAAACTGGTCGGATCTGAGAGAAGAACCATTCGTACTTGCTAATTACATTACACAAATCTTTTTGTAACCGATCCGACTAACAAGGAGCGCCACGTGGTTATTCAAGGAAAAAGAAGGATTGTCGGAGTTGAGAATGTTGTCGACGAGGAAGAGTACAACCAATTCGATGAGCTTCCTCCTTTCGAAGAGGACATTGACCTAGGTCTCATGGAAGAGAGTGAGGACAAAGCTACGTACATACGCCGCGATCATAACGAAGGTCGAATCGTAGCTTAGTTGTCCTAATTAAATACATGTTTATTTTCTCATATGTAACAATTAATGTATTCTTTTCTCATATGTAACAATTTGTGTGAATTAAACTTCATCTGTGTGAATTTTTGTATTTGTGTGAATTTTTGAAGTAATGGTTGGTCTACCGCATTTGTGTGAATTTTTTAAGCATTATTTGATATCGAAGATATTAAAACTATTGAAACAATGAGCAATGTGTATTTTTAGAATTTTAGACGAAGGTCAAAATCAAGGGGAAATATTTAAGAGAAATATTACATGTCCTGAAGTTTGTTAGGATTTCAAAAATCCCAAAGCAATCAGCCTCTGAAAAAGAAATAAATTGAAAGTTTGACTTCATTGACCTGAACTTACATATCACTGCCAGTTATCTCATTAACCGTTAGTGATAGTGGCCTTATCACTGCAGGTTAATGAGATAACCGGTAGTGAAATTTAAGTATCATTGCCGGTTCTATGTATTACCCAGCAGTGATACTTAAGTATCACTGCCGGTTAATTATATAACCGGCAGTGATAAGTCAACTTCACTGCCGGTTATAAATGTGACCCGGCAGTGATATTTAGTCACTGCCGGTTTTTGTGGAGACCCAGCAGTGATAGTCCAGTACTATATATATTGAAACGCCGCGCGCTGTAAGGACCCGAATCCACTGATTCGAACCCACTGTGTTTACCGCACTAGTCCCAGGATCAACACTAGTGCACACAGCTTAACATTGGTACATATCACATCATACTCAACGATAATAGAATAATAGTGCATTTATTGATATAGCTAAATGTACGATCTTATGACCAACTTACATTATTATACACGCAGGCAAGACCGAAATATAAACTAATATTTAAGCGTGAAAAGTAGAAAACGTAGATAGCTCATCGAGTTCACCACAGCAACCGACAAGGCTCGGACCCTAATGACTCGCGTCCTCTTGGACTTCCTCTTCCAACACAGTGTAGATTCTTCAACTGTTGATTATTGTTGTTTGGCAAGGGTGAGTACTTAAAGCACTCAACAAGTTGTGCACAGAATGCAATTCTATGTATCTATATGCAAGGCTTATTCCAATGGATAGGCTATCATGGCTATTTTGCAATAAGCGGCATTTATGAACAAATCTGATAAATAGATCATAAAGACTGAAAAACAAATAGCAATAGTAAATAGATTCAGTATTTCTCAAGTGAACCAAGTTTCCAATCCTAAGTCAAATTCCATCTTCCATATGGCATTCCACCATCCCAACCAAGTTGTCCATTTAATTAAGCTAACCCTGAACTGTAATTCCCGAGCATTGCTCAATACCGCGAGCACGGCTATCCGAATAGTTTCACACTCTGCAGAGGTTATGCACTTTACCCACGTGATACAACCAAACACCACCAAGGCGAGTGATCATAACAAAGCCTTTACAATGCTCTGGCTTAATCCGATACTACCCGCTAAGGTTTCAACACTGGTGAGTCTGAAAACCACAACCAGGGCCCCCCTCTTGCGCGATGTGAATTAGTCCATAACTCGTGAACTCACACCGACCAAGATAGTACCAAAATTAAGACATTGCAAATTACTCAGCTAGGCTGGCCCATACCAGACATGTGGTTGCATGATAGACTCAGGTCAAAGGCTTGCAAGGTTAAGTCCTTAGTGTGATCAAGGCAAGACATCCACATACCCTCTGCCCATCGGGCCCACCTTGGCATACTCGCCCCTTGTCACTTGCCCCAATCTAAATGATTATCACCCAGTTGATTACCAAGCACCACGTGCTATCAACAATTCAACATCGTTGCGTGACATGACTCGCCACAACAACTCAATCTCATCGTGTGATCCCACATGACACACAAGTTCATAATATTGTTCCATATTACATTAATCAAGATTAATTATCAATGATTCTGACACATGTGATGACGTGGCATGGCTAAGCAACTAGTACAGACTAACCCTCCAATGTTGATTATAATTACTAACCAACTATATTGAACCAATCTAGGGTGACAATGAATCATGGCATACAATGACAAGGTAGGGTATAGATCAATCTGGTATATTAGCTAAGCCCAATCTAATTTGAAACAATTGTATATTTGAAATATATGCAATAGGGTAAAACAAATATAGCAATTTTATAAACATGGGTTCAACATGATCAAAGCACAACTTGCCTTGGAATAGGTCCTGATCTGGTTCTGGAACTTGCTCTTGAGTTGTTGGATCTTCCTCCGAAGCGTCGCACAATTCAACGTCTACGCGTACCGAAGAAGAAAAGCAAATAAATACCAAAACAGAGAGCAATTGAACTCCAAAAATCAAATAAAATTCACCATCAAATAGATCTCAATTTTACAAATTTTTAGAAATTTGAATCACTCAAATCCGAGTTACGATGCAAAAGATATAGCCTTTTGAAGTTTGAAATAAATACTGAAAATACATAAATTAGAAATTCGGAATTAACAGATTTATTTTTATTCTGAAAACCGATTTATGACGCAAGCATTATGTCAGCATGACCCGAACCAATCCCATTGCGCCACGTCACCTCGGTGCATAGACCTGGTCCATGGATCGCATCGGGTCCACCGTGGACCGGGTCTATGACCCTTCGGTGCGTGCGCTTGCCACGCGGCACGATCTGATTGGCTCCACAAACGGCCCGATTTGAACCCTCCGATTGGATCTGATGGTCCACAGCGCTCCCCACGCACGGCACACGCGGCAAGATCTCACCCCTCGCTATGGATCGAATGGTTGAAAGCTTACCCGACGACAATGGCGAAGCAGCGGCGGGGCAATCCACCGGAGACGAAGAAGAAACTCTAGCGACGGCGTTCCGGCGCGTTTCCGACATGAAGAAGTGAAGTAGTCGCTGCGGCACACCTCGACGATGATGGATCTGGGACCAAAACGTCAAAACCCGACGAATCGGCGACGTTCTCTAGCAAAAACCTCGGCGGCTGCGGTGCTTCAACTCCGACGAGCTCCCGGGCGCGCTCTACGATGATTCTCGCGAAACCCCTCCGATCAAAAGACGCGGCGCTCAACTGCGAACCTCGGGGTGCTACCCCTCCTTTTATAGCCTCAGCGTCCGAGCTCTACACGGCGAAGAAGACCGAGGCGTTTACGGCGGACTCGAGTCGAGCGAAGATGACAACCGACGGCGCGACGCGTGTCCCGATCCGACGGTCAAAACGCGAAGGCCACGCGCCTTATTTGGGCCGTTGGATCGCAACCGAACGGTCACCGATCTAGGGTTTTGCCCTGCGGTGATTCACGGCGAATTGGGGGCCGCACTGGCCGAGCCTCAAGCGCCTGATGTTGGGCTTCGGCCCAACACTGTTCAAAAGGATTTTTAAAACTTTATTAATTTAAATAATTCTAGAAATTCATTTAATTGGTTTTAGGCAAATAAATATTCAGGAAAAATCCACGAAAATTCTCAAAAATACTTTGAGACATCCTGGACTCAAATAAAATATTTTTGGCAAAACATTATTTTAACTTTGCTTGAGTTTAAATAGATTTGAACAAAAGGCAATTAAGCTTGGTTTAAAATTAATTCAATTAAATCCAGAAAAATCCAAATAAATTCCAGAAAATCATAAATGCACTTTCAAGCAATAAAAACTTAATTAAGCCAAATTTTGGGATGTCACAAACCTCCCCCCCTTAACAGAATCTCGACCCGAGATTCAGGGCTAACTAGAGAATAGGTTCGGGAATTCTGACTTCAAATCTTCTTCTCGCTCCCAAGTGTCTTCCCTTTCGGAATGATTGCTCCACTGAACTCTGCAAAAGCGAATAGACTTGTTTCTGGTCTTGCGCTCCATAACATCCAAAATTGTGACCGGTTGCTCTTTGTAAGTCAAATCCTGTTGCAACTCTATTGCCTCCAACGGGGTTTGCTCTGTTGGCACTCTGAGACACTTCTTAAGCTGTGACACATGGAATACATCACGCACTCGCCAAGGACCGAGGCAACTCTAAGCGTACGCTACCTCTCCTCGACGGCTCAGAATCTTGAACGGACCAATATATCTTGGTGCAAGCTTCCCTTTAACGTGAAATCTTTTAACGCCCTTAAGAGGGGTAACCCTGAGATACACGTGATCTTCTGGTTCAAAACTCAAATCTCGACGACGGTTATCGCATAGCTTTTACGTCTTGGTGTGCTATCTTCAACCTTTCTCTCGATCATTGCGACGACTTTGGCTTCCTCGAGAATGTCCGCCCAAAAACCAAACGTTCTCTGTTTGTTCCAATTCAACGAGTACGATGTGCACGTCCATACAACGCCTCAAATGGTGACATTTGCAAGCTAGCTTGGTAACTATTATTGTAACTGAATTCCGCATATGGCAAACATTTATCCCAAGATGTAGCATAAGCTAAAGCACATGCTCTCAACATATCCTCTAAAATCTGATTGACTCTTTACATGCTCGCCATCATGCTGGGTGATATCAGATCTTGAAATTGAGACGAGTTCCCATTGCTTCATGCAACTTATTCCAAAACCTTGAGGTAAATTGGGTACCTGTCAGACACAATCTTCTTGGGCACTCCTGCAAGCATACAATCCTTGACATATACTGACTACGCCAAGCGATCTCGGAGTAAGTGGTCTTTACAGGAATAAAATGAGCAACCTTGGTCAGGCGATCCACAATGACCCAAATAGAGTCGTAACCTCTCTGAGTTTTAGGTAAACCGGTGATAAAATCCATTCCGATTTCCTCCCACTTCCATTCCGGAATTTTCAACGGCTGCAACAAACCAGCTGGTCTCTGATGCATGGCTTTTACTCTTTGACATACGTCACATAAAGCAACATGCTCAGCTACTTCACGCTTCATATTAGGCCACCAAAATCTCTCTTTCAAATCCTGGTACATCTTAGCACTTCCTGGATGAATTGAGTACTTAGAATCGTGAGCTTCCTCAAGAATCAGCTGTTTCAAATCCTTTTTATCCGGCACACAAATTCGGCCTTTGAAAAACATGGTTCCTTGCTCATCCAGAGTGAAATCTACGACTAGGCCTTCTTCCTTTTTAGCCTTGATCTTAGAAATTTTATCGTCATCTTTCTGGCCTTCTCTAATCTGGTCCTCTAGTGTTGGCTTCACTTCCAGTGCAGCTACCATTCCTTGCGAAACGACTTCCAACCTTAGCTTCTGAAATTCCTTACATAGTTCTGGTTGATCCTCCATTGTCAATGTATTCGCGCTATGGCTCTTTCGGCTCAGAGCATCTGCTACTACATTGGCTTTTCCGGGATGATAATGGATTCCCACATTATAATCCTTAATTAGCTCTAGCCATCTTCGCTGTCTCATATTCAGATCTGCTTGAGTGAATATGTATTTCAGGCTCTTATGGTCTGTATATATCTCATATCTATTTCCTGTGAGATAATGACGCCATATCCTCAAAGCATGCACTACGGCAGCTAATTCCAAATCATGCGTTGGGTAATTCACTTCATGTGGTCTTAACTGTCTCGATGCATAAGCAACGACTTTGCCTTCTTGCATTAACACGCACCCCAAGCCTTGCTTTGAAGCATCGCAATAAATATCAAATCCATTATGCACATCTGGCAATACTAATACGGGGGCTGTCGTCAAACGCTTCTTCAATTCCATAAAACTTTTCTCGCACTCTGGCGTCCATGCAAACTTCTTTTTTTTCTTCAACAACTGCGTAAGGGGTTTAGCAATTGTCGAGAATCCCTCTATGAACCGACGGTAATATCCCGCCATTCCCAAAAAACTACGGATCTGGGTAACAGACTTTGGTTGCTCCCAATGCAACACTGCGTCCACTTTGCTTGGGTCGACTGCCACTCCTTTAGTAGTCATTACATGACCAAGAAATTCAATTTTTTCCTTCCAAAATTCACACTTGCTGAACTTAGCATACAGCTGATGCTCTCGCAGCCTTTCTAAAACCATCCTCAGATGTTCTGCATGCTCTTCCTCGGTTTTTGAGTAAACCAAGATATCGTCTATGAAGACTACAACAAACTTATCCAAATATTCCATGAAAACCTTATTCATCATATTCATGAAATACTGTTTGGGCATTTGTTAATCAAATGACATGACTGTGAACTCATAATGTCCATATCGCGTAGAAACGCAGTCTTAGGCACATCCTCGCTCGGATCTTCAAGCGATGGTATCACGAGCGAAGATCTATCTTGGAGAAAACTCCAGCTCCTCTTAACTGATCAAATAAGTCATCGATCCTGAGCAATGGATACTTATTCTTGATCATTACTTCATTAAGTGCACGATAATCGATGCACATTCTGAGACTTCCATCCTTCTTACGAACAAACAAAACTGGTGCTCCCCATGGTGATGAACTAGGTCTAATGAAACCTTTCTCTTGCAGTTCCTCAATCTGCTTTTTCATTTCCACTAACTCGTCGGTAGGCATCCGATATGGTCTTTTTGATATCGGTACCGTACCCGGTGCTAACTCGATAACGAACTCGATGTCGCGGTCTGGCGGCAGTCCTGGTAAATCTTCTGAAAACACGTCCGGGTATTCTCTAACTACTGGCACATCTTCCATGCTAATGGCTTCCACGCTGTTGACCACTAACTGCCAATCACGAACTGCGGTCGCTTGCAATTCTACCTTTTTGCCTTTAGGGCCTTCCAATGTTACAATCCTTCTGCCACAATCCAAAACAGCCTTATGCTTAGACAGCCAATCCATTTCAAGGATGACGTCTAGGGATTGCGCATCTATCAAGATAAGAATCGCGAGAAATTCTATCCCGTCCATAAGCAACTTAGCTCCCAAACACCCAAGGCTAGATCTAAGCTTAGATCCTGGGGCTTGGACTAAGAGCACACACTTAAGATTCACCACTTTAAATCCATTCTTGGTTGCAAAACTTTGAGAAACAAGCGAATGCGAAGCTCGAATCGAACAAAGCATGGCAGTCGAGTTAACGAAACTTACCGAAGATGCGTCGTAGCCTCTTGAGCTCCATCTGCGGTGATGTGGTTGATCCTACCACGCGACTTGTTGATTGCGGTGTTGCTCGACTTGACTGGCGCACGATTTCCTCGATGCGGGTGCCTTGGCGGTGTTGTTCCCAAGTTGAAAGCATCTTGGCGTGATGCCTCCCTACGTGGACACCTATTGGAAAAGTGCCACGGCTCATTGCGGGTGTAACATCTTTTCACCGCAGATCGTTGGTTCCCTCACGGTGTATTGTTGCCTGTCTTTGGTGTGCGGAAGTTACGATTGGCGGGGCGAGTGTGCGGGGTTGATGTCTTGTTCATGGTGGTGGTTGGAATCTAGCAAATTCTTTGTGGTGACATCCTCAAGCGTAGATGGTTTGGGCGTCCACCACGATTAGTCATTAAGCACTTACGGTTCTCACCCACTCTTTGCGCTTATCCTCTAGGATCAAAGCCTTATTCACTAGCTCTGAAAGTGCGGAAAATTGTGGGTGTCGGTCCACTGCGATCCTGAATTCAGTCCCTTCATGAAAGCGAGGCGCCTAGCTTTATCTGTCGCTCGTCTTGAGGGCATAGCGAGCTAAGCAGGTAAATTTGTTCGGTACTCACCTTTGGTTGGCCTCCTTGCTTGAGCCACGAACTCTTCCTTCTTAAGATCCATCATTCCCTCCGGGACATGGTATTGGCGGAAAGCATTAGTAAACTCCTCGGTGATCTCTTGTGGGGCTCCATGGCGGCACGATAATTTTCCCACCATTCTGCGGCGGTTCCTTCAAGTTGATGAGGCGTAGAGCACCTTCTCATTGCCCTCACTTTGGGTGATGTGCGGCTTCTTCTCAATAGTCCTAAGCCGTCATCGGCTTCCAAAGGGTTCACATTTCCGAAAAAGTTGGTGGCGAGTCCTCATGAAATCGGCGACTTGGAATGAGATCGAGGTCCACCATGGTTGTTCCGGGCTGCGGGGTTGTTGTTGGTCATTGCTGCGTTGGTCATTCTGTGCATCATTGCACATAGTGCGCATCAGTTGAGTTTGTGCGACAAGAAATGCTCCCATTCGCATGTCAATGGCGGTGGTTGAGGCTGCCTCGTCGTTGGGGTTGTCATTCCGCGTAGTCCACTTCTCGAAGCACCGTTGTTCCTCAGTATTCACCATCGATGATTGCCTCTTGGGTTAGGAAAGGTAGATGTAGCATAGATAAGAAGTAAGAATTTCTAAAGCGGGGAGATAGGTTATACCCAACTGAAATAATTCTTTATTTATTCTTGGTATGGCTACTTATTTAAGCCTACAAGCTTTGCAACACATACTGCACACTCAGCATTACAAAGAAGCAAACTAAACACGAAACCTTAACGTCAACTAAAGAGGTAAAGACTAACTTAAAGACGCGACTCACACTCGAGTCTCAACACAGCTCCAAGGCTGACACTCACTCATCCAGCCACCCTGGCTGAGGCTGATCTGGTGCATACAACGGCGGGTGAGCTGGCATAGGAGCGAACCTATCCTGATGACCTACTGCTGGCTCCATCATTCTCCCGGGCGTAGATAATCAGCTTGCAAATAAATCCTCGTTGTACACCATTAACTGACCAGCTGCCTCCTCGGTAAAGTGGAAGATAGAAGCCTCCAAGCGTCTGAAGAACTCTCCACAGCCCCATGGCATAGCCACCAGCTGACTCCTCAAAGGTCGGAACGATCGGCATCTGCTTCACAAGAACTTTGAATAAGTTCTCCTCCCGAAACGGCAAATAAAACTGTAAATTCAGCAAAGGCGAGAAGTAGAGAATGAGATGAGTCGAGAGTGTTTTATTAGTCAAATTTAAATTTTTCTTTAGAAAATAGTTTTGGACTCACATAGGACACCTTCATACTATCTAGGGCCAAGACCTACAGTCAGTATGCTCTGATACCACCTCTATAAGGACCCGAATCCACTGATTCGAACCCACTGTGTTTACCGCACTAGTCCCAGGATCAACGCTAGTGCACACAGCTTAACATTGGTACATATCACATCATACTCAACGATAATAGAATAATAGTGCATTTATTGATATAGCTAAATGTACGATCTTATGACCAACTTACATTATTATGCCACACAGGGCAAGACAGGAAATATAAACAAATATTTAAGCGGCGGAAAGTAGAAAACGTAGATAGCTCATCAGTTCACCACAGGCAACCGACAAGGCTCGGACCCTAATGACTCGCGTCCTCTTGGACTTCCTCTTCCAACACAGGTGTAGATTCTTCAACTGTTGATTATTGTTGTTTGGCAAGGGTGAGTACTTAAAGCACTCAACAAGTTGTGCACAGAATGCAATTCTATGTATCTATATGCAAGGCTTATTCCAATGGATAGGCTATCATGGCTATTTTGCAATAAGCGGCATTTATGAACAAATACAGTAAATAGATCATAAAGACTGAAAAACAAATAGCAATAGTAAATAGATTCAGTATTTCTCAAGTGAACCAAGTTTCCAATCCTAAGTCAAATTCCATCTTCCATATGGCATTCCGCCATCCCAACCAAGTTGTCCATTTAATTAAGCTAACCCTTAACTGTAATTCCCGAGCATTGCTCAATACCGCGAGCACGGCTATCCGAATAGTTTCACACTCTGCAGAGGTTATGCACTTTACCCACATGATACAACCAAACACCACCAAGGCGAGTGATCAT
The DNA here is from genome assembly GCA_036346275.1 of Otatea glauca. Classification (NCBI taxonomy): domain Eukaryota; kingdom Viridiplantae; phylum Streptophyta; class Magnoliopsida; order Poales; family Poaceae; genus Otatea; species Otatea glauca. The sequence continues at coordinate 20,696,965 of CM070732.1, read as the reverse complement.
AACAAAGCCTTTACAATGCTCTGGCTTAATCCGATACTACCCGCTAAGGTTTCAACACTGGTGGGTCTGAAAACCACAACCAGGGCCCCCCTCTTGCGCGATGTGAATTACTCCATAACTCGGGAACTCACACCGACCAAGATAGTACCAAAATTAAGACATTGCAAATTACTCAGCTAGGCTGGCCCATACGAGACATGTGGTTGCATGATAGACTCAGGTCAAAGGCTTGCAAGGTTAAGTCCTTAGTGTGATCAAGGCAAGATATCCACATACCCTCTGCCCATCGGGCCCACCTTGGCATACTCGCCCCTTGTCACTTGCCCCAATCTAAATGATTATCACCCAGTTGATTACCAAGCACCACGTGCTATCAACAATTCAACATCGTTGCGTGACATGACTCGCCACAACAACTCAATCTCATCGTGTGATCCCACATGACACACAAGTTCATAATATTGTTCCATATTCCATTAATCAAGATTAATTATCAATGATTCTGACACATGTGATGATGTGGCATGGCTAAGCAACTAGTACAGACTAACCCTCCAATGTTGATTATAATTACTAACCAACTATATTGAACCAATCTAGGGTGACAATGAATCATGGCATACAATGACAAGGTAGGGTATAGATCAATCTGGTATATTAGCTAAGCCCAATCTAATTTGAAACAATTGTATATTTGAAATATATGCAATAGGGTAAAACAAATATAGCAATTTTATAAACATGGGTTCAACATGATCAAAGCACAACTTGCCTTGGAATAGGTCCTGATCTGGTTCTGGAACTTGCTCTTGAGTTGTTGGATCTTCCTCCGAAGCGTCGCACAATTCAACGTCTACGCGTACCGAAGAAGAAAAGCAAATAAATACCAAAACAGAGAGCAATTGAACTCCAAAAATCAAATAAAATTCACCATCAAATATATCTCAATTTTACCAATTTTTAGAAATTTCAATCACTCAAATCCGAGTTACGATGCAAAAGATATAGCCTTTTGAAGTTTGAAAGAAATACTGAAAATACAGAAATTAGAAATTCGGAATTAACAGATTTATTTTTATTCTGAAAACCGATTTATGACGCAAGCATGACGTCAGCATGACCCGAACCAATCCCGTTGCGCCACGTCACCTCGGTGCATAGACCTGGTCCATGGATCGCATCGGGTCCACCGTGGACCGGGTCTATGACCCTTCGGTGCGTGCGCTTGCCACGCGGCACGATCTGATTGGCTCCGCAAACGGCCTGATTTGAACCCTCCAATCGGATCTGATGGTCCACAGCGCTCCCCACGCACGGCACACGCGGCAAGATCTCACCCCTCGCTATGGATCGAATGGTTGAAAGCTTACCCGACGACAATGGCGAAGCAGCGGCGGGGCAATCCACCGGAGACGAAGAAGAAACCCTGGCGACGGCGTTCCGGTGCGTTTCCGACGTGAAGAAGTGAAGTAGTCGCTGCGGCACACCACGACGATGACGGATCTGGGACCAAAACGTCAAAACCCGACGAATCGGCGACGTTCTCTAGCAAAAACCTCGGCGGCTGCGGTGCTTCAACTCTGACGAGCTCCCGGGCGCGCTCTACGACGATTCTCGCGAAACCCCTCCGATCAAAAAACGCGGCGCTCAACTGCGAACCTCGGGGTGCTACCCCCTCCTTTTATAGCCTCGGCGTCCGAGCTCTACACGGCGAAGAAGACCGGAGGCGTTACGGCGACGGACTCCATGTCCAGAACGAAGACGACAACCGACGGCGCGACGCGTGTCCCGATCCGATGGTCAAAACGCGAGCGCACACGCGGCCTTCGCTGGGCCGTTGGATCACAACCGAACGGTCACCGATCTAGGGGTTTTCCCTGCGGTGATTCACGGCCGGATGGGCCGCACCGTATGAGCCTCAGCGCTGATGTTGGGCTTCGGCCCAACACTGTTCAAAAGGATTTTTAAAACTTTATTAATTTAAATAATTCTAGAAATTCATTTAATTTGTTTTAGGCAAATAAATATCCAGGAAAAATCCACGAAAAATTCTCAAAAATACTTTGAGACATCCTGGAGTCAAATAAAATATTTTTGGCAAAACTTTATTTTAACTTTGCATGAGTTTAAATAGATTTGAACAAAAGGCAATTAAACTTGGTTTAAAATTAATTCAATTAAATCCAGAAAAATCCAAATAAATTCTAGAAAATCATAAATGCACTTTTAAGCAATAAAAACTTAATTAAGCCAAATTTTAGGATGTTACACGCGCCCTCTAGTCAGTTCCACTTCGACCTAACGCCGCCACCTCCTCGTAGCTCCCAGCCATCTCCCCGCCGTGGCCTCGGAGTGCGCCGCCATCGCCTCAGAGTGAGCCGTCGTCGCCTCGACCTCCCCGCCCAGGCCGTCGCCTCGCACTGCGCCGCATCCCCGCCATCTCTCCGCCGTCGCCTCGCCGTCCGCGTCGAGTCTTGTGCGAATCCTCGACCTCCCATGTTGCATTGCCTCAGAGTGCATTGTTAGTGCATTTTGCTATCAAACCATGCATTGTTAGTGTATTTTGCTATGAAATATTGATTCTGCTCATATGAAAGAATTACAAATAAAATTCGTAGAAAGGGGAGTTCATAACTTCATATTGAGCATTGCTTTTTACAAATTTGTATGGGAGTTTGAATTGAGCATCGTTTTTTTACAAGTTTGTATGTCCTAGCTGTAGTACTAATCATAGTGGGTATTAATTGGTTTGGATGATTCAATGATTATTAGAATTTAGCATATAGGTTGGAAGGAACTTGGGTTATGTTGTATGATTTTTGCTTAGCTGATGGTTTGCTTAGCAAAGTTCAAATATTGATGATTCATTATCTGCTCTACCTTCTTGAAAGTTTTATTTCTTTAAGGCTTTTGACCTTGCGACTTTACAAACTTTAAACAATGAATACAAATTTCTATGATATTTGTGTGCTAATGCCCAAAATTGTGTGAATTTAGAATTGAATGTAGTGATGTTCAAATGACAAATTCTGATGTAATGTAAGTAAACCCTTGGATCATGTCCATTCCATTCAGTATTCTGAATTCTGTCTCATTTTCCTTAATCCTGATTGATAAGGTGTTATTTTGTTGCGTTTCAAAGCCGATTAGGCACCCACGACTTGTAAGATCTATGATGTAAACACCCCCGGTCAAAATCCATCTATCTCGCCGCCATATCGATGGACAACGATATAGTTGCATTGTGGCTGCATGTGTGTTCCTCGGTGGATCATGTTCTACGCGATCCTTACCTCTCCTTCATCAAAACCCCACTGGAGCATTCTTGCCGCATCCGCCTAGGCATGTGTTTCTTGTTGCCAATGCACCACTGAGCCGCTTCGTCCACACCGCCGCTGTCCAGCACATCCAGCGTAGATCACAACATGATGTTGTTGATGATGATGATGATGATGATGATGATAGTGATAGGGTCGAGGATGGCATGGGCTCACCGATAGTAGCGAAATCAACGACATCGGTGGTCTGGACAGAGAGGAAAAAGATGTTGATTGAGATGTACGGCTGCGATAATCATCAAACTGATTTAGGGGAAAGATTGAGGTGATGCTGGAGCACAGAGTGATGCGATGAATTTCTAAGAATCTCACTAGATAGGGAGATCGAGTGGCAGAGTGGCGACTAACTTGAAGGAGACAACCTCGCCCGACGACGAGGAGGTATGAGAGGCGGTGGGATTTGTGTCGTGTGTAAAGTGGTAGAATGCGGTTGTGGTGCTCCAATTTATAGAGCAAGAGGCAAAGATATGCGGCGACGATTACAAGTCAGGTTTGGAAATTGAAGAAACATCAGGGCAATGATGGTGCGTATTAATGACGGATTGGATTGCGAGCTCTTCCAAATGGATGCGGTCGTGTGTGAACTCGCCTGCTAATGTAGCTTTCAAACTTTTGTTTTTCTTTTTCTTCAAGGTGATATTAAAGATGAATCATGGACAAACTGATAGTTTTTCTATTCTTTTACAACTGATTGAGTTTGTGTATAGCAGATGAAAGAGAAATCACTCATGGAGATACACCAAAAAAATACTTTTTTGTTAGTTGTATGCAAACTCAAATACGAATTTTATATTTGTAAGGAAATTTAAGCTCAATGGTTTCATATGTAACTGGTTGTTTAAGAAATAGATGAACTCATATCATTGATACAAAAGTCATGAGCTCCAGATAAGAAGTCTGTATTCTCTTACAAGTAGTACTCAATAATTAACTTGCCATTCCTACTATGAATTTGTAGTCTTTTCTGGCTAGACTCATACTAAAATGCAAAATGAGTTAGCGAAATTATGTGACATTAAATCATTAGCTAAATTATGTGACTTTAAGTCATTAACACTTGTATAATTCTTCTCTCTTGTACAAATAGCAAAGTTGTGCATGATACCTGCATCATGTCTTCTGGAGGTTGTCTTTGATCATGTACATTATTCAAGGGTCACAAAGCTGAGCAAAGCTCTGTACTGAAATGTTTCTAGAAAATGATAAAAAAAGTTTAAGGACATTAATTGATTTAAACATTCTCGGCCTCCAAAAGTTAGATATACGAAACAAGATCTAGAATCCTTTATGTCTGCTGGTACGTTATATTTTCGGTGTCAAGGAAAAATAATTGCTTGAATAGAAGCCCTTCTATCCATTCTAGAAAATTATGTATGTGCAGATTGAAGTCTTTTGTGTATTTCCAACATTGCTGATGTGTGGTTTGTAAGGTGCTTAAGTATCATTTATTGCCTCTTCGATGTTTTAATTAGTTCTTCATGAACCATTATCGCAATTGGTAGATTAGATGTTAGCAACTTAGAACTGTTGTAAAGATGTGTATGTGTATGTATCCTCGAAAGATGTATATGTGTATATATCCTCGAAAGATATATATGTGTATGTATTCTTCAAAGATGTATATGTGTGTGTATCTTGGAAAGATGTCTGTGGTGTAAGTATTTGAAGTTCTGTACATTCATGTTTAAGGCATACAAAATGTGTTAAGATGATTTGGATATATGACTATTCAGTCCACATGTCGATGTTTAGGTTGCCTTTTTTATACTTGCCACTTTTTCATGATTTGCCTTTGTCCATCCTGTTGCACTTGCTGTCATACTTGTCACACAGTCGTAGTTGTGCACCTGCCTTTTGGGAAAAAACTTAGTAAACAAGCATGTTACAGTGTCGAATATGTAAACATCTTATCACGGGATTAACTTTAATGTCAATCTTCATTTGTATGTGTCTTTAAAAAATGACCTTGTTAATTTAAAATTTCTGGTAAACTTGCTAGGAATGGCCTCCAACGAATGACAAGTGCCGGAGGGAGTTGGGCCCTCAAATATGGACGAAGGAGGAAGGGGTAGCCCGAACCATAGCCCAACATCCTATCTGAACTTGCAGGATCCTGCCATGGACCAACCTGACGTTACTAACGTAGGTGAGGTACAGTTTTAGTACACTGTGGTTCCCAAAACATTGTAGGCCCAGACGACTAATAATTAAGAAGATCAAATTGCAGGCTCAGACATCTGATCAACGAAGGCAGCGCGCAAGTCGTGGTCCAAACATGATGTCTAAGGGAATTTTTAACATAGTAGAGCTCTCGGCAGTCGGGGAACCTACTATACCAGAGTCATCATTGGGGCCGTACAGGACAGCCTACGGGGTTCTTGCTAGGGAAGATGTGCCCATCAGCTATAGATCATGGATTGGCCACGGAGGTGACCCATGGGTGGTACCCAATGACCTGAAGAACTCATTATGGGACAAGGTGAAACAAGTTTTCCAGTTCCCCCAAGGGACCGAGTGGTTGCAAAGAAACGAGCACTCTGCATCATGTGCCTGCAGCGTGGAAGAATTGGAAGACAAACACTAAACAAAATTATGTGAAAAAGAATGAAACGCGAATTTTGACACGTACCCAAAGTTAAGGGAGTTTTGGGATGAATTTGTATGCGTACAAGAGGTCCAAGAAGCTCACATAGTAAGTCAAAGGAACAAAGCAAGCGCGGATAAGAATATTCACCCTCACGGACTAGGAGCAGGAGGGTGCGTGAAGAAAATACCAGCATGGGATCGGTCAGAAAAACTAACCCGCAAGGGTATAATTCTATGACGGCCGCCTTAGCGAACAATCGAAGCATTGGTTGCTTGGGAGGGTGCTACTATCTCGGATGATGGCGGCTTAAGCTTTAGAAGCGATAGAGAGCAGGAAGTGATGAGCGAGAATCACGGATGCTCACATGCGGTCTTCCCAAGGATATTTCGCGCCACGAAGGAGAATGACGAGCTAACCGTAGCCACAGGTAACAAGGAGCATCCAGTCGCACGGAGGAGTTGGTTTGGTCACGTGGAAAGAGGCCTTCCCTCGGGCGCATGGTTGTACAAGCGTTCAAAGAGATTAAGGAAGATCAACTGGAGCGTCGGATAAATGATCTTTGTGGCGAGGCGTTAGAGGAGCAGTGCGGAACTAGATAAGGCCGTGGAGCAAGCCGTCTGAAAGCTCTCACTCACGACCGCCACCCGGTGAAAGCCACGAGCTCATCGGTCCGGTGCTCGTAAGAGCAGCTGGCGTCCTGAGGATTCCCAAGAGCATGGTGTATTTTCCTATGGATGACATCAAAGAACCGACACCGTGCAAGCTACATTTGGCCGCACATGACATTACCATAAAGGTGGCTGAGGGCAAGGCTTGGCCATGCCAGGAGTCGCAGGTTTTGCAATCGCCGCCCGATCTGCGAGGATTCGCCAGGGTCGAAGTGGATAGTGTTGTACGCCAATACCGAAAAATGGAGGTAGAGATCCCTAGCGAGGATGGAAACAAAAAACTAGGAGAAAACGTGCATGGCTTCCTCGCGTGGCGCAAGAGCTTGATTAAGTTTGGCTCGGACGATCAGGGCGACGAACATGATGATCAGCCGCACTCTCCACACAGAGACCTCCCGCCCTTCTCGCCGCCAATAAGAAAAAGTCCAACTCCTCCGCCGGCACCAACCACAAAAAGCCCGACTCCTCCGCCAAAATCTGAAAAGAATCGAACACCAGGAACATCTCGGCAGTTGGCACCGTCCTCAAAGAAATCTCAACCATCTGCGAACCCAGGACAATCCCAGAAGAAATTATTAGCTGACATGACTAAAGAAGAACGGAAAAAGCATGTAAGCGCCTACGTAACATCTCACTTTAAAAATGTGCCATCATGTAAGAAGACTAAAGTTGATGCTGATGCGCAAAAGTTTTTCTTGAGTATGGCAAAAGTGCAAAAGATGGGGCAGGCTTCTGAACCTTACAAAATGTCGGACTACGAGCGCATATCCAGAAAGCAATACTTGCAGGCGGCTAGTGCCGACACGTTAAAGCGGGATGCTCAAGCAGATGCTGCTCAACTAGATGCTCTGGTGCATGGTCTAAGGTGGAAGTTTGTTTTGGGAAAACCGCTGGTTGAACCAGCTCATTTCGACAACCTTACAACACAACTGCGGCACGTCCATCAGTGGTACATGCAGCACTCCAACGATGGTATGGAGGCGTTCGCAGTCAGATACACAGAGCAAGATTTCCACAATGGGGATAACATCTGTTGGGTTCTTTTCACGAAGTTGTATATGTTGTACCAGCAAGATGCCCTGGACATGAATATACTTAGACTATGGACTTTGTAAGTCTGTCCGTATACCGTTGAGCATTTTTGTACTGTTTAATTGCATGTCTAACTTCTTTCTTATGTAGAATGGAGATACAGACATGTAGAAGAAATAACAATGACAATCTAGCATTCCTAGATCCGGGGCTCGTCAATGAGAAGCTTGTGAATGACAATCCACAGGTCATTGAAGACTATTTATTTAATACTTTTTTGAAGCTGCAATACAAAACCTCCGTACTTTTACCCTATAACTTCAAGTACGTATCTCCTTACTTCTAATATCGTTTTACTATTTTTGCGTAACACGTACGATGTGGGAGTAATTGACTACGTTGACATATATGTGCAGGTTTCACTGGGTCCTCCTCGTCATCCAGTTAGATGCTAGCAGGATTTTTGTCTTGGACTCCCGGAGAAAACAAACTAATCTGTACCAAGACCTTTGGGACATGTTGAACAGGTAAACTTGATCGTTGCGTTATTACTCTAGCAAAATTCCATTCTATTGCATTTAAGTTTAATTACTATTCGAAATCATTCACACAGGGCTTTCGCACGGTACTGCAAGAAAAGTGTTCGGTATCGTCCATATAGGAAAAATTTTGAAATAATAAATGACTTTCCGTGCATGAGGCAGGACCTCGGAAACAATTTATGTGCATACTATGTATGTACAAATATGCATCCAATTGTCACGGAGAGTGTCGGCTATAACGAAGCCATGGTATGTAATTACACATTGATGCCTTTTTTTCATTTAACAAATATCATCATTAATTAACTTCCTTTTTTCTTCAAAAACAGTGCTCCAAACTGAGAACCAATAAGTTATTGCTGACAGAAATTATAGCAATTCAAGAACAGATCGCCGGATTCATTCATGATGAGATCATCAATCCAAAAGGCGAGTTCCACGAGTAGCCTCATCGCCCTCATTCCTTTGACCTAGATGCGTGACATGTCTACTTGACTCTTAAATCTTGTAGTCCTTGCGAATCAAAGCGAATGGGATGAGATGTAGTCGAGCTACATTAATTGTAAACAAATCATTGTAAAAACAAAATATTATGATGCTTAATTTAATATATTTGAATTATGATTTTAACGATGCTTCATATATACATGGATATATTTGAATTATGATTTGAATGATGCTTTATATACTACATATGGACACTGTATAAACAATTGCATAAAAATATATATATTGCACAAAAAATATGCAAGCTTGTCACTGTCGGTTCTTGGAGAAAACCGGCAGTGATATGTACATATCACTATCGGATTATAGTACAACCCGGTAGTGATAGTTCGATATCACTGCCGGTTTTATGTATAAGCGGCAGTGATAATGATCATCACTGCCGGATTTTGGTTTGATCCGGCAGTGATAGTTCAATATCACTGCCGGTTGTAGGTACAACCGACAGTGATAATCCTAATCACTGCCGGATTTTGGTTTGATCCGGCAGTGATAGTGCAATATCACTGCCGGTTGTAGGTAGAACCGGCAGTGATAATCCTATCCTTGCGGTTCTGAGCGGCGGTGATAATCCCCGAGTATCACTGCCGACCAATCACTGCCGGCGCCAATGACCGGCAGTGATGGGGTTTTGGAACCGGCAGTGATGTGCTGTTCTGTAGTAGTGACAATATGAATAATTGGGCATGTTATGGCTAGCTGGTCTATACGTATAGTGTAGTGTTTATATATATCATCTTCCTAATATAAGTTGAGTAAGTCTTGAAGCAAGCGAAGAGATAAATAATTTCCATCTACTCTTCTTATATTCATGATTAATATTTATAAAATTTTCGAATAGCGATGTATAGAAACACCTATCATAATATATAGATACACAAACTCTGATGGAGACCAACCACTGTAATCAATAAGGGTGTATTTTTCACTGCATCGTCGATGTGCTGCCTGCCGTACTGTTTTTTTTCTGCTCTCCAAAACAAATATTGCCTAAGAGCATGTACAATAGTAGAGACGACTGTTGTCTATATACTCTCTATGTCATCTAAAGACAAAACTAAAGACAGTGTCTACAATGAACGACATCTTAAAGTAGTCTCTATGAGATTCCATAATATTTTAATTATGGTATAAAAAAGTGTTTATTATATACAATAACTAACATAATGGTGTTTTATACTATCTATATAGTCGTCTCTTCACAAAGAGACAGCTACACTCTCTCCTTTCTCTTCTATGTCATCAAAAATCTTACGTGTCAAAGTATACAGACAACTAACATCATACCCATTTCACATGCCCTAACCATGAGCATTGCTTTCTACTATGCATATATAGAACTGAACTTTGCTACAAAGTTTGATCAATAAGGGATCATTGATTAATAGTGAGTCAGTATATTCTCACTGAGTGGAATCTAGAGTATGAGAGTAAGGAACTAATTATTTGGTGAGCATATGAACAGTTATCCATGTTTTTAATTTTGTGCACTCGTGCTTTCCAAAAATATAAAATCCCAAAAAATTAAAAAAAAAGTAAAAATTTAAAATTTAAAAATGGAATTGAATAAAAATATTTATTGGAATCAAGATTTTGATTTCAAACAATAATTTTTACCATATTTTCTTGCATTTTAACCTTAAGTAAAGAATGAATAGCAATAATAAAACTAATTCTTCCAAAACAAACAAACTATGAAAATGAGCTTGAAATGTGATATTAATTTGAATTTCTATTTTATGAAATTATAAAAGCATTATTGGTTTTTCTTGAGTTTTGATTTATTAGAAAAAGTCAAATATATTGAAATGGTAAAAGTAAAAAGGTAGAAAAAAATATCAAAAAAATGTGAAAAAAATAATATTTAAATACCAGAGCCATCGAGAACCCTAATCATGATATGTGAGATAATCTAAATATAATAAAATAAAGATAAGATATGATAATTATGAGATAAGATATTTGATCCAGATCTTGTTAGATTTTTGCAAAAATCTCTAGAGCTTATCTTAAGCTGAAATTTTTACCATGCTGACATCACACCATTATCTATATCTAATGAAAATATAAAAATTAAAACTTTAAATTGAAGCTTTTAAACATTCAGAAACTAAATAAATCTGAAACATTCAATGTCAGAATTTTTAGAATTTGAATATTAAAGATGAAAATTTGAAAATTTTAAAGAAGATAAATATTGTGATTTAAAAGCTTTAAAAAAATTACATAAAATATTGACCTTATTTAAACCCTTAATTTAATGAAAAACAGAAAGGATTAATTTGAACAATACACATTGTCAGAATTATATGAATTTTTATACATGTAAATTATTTTCATAAAAATCAAACTTGATTAGACAGTCCAGATAATGTTTGATCTCGTGCTGCGCAGAAGTCTGTAGAGGAGTTGTTTCCTTGTACAGCTTACAAGTGGGCGTGACCAGCAGCATTGCTGCCCTTCTTCTTCCCACGAACAAAACGAAAGCTCAGCCAGCCATGTGATCTCTCTTCTCTCTGTTCTTGTTAAAAATCGAAGCAAAAATCAAATAAACTTCACAACCGACTTTAAGCCCCGCCGTATATGACCAAGAAGTCACCATCACCCGCCGCAACCCCAATTCGGTTCACACACTGTTGTCACTGCCATTACCACCTATTTAAGTGATTCTTAACTTCATTAGAGAATCAAAATCTCCCCTAGATCCTCCCCACTGCCACACAAGACTCAATTTTGGGCGCCTCCGTTCCTTGCTCCGCCCAGGCGAATTTTTCCACCGCCGGCCACCGCAGCTCAAACTTACTACTCCTTGTTCCATTTTTCATTTAAACTCGCCTAGAGCATCTCCATGCCCTACCAAGTAATTTCTCTAACTCAATTTAAGCAATCCTTGGCTGTGATATCCCGCCACCGCGCACCTCCTGTCGACGCCGTTCCACCTCATCACACCACCACTACGGACTACTGTGGCTCCGGTCGTCACTTCCTATAGCACCAGTGAGTCACCGGTGTTCCATTTTGCTCCCTCCCACCGGCTCCTTGCACCTGCATCGCCGCCGGTCGTGCTTGCCAAGCCGCCACTGCGAGTTCCTCTGTTTCATGACTAGAAGTCTTTGAGTTAACAGAAGTAGGGAGTAATTTCAACTTATTTCTTTAGCCATAGTCTGTAGGGTAGTTATGTGTATAATCCACCAATTAGTCAAGATGGTCAAATGCAGAAAGAAGTTCCCTGAATGTTATTCAAGAATCAGAAACTTCATTTAAGAGAACCTGACAGTTTGGTTAAACTATAATAAGAAAACCTTAAGCAAACCTTAATCAGTTCAATCAATCTTGTATCTTTGTGCTTAAAGTGTTGTACAGGATCTTCATAAAAAGCTCTACAACTAAAACCATGTTCTAAATCTAGGAGTATGTCATGCCTTATCCAAATAATTTTTGCCTCCTCAATTCGAAATTATAAATATGAAAGTATATAATCTAGCCTCTTGAATTCGTAAATTAAAGAAAAATAATTCATAAAGCAAGAAGTTGTATCATTACTTCTAATACTATATAATCGACTAGAATCTGAGCACACAAAATCATTCAACCCTAACCCTAAACTACACCTGTTTTCTATAGTTTGTTTCTATTTGGTTTTTCCATCTAATTTTGCCCTTATTAAAATTTGTTATTTGCTATATTTCCATTGAACGACATGTAAAACCCTACACCATTGATTCCATCGTCAACAACGTCAACTACGACCTCGACTTCATCGTAAACAGCAATTAAGCAAGGCAAGCACCCCATTTGATCATATTGATCCCAGTGTTTTGATTTTCATTTTGTTTTATCAAATCTATTTATGCATGCGTGTAATTTCAGTAAATTTGCTATATTGTGGTACCGGTAGTTATAACCCTATCTCATGGATTATCCTTAATAAATATTGATATGTGAACCTTGATAACCCTAGAATTGAGGTTAGACAATATATGATGTCAATTTGGGTATATGCGATGATTAATAATCATACTTAGCCATGCTTTAGATGGGGAATAAACAAATTGGATAAACTGATCTGATAAAACTTTGAAATGTTGAGACATGATGATGGTTACTGGTATTTTGGTATAAAAACTCAAAATAAAACTATGATTTTGACGCGGCCGATTATTGGCAATAACCAAAGGTACAAGGGACTTGTAAGGACCGAACGTAGTGCACGTTATATCCAAGAAATTATGTACAACCACAAGTGCTGGCATGGGACAGCCTTAAACCAATTAAGTTATCTATTTTAACTTTGCACATTGGAAGGCGAGAGTAGTACGAGCTTCTTTAGTGACTGGTTGCTTGGAGGGGCACCCACACCGAGGTGTTGAGAATAATGTTTGCTGATACAACGGTGTACGTCATACTATGGATATGCTTAATCATTTACAATACAGTGACTGTACAAACATTTACACCATAGTACAGGTTTAACGTCACCAGGCTGGTGCAAAGTTAATATAGGTAATGTAAAGGTTTTCGTCATGAACATTCTAGCCACAACATCAAAGGTGTGTGAAACATGCGGCAAAAGAAGGTCATGCTTGTGGATAAAGTTATTGAAAGACCATGTGGAGGTCTACCCATGTTTGTGATGAGTAATTGACTGAATTTGAGATTGTGGTGCACAAGTTTGAGTTTGATTAGTTTGTGAACTGGTCGAAATAGTTTGTAAACTGGTTGGGACTAGTTGTGAACTGGTTGGGACAATTTGTAAACTGGTTGGGAAAAGATTGTAAACTAGTTAGGACAAATTATGTATCATTCTATATGTTAATTTGATCGCGTATGTTGTTGGGCATTGCTATGTGATGTGTTTCCCTTGTATATGATAGTTGCAGGATTTGGGAGCTAGGTCATGGTGAGACGGAGGAGATCAGGACAAGACTGGGAGAGTTGATGTCCAGACGGTCAAGGTATCACCAAAGATGATTGAGGCCAGGGAGTAGCTGCAACCCGAGAAGACAAGTGGATGGTGCAAATCCTAACTTAAGCTCTACTCTGGGTAAGGAGGATCATTGGATCGTAGATTCGCGGGTAGTAGTAGTGGTTGAGTTGGTCGTGCCTTGAGAGGTGTGTCAAAACCCATTAAGTTGTTGGGTTTCAGGTAAGCCCATATATGTTTGTATGGTTGAGTGAGTGAATCCTAGCACTTTCTAAAGTGTGTGAGAAGGAAGTCATCCAAGGGTGGAGTTTGCTCCTAGTGTGCTAGAAATAGAGGGGGGAGAGGAGTCTCTCCCCTGAAGGTTTTGAGGTTTTTGTGCTCTTTTGAGCTTTGCCCACTTTGTAGTGAGGCTTTGTAAACCTGCCTTCCAGGAATGAAATATTGATTTCCTCAAGTATGAATTTACTTTTAGCATTTACATTATGCTTTAAATTCAGCATTTAATTTCTTGCAAATTACTTTCTACACATCTGGATTTGCCTCCTCTCCTTCTAAGTGTCGAGGACTAGTTACCCCGGAACGAGCAGCATTCCGCTGGCTCGACCTCGTCGACCAAGGAGCTGGCTCACCAGCAAAGTCGAGCTTGGAGGATTTGGTCGGGCATGTAGAGCCGACAGTTACCGGGCCAGAGGGGTCCCTAAAAGGCGGAGTCAAGCCGATCGTGGGCTGTAACTTCGGCGGTGTTACCGCCCGACCTCACCGTGCATTACCTTGAAGTTTGGTGCCACGCACCCGAGGATCTCTCCATGCATGTTCCCTGTAACGAACTGCACGATAGGCATATAAACGCCTTCGCCCTACGCAAGGCAGAAAAAGAAAGAGAACACACACACGACACACTCGCTCCGGTGCTCAGCCGAGCTCGAGCACCCCTTGTATTCAACGACAGTACATCATCTTCCACCTTTCGCCTCAGAGCAAGACTGGAGTAGAGCTGTTACCCGCGCTGGGGGCTCGAACCAGTATAACTCCTCGTGTCAGCTCTCTCTCTCCCTCTCTCTAAGCGGCGACCGCAACCCTTCGTCTGGGCGGGCACGGTCTTGGGCCCTGCTCCCACATCACTCCCTCCTTCTTCTTGCGGTCAGGCGATCACGATCGTCGACAGCTGGCGCCCACCGTGGGGTCCGAGAGTTTCGCTCGTTTGGAGGAACTCTGCTGCTTCAACGTCACCGACGCCTTCAGCTTCAACGACAACATGTCACATTCGGCGAGCTCTGACTCGAATGCGGTTCCCGAGCACGAGAGCTCCACGTCCATGTTTTCGCCCTCGTCATTGCCAGGTGAACGCCTTGCCTTCATGGCTGGCAGCCGTGGGGCGAGCGCCGGGGGAGGGGGAGGATCTTGACCCGGAATCCCCGGAGGAGGCGTAGCTGTTGGTCAAGGTCACCATCGACCAGACTATCACCACTCTCTGACGGGAGGAACACGGGGAGATCCACACCCCATTCGGGTAGCCTAACCCTGCCCACCTAGGCGCCTTTCACCAGCTAGGAGCACTTGCGAGCCATCGCCCGGGTCATAGTCGACCCTGCTCGGGAGAGGTCGGATCTCTTCGATCGGGTTCTCACCAAAGAGCTCGACAGGGCGACCGACGAGGTCGTGCCCTCACAGCGAGGGTGAAGCTGGCGCCCTCGATCTTGCTCTCTGGCGAGCGATGATTACTCGCACGAGCGCCGACACTCTCACTGGTCGTCTCCACACCAACAAGCCCGGAGTCCATCCCGGTCGCCTCCACATCGTCAGGCTTGGAGCATATCTCATGAACGTGCTCGACATCAGTAGAGCGGCAGTAGCGCCTATTCGAGCAACAGCGCCTCCGGACTCCAGCGCCTACCGCCACGGCCAGCGCGGGTTGCACCACCGACCCGAGTACGGTCGCTACGATGAGTGCAATCATGCCACCAGCAACGACGACCGCGACTCCAGCTCTGGTAGCAACGGCCGCCATGCACGGCGCGACTGCTTTGTGCAAGCCTCTGACTGCCAGATTACGCCAAACCGTCAGATGCATTTGGCGGCCCGATTTAAACCCGCTATGATCGAGCAGTTCGATGGGACCAAAAACCCCGATGAGTTCCTCTCGATCTACTCAACTGCGATCCTAGCGGCTGGTGGGGATGAGGCCGTGATGGCCAATTACCTCCCGACCATGTTGGACGGCGCGGTGCGCACCTAGCTCTTCAACTAGACGTCTAGCTCCTTCTAATCATGGCGCTAGGTATGGAATGCTCTCTGTTCTAACTTCTAAAGCTGCTACGAGCGCCCCGGACGGAAGGAGGACCTGGATCGTATCATCCAGGGCAAGAATGAGGCCCTTCGTGACTTCGTGCGTCGATTTATCCGCACAAGGAACTCAATCCTGAGCGTCTCCGACGAGGCCGTCATCAAGTCCTTCAAGTTCGGTGTCCACGACTGGCGCCTCACCGAGGACTTGGAGATCATGGCGAAACTCAACATCGACAAGCTGTTCTAGATGGCGGAGTGATACGCGAACGCGGACGATGCCGTGCGCTCGAAGCACGACTATGACTAGGGCAAGCTCGGCCTCAACTTTAGCGAGGTGTAACATCCCAAAACTCGCCTAAATATTATTTTATTGTCATTTGTGCATTTTATGATTTTTTTGGAATTTATTTGGATTTTTTGGATTTATTTGAATTAATTTATGCAAAGTTAAAATAAAGTTTTGCCAAAAATATTTTATTTGAGTCCAGAATATCTCAAAGTATTTTTGAGAATTTTCTTGGAATTTTCCAGATTATTTTATTGCTTGAAACAAATAAAATGAATTTCTGCAATTATTTTAAATGAGAAATCCTGTTGAAAAGATAATGAGCGATGTTGGGCGGCCCATGCGAATGCAGCCAGCATGACCAGTTTTTGCGAACCCCAACCCTAATCCGTCGACCGTTGGATCGAGATCCAACGGCCGTGCTTTCGCCACGTCACCGAGCGCTCAGGGCCGTTGGTTGAGCACCGCGTGGACGTTCCGGATGAAGCCGCGTCGCCTCTCCGAATCGCCGCCGGAGTCCGCCGCCGCCACGCAACCAACTCCGAAATCCGCGCGGCGCACGTCTCCCCGTGCGCCTATTTAAGGCGCCGCCGCGGGCGCTGAAACCCTCACCCCGCGCTGCACCCGTTGGTCGATTCTCGCATGCCGAGATGCCCTCGCAAGCCCGTGCGAGCTCACCGGAGTTGCCGAAGCCCATGCCGTGGTTTCCATCCGTTTTCCGCAGCTGTTCAGCTGAGTTCGTCGCTTTGAAGACCAGATCCAAGATCCCCGTACCTCGCCGCATCAGATCCGTGAAGCAGTGTCGCTGTTTCGTCGCCGAAGCGCCGTCGCCAGGGTTGTCGTCTCCAAGTTCGACGAAGAAGCGCCGCCGTGCCACCATCGCTAGAACTGTGAGGTGCCAGCCGTCTGATCTAGATCCTTCGGTCGACGCGCTGCGATGTCGCAAGAAAACGGTGGCCATCCATCCAGCTTTAGCGGACCAGATCGAGCCGCGCGTGTGAACCCAATCGGGCGCCGCTGCGTGTCGGGCGCAGAACCAAAGCGCCGAGGACCGCGTCTGCGGTGGACCAGAGGCGGTCCCGTGGACCGAGTCTATGCACCGAGACACACGTCACGCTCTGGTTGGTTCCAGATCGTCGCTGACGTCATGCTTGCGTCATAATTGCGTTTTCAATTGGAAAATAATCCGATTAGAAATTCTACGATGCTGAGGTCATCATGAGGTCACGCTGATGTCATAAATCATTTTTTTTTCAGTTTAAAAATAATTCGGTTAATTCTGATTTTGTAATTTCTGTAATTTCAGTATTTATTCAAACTTCAAAAGGCTATCACTTTTGCATCTTAACTCGAATTTGAGTGATTCAAATTTCTAAAAATTTGTAAAATTGAGATCTATTTAATGTTGAATTTAAATTGATTTTTGGAATTCATTTGCTCTCTGTTTTGGTATTTATTTGTTTTTCTCCTTCGGTACGCGTAGACGTTGAATTGTGCGACGCTTCGGAGGAAGATTCAGCAACTCAAGAGCAAGCTCCAGATCAAGATCAGGACCTATTCCAAGGCAAGTTGTGCTTTGATCATGTTGAACCCATGTTTATAAAATTGCTATAATTGTTTTACCCTATTGCATATTATTTCAAGTGTATAGTTGTTTCAAATTAAATTGGGCTTAGCTAATATACCAATTGATCTATACCCTACCTTGTCATTGTATGCCATGATCTATTGTCACCCTAGTTTGGTTCAATATAGTTGGTTAGTAACGATAATCAACATGGGATGGTTAGACCGTATTAGTTGCTTAGCCATGCCACGTCATCACATGTGTTGGGATCATTAATAATTAATCTTGATTAATGGAATATGGAACAATGTTATGAACTTGTGTGTCCTGTGGGATCACACGATGAGATTGAGTTGTTTGTGGCGAGTCATGTCACGCAACGATGTTGAATTGTTGATGGCACGTGGTGCTTGGTAATCAACTTGGGTGATATTCACTTAGATTGGGCAAGTGACAAGGGGCGAGTATGCCAAGGTGGGCTTGATGGGCAGAGGATATGTGGATGTCTTGCCCTGATCACTCTAAGGACTTAACCTTGCAAGCCTTTGACCTGAGTCAATCATGCAACCACATTCTGGTATGGGCCAGCCTAGTTTAGTAATTTGCAATGTCCTAACTTTGGTACTATCGTGGTCGGTGTGAGTTCCCGAGTTATAGAGTAATTCACATGGCGCAAGAGGGGGGCCCTGGATGTGGTAACCAGTCCCACCAATGTTGAAACCTTAGCGGGTGGTACCGGGTTAAGCCAGCGCATTGTAAAGGCTTTGTTATAATCACTCGCCTTGGTGGTGTTTGGTTGTATCGCGTGGGTAAAGTGCATAAACCTCTGCAGAGTGTGAAACTATTCGGATAGCCGTGCTCACGGTATTTAGCAATGCTCGGGAACTACAGTTAAGGGTTAGCCTAATTAATTGAACAACTTGGTTGGGATGGCAGAATGCCATGTGGAAGATGGAATTTGACTTAGGATTGGAAACTTGGTTTACTTGAGAAATACTGAATCTACTTACTATTGTTATTTGTTTTACAGTCTTTATAATCTATTTAATGTATTTGTTCATAAATGTTGCTTATTGCAAAATAGCCATGATAACCTATCCTTTGGAATAAGCCCTGCATATAGCTATATAGAATTGCATTTTGTGCACAACTTGTTGAGTGCTTTAAGTACTCACCCTTGCCAACAACAATAATCAACAGTCGAAGAATCTACACCTGTGTTGGAGGAGGATTTCCAGGAGAACGCGAGTCATTAGGGTCCGAGCCTTGTCGGTTGCCTGTGGTGAACTGATGAGCTATCTACGTTTTCTACTTTCCGTTGCTTAATTATTAGTTTTTATTTACAGTCTTGCCCTGCGTGGCTTAATAATGTAAGTCGGTCAATAGATCATACATTTAGCTATATCAATAAATGAATTACTATTTCTATTATCGTTGAGTATGATGTGATATGTACCAATGTTGAGCTGTGTGCACTAGCGTTGATCCTGGGACTAGTGCGGTAAACACAGTGGGTTCGAATCAGTGGATTCGGGTCCTTACACGAGGCCGAGCCGTCCAACACTAAGAGCAACGGTTCAGACCCGAACGACAGAAAGCGGAAGAGGGACCGCGGTAGTGGCGACGACTGGCTGCCCGTGGTCACTGCGATGAACAGCGAGCGCGACGTGGTGGAAGTGCGGCGGCCCGACCAGGGGCGGCCGCAATCCGACCATGAGAAGTCTCGACCTCAGCGAGGGTGACCACGACTTCAACAAATGCAGCACCGACCCTAGCAAGGACAGCGTCGACCTGGGCCCTAGCGGGGTGACGCTCGACCATAGGGCGGCGAGGAGCGACCCAGGTACGACTCTGACAAGTTCTGCCTGTTCCATAAGGCCCATGGCCACGACCTGCGAAACTGCCGGACCTAGCAGAACAAGTTGGACTCCTTTTATGACGGGCGTGGAGAGATGCCCACGCTCCCGCAGGAGGACAAACGGCCCGACAGGGTCAACACCGGCGAGGACCTTTGTTTGCACCAAAATTTAGCAGGTATAATGAAAATCGGTAATAAAATCAGACATGGAAAATAACGGATAACTTGGAAATCTTTCTGGAGATATTTGGTAACGGTAAAATCTTTAAGGAAACAACTTTCAGAGATAAGGCCGATACGGATCAAGATTTGAAACGTATTGTAACCAAACACTATCGGCCGATGGGTATAAAAGAGGGGCAAAAACGAGCTACGGGGGATCCAACAATACAATACAATCAACCAGCTTTTACTCTTTCTACTTTTTCCTGTCGACTAGAAGTAGTTCCTGTAATTTAGCCTTTGTAATCGATTTTGATCAATAAAGTTGTGCATCGCCGATCGTTGATCTTCGTCAATTACACCCCAGGTTTGATTTATTCTGATTTTGTTGCGCATCGCCTTCTTCAGAATCGATCTACCTTTATCCTCTGATTAGCCTTAATCGATTAATTAGATTTATCCTGTTACTTTGATCTTAATTGGCTTCATGCTGATTGAGTCTAAGCTGATTGATCGTTACGATTAGCTTAAAGAGAATTTTATATATTTTTACCTTGTCGGTTCGAGTCAAATCGGTAGCACGCTTTGAACAGTGTTAAATGCGGTGTCTTTGTTGTCAAAACCCTACCTCAAGTTTTTGACGCCAACACACTCTTGGCACGCCTGGCGGGACAATGTCTTCGTCAGGGAAGTCGATTCCACTATCCGATCTCAACGCAGAAGCCATAATCGTCCCAACAATGGACGATTTGACTGCAGAACAACGTCAAGAAATTGAAGCTCGGAAGGCTGCGTTGGAGGAGATGATGCTAAGCTGTTATCAGAAAACTAGACGTGGTGTCACTCAAAAATTCGCCCTGCCGACAGTCAACGCCCTAGGAGATGCGGGTGTAACAGAACCGGTAAGCCGATATCTGCCTGCTCAAGCCGAATTATCGGCTATGATTAATCAATCTGTGCACCATGCCTTAATAAATCAATCATCGGCTCTCGTGACAACGCTTAAGCCGATGATAGCAAATAGCGTTAAATCTATAGCCCAGGAGTTAGCCTCGTCAGGAAGTCTACTCGATCCATTACAAGCTCTGCCAAATTATCCTATTTTTTTAGTACCACAAAACACGCAAAGCACAACGGCCGATCCTAAACCATCGGCTGTAACCTCACCCCCCACCATGATGCCCACACAACCCACAATCATATTGCCTAGGGATCCTCGGTCAAGCGGGCTGAGCCATTACCATTCCTACACCGACGTCGCTAAGTTAGATGCATCAACAAATCTACCGCCATCGGCTCCGTTCTATGCTTTTCCCCAATCGGTTTCATAGCCGATTAGCTTCGAGAGATTCCTACAAGAGCCTACCCTGCTTAGAAACCCAGGCCCACATAGGATAGTAACTTACTTGAAACCGTTTGTACCAGTACCAGAACCTTGAATCAGACATAATAGGTACAACCAGTATGATCAACTGCCATCGGCTCAGCCCAATTGGCAACCTGAGTTTGCACTCGGGGGGCAAAACACCAACCATGACCAGCGTTATCAAGGGCTAGCTATGCCAATGGCCGATAATGCTAACTGGGCCGATAAGATCTCTGCCGTTTTGAGGGACCAATTCGGCATACAACCAAAAGGGAAGGTTATCGGCTATAGAAAGTCGTATCCCGATTACATAGATCGCATGCCCTACCCTCATAATTTCAGAGTCCCGGACTTTGCCAAATTCTCTGGGGATGATTCTATCACCACCCTGGAACATGTCGGACGCTTTATCGCGCAATGCGGTGAAGTGGCTCAATCCGATGGGCTGAAAATTAGACTATTCCCATTGTCTTTATCTGGGGCAGCGTTTACTTGGTTCACTTGCTTGCCTCCGAATTCGGTCCATTTATGGGACGATTTGGAAAGCCGATTCCATGAATACTTCTTTTAAATGCGGTTTGGAGCTCGAGGATTTGGATCTAAGTTACGTCGCCAAAAGTTCGGGAATCGATAGCGGATTACATCAAGAGATTTAGAGAGATTAGGAATCGGTGTTTTAGCGTCACATTACCTGACAATCAACTCGCCGATTTAGCATTTCAAGGTTTGATCCCGCCGCTTAGGGAGAAATTTGGGGGGCAAGAATTCACTGACCTTAGCCACTTATTGTATCGCGTATCGGCTCAAGAAAGCCGATTCACTAATAATAAAGTGTTCAAGGACAGGTTTAAAAATAGCAATAACAAAGAAAAGGACAAGGCTAAAGTCAATATGGTTGAGTATTGTCCAAGTGATTCCTTGGAAGACGAGGAAGCAGAAATAAATATAGCCGAATGGGTAAAAGGATCCAAGAAATCCTAAGTCTGTTCTTGGCTTAAGCCGACTAGGAACAAGTCGGAGGTTAAGTACTCTTTTGACATTTCCAAATGCGATCGTATTTTCGATTTACTTCTGCAAGAAAAGATTTAGAAGGTATAAGCCGACTAGGAACAAGTCGGACATTTGTTTGCACCAAAATTTAGCAGGTATAATGAAAATCGGTAATAAAATCAGACATGGAAAATAACGGATAACTTGGAAAAGATCTGGAGATATTTGGTAACGGTAAAATCTTTAAAGAAACAACTTTCAGAGATAAGGCCGATACGGATAAAGATTTGAAACGTATTGTAACCAAACACTATCGGCCGATGGGTATAAAAGAGGGGCCAAAATGAGCTACGGGGGATCCAACAATACAATACAATCAACCAGCTTTAACTCTTTCTACTTTTTCCAGTCGACTAGGAGTAGTTCCTGTAATTTAGCCTTTGTAATCGATTTTGATCAATAAAGTTGCGCATCGCCGATCGTTGATCTTCGTCAATTACACCCCAGGTTTGATTTATTCTGATTTTGTTGCGCATCGCCTTCTTCAGAATCGATCTACCTTTATCCTCTGATTAGCATTAATCGGTTAATTAGATTTATCCTGTTACTTTGATCTTAATCGGCTTCAAGCTGATTGAGTCTAAGCCGATTGATCGTTACGATCGGCTTAAAGAGAATTTTATATATTTTTACCATGTCAGTTCCAGGTCAAATCGACTGGCATGCTTTGAACCAGGTGTTCGTTTGGTGTGCTATTGTTAGAAACCCTACCTCAAGTTTTTGATGCCAACAACCTTGAAGACCTCGACCTGGAGTTGCAGCAGGGCGACCGCCATGTCGACGTCCTCTTTGCCGGCTCGTTGGCGTATCGATCCCGACGTGAGCTCAAGGAGGCCGCGCCACCATCTACCAAGCCTTCGCTGGGAAGCCCGCTGATTAGCCCCTGCAAGTGTGCTGGCACTCCGGTTACTTTCTCCTGGGATGATGCTCCCCCAAGGATGTCCAAAGACCTCAAGACTGCTCTAGTCGTGACCCCGACCATAAGCAATACTGTGGTCGAGCGATTCATGATCAACGGGTGCAGCTCCCTCAACTTACTCTTAGCGAGCACGCTAGACCGAATGCAGATTCCCCGATCGAAGATCAAATATATAGCAGTTCCCTTCTTTGGCATTGTGCCAGGGACCTCCTCCACTCAGCTCGGGCAAGTGGTTCTGCCCATCACCTTTGGCGACTCTACCAATTTCCGCACCGAGCTGGTTACCTTGGAGGTGGTGGACAGTGACCTCCCCTACAACACTATCCTCGGGCGTCCGACGCTGAACAAGTTCATGGTGACGAACCACTACGGCCACCGCTGCATGAAGCTCCTGGGGCCCAACGGCGTCATATTAGTCCGTGGTGACCAGGGTCAGGGGTCTGGCGCTTGCCATCGACAGGAGTTTCGTTGTACGCAAGCCCACCGCCCTCTCCCCTCTTCAGGTAGAACCACCTCTCGGTCCATGGACTGAGGGAGTCTCAAGCTGGATCTGGGGGAAGGAACAAGGAAGCCCCATCCGCAACCGAAAGTAGAGACACCCGACCACGGGGTCCATCAAGGTGCAGAACAAGGAGTAGAAGCGGAAGAAGAGCGAGGGGGTTGGAAGGATTCCCAGGAACCCCTCGCACAAGTGTGAAAAGATGGAAAGGAGGAGAATGGAGTTGGGCACTAGGTTGACCAACTCGATCTTGCATTGCGCAAGGACCGTCGCCATGAAGTTGCTCCCCGGCGTCCGCAGCCCGAAGTGCATGTACTGCTCGGTGCTGACGAGCTCGTCCTCTTGGGGCGGCAGCTCGACCTCATTTCCCGATAGCCGCCATGTCACCGAGTCCATCATCCCCGGCGTCTCGAGCTCCTTCACCCGCTCTAGGGTCATCGTGCTTCTTCCGAACTTGGCCATGGGCTTCGATTGGGATTTGGTCGATGGAGAAGGATTGCGAAGGGGAATGTGGAAGGTGGAGGAGCAGCTAGGGTTCGACACAAAAAGGATTTGAGGAATCCTTCGAAGGAGGTGTTGGTTCAGAATTTAAAGGGCCTGATCGTCGACAACTGGTGCCGGTTACGCCTCAAAAGGTGCTCCGAGATTTTCATTGCTGAAACCGAAGCACCGCGGGTTGTTCCCACGGTTCCTCCACTCGGGGCCGAGGCATCGAAACCCGAGTGTTCCTGGGCATGACCACGCCAAGGAGCTCCGTGTGGTCTGGACCTGAGCTCGAGTATTCCCGAGCTCGGTCGGGGAACCATTCCCTTCTCAAGGTCGTCAGACTCAAAGTCATCCCAAGCTACAGGATTTCTACTTGAGCCTCGGGGGCTAGTTATCGGGGACTAGTTACCCCTGCATGAGCAGAATTCCGCTGGCTTGACCTCGTTGACCACGGAGCAGGCTCACCAGCAATGTTGGGCTTGGAGGATCTGGTCGGGCATGCAGAGCCAGCAGTTGCCGGGCCAGAGGGGGTCCCTAAAAGGCGGAGTCAAACCGATCGTGGGCTGCAACTTCAACGTCGTTACCGCCAGAGTTCACCGTGCATTACCTTCTAGTCTGGCGCCACGAAGCCGAAGATCTGTCCATGCACATTCCCTATAACGAACTGCACGATAGGCATATAAAAGCCTTCCCCATGCACAAGGCAGAAAAAGAAAGAGAACACACACACACATGCCACACTCGCTCCGGTGCTCAGCTGAGCTCAGGCACCCCTTGTATTCAACGACGGTACATCATCTTTCACCTTTCGCCTCCGGGCAAGACTGTAGTAGAGCTGTTACCCACACTGGGGGTTTGAACCAGTATAACCCCTCGTGTCAGCTCTCTCTCTCAAAGCGAGGACTGCACCCCTTCCTCCAGGCGGGCACGGTCTTGGGGCCTGCTCCCACATCACTCCCTCTTTCTTCTTGCGGTGAGGCGATCATGATCGTCGACACTAAGTGCTTTTGGATCTTGTGCCAAGGATAAAAGTTTGCTGGATGAATCTTCTATAAATCATATCCCAATCATCTAGGCAATCTACAACCTCTTCTTTTCAGTTTCTGCAAGAAACCGATCTTTATGCTTGGTAAAAGAAAGATCCTTGTAGATCGTGTTCTTGTTTGTTTGAAGAGCTGTTCTTTGGTGTTATTACTTGCTATGATATGTGAGAGATCATCTAAGATCATTCTGATCATCAATTCCCCACATGCAAGCTAAGGGTGAAGTTTGTGTTTTTGACCCGATTTTGGTGCAACATTATTTAAACTTGAGAAAGGTCTGAACTTTGATGTCAATCCTTGCGATTGAAGGTTGGAATATGTTTCTGACATCTATAGGAAGGTGAACACCAAGTTTCACAGGTTTTGGATTACTGATCAAAAGTTACATCGATTCTTGTTTTTGAGATCGTGCTGGTTTTACTATTCACCCAAACACTATTTACTCAAGCACTATTCATCCAACCTCTACTGGTCGGGAGTACTATCACCCGAACATTATTCACTCAAGTACTATTAATCTGACCTCTACTGGTCGGAGGGTACTGTTCATCTGAACAATTCATAGTTTTTGCTCATCCCGACCAGTGCAGTTTTTATTGTTCATCCGACCCCAACTAGTCAGTGCTACTATTCATCCGATCACTTGCTCGAATCTATCTGTTCTTTTAGTGGTTTTATTTTTAGGAGGAAAATTTTATTTGTGATCATTCACCGCCCCCCTTTGATCGCCTTTTTGGTCCTTCAATTGGTATCAGAGCTGATTTTGCTCTTCTATAGATCTTGACTCGTCTCTAGAGCCATAGCGATAGACAAGTATTCCACCAAGTCTCCTATCTTTTCTGGAGTTGATTTTCCTTTCTGGAAGTCAAGAATTGAGTCGTACATCACTGCCAAGGGCTTCCTAATTTGGCAGAAGTTGAAGCTCCCGTATGAGGTTCCTGCTAATGAGAACAACACGGCCGACAATATGGCTGATGTTGAGGCAATTGCTAAGGCAAGGAACATCCTCATACAAGGCCTTGGCCGTAGTGAGTACGACAGGATCTCTCGCCTACGATTCGCTCACTAGATCTGAGTGACCCTCGATGCTTACCATGAGGGCACTACCCAGATCAAGACAATCAAACAGGATCAGTACAAGCGTGACTACAATAAATTTGAACAGCACGCTGGTGAGACCCTTGATGAATTTTTTGGTCGGTTCACAAAGATTTTGAGCGATCTCCGTGCAGTTGGTTGTACATACTCTGACTCGGAGAACGCTCGACATTTTTTAACCGCACTCGATCTTTGGGTTTGAGAGATGAAGGCGACCACCATCAAGGACACCACGGACTTATCGACTTTGACTCTTGACGAGATTTACTCTTGGCTCAAGACTAATGAGATCGACGTTGTCTCTCACAAGACGAAATCTCAGTCAATAGCCTTGGTCACTAATCCCACTAGATCCTCCTCTGAGACTTCTGTTGGTTTCTCCCTTTTCTGTCCTTTTGCGAGCTAAGCGATTAATAGCTAGAAAAATTACTAGAAAATGAGCTTTCTCTTTTAGCTCACAAATTTTCTCATGCATACCACAAGGTAAGGGAGAGAAAAAGAGGTGGCATGATCACCTGGTTCGCATGTGGTGACCGCAACCACATTCGGGAAAACTACCCAAGCTGGAGAAGGGCAAGAACGACTCTAGCAGTTCGGGAAAGAATGATGACACCAACCAGAACTGCAATAAAAAGCCTCCAATTCACGACTCGGCGCGTGAGAAGAAGTACCACAACTTCTCGAAGAACAAGAAGCTCTTTCACCGTGTCCTCGCCACACTCGACGACATCAACCTCTCCGACACGGAGACCTGGAGCGATGAGGGCGAGGATGATCCGCAAGAGAAGAACAAAGGCGGCGATGACTTCACCGAGATGTGTTTCATGGCGAACGCAAATGGCATCAGCGACTCCGATCTCTACAGTAACTCGGACGAGGTACCCTCCTATGACGAGCTCAATGAAGCTTTCTGCAAATTAGGAAAATTTCATGCTAGAGTTAGAGCTAGGTGTATGGAGTTAGAGAATGAAGTAGGTACTTTGTCTCGGGAGTTAGCTTCTCTTAGATCATATTCCTCCCGAGAGTCTGCTGATTATACTCTTTGCGATGCTTTGCTTGTGGAGCTTGAGAGCCTAGGACTATGCATGATAGTGTGGTTTCTGAGCTTGAGAGTCTTAGGTCGACGAATGCTAGCACTTGTTTTATTGATGGTATTCCTGTATATGTTAGTTTTCTTCATGCTCACACTAGCGCATCGTGTGAAAATTGCCCTAAATTGCTTACTGAAATTGATGCCATGAGCACTCACCTTAGGAAGCTATCTACTACAAACAATGAACTTGAATTGCATGCATTTAAGGACTTAGTCAGCTCATGTGAGGGCTGTAGGAAACTCAAACTTGACAATGAAGCATTAGATGTCAAGTATGCTAAACTTGCTAAGGACTTACTAGTTAAGTCACAAGAAAGTTGCTTGCGATGTGCTGAGATTGAGGGGGATTTGGATAAAATCCAAGTCAAGCTTAGGAAGAAGCTTGAGGCCCAGACCCTTAGGATTAGAAATGCCCCTTGCGTTTCTTATGAGGCCCTCAAGGTTGAGGCAGCCGTACTGAGGGAGAAAAATACACGTGCTGGCAATTCTTCCTTATCTGGCTCTTCTTCATCTTCTTCTCCCTGTTCTTCCTGTGCCTCTCTCTTCCAAGTGTGTGAGTACCTCATGAGCACTCTTGAGAAGTTTGTAAGAGGCAAGAAGAAGCTCAATCTCACCTTAGACCAGTCTAATATTAGCCCATTTAGTCAAGGTCTAGGATTTGACTACTTGGAGCACGTTATTGCTCATCCTCCTATTATGCGTGGCTCCAAGAGTGGAGATATTGTGGCTGCTCCCAGGGTGAGCACCACTGTGTTTAGGTCTGTTGAGGTTGTCCATATGACTTCTGATGAGAAGGTTGCTACTCCAACTATTTCTGCCTCTAACATGGCGAAGTACCCATGCACATTCTGTTAGAAAGATGGTCACCTAGTGGATTTCTGCTTTAGGCATGCCAAGATCATGAGGCGCGAGCATGTTGGTGCCCTTAGGGGGTATTTAGGGTTATCCCCAGACTCTGGGTGCTTCTAAGGCACACACTGATGCTCGACAGGATAGGGTGTCGTCTGTTTTTGCGCAGCATTCAGGACATGAATTTCATGCTGTTCATTCGAGTTTTCGTCCTGAATTTGATCGTGATCAGTCTCTCCGCCATCCTTTTGATATTCCTCGTTCTTTCCATCGAGGTAGATATCAGTGGCGTGAGGTGTTTTTTAGTAGAAGATTTATGCAGCCTCACTGGGATGGTTCGGCCTTTGCACGATGGTGGACCAACCCAGTTCTAGCTCCTAGATCGTCTGCTAGTGCTGCTACTAGTCTTGTAAGAGTGGAGAGTCATAGTGATGCTAGGGTCCAGTCCTTTTCTTCTGTGGCTAGCACTTCGAGGCGTCGTGTGGTTCAGTATTGAGTTCCTAGATCTTCCCTTTATCCCAGTACTTAGTCATCTCTCTCTCTCTTATGTTTTTTAACATCCCGAAAAATTTAAAAATTGGAAAAACAAAAATTTAAAATTTTAAAATGCAATTGAATAAAAAATTTAATTGGAATCAAAATTTTAATTTGAAACAATATATTTTCCTCATTTTCTTGAATTTTAATACGAAGAAAATAAAGGTTTCAATGACAAAACCATTTCCTTCAAATCAAATAAACTATAGAAATGAATTTGAAATATAATATTAATTTGAAATTACATTTTTTTTGCATTTTATAGCTTTTTCTGAATTTTTTAGACTTATCCTGGATTTTCTTGATTTTTGCTCTAAGAGGAAATCCTTTTATCATAAAATTGAAAAATAAAGAAAAGAAAAGCTTATAACAATAAAATAAAATAAAAATTAATCCTAAAAAATATTCATAAATCTAATTCTAAATTTAAAATGTCATATCAAAGCATTTAAACATGAAAAGAAAAATAATTAATGATTCTTGACTAACAAAAGTAAACTTGTCAGTTTTAAATAAAAATAATCCGACCTTATCTTCACACAGGATATATATCTTCAGACAGGATATATATAGAAACAATAAAAATATCATGAAATAATAAATTCATTCGATAATTATAAAAATTCAAAAATAGAAAAGCTGAAAACGCAAGAATTAGAATGTCAGAATTTTATTAAATTAAATACAAAATATTTAGAGTTGAAATTTGTAATAAAGAACCCTAAAGCGAAATATAACTCTTAAAAAATGTTTTAGAAATTATTGATGAGATATAAATCTCCAAAAAATTTAAAAGCATAAATATCTTCACAATGCATTGTCAGAGTTTTTATAAATTTTGTAGGTCATATCTTGGCCTAAAAATTTGATAAAACAAACAATATTATCCAAAGATCACGCCGTAAAATTTTCGATAAATTCCGACAAGATTGTTAACTGAATCATTGAATCCAACTCAGCTCTGATCGGCTTGAAATCATTGCATGATCAGGATAAGATAAGACAGTTTCATCTCTTGTCAATGGAGTAGTGCATATTTCCTGTAGATGACCCCACCTGGAAACCTCAGCTTGGCCCTGGTTCATTTCCCTTGCGCACAGCAACGACCGATGCATGCCCTCTGTTTCATCTCCACAGCAATGATGAAGCCCCATTAATTCTATACAGCAATTAAAAGACAATCAAATCACTGAATCCTGAATAATGAGGCAGTTTCACCTCTCATCAATAAAACAGTGCTTGCACTATAGATGACCTCACCAGGAAGCCACACCTTGCCTTGGTTCTTCCCCTTGCGCATAGCACTAGAGTAGCAGCTCTCAGTTTCATGCCACGGCAACTCATCTCAAGCATGCCACATCGTATGAACTGAATCCAAAAAAATTGCGACACAATCATTACACATCTTGTCACCTGCAACCTTGCACATTAATTCGTGGCATGCTTTGCCAGTTCATCTCCTCTTCGCTGCCGCGGTCATCTCCCCGCAGTTGAAGCTACCCCGGCTATGCCATCCCCAGTTTTCTGCGCTGCAAGCCAAACCATCCCGATCATCACCCATCTTACCTATAAAAGCAGCCCATGCATCAACCATTCAACCGTATCAACGTTCAGTGCCAAAGCCCCTCAACCGAGACCCTGGAAGGTCTCTACTACGTTCTTCCTCATTCCTGATTGCGCAACCACCGTAGACCTCCATCGGCCAAACTCCCTGCATACACCTCCATTTTCCAATTAAGCTTACATGAAGCACCACCGTTTGCCCCCAAATACATTCACCAGCCTAATTAAAAGGATCCCTGGCCATGGAGTTCTGCCGCCGTACGCCTGTACTTGCCGCCGCCTTGCACCGCCACCACAGACCACCGTAGCTTCGGCCAAGACCACCCACGGTACCAGTGAACCTTCGGCGTTCCATTTTTGCAGTCGCTCTAGCCCCCCTGCACCTGTTGTGCCCTCGGCCATGGCTACCAGAGACGCCACCATGGCTGCCCGAGTGCTCTATTTCTCATTTTTCCCTGTTTGACCAGTGGCCCAGGTGAGCAGTTCATTATCATGAGATCTTATTTAGCCCCTTTTAATCATATGATAGGTGGGACCTATATAATGTATAGAATCCTTGGCTAGTGGGTGTTTTTATGTTTCGGATGATATGTTGTAGGGTGCTCTGCGAGCCCTGTTCATATGTAAATATCTTACAACAAGTGACTAATGTTTTAATTCTATTAATCTAAATAATTTTAGGTTCTAGGATTCGAAATTGATGGGCAAGGTAAGCTACTTCCTTGGCTTCAAAATCAAGCAGACTCGGGAAGACACCTTCTTGCATCAAGGCAAGTATACACAAGACCTTCTGAGGTGCTTCGACATGTCGGATGGAAAGCCAGTGATGACTCTAATAGCCACCACTACTGTCCTCAAGCCTGATGAGGATGATGAGCTAATTGATCAGAAGGAGTTCCGGAGTATGATCGTCTCCCTCTTGTATCTCACTGCTGGAGGCTAGACATACATTCTGCTGTGTGTCTGTGCGCTTGATTTCAGGTTTCTCCTCGTGCCTCTCACCGCCAAGCGGTGAAGCGCATCTTCAGGTACCTTCGAGCCACCACTGATTATGGTATTTGGTACTCTTCTTCTTGTCTGTCCCTTAGAGCATTTTCCGTTGCACACTTTACTGGCTGTAGGATAGATAGGAAGAGCACTTCTAGCACTTGCCAATTCATTAGCACTTCTCTTGTTTCTTGGTCATCTAGGAAGCAATCCGTAGTTTCATAGTCCACCGGTAAGGCCAAGTACGTCGCTACAGCTAGTTGCTGTAGTCAGGTGCTTTGGATGAGATCGACCTTGCGGGACTTTGGGTTAGAGATAGAGAGTGTTTTACTTTTCTGTGACAACAATTCTGCTATTTGTATTGCCAAGAACCCAGTGCAGCATTCAAGGACCAAGCATATAAACATTAGATATCACTTCCTTAGGGACCATGTGGAGAAGGGTGATATAGTGCTTCGGTTTGTGGAGAGTGATCACCAGATTGCCGACATCTTTACCAGGCCTTTGAATAGCTCTAGGTTTGTGGCCTTGAGAGGAGAGTTTGGAGTTGTGTGCCCTTACGGCATCACTTGAGGGGGAGCTGGTTTGTATATTATGTATTATATATGTTTTTTTAGTATTCCTTTCTTTTGCATTTTTTGGGTGAATTAGGCTTATTTCTAGAGTTTTGAGTTCACTTCACTTAGATTTCTAGCATGCTTTGCATGGACCTCTCATCTTATGCTATAAGTTGCTATCATACACAATTAGCTGTTCTCTTTTCTCTTTAGGTTGAGTTCTCTCATAGTCTTATAAGTCTAGCAGGTGTTGGGCCTCCTGGGTAGATAGGATCTGTGTGGACTCTTTAGCTTAGGATCTAGAGTTAGCTTCCTGATGTTAGTCATTGTGGAAGATGAGAGCAAGTCTGAGCTATAGTGTTCTCTACTATCTTTTCTGTGCTCTATAACCACCCAGTTTGTAGTTTCTCGACTTCTTCTCCTCATTCTGTGTTTTTGGTTTCCGTTGAGTTCATTTGGATATTCTTTTGGCTTAATTCTGCTAATAACTCAATTTGAACCAGATTTGTGCTTAAAATTGATTCACTTGTAGAGAGGGAGTTTGAGAATCTTGCTTCATGCATCGCATATGGACTTTATTTTCTGTTTTTATGAGCTTTGTCTATTATACAAATGAGCTATTATTCATGCTATGCACCATGCTACATTTATGAGAAAAAATGCTAGCTCTGATATGTCAAGTTTATTTTGTTTCATCTTGCTAAGCTTGTTAAAATTTAAAAATTGAGCTTTAAATGAAAACTTGATGAAACATGTTGCTTTTACTTGCTATGTTTCTTCTCTAGGTGCATATGCCATTATTTGAGAAATTTTGGATTTCTACTAGAGTCCCTATAGCAACTTGGGTGAAGCTAGGTAGATCCATACTCGAGTCCTTCACTTGCTCTTAAATCTATGTGCTAAAATGAAAATAAGAAATTGACTCTTTTTTGTAATATTGATCTCAACTCTTTACATTCATAAGACAACCTTCCATTGCACTTGGGATGAATTTGGAATGTATCGTGTATGACCAAGACCATCCTCTTAAGAGTTCTTGAGATGCTCGACTATGGCTTTAGTCAATCACACTTGAGAAATGCAAATAAAAAGACATAAGTAGGTAAAGAATGCAAATAATATCAAACATTTGCACCTCATTATATACTTTGAAGTATTAAAGTAAAAATTTGCATTAAAGATGTTTGAGCTCGAAGGACCTTATATACACATCTAGCTTTCCCAAAGTGTTGATGTCGGAACCCGCAAATAGGATACGGGCCCCAGCTGTGTTTACCTGTACCAGTCCCTGGATCAATAGCTAGTACACACAGATTATAACAGTATGGACCATAACCAAGCGATAAACAAAAATTGAATTCAGAATACTGGCTGACATGGCCCATTATTACAAAAGTTGGACCCGTGGGTCATATAGCAGCGGAAACATTAAACTGGCAATAAACTAGACGAAGCGAAGTCCAAATAACCACAGGCAAAGACCGGAGAAAACGCGATCCTAGACGTCTGGATAGTCCTCCTCTTCAAATCCTTCATCGCAGATGTCGAACGGTGGGATGCAAGCTCTTGGATAGCTATCTCTGATCTGCTTTATGGAATAAGCAGCCCCGCAATGAAAAGCGGGGGTGAGTATGCAACATACTCAACAAGTCTGAAAAGAAATGCAGTATGTAGTTTAATTCAAGGGAGGGAATTGGTTAATTTGCCAAAAGCCAATTTTTAAGATTTTATCCCAGAATTTTGAAGAGCAGTTTTCAAAGCTATTTTCTTTTAAGAAATAAGAGATTCAAACTTTTCAGGACATGGCTCCAACTGTGGGAAAAACAAAACATAAACCAACTCACGGCATTTGCCATGGTTTTATTTTAAGAATACTTTTCCACAGCACCAACTGTGGTTTTCCTTTGAAATGTTTCCCCGTGGCTCCAACCATGGACTTCTATCAAATCAAAACATTCGCAGCTCCAACCGTCTTCATTTTATAAAAAAACTGATTTTGAAAACAAATAGGGAAAATCTACCATGTGACAACGCCCTTTGTCTACCCTTGACCGTGGGTACGGCTATTCGAATAGTTTATATACTCTGCAGAGTTTGCACGCTTTACCCGCGAGAGATATTTCACTATATTTGGTCATACACTTCCTTTGGTATATAACCCTATGTGAAAATCACAAGACCATTTCTCTAGCTACATCTTCACTAAGTCACGCCCGCTGAGGTTTCATCGCCAAATGGCTACAACCATAATAGAAGCCCCCTCTTGCGCCTGTAGGACTCCTGTGGCTCCAACCACGCCTACTCCACCGTCTGGCATGCCTTAATTAAGTTTTCACTAGTTACTCGGCCAGGCCCGTCCCATACCGGAACCCGCGGCCGTACTGCTATACATTGTTTGACAATCACAAGGGATCGGTCCTTAGGGTGACTAGGGTGGTACATACTCAAACCCGAGTCTCGTGCATTCTGCACCCGCCTTGCAACCTTCCACCCTATTCAATTTTTAAAATACCAAATCTTTTCATTTATTTTACCAAACCTGGCAAGACTTGCCCTTTTAAATAATATTTTCACTCAATCATTTAGAATTTCAAGTAACAAGCCTTCAATTAAACATACAAATAGTTTTTAGCATAACTAGGCACTACTATTATACTAAACAAGGTGTCAAGCCTTTTATAATATAATTAATCATTCTACGGTAGCCAAAGAACAGATGGATTAATATGTAGCAAACATACATATTAACAAGGTATTTAACTACAATCTATCATAATATAATATTTTTTTAATCAACATAGCATGCAAGTTTGTAAATCTACAAAGCATTTCAAAACATGGATCAACATGCTTCAAGGAGACTTGCCTTCATCGACGAAGTGCGCTGCGTTGTTCTGGAGGTCTTCTCCTTCGTCGGCGACGACAATCGCTTCTTCGACTACGCGGAAAACGGTGCACGAAATGAATAAAATAAAATAAGTTAAAACTAAAAATTATAATAAAAATACTGGAAGGTACAGGATGAATTGAGATAAATTTATCAATTTGAATCACTCTATTCGGAGTTACGACGGAGGAGAAACAATTGTTTGAATTCAAAATTTAACCTTTCGTCGGGCTTAGAGAATAAATGATTGCTGACAGAGCTATGTTATGAATTTTCAAAATCTGATTTTACACAACATAGAGGACAACGATAGGAAGCTCCAGTAAAAATTTGAGGACAAATGAAGGTCGGGAGCAGCCGGGAGAGCTCACCAAAAGTTCACCGGAGTTCGGAAAGAATGGCTTGCACAGGGAGATCTGGTGGATGGATTGGAACAACTCGAAGCGGAGGATATGAGGAATGAGAAAGGGAACTCGGGGGTCAATTTATAGGATAATCGGACCAGCAGATCGTCGGGAAACGCTAGCGGACTTATCACCGGAACAGTAACCGAGATCGCCGGAATTTGAAGAGCTGAAACAGCTGAATAAATGCGGGTCGGGTTGCTTTGGGTACTGTAGTGACGGGTCCACTGTAGCTTGCGGGTGGGAAGAGAAACGGATCGGATGAACAGTAACCGAAATTATTATTTCCAAAAATAATTAATTTTCCACTGAAAATTCGGAAAAATAGCAATTAAATCATAATAAATTTGGGAATTTTTATAGACAACTGTTTCAAAAACTAAAGCACTAATAAATATTTTTGTATAATATTATATTGTTATTTTTCTTACAGCAATTAATATAGTGCTGAAAATTAAATAGTTTCGGGAAAAATAGAAAAATGGTGCTAAAAATTCTGGGAAAAATCTCAAAAATACTTTAGAATATTTTTAACCTAATAAAATTAGTTTCTGAATTTTTAGAGAATTTTGGAATGGCATTTGAATTTTGGATTTCAGGATGAAATGGAATTTCCGGACGCGAATGGAATAAATTCCATTTTTGGATTGAAAGGAATGCCAGGTTAACTAAAATTCCAAAGAAAACCCAAATCCTTTAATTAATTAATTTAAATTAATTTTTAACAAAAGAACCAAGAATGGGATGTTACAAACCTACCCTCCTTAAATGGAATCTCGACCCCGAGATTCGATAGAGCTGGGAAAAATATTTGGGAATTCTCCTCGTAGGTTCTCTTCATGCTCCCAAGTAGCCTCCCTCTCGGTATGGTTGCTCCACTGCACCTTATAGAATTTGATACTCCTGCTGTGAATTTTGCATACTGCTTCATCCAAAATCTGTATTGGATATTCCTTATAAGAAAGATCCTACTGTAAATCTAACTGTTCTAAGGACATGTGTTCCTCTGGTACTCGAAGACATTTTCTTAGCTGAGACACATGAAATACATTATGCACGTCAATTAGTTGTGATGGTAATTCCAATTAATATGCCACCTCGCCTCTTACGGCCAAAACTTTGAGCGGTCCAATATATCTAGGTGCAAGCTTTCCGCTAACCCAAATCGTTTGATTCCTTTCATTGGTGAAACTTTCAAATACGAAGTCGCCTCGGCAAATTTCGAGTCCCGACGCGTCGATTATCGCCGTAGCTTTTCGCCGACTTTGAGCGACTTTTAATTTTTGTTGGATCCATCTCACTTGTTCTTCCGCCTCCTTGAGTACATCCGCCCAAACACTTTTCCTTCTCGGTTTCCTTCCAATAAAGTGGTGTTCGACACTTGCGCCCATATAATGCCTCAAAAGGTGGCATCTGAATACTTGATTGATATCCATTGTTGTATGAAAACTCTGCATAAGGCAAACTCTTATCCCAACTTGTCTTGTTTGTCAAAGCGCAGGATCTGAGCATATCTTCTAAAACCTGATTTACCCTTTCGGTTTGGCCGTCTATTTGTGGATGATATGCTGTGCTGAAATTAAGATTCGTACCCAATAAACTATGCAACTTTTGCCAAAACTTTGAGGTGAATTGAGTACCTCTATCCGACACAATTTTCTTGGGTACTCCATGCAAACACACTACCTTTGTCATGTACAACTCTACCAATTTGTCCCCAGTGTAGGTGGTTTTAACAGGAATGAAATGAGCAGATTTAGTCAAACGATCAACTATAACCCAGATTGAATCATATCCAGATTGAGTCCTTGGTAATCCAGTGATGAAATCCATTCCGACCTCTTCCCATTTACATTTGGGAATTTTTAACTGTTGCAGTAATCCTGTAGGTCTCTGATGCTCAGCTTTCACCCGTTGGCAGATATCGCACAAACAAACAAACTCTGCAATTTCTCTCTTCATACTGGTCCACCAGTACGATTCTTTCAAATCTAAATACATTTTGGTACTTCCCGGATGAATGGAATAGGCAGTCTCGTGGGCTTCCTTTAAGATCATTTCCTTGATTTCTTTCTTATTGGGTACAAAAATTCATTTCCCAAACCATAGAGTACCTTTTTCATCTATTGAAAATCCTGGAGCTTTTCCTTTCTTCATCCTCTCAATAATTTCCAAAACTTCTGCATCCTCTTTCCGAGCTTCCCAAATTTGGTCCTCCAAGGTAGGTCGTAGTTCCATCATATTGATGTATCCTTGCTCCACCATCTCGATTCATTTTCTTGAATTCTTAGTACAAAGCTAGTGGCTTTCCTTAACTAATACATTATTACAATAATTCTTCCTACTCGAGCATCGGCCACTACATTTACTTTCCCAGGTGATAATGGATTCCAACATCATAATCCTTTATCGGCCCAACCATCTTCTTTGCCTAATATTTAAATCTGGTTGAGTGAATATATACTTTAAGCTCTTATGATCAGTGTATATTTCAGTTCAATTCCCAATGAGGTAATGCCTCCAAATTTTGAGGGCATGTACTACGGCTGCTAACTCCAAATCATGAGTAGGGTAATTTTCCTCGTGAGGGCGTAACTGCCTAGATGCATAGGCCACCACTTTACCTTCTTGCATCAACACACAACCTAAACCTTGCTTCGAAGCATCACAATAAACCACAAAGTCCTTTTGTATATCTGGTAACGTCAATACTGGAGCAGAGGTTAGTTTCTTCTTGAGCGCATGGAAACTATCTTCGCACGACAGGGTCCATTCAAACTTCTTTTCTTTCTTTAATAGTTGTGTAAGTGGTTTCGCGATTTTGGAAAAATCTTCTATGAATCTTCTATAATATCCAACCATACCAAGAAAACTTCTAATTTGAGTTACTGATTTGGGTTGCTTCCAATCAAGTACATCCTTTACTTTACTCGGGTCAACAGCAACTCCTCCAGCTGAAATGACATGGCCCAAGAAAGAGACTTCTTTTATCCAAAACTCGCATTTGCTGAACTTGGCATAAAGCTTATGTTCCCTGAATTTTTCCAAAACTAAACGCAAATGCTTCTCATGTTCTCCTTCATCTTTGGAGTATACCAGAATATCATCGATGAAAATAACTACGAATTTGTCAAAAAATTCCATGAACACCTTGTTCATTAAATGCATAAAATAGGCTAGTTGTAACACCCTAATTTTTGCTCTAGTTTAAATTTTGAGAGTATTTTTGATTTTTGTGAATTCTTGAGAATTTATCGAAATTTATTTGGAATTACTCAAAACTAGCCTTCCTTGAAAACAATTAAATA
Organism: Otatea glauca; assembly: GCA_036346275.1. Taxonomy (NCBI): domain Eukaryota; kingdom Viridiplantae; phylum Streptophyta; class Magnoliopsida; order Poales; family Poaceae; genus Otatea; species Otatea glauca. Next base: position 20,658,562 of record CM070732.1, on the reverse strand, counting down.
ATGTATAAGTTCTAGCAAAGTTTTATTGAAAATATTTTATTTGAGTTCCAAATATCTCAAGGTATTTTCTGGAATTTTTCTAGAATTTTTACGCTATTTTAAAAGTCCCAAATGAATTAATGAATTTCTAGAATTATTTTTATTGAAAAGGTTTTAAAAATGGCTATGAGCGATGAATGGGCCGAGCCCATTCTTGTCTTGCGTCGCCACCCATCCGCGCCGAAACCCTAGCGCCGCCCGGTGAACCGTTTGATCTTGATCGAGCGCTGCGCGTGTGCCACGTCGTTTCGCGACGCGAGCCATCCGATCCAATCGCGGGACGTCGAGATTGCGCCACGTTGGTCGTCTACGCGAGATCACCGAGCTAACGCCGCCGACCGTTACCGCTTGTTTCGCGCTTTGTAGCGCGCACGCCGAGGCCCCTTAAAGTGCACCGAGTAGCGCGTCCGCGTAACTCTTCTCGCGCGTCTTTTGACACCTTGCACGCACGCCAAGACCCTCTCTAGCGCTGAACGCAGCTCGCCGAAGTTGTTCCCCCGCACGCCTCGTTCTCCGTCGTTTGCGTCGCCGCCGTCCACTTCGCCGTTGTTGAGGTCACCGGGTACCGATCTCGTCGAGGCGCGTCGAACGCGCCACTTCTTCACGTCGGAAAGCGCCCGCAACGCCGCCGACGTCCTCGTCTTCCTCGGCTCCGACGACTGTTCCTCTCGCCGTCGTTGACCTCGCCAACTTCCGCCGCCGTCCGATCCTCATCGCTCGGTTGTGGTGAGTCCACGTATCCACTTCTCTGCTTACGTTTGGATTAAATTATAGACGTTAGATGCGTAAATGCGGCGAGATTAGATCGGACATTAGGGCTATTAGTAGATCTTGACCGTTAGATCGGGTTGAGCGGTAGAGATTAGATCTAGTCTCTGTAACTTGGTTACATCTCACCGTTGGATCGTTAGTGTATGCATAGGATTGAGCCACGTCAAGCCGTGAAAAGTGCGAGCCCGTGAACTTGAGCCGTCGGATCGGATATAAACGGTTGAGTTCATATCTGGTTTTGCCCTAGGATCCGCGCCGTTCGGTTTTGAACGTGCGGTGGTGGCGCCGCACCTTCATCCAATCTCGCACGACGCTGCGTGGTTGCTGACGAGCGAGACGAGATCCGCCGTTGCTTTCGGCGCGCCGCGATCGTCGCTTGCGTGGCTACGAGTAAATCGGCGTCGCCGCGTCGGTCGCGAATCCAACCGCTGGATTTAGGCCGATCACCGGATGTGCGGCGCGTGGGCGTGGAGCCAGCGCCGCTACCGATGCGTGGTGATCACCGGATGCGCTGACGCGTGTCGCACGCATCTCGGTCTTATTGCGGTGCGCGTGAGGATCGACCGTCGGTTTTAGCGAACGGTGCGGATTTTGCCGCGTGTACGCAGATCGCGTCAGGAACCAAGTCCACGCTAGACCGAGCCGAGCCGTGAACCCGGTCCATAGATGAGAGCGGCGTGGCGGCCTGCGGGCGTGCCACGTGTCGTGGCCGACGTCATCGGCGACGTCATAAATATTTTCATATATAAAAATATATTGACGGAAATTCATTTCGGTGCTGACGTCATCATGAGGCATGCTGACGTCATAAATGCGAATTTCAAGTATAAAAATAATTTGGAAAAATCGGATTTTCTAATTTCAGTATTTTCAGATTTTATTCAAAACTTCAAATGACTATAACTTTTGCATTTTAACTCGGATTTGGGTGATTCAAATTTCTAAAAATTCATAAAATTGTGATATATTTAATGATGAATTTTTATTTGAATTTTTGAGATTATCTAGTCGTCTGTATTAGCTATTTATTGCATATTTTATTTGAACGCGTAGACGCAAATTTACCTGGAAGGTTTCAAGAAGAATTAAGTCGCTCAAGACCAAGCTTGAACACGACCGCAGCTCTTTGAAGGCAAGTGATGCTTTGATCATTTTGATCCCAGATTTTCAAATGTAATTTATGCTTTGAAACTATGCATGCTAATTATTTAAAATGAATTTAAATTAATTTGGGATAATGTAGTTAATCAACCCATTTTGTTATGCCACCTTGAATTATTAATTGTATTCCTAGATCATTGTCACCCTAAGTTTTGATTATATTAGTTGGATGTTAATATTGTGCCAACACGGAGGCTAGACCGTGAGTAGATGCTTAGCCTTGCAACGAATCATGAATGATCTTTGGAAAAATGCTACAATATTGATTAAAGACATATTGAATGTATTTTGAAAAGTGGTGTGATGATGCCACATGTTGAGATTGAGGTACAAAGAAACTGTGTGGTTCCGCATCGATATTGAGTTATTGCCGCATGTGTTGCACAATAATCAACTGGGTGGAAAATGATTTAGGCAGGGCAAGTGGCAAGAGGGTGTGTGCTGTGGGCTGTGTGGCATTGGGTTGTTGAGTGATGTGAGTCTGTGCCACATTGGGTGTGTGCCTTTGTTGAGTGTTGAAAGTCTTGCCTTGGCCGATTAAGGACTTCACCTTGCAAGCCTTTGATCCGAGTCAACCGTACAACCACATGTCCGACATGGGACAGACCTAGTTGACTAGGGTTACGATATCTTTCCTCCGATACCTCGGGGTGAAAGACACGGGGGTGTATCGTATGGGGAGCGTACTGTGCTACGGCTTGGTGCCTATCCAACGGTGATTGGCCGGTCCTATACTTCGCTCTGTGTGAGGGAAGTGATAGTGAAGGCACACCGAGAGGTTCTTTGGTTAAGGTAGAAGTTCTGAAAAGCTTTGTTGCGGACAATCACCGTGTGGTGGCGGTGTATCTTGTGGGTAAAGTGTACAACCTCTGCAGAGTGTCAAAACTATTCGAATAGCCGTGCTCACGGTATTGAGCATTGCTCGGGATTACAGTCAAGGGTAGTTTTTCATAAACAAAACATGGAAGGGTGGTGTGTGCGTTGTTGGAAATGAACCGATAAGGTCAGTGTGCCGAGAATCTTCAAGAAAAACCATTTGAAATTAGTATTACTTATATCATTTCTTTGCTTTAATCTAAACAAGATACTAGTTTAAAAATGTTGCTTGATGCAAAAAGAATCAATTAAGCCAATCCATTGGAATAAGCTTTGCATATAGTAATAGTCTTGATTCGTGCATTACTTGTTGAGTGCCTTGTGTACTCACCCCACCTTGCTTATCAACCCCAACATCGGTGGAGGAGACTACACCAAGATGGGAGGAGGAGTGCGTCGAGGACACGAGCAACTAGGGGCAAGCCCGATCGGTTACTGTGGCAAGATGGAGGCTTCCACGACTTTTTATGTTCATTGCTATTTCTTTGTTTTGAATAATGTAAGCCTGCGTGGTGACTTATCTGTAAGGAGACCATAAGGTTGTACAACTCGCTTTATATACATGTTTGCACTATTTATTCTTATATCCTTGTGAATGTCTGTGATGTGCAACCTCAGATGATTGTGTGTGCTAGCGTGATCCTCGGATCGCACGAGAATACACAGAGGGTCCGGATTTGCGATTCGGGTCCCGACAGAGGTGGTATCGAGCAGGTTGGTGTAGGCCTTGACCTTAGTTTGGTTGTGCCTAGGAGGGTGAAAACTATTTTCTAAAGACCTAATCAACTTGAGCAAGAATGTCAAAGAAATCTCGACTTATCTCTTCTCCCTTATTCATACCTATCTGAATTTTTATTATTCTCTATTTAATTTAAACAAGGTTTGTTTTGGCAGATGAGGATGATCCATACCTATGGAGAGCGCACGGAGGATACGCGCGGAGTTATGGCGTATGATGCGCTTGCTTGGAGGTTTTGACCGACCAGCATCGAGGGACTTGGTGGTAGGGGCAGACTTGACGTCGCTGGGACGTCAAGATCACGATGTATGCTCGGAGAGGACGAGGGCGAGTCGTCCTATCTACATCACCGCCGGAGGTCTTCTTCGAGGCCGGATTCGTGAGACGTCGCGTCGAGCGATGCGGCGATTGCCCGCACTTACTCCGCAGAGTTAGAGGGCACCGTCTTCCGCCACCATCGCGTCGAGACAATCGTTTGGACAGATGGAGCTTGTGGAGGAGGACGCCACTATCACCCACTGGCAAGGTACGTCATCGCCAGAGGACGCCTTGGGCGAGACGGTCCGGAGTTGCAGAGGACCGCGACGAGGTCATAGAGGCAAGAACCCAACACCGGGAGAACTTAGCTCATGCCATACAGAAGATCCAGGAGTTGGAGATGGCTTTGTATGGACCCGAGCCCGAACCAGTCCTGGAGTTACATGATCCAGATCCGGAGGAGCCGAGCAGAGGCGATCAGGAAGAGCAGCGGCCGGGACCAGCAGAGTCGATGGGGTCTTTTGCACCCGCCGCAGTAGTTCACCAGGACCAGTTCGCCCCAATGCCACAAAGACACCACGGTATACGCCCGAGGAAGCGCGGCGGGTTGGCTCGATGAGTGATCGAGTCTAGTAGAGTGTAGTGTCGAGACTCGAATATCTGAGTCGCGTCTTTGTTTTGAGTTACCCTTAGGTGTGAGTTGTCATGGATTCCTATGTTTGCTTACTTGCTTTTGGTTGTGAGTGTCACGTATGTGTTGCATTGCCCTTAGGCACTTGTGAGCAACCATACTGCTTTATATTATATCAATAAAGTGGCTAAATAATTTAAGTTACACTGTTTCCCCACATAAGTTCTTTTACTTGTCTATGCTTTCTTCTTTTCTTAACCATTGAAGCTTGCAGCAGATGGTGAGGACTCGTGGAAATGTTGGAGCCAGTGAAGTGGAGCTAACAGACGGACAAACGAATGAAGAGTCGATTCCTCAACCACCGCAGTCGATATGCGTAACACAGGAGCCTTTTGACAGCCTGACTCAACTCATGACCACGATGGTTCAAACCATGCAGCAGATATCCAATCAAGCTGCTGCGAATGTTCAACACCGGGGCAACCATGGACCACACCCTACTCCGCATTGCCGGAGTTTATGAGAACTCGCCCACCCACTTTCTGTAACGCCAATCCACCGGAAGCGGACGATTGGCTAAGGACAATTGAAAGGAAGCCGCACATTACCCAATGTGTAGGACATGAGAGGGTACTCTATGCCTCTCATCAACTCGAAGGGACTGCGTAGAATGGTGGGAAAACCTGCGCGACTCATGAGGACCCGCAGAGTATCACATGGGAGGAATTCACCTCACCTTCCGTCGATTACCATGTACCCGAGGGTATCATGGATCTTAAAAGGAGGAGTTCGAAGCCTCAAGCAAGGCGGCGATCGGTGGCGATCACTGAACAAGTTCACCTAACCGCACGCTACGCACTGGAGGATGTGGCTACGGATAAGGCCGCATAATCCCGCTTCATGAAGGGATTGAATGCAGGTTGCAGTGGGACCGATCACCACACATTCCCCGACTTTCAAGAGTTAGTTAACAAAGCCACGATCTTAGAGGACAAGCGCCGAGAGTTGGATGACAACAGAAGCGCAGAATGGCGCAACAAGGAGGTCGTCTGGGCAAGCAGAGGCGAGGACGGCACCCCAACAGCTCATTCGGTACCGGCCTAGAGGCAATGATGTGGCACCACCGCCGCAAATCGCCCGATGGGTCAAAATGTTCGGACTCGGCCGAACTATGGCGCAGATCGAGGAACCTCTCGGGCCGTGGGAAGACGCGTTGCTATCATTGCAATGAAATGGGGCATTTTGGCAACAATCGCCTAAGAAGGAGGTGTCACCCGGTTCGCTTTAACACGGGAACACACCGCAAGGACTCCGCACCAATCATGAACGCGGGGCATCAACAAAGAGCGACTCCATCCCAAGGAATCGCACGAGGCGAGTCAACCACATCACACAGATGAAGTCCGAACGCCTCGGACGTTGTAATCGGGTAAGTTCCTAGTAAACTCGATCACCATCGCTTTATTTGATTCCGAGCCGCATTCTTTTATTTCCGAGATTTTGCTGTTCAAAATGATATGGAAATAGTGAATCTTAAATGTGTGCTCATAGTCCAATCCTCGGATCGAACTCCGATCTAAAGTAGGATGTTCGGGGTAGGAATAATAATTAATGGAGTTGAGTTCCTAGCGAACTTAATCGCCCTTAATACCCAAACCTTGGATGTTATCACGGGAATGGATTGGTTAACCGATCACAAGGCGTATTGGATTTGCGGAAAAGAGTCATATCGGTCGAGAGCCGGATGGAAAGAAAATTGAGTTTGAAGCGAAACCCGATGCGAGATGGACAATTGATGGTCAACAAAGATGAAGAAGATCGACTTAGAGGAAGTCTCCATAGTCAATGAATATCCGGATGTTTTCCCGTAAGATTTACTCGAATGCCGCCAGATAGAGATATCGAGTTCGTGATAGAACTAGTCCGAGGACAGCCCAATAGCTAAGAGACCTTACGGGATGTCCACAGAGGAATTGGTGGAAATGAAGAAGCAAATTGAAGAAGCACTGGAAAAGGGATTTATAAGACCTAGTTCATCGCCATGGGGAGCACTGCCTTATTCGTTAAGAAGAAGGACGGAAGTTTCAGGATGTGTATAGACTATCGTGCACTCAATGATGTGACGATAAAGAATAAGTATCCGCTACCCAGATCGATGATTTGTTTGACCGATTGAGAGGAGCAGAGTATTCTCCAAAATTGATCTTCGATCAGATACCATCACCAAGATCCGATCGAGGATATTCAAGGCGCATTTTCGTCAAGATATGGACACTACGAGTTTCTGATGATGCCTTTTGGTCCGACAAATGCACCAAAGATATTTCATGAACTTAATGAATAAGGTTTTATGGAAAACTTGGATAAGTTCGTCGTCGTATTCATAGATGACATCCTTATCTATTCCAAGACGAGAGAAGAGCACGCCGAGCACTTGAGGCTAGTCCTTGAAAAGTTGAGGGAACAACGGTTGTTTGCGTAAATTTAGCAAATGTGATTTACGGAAAGATAAGGTGGAATTTCTTGGACACATAATGACAGCAGAAGGAGTTCTTTGAGATCCAAAGAAAGTGGAAACGGTTTTACATTGGGAGCAGTACCAAGACGGTAACCCAAATCCGTAGTTTCCTTGGAATGGCGGGGTATTACCGTCGATTCATTGAAGGATTCTCTACGATTGCGAGACCTCTTACGCAATTGTTGAAAAAAGAAAAGAAATTTTTATGGACACCTGAGTGTGAGAAGAATTTTCAGGAATTGAAAAGGAGGTTAACATCGCACTGTATTAGTTTTACCAGACGCTCACCAAGACTTTGACATCTATTGTGATGCATCGCGTCAGGGATTGGGATGCGTGTTGATGCAAAATAGGAAGGTAATTGCCTATGCATCGAGGCAATTGAGACCACATGAGGAGAACTATCCGACTCATGATTTAGAATTAGCTGCCGTAGTGCATGCACTAAAAATATGGCGCCATCATCTCATCGGAAATAGATGTGAAGTATATACGATCATAAAAGCCTTAAGTATATTTTCACACAAGTGACCTAAATATGAGGCAAAGAAGATGGTTAGAGTTAATCAAGGATTATAATGTGGGAATTCACTACCACCCGGGAAAGCCAACGTGGTGGCGACGCCTTGAGCGTAAAGAACCACAGTGTAAATATCTTTGTTGGAAACAAGTCAGCAGAATTGTGTAAGGATTTAAACTAGAATTGGAAATGGTACCAAAAGGATTCCTAGTAACCTTGAAGTAAGACCTACCGGAAGATCGATCGGGAAGGGCGTAAAGATGATGATAAGATCAAAAGAATTAAGGGCAAAATGGATGAAGGCAAAGCAAAAGATTTTAAACTGGATGAACAAGGTACTATGTGGTTTAAAGGGCGATTTGTGTGCCGAACAAAAGGAGTTGAAGCGATTAATTCAGGAGAGGCCCATGACTCCAAGTACTCAATTCATCCAGAAGTGCGAAAATGTATCAAGATTTGAAGGAAAAATTTTGGTGGCCAAGCATGAAACGAGAAGTCGCGAATCGTTGCATTATGTGACATATGCCAAAGGGTCAAAGCTATGCACCAAAGGCAGCGGCAGGCTATTACAACCCTTAAAGATACGAATGGAAATGGGAGGAAATTGGTATGGATTTTATAACCGGATTGCCCGTAACGCAAAGTGGATATGATTCCATATGGGTCATAGTAGATCGTTTAACTAAGGTGGCACATTTCATACCAAGAAGACCACTTATTCCGAGACCGTTAGCGTAACTTTATATGTCCGTAATTGTCATTTTACATGGAGTGCGAAAAAGATAGTGTCTGACGGAGGTACCCAATTTACCTCCAGTTAGGGTAAGCTTCATGAAGCAATGGGGACTCGTTTGAACTTCAAGACAAGATACCATCCGAGCACGGATGGACAAACCGAGAGAGTCAATCGATATTGGAGGATATGTTGAGGGCATGTGCCTTAGCATATTCCACTTCATGGGACAAGTGTTTGCCTTATCTTTGAGTTTAGTTACAACAACAAGTTATCAGCGAGCTTACAAATGTCTCCATTTGAAGCTCAGATGGTAGGTCTGTCGAACACCATTGAATTGGAATGAGACAAAGTGAACGACATGTTTTCGGACGGACATTCTTGAGAAGCGGAAGCACAGATCACCACGTCGGGGAAAGATTGAAGATTGCACAATCCAGTAAAAGAGTTATGCCGACAACCGTCCGCAGGAACTAAGCTTTGAACCCAAGATTTTGTGTATCTTAGAGTAACACCACTCAAAGGAGTCGAAGGTTCCATGCAAAGGGAAGCTTACACCTGTGTATGTCGGACCATTCAAAATCTTGAGCCGCAAGGGTGAAGTTGCGTATCAGTTAGAGTTACCGCCGTCTTTGGCAGGAGTGCATGACGTATTCCATGTGTCTCAACTGAAGAAGTGTCTTCGAGTACCGGAAGAGCAAACACCGTTAGAGACAATTGAGCTGCAAGAAGATCTGACTTACAAAGAACATCCGATGAAGATTACGAACATAATGGACAGAGAGACAAGGAACAAGTCAACACGCTTCGCAGAGTTCAATGGAGCAACCATTCGGAAAGTGAAGCGGCGTGGGAACGTGAAGAAGATCTCAAGAAGGAGTTCCTAACCTATTCTCAGACAACCCTGAATCTCGGGGACGAGATTCTGTTAAGGGGGGGAGGTTTGTAACACCCTAATTTTTGCTCTAGTTTAAATTTTGAGAGTATTTTTGATTTTTGTGACTTCTTGAGAATTTATCGAAATTTATTTGGAATTACTCAAAACTAGCCTTCCTTGAAAACAATTAAATAATGTATAAGTTCTAGCAAAGTTTTATTGAAAATATTTTATTTGAGTTCCAAATATCTCAAGGTATTTTCTGGAATTTTTCTAGAATTTTTCTGCTATTTTAAAAGTCCCAAATGAATTAATGAATTTCTAGAATTATTTTTATTGAAAAGGTTTTAAAATGGCTATGAAGCGAGAATGGGCCGAGCCCATTCTTGTCGCGCGTCGCCGACCCATCCGCGCCGAAACCCTAGCGCGCTTCACCGTGAACCGCTCGATCTTGATCGAACGCTGCTGCGTGTGCCACGCCGTTTCGCGACGCGAGCCATCCGATCCAATCCGCGCGGACGTCGTGATTGCGCCACGCCGATCGTCTCACGCGAGATCACGGAGCTAACGCCGCCGGCCGTTACCGCTTGTTTCGCCGCTTTGTAAGCGCACGCCGAGGCCCCTTAAAGTGCACCGAGTAGCGCGTCTCGCGTAACTCTTTCGCGCGTCTTTTGACACCTTGCACGCACGCCAAGACCCTCTCTAGCGCTGAACGAGCTCGCCGTAGTTGTTCCCCCTGACCGCCTCGTTCTCCGTCGTTTGCGTCGCCGCGGTCCACTTCCGCCGTTGTTGAGGTCACCGGGTACCGATCTCGCCGAGACGCGTCGAACGCGCCACTTCTTCACGCCGAAACGCCCGCAACGCCGCCGACGCGTCCTCGTCTTCCTCGGCCGGCGACTGTTCCTTCGCGCCGCCGTTGACCTCACCAACTTCCGCCGCCGTCCGATCCTCATCGCCGCGTTTGTGGTGAGTCCACGATCCACTTCTCTCGCTTACGTTTGGATTAAATTATAGGCGTTAGATGCGAATGTGCGGCGAGATTAGATCTCGACATTAGGCTATTAGTAGATCTTGACCGTTAGATCTGGGTTGAACGGTAGAGATTAGATCTAGTCTCTGTAACTTGGTTACATCTCAGCCGTTGGATCGTTAGTGTATGCATAGGATTGAGCCACGTCAAGCCGTGAATAGTAAGCGACTCCAGAACTCGAGCCGTCGGATCGGATATAAACGGTTGAGTTGGATCTGGTTTTGCCCTAGGATCCGCGCGTTCGATTTTGAGCGCGCGGCGTGGTAGCGCCGCACCTTCATCAATCTCGCACGACGCGCGTGGTTGCTTTGACGCAGCGAGACCGATCCGGCCGTTGCTTTGGGCGCGCCGCGATCGTCGCGCGCGTGGCTACGAGTAAATCGGCGTCGCCGCGTCGGTCGCGGAATCCAACCGTTGGATTTAGGTTGACCGGCCGGATGTGCGACGCGTGAGGCGTGGAGCGAGCGTCGCCGCTACCGGATGCGTGGTCGATCACCGGATGCGCGACGCATGTCGCACGATCTCGGCGCGGCGCGCGCGCGTGAGGATCGACCGTCGGTTTTAGCGAACGGTGCCGATTTTGCCGCGTGTTCGCAGCATTACGGAACCAAGTCCACGCTAGACCGAGCCGAGCCGTGAACCCGGTCCATAGACAGAGCGGCGTGGCGGCCTCTGGCGTGCCACGTGTCGTGGCCGACGTCATCGCCGACGCCATAAATATTTTCATATATAAAAATATTTCGACGGAAATTATTTCGGTGCTGACGTCATCATGAGGCATGCTGACGTCATAAATGCGAATTTCAAGTATAAAAATAATTTGGAAAAATCGGATTTTCTAATTTCAAGATATTTTGATTTTATTCAAAACTTCAAATGACTATAACTTTTGCATTTTAACTCGGATTTGGGTGATTCAAATTTCTAAAAATTCATAAGATTGTGATCTATTTAATGATGAATTTTATTTGAATTTTGAGATTATCTAGTCGTCTGTATTAGCTATTTATTGCATATTTTATTTGAACGCGTGAGACGCAAATTTGGAAGGTTTCGAAGAAGAATTCGTCGCTCAAGACCAAGCTTCGGAACACGACCCGCAGCTCTTTGAAGGCAAGTGATGCTTTGATCATTTTGATCCCAAATTTTAAAATGTAATTTATGCTTTGAAATTACGCATGCTTATTTATTTAAAATGAATTTAAATTAATTTGGGATAATGTAGTTAATCAACCCATTTTGTTATGCCACCTTGAATTATTAATTGTATGCCTAGATCATTGTCACCCTAAGTTTTGATTATATTAGTTGGATGTTAATATTGTGCCAACACGGGAGGCTAGACCGTGAGTAGATGCTTAGCCTTGCAACGAATCATGAATGATCTTTCGGAAAAATGCTACAATATTGATTAAAGACATATTGAATGTATTTTGAAAAGTGGTGTGATGATGCCACATGTTGAGATTGAGGTACAAAGAACTTGTGTGGTTCCGCATCGATATTGAGTTATTCTTGGCATGTGTTGCACAATAATCAACTGGGTGGAAAATGATTTAGCGGGGCAAGTGGCAAGAGGTGTGTGCTGTGGGCTGTGTGGCATTGGGTTGTTGAGTGATGTGAGTCTGTGTGCCACATTGGGTGTGTGCCATTGTTGAGTGTTGAAAGTCTTGCCTTGGCCGATTAAGGACTTCACCTTGCAAGCCTTTGATCCGAGTCAACCGTACAACCACATGTCCGACATGGGACAGACCTAGTTGACTAGGGTTCGATATCTTCCTCCGATACCTCGGGGTGACAAGACACGTGGGTGTATCTGTATGGGGAGCGCACTGTGCTACGGCTTGATGCCCATCCAACGGTGATTGGCCGGTCCTATACTTCGGCTCTGTGTGAGGGAAGTGATAGTGAAGGCAATACCGGAGAGGTTCTTTGGTTAAGGTAGAGGTTCCTGAAAAGCTTTGTTGCGGACAATCACCGTGTGGTGAGCGGTCAGATCTTGTGGGTAAAGTGTACAACCTCTGCAGAGTGTCAAAACTATTCAATAGCCGTGCTCACGGTATTGAGCATTGCTCGGGGATTACAGTCAAGGGGTAGTTTTTCATAAACAAAACATGGAAGGGTGGCTGTGTGCCAGTGTTGGAAATGAACTGATAAGGCTGTGTGCCGAGAATCTTCGAAGAAAAACCATTTGAAATTAGTATTACTTATATCTATTTCACTGCTTTAATCTAAACAAGATACTAGTTTAAAAATGTCGCTTGATGCAAAAAGAATCAATTAAGCCAATCCATTGGAATAAGCTTTGCATATAGTAATAGTGCTGCATTCTATGCATTACTTGTTGAGTGCCTTGTGTACTCACCCCACCTTGCTTATCAACCCCCAACATCAGTGGAGGAGACTACACCAGTATGGGAGGAGGAGTACGTCGAGGACACGAGCAACTAGGGGCAAGCTCGATCGGTTGCTGTGGCAAGATGGAGGCTTCCACGACTTTTTATGTTCACGCTATTTCTTTGTTTTGAATAATGTAAGCCTGCGTGGTGACTTATCGTAAGGAGACCATAAGGTTGTACAACTCGCTTTATATACATGTTTGCACTATTTATTCTTATATCCTTGTGAATGTGCGTGATGTGCAACCTCAGATGATTGTGTGTGCTAGCGTGATCTCGGATCGCATGAATACACAGAGGGTCCGGATTTGCAGATTCGGGTCCCGACACTAGTGCATTGGTCAATCCGAAGGACATCACGGTGAACTCGTAAAGTCTATACCGAGTGGTGAAGGCAGTCTTAGGAGTATCCTCCTTCTTGATTTTAATCTGATGGTACCCTGATCTTAAATCTATTTTTTAGAAAACACAAGCTCCCTTGAGTTGGTCAAATAGATCATCAATCCTTGGCAATGGGTACTTGTTTTTGATTGTCACCTCATTCAAAGATATATAATCTATACACATTCTTAGAGTATTATCCTTCTTTTTCACAAAAATAACTGGAGCTCCCCAGGGTGATGAACTAGGGCGAATGAAGCCTTTCTTTTGTAGTTCCTCAACTTGCTTCTTTAATTCCACTAATAGGTTAGCAGACAACCGATAGGGTCTTTGGTGGATTGGGGTTGTGCCAGGAACTAGGTTAATAACAAACTCTATATCTCGATCCGTGGCATGCCCGCAAGTCATCGGGAAAGACATCCGGTATTCTTTTGCTCGGTAATCGATTCCAATGTTATTTCGTTTAACTGATTCAACAAACTGGTCGGTCTTGAGGCAAGGTCAGATAAGAAGCATACTCGGGCTCCATCTTTATTGACAAGAGATATGGTATGGTTGGCACAATTAATTTGTCCTTCATGTTTGGTTAACCAGTCCATACCAAATATCACATTTATTCCCTGGGAATCTAATAGGATAAGGTTTGCTAGAAACTTCACCCCATTAATTTCTATTTCTAGCTTGGGACATACCTTTTTAGTCCTCATTTCTTTTCCCGGGGATTTTACTATCATAAGGTTCTTTAGATTCATTGTATCCCAATGGTTCCTTTCCACCAAACCCTTGGATATGAATGAATGAGATGCACCGGAATCAAACAAAATTGTAGCAGGTACAGAGTTTACGAGAAACGTATCCATCACTACATTCTGAGCTTCTTGTGCTTCTTTAGCAGAGATATGGTTCACATGGCTTCTTCCAGCTCGATTTGGGGTTCTGGGAGTCTGAGGGTTACCACGACCTTGACTTGGTGCACGGAATGAAGCTGACCCCAGGTTGAATGGAACTGGAGCTATGTTTAAGCGCCTTTGAGGACACTTGGTTGCATAATGTCCCATTTGATGACAATTGTAGCACTGCACATCTGCTGTATTGTTAGTTTTTGCTGGCTGAGTAACTTGGTTTTGACGGGGTGTCTGCTGTATCGGACGAGGTACAGACATCATAGCCCTTTGCACTTGCTGAATCGGCGGCTTGTTAGCTTGAAACTGTCCAAACCTTGGCCTAGACCCACTGGCTACCTGTTGACCTTGAATTGCTAGCTTTGATCCAATCATTTGCGACTAATGGATCAGTGGACCCCGCAAATGTAGAAGGTCTTGTGCGCATAAACTCTCCGAACTTGGACTGCGGCTGGTGAGGTTGGGTTTGATTATTGAAGTTATTGGCTATGCCTTGAAGTACTTGAAGATGCATAGTCAACAGCTGTTGGATAGTTAGCTCTCCAATGGGGGAAGGAATTTGTACTGGGTTCCCTTGTCCGAGCAGTGATTCATTGTTGACAGGGTGTTGAGTTTGCCCACGACCACTGCCACGACCAATACCGCTGCTACCAGCTCCAACATCACCATGGCCTCTGCTACGAGTATTCACCATCTGGAATTGAGAATGGGAAAATCAAAAGGAAAGAGGGAAAAACAATGTTAAGAAAACAGGGAAAATAAGCAATCATCCCACAACATGACAAAGACTAAACCACGGAAAGAAACACCAACTCAAATCTCATATAAAATAAAAGCTTTTGATAAGATGGCGGTATCACAAATGCATAAAGCGCGTCTGATCCATCACACTAATTATTCAACGTTCTAGCGTAAACAACCGCAAGGTTCTACCGATAAAGATCGAACTAACTACTCCCTCGCTCTCCTCAAAAACACGAGGAGGATCCTCCTCACTCTGCCGCAGAAGGGTCAAGAAGACGAGAAGGTCCTCGCTCTCCAGGAGCAGCCAAAAATCCCCGGGAAATCCCCATGGACGGCTCGCGGCGCACGGACTTACGTGCGGTCACACGGAGCAGCGGACCTCTGCGACGCTTGACTCGCGGGGCGTCGGGAGTCAAACCCCGAGGCGGAAGCTCCTCACCAACAGGGACTGGAGGCGGTGCTACCGGCTGTGCCTCCTACACAAGGGGCAGTAGTGGAAGTGGAACTGCTGCCCGCTGAGTCTCCTTAAGCTGACGGTTTTCCTCCCTTGCTGCAGCTAGCTCCCTGCACACGTCCTGGAGCTCACAAGAGATGTGAACATAGGCGTCATCCTGCGCTCGGATGAGCGAACCCATGCGCACTATCGTCGGGTCAGTCTCCAACTCCAAGCTCTGGAACTGGCTGTGACTCCTCCCAACCTGGTGTCAGGGAAAGAGCCGGTATGGGGTGTCGTCCAGCTGAACACGATAACTCTCACCCAAGTGGATGAGAGCCTCTCTAGCATCATCCTGAAGCGCATTTCCAAGCATCAGTCGTTCCGAAGTGAAGTAGTGAGGACGATCTTCTGCCTGTCATGGACTCCTGGCGTAGACAAGCAACCTGACTTTCCATGAATTATAACCAAGGCTGGGCACAGAAGTGCAACGATACTCCGGATGATGAGAAAATCTCAACTCCTGAAGCATCAAAGATAATTCCTCACAGAATCCTCCAGCTGATGCGGCAAAGGTGGTGTAAACCGACATCTACAAATTTTAAAACGGGACAAGGCGAGTAAACAAATGTCAAATGAAGGATGAGGTAAGGACCAGGTGCTAAGATAGAAAAGATAGAAGCAAAGGAACCTAAAATTCTATAAAAATGTTAATCCTTAAGGCTTTGCCATTCTAACTAGATCACGTTCTACAGTCTTGGCTCTGATACCATTCTATCGGAACCCACAAAAAGGATATGGGCCCCAGCTGTGTTTACCTGTACCAGTCCCTGGATCAATAGCTAGTACACACAGATTATAACAGTATGGACCATAACCTTGCGATAAACAAAAATTGAATTCAGAGTACTGCTGACATGGCCCATTATTACAAAAGTTCGACCCGTGGGTCATATAGCAGCGAAAACATTAAACTGGAAATAAACTCGACGAAGCGAAGTCCAAAACACCACAGGCAAACACTGGAGAAAACGCGATCCTAGATGTCTGGATAGTCCTCCTCTTCAAATCCTTCATCGCAGATATCGAACGGTGGGATGCAAACTCTTGGATAGCTATCTCTGAGCTCCTGATCTGCTTTATGGAATAAGTAGCCCCGCAATGAAAAGCGGGGGTGTGAATGCAACATACTCAACAAGTCCGGAAAGAAATGCAGTATGTAGTTTAATTCAAGGGAGGGAATTGGTTAATTTGCCAAAAGCCAATTTTTAAGATTTTATCCTAGAATTTTGAAGAGCAGTTTTCAAAGCTATTTTCTTTTAAGAAATAAGAGCTTCAAACTTTTCAGGACATGGCTCCAACCGTGGGAAAAACAAAACATAAACCAACTCACGGCATTTTCCATGGTTTTATTTTAATAATAATTTTCCACCGCACCAACCGTGGTTTTCCTTTGAAATGTTTTCCTCGTGGCTCCAACCACGGACTTCTATCAAATCAAAACATTCGCGGCTCCAACTGTCTTCATTTTATAAAAAAACTGATTTTGAAACCAAATAGGGAAAATCTACCATGTGACAACGCCCTTTGTCTACCCTTGATCGTGGGTACGGCTATTTGAATAGTTTGTATACTCTGTAGAGTTTGCACGCTTTACCTGCGAGAGATATTTCACTATATTTGGTCATACACTACCTTTGGTATATAACCCTAAGTGAAAATCACAAGACCATTTCTCTAGCTACATCTTCACTAAGTCACGCCCGCTGAGGTTTCACCGCCAAATGGCTACAACCATAATGGAAGCCCCTCTTGCGCTGAGGACTCTGTGGCTCCAACCATGCCTACTCCACCATCCGCATGCCTTAATTAAGTTTTCACTAGTTACTCGGCCAGCCCGCCCCATAATCGGAACCATTGCCCAAGATCATATACATTGTTTGACAATCACAAGGGATCGGTCCTTAGGGAGACTATGGTTAGGGCTGTAAAAAAAAGCTCGAGGCTCGCGAGCTACTCGAGCTCGGCTCGCGAGAGGCTCGATTCGAGCTCGTCTCGAGCTCCGAATGAGCCGAACTCGAGCTCGAGCTCGCGAGCTTAACCGAGCCGAGCTCGAATAGTTCGCGAGCCTACTCGAGCCTGGACCGAGCTTCCTTAAATCGAGCTTTCTCGAACTTGTTACTGAGCTTCCTCGAGCCGAGGTTGTTACCGAGCCTACCGAATTTACCAAAATTACCGAGCTTACTCGAGCTTATCAAGCTTACCGAGCTTACTCGAGCCGAGCTCGAGCCTGGGTTGAGGCTCGAATCCGAGCTCAAGCTCGGCTCGAGCTCGAGCCGAGCCTTACCAAACTCGAGCCTGGAAGGCCAGGCTCGCTCGAGCTCGGCTCGTTTACAGCCCTAACAAGGCTGGTACATACTCAAACCCGAGTCTCGTGCATTCTGCACCCGCCTTGCAACCTTCCACCCTATTCAATTTTTAAAATACCAAATCTTTTCTTTTATTTTACCAAACTGGCAGCACCAACTGCCCTTTTTAAATAATATTTTCACTCAATCATTTAGATTTTCAAGTAACAAGTCTTCAATTAAACATACAAATAGTTTTTAGCATAACTAGGCACTACTATTATACTAAACAAGGTGTCAAGCCTTTTATAATATGATTAATCATTCCAGGGCAGCCAAAGAATAGATCGATTAATATGTAGCAAACATACATATTAACAAGGTATTTAACTACAATCTATCATAATATAATATTTTTTTAATCAACATAGCATGCAAGTTTGTAAATCTACAAAGCATTTCAAAACATGGATCAACATGCTTCAAGGAGACTTGCCTTCGTCGACGAAGTACGCTGCGTTGTTCTGGAGGTCTTCTCCTTCGTCGGCGACGACGACCACTTCTTCGACTACGCGCAAAACGGTGCACGAAATGAAAAAAATAAAATAAGTTAAAACTAAAAATTATAATAAAAATACTGGCAGGTAAAGGACGAATTTAGATAAATTTATCAATTTGAATCACTCTATTCGGAGTTATGATGGAGGAGAAATAATTGTTTGAATTCAAAATTTGACCTTTCTCCAAGCTTAGAGAAGAAATGATTGCTGACAGAGCTCTAGTATGAATTTTCAAAATCTGATTTTACACGATGTAGAGGAAACCGATAGGAAGCTCCAATAAAAATTTGAGGACAAATGGAGGTCAGGAGTAGCCGAGAGAGCTCACCGAAAGTTCGCCGTAGTTCTGAAAGAATGGCTTGCACAGGGAGATCTGGTGGATGGATTGGAACAACTCAAAGCTGAGGATATGAGGAATGACAAAAGGGAACTTGGGGGTCAATTTATAGGATAATCGGACCAGCGGATCATCAGGAAAAGCTCGCCGGACTTATCGCCGGAACAGTAACCGTGATCGCCGGAATTTGAAGAGCTGAAACAGCTGAATAAATGCCGGTCGGCTTGCTTCAGGTACTGTAGCGAAGGGTCCACTGTAGCTTGTGGGTGGGAAGAGAAACTGATCGGATGAACAGTAACCGAAATTATTAATTCTGAAAATAATTAATTTTCCACTGAAAAATCGGATTAAATTCGGAAAAATAGCAATTAAATCATAATAAATTTGGGAATTTTTATAGACAACCTTTCAAAAACTAAAGCACTAATAAATATTTTTGGATAATATTATATTGTTATTTTTTTTACAGCAATTAATATAGTGCTGAAAATTAAATAGTTTTGGGAAAAATAGAAAAATGGTTCTAAAAATTTTGAGAAAAATCTCAAAAATACTTTAGAATATTTTTAACCTAATAAAATTAGTTTCAGAATTTTTAGAGAATTTTGGAATTGCATTTGAATTTTGGATTTCAGGATGAAATGGAATTTCCGGACGCGAATGGAATAAATTCCATTTTTGGATGGAAAGGAATGTCAGGTTAACTAAAATTCCAAAGAAAACTCAAATCCTT
Source organism: Otatea glauca (assembly GCA_036346275.1). Lineage (NCBI taxonomy): Eukaryota > Viridiplantae > Streptophyta > Magnoliopsida > Poales > Poaceae > Otatea > Otatea glauca. Next base: position 20,639,572 of record CM070732.1, on the reverse strand, counting down.
GAATTAATTAATTTAAATTAATTTTTAACAAAAGAACCAAGAATGGGATGTTACAGTTGAGTAGGTTGAACTCTAGGTTCTCCATTTGATCCATTGTATGGCTTTGCTTCTAGTTTGAAAACTATGCTAAATGTTGCACTTGTTAAATCATACAAAAATGACATAGTTTTATTTATGCTTGCTAGCAAAATTGGCATTTGCACTTGGACATGTCTTAGTTTAGCATAATCTGAACTTGAGTAGCTCAGTGTCAAACTTTGTCTATGTGGTCACTTAGATAATTTTCAAAACTCTTTTAGGATGCATTTCATGCATGCATTTTCAGAAAAAGGGGGAGAAATAGGAGAAAATGCCTTCTTGATACCTACATTGCCAAAAGGGGGAGAAATTGTAGAAAAGTCATCATCGAAAGGTGAGAAAAGTGAATACATCTTGATTCTTATGATCATGGTGAAAAATTGCTAGTTCTTAGGATCATAAGCATTTTTGAGCTTTTGTGAGTTTTTAGAGCTTTTGGGAAAACTTACTCTTTCTTTGGTATTTCTCTAAAATCCTTCTTGCCAACTTGGTCATGATCTTATTTCCACTTGCTCTGGACTAAATAAGGCTTTGCAATCAAATTGCTCTCCTCTTTCCTTTTCAAACTCAAAATTGTGCATTTTCTGTGTTTGTCAATATACTCGTCAAGGGGGAGATTGAAAGACCATGTGGATGTCTACCCATGTTTGTGATGAGTAATTGACTGAATTTGAACTTGTAGTGCACAAGTTTGAGTTTGATCAGTTTGTGAACTGGTTGGGACTGATTGTGAACTGATCGGGACTAGTTGTGGACTGGTCGGGATAGTTCGTAAACTGGTTGGGACTAGCTGTGAACTGGTCTGGATAGTTTGTAAACTGGTTCAGAAAGATTGTAAACTAGTCGAGACAAATTGTGTATCATTCTGGCTATGTGTTAATTTGATTCCATATGTTATTGGGCATTGCTATGTGATGTGTTTCCCTTGTCTATGATGGTTGCAGGACTTCGGAGTTAGGTCATTGTGAGGCAGAGGAGATCGGGACTAGGCTGGGAGAGCTGAGGTTCAGACGGTTAAGGTATCGCCAAAGATGACTGAGGCCAGTGAGTAGCTGCAAGCTGAGAATACAAGTGGATGGTGCAGATGCTAACTTAAGCTCTACTCTGTTGAAGGAGGATCGCTGGATCGCAGGTTCGTGGGAAGGAGTAGTGGTTGAGTTAGTCGTGCCCTGAGAGGTGTGTCAAAACATGTTAAGTTGTTGTGTTTCAGGTAAGCCCATGTATGGTTGTATAGTTGAGTGAGTGAATCCTAGCCCTTGCTAAATTTCCTTGTGTGAGAAGGAAGTCATCCAAGGGTGGAGTTTGTTCCCAGTGTGTTATAAATAGAGGGGGAGATGAGTGTCTCTCCCCTGAAGGTTTTGAGGTTTTTGTGCTTCTTTGAGCTTTGCCCACTTTGTAGTGAGGCTTTGTAAACCTGCCTTCCAGGAATGAAATATTTATTTCCTCAAGTCTAAATTTACTTTTAGCATTTACATTATGCTTTAAATTCAGCATTTAATTTCTTACAAATTACTTTCTGCACATCTGGATTTGCCTCCTCTCCTTCTAAGTGCTTTTGGATCTTGTGCCAAGGATGAAAGATTGCTGGATGAATCTTCTATAGATCATATCCCAATTATCTAGGCAATCTACAGCCTCTTCTTTTTAGTTTTTGCAAGAAACCAATCTTTGTGCCTGGTAAAAGAAAGATCCTTGTAGATCGTGTTCTTGTTTGTTTGAAGGGTTGTTCTTTGGTGTTCTTACTTGCTGTGATATGTGGAAGGTCATCTAAGATCATCCTAATCATCAATTCCCCACGAGCAAGCTAAGGGTGAAGTTTGTGTTTTTGACTCGATTTTGGTGCAGCATTCTTTAAACTGGAGAAAAGTCGAAACTTTGACATCAATACTTACGATTGAAGGTTGGAATAGTTTCCTGACATCCATAGGAAGGTGCACACTAAGTTTCACAGGTTTTAGACCAGCCGATCAAAAGTTACATCAATTCTTGTTTTTGAGATCGTGCTGATTTTACTATTCACCTTAACACTATTTACCTAATTACTATTCATCCGACCTCTACTGGTGGGGGTATTTTCATGTAAACACTATTCACTAAAGCACTGTTCACCCGACATCTACTTGTCTTGGGTACTGTTCAACCGAACACTGTTTACATCGAACACTGTTCATCTGACCAATTCAGAGTTTGTGCTCATCCTGACCAGTGCAGTTTTACTGTTCATCCGACCTCAACTGTTCGGCGCTACTGTTCATTCGATCACTTGTTCAAATCTTTCTATTTGTTCTTTTGGTGGTTTAATTTTTGGGAGGAAATTTTATTTGTGATCATTCACCCCCTCTGATTGTGTTTTTGGTCCTTTAGTTTTACACTTCTACATAGTGTAAATCTAATCGATTAGACGTTCCCGCGGTCAAGGGACTCTTGGTGCATCTGTACTAGTTAGTAGTTCTGTTATTTTCTAAATGGTTTGGATTGGAGACATTTGTTGGTAGGTTATTTCATATTTGTGCCACATGTTGGCAATGGACGTCTCGATATTCACGCTGTGAAGGACTGTGAGTTATTACTTATACTTTACTTGTTATTTTCATATCAATCAAACTTGCTTTTACAAATTTCGTTTTGTAAATTACAACTCAATTTACAAATTCAAATTTCGCTTTATGCAAATTAACCGTAGAAGCCTCCTTTGATATGGTCTGCATTTGCAAATACCACCTTAAGTCTTGCGGAGTACGAAAGTACTCACCCTTGCTTATTTGTTGTTTTTTTAGGTGAAGAATTAGATTAGATCGATGAAACTTATTTGATGCAGGATTTGGGAATATTAACGATGAGTTTTTCTAGGGGTTATACCTTGTCAGTTGCCTAAGGGTTGGATGGTTATACTAAAAGACTTTTGATTCTTTCTGCTGCAATTCACTCTGTTTTGTAAGACCTTATTGTATAAATTACCATTATTATATGTAATAAAGAGTATGAATGTGATATCAAATGTTGTAAATGTGCATGCTAGCTACTGATCATGGGACTAGTTTGTATGCACATAGATTCTTATTTTAGCATTTTATGCAAAAATAAGGGTCGCTACAAAAAAAATCATCACAAAAATTATGGATGTACGTAGTACCTATATTTGTGGGTGTGCCTACGAAATTTGGTGCACAAATATACAAATTCAACTACAGTGAAGAGAAACAAAAGTAACAAGTCACAGATGCCAGCAGAATAGATGTACGTACTACTCACATGTGCAGCTTGTTTTTTTTATTACTAGTATAGTGCCTGTGCTAACGCTACGATTGCAGTACACCCGCTTATCAATTAAATGAGAAGATAAGTATAAATACAACACTTAATAATAAAAGAGAAATTTAGAATTTTAAATGAATTTAGAGAGAAAAACGGAACTAAATGGAGGTCGAATGGGCGAAAATGGGCTCCCAAAAGATTTTAAATCAAGAAAGAGAAAGAAAAAAGAATTTTCTGATTTTAGATTATTTTTTTGTAGCTTTACAGAGAGCACACAGGTTTTCTAGGCTTGGCTAGCGCAAGGGGAGGGAAGGCCTGGGTGGCAGTGGTTCTAAGCATTGGTGCAATGAGATCGCCGGCACCGGCGCCATGGGAGAGGAGTCACTGCCATGTGAATTTCACGAAAGATGACGGTGATGGCTTGGGTTACCTCCAAAATCCGGCGATCTTTACAAGAGGGAGCACTTGGGGATTTACGCAACGCGATGGGGTGGAGGAGAACTCGCCGGCTTTTATAGCTTCGAAACAAGCATATTTATGGAAACCATAATTTGGGATCAAATCAGATTGTGAGGAAATTTTGGCAATAGAGCACGAAATTTGGGGAATTAACACAATAGATGGGAAGAGGAGATTTTGTGCGGGATTGATGGAGCTTTGGAGCTTCTTTCTTGCTTTAATGGAGGGTGGGAAGAGAAGAAGCTTCTCTGGTCTGGGCTGCAGCTAGAAGAAGCTATAGGTGAGTTGCCTTTATTTTTTTAAAATATAGAAGGATTTTTGAAAAGATAGCACATTAGGTTAAAAAAATCTAGAAAAATTCTCAAAAAAACTTTCGATTATTTTGTACTTAATAAAATTTTTTCAAAAAAATTTAAATTATAAATTTGCCGTGGCATGGCGACCGCGAGGTCGCTGACCAGCAACCTCGCCGCGTCGGCAAAGCCACTGATGGCGACCGTGGAGCCATTGTAGACCTGCGTTCTCCTGGCCGCGCTGCCCCATCTGCCGGTTTCCTTTTCCCAACACGTATTGTATGGTCCTTTCCTTTTCCAAGACGTTTGTTTCCTTTTCCTTGATTCCAAGACGTTTGTTTCCTTTTCCTTGTTGATGCGGGAGGTGAGGGAAGGTCTGTTGTGGGCCACAGGATGATTTGGAAAAATATGGAAAAATAAACTACGCCACGACCACTGGATCCGCAAGGAAAAAAGATAAAATTAAACAAGGTGCTCACGGCCGTTCCGCGAGAAAAATTGAAAAAATTAAGCAAAGACTCACAGCATCGCTGGTTCCTTAGATAAAAAATAAAAACAAAAATTCAGCGTTCTCCGAGCGCTGAAATTAGGCTCTATAGGGCTAGATCCGTAAAAAAGTCTCGAGAAGGGTAATATTCGAAAAAAAAAATACGATCACAATGCCAGGACAATAAAAAACTCAAGTCTTGTTTTCTTGCATGCGGATCCTCCCTATTTATTTCCTTGTTTGATTCACCCTCCTTCCAAATATGTAGTACATACAATTTTGGCCAGTAAAAAATTCAAGTCTGTTTTCCTTGCATGCGGATCCTCCTTATTTATTTCCTTGTTTAATTCGCTCTCCTTCCAAATATGTAGGTGGGGGAGGTCTGTTGTGAGCCACAGGGATGATTAGACACACTAAATAATGGCCATCGGATGTGGGTGAGTAAAACTGAGGAAAGATCTGAGACGTTCATTTCGAATAATGCAAGTTTCTGGGGACGTTTTGCTAGGTGCACGAACATTGGGCCATCTCTAATGAGGTGCATTATTTAGGGTGGACGTAGGAAAAATTGCTTAGGTGCATTATAAAGGGGTATAGATCTGTAGGATGGATGATTCACATTAAAAATCTCTCTCTCTATATATATAGTACCTGTAAATTTTATTCTCTGTAGGATGGATGATTCACATTAAAAAAATCTCTCTCTATATATATATATAGTACATGTAAATGAGTAACAATTACGGTTTTTTATTATATTTTTGGAACAATGGGTCAGGCATTTTTTTTATATTTGGAAAAGGTGGCCAGCGTTGATATGCTTAGCCGAGCATTTCCCATAAGTATTACTCGAGTTCTCGGAAGGAATTCCAAACTAAGCTTCTGAAATTCCTTATAAAGGGTTGGCTGACTTTCCTTAATCATGAGAGTATTGCAGTAGCTCTTTCTACTCAAAGCATCGGCTACGACATTGGGTTTGCTTGGATGATAATGAATCCCAATGTCATAGTCTTTAATCAATTCCAACCATCTTCTTTGTCTCATATTGAGGTCAGCTTGGGTAAAGATATACTTCAAACTCTTGTGATCGGTATAAACCTCACAACGATTACCAATGAGATAGTGACGCCAAATCTTTAAAGCATGCACTACGGCTGCTAATTCCAAATCATGGGTAGGATAGTTGACTTCATGTGGCCTTAGTTGTCGCGAAGTATACGCTACAACCTTCTTATCTTGCATTAACACACAACCGAGTCCTTGTCGGGATGTATCACAAAATATCTCAAAATCCTTCATATTATCTGGCAGGATAAGCACTGGGGCAGTTGTCAAACACTTCTTTAGCTCTAGGAAACTCCGCTCACACTCTAGCGTGCAAACAAATTTCTTCTCCTTCTTTAAGAGTTGAGTGAGAGGTCTAGCTTTTCTAGAAAACCCTTCTATGAAACGGCGATAATATCCCGTCATTCCAAGAAAACTTCGGATTTGGGGTACCGTCTTGGGTGACTCCCAACTTAGCACATCTCGTACCTTACCTGGGTCAACAAATGACTCCTTCCACGATATGACATGTCCTAGGAAAGCAACTTCTTTCATCCAGAACTCACATTTACAGAACTTTGCATAAAGCTGATTCTCTCTTAGCTTCGTTAAAACTTGGCGCAAGTGATCCTCGTGTTCTTCCTCACTTTTGGAGTAGATCAGGATGTCATCAATGAAAACAACAACAAATTCATCCAAATATTCCATGAATACCTTATTCATCAAGGTCATGAAGTAGGCAGGGGCATTGGTCAATCCAAAAGACATCACGGTATACTCGTACTGTCCATACCGAGTAACAAAAGCTGTTTTGGGTATATCCTCTTGACGAATCTTCAACTGGTGGTAACCTGATCTTAAGAAATCTTCGAGAACACTCCGGCTCCTTGAAGTTGGTCAAACAAATCATCGATTCTTGGCAGAGGGTATTTATTCTTGATGGTAACCTCATTAAGTGAGCGATAATCTACACACATTCTCTGAGTTCCATCTTTCTTTTCAACTAGAAGAACTGGCGCTCCCCATGGCGAAGAACTTGGTCGAACAAAACCTTGATCTTGTAGCTCTTTAATCTGTCTCTTTACTTCGGCTAACTCATTGGCAGGCATCCTATAAGGTCTCTTGGAAATGGGTGGTGTTCCAGGAACTAGTTCTATCAAGAACTCTATATCTCGATCCGTGGTATCCTGTGCAACTCATCCGAAACACATCAGAAATTCGCATGATCGCACATCTTCCAAACTTATTCCTTTGGCACTGCAAACTTTTATCTCTTCACTCTGATCTGCAGCGGCTTGAACTTTTAACTTGGTTCCATCTGGACTGGTTTAGGTGATCTCTCTATTCCCAAAATCCAAAACTGCTTGGTTCTTGGAAAGCCAATCCATTCCTAGGATCACATCTAGGACTTGGTGTCTAGGACAATAAGGTTATTAGAAATTCTACCCTCCAATTAATATCTTAACTTGGGCAGCCTTGGTTCGCACTCAAATCGTAACTGTGATTGCACTAATAAAATTGTCTTAAGAGGCATTGTCTTTAATTGATGATTTGCAGCAAAACTCCGAGAAACAAACGAATGTGTAGCTCCAGAATCAAACAAAACCATGGCAGATGCTGAGTTGACTAGGAGCTTACCTAGAATGACGCTCGTGCGCATCGGGCGCCCTCGGTGGTGACGTGATTCACACGGCCTCTTCAAAGAAAGCGCGGAGTCCCGTGGCTTGGTTGGGAGTCTGGGACACTCCACGTCCTGATCGTGGTGCAGGGGTCATGGCTGGCATAGATCCCAAGTTGAAACGGACTGGCGTCACAGCTTGCTTTCTTGGGCAATTGTTGGCATAATGACCAAGTTCATGACAGTTGAAACATGTGACTTCGCACCGGATTATGGTACTGAGGTGGATTGCTGTTGGTGTTGAGGTTGCGATTGCCTGAAGGATCTGGGCGAGGTGCTGGTGCAGGGGTCCTGAATGCATTTGGAGGAGTGAAACGAGTAGGCTGTTGAGCATTGGTTCTAACTCTTTGCTGATGACTTTGATGGGCTCCATGCTGCATCATCTTTCTCTTACGGGATTCTTCCAATTCACGGCGAGATTCTTCAATAAGCATAGCTTTATCTACAAGGTGCTGAAAATCTGCATAGTCATTGCCAATGACTTGCACCTTTAGTCCTGGATTGAGTCCACGCTTGAACTTCTTCTGACGAGTATCATCTTTAGCTACATCCTTTGGAGCGTAGCGAGCAAGTTGAGTGAATTTATTGAGGTATTCACTCACTGACATCCCTTCTTGCTTAAGCTCTCTAACTCATTCTTCTTCATTTCAACCTTGCCATCCGAATATGAGAGTGGCGAAAGCAAGTGGAAAACTCGCCCAAGTGATAGTCCGAGGGTCATCATGGCAAGACAGTAGTTCTCCCACCATTCAATGGCAAGAAGGTTCTCCAAATTGATGAGCAGCATAGAGAACCTTCTCACGATCTGTGCACTGGGCAATTGCAAGCTTCTTCTCAATGGAGCGAATCCAATCATCGGCGTCCAATGGTTCTGAAGAGTTAAAGAAAGTTGGCGGACGAGTCCTCATAAATTCTGCTAGCTTGGACTGCAGACGAGCTTGAGGAGGTGCAGCGACAACTTGGTTCTGCTGGTTCAATCGGTTTGCTAGGGCAACTGCAGTCTGGTTCTGTTGATTCATCATATTGTTCATGTTCTGCATCATGGTATTCGTTAGCTGAGTCTGAGCTGCCAGAAAATGTCCCATATTCTGATCGATCACTGCTGGTGGTGGCGGTGGTGCATTGGAATTGGGGTTGGTGTTGGCACTGGCACTGGCATCCACGGGCGAACCGCGACCGGCTCCAGAACGAGTGTAAACCATCTGAGATGCAGCACAAGGGTTTGATAGGTAAGAGGGAAAAGCAGTAGAAAAGTGGTAAGATCATCTAGGGGAGAAGGTAATACCCAGGGACAAAAAAGGACACAGCCGAAAAGGCAACAAATTAAAGAGGCAAATAAAGCTTTTTCAACTAAAGGTTTGGTTGCAACACTGTGCTTGGGGCAAGTGTACAACATTCCAGACACTCAAGCAAAGAAAATCTTAGTATACGCGGACTAAACAAAACTAAACTGAAAAGGGGGAAAACATGCTCAAACATCGCTGAGCACCAAAAACCTATCTTATATGGTAGTCTTCTCGGATATGGCTTTGATGGCTTGATCATCATCTTCCTTGATTTGATTCCTTGCAGAAAACTCGAGGCTTTGAGAAGTTTCGTGAGATAAGATCAATTTGGATTTCAAATCAATGTTTCAGCAAAGGTGAGCAATAAGAACCTAAGAATAAGACGAGAGGAGACGAAAACTATTAAGTACCAATTTGTTGGTTTAATTTAGAAAATAATTTTGAAGACCATGCTAACTAGAATAGAGACCTACAGTCGATATGGCTCTGATACCATCTCTGTCGGGACCCGGATTTGCAAATTCGAAACCCTCTGTGTATACTGCACTAGTCCAGGATCACGCTTGTGCACACAGTGGAAACATAGATGTAATATCATTCCATACAACGAATTAACTAAGAAGAAGCAAATTATTATTGAATAAAGCAAACGACCTTATGGTCAATGTTTACACCATTATGCCTTAAGGGCTTAAGAAACAAATAATTATTGCAGCGAAAAAGATAACTTGAGCCATTCGACATGCCACAGGCAATCGTCTGGGGAACGCATTCCTAATCCATGTAGTCTTCATAGAATTCCTCCTCATGATACTGATTATCTCCTTCAGCAACTGATCAACAAAGGTGTAACATCCCAAAATTTGGCCTAATTATGTTTTTATTTCTTAAATGTGCATTTATGATTTTCTGGAATTTATTTGGATTTTTCTGGATTTATTAGAATTAAATTCAAATCAAGTTTATTGCCTTTTATTCGAATCTATTTAAATTTATGCAAAGTCAAAATAAAGTTTTGCTGAAAATATTTTATTTGAGTCCAGAATGTCTCAAAGTATTTTTGAGATTTTTCTTGGATTTTTCCTAATAGTTTTATCGCTTAAAATAAATAAAATAAATTTCTGTAATTATTTTAAATGAGAAATCTTTTAAATTTGATATGAACAAAGACGGGCCGAACTGGCATCAGGCGCATGGGGCCCATTTCATGCAGCCCAAGTGTTACGCCGTCGTCTGCTCGCCCGCTTTCTAGATGGAATCACCGTATCCGTCGGATCTTGATCGGATGGTGAGTATTTGTTCTTAATCGGAGAAACCCTAGCGATCTTCACCGTTGGATCGGTCGCGTGGAGGGTCCGGATTTCGCCACGCCATGCGCGCAGTGTCCGTCCGATTCACGACGCGTGGACGGTCGAGACTTCGTCTTCTCGGGACTCGCCGCCAGAACGGACTCGAGCAGCCGCCAAGATACCGAACGAACTCCGCCTCGGACACGGCCGCCGAGGGGCCTATTTGCCGCGACCGCCCGAGGTTGAATCCACGCGCCGCTTCGTTTTCCCGCCACCGCATTTGGAATCACCGTCGCCTCGCCGCTAGGACTCGCCGGAGGTTGTCGCGAGCGCCGCCGAGGGTTTTCGCGGGATTCCGCAAGACGGGACGTTCTTCGCCGCGGTGGAACCAGATTCGATTCGCCTCCTTGCGCCGAACCGATCCGCAACTTCACTCGCCGGAATCGCGCCAAACGCCGCGCTCTGGTCTTCTTCTTCGCGCCGGTGAGGTCTCGCCGTCGCGCCTCCATCGCCAGATCCGTAAGCCGCCGCCGATTAAAATCCAACGATGGGCGGTTGCCACGATGAGTGAGATCGGTGGTCGTCCGATCTATCTTGGCGGATCGATCAAGCGCCAGATGGCTACCGATTGCGACGCGAAGTCGGTGTCGTGCCAAGGCGCGTGGGACCGGTTCGCCATGGTCCTAAGATCGCCGTGGACTCACCCATACGCCGAGACACGGTCGGCTTGTGATTGGCCGAGATCTCGCCGACGCCATGCTTGCGCCATAATTGCATTTTTCAATTGGAAAATAATCCGATTAGAAATTTGATGATGACGTCATCATGAGGTCACGCTGACGCCATAAATCGGTTTTCGAATAAAAATAAATCTGTTAATTCGAATTTCTGATTTTCTGATTTCAGTATTTATTTCAAACTTCAAAAGGCTATATCTTTTGTATCGTAACTCGGATTTGAGTGATTCCAGTTTCTAAAAATTTGTAAAATTGAGATCTATTTAATGGTGAATTTTATTTGATTTTTGGAGTTCATTTGCTCTCTGTTTTGGCATTTATTTGCTTTTCTCCTTCGGTACGCGTAGACGTTGAATTGTGCGACGCTTTCGAGGAAGATCAAGCAACTCAAGAGCAAGTTCCAGAACCAGATCAGGACCTATTCCAAGGCAAGTGTGCTTTGATCATGTTGAACCCATGTTTATAAAATTGCTATGTTTGTTTTACCCTATTGCATATATTTCAAATATACAATTGTTTCAAGTTAGATTGGGCTTAGCTAATATACCAGATTGATCTATACCCTACCTTGTCATTGTATGCCATGATCCATTGTCACCCTAGATTGGTTAAGTATAGTTGGTTAATAATTATAATCAACATTGGAGGTTTAGTCCGTAATAGTTGCTTAGCCTTGCCACGTCATCACATGTGTCAGAATCATTGATAATTAATCTTGATTAATGGAATATGGAACAATGTTATGAACTTGTGTGTCATGTGGATCACACGATGAGATTGAGTTGTTGTGGCGAGTCATGTCACGCAACGATGTTGAATTGTTGATGGCACGTGGTGCTTGGTAATCAACTGGATGATAATAACTTGGATTGGGGCAAGTGGCAAGGGGCGAGGAGGCCAAGGTGGGCCCGATGGGCAGATGGTATGTGGATGTCTTGCCTTGATCACACTAAGGACTTAACCTTGCAAGCCTTTGACCTGAGTCAATCATGTAACCACATGTCTAGTATAGGCCAGCCTAGCTGAGTAATTTGCAATGTCTTAATTTTGGTACTATCGTGGTCGATGTGAGTTCCCGAGTTATGGTGTAATTCACATGGCGCAAGAGGGGGGCCCTGGATGTGGTAACCAGTCCCACCAGTGTTGAATCCTTAGCGGGTAGTATCGGGTTAAGCCAGAGCATTGTAAAGGCTTTTTTATAATCACTCGCCTTGGTGGTGTTTGGTTGTATCACATGGGTAAAGTGCATAACCTCTCAGAGAGTGTGAAACTATTCTGATAGCCGTGTTTCATGTATTGAGCAATGCTCGGGAATTACAGTTAATGGTTAGTTTAATTATTTGGACAACATGGTTGGGATGGCGGAATGCCATATGGAAGATGAAATTTGACTTAGGATTGGAAACTTGGTTTACTTGAGAAATACTGAAGTTATTTATTATTGCTATTTGTTTTACATTCTTTACAATCTATTTACTGTATTTGTTCATAAATGCTGCTTATTGCAAAATAGCCATGATAGCCTATCCATTGGAATAAACCTTACATATAGATACATAGAATTGCATTATGTGCACAACTTGTTGAGTGCTTTAAGTACTCACCCTTGCCAAACAACAATAATCAACAGTTGAGGAATCTACACTGTGTTGGAAGATGAAGTCCAGAAGACAGAGTCATTAGGGTCCGAGCCTTGTCGGTTGCTCTGTGGTGAACCGATGAGCTATCTACGTTTTCTATTTTCCACGCTTAATCATTAGTTATATTTTCGGCCTTGCCTGCGTGGCTTAATAATGTAAGTTGGTCATAAGATCATACCTTTAGTTATATCAATGATTGAACTATTATTCTATTATCGCTGAGTATGATGTGATATGTACCAATGTTGAGTGTGTGCACTAGCGTTGATCCCGAATAGTGCGGTAAACACGGTGGGTTCAATCGATGGATTCGGTCCTTACAGAGGTGGTATCAGAGCATACTGACTGTAGGTCTTGGCCCTAGATAGTATGGAGGTGTCTTGTGTGTGTCCAAACTATTTTTTAAAAGAAAATCTAAATTTGACTAATAAAAACACTCTCGACTCATCTCATTCTCTACTTCTCGCCTTTGCTGAATTTATCGTTTTACTTGCCGTTTCGGGTGGAGAACTTATTCAAAAGTTCTTGTGGAGCAGATGCCGATTGTTCCGACCTTCGAGGAGTTAGCTGGCGGCTACGCCATGGAGCTGTGGAGAGTACTTCAGACGCTTGGGTGCTTTTATCGTCCGCTTTACCGAGGAGGCAGCTGGTCAGTTAATGGTGTACACCGAGGATTTATTTGCAAGCTGGTTATCTACGCTCGGGAGAACGAGGAAGCTAGCAGGCCAATCAACATCTCTACCAGAAGATTCTCGTACGAGGTTGCCATTTAGGAGGTCGCTCGACTTGCTCTTCGTCAGGTTCGCCGCGACTACGCCGACGAGCTTCACGACTCGGTGTTCGACTTCACCCAGACGCTCAAGCATGCCGACGCCGACGGATCGTGGAGAACGAGTGTGCCACCGCAGACACCTTGAGGAGTTCGCCTTGCCCGGGAGGATCATATGAGAGAGACTACTCAGAGCCGAGATCGTGTACGAGGCACTCAGAGGGCAGAGCAGAGCTTGAGGTGACCCGTGCTTGACCATCGGGATGATCACCGAGCTGGGAGAGGCCCTAGAGGCGGTCGAGGACGAGTGGAGCGCGTGACTCGAGAAGTTCAGAGCCAGCAGAGGAGTCCGAGGAGGATCCAGAGGAGCGAGAGTGGGAGCCGAGGGGAGGCACTCTGTGGTTGCAGAGGACCCAGAGTAGGTCATCGTGATAGGTTCGCTCCTATGCCCGCCATCCGCCGTGTATGCGCCGGATCGCCTCACCTGTGGTGGTGGATGAGTGAGTGTCGACCTTTGAGCTGTGTTGAGACTCGAGTGTGAGTCGCGTCTTTAAGTTAGTCTTTACCTTTCTAGTTGACGTTAAGGTTTCGTGGTTTAGTTTGCTTCTTTGTAATGCCGAGTGTGCAAGATGGGTTGCAAAGCTTGTAGGCTTAACTAAGCGCCATACCAAGAATAATAAAGAATTATTTCAGTTTGGGTATAATCTATCTCCCGCTTTAGAAATTCTTGCTTCTCATCTATGCTACATCTACCTTCCCTAACCTAAGAGGCAATCATCGATGGTGAATACTGAGGAACAACGGAGCTTCGTGAAGTGGATCGCGCTGTAATGACAACACCAATGACAGAGGCAGCCCTCAACCACCGTCTGAGACATGCAGAACTGGGAGCGCTTTGCTTAAGCAGACTAATCGATGCAGACTATGATGCGGCAGATACAAAGAAATGACCACGCAAAGAACCAAGCAACAACAACCTCAGAGCTCGAACAACCATGGTGGACCCCGACTCACTCAAAGCTATCGATTTATGAGGACTAGGCCAACAACTTTTTCGGAAATGTGAACCCTTTGAAGCCGATGGACCGCTTAGGACAATTGAGAAGAAGCCGCATATCGCAAGAATGTGAAGGAAATGAGAAGGTGCTCTACGCTCTCATCAATTGGAAGGAACCACCGCAGAATGGTGGGAGAATTATCGTGCGCTCATGGAGCCCCACAAGAGATCACTTGGGAGGAGTTTACTAATGCTTTCCACAAGATCATGTCCCGAGGGAATGATGGACCTTAAGAAGGAGGAGTTCGTGGCTCAAACAAGGAGGCCAACCCGGTGGCCGAGCACCAAAAGTTTACCCGCTTAGCTCGCTATGCCCTCAAGACGAGCGACAGATAAAGCTAGGCGCCTCGCTTCATGAAGGGACTAAATTCAGGATCGCAGTGGACTGACACCCACAATTTTCCGACTTTCAGAACTAGTCAATAAAGCTTTGATCCTCAAGATAAGCGCAAAGAGCTGGGTGAGAACCGTAAGCGCTTAATGACTAATCAGGTGGACGCCCAAACCATCTACGCTTGAGGATGTCACCACAACAATTTGCTAGATTCCAACCACCACCGTGAACAAGACATCAACCCTCAGACTCGCCCCGCCAATCAAAATTTTCAAACACCAAAGACAGGCAACAATGCGCCAGAGGGAATCAACATCACGTGAAAAGATGCTATACATGCAATGAGCGTGGCACTTTTCTAATAGGTGTCCATGTAAGGGAGGCATTACGCCGATTGCTTCAACTTGGGAACCACACCGCCAAAGCACCACCTCGGGAGGAAATCGTGCGCCAGTCAAGCCGAGCAACCCCGCAATCAATAAAGGCGTGGAAGGATCAACCACATCACCGCAGATGGAGCTCGTGAAGCTACGGACGCCGATCGGGTAAGTTTTCGTCAACTCGCAGACTGCCATGCTTTGTTTGATTTCGAGCTTCGATTCGCTTGTTTCTCAAAGTTTTGCAACCAAGAATGGATTTCAAGTGGTGAATCTTAAGTGTGTGCTTTAGTCCAAGCCCCGTGATCCGAGCTTAGATCTAGCCTTGGGTGTTTGGGAGCTGTTGCTTATGGATGGGATAGAATTCTAGCTTAATCTTATCTTGATAGATGCGCAATCCCTAGACGCCATCCTTGGAATGGATTGCCTGTCTAAGCATAAGGCCGTTTTGGATTGTAAGGAAGGACCGTGACTTTGGAAGGCCCTAGTGGCAAGAAAGTAGAGTTTCAAGCGACCGCAGCTCGAGATGGGCGCTAATGGTCAACAGCGTGAAAGCCATCAAGATGGAAGATGTGCCAAGAGCTGTGAATACCCGGATGTGTTTCGTAAGATTTGCCAGATTGCCACCGACCGTGATATCGAAGTTCGTGATCGAGTTAGCGCCAGTACAAAGACCGATATCAAAAAGACCATATCGGATGCCTACCGACGAGTTAGTGGAAATGAAGAAGCGATTGAGGAACCGTAAGAGAAATGTTTCATTAGACCAAGTTCATCGCCGTGGGAGCCCCGGTTTTGTTTGTTCGTAAAAGGACGGAAGTCTTAGAATGTGCATCGATTATCGTGCATCGAATGAAGTAACGATCAAGAATAAGTATCCGCTGCCCGTGATCGATGACTTATTTGATCGATTAAGAGGAGCCGGAGTTTTCCAAGATAGATCTTCGCTCGATACCATCGATTGAAGATCCGAGCGGAGGATGTACCTAAGACCGCGTTTTCTACGCGATATGGACATTATGAGTTTACAAATCATGTCATTTGATTGACTAATGCCCGGCATATTTTATGAACATGATGAATAAGGTTTTCATGGAATATTTGGATAAGTTTGTTGTAGTCTTCATAGACGATATCTTGGTTTACTCAAAGACAGAGGAAGAGCATGCAGAACATCTAAGAATGGTTTTAGAGAGGCTGCGAGAACATCAGCTATATGCTAAGTTTAGCAAGTGTGAATTTTGGAAGGAAAAAGTCGAATTTCTTGGTCATGTCATGACTACTAAAGGAGTGGCAGTCGACCCAAGCAAAGTGGACGCAGTGTTGCATTGGGAGCAACCGAAGTCTGTTACCCAGATCCGTAGTTTTCTAGGAATGGCGGGATATTACCGTCGGTTCATAGTGGGATTTTCGACGATTGCTAAACCCCTTACGCAGTTGTTAAAGAAAGAAAAGAAGTTTGTATGGACGCCAGAGTGCGAGACAAGTTTCATGGAACTAAAGAAGCGTTTAACCACAGCCCCCGTATTAGTACTGCCAGATGTGCAGAATGGATTTGATATATACTGCGATGCTTCAAAGCAAGGCTTAGGGTGCGTGTTAATGCAAGAAGGCAAGGTCGTTGCTTATGCGTCAAGACAGTTAAGACCGCATGAAGTGAATTACCCAACGCATGATTTGGAATTAGCCGTCAGAGTGCATGCTTTAAAGATATGGCGCCATTATCTCATAGGAAATAGATGTGAGATATATACGCATCATAAGAGCTCAAATACATATTCACTCAAGCGATCCGAATATGAGACAAATAAGATGGCTTGAGCTAATTAAGGATTATAATGTGGGAATCCATTATCATCCCGAAAAGCCAATGTGGTAGCAGATGCTCGAGTCGAAGAGCCATAGCGCAAATACATTGACCATGGAGGATCAACTGAATTATGCAAGGAATTTGTAAACTAAGGTTGGAAGTTGTTCCACAGGAATGGTAGCTGACCGAAGTAAAGCCAACACTAGAGGATCAGATTAGAGAAGGCCAGAAAGATGATGATAAAATTTCTAAGATTAAGGCTAAAAAGGAAGAAGGCCTAGCCGTAGATTTCACTCTGGATGAGCAGGGAACCATGTTCTTCAAAGGCCGAATTTGTGTGCCGGATAAAAAGGAACTAAAGCAATTGATTCTTGAGGAAGCTCACGATTCAAAATACTCAATTCATCCAGGGAGTGCTAAGATGTACCAGGACCTGAAAGAGAGATTTTGGTGGCCTAATATGAAGCGTGAGGTAGCTGAGCATGTTGCATTATGCGACGTGTGTCAGAGAGTGAAGGCCATGCATCAAAGACCCGCTGGTTTGTTGCAGCCATTGAAAATTCCGGAATGGAAGTGGGAGGAAATCGGAATGGATTTTATCACCGGTTTACCAAAAACTCAGAGAGGTTACGATTCCATTTGGGTTATCGTGGATCGTCTAACCAAGGTCGCCCATTTTATCCCAGTAAAGACCACTTACTCAGGAGATCGTTTAGCAGAGTTGTACATGTCAAAGATTGTAGGTTTGCATGGAGTGCCCAAGAAGATTGTGTCGCATGTGAGGTACCCAATTTACCTCAAGATTCGGAATAAGTTGCACGGGCCATGGGAACTCGCTCAATTTTAGTACAAAGATATCACCCGCAAATGGATGGTCGACGAAAGAGTAAATCGATTTTAGAGGATATGTTGAGAGCTTGTGCTTTAGCTTATGCTACGCCATGGGATAAAAGTTTGCCATATGCGTAATTGGATTATAATAACAAAGCTATCAAGCTAGCCCGCAGATGTCACCGTTCTAGGCATTGTATGGACGTGCTTGTCGTACTCCATTGAATTGAACGAGACAGAGAACGCTTGGTTTTGGGCCGATATCCTCGAGGAAGCCGAAAGTCAAGTCGCAATGATCGAGAAAGGTTGAAGATAGCATACCAAGACAGAAAGCTACGCCGACAACCGCCGCCGAGATTTGAGTTTTGAACCGTAAGATCATGTGTATCTTAGAGTTACCCCTCTTAAGGATGTTAAAAGATTTCTTGTTAAAGGGAAGCTTGCACCAAGATATGTTGGTCCGTTCAAGATTCTGAGCCGTCGAGGAGAGGTAGCTTATCAGTTAGAGTTGCCTCGATCCTTGGCAGGAGTGCATGATGTATTCCATGTGTCGCAGCCTAAGAAGTGTCTCAGAGTGCCAACAGAGCAAACCCGCTGGATGCAATAGAGCCGCAAGAAGATTTGACTTACAAAGAGCAACCAATGTAGTTTTGATGTTATGGAGCGCAAGACCAAAACCAGTCTATTCGCTTTGCGAGTTCAATGGAGCAATCATTCAAAATGAAGCCACTTGGGAGCGAGAAGAAGATTTGAAGTCGAATTCTAACCTTTCTTTATAGCCTGAATCTCTGGTCGAGATTCATTAAGGGGGAGGTTTGTAACATCCCAAAATTTGGACTAATTATGTTTTTATTTCTTAAATGTGCATTTATGATTTTCTCGAATTTATTTGGATTTTCTCGATTTATTAGAATTAAATTCAAATCAAGTTTATTGCCTTTTATTCAATCTATTTAAATTTATGCAAAGTCAAAATAAAGTTTTGCCTAAAATATTTTATTTGAGTCCGAATGTCTCAAAGTATTTTTGAGATTTTTCTGGATTTTTCCTAATAGTTTTATCGCTTAAAATAAATAAAATGAATTTTCGTAATTATTTTAAATGAGAAATCTTTGAAATTTGACATGAAACGATCGGCCGAGCCTAAGCATTTGGCGCATGGGGCCCATTTCTGCAACCCGAAGCTTTAGCCGCACGTCTGCTCGCCCGCTTTCTAGATGTAATCACCGTATCCGCTCGGATCTTGATCGGAGGGTGAGTATTTGTTCTTAATCGGAGAAACCCTAGCGATCTTCACCATTGGATCGGTCGCGTGGAGGGTCCAGATTTCGCCACGCCATGCGCCGCAGTGTCCGTCCGATTCACGACGCTGTGGGACGGTCGAGACTTCGTCTTCTTCGGGACTCGTCGCCCGAACGGACTCGGACAGCGCCGCCGCAGACGGAACGAACTCCGCCGGACATGGCCGCCGAGGGCCTATTTAAGCCGCGACCGCCCGAGGTTGAATCCACCGCGCCGCTTCATTTTCCCGCCACCGTCGCCGAATCGCCGCCGCCTCGCCGCTAGGACTTGCCGGAGGTTGTCGCGAGCGCCGCCGAGGGTTTTCGCGGATTCCGTCAAGATGGGACGTTCTTCGCGCGGTGGAACCAGATTCGGATTCGCCTCCTTGCGCCAACCGATCCGCAATTTCACTCGTCGAATCGCAAACGCCGCTGCCTGGTCTTCTTCTTCGCACGGTGAAGTCTCGCCGCCGCGCTCCATTGCCGATCCGTAAGCCGGCCGCCGATTGAAACCGACGATGGGCGTGTTGCCACGATGAGTGAGATCGGTGGCCGTCCGATCTGTCTTCGGCGGATCAGATCAAGCCGCGCGTATGGCCAGTCAAATTGCGACGCGAGTCGGGTGCTGGTGCCGAGGCGCCGTGGACCGGGTCTGCCGTGGTCCGGCGCTGCGTCGTGGACTCAGTCCATACGCCGAGACACGTGTCGGCTTGTGATTGGCCGAGATCTCGTTGACGTCATGCTTGCGTCATAATTGCATTTTTCAATTGGAAAAATAATCCGATTAGAAATTCTGTGATGATGACGTCATCATGAGGTCACGCTAACGTCATAAATCGGTTTTTAGAATAAAAATAAATCTGTTAATTCGAATTTCTGATTTTTTTGATTTCAGTATTTATTTCAAACTTCAAAAGGCTATATCTTTTGCATCGTAACTCGGAAATGAGTGATTCCAAATTCTAAAAATTTGTAAAATTGAGATCTATTTAATGGTGAATTTTATTTGATTTTTGGAGTTCATTTTCTCTCTGTTTTGGCATTTATTTGCTTTTCTCCTTCGGT
This sequence comes from Otatea glauca, assembly GCA_036346275.1. Classification (NCBI taxonomy): domain Eukaryota; kingdom Viridiplantae; phylum Streptophyta; class Magnoliopsida; order Poales; family Poaceae; genus Otatea; species Otatea glauca. The sequence continues at coordinate 20,619,803 of CM070732.1, read as the reverse complement.
ACGCGTAGACGTTGAATTGTGCGACGCTTTCGAGGAAGATCAAGCAACTCAAGAGCAAGTTCCAGAACCAGATCAGGACCTATTCCAAGGCAATTTGTGCTTTGATCATGTTGAACCCATGTTTATAAAATTGCTATGTTTGTTTTACCCTATTGCATATATTTCAAATATACAATTGTTTCAAGTTAGATTGGGCTTAGCTAATATACCAGATTGATCTATACCCTACCTTGTCATTGTATGCCATGATCCATTGTCACCCTAGATTGGTTAAGTATAGTTGGTTAATAATTATAATCAACATTGGAGGTTTAGTCCGTAATAGTTGCTTAGCCTTGCCACGTCATCACATGTGTCAGAATCATTGATAATTAATCTTGATTAGTGGAATATGGAACAATGTTATGAACTTGTGTGTCATGTGGATCACACGATGAGATTGAGTTGTTGTGGCGAGTCATGTCACGCAACGATGTTGAATTGTTGATGGCACGTGGTGCTTGGTAATCAACTGGGTGATAATAACTTGGATTGGGGAAGTGGCAAGGGGCGAGGAGGCCAAGGTGGGCCCGATGGGCAGATGGTATGTGGATGTCTTGCCTTGATCACACTAGGGACTTAACCTTGCAAGCCTTTGACCTGAGTCAATCATGCAACCACATGTCCGTATGGGCCACCTTAGGTGAGTAATTTGCAATGTCTTAATTTTGGTACTATCGTGGTCGGTGTGAGTTCGAGTTATGGTGTAATTCACATGGCGCAAGAGGGGGCCCCGGATATGGTAACCATCCCACCAGTGTTGAATCCTTAGCGGGTAGTATCGGGTTAAGCCAGAGCATTGTAAAGGCTTTGTTATAATCACTCGCCTTGGTGGTGTTTGGTTGTATCACGTGGGTAAAGTGCATAACCTCCGCAGAGTGTGAAACTATTCGGATAGCCGTGTTTCATGTATTGAGCAATGCTCGGGAATTACAGTTAAGGGTTAGTTTAATTATTTGGACAACATGGTTGGGATGGCGGAATGCCATATGGAAGATGAAATTTGACTTAGGATTGGAAACTTGGTTTACTTGAGAAATACAGAAGTTATTTATTATTGCTATTTGTTTTACATTCTTTACAATCTATTTACTGTATTTGTTCATAAATGCTGCTTATTGCAAAATAGCCATGATAGCCTATCCATTGGAATAAGCCTTACATATAGATACATAGAATTGCATTTTGTGCACAACTTGTTGAGTGCTTTAAGTACTCACCCTTGCCAAACAACAATAATCAACAGTTGAGGAATCTACACCTTTGTTGGAAGATGAAGTCCAGGAAGACACGAGTCATTAGGGTCCGAGCCTTGTCGGTTGCCTGTGGTGAACTGATGAGCTATCTACGTTTTCTATTTTTCGCCGCTTAATCATTAGTTATATTTTCAGTCTTGCCCTGCGTGGCTTAATAATGTAAGTTGGTCATAAGATCATACCTTTAGTTATATCAATGAATGAACTATTATTCTATTATCGTTGAGTATGATGTGATATGTACCAATGTTGAGCTGTGTGCATTAGCGTTGATCCTGGGAATAGTGCGGTAAACACAGTGGGTTCGAATCAGTGGATTCGGGTCCTTACAGAGGCATAAAGCCGTGAGTACAAAAAGTACTCAGCAAGCCGTAGGGAATTGATGCAATATATTCATTCACGGCCTGACAAGGATGGCTATATGTTTCATTTGCAGAAAGCAATAACTTGAATAGAAATACAATAAATAGATTTGAAAGCATATTGATGAAAAGATAAATAAATAACTGGTAGATCAATGGTAGACAACAAAACAACAGTGAACTCCCCGTTCACATCCCAACAATTCCACATCCCACATTTCATGAAATACTCTATACCCCGTGTGAAATTCCCGGGCTTGTCCATGACCGCGGACGCGGCTATTCGAATAGTTTTACACTCTGCAGAGGTTGTACAACTTTACCCACAAGACATGAACATCTTTTTGTGCAAACGTTACTAACACACTTCCTTTGGTGTGTCGCAGAGATATCAAGACAAAGCCTTTACAATGCGCTGTCTAAACTCGGTACTGCCCGCTAAGGTTTCGCCCATTAGAGCCCCCTCTTGCGCCTTGCGAATCTACCCGTCCATCCCGGAACCCACACCACCAACTGGCAGTACTCAAGGCTAGACATTGCAAATTAATCAGCTAGGTCTGTCCCATACCAGACTTGTGGTAGTATGATTAGGCCCAGTTCAATGGCGCACAAGATTAAGTCCTTAAGTTGTCTCAGGCAAGACATCCACATCCCAATGTGCTAGAAAGCACCGCCTTTACTGCACGATCACTTGCCCGAGGGAAAACAATTCATTCAACCAAGACCAATAGCAAACCCAGCCATGGTACAACAAATTTTATAACAGTGGCTAATGGCCACAATTCAATATCTCATTAAGTCAAGATTAACATTATTCTATATGTGACATGAATCCCTTTGTACAACTAAGCATGTCTAAGCATAGCTACGATAACCCAATGTTGGTATAATGATTATGTCCAACTAGTAATGTCCCAACCTAGGTTTAACAATGGATACATGGCTTCCCAATTAATCAAGGTGGCATAATGTCAACTAGGTATACATCTACTCCCATGAAATAAACATTGATACACAAAATAGCATACAATTGTATAAAAGTAAATTACTTTTGCAAACACAGGATCAATATGATCAAAGGATTACGACTTGTCTTGCTGATCTAGTGCTGAGTCTTGGTCTTCGAAGTCTTCGTTCGCTCCCTCGATATTAGCATCTACCGGAAAAGAAAGCAACGAAACCAAATAAATACAAAACAGAGACTCAAACAAGATCAAAACTGAAAATAAAAGGCTCTGGAAGATAGATCTTGATTTTAGAAAAATTTAGAAACTTGAATCGCCTCAATCGGAGTTCGTATGAGCGAGAACGGGTCTCCGAAAGATTAAATTCAGAGAAAATACAGAAAATAAGAAAATCGGAATTTCTGGATTTATTTTTATACGGGAAAACCAATTTATTGCGCAATCGCTGACGTCATTGGGTTAACGGTGGACTTGGTTCATGGCCTTGCCCGGTTCACCGTGCGCCCGGTGGACGGCTGACGTCGGCGCTTGCGTCGGCGAAAGGGCAGAGGTGGCAGCTGACGCAGCGGCTGACGCAGGAGCTGACGTGGATGGCCACGTGTCGCTCATTCGGCAACTTGACCAGATCGGACGGCCAGGAACCAAGGATGCGGCGGAGGAGACGTGGCGCCATCTGGTGCACTCGTAGGCGACCGGACGGTTGGGGACACGGCTCGAGCGGTGACAGACGTGGCCGGATCCGAGTCGTCCGCGGCAGATCGGGCGGTCACGATTCGGGGAAGGAGGACGACGGCGAGCGGCAGCGTGGGCTTACCGGAGGCGAGGAAGAAGACGCGGCGAACGGCGAAGACGCGATGGATCGGGCGTGGAACAAGGGGATCCAGACGAGGGTGACGCGGGCGGCGCGGAAAGGCAAACGGCGACGGCGAAGACGCACCGGCAACGAAGAAAGAAGCGGTGGAAGGTCTCGGCACGGCGAAGAACTTCGGCGAGGGCACACGCGTCAACGGCGGCTGCTAGAACGACGGGCGAAGGGGCAAATAAAGCGGCGCGAAAAGGGGAACATCGGGAGGCGGGTTGGCGGCGCTTAAATAGCCTAGGGAGGCGTGCATGGGACGAACTCCGAGACGACAGCGCGTGTGGTGGCCGGACTCCGGCGCTAGGGTTAGGGTTTGGCGGGCCCCAACGTAGCGCAATCTCGGCCGCACACGCTGTCGCAAGATCGAGCTACCGACGCGGAGCGGTCAAGGTCGGGTCACACAGAGATGGGCCGAGCGAAGCGGGCCGGGGTGGAGCAGGCTGGAGGGGAAATGGGCCGGAGAGGAAGATTCGGCTCGAAAGACGTTTTAGAAAAAAAAACATTTCCAAATTAATAAATTGCCAAAAATTCAAATAAACTCAAATAAATTCAAATAAATAGCTACTAAATTTAGAAAAATCCCCAAAAATACATAAAAATTCCTTGGAGCACAATGAACCCAACTAAAACTGAAAATCTTTAGTTTGATGAATAGTTTAGCCAAATTAAATTCTTTCATTAATGGAAAATTTGAATTAAGCTGGAATTAATTCAAAAGAAATGCAAATGGTTTATTTCTGAATTCAAACATTCCAAAACTCAAATTTTGGGATGTTACAAACCTCCCCCCTTAAATGGAATCTCGACCCCGAGATTTAGGCTGGCTAGGGAATAGGTGGGGAAACTCGGACTTCAAATCCTCTTCGCGCTCCCAAGTTGCTTCCTCTTCTGAATGATTGCTCCACTAGACCTTGCAAAAATGGATGATCTTGCTCCTCGTGATACGCTCTGCTATATCTAAAATTTTCACTGATTGCTCCTTGTAGGTAAGATTCTCTTGCAAATCAATAGCTTCGAATGGCATCTGTTCCTCTGGCACACACAGGTATTTCTTCAACTGCGATACATGGAACACATCATGAATTCCGGCAAAAGACTGAGGCAATTCTGACTTGTAGGCAACCTCGCCTCTTCGCTCCAAGATTTTGAACGGTCCCACATATCTAGGGGCAAGCTTTCCTTTTACTTGAAATCTCTTAACTCCTTTGAGAGGGGTGACTCTGTGATAAACATAATCATTGGGCTCGAAACTCAAATCTCGACGACGATTATCTGCATAACTCTTCTGTCTGCTTTGAGCGATCTTTAAACGGTCTCAAATTAATTGGACTTGCTCTTCCGCTTCTTGCAGTATGGCAGGGCCAAACAATTGTCTTTCTCCTGACTCCTTCCAGTTGAGAGGGGTTCTGCACTTTCTTCCATATAATGCTTCAAAAGGCGACATTTGCAGACTGGCTTGATAACTATTGTTGTACGAAAACTCGGCATAGGGCAAACACTTATCCCACTTGGCATCATAGGTTAAAGCACAAGCTCTTAACATATCCTCAAGAATCTGATTCACACGCTCAGTCTGTCCATTGGTTTGAGGGTGATAGGCAGTACTGAATCTGAGATGAGTTCCCATGGCTTCATGCAGACTTTGCCAAAAACAAGAGGTAAACTATGTTCCTCTATCAGACACTATCTTCTTAGGCACTCCGTGAAGACTGATGATCCTTGACATATATAATTCTGCTAATTTATCTCCTGCATAGGTAGTCTTAACTGGAATGAAGTGAGCTACCTTAGTCAATCGATCCACTATTACCGAGATCGAGTCGTAATCTGCTTGGGTCTTAGGAAATCCGGTGATGAAATCCATACCAATTTCTTCCCACTTCCACTCGGGAATCTTTAATGGCTGCAGTAATCCTGCTAGCCTCTGATGCTCTGCCTTGACCTTCTGGCAGACATCACAAAGTGCAACATACTCTGCAATCTCACGCTTCATACTAGGCCACCAATACCTTTCCTTGAGGTCTTGATACATCTTGGTACTTCCAGGATGAATGGAGTATAAAGTCTCATGCGCTTCTTTGAGAATCAACTCCTTAAGCTCTTTCTGATCTGGTATGCAAATACGCTTCTCATACCAAATAGTACCTTGTTCATCTTCGGTGAAACCTGGGGCTTTTCCTTTCATCATATTGCTCTTAATCTCCTTGATATCGGCATCATCTGCCTGTGCTTCTCGAATCTGATCTTCCAACGTAGGGCGCACTTCCAAAGTAGCTAAATATCCTTCCTGAACCAATTCCAAACTAAGCTTCTGAAATTCCTTATAAAGGGCTGGCTGACTTTCCTTAATCATGAGAGTATTGCAGTAGCTCTCTCTACTCAAAGCATCGGCTACGACATTGACTTTGCCTGGATGATAACGAATCCCAATGTCATAGTCCTTAATCAATTCCAACCATCTTCTTTGTCACATATTGAGGTCAGCTTGGGTAAAGATATACTTCAAACTCTTGTGATCGGTATAAACCTCACAACGATTACCAATGAGATAGTGACGCTAAATCTTTAAAGCATGCACTACGGCTGCTAATTCCAAATCATGGGTAGGATAGTTGACTTCATGTGGCCTTAGTTGTCGCGAAGCATACGCTACAACCTTCTTATCTTGCATTAACACACAACCGAGTCCTTGTCGGGATGTATCACAAAATATCTCAAAATCCTTCCTATTATCTGGCAGGATAAGCACTGGGGCAGTTGTCAAACACTTCTTTAGCTCTAGGAAACTCCGCTCACACTCTAGCGTGCAAACAAATTTCTTCTCATTCTTTAAGAGTTGAGTGAGCGGTCTAGCTTTTCTAGAAAACCCTTCTATGAAACGGCGATAATATCCCGCCATTCCAAGAAAACTTCGGATTTGGGGTACCGTCTTGGGTGACTCCCAACTTAGCACATCTCGTACCTTACCGGTCAACAATGACTCCTTCTCACGATATGACATGTCCTAGGAAAGCAACTTCTTTCATCCAGAACTCACATTTACTGAACTTTGCATAAAGCTGATTCTCTCTTAGCTTCGTTAAAACTTGGCGCAAGTGATCCTCGTGTTCTTCCTCACTTTTGGAGTAGATCAGGACGTCATCAATGAAAACAACAACAAATTTATCCAAATATTCCATGAATACCTTATTCATCAAGGTCATGAAGTAGGCAGGGGCATTGGTCAATCCAAAAGACATCACGGTATACTCATACTGTCCATACCGAGTAACAAAAGCTGTTTTGGGTATATCCCCTTGACGAATCTTCAACTGGTGGTAACCTGATCTTAAGTCAATCTTCGAGAACACTCCGGCTCCTTGAAGTTGGTCAAACAAATCATCGATTCTTGGTACAGGGTATTTATTCTTGATGGTAACCTCATTAAGTGAGCGATAATCTACACACATTCTCTGAGTTCCATCTTTCTTTTCAACTAGAAGAACTGGCGCTCCCCATGGCGAAGAACTTGGTCGAACAAAACCTTGATCTTGTAGCACTTTAATCTGTCTCTTTACTTCGGCTAACTCATTGGCAGGCATCCTATAAGGTCTCTTGGAAATGGGTGGTGTTCCAGGAACTAGTTCTATCAAGAACTCTATATCTCGATTCGGTGGCATCCCAGGCAACTTATCTGGAAACACATCAGGAAATTCGTTGGCGACTGGCACATCTTCCAAACTTATTCCTTTGGCACTGCAAACTTTTATCCCTTCACACTGATCTGCAGCGGCTTGAACTTTTAACTTGGTTCCATCTGGACTGGTTAAGGTGATCTCTCTATTCCCACAATCCAAAACTGCTTGGTTCTTGGAAAGCCAATCTATTCCTAGGATCACATCTAGGGACTTGGTGTCTAGGACAATAAGGTTGGCTAGAAATTCTACCCCTCCAATTAATATCTTAACTTCGGGGCAGCCTTGGTTCTGTACTCAAATCGTAACTGTGATTGCACTAATAAAATTGTCTTAAGAGGCATTGTCTTTAATTGATGATTTGCAGCAAAACTCCGAGAAACAAACGAATGTGTAGCTCCAGAATCAAACAAAACCATGGCAGATGCTGAGTTGACTAGGAGCTTACCTAGAATGACGTCTGGTGCAGACTGGGCGTCCTCGGTGGTGACGTGATTCACACGGCCTCTTCCAGAAGGCGGCGGAGTCCTGGTGGCTTGGTTGGGAGTCTGGGACACTCCACGTCCTGATCATGGTGCGGGGGTCTTGGCTGGCGTAGATCCCAAGTTGAAACGGACTGGCGTCACAGCTTGCTTTCTTGGGCAATTGTTGGCATAATGACCAAGTTCATGACAGTTGAAACATGTGACTCCTGCAGCTGGATTACTGGTCCTTTGAGGTGGATTGCTGTTGGTGTTGAGGTTGCGATTGCCTGAAGGAGCTGGGCGAGGTGCTGGTGCAGGGGTCCTGAATGCATTTGGAGGAGTGAAACGAGTAGGCTGTTGAGAATTGGTTCTAACTCTTTGCTGATGACTTTGATGGGCTCCATGCTGCATCATCTTTCTCTTACGGGACTCTTCCAATTCACGGCGAGATTCTTCAATAAGCATAGCTTTATCTACAAGGTGCTGAAAATCTACATAGTCATTGCCAATGACTTGCACCTTTAGTCCTGGATTGAGTCCACGCTTGAACTTCTTCTGACGAGTATCATCTTTAGCTACATCCTTTGGAGCGTAGCGAGCAAGTTGAGTGAATTTATTGAGGTATTCACTCACTGACATCCCTTCTTGCTTAAGCTCTCGGAACTCATTCTTCTTCATTTCAACCTTGCCATCTGGAATATGAGAGTGGCGGAAAGCAGTGGAAAACTCTGCCCAAGTGATATTCTGAGGGTCATCATGGGCAGCACTGTAGTTCTCCCACCATTCAGCGGCGGTGCCCTCCAGCTGATGAGCAGCATAGAGAACCTTCTCACGATCTGTGCACTGGGCAATTGCAAGCTTCTTCTCAATGGAGCGAATCCAATCATCGACGTCCAATGGTTCTGAAGAGTTAAAGAAAGTTGGCGGACGAGTCCTCATAAATTCTGCTAGCTTGGACTGCAGACGAGCTTGAGGAGGTGCAGCGGCAACTTGGTTCTGCTGGTTCAATAGGTTTGCTAGGGCAACTGCAGTCTGGTTCTGTTGATTCATCATATTGTTCATGTTCTGCATCATGGTATTCGTTAGCTGAGTCTGAGCTGCCAGAAAATTTCCCATATTCTGATCGATCACTGCTGGTGGTGGCGGTGGTGCATTGGAATTGGGGTTGGTGTTGGCACCGCACCGCATCTACTGCGAATCGCGACCGCTCCGAACGAGTGTAAACCATCCGAGATGCAAGACAAGGGTTTGATAGGTAAGAGGAAAAGTCAGAGAAAAGTGGTAAGATCATCTAGGGGAGAAGGTAATACCCAGGGACAAAAAAGGACACAGCCGAAAAGGCTACAAATTAAAGAGGCAAATAAAGCTTTTTCAACTAAAGGTTTGGTTGCAACACTGTGCTTGGGGCAAGTGTACAACATTCCAGACACTCAAGCAAAGAAAATCTTAGTATACGCGGACTAAACAAAACTAAACTGAAAAGGGGGAAAACATGCTCAAACATCGCTGAGCACCAAAAACCTATCTTATATGGTAGTCTTCTCGGATATGGCTTTGATGGCTTGATCATCATCTTCCTTGATTTGATTCCTTGCAGAAAACTCGAGGCTTTGAGAAGTTTCGTGAGATAAGATCAATTTGGATTTCAAATCAATGTTTCAGCAAAGGTGAGCAATAAGAACCTAAGAATAAGACGAGAGGAGACGAAAACTATTAAGTACCAATTTGTTGGTTTAATTTAGAAAATAATTTTGAAGACCATGCTAACTAGGATAGCGACCTACAGTCGATATGGCTCTGGTACCATCTCTGTCGGGACCCGGATTTGCAAATCCGAAACCCTCTGTGTATACTGCACTAGTCCAAGATCACGCTAGTGCACACAGTGGGAACATAGATGTAATATCATTCCATACAACGAATTAACTAAGAAGAAGCAAATTATTTTTGAATAAAGCAAACGACCTTATGGTCAATGTTTACACCATTATGCCTTAAGGGCTTAAGAAACAAATAATTATTGCAATGAAAAGATAACTTGAGCTATCTGACATGCCACAGCAATCGTCTGGGAACGATTCCTAATCCACGAAGTCTTCATAGAATTCCTCCTCATGATACTGATTATCTCCTTCAGCAACTGATCAACAAGGGCATAAAGCCGTGAGTACAAAAAGTACTCAGCAAGCCGTTGGGAATTGATGCAATATATTCATGCACGGCTTGACAAGGATGGCTATATGTTTCATTTGCAGAAAGCAATAACTTGAATTGAAATACAATAAATAGATTTGAAAGCATATTTATGAAAAGATAAATAAATAACTGGTTGATCAATGGTAGACAACAAAACAATAGTGAACTCCCCGTTCACATCCCACATTTCATGAAATACTCTATACCCCGTGTGAAATTCCTGGGCTTGTCCATGACCGCGGACGCAGCTATTCGAATAGTTTTACACTCTACAGAGGTTGTACAACTTTACCCACAAGACATGAACATCTCTTTGTGCAAACGTTACTAACACACTTCCTTTGGTGTGTCGCATAGATATCATGACAAAGCCTTTACAATGCACTGTCTAAACTCGGGTTCACGGTGGACTAGGTTCGTGCACGGCTGACGTCGGCGCTTGCGTCGGGAAAAGGGCAGAGGTGGAAGCTGACACGGCGGCTGACGCAGGAGCTGACGTGGATGGCCACGTGTCGCTCATCCGGCAACTTTACCAGATCGGACTGCCAGGAACCAAGGATGCGGCGGAGGAGACGTGGTGCCATCTGGTGCACTCGTAGGCGATCAGACGGTTGGGGACGCGGCTCGGGCGGTGACAGATGTGGCCGGATCCGAGACGTCCGCGGCAGATCGGGCGGTCATGATTCGGGGAAGGAGGACGACGGCGAGCGGCGACGCGGGCTTACCGGAGGCGAGGAAGAAGACGCAGCGAACGGCGAAGACACGATGGATCGGGCGTGGAACAAGGGGGATCCTGACGAGGGTGACGCGGGTGGCGCGGAAAGGCAAACGGCGACGGCGAAGACGCACCGGCTGCGAAGAAAGAAGCGGCGGAAGGTCTCGGCACAGCGGCGAACTTCGGCGAGGGCGCACGCGTCAACGGCGGCTGCTCGAACGACGGGCGAAGGGGCAAACAAAGCGGCGCGAAGAGGGGAACATCAGGAGGCGGGTTGGCGGCGTTTTAATAGCCTAGGGAGGTGTGCGTGGGACGGACTCCGAGACGGCAGCGCGTGCGGTGGTGGGACTCCGGCGCTAGGGTTAGGGTTTCGCGGGGCGCGACGTGGCGCAATCTCGGCCGCACACGCTGCGCTGGCCGAGCGGCCGACGCGAGCGGCCTGGCGCACTGGTCACACATGAGAAATGGGCCGAGCGGAGCGGGCCGGGGCGGAGCAGGCCGGAGGGGAAAATGGGCCGGAGAGGGAGATTCGGCCCGAAAGACGTTTTAGAAAAAAAACATTTCTAAATTAATAAATTGCCAGAAATTCAAATAAACTCAAATAAATTCAAATAAATAGAAACTAAATTCAAAAAAATCCCCAAAAATACATAAAAATTCCTTGGAGCACAATGAACCCAACTAAAACTGAAAATCTTTAGTTTGATGAATAGTTTAGCCAAATTAAATTCTTTCATTAATGGAAAATTCAAATTAAGCTGGAATTAATTCAAAAGAAATGCAAATGGTTTATTTTTGGATTCAAACATTCTAAAACTCAAATTTTGGGATGTTACAAAGCCGAGGCGGAGCCAAAGGGCAGATAGATGCACACGCAGGCGACCGATTGGGTGTGGGTAGAGGTGGGCACTTGGGCCGTGCCTCTGTGGGCCGGCCCGAAGCACGGCCCGGCACGAAATGGGCCGTGCCGGGCCGGCACGATACAGTTTATCGGGTCGTGGTGGGCCAAAGATACGGGCACGGTGGGCGACGGCCCAAGACGGTGGTGGCATCGGCTGGCACGGCACGTCCAAGACGACGACGCGACGCCGCACGCACGAGCATGGTGGGCACAGAGGCGTCACGCTAGGGCACGGGGCACTGCCATGGGCCCACGGCAGGGCACACCGGCCGGCCACGGCAAGGGTGTGGGACAGTGGGAGAGGGGTAGGGGTGTTACCTGGGAGCTGTCGGGTCGTCGAAGCACAGTGCTGAGCCGCCCTTGCCCGGGAGCACGAACCCAGAGACCTCTCCGAGGGCCGTCGATGTGCTCGCCAGTCCCACAGGGGAGCCGCGCCGGGCCGCCTCGCGTGCGGACGCCACTCTTGCGAATGTGTGTTGCTCGATTGTAGATTTACATATTTCTTTGATCAAGGTGGCTATACATTCGCTGCATACCGTAGTATTGCATACGCACGCTACTACAAGCAACTTCGGATTATTTCCTCTCGTCGCAATAGTGTAAATGGACTGGACCTGGGCTGGCACGGCACGAAGTGGCACGAAGCACAAATGGGCCGTGCCTAGGCTCGCCGAAGGTGAGCTGGGCCGGCACGGCGGGCACGACGAGCCGTCGTGGCCCGTCACGGTTCCGGCCAGAAGCACGATGAGTCCGTGCCGGGCCGGGCCGGCACGGCACGGCACGAAGTCTACCTCTAGGTGTGGGCGTGCCTCTGCTGACGTGGAGTGGTGAGAGGCTAGGGATTCTTTCTCCTATAATATAATATATATATATATAATATATAATATATATAAGGTATATATTACATATAAGTTGAACTGCATCGCGATCCTTTAAATTCATGTCACGATGGTCATGTACAAGCAGATTGCACACATTACCACGTAGCTGCTTTAGCCTTAACATTTCAGTACAGTACGTTGTATGGCTTCAATTATTTGCTGAAACAAACTGCTGCATATGAGCTTATTGCTATGAACAATAAAAGTTTATTGCAAAACAAAGTATAATTATCGAATGAAAAATCTGACAGTTTATTGCAAGTCTAAGTCGCAAATTCTTCGTGAGGCTTTGAAAAAAGTGTCGACCCAAAAAACGACGTTTAAGGCCTCAAAACAACCTTTGAAGTTTCGGTACCCGTTTTCGTCGATTGTTTGTTGCTAGTTTGAATTTGTTTTCATTATAACTTGCGTAATCCTTGTTTCTAATCTATATTTTATAGTATGTATGCTCATTTGTGAGAGTTTGATTCTGAAATGTTTTATATAAAATAGATATTACTCCCTCTGATCTTCAAATACTTGTCGTTTTGGACATAATGATGGTCAAACTTATGGAACTTTGACTATCGATATATTTTTAAATATTTAAATTGGATATTTGAAAATTATATGTGTAGACTTGTCTCGAGAAGAACTTTCATAATATTATAATTTTATTGAGTTTTATAAATATATTATAATAAAAATTAGTAGTCAAAATTGTGTTTTGAAGACCGTGTCGATATCCAACACGATAAGTATTTGAAGACCAGAGTGCGTACATAATATCAACAGTCAATTCTTTAAGCACAGATAGTCCACATTAGCAATAGCTAACACAATATCCCATAACATTACCAAATATATGTACATTCACAACAAAAGCATATCACATTCACAGTACACACAATAAAATCTAGCGAGGCTCATCACAATCGGTTCTTACTCAGAACCGACACAGATGAGGGAGTCCCTCATCACAATCGATTCATAGCTAGAACCGATTGTGATAACACCCCCTTATCACAATCGGTTCTTACTCAGAACCGACACAGATGAGGGTTCCCCTCATCACAACCGGTTCTTAGCTAGAACCGATTGTGATAACACCCCCTCATCACAATCGGTTCTGAGAAAGAACCAACACATATGATTGTGTCTCTCTAGGTTCACCTCCAGGGGCCACGTCAGTAGTAAGCCGATACTTATCGCATCACGGCTCCCTCCCCCGCCCCGCGTAGCAGGACTCGAACAAGAGACCGCGCTTCGACAAAACATGCATGTTTCACGCAAGGGTTGGGCCTGAGTGCTGCCAAGCCCGACCTAAGCGTTCCTTGTGCAAGCGAGGTTGAGCATGGAAACGACTGTTGTTACTAAACGACTCTGCCTTAACACTTTTACAGGGTTCCCTAGTAGGTCGAGAACGTCTACCGACCAAGCAGGTCTCTACGACTAAGGCAAGAAGTTCGAGGTCAACATTTCTCAACCTCGATTGCTACGACCTACTTCTCCCAAAGACTGTGCCCTAGGCCTACACTGCTCGGCCTCAACCACAGCGGGGGCTGGACAAGGGGGTACTACCCCGAAACGGCTAAGTTCGTTCATTCAAATTGATTCATCTAAGTTCATCCGTCAAAAGTTTTTCTTGACCAAAACTATACTTACAAGAGGGATACAGATATTTTTCTACTTCCTATCTACAGGTCCGCCATTTCGCGGGCAAGCTTCTCCTGCTCGAGCTTGGCGACCTTCACCCTCAGTGCAGAGAGCTCGCCCTACAGACAATGCGCCTCGGCTGCGGAGCTGGTGGCACGGTTGCGCTCGTCTTGGAGTTGAGCTAGGGGGCACTTTCCCGTCCTGGTTGCCCGCCCCAGTTTCTCCTCGAGCCCGACGACCTTCGCCTCGAGCTCGATAGAGGTCTTTGTGGGGGCGGTAGCCAGCTCCGCGACCTGCTTCCGCAGCTCCTCTGTCTTCATGCGCTCGGCCTCGAGGGTTTCGGTCGCCTTCCCGCGCTCGACGGCGACAGCCTACTCAAGCGCGTGGGCGGCGGTCCTTTGCTCCACCTCGTCCTGCTCAGTTGCCACGGTCTCCTCGAGCTGGGCGATGTAGGTCTCTCGCTCCGCCACCAGGTCGAAGACCGCCCTTCGCTCGGTGGTGTGCTATTGAAGACCCCGGAGCCCCTGGGCGATAAGGCCCACAGCCTGCGAAAATCAAAGGAAGTCACACTACGGTTGAGGAGACTAGCGGGAACAAGCACACTCACCTGACTGAGCCGGTCCTCGAACTTGCAGTGGCGAGGCCCGATGGTCTTGTCGCTCGGTTTGCATGCCTCTAGCTTGGCTCGGCGTCTTGCCGAGGATGAGGCGGCCACGTTGGCCCCCTCCGGCGCGAGGTCGGCCCCGCCTGTCGAAGCCTCGACCCGAGTCTCCCAGACTGACCTAGGCCTTAGTTCAGGTGCAGAAGTCAGAATCCCTGGGAAAGCAGTAGAAAGGTTAGATTACAAGAATGCGTTATAACACATGGGAGAATGAAATGCTTTTGTACGTGGTCCTTTCACGGGAACATCAGAAATGACCATCGCGGTCGGTGCCTCGATCGCACCCTCAGAAGCCTCGGCCTCGACGGTCATGGCGGCTTCGACCTCGGGTTCGACCTCATCGGCCCCGGAGGTCCCGGCTTCGATGGCCGAGACGTCCTCGGCTTCACCTCCCACAGTGGCCCCGTCTGAGTTGACGTCCGTACATGCGGGGTCTTGCTCAGACCAGCTGGCTGGGATCCCTCTCTATGGCGTCGTGTGCCCGGGTCTTGCCACGGGCAAGTGCGGTAGGCCAGAAGGAAGTCATTCTCGTCCTCGTCATCAGACTCGCCCTGGACAATAACCATGGTCAGTTGCCACCGACGACCAGACGCTACCACCGCCACAACCCGAGTGTTACGATGCTCCCAATGACGCGATGAGCGCAGGTGAGCACCTGAGGTCTACGGCGGGGAAAAATGCTAAGCAAAGAAAAGGAAGGAACCGACCTAAAGGAATCGAGAATAGCGAATACCTGGGTCACGAGCTTTCATCTTGATGCCCCATTTCTGCCATGGCGGAAGGGGCGTCCCTTCTCTGAGCGCCCTGTGATGGCCACCTCGAAGCTCGCGGGGGCTCCAAGCTCCCCGTGACAGCCGCTCCAGCACCCTGTGACTGGGGCTTTGATTCCGTCTGCGTGCTCGAGGTCCTTGCGGCGGCCGCTGCCCTCTATTGCTACAGGAGATGAGGAGGAGGTCAGAGACAACAAAAAGAAATCGAAAAATTGAGCTCGAGTATTTTCGGGCTCGATCGGGACGGCTTACCACTGTGCGATCGCCCCACTCGACATGCTGTTTCTTTAGGGCGCTGCTTCCCGGGACGTTTGGGGCCGGCCACTTGCCCGCCTTGTTGCCCTTATTTGCTCCAAGCAGCGGGAGCATCCGTCTCACTTTATTTTGGAGCTCCCTACTCTCCTGCAATTATGAGCAGAGGTCAGTACGAGCTCGAGCACTCCTGAGCTCAGCCTCAATACGAGATGTGTTACCTCGTTGCTCCGCTTCAACACATTCTTGGGAACGGGGTCGGCCGTGGTGTAGTTGAACGCCGCCTTCCCGAACATCTCGAACATCCTCACCGCTATCCAGGACTTTGATGGAGCTGCTGGGGAAATGAAGCTATCAGTTAGCGCTAAACTGAGCTCAAGGGGGCATACCGCTTGGACCCTCAAGGGTGAGATCGTCTTTCCCCTTGATCTCGAAGAATGGATACACCCTCTTTCTCAGGGGAAACACCTGGCTCTGCAAGAAGTCATAGGCAATGGCTTGGCCGGTAAGTCCGCGTGTCGAGCAAATGTGGATGGCTACGGCGGCCTCTTGGTCTATCGCCAGGTCGTTGGGTGAAGTGTCTGGCACTTGCTGTCGATAGGGATTCTGTTGTACACGAGCGCGCCGCCCTCTCCCCTCTTCAGGTAGAACCACCTCTCGGTCCATGGACCAAGAGAGTCTCGAGCATGGATCTGGGGGTAGGAACAAGGAAGCCCCGTCCGCAACTGGAAGTAGAGACACCTGACCACGGGGTATTTCGAGGTGCAGAACAAGGAATAGAAGCGGAAGAAGAGCGAAAGGGTTGGAAGTATTCCTAGGAACCCCTTGCACAGATGTGAAAAGATGGAAAGAAGAAGAATGGAGTTGGGTACCAAATTGACCAACTCGATCTCGCATTACGCGAGAACCGCTGCCATGAAGTTGCTCTCCAGCGTCCGCAGTCCAAAGTGCATGTACTGCTCGGTGCTGACGAGCTCGCCCGCTTGGGGCTGTAGCTCGACTTCCTCACCCGGCAGTCACCATGTTGCTGGGTCCAGCATCCCCAGCGTCTCGAGTTCCTTCATTCGCTCAAGAGTCATCGTGCTCTTCCCAAACATGGCAATGGGCTTCGGCTGTGATTTGGTCGATGGAGGAAGATTGTGAAGGGGAGTTAGGGAGATGAAGGAGCACTAGGGTTCGGCGCAAGAAGGATTTGGGGAATCCTCCGAAGGAGGCGATGGTACAGATTTTTAACGGGCCTGATCGTCGATAGCTGGCGCTGATTACGCCTCAAAAGACGATGCCCTAGAGGCAATCATAGAGATGATTATATTTCCATAAATGTTCATAAACTATGAGATTGTTCTTTGAATAACATTATCGATATTGATTAACAATTACGTGACTCGTTTGTGAAACTCTATATTTATTTTTATGATGTTCATTCTAAAAGGGGTCCCTAATCGATAATCATATGAGGACATATATGAGTAGACTAGCAGATGTATTGGTCGATGACCATGTTTCACAGGTCATAGATATGGAGATATCAAACCAATAATATGGACACATGTTAGAGAACATGGTGTTGGACATCGACCCACTATGAGACACTGCGAGAACATTGTATTCTCTCATATCATAAATTGGTCACATACACGATGTGTATGCTATATCCTTCGACTTGAGATTGTCGCATGTTCTCAAGATGCGTAATGGCTTACTTAGGGGTCGTTAAACGCTACTCCATAACTGGGTAGTTATAAAGATGGTTTTTGGGTTTGTCATGAAACATGCTGTGAGGCGTTGTCGATCAAGATAGGATTTGCCCCTCCATTCAACGGGAGATATATCTCTAAGCCTCTCGAGTGGTCGGATTCCAGAAATGCATGGTCATGCTACTCGAGTAAAGAGTTACTCGAGTCATCGAGTTAAAGAGTTAACTCGATATATTCGGGAAATCTGAGTTACAACATCGAGAAAGAGTGGTCGAGCCATCCAAATAGGGATGACAAAAACTCGCCTTGGGTTTGACCATATCATGAGGCAAAAGGAAATCCATATAGGATATTGTTGAGGTTCGTCCGATCTTAACATGTACTCGGGACTCGATAAGTCCTAGGGGTCGTGTCGACTTTTGTAGTCGGCAATGAAATTATGGGGTAAGCGCTAGATCTCAAACTCGAAGGTCACATAAGACAAGGGGTTTAGACAGGTTCAGGCTCTCGCGGAGGAGATAATACCCTAATCCTGTGTGCTGGGATTATGCAAATCTGTTGGATCTAAGATTGCTCAAAGCGCAATATGCTCTGGGCGATATGAAGTGTGCTATGCTCTATGGCTTGATTGCTCTATGCTTGGATGGTCCGATCCTCACGTTGTTGCCCGCCCTCTCCCTTATATAGTGGGGGTGGGGCGGCTTACAGAGTCCAGATCAGTTTGGAGATTCCGATCGGTTACAAGATTCTAATCCGTTAATAGGATAGAGTTTACATCTTTATCTACCCTATTAACGACTCGGATTACAACCGTATCTATCATATCTAAATATAAGTTCAACTTCCTTTAGGATATGTCCCCTTGCGCACGGCAGCGGGGCCTGACGCGGGGAGTATCTTCTGGGCCTCCCTCTTTGGGCCTGTCATGAGGGTACCCGGGTTCTTATATTCCACAGGCTGCTATCGACTATTGGTCGAATGCTTGATAATCGAGTAGAGTACTCGATGGTCAAGCAGGTGTACCCGATGGTCGAGTAGGAGTACTCAACGATCGATAGGGGTATTCCAGTCATATCCGAGTGCACGTGAACCTATAGGGTCGCACGCTTAAAGGGCTGTAACCGATTCGGATAGGGATCCGAGTCGTAATAGGCTTAGAGTTCCAAATGGACTTCAATGGTTGAAACCCGTTATCGGACGTCTATATAAAGGGAGGAGGTGGTGGTTTTGCGAAGTGAGAGATATACACGAAGAAACACAATAGGAATTCGGAATTCCTGAAACCCTAGCCACCACTCCTCCTCCGCCCAGAACCGCGCAGCTGGCGCTAGCACTCTGGTGCATGGTGTTCCTGCCCTGTACTTGTGGATACCTTGAAGGCGTTGCTATGAAGCTTCAACGCTTGGACGATCCGCAACCTGTGACAGTTACAAGAAGCTGTTGGGGAGGCGCGACTACATATGCACCACCGCACTACATCGAATCTACTTCCGCTACAAGTCTGCGCATCTAGTGGTAATTCTATGATCTATAACTAGTAGTGGTTCCTTGGTTACGCGGTAAAATTTTTTAATCTTTCACTAGAGTAGCCTATCTGTTCCCCAATACATGAACACTATGGAATTAACATGGATGCCCATCTTTAGATGCGAGTGGGCTTGAGAGGTGTCGGAAAGACAAGTTCTTCTAAGTGGTGCTATATATCCTAGTCTACCAAGACATGCTCTTGTCCCTTTGTACTGATAGCAGAACTACTGCAGCAATTTGGCCTAATTTTATCAGATCATGCATGCTTCGTTTTTTAGAGTTATATTCACAACGTAGAGATGATACAGTATATGTGTGTCTATATAAATATTTTTTTATTGTTATTTTTTTATTGGAGTGATGTCTATTATTTTTAAAAAAGTAGATATTTTGCTCATTTTTACATGAAACATGATCTGATAAAAACATTAAGCATATTTTTACATGATGTGATGCGATATCATGTTTACTAAGAAATGCAGGTATGATCTAAACAATTCCAGAAGTAATGCAAGCATGGGAAAAATATATTTTGCAATGATAAGACAGATTATACTAGAGAACCAAATGTTGCAACTGACAATTCTAAGGAATGGATATTGTATCCTGTCTAAGGGACAAAGCCATCGGAATGTGTAAGATTCATCCTATTAAAACTAGCAAGTTGCAACCAGACCTTAAATAAATGCCCAGCTCTTGGATAATCTATATAAAAAATAATAATAGGAAATATTTAAGATACCTCTTTGGTTTTAAGAGAAAGAAAATTCTACATAATCTAAAAAAATCCTAGAAATTCTAACACTAATCAAAAGCAAAAGAGTAGGATCTCTGCTACTTATTTTGGTGAGGCTAGATTATAACGGTGCAGATTAATCATTTATAGATATTAGAGTTGAAGTATTTTAATTATAGAAAGTAGAGTCGTATATCAAATATAATTGTATCATAATATCTAGCCACGCAGTTACATGGGTAAATCTGCTAGTTTTCAAAATTCGAAGGGTGTGCGTTGCAAATATGCTGGTGGCGTTTCTGCGCGCCTCACACAAGCTGATCATGCCCCTTCTTTTCCATCCAACGGTTGATGTGAAATGGGATTATTAGAGCACTGATGCCATCGTCGCACTACAAACGTCCCCCACACATGTTAAGGAACAGATTATGTGCATTTGCTATTGCAAGTGCACAATAAACAACTCTATCCTATTCATTTTCAGATCCACTGGCTAGATTCATGCTATACAGTGTTTATTGCTACAGTAAATCGCTACAGTACAGTGCGTTCATGATCTCATGGTGTTGTTGCAACTGCTTAAGACTGCACTCTCCATTCGCTACCTCGCGATGGTGCCGTGCCAGATGGGCCCGGCAAAAGGCACCAGCACTGTTACTTTAATGCCGTGTCGGTGCAGTGTAGTACAAGGCAGCTACTAACCAACAAGACACAAGCTGCATCACCATGTAGTGCGTTGAAGCCGACTTAGACCCTATTTTGAGGGTTTAAAGTCAGCTTCAGCTTTCTAAAAAGTCAGTAAACTTCTAAACAGTTCAGTTTTTAAGCGATTTTTGACATAAGTTAAAAGTCATATATAACTAACAAAAGCCAAAAGTTAAAAGCTGGGCTGAACCTGCTTTTGTAGCTTATTGCTGAGGGAAATAAGCTATTTATTAAACGGTTTCTTATAAAAAGTTACAACCACTTTTCAGCTCAAAAAATCAAAAAATAACTTTTCAGAAAAATTATAACTCTCCCAAACAAACCTTTAGTCTAGTAGAGCGCAGAGGAGAGCAAACCTCTCACGAGAAGGTCAGCTTAATCTCGCGATCTCCTCCACTCGGTTGTTTCCTTTCCTCTGCCATCAAAATTGCTCTGCTCATATCTCAGGCTCGCGTGCAACCATGGCAGAAATCGCTGGGATCGCTTGCCCATTTCCACCAGCAGGAGCGGTGATGAGCTTAATGGATGTGATTTGATTTGACCAGCTGGGTGATCAACTGATCACCTGCTTCTACCTGCTGGGTGGAACATGTACTAATCGGGGAAGTCAACGTGCGTGAGCGGCCGGAGCAGACAAATCTATAATCTTATATAATGATTTTGTAAAATTATAAATTTAACATATATATTTAATATTTATTAAAAATACAATACAAATAGTTCAAAGTTCTTAAAAATTCTAAACCATTAAAATTAAAATAAATTTAATCAACAAATTTGATCTATTGAAGAAATGATCTTATAACACTTCTCAAATTTTTAGGGGTGCCGGGCATCGCACCTAGGGCCGACACCGTAATGTTGATAATATTTTGGATCGGTTGAGCCCTTGATCGAACAGAGCTAGCTGCAAATTAATGGTTGCTGTAGTTGCGTCGTTGCCTACTTAGGGCACTCCTAATACTGCTATGTCAGCAATTTCTTCAATATGCCATGTATGATCAATGCTGACATAGAGGGAAGATTAAAGAAGGGAGAGATGAAAGCTATTTCTTGTATCAGAAACAGCTTGGGCACAAACTAAAAGAAGACACAATAAAAATATGCATTGCGACGAGGATGGTTGTAACTATGTCTTGTATGATATTTATTTGATGTTCTCTATATATTAGTGCTAAAATACAAAGGGTTGAAGGGATAATATTTAATACTATTTATTGATGATACGAATATTGTTAGACATGACTATAGAAACCATACCTTGAGAGTGCCCTTGCAAGCTAGCTATATCGAACTCGAGAGATGGTTGGGGTTGCAGATGACATGGACATATGGACAAATTCTGCATTGTAATGCACTATATATATTTGCTTGTTCGAGTTTTCACGGAGTAGTTGGCTAGGTCAGGCATTTGAGTTTGTCTAGGATGCCGAGATAAAAAAATAATACTAGGGTTAATTCACTATTAATCTAGACTTCTTGGTGTCTTAGTCTCCTCTAAATGACAGACAATGATGCAATACAATCTAACTGCATGAATCTCAAGAGAAAGGAACTGTGGAGAAGGGTGGTGCAGCTGCACATAGGTTCAGCAGGTTTTAGCTAACCCAATGAGCACGACAAGGACACAAAGAGCCTCATTCACAATGTATACGAGGAAACTTCCGGTCGAAAGAACTTGTCATCCTGATGCCTCTCAAGCCTATTAACTGTGAAATATATGAAACCATATATCTTTATGGTTGGACCAGCATCGTCTGAAGAGAAGATAAGCCTAAGTAGAAGGTCCAAAAGATAAGCCTCGCGCCAAGCTGCCGTACGGAAAGGGGGTCATCCTATAGACAGTTGTATGTATATTTAGATATAAAAGATACGGCTGTAATCCGAGTCATTGATAGGATAGATAAAGATGTAAACTCTATCCTGTAACCGACTAGAATCTAGTAACCGATCGGAATCTACTAACCGATCAGGTCTCTGTAAGCCGCCTCACCCCCGCTATATAAGGGAGAGGGTGGGCAACAACATAGACATCAAGCAATCGAGCTATCAAGCCATAGCACACAATCCGAGCACACAGGATTATAGTATTATCTCCTCCATGAGAGCCTGAACCTGTCTAAACCCTTGTCTTGTGTGACCTTCGAGTTTGAGATCTAGCGCCTGCCTCATAAATCTATTGCCGACTACAAAAGTCGACAATTAACCTTTCAAGACCTGCATAATTGATATCTATTTGTCAACTCAACACCACTGGAGAAGAAAAAAAATGAAAATACATGATTAGGATGCGTTTGAGAGCTTTTTTACGGTACACTAAATTCAATATGGATAGTTCATTCTTTTTAATCTAATAGATCAGATTAACTTATACTTATTTATACTTCCTCCGGTAGTACAATAGTAGAAATACCTTTAATAAATCAATGGCCAGATTTGTTTTCTACTACACATGATATACTACTAGTATAATGCACGGTAAAATTTCTCGCGTTTGATGCCTTACAGTTCACTAGAGTAAGTGAAAGCAGAGAGCTAGGAGGTGACTAGCAGTGTTCCTCTTCTTGTGTTTGGGTTCATGAACACTATCGAATTAACAAGGATACCCATTTTTAGAAGCGAGTGGGCTTGAGAGGAGTCGGAAAGACAAGTTCTTCTAAGTGGTGCTATATATCCTAGTCTGCCAAGACATGCTCTAGTATATACCCTTTGTACTGATTAGATTAATTTTGTGGAGCGAAAAAATAGGCCAAATTGCTGCAGTAGTTCTGCTATCAGTGTGATATCTAATGAAAATCTTTCCAACTGAAGTTGATGTGGCCGACTATGCAACAAGAGAAGTCACAACCAAATTAAACGTCCAATGACATGTTTTCATTTCGAGCTGAGTGTAAAAATTTGTAGTTAGATGCATATTTTCTCAAAATGGATGACCTGAGTAACGATTTTAGCAAGCATTTTGAACGTGTGAATGTTTGTACCGCAAACTTGATCGTTGAGTTCAGATTTGAGCAATGTCAACATGACTCAAATTTGAGCACAACGCAGACCAGCTAAGCAAAGCCTGTAGTGAACAATTAGCACAATACCATGTGACGGTTGAACTCCTTTCCGTGTCCAGTGAGGGGCTGAGGACAATGCATGCTTCGTTTTTTTAGAGTTATATTCACAAGGTAGAGATGATATAGTATACATATACATACACATATATATACGTAAATAAATATACATATATACTGTAGCACCAGGCCTGGCTAGAACCCAAAGACAATTGTTATTTTTTTGTTGGAGTCATGTCTATTATTTTTGAAAAACGTACATATTTTGTTCAATTTTACATGAAACATGATCTGATAAAAACACTAAAGCATATTTTTACTTGATGTGATGCGATATCATGTTTACTAAGAAATGCAGGTATGATCTAAACAATTCCAGAAGTAATGCAAGCATGGGAAAAATATATCTTGCAATGATAAGACTGATTAGACTAGAGAACCAAATGTTGCAACTGAAAATTCTAAGGAATGGATATTGTATACTGTGTAAGGGACAAAGCCCTGGGAATGTGTAAGATTCGTCCTATTAAAACTAGCAAGTTGCAACCAGAGCTTATATAAATGCCCAGCTCCTTGATAATCTATATAAATAAAAATAATATGTGATATTTAAGACACCTCTTTCGTTTCAGGGGAAAGAAAATTCTAAATAATCCTAAAATATTCTAGAAGTTCTCACATTAATCAAAAGCAAAAGAGAAGAATCTTCACCACTTATTTTGGTGAGGCTAGATTATAATGGTGCAGATTAATCATATATAGATATTAGAGTTATTGTATTTTAATTATAGGAAGTAGAGTCGTATATCAAATGCAATATCATAATATCTAGCCGCGCAGTTTGCATGGGTAGATCTACTGGTTTTCAAAATTCCAAGGGTGTGCGTTGCAAATATGCTGGTGGGGGTTTTTGCGCGCCTCACATGAGATGGTCATGTCCCTTCTTTTCAATCCAACGTTTGGTGTGCAATGGGATTATTGGAGGATGGAAGCCATGGTAGCGCTAGAAACGTCCCCCACATGGCAAGGAACAGATTATGCGCATTTGCTATTATAACTGCACAAGCAACTCTATATCTATTTTTAGATCCAACGGTCTACATTCATACTATACAGTGTCATTGCTATAGTATAGCACTATAGTACGGTGAGCACAGGATCTCATGGTGCTGTTGCGACTGCTTAAGACTGCACTCTCCTTTTGCTGCCTCGCGACGGTGCAAATGGGCCTGGCCAAAGGCACCAGCTCTATTACTTTAACACCGTGTCAATGCAGTGCAATACAAGGCAGCTACTGACCAACAACAAGACACAAGCTACATCGCCACGCAGTGCGTTGAAGCCAACTTAGTCTAGCAAAGCATAGCAGAGCAGAGCAGACCTCTCATGAGCAGAGCTAGCTGCAAATTAATTGTTGCTACAGTTGTGCCGTTGCCTACTTAGGGCACTCCCAATGCTCCTATGTCAGCAATTACTTTAACATGCCATGTAGGATTAATGCTAACATAAAGAGAAGATTAAAAAAGAGAGAGATAAAACTATTTCTTGCATAAGAAACAGCTTAGTCACACAAACCAAAAGAAGATATAATAAAAACATGCATTAGGAAGAGGATGGTTGTATTTATATCTTGCATGATATTTATTTGCTGTTTTCTATGTATTTGTGCTAAAAGACAAAGGGTTCAAGAGATAGTATCTAATACTATTTATTGATGATGCGAATGATGTTAGATATAACTATAGAAACCATACATTGAGAGTGCCCTTACTAGGTAGCTGTATCGAACTAATGATTGGGTTGCAGATGACATGGACATAGGACCTGTGAGAACCAATTCTGCATTTTAATGCATGATATATATTTGCTTGTTCGAGTTTTCACTTCGAGTTTGTCTAGGATGCCGAGATAAAAAAAATATAACACTAAAGTTAATTCACTACTAATCTAGACTTCTTGGTGTCTTAATCTCCTCTAAATGACAGACAATGATAAAACACAATCTTACAAGAGAAAGGAACTGTGGAGAAGGGTAGTGCAGTTGCACATAGGTTCAGCAGGTTTTAGCTAACCCAATGAGCACGACAAGGACACAAAGAGCCTCATTCACAATGTGTGTATACGAGGAAATTCCCGGTCGAAAGAACTTGTCATCCTGATGCCTCTCAAGCCTATTAACCATTCAAGACCTGCATAACTGATATCTATTTGTCAACTCAACACCACCAGAGAAGAAAAAATAAAAATACATGATTAGGATGCGTTTGATGCCTTACAATTTATACTGATTTAATTTGCAAATGTTTCATAGTATTGAAAAGGAAGATAGAAGAGTAGTGGCTACTTCCTCTCTTTGGTTTCAATCACTTCTGTGAGCTATAGATGCACAAGCAATGTATATATACAGGCAGTCCTATTGGACCAGCTCTTTACTGTTGTCAGAAAAGAAATTTAAGTTTCATGAATACCAATAACAGATGAGATGCCAACTACCTTTTTTCCTGCTGCCATGTTTCATCTATCTTCTGAAATACTATGTCGATACAGATCGTTGCAGGGAAGACGTTCACTTGTTACGTTGGGACTTAAGTATACTACCACTTGAACCTTGACTGGTTTCAGTATGATGGAGCTGATGAACATTTGCTTCTTCGGATAATAAGAGAAAGACAGCTTCCCTATTTACTTCCAGGCACAATTTTATTAGTATTCTCTATGGAATCGAAATGATAAATCCTTAAATGTTGCCACGTCAGAGTATATGCGGTTCTAGCTAATTTGGTACTTAACGCTTCTCTCACGTAGCTAAACCAGTTGGCAGTTTGGCACTTCGTCAATCCCCGTTAGCACTAATATTGCAAAGTAGTTAATTAACAGCCTTATAACTGCTTGTGACTAAAATCTTCTTCCTTTATGCTTCAAAATTTTGTTGCTAGATTGGCAAATTTTCTCTTTGTGAAGTCCCTGTGGACAACAATCATCGGTTGCAAATGAGTGATTTACGATGTGAATTTGAATTGTTACTACCTTTGTGGAAGGTTAATTTGCTACGACCAGCTAACTGTTCGAGCAATACATGTTTTTATTAAAATATACGAACAATCAAATAATTTACAGTCAGAAATGAATACTCGTGCTGCTGATTTGTTAGTTTTACTTGCAATGATGCCAGCACACTTCTCCTATGGAGATTACTTTGCATTGTTGCTATTAACATGTTTTGACAGTGTTTAGGAAACCACAGATCTGATGGTGAAATTACCGATCTTTATCGACCGTGGCTATTATCGCTACTAAAGGAAGTAAAAGAATTGTCCACTCTATAGATGTCCAACGTCCATCCAGCCAGTGCCGCTCAAAGAAAATAGCAATGGTAAGGCACTTATATTCCGAATTTCTCCCATCATCATCATCATCATATACTACAATTTTTCTGGACATAGAAAGAAAATGCCAACATGATATCTCCCATGCCCATTCGCCTCAAATAAACCATGTAATATGGATTATCTCAGATTTCACACAAAGACTGAAATGATGGGATTAAGGGAAAAGAATAGAGCACCTCGATTGTCTTTTGACTATGGTACATTATTTGTTGTGCCACTGCATTAACAGTGGGAAGGAGGAGACGAGTAATATCTACAATAGTTAGGGTATATAAATTGGTATATAAATATTAACCCTCAAAGAGCCTCTTCACCATTGCAATTTCTAAAGGGCTCAATACATTTCCGCAAATAGCATCATGTACCTGTGAATCACATGCACTCAATGTCAGTCTAAAATGGGACAAACAACCCAGTTCATCTATTGTAGAAGTATACTGCCCGTAGTTTTTAGGTGAACCGGTAAGTACATGTAACTCCGCATTTATCTTAGTTCCCAGAACTTTATATCCCAATGCCTCACACTCATTCCCTTGCGGAGTGAATTGCATCCTACATATTATTCACTACAGATAAACACAAAGATGCTTAAGATATGATTTAAAAAAAGACAGGTTGCATCATTGGTCAACAAGGCATACCCAACTAATTGGTCATGTTGTGACCTATCGTTGGTTTATGTAGCAAACCCTCAATGGCTTGGACCAGGGCCATCACAAGGGTAAGAGGAAGGTCAAGTTTTTTTTTTGTCTCCTCACCTACCATGCATTCTATCGCATTTGTTTCATCTACCCTCTGAAGTCAGAACGCCTAGAGATGTACATAGCCTTCCTTTTTCCCATTAGTTTCCATCTGCAATATTCATATATAGCCCATTGCAAGTTGACATGCACATGCGTCTACACCTCCTGGTTCCATGCACATTGGCTTGTCTCTCCATTATTTACTACCATTAGAACAATAATTTGTTTTAGTTGATTGGGAAAGAAGGCTAAAACAGGACTGCCTATCAAAATCTAGCCACACTGGAGTGATATGTCCTGCTAGCAATGGGCTTCATTTCATCTAAACTTCCATAAAGTGCTTCAATGCTTTTCCTTTTAATACAAGTTGCACAAATCTTAAAGTAAGCGAAATGATAAGTGATCACCATCTAGCCTTTATTCATGCTTTAATATTTGTGTAACTGTCAAAAAGAAAAGCATGGAAGCACCTCTCTGATCATGAGTAGAGCTGCAGATGAATTCATATGGCTCTAGATCGACAACATGGATCTTAGATTTGTATTGCTAATTGCTTAACAGAAGTTGTATGGGAAGAGTTGCAAATGAACTGTGATGAGAAGTTGCAGCATGTATATCACATCTTATTCGGCAACATTAAACCTAATACTAAAGCTAAACAACAATCCATTTACCATTCAGATGGCTGCTTGAGTGTCCAGTTCGTGTGTTCATCAAACAACTCCAGCAGATATGCACTTCTCATAGTCATATAGAGAGTTTCACTAAATCTAATAATTTGCCTCGGATGCCAAGTGCTGCCTCAAGAATTACTTGCATGGTTCTTACTTTGAGCAAGCTTAACACTTCCTGATGCCTCCCACGTCTATTTTCCTCACAAGAACAAGTTGGACGGATTATCCACGACTTGTGAAACACAAACTCTAACAAGATGGAAATAAGATAAGGAAAAAACGAAGGTACCCTGGACCTTTTTGGCATAAACCTGCAAAAAAAATCGTTAGAAACTCATTCATATCTCTTATTTTCTCCTCGACATTGTTGGGAAACAACGCATGCGCTGTTGGCCACATTGCTGTGGCTTATGGCTGGTTTATATAGGCAGCCTTCAGTGGGATTGACAAGTCTTCTTCTGGTGTCCTTGCCTACCATTTACTTTTTGTACTGTTACATCTATGGTCAGTCTATCCTCTAAGGTAAGTTTAGGACATCACACAATGTCTCCTTTCTCTTTCCATTTGCATGTAGGTCATTTACATGTTGATAGGCACGCTTGGGCTAGAGACAGGATTGCTTGTCAAATTATAACCACACCTTCCAAGTACAATGGGATGCTGGCAACATGGACCTTTAATTCATTTAGACTTCCATTGCTTACTTGGTAACTATGTCCTGACTCTTGAGCTAGCAAGCCTAACACAGTCAATCAATTAAACAACAAAGATTTCTTCCTCCATGATGACTTCAGGTAATGCATGTGTTAAACTGTATTTGTCTCTTCTACTTCGCGTGTTCAGCTATCTACAAGCAGAGCCACATGCATATATGGACTGTCAGCTAGCGGTGTGCAGTAGCAATAAAAGAAATTGTCTGTTGCTATCCTCCACAAGATGCATGCAGGCTTTCTTCTCTGAATGGCAAGAGTTTTGTTGGTAGGACTCATAGGCATTGAATTCCAGTCAATATCATAGGCGCATGAGAAGAGTGGAAGACTTTGCCAGTGGAAGTTGTGCAGGCGCCAACAGTGGATGGGATGCACCTTCGCCCTTCAACTCTTCAACTGGCAAGAACTTATCCTCCCTATGCCTCCCATACCTATTTCCTATTTCCCTAACAAGAATGCATCCTACATATTAAAGTATGATCTGAATTCATCATTATGTCCATATCGGACGGGCGTAGCTCCGAGTGGTACATGCGTTGAATCGTGTCAAACGTGGCAATGGCTAGCGCATCTGACTCTGATTGGGTTTCTTTCTCCATTCGAGATTCTGATCCCTAGCCTATATATGTACCTTTGTAGTCACATGGTTTAGATGCACCAAAGTTTTATGTGCTTGTAATTATCCTCAATAGTGATTTCCACCTTCGCGCGTCGTTGGTTTCCTTGCAAGGATTTTCCACATTAAATCCATATATCCCGTTCCTTTTGATCCTCTATTTTTTGTTGTGTAGGTTACAACACTACAAATTAATAGACACTCGTCTAACACAAACAACGGAGAGAGAAGAACAAGGGAAAAGGAACCTGAAGATACCTCATATGCGTTTGAGTGAAAAACCTTGCAATTAGCTCTGAAGATGAAGGACCGAAAAGACGACTAGAGAGAGGTGAATAGGAGCCAATTGAAATTTCCTCTCTATAAGTTTAGGCTCATTTTCTAAAAGGGCTAACTGAAAGGCTCAACCAAACCAGCATTGGACACAAGAGCATTCAAGCCACTTTTCTAAAAGAGCCAACTAATGGGCACAGTCAGGCCTGCATTGGGCAAACGTCCGGTGCTCTTAGGTGAATAGTAGAATATGGATGAACAGTAAAATTAGCACGATTTCAAAAATAAGAATCGAGATAACTTTTGATCGGTAATTCAAATCATGTGAAACATTGCGTGCACCTTCCTATAGATGTATGGAACATATTCCAACCTTCAATCGCAAGGATTGATGTCAAAGTTCCGACCTTGTTCAGTTTGAAGGAAGGATGCACCAAGATGAGGATAAAAACCCACCTACTTCACCCTGAGCTTGCTCATGGGAATTTTGATGATCAAGATGATCTCCCACCTGTCATAGCAAATAAGAACCCCAAAAACACACCCTTCAAACGAGCCAAGAAAAGATCTACTAGTTTTTTTAGAAGAATCTAATATCTTGTTTAAAGCTTCCCTATATGATTGGGATTTTATCTGCAGAAGATTCATCCATCAACCATTCATACTTGGCAGCACAAGATCAAGAGATAAAGAAACCAAAGAAAAATCAAATACTAAAAAAGAATGGAGACCAAATACTTGAGCAAAGGTAAGTTCTAGTGAATCTTGTTGGGTTAGAACATGTTTCTTGATAAACTATTCAACCTCTTATGTATCCTAGATCTAGTAGAGATAGAGCAAGTTGAAGGAGGTGAAGCACAGCTCAAGTTGCAAGCAAGAAACAAGCAAAAATGCAAGAACAGAAATAGATTTCAGAACATAGATGAACTTGGATCTTGCATTGCTTAGAGAGAGATGGTTACAAAGCCACACTTCTAAGTGGGCAAAGCTCAATAGAGTATAAAGAAACCAAAGAACCCTTCTCTAAGGCTTGGTTCCAAACTTGGTAAAAACTAGGGTACCAACCAGGGTACTGACCAAGGTGCTGGAGACATCCCTCTAGTCCTACATTTATAGCACAGTGAAAGTAACATCCACTCCCTCACACATACATAGGCTAACCCGAAACCCAACAACATAATGGGTTTTGACCATACTAACCTAATTGCTACTCCACCTGCGAACATTTGATCCAATGATCCTCCTTCACTTGAGTAGGGCTTAAGTTAGTATCTCATCTATCCACTTGAAGCATTATCCATGCTTCATCACCTACCATGTGGCCCTAATGACTTGCCACCAATCCTCTGACGTGTTCGGATTCCCCCAAACCGTCCTTGCTTGCAAATGGACCCAAATCACTTGGCACACCACGTGTCCTTGTCCACTTCACCATGATAGCTTCAGCTTCCTTAACTGTTCTGGACCTCAACTCCTCCCTGAACATAGTCCCAGTCCACCTTACCATGGCTCGCCATGTCCATGTTCGCTTCACCATGATGGCTTCCTTGACCGTTCTAGATCTCAACTCCTCCCTGAGCCTAGTCTCAGTCCACCTTGTCATTGCTCGCCATATCCATGACCAATGTTTCATGCTCCGGTTCCTTATCTTTCCGACTTGCAACCACTTCCTGACCTCAATCATCTTCCAGCGTTCCTTGACCGTTCTGGACCTTAGCTCTCCTAGCCTAGTCCCGATCTCACCTTCGCCTCACCATGATCTAGCCCAGAGTCCTGCAACCAACACACACAAGCAAACCATCTCACAGCATTATTCAAGATAACATGCACAAGAAACTAGAAAAGTAACAGTGATCAATCAAACATCGAAAGATCCCACCTGGGATCAATTAGACCATGACCACCTTGGTCCATGACCACTCTTCAAGTCATGACCTCCCTAGGCCATGACCCCTCAAAGCCAAATGGCTGTGACCACTCTGGTCCATGACCACTCTTGGCAGAGGCCACTCAGAGCCACTCTTGGTTGTGACCACTCTTACAAAGATCATGACCACTCCGTTAGTGGTCAAGACCACTTCCCAAGAGGCTCTTAGAGGTCTAGACCATTTCCACAGTGCTCTAGATCACTCTTATAGTGGTCACGACCTCTCTCACAGATATTCTTAGAGGTCTATACCACTCTTACAGTGATCACGACCACTCTCACAGTGCTCTTTAGAGGTCTAGACCACTTCTATAGTGGTCTAGACCACTCTCATAGTAGTCCTTGGAGGTCTAGACCATTCTAACAGAGCTCATGAACACTTCCCTAGTGGTCCTTAGAGATCTAGACCACTCCTACAGTGGTCTAGACCACTCCTACAAAGATCATGACCACTTCCATAATGGTCTTTGAAGTTCTAGACCACTCTCACAGTGGCCTAGACCACTCCAACAGAAGTCACGACCACTCCTACAGAAGACACGACCACTCACCTAGTGGTCCTGGGAGATTTAGACCACACTCATAGTGGTCTAGACCACTCCCACAGTGGTCACAAAGTTCGACCACTCCCTTGGAGGTCACGACCACTCTAGGGATGACCTCTCTAGTGGTCAAAGAGGTCACGACCAATTCCAAAGTGGTCACGACCAATTCTATAGTGGTCACGACCACTCTAAGGACGACCTTCCTAGTGTCACAGAGATCACAATCACTCCCTTGGAGGTCACGACCACTTCCATAGTGATCATGATGGGATGACCTCCCTAGTGGTCACATAGGTCATGACCACTCCTTGGGAGGTCATAACCAATTCCATAGTGGTCAGGACCACTGTAAGGACGACCTTCGTAGTGGTTGAAGAGGAACGCGGTATGCTACACTAGCAGAAAAAAAAATCTACCGCATAACCAGAAAGCTACTCGCAAGAAGGGGATCACAGATTAGATTACCACTAGACGCGCAGTTGCGAAATCCTTCGCGCGTCGATGTAGTTGATCGTCCTCGCCGCAGTCGTTGCGTCGATGGAGTGGATCGTCCTCCCACGACGTAGTCACAGCAGCGTCACCGCAGTAGTCCACACGTCCAAGGATGGAACGTCGTGCATCGGTGTGCAAGCACCTGGTCGCTCGGCAGGGGCAGCGAGAAGATGAGGCTAGGGTTTCGGGTGAATCACTTCTAAACCGTGGAAAGCACACCCTGTGCCCACCCTCCTCCCCTCCTTATATAGCCACGAGATGAAACCCTAAACCATGGCCTATCAGCGTGCTAAGCCCACGAGGTCCATTAATTACGGATCTAATCCAAATTAATGCGTCCCAACCCATTAAGTGTGTGGCGCTGCAGGTTCACGTACGTTTGGACATGGATTCGGAAAACTCCTTTTCAATCCAATAGTTGGTAGCGACTCCTTGCAAAGTATGCCAACTCCCAAACATACTATGATCAAATCGGACAGAACCTATCAAAAGTACTCATGTAATAATCCCTTTGCCAAGTATATGAAGATTGAACTCAAGGCGAGAAGCATGCCATCATTTGATGATTCAATCCATCTCTCGTATCCGTGATATATTAATAAGTTGTGATTGACTCCTCAATCACGGCATGGCCATGCACTTCCTTAATCATATCACACGAGTGGCCTTATCATATATCTCCGTTTCATTGGAGTGGCAAATTCCATCTTAACTGCTCACTTCCCTCTGCACGTTTCATAGTAAACATGAAAGCTACCTTTATAACTATCCGGTTAGGAAGTAGTGTTTGATAGCCCCAAGGAAAACTATTACACATGTAGGGAATATGACAATCTCAGGTCTAAGGATCATACATCTATTATGTATGAGATACACTGATGACACATAAGAATGAAACATTCTCGTAGTGTCCCATGTAGGGTCTATCTAACCCATGTTATTTAACATGCGTCCACAATGTATAGATGATATCTCCATATCCCATGATCATCGATCACTACATGTGCTGATCTATTCATCGTTGTCCTATACAATGATATCCGATCACAGATATTTATCGAATTATATCAATAAGTAAAGAGCTTCATAAGCAAGTCACATACTTGTTGATCAATACAATGATATACATTCATTGGACCAATAATCATATTATTATTCATAAACATAGTCATGTTACAATCATCTAAATGATTGCCTCAAGGGCATAACACTAATAATCTCCCACTTGCACTTGAGTCAATCAATTATGTATCTAATACTAATAGACCTCGTGTGCGCCTCATGCTTAGGCTGTGGCTGTGGCTTTGTCAACGGATCGGCCACATTGGCTTCCGTATGTACTTTGCATATTCTAACGTCACCTCTATCCACAATCTCGCGAATAAAGTGAAAGCGCCGGAGTATTTGTTTAGATTTCTGATGTGATCTAGGCTCTTTTGCTTGTGCAATGGCACCACTATTATCACAATAGATGTCCATTGGACTAGAGGCACTAGCGACCACACCAAGCTCTGTGATAAACTTCTTAATCCACACAGCTTCTTTTGCGGCCTCCGAAGCCACAATGTACTCCTCTTCTGTCGTAGAGTCGGGCACCGTGTTTTGCTTAGAACTCTTCCAGCTTACTTCTCCTCCATTTAGTGTAAACACAAACCCGGATTGCGATCGAAAATCATCTTTGTCAGTTTGGAAGCTTGCATCGGTGTAACCCTTTGCAACCAGATCTTCCTCACCTCCAAAAACAAGGAACATACCCTTAGTTCTTCTCAAGTACTTCAGGATATTTTTTACGACTATCCAATGACCATCACCAGGATCCACTTGGTATCTGCTCGTGACACTTAGAGCATATGAGACATCTGGTCGTGTACATATCATGGCATACATAATAGACCCAATAGCTGAAGCATATGGGATCTTGCTCATCCTGTCTCGCTTATCAGATGTCGAAGGACACTGATTCTTGCAAAGACTGATGCCATGTGACATTAGCATGAAACCTCTCTTTGATTCATGCATATTGAACCTTTTCAATATCTTGTCAATGTATGTTTCCTGACTTAATCCAATTAACCTTTTTGATCTATCTCTATAGATTTTTATGCCCAAGATATAGCATGCTTCTCCCAAGTCCTTCATTGAGAAACTCCTTTTCAATGAAGTTTTAACAACTTCAAGCATAGGAATATCATTCTCGATCAATAATATGTCATCCACATACAAAATCAGAAACACAAGTGTGCTCCCACTAGCCTTCTTGTAAACACAAGCCTCTTCTTCGTTTTTGATAAAGTCAAAACCCTTGACCACTTCATCAAAATGAATATTCCAACTCCGAGATGCTTGCTTTAACCCATAAATGGATCTTTGAAGCTTGCATACCCTTTTAGCATATTTAGAATCAACAAAACCTTCAGGTTGTATCATGTATACATCCTCAGATAGATTCCCATTAAGGAAGGCCGTTTTGACATACATCTACCATATTTCATAATCGAAATATGCAGCAATAGCTAAAATGATCCGGACAGACTTGAGCATGACTACCGGTGA
This sequence comes from Otatea glauca, assembly GCA_036346275.1. NCBI lineage: Eukaryota > Viridiplantae > Streptophyta > Magnoliopsida > Poales > Poaceae > Otatea > Otatea glauca. The sequence continues at coordinate 20,584,527 of CM070732.1, read as the reverse complement.
AAAGGTTTCATCATAGTCAACTCCTTGAACTTGTTTGAAACCCTTTGCCACCAACCGTGCCTTATAGATCTTAACATTTCCATCTACGTCTATCTTTTTCTTGAAAATCCATTTTCATTCAATGGTTTTTACATCATCAGGAGAATCGACCAAGTTCCAAACTTGATTGTCATGCATGGATTGAATTTCGGATCTCATGGCTTCAAGCCATTTTTTGGAATTTGGGTCCATCATTGCTTCTTCATAAGTCGTGGGCTCATCATTGTCCAACAATAATATATCATTTCCATATCTTATAGGTACATGACGTGGCCTCCCCGACCTACGTGGGGCTGGAGTCTCTTCCACAGGTTGTACAACACTTTGTACATCTTGTGAAGGTTCAGTGGTAGCTTGAACATATTCATGTGATTCTCGAACTTCATCAAGATACACATCACTCCTACTGATTTCTTTTGAAAGAAACTCTTTCTCCAAAAAGACACCATTTCAAGCAACAAAAACTTTGTTCTCGTTTCTTTTGTAAGAGTAATATCCTTTTGTTTCTTTAGGATACCCCACAAAAAAAGCATTTTTTTATTTAGGTGCGAGTTTATCTGATTGTAAACGTTTTACATAAGCCTCACATCCCCATATCTTGAGAAATGACAACATGGGTCTTCTCCCAATCCATATCTCATATGACGTCTTCTCAACGGATTTTGATGGGATCCTATTCAAAGTGAACGCGATTGTCTCTAGAGTGAAACCCCAGAAGGATAATGGCAGATCTGTTTGGCTCATCATTGACCGAACCATATCTAATAAAGTTCGGTTTTGTCGTTCAGACACGCCATTCCATTGAGGCGTTTCTGGCGGAGTAAGTTGCGGAATGATTCCACATTGCTTTAGATGATCACCAAACTCTTGGCTCAAGTATTCGCCACCACGATCTGATCGTAAGTGTTTTATTGATTTGCCAAGTTGATTTTGTACTTCGTTTTGAAACTCTTTGAACCTTTCAAAAGTTTCAGATTAATGCCTCATTAAATAGATATATCCATATCGACTAAAGTCATCGGTAAAAGTTACAAAGCACTGAAACCCACCCCTAGCAGTCGAGCTCATTGGTCCACATACATCTGTATGTACTAGGACCAATAACTCACTCGCTCTCTTACTAAAACCTGTGAAAGGGGCTTTTGTCATCTTGCCAAGTAAACAAGATTCACATGTTTCAAATGATTCAAAATCAAATGAGGTTAGAAGTCCATCACCATGGAGCTTCTTCATGCGCTTCTCATTTATATGACCTAAGCGACAATGCCATAAAAAGGTAGGGTTCAAATCATTAGGCCGATGCCTTTTTACATTAATGTTATAGACAGGTTTCTCTTCGAGTTCAAGGACGTACAACCCATCCACCATGGGGCAACGACCATAATAAATATCATTCAAAAATATTGAATAAACAAAGTTCTTTATTCTGAAATCATAACCTTCATGTTCCAAACAAGAAGATGAAATAATGTTTCTACTCAAAGATAGAACAAAATAACAATTATTGAGTTCTAAAACTAATCTCAAGGCAAATGCAATGGGTATGTGCCAACGGCAAGACCAAAGAACTCTGCTTTATTCCCCACGCGAAGATCCACTTCTCCTTTTGCCAAGTCTCTACTCTTTATCACCGTGATCGAATTGCAAATGTGAGCAACCGAACTGGTATCATATACCCATGAGTGAGTGAAGAAGTAGCAAGATTAATTTCTATAACATTAATACCAAGTGGAAACCACATTTCCATTCTTCTTATCCGCTGTACTTTTCGATTCGCTTCCAATGTCCTAATTTCTTGCAATAGAAGCATTGGGTATCAGGTTGAGGGCCAACTTTAAGCTTCTGAAGCTTAGTTTTGCGGCTTGCGATCTCATCTTGAGCCTTGCCCTTGCCCTTGCCCTTGCTCTTTCCTGTTCCCTCAGCCTTAGCCTTCCTCTTTTTGAATGCAGTTGTTTTATGAACCATCATCACATGATTGGGTTTTTTCTTAATGCTTTCCTCGGCAGCCTTGAGCATCCCATGTAGCTCGGTTAGGCTCTTCTCCATGCTATTCATATGAAAATTCATAATGAATGGCTCAAAGCTCTGTGGCAGAGACTGGATAATAACATCTGTGGCCAAACCGAGGCTAAGGGGAAACTCAAGTTTTTCCAATCTCCCGATGTAACCAATCATCTTGATCACATGAGAGCTGACTGGACTGCCTTCAACCAGCTTACAAGCAAATAAAAGCTTTGAGATACCATACCTCTCAGCTCTTGCTTGATTCCCAAACATGCCCTTCAAGCCCACAATCATATTGTAAGCATCCTGGTCCTCATATTGCTTTTGGAGCTCAGAGTCCATGGTGACAAGCATGAGACAGCTGACCTCTACAGAAGCATTAACATGTTTTTCGTATTCAACCTTCAAATTGCGAGGAGCATTTTCGGCTGGTTCATCAGGAATTGGATTCTCTAGATCATAGTCCTTCTTTTCATGCTTGAGAACAATTCTCAGGTTGCGATACCAATCAACAAAATTAGTTCCATTAAGTTTTTCCCTTTCCAAAACCGATCTCAAAGCAAAACCAGGTGTAGTAGGAGTAGGAGAAGGTGCCATTGAAACACAACAAAGACATGCAAAGATTCTAAGCACTATGTTTATGTAAAAATTTTATTAAACATTTTAATAAAAGACACTCCTATTTTATGTCCCTTTTATAGACACATAGTGAGTATTCAAGATCCATATTCATCAAACACTAGTGAGCTTTGGCATCACTGCTAGAAATTTAATGACATAGGTAAGCAACACCTTTGCTAATTACATCTTATGTAACTCTTGTTTGTTGAGTATGAAAACAAGTAATGAATGCCTCCGTCAACTTGACTCATGGCCAGGTCAACCTGCCCCAAGGGCTCACATGAGGGAGGGAGCACTTCCCGTTTTCGGGTGCCAATTAAGAAACCTGCCTCATGTGTGTTTTCCTAGACACCAATTGTCTTGTATAGGTTCCTTCATTACTGAAATGAAGTCCCAACCACTTATGTCCTCAAGCCCAAAACCGTTTTGATAGCTTGATTAAATCTACCATTGTTATGCGTGGTGTGTCCAACACATCCCTATCATCTATTAAGATAGCCATTGATATTCTACTTTGGCAGTCATATCAATAACGATCTAAATTCTTGATAGGTGCAACAATTGGATGGACATTTTGATTTAAAATTTTAACTATAGGGATGAACAATATCTACTAAGAACATGACATCACATGCAATGAGCATAAAGAAAATAGCAAGGATTAAATACACATCCACAGAAAATCAAAATAAGTTGTGAAATAGCATGGCCCTTAGCATTAAGATCTCCATCATCAGGCTTGTTCGTTCACCTTGCCACCTTGCTTGATTTGTTCACCTAGCCACCTTGCTTGATACAATCGTCTTCATCATTATGGATGCAACGCCTTACAACTTTTGATAATGAATTTTACATGAGGGTTTGAAGCATCACAAGTCGACACGCAGGTCGTTATACAATTTAAATAGCCTTATGGCTTGACACGGCACGCAGATCATGTGAAAATTACATGCATCACATACACATAGGCCATACTATTTCACATAATTCCCTGCAAAAACGAGTTAAACAAAAGCAACCCTACGACTCCGGGGTCCGAGGGGTAGCGCCCCTGGTGGGGTCCAAGGGGCAGCACCCTTGGCGGCGGTCCCAATCCACGGATCAACCAGATTGACCCAATCCGATCTAATATGATTGGATTGGTCCCATATGGTTACGTTTCAGAAACCCTGATGGCGGTAACCCGACCAGTAAGGGCAACGTCGTACCATGAACAGACTCACCCAAATCAATATTTAATCAGTTTGCGCTTACCATGGATCAACCAGATTGACCCAATCCAACTCAATCTAATTGGCTTGGTCCCATATGGATACGTTTCAGAAACCCTGATGGCGGTAACCCGACCGATAAGGGTAACATCGTACCATTAACGGACTCACCCAAATCAAGATTGAGTCGGTTTGCACTTTCCTCGAACCCTAAACCGATCGATCTCATCGATGGCTGCTGTCACCAATTCATCATATGAACCGGCTGAACATGTAAAAGATCCAATCTACTAACCTCACACATCATATGTGCAACATCCAGATCACAAATCTATACGAGATGGCTCTGATACCACTGAAGAGGAACGCGGTATGCTACACTAGCAGAAAAAAAAATCTACCGCATAACCAGAAAGCTACTCGCAAGAAGGGGATCACAGATTACATTACCACTAGACGCGCAGTTGCGGAATCCTTCGCGCGTCGATGTAATGGATCGTCCTTGCCGCAGTCGTTGCGTCGATGGAGTGGATCGTCCTCACCTCACCGTGGATCGTCCTCCCACGCCGCATTCGCAGCAGCGTCACCGCAGTAGTCCATACGTCCAGGGATGGAACGCCGTGCGTCGGTGTGCAAGCACCTGGTCGCTCGGCAGGGGCAGCGAGAAGATGAGGCTAGGGTTTCGGGTGAATCACTTCTAAACCGTGGAAAGCACACCCTGTGCCCACCCTCCTCCCCTCCTTATATAGCCACGAGATGAAACCCTAAACCAGGACCCATCAGCGTGCTAAGCCCACGAGGTCCATTAATTACGGATCCAACCAAAATTAATGCGTCCCAACCCATTAAGTGTGTGACCCTGCAGGTTCACGTATGTTTGGACATGGATTCGGAAAACTCCTTTTCAATCCAATAGTTGGTAGCGGCTCCTTGCAAAGTATGCCAACTCCCAAACATACTATGATCAAATCGGACATAACCTATCAAAAGTACTCATGTAATAATCCCTTTGCCAAGTATATGAAGATTGAACTCAAGGCGAGAAGCATACCATCCTTTGATGATTCAATCCATCTCTCGTATCCGTGATATATTAATAAGTTGTGATTGACTCCTCAATCACGGCATGGCCATGCACTTCCTTAATCATATCACACGAGTGGCCTTATCATATATCTCCGTTTCATTGGAGTGGCAAATTCCATCTTAACTGCTCACTTCCCTCTGCACGTTTCATAGTAAACATGAAAGCTACCTTTATAACTATCCGGTTAGGAAGTAGTGTTTGATAGCCCCAAGGAAAACTATTACACATGTAGGGAATATGACAATCTCAGGTCTAAGGATCATACATCTACTATGTATGAGATACACTGATGACACATAAGAATGAAACATTCTCGTAGTGTCCCATGGCGGGTCTATCTAATCCATGTTATTTAACATATGTCCATAATGTATAGATGATATCTCCATATCCCATGATCTATGAAGCATGCTCATCGATCACTACATGTGCTGATCTATTCATCGTTGTCCTATACGATGATATCCGATCAGAGATATTTATCGAATTATATCAATAAGTAAAGAGCTTCATAAGCAAGTCACATACTTGTTGATCAATACAATGATATACATTCATTGGACCAATAATCATATTATTATTCATAAACATAGTCATGTTACAATCATCTAAATGATTGCCTCAAGGGCATAACACTAACAGTGGTCACAGAGGTCACAACCATTTTCATAATAATCATGACCACTCTAGTGGCCACAAAGGTCACGACCACTCTTTGGAAGGTCACGACCACTTTCATAGTGGTCACGACCACTCTAGTGATGACCTACCCAGTGTACCACTCTAGGGAATGACCTCTCTAGTAAACGACCACCCTAGGGAACAACCACTCTAGGAGCATCATGACAACTTAGTGGTGAAGCCACGACCACTTAAGATAAGGTCATACCACTCAGGACAAAGTCATGACCACTCTGAACAAGACCAAGACCTCACAAACTAAATTGCCCATGACAAAGCAAGCTCATATAAAACTCAAACCCGATCATTTAAGTTCAAACACAGTCAATTACTAATCAGAAATATAGATAGACCATCACATGGTCTCTCAGAAGAAGAAGATATGTTCTTGTTGGAATTATTTGGGCTAGGCCCACTAAATTCACAAATAATTCCTGAAAAATCCCAAATGCCCATTAGGTGGAAGAGAGGTGAAAATGCAATAGTCCCATATTGCTAGTGCAGGTGGATGAAGACCACCTTATAAGGGAAGGTTCCTCCACCATGCTTGAGCATGAGAAGAAGAAGAATAGAACACACGCACGCGCTCGCTCACCTCGCCAAGCCAGGCGGCGCTCGTACGCGACATGTGCGTGAATGGTGCAGCGAAATCGGGTCCGATGGCTTGTGCAGACGCAATTCTCTTTTGCAGTTTTTGCAGCATGGGACTAAGTAGTCAAAACGGTTATGTTAACGTGGTTTTAACTGCGCAAACTAATCCGTGACTGACTCAAATTGTGGAGCAGATTTTACACGATATCTGTAACCAACTCGTATCGTGCTCCACGATTCTCTCTCTGTTATATATACGCAGAACAGAGATCAGCCAAACTCTCTCTCGAACATTTTTCCTTCCCTTAGTATTGTGCTGCCTCTGTCTTCCCCGCCCCTTCGTCGACGTGCACTGACTGTTGGGAGGGCAGGTCTCTGAAACATCAGCCCTTGATATCCTGCACCGAGAGAGGGTGAATCACGTTTTTGGGAAGCGTCTTCACGCGACTGCTCATTGGTTTTTCATCGACGATCAGCTTCACCTACTAATCTTCATCAATATCTGCTACCGGTTCGCCCACGTCTTTGCGTCATCTCGGTAACGCACACAAATCGTGTTTACGTTCTGTTTGGCTAATAATTTGGATGAGATAGACATTGCGATTGCCATATTGCTTCCGTCTAGTTTATTTGTTTCATCTGTTCTAGCTTCAATTATCGTCATATCTTATTTTCGGAATAGATTCATCATTAATATGCCTAATTTTCCAACAATCCAAAAACGTGATAGGCTTTTCATGGTGAATATGATGAAAGCATCTGGATTTGCTGAGGCAATGAAACATGATAGATTTACCGGTGTTCACTTTAAGAGATGGCAGACGCGAGCCAATCTGTGGCTCACAGCTATGAATGTCCACTGGGTTGCGGCTGGCAAACCTGATGGAACCCTTACTGCTGAGTAGGAAAAGGAGTTCAAGGATGCCACCACAATTTTTGTAGGATGCATTCTTAGTGTTCTTTCAGACCACCTTTGCGATGTGTATATGCACAAGTCAGATGCAAAGGAGCTATGGGAGGCACTTGAAAATAAATTCAGTGCCTCGGATGCTGGCAGTGAACTATATGTTATGGAGCAATATCATGACTACAAAATGGTTGATGGTCGTTCTGTAGTTTAACAAGCTCACGAGATACAGTTCATTGCGAGGGAACTTGATCACCTCAAGTGCACGTTACCCGACAAGTTTGTGGCTGGTGGCATCATTGCCTCCCTCGTGGAGGAATTTTGTCACATCTCTAAAACACAAGAGGCAAGAAATCTCTATTGAGAGTCTGATTGCGTCTCTTGATGTTGAGGAGGAAGCTTGGGCGAAGGATGTGCACCCAAAGGTGGTTGAGGGACAAACCAGCGCCAATTTTGTACAGCGTTCTGGTTCTAGTAAGTCCAAGCCAAAGGGAAAAGTTGTTCAGACTACCAACTTTAAGAAGAAGAAACAACAGAATGACAAGCCTTGCTTTATGTGTGGTAAGATTAGACATTGGGCAAAGAAATGTCCAAACTGCAAACGAGAAAAGGATCAGCAGGGACGGAACTCCAAATCTATCAATGTGACTATTGGCAATGCCGAGATGGAGACACCTGAGTATGGTAATTTATTCACTGTTCTTTCGGCTAGTCAATCTACCGATTGGTGGATTGATACTAGGGCTAATATTCATGTATGTGCTAATGTATCATTGTTTTCTTCTTATCAGGTTGCTCGGGGTTCCTCCGTGTTGATGGGGAATGGGTCACATGCTTCTGTTCTTGGTGTTGGCACGGTAGATCTGAAGCTTACTTTGGGAAAAATCGTGCGGCTAAAGAACATGCAACATGTCCCTTCAATCAACAAGAATCTCGTTAGTGGTTCCCTTCTCATCAGAGAAGGGTATAAGTTGGTGTTTGAGTTGAATAAAGTAGTCATATCAAAGTATGGACTATTTATTGGTATAGGCTATGACAGTGGAGGCTTGTTCTGTTTTTCCCTTGAGAACGTCTGTAATTAATTCCGAAATTTTCCATTGTCAAAGGTTCTAAGTGCCAAAGTTGTATGCAGTCTAAGCAACCTCGCAAGCCTCACAAGGTAACCGAGGAAAAAAACGTGGCACCATTAGAACTCATACATTCAGATTTCTGTGAGATGAATTTTGTGTTGACGAAAGGTGGAAAAAGATACTTCATGACTTTAATTGATGATGCGACTAGATTTCGCTATGTGTATCTCTTAAAAACAAAAGATGAGGCTGTAGACTACTTCAAAATCTATAAGGCAGAAATTGAGAATCAACGGGAAAGAAAAATCAAAAGAGTTAGGTTGGATCGTGGTGGAGAGTATTTCTCCAATGATTTCTCCCAATACTATGCAGAGCATGGTATCATTCATGAGAAGACGCCTCCCTATTCACCCCAATCCAACGGGGTTGCCGAAAGGAAGAACCGCACCCTAACTGACTTGGTTAATGCCATGTTAAACACTGCAGGATTATCTAAGGCATGGTGGGGAGAGGCCTTGTTGACCTCAAGTTATGTCCTAAAGAGAGTTCACACTAAGAATAGTAAGGTAACTCCATATGAGGGATGGGAAGGAAGAAAACCATCACTATCTTACTTGTGCACTTAGGGGTGCTTAGCGAAAGTCAATGTGCCGATAATAAAGAAGCGCAAACTTGGACCTAAAACTGTTGATTGTGTCTTTCTAGGATATGCTCATTGCAGTGTTGCCTATAGGTTTCTAGTAGTTAAATCTGAGGTATCTAACATGCACGACGGTACAATAATGGAGTCTCGAGATGTAATGTTTTTTGAGAATATATTTCCTATGAAGGATATGCATAGCATTCCTAGTCAGGCTTGTGATTCAACTCCTGAACCTGCCATACTAGTTGAACTTTTTGAACAAACACATGAACAAAATCCTGAGGAGGATGACAGTGATGCTCCTAGAAGGAGCAAGAGACAAAGGACCGTAAAATCCTTTGGTGATGATTTCACTATGTACCTTGTGGATGATACTCCCAAGACCATTTCAGAAGCATATGCATCTCCTAATGTAGACTACTGGAAGGATGCGGTCCATAGTTAAATTGATTCCATTCTCGCTAACGGAACTTGGAAAATCACAGATCGTCCTTATGGTTGTAAACCAGTTGGATGTAAATGGGCGTTCAAAAAGAAGCTTAGGCCTGATGGTACTATTGAGAAGTACAAGGCCCAGCTTGTGGCCAAGGGTTACACCCAAAAAGAAGACGAGGATTTCTTTGATACTTATTCACCCGTTGCTAAATTGACCACAATATGTGTACTATTGTCTTTGGCTACATCTAATGGTTTTCTCGTTCATCAAATGGATGTTAAGACAACTTTCCTTAATGAAGAGTTAGATGAGGAATCTATATGGAACAGCCGATGGATTTGTAGTAAATGGTCAAGAGAACAAAGTGTGTAAGTTGCTGAAATCTTTGTATGGCCTTAAGCAAGCACCCAAGCAATGGTATGAGAACTTCGATAGAACTTTAACATCTGAAGGCTTTGCTATAAATGAAGCTGATAGATGTGTATACTACCGCTATGGTGGGGGTGAGGGAGTTATTCTATGCTTGTATGTGGATGACATACTTATATTTGGAACAAATCTTGATGTGATTAATGAGGTCAAAATGTTTTTGTCCCAAAGCTTTGATATGAAGAATCTGGGAGAAGCTGATGTAATTCTGAACATCAAGCTGATCAAAGGTGAGGATGGGATTACACTTGTGCAATCCCATTATGTGGAAAAGGTCTTAAACCGTTTTGGCTATATGGATAGTAAGCCTTCGCCAACACCTTATGATGCTAGTTTAATTCTTCAAAAGAACCGAAGAATTAATAGAGATCAACTGAGATACTCTCAGATTATTAGTTCACTTATATACCTAGCTAGCGCTACAAGGCCTGACATCTCGTTTGCTGTCAGCAAATTGAGCCGGTTTGTCTCTAATCCGGGTGATGATCATTGGCATGCTCTTGAGAGAGTAATGCGTTATCTGAGAGGTATATGAGTTATGGAATTCACTATACTGGGTATCCTGGTGTACTTGAGGGATATAGTGATTCTAACTGGATATCTGATGCTGATGAGCTCAAGGCCACGAGTGGGTATGTATTCACTCTTGGTGGTGCTACTGTCTCATGGAGGTCTTGTAAACAAACTATATTGATGAGGTCAACCATAGAAGTAGAACTCACAGTATTGGATACAGCCACTGTCGAAGCAGAATGGCTTCGTAAGCTCTTGATGGACTTACCGGTTGTTGAAAAACTGAAACCGGCTATCCTTATGAACTGTGATAATCAAACGGTTATCGTGAAAGTGAACAGTGCAAAGGATAACATGAAGTCATCAAGACATGTAAAAAGACGGTTGAAATCTGTCAGGAAATTGAGAAACTCCGGAGTGATAGCTTTGGATTATATCCAAACCGCAAAGAATTTGGCAGATCCGTTTACAAAGGGTCTATCACGAAATATGGTAGATAGTGCATCAAGAGAGATGGGAATGAGACCTACCATATAGTTAATCACAGTGGTAACCCAAGCTATGTGATTGGAGATCCCATGAATTAGTATCTGGGTAATAACAAGCTGTTGGATTAACTAAAGAAGAGTACATTCTACATCCCACTCCGTGAAAGATGTCGTACTATGGTCTTAATGTGTTATGTTGGCTTTTACACAAACAAATATGCTGTCCCACAGAGCATTCTTGAAAGAACACACCTATATGAGTCCAACTATTGGTCGCAGTCTGTGAGACGTGGGTACTCTCTAAGAAATTCATGATGAGGCCAAGGAGTATGACTTATACGCTCCACCCGAGGGGTAGACTGTCGGCAGCCCAGTATCAGTGAGAGCCTTAAGTGAAACTTGTCTGTACAAAACTTTCAATTCAAGGCATAGTCCATTGTTCAAGTTGTAGACAAATGTAGCTTGAAGTCCACGTGCAATTCAAGGCATAGTCCATTGTCATTGAAAGCTGGTATAAAAACAGTACTTTGGAACAGGAAAAGACCGATGGGACCTCTGGGATTTGGTGGGGGATTGTTGGAATTATTTGGGCTAGGCCTACTAAAGTCACAAATAATTCCTGAAAAATCCCAAAGGCCCATTAGGCGGAAGAGAGGTGAAAATGCAATAGTCCCATATTGCTAGTGGAGGTGGATGAAGACCACCTTATAAGGAAAGGTTACTCCACCATGCTTGAGCATGAGAAGAAGAAGAGAACACACGCGCTCGCTCGCTCGTGTCGCCTCGCCTCGCCTCGCCACGCCACGCAGCGCACGTACATGACATGCACGTGAATGGTGCAGCGAAATCGGGTCCGATAGCTTGCGCAGGCCCAATTCTCTTTTTGCAGTTTTTGCAGCATGGGATTAAATAGTCAACACGGTTATGTTAACGTGGTTTTAAATGTGAGAATAATCCATAACTGACTCGAATTGTGGAGCAGATTTTACGCGGTATCTGTAACCAACTCGTATCGTGCTCCACGATTCTCTCTCTTTCTGTTATATATACGCAGAACAGAGATCAGCCATACTCTCTCTCAAACGTTTTGCCTTCCCTTAGTATTGCGCTGCCTCTGTCTTCCCCGTCCCTTCGCCGGCGTGCACCGACTGTTGTGAGAGCAGGTCTCCAAAACGTCCGCCCTTGAGATCATGCACCGAGAGAGGGCGAATCACATTTTTGGGAAGCGTCTTCACGCGACTAATCGCTGGTTTCTTCACCGACGATCAGCTTCGCCTACTGATATTCATCGACATCTGCTATCGGTTCGCCCACGTCTTTGCATCATCTCGGTAACGCACGCGAACCATGCTTACGTTCTATTTGTCTAATAATATGGATGAGATAGACATTGCGATTGCCATACTTCTTCTGTCTAGTTTATTTGTTTCATCTGTTCTAGCTTCAATTATCGTCATACCTTATTTTCAGAATAGATTTATCATTAACATGCCTAATTATCCAACAGTTCTTTCCTATTTGATTATTTTACGTACCATCCTCTTGTTTCTTTAGATTTCATTAACAAACAAGGCGGTTGTGCTGCATCAGCCATGTTAAGAGTCACAACAGATTGGATAAGGGACATTGCTATTATCAGAGTGTGAAGTTTTTATCCTTGCCTACAATTTACCTTCTCTTGTCCTGTTCAAGGTTTCGAATTTTGGTTTAAAAATTTTTCATCACCCATTGAATTTCGAAAATTTCGGTGAAATTTTGGGACAAAACGGTTGCTAAAAAATTTGAATTGTTTGACAAAATGTGACCAAAATTTGAATTTTTGGACAAATTTTAATGAAAATTTGAATTTTTGTCCAAAATTCAAATGAACCCACCGAAATGTAACCGGGATGAATATGTTTCGGGGCCAACTGAAAGGACCAAACTCCATGAAATTTCAGCGAAATTCGAAACCTAGTCCTGTTTCATCTAACCCTCTGAAGCAATCTGCTAGGGCCCTGCATAGTGCAGATATCAGTGTGTCCTCTACCATTTCCATAGTGGTCGCGACCACTCTAGGGACGATCTCTTTAGTGGTCACAAAGGTCACGACCACTCTAGGGACGACCTACCTAGTGTACTACTCTAGGAAGGACCACTCTAGGGAATGACCTCTCTAGTGAACGACCACCCTAGGGAACGACTACTCTTGGAGCATGACCTCTCTAAGAGCATGACCTCTCTAGGAGCATCATGAGCACTTAGTGGTGAAGCCATGACCACTCAAGACAAGGTTATAATCACTCTGGACAAGGCTAAGACCTCTCAAACCAAATTGTTCATGACAAAGCATGCTCATATAAAACTCAAACCCTGGCACATAGGCTTAAACACAGCCAATTACTCATCACAAATATGGATAGATCACCACATGGTCTCGAAGAAGAAGAAGACATGTTCATTCATATTTGATAACTTTACACACCATCCTCTTGTTTCTTTAGATTTCATTAGCAAACAAGGCGCTGGTGCTGCATCCGCCATGTTAAGAGTTGGGGCTGATTTATATAGCCAGAACCAGACCACAGCGGATTGGACAAGAGACATTGCTATTATCATAGAGTTGAAGTTTTTATCCTTCCCTACAATTTACCTTCTTTTGTCCTGATAATGGTTTCGAATTTCGATTTAAAAATTTTTCGTCACCCACCGAAATTCATAAATTTCGGTGAAATTTCGGGACAAAATTATTCCCCAAAAATTTGAATTGTTCGATATAATGTGACCAAAATTTGAATTTTTGGACAAATTTGAACGAAAATTTGAATTTTTGTCCAAAGTAAATGAATCAAGTTGGTTTTCCCGTCAACCTGAGTGAGGCATGTGCAAATGGCAGAGGACACACTGTGATGTCATCAGGGTTTCGAATTTCGAAATCCTGATCCTGTTTCATCTAACCCTCTCAGGGTTTAAAATGCCGATGAAAACCGGTCGGTTTTCGCGAAAACCGGCCGTGCCGAGCCGGTTCGGCAAGTAAAACCGTTCAGATGAATAGTAAATTTAAAAAATTTGAAGAAATTTCGCAACAAGTGTCAAAAAAATTTGAAAATTTTTTTGTACGGTTCTGAGACCATCCTAATGATTTTATAAAATTTTCAGATTATTATCAGATACGTACATTTTTTAAAAATTCTGACAGTGATACTGTCACAATATATGCTCTTTAGTTTTTTATTTTCTAGGGGCACAAAATGAAGTCTAATATTTCTTAAACTTTTTTTGTGATGTTATAACTTATTTAAAATGATTATGTAAAATTTTCAGAAGATGATCAGATATGTGTATTTTTTAACAATTCTGAAAGTGATATTATCATTGTATATGCTCTTCTATTTTTGATTTTATATAGGTACTAAATGAAGTCTAATATTTTTGAAAATTTTATTACATAATACTTTGGAACTATTTATGGTTACATTAAATTTTCAGAATATAAAAAATCTTTTAAATATTTATAAAAATCTGACAATATCTTTGTTCCTCTTCCTTAATTGCTGTTTTGAATTTTTTAGAAGTAACAAATGATTTCAAAAATTATTTAAATTTCTCTGAGGTGTTTTATAGATTAATTGGGATTTTGCGTAATTTTTTCAAATTTTTTTGCATTTGTTTGCATTTTTCCTTTCATTTCCACCATTTTTCCTTCTGTCGTCGATTTTCGACGAAAACCGACCGGTTTTCGAGCTGGGGGGACCGTTTTTCGTTTTTTTTAATTAGTTTGACCACCTGTTTGACTTTCGCAAACCGATCAGTTTTTACCGAATTTCGACCGGTTTTCGTGAAAAACCGGTGCCGAGCAATTCTCGAAATTCAGTTCGAAAACGAAATTGTTAACCCTGGTTGTCACCTACAGAACGTCATCGAACAATATCCGTCACGCAGTAAGATATTTTTTACCATACGAGGAGGTACAGCTCGTATCAAAAGATACTAGGAGGTTACAAAAGTATAAAGAGTGGAGATACCAAGAATCTAAAGGTTAATTTAGTGAAGAGATACTGGTAGCTTTAAAGGATGGTAAAAACTTTCTTCCAATGATTATGGAAACTTTTTCTTCTTTCTACAGGAAGCAATAGTAGGCTTCTAGAAGTTAGTCATATCAGCGTTATTTCTACCCGTGGGTCGCTAAATACTCCATCTGCCCATTAGATGTTTGATTGAGGGTCCAATTCCTATATTTGTCGAACAACTCCAGCGGATGTACACTTTTCACGGAGATATTCAGTAAATCTCTTGCCCCCACGTACTGCCACAAGAATTACTTGTTAATTACTCTCTCCGGTCACAAATAGTTGTCATTTTAGACATCGACACGGTCTCCAAAGCACGATTTTGACCACTAATTTCTATTATAATATATTTATAAAACCCAATAAAATTATAATATTATGAAAGTACTTTTCAAGACAAATCTACACATATAATTTTCATGTATCCGATTTAAATATTTAAAATATATTGGTAGTTAAAATTTTAAAAGTTTGACTACACTTATATCTAAAAGGACAATTATTTATGACTGGAGAGAGTATGTTTAATTTGACCAAGCTTAACATTGTTTATCAGGCTACAACTAAAGAGACCTTGTCTACCGTGGGGCGCCATTCAGCCCAAAAGCTCGGTGCAACCCCAAAGTGGAAGTGTTGTGGGAGTGTCGAGCCCTTTTGAGCTACTAGGAATATCTACTGGCCTTGAAGTCCAGTGTATGCATGGATTACTACAAATATGTTATAGGCTTTAGTGTTAACCTAAGTGAACTGTTAAAGGAATATATCATCACCTTTTGTAATTATTGTGGGTAGGATGGGAAATAACCATCCCCTCACTTCTATATAAAAGCCTTAATGGGCATGTTATTTGGCTCATCTATTTACCTATCCTAAAAGAAAAAGGTACGCTATATATACCCACTATTTAACTTGCCGGCCCTTATCCACCACATTCCAGAACGAAAAGAAGTGAAATCCACGCGCATTAGCTTTGCTTTGGTTACTCAGGAGGAGCAACATGCTCTCCTGACGCCTCCCACGCCCATTTTCCTCACAAGAACAAGCGTGTCTTACGGTTTATCCAGTGTTTGTGATCACCAATACTATGAGGGAGAACATAAATGACAACAAACTGAAGATGAATTGGGCCAGAGTTTTCGCCAAAAGAAAATTGCAATTCATTTTTTCATTGGACAAGGCGCATTGCTGACCACATGGCTGTGACTTGTGGCTGATTTATATAGCCAGCCATCGGTCAATGGATCGGAACAAGACCATTATTACTATGGAGTGAAGCTTTTTTACTTGTTTCCTTTGCAACCATTAAATTTTTACTGTAGTGTTTCATCTACCCTCTGAAATATGATTATAATGCCATCATTATTACAATTTTACTAACACAAAGCAGCCAAAGACTACTGCTCTCCTCAGAAATATCACATGTCATGGTTACTCAGCAGCAACTTGCTCTCCTATGCATCCCACGCCCATTTTCCTCACAAGAACACATCCTACCGATTATCCAATGCTTGTGCACACAAGCACTAATGAGAGAAAACATAAGGGATAAAAAAACTGAAGATACATTGGACGCTATCGTTTTTACCAAAAAGAAACTTGCAATGTTTTTTTTTATTGGAAACTCGATCAGTACTTCATATTTCTCATCGTTCTTCCCGCTCTGGGTTTTTTTAACATTTTGTTAATAAACAAGGCATGAATTGCTGACTACATTGCTGTGATTTGTGGCTGGTTTATTAGCCAGATCTCAGGCATCAATGGATTGGAACAAGGACATCATTACTATGGAGCGAAGTTCTTTTACTTGTTTGTTGTTTCCTTGCCAGCCATGAACTTTTTACTGAACTGTTTCATCTCCTCTCTGAAATAACTTAGAGATGTCACGCTGTCTCCTTTCTCTTTCCATCTTCATGTAGCTCATTACCAGTTGTTTCATATACATAGATGCTCAATTATGTGTATCCATTGTATAGGTCCAGATCTCAAAACCACGCTATTCCTCGCCGGACTATTTGGAACAGGTGTTTGTTTAGCTGCTAGATGAGTCCTGGAACAGAACTGCTTGGCAAAATATATTCAGAGTGAAACAGGATACTGGCAACATGGATCTTCGCTTTAGTCAGTCTCCAATTGTTTCTCAATTTTGTGATTACGCTAGAGAGTATGATGATAAATTACAGTAAACTGTTGCTTTATCCTGAGTACATATATAGCATGTCAGCTACGCTCATCTGAAGCAACACCAATTGTGTCCTCGGCATGAGAAGGAAACTCCTCTTGTAACCACACTTTATCAGTACCAGATGAGAGAGGCACAATAGCAGTGGAGGAATTTTAACCTAATTTAGTTCGACGGACGTCATCTTTTCATGGCATGCACTTCAGTAGCCATGTACACTGCAACATGATCTCCAATGCCTCCCATGACCACTTCCATAGTTCCATTACAAGAATGCATCCTTTGGATCGTAAGTTTTTTTTCTTCCTTTGAGTAATGATTATCAACTACTACTACACTAACAAGAGACGTAAGAGAACTTACAGAAAAACTGAAGATACATAATCTAGTGCTTCTGCCAATAACTTGCACGCCTTTGTTGATGAAAGAACATGAGACTATTGCAGCACCATTCAAGGTGGCCTCTATGGAACAATTATTACCTGCAGATCGTCATGGGGTAATATCTTTCATATATATGACCAGTAAGATGTAGTTTGTTCAGTATATCCTTCCAACCTCGTGCTTACTGCAGATAATGGAGATTTTGTTTTAAGAACTTGATCAGCTGCTTCATTCAACCATATTTTCATCTTTCCTATCTTCATTTCACAAGTGAAACATTTTATAACAACTTACAGATATTGTTATGTTGATCTTGCCATCTCATCAGTGTCGAACAATACTAGATCGATCAAAAGTAGCTGAACACAACGTACTCATACCACAGTTGTAGGCTCAGATTACTTGGTAAATATGTCTTGACCAATCTTAACAATGTCAATTAAGCTACTTCGATAATGTGTTCAATTAAGCTGGCTGTAACACCCTACGCCCAAAATCCATTCTATGCCCAGCCCACCGTGGTGTAGGCCATGTGTATAGCACCACTTTCATTTTTGTCCTCACTTTTATATAAAAGTGTTTATCCGAATGTGCTATGTTTGTACCCAACAAACATAGTATGTTAATACAACTCACTTTAAACAGACAAAGGCTAACCCCACCACCATAACTCCAATTGGATCACATGGGCCACTCCATTCCTGGTTCAGGTGTTACACTGGCCCCTCCTATTGCTGGTGTAGCTCCCTCACATGTGTTGAGAATTCAACCAATCAAAGTCTGATTCTTTGCTTTCTTTGTATCGCAAGCTTCTGCACATACGCCTGAAACGTGCTGATGAAAGTTTCAGCGACACACCGAAGCAGCAGCCTGAAAACGAAAAAATAAAGAACGAACAAAAAATAGAGATTGATCTTTTTGGTGCTGCAAAACCACCGTAGCGTTTTCTGATTTTCTCTTCTCTATATATAGCAAAACTTTACAGATATTTTCTAGTTAAGAGACTCCATCCAAACTACCAAATACTAACTGACTCGGACTCTAACAAACTTACCCGAGCTGTTTACTGTTGCACTTACGGCAACAATACGATTTGCCAGAGTACATCAGCGTAACTACTCTGAACTTCTAAACTACCTGCAGGCGGTAGACTTTGAAGACTCAAAAACCAAAACTCTGAAAACAAACTGGACTCTACACAGCAAGTTTATTCAACAGTTCACCTCCTAAACTTGATGTGTAGTTTTCACATCAATTACTCCCAGCTTCTTCCGCAGCTCTGTGAACTGAACCCGACCAAGAGATTTTGTCAATATATCTGCTAGCTGTTCTTCTTCAGACCTTACATATGTAACTTCAACCTTCTCATCTTCAATGCATCTCCTGATGAAATGATGTCTCGTATCAATGTGTTTACTTCTCTCATGATACACCGGGTTTTTGCATAATGATATTGCAGCTTTATTATCAACTCTCAATTCAAATTTCTCATTCTGTTCTTTCAATAGACTTGCTAACAGCCGCGCCAACCAAATCCCCTGACATGCAGCCATGGTTGCAGCGACATATTTAGCTTTGCAAGATGATAACATCACGATTCTTTGCTTCTGTGACTGCCAAGTAATTATATTTTCCCCCAAGAAGAACGCAATTCCTATAGTGCTTTTCCGGTCATTCACATCGCCGGAAAAATCACTATCACAATACCCAATCAACTCTTGTTTTTCACTGCCGTTCTTGCCATAGAAACAACCAAAATTCTGAGTTCCGTTCACATACCTTAATATGTGTTTAACAGTCGCCCAATGCTGAGTTGTTGGCTTCTCCATGAATTGACTTACATAGCCAACAGCGAAAGCAATGTCAGGACAAGTGTTAACCAAGTATCACAGGCTCCCAACAACACTTCTGTACAAGGTTGCATCCACAACTATTTCATCACTTTGCTTGCTAAGTTTTAGGCGATATTCCATGGGTATATGACATGGATTACAACCCTTCAAGCCTGCTTGCTCGACAATCTTTGCTGCATAACCTCCTTGACATAAGGAGATACCACGAGCTGTTTGCTTCACATCTATTCCCAGATAATAGCTCAACAGTCCGAGGTCACTCATGCTAAAAAGCTTCTTCATCTGACTCTTGAAATCAGCAATCACAGCAAGAGATGATGAAGTTATTATTAGGTCATCCACATATACACCAACAAGTATAACATTACGTGCAATGTTTTTCTTGTAGACTGCATGTTCATATGGACACCTTTCAAAACCCAGAGACTCCAGACTCTTGTTAAGCTTGTAATTCCAGCCCTTGGAGCTTGCCGAAGACCATACAACACCTTTCTTAGTTTTAACACCGACTGAGGTTTGCATTGATCAATAAAACCTAGAGGTTGCGACACATACACTTCTTCCTTCAATTCTCCATTCAAAAAAGCAGTTTTCACATCCATGTGATGTATCTCCCAATTTCCCTGTGCCGCAATTGCTATAAGTAATCGGATTTTCTCAAGATGAGCTACCGGAGCAAATACCACCTCAAAGTCCACCCCTTGCTTCTGCACATAACCTTTTGCCACAAGGCGTGCTTTGTGCTTCATGATCTTTCCCGTTAAGTCTTTCTTTACTTTGTAGACCCATTTCAATCCTATTGCTCTCTGTCCTTCGGGTAAGGGCATTAGTTCCCAAGTTTTATTCTCCTGGATTGAGGTCATTTCCTCCTGCATAGCCTTCCTCCAGCAATATTCCTTCATTGCATCTTGAAAGGTTGTTGGTTCTTCAGAGATCATCAACATCAGATCATATTCATACGAGGCTAACTCAGCTGTATCATTATATATATCTTCAAGTGATCTGAAACGTAGAGTCTCTTCTGAAGAATATGAAGTTGTTGATTTTACCGGGTTTGATGCTGGCGATTCTTGAGCTTGGTCTCCTATCTCGGCTATTGGAGACCCACTGGCTACAGATGATTGATTAGCATCACCTTCATTTATTTGATCACTTAGATCTTCATGGGAAGATGTTGAATGATCAACCGGTTCTACTTGATTCTGCAATTCTGGATCCACCTCTGACTTCTCACTCATATCAATCAAAAAGATATCTTCTGTAACTCCAGAATCAATCCTTGCTTCTTCAGACCAATTCCAAGACTCCTTTTCATCGAAGATCACATCCTGGCTTACCAACAACCTGCCAATCTTCGGATTATAGCATATGTATGCTGTTGAACTGCTTTCATAGCCAACAAATACCCCTTTTATACTTATGTCATCAAGTTTCTTAACATTTGGTGTTGTCACTTTAATATATGCGACACATCCGAAAACTCGAAGATGATCAACTCTTGGTTTTCGTTTGTGCCACAATTCATAGGGTGTCTATCCTTCTGCACTCCGAGTTGGAGACTGGTTCAAAAGATACACTGCAGTGGCTACAGCTTCACCCCAGAAATAGCCAGGCATGCTTTTATTTTTCAGAAGACAACAATTTGTGGCCGACAATAGTCCGATTCGCTGCTCGCCACTCTGTTCATTGTATGGCGAATATGGTGCAATAAGGAGTCTTCTTACCCCTTGTTGTGCACTTAAATCATCAAATTCTTGTGAGACAAATTCACCTCCGTGATCAGTACGAAGCGCCTTGAGTTTTCTGTCAACTTCAACTTCAGCTCGCGCCTTGATTTTCTTGAATCTAGCTAGAACTTCATCTTTAGTTTTTATCAAGACAACCCACATCAGTCTTGAATAATCATCAACCATTAACCAAAAATACCTGTTTCCAACTGGTGTTTGAGGATAAATTAGACCGCACAGGTCTGCATGAACGAGTTACAGAGGCTACCGTGCTCGGTATAATGATTTCTGCGGAAATGGCTAACGTCTCTGCTTTCCTACCAAGCATGCCTCACAAAATTGCTCTCTGTGTTCTATGTGAGGCATTCCCTCCACCATGGATTGCTGAGACAAGTTCTTCAAAGCTCGGAAGTTAATATGCCCGAGCCTGGCATGCCATAACCACTCCTTCTACTCATATCTTGTCAAGAGACACACTGGTTCCGTTCTGTTCAGCCGGTATGAATAAAGCTGATTCCAGGTCTTCTTTGTCTTGATCAACAAGCTACCCTCCTCATCATAGATCCTCATCCAACCACCTTCAATCATAACCTTGCAGCCGATTGCATCAAGTTGTCCCGCACTAATCACATTGGTTCGCAAACAAGGGATGTAATACACCCCTGTAAGCATTTTATGCTCGCCATGTGATCCTGTGATCAACACTGACCCTTTGCCTTGAATATCCACTATTGAACCATCTCCGAATTTTACCGAGCCAGTCACAGAGGTATCCAACCTCGCGAAAACTTTTTTGCAGCCTGACATATGATTACTAGCTCCTGTGTCTAGGTACCATACTTCTCTGGATTCTTCGCCTTTGACTCCAAGCATCAACTCAGGTTCAACTTCTTCTTCATTAAGCATGACAACTTCACCACTTGAATCTGTCATGTTTGGAATCTCACAAGCTTCAAGCATTAACAGGGCCGGTTCATCTTCTTTAACCTTCTCCACGAAATACGCTCTTTCTTTCTTTGGTTCAGTGCATTCCGAAGCAAAATGACCCATCTCGGAGTAGTTATAACATTTGATTTTCATCTTGTCAAACTTCCGATATGGTCTTTTCTCTGTATCTTCTCCTCGACCAGCCATGTAACCACGACCACGTCCTCTGAAATTGCCATGGCCACCTCCTCTCTTGAAGCCACTGTTGGGAGTATCTCTTCCCTTCTTCTCCTTCACAGATGAAGCTTCTGATTGAGCACGCGAAAACATCAAATGTTCTCCATCCTCTCTACGGTTGCGTCGCCCTTTTATGGTTTCTTCAAACACGCGAAGCCTGCCAATTGCTTCAGTTAATGTCATACTAGGTAAATCCTCCATTGCTCAATTGTGCCAATAATGGGTAGAAATTTATCTGGCACAGCACTGAATAGCTTTTCAATCACAGTGCTATCCTTCACCTCCATGCCTAAAGCACGTAATTCACCCACCAAACTAGTGAGCTTCTGCAAAAAATCTGCAATACTTTCAGAGTCTTGCATGATCATTTGATCTAGTTGCCTCTTGAGTGCCAGACCTCAAGCTTTCTTGACGCGATCCTCTGCAACGCGCATCTCTCGAATGGCTTCCCAAGCCTCCTTTGCCGTCCCCTTTTCTGCAATTGCCATCATTACAGAATCAGGCACAGCTTGCACAATTGCAGCCAGAGCACCCTGATCCTTCTCTTCCTCAACAGGATGAACTCCTTCTGTTGCTGCCAATACGTCGAGAGATCACAACATTATCTTCATCTTCACTGCCCACGGGCTGTAGTTGGTGTAGGATCGGGTATTGGATCGGCACCCCACCAGCTTTTGTCAGCGTTCGTCCTGAAGACGACGTCTCTGCGTCAGTCCCAGATGAACCGCTCCTCCTTGTGCTTGGCGCTATTTCCATGGCACATGAGCAAATGCTCTGATACCAATTGTTGAGAATTCAACCAATCAAAGTTTGATTCTTTGCTTTCTCTGTATCGCAAGCTTCTGAACATACGCCTGAAACCTGCTGATGAAAGTTTCAGCGACACACCGAAGCAGCAGCCAAAAAACGAAAAAACAGAGAATGAACAAAAAACAGAGATTGATCTTTTTGTTGCTGCAAAACCACAACAGTGTTTTTAGATTTGCTCATCTCTATATATAGTAAAACTTTATAGATATTTTCTGGCTAAGAGACTCCATCGAAACTACCAAATAATAACTGACTCGGACTCTAACAAACTTACCCGAGCTATTTACTGTTGCACTTACGGCAACAATACGATTTGCCAGAGTACATCAGCGTAACTACTCTGAACTTCTAAACTACCTGCAGGCGATAGACTCTAAAGACTCAAAAACCAAAACTCTGAAAACAAACTGGACTCTACACGGCAAGTTTATTCAACAACATGTATTGCCACATGCACCGGTAGGCTGTAGGCCAGCAGTGGCAAAGTAGTAAAATGTGTTGGTCAATTTGGGGATTTGGGGGACTTCTTGTGTATCTCCAACAGAGATCACACCCTTTATTTAGCACAAAGTTTTCATTTTGCAGTAAAAAAGTTTTCATTTTGACCCTCGTACAAAACCATATTACAATAACAGTGCAACACCCTCCTCAAGATAGGCATGCATACAATCATGGTCATCTGGTTAGATAATGCACTGTCCTCACTAGGACTTCTACTTTTACTGAACCTACACCAACACCACGGCGAATAGAAGGACATCTAGCTTCACCCAAGACCACCTCAAATTCCATGGCCAACACCATCTTTGAGATCACCAACAACGAGAATACAGCTGCCATACTTGCCACAAGCGCCATCACCTTCACCACGGGCCTTTGTACTGACCATGACCACTATCTCAATAATTAACCTATATCCAACCTCAACAAGAATCAGATCCACCACCTCTCTACCAACACACCCCTAGACCCTAACCTTAATTAGCATCCATCTCCTCAACCGACATGCCCCCTGCCACACTACCAATGCCACCTCCGATGCCCGTAACAACACCTCCACAGTCACCATTGAAGCTAACACCACCACGGCCCAACCACCAAGACTACAACCCGCTTTATGCATCCAACACCAAACACCGCCATCATAGCAATCACCGCAGCAACCACCAGCAGACCCTACTCTATCATCGCCATCGAGATCATCACTACCATTGAGATTGGCACTACCACCGAACCCACCACAGCCACAATCCAACTCTCACCACCACAAGCATATCCACTACTTGTACCAATGCCGACACCAACTCCAACACTCGGCTTCACCTTCGAGCCCACCGCCGACACCACTCCAGCAACCAACACCACAGTCAGCGCAACCACCAAAGTCACTGCCTGGCTGGTGTTGTCACCCTGTTCGAGGACCTTCTTGCCCTGAAACTCCATCGTCCCACCTTCCACCACAACCTTTGCTAGCGTCGCCACCCAAGTCTCCACGTACGAACAAAAGCACCAACAGTGACAAGCAAAAACAGTTCTCGATCCACATGGCATAGCACAAGTGGTAGCACATCATACACGCTCACCTTTTTCTCCTTCATCTGATCTACCCTTCTCACATCCCAGCAGCAAAAGAAGGGTAACAACAACAATAATCGAAGCAGCAATTTCTACTCTCTCTGTCCCCAGATCCAACAGCCATGCAGTAGCACACACAACAACTACTCCCTCTCCCCAACTAGCACCAGCAGCAGTACTCCTTAGTCCTCACAAACTTGCCAAACATGCAGCCCAACTCAACAGCAGCACAAATTTCCTATCTTCACTCTCCAGTCCAACTGCAGCAACAGCCAGCAGCAACTCAAAAAAAGCTATGCCACACCAGATCCGTGAACCGCACCACTCACAACCTCCTTAACAGGCAAACAAACAAAGAGGTTCGCATCGTCGACTCTCAGCGTGAGAAGAAGTCGAGGAGGATGACAACTTGGCGGCGACCTCGGTTTGGGAATCATTTCGGCCCTCCAAAGCCATGCATATTACACTAACACTCCAACAAAATGAAACTCTTCACAGGTATCCTTCGCAAGATGGCCATTTTGTCTTTTCAACATCACCTCATACATCATATTCGATCACCTTATGCATCCCACTCTAGTTTCTCTACATTCGTTTAGCAAACAAGGCACTTGTGCTGCATCTATCTACCAAGGCCACACTGGATAGGATAGGGGTCATTGAAATTGCCAGAGAAGAGAAGTTTTTTCCCTTGCCAAAAATGTACTTTCTCTTGTCTAGTTTCATCTATCCTTTGGAGCACTCCTACAGTGGTCTAGTGGTCATGAACACTTCCCTAATGGTCCTTAGAGATCTAGATCACTCCTACAGTGGTCTAGTGGTCATGAACACTTCCCTAATGGTCCTTAGAGATCTAGATCACTCCTACAGTGGTCTAAACCACTCCAACAAAGGTCACGACCACTTCCCTAATGGTCTTTGAAGGTCTAGACCACTCCAACAGAGGTCGTGACCACTTACCTAGTGATTCTTGGAGGTCTAGCAGTGGTCTAGATCACTCCTACAGAGGTCACGACCACTCACCTATTGGTCCTTGAAGATCTAGACCACTCCCACAGTGGTCAAGACCACTCTTACAGTGGTCATAGGGGTTCGACAACTCCCTTGGAGGTCACGACCACTCTAGGGATGACCTCTCTAGAGGTCATAGAGGTCATGACTACTCCCTGGGAGGTCACGACCAATTTCATAGTGGTCATGACCACTCTAAGAACGACCTTCCTAGTGTCACAGAGATCACAATCACTCCCTTGGAGGTCACAACCACTTCTATAGTGGTCATGACCACTCTAGGGATGACCTCCCTAGTGGTCACAGAGGTCATGACCACTCCTTGGGAGGTCATTACCAATTCCATAGTTGTCGGGACCCAAATTTGCAAATCCGGACCCTCTGTGTATACTGCACTAGTCCAGGATCACGCTAGTGCACACAGGCTCAACATAGATGCTATCACAGTCATACACAGAGGAAAATAGCATAACTTTCATAATTGATAGTAACTGTTGTCTTACATGATTATTGCCACCCCGAGCTTATAAAAGAAATAGCAAACAAGCAGTAGCAGAAAAATAAATAAGCGTAGCAGCTCCCCAGTTCACCGCAGGCAACTGACGAGGCTCGAACCCTAAGCATTCGCATCCATATAATCCTCCTCCACGAAAGGCGTAGATTCTTCCTCTTCTGAAATTGTTGTTGTTGGGGTGAGTACATAAAGCACTCAACAAGTTGTGCACAGCAATGCAAGTCTAATATTCTATATGCTTGGCTTAATCCAAAGGAATGGCTAATAAGGATATTATGCAATAAAGCAGCATTTAACAAGAATACAGTAAATAGATTGAAAAAAAGCAGTAAAACAAATACAGTAATTAATAGATTCAGCATTTCTGAAGTAACCCAAGTTTCCAATCCTAAATCAATTTCCACTTTCCATGGCACCATGCCATCCCAACAAGTTTTTGTTTAACAAAAGTCTAACCCTTAACTGTAATTCCCGAGCATTGCCCAATACCGTGAGCATGGCTATTCGAATAGATTGTACACTCTGCAGATGTTATGCACTTTACCCACACGATACAACCAAACACCACCAAGGCGAGTGACCATAACAAAGCCTGTACAATGCTACACCTAGACGTAGTACTGTTCGCTAAGGTTTCAACACTGAAGGGTTAAACCACCACAACAGGGCCCCCCTCTTGCGCCATGTGAGTTAATCCATAAACCTGGGACTCACTATTCACCAAGACATTACTCAAAATCTAGGCTTCACAAATTATTCAGCTAATTTGTCCCATTCGGACATGTGGTTGCAAGAAAGACTCAGTCAAAGGCTTGCAAGGTTAAGTCCTTAGAGTGATTAAGGCAAGACTTCCACATACCCCGCCAATCTGGCCCACCTTGGCACACCGCCTTGCCACTTGCCCCAATCTAAATCATTACCACCCCGGCTTGATTACCAAGCACCACGTGCCACCAACATTTCAATCTAGTTGTGTGACCTCCTCGCCACGACAACTTGATAGCACTGTGTGACAACACATGACACACAAATTCTTAAACATTGTTCCATATTCCATTAGTCAAGATTAAGTATCAACATTCGGACACATGTGATGATGTGGCATGGCTAAGCAATTTACGACGGTCTAACTAGTCCCATGTTGATTATTAATATTAAACAACTATAATTCCACATCCTAGGGTGACAATTAGATCATGGCATAAAATTGACATGGTGTGATTTAATTCAATTAGGCATATCATCTAATTCCCAGATTAATTGAAATCATTTACACACATAAAATATCATGCATAATTTAAGAGACAAAATAGCAATTTGGTGAAATTAGGTACAACATAATCAAAGCACAACTTGCCTTGGAGTAGGTGCTGGTCTTGTTCTGAGCTTCGGTCTTGAAGCGACGAATCTTCCTCCGGATCTCCGTGTAGTTCAATGTCTACGCGAAACGATGCCAAAATAGCAAATAAACACCATACTAGAGAGCAAGAAAACTCCAAAAAAAAAATAAAATTCACCAATAAATAGATCTTGATTTTAAAATTTTTTAGAAATTTGAATCACTCAAATCCGAGTTAAACTGCAAAAGATATAGCCTTTTGAAGTTTGAATAAATCTTGAAAATACGAAAATAGAATTCCCGATTTTCGAAATATTTTCTAATGAAAAGATCTTTTTGCGCCACGACGTCACCGACTCGGACCAATCGCGTGGCTACACGTCGCTAGTCCATGGACTCGGTCCACGGAACCGCGGGTTCGCCTTTGACGCGCCCACGGCGCCGCGCGCCACGCTGGCGATGTCGGGATCGCTGCGACGCGCGCCCGTGCGATGCTCGACACGCGCGCGCATCCCGGCGGCGATCCGACGGCTACGCTTAACGCACACGCGGCGCGATTCGAACCGAGCAGGCCGGATCCAACGGTCCACGCTTACCCAAGCCGTTCATCGAGACGGCGACACGGCGACGATCTCGAGACGCGTCCACGGAAGATCCAACGATCGTCCGAGCTCAGAGGCGAAGATGGTGAACGGCGTGACCTTTCACCGGGGCGGAGGAAGACGATCACCCGAACGGCGAACAGAACGACTCCGTCGAGGAAGAAGTAGCAGCTCCGACGCAGATCGACGCGATGAGTCTGAATCTGGAACCGGTGAGGCGAACGGTGGCGGAAAAGGCGAGAAAGCTAGCGGCGGTAATTGCGCAACTACGACGAGCTCCCGAGCGACGACGGCGGCGAAACATGCGAAGATGCTAAGCAGGAAGGTGCGCACTGAGGTGACGATTATCGGGGTGCGAGCGGCGGCTTTTATAGCCTCGGCATACGCACAGGGAAGGAAGCCCTAAGCAATCCGCGACGGAGACGGCGCGCGGCGGCGAATCAGAAACCGGATCGGAGACGACGACTGACGACCGTGTGATCCAAGATGAATGGCCACGATTGATTCTCGGGCGATACGATCCGATCCGCTCTTTCCAAATCCAACGGGCGAGATCTGAACTTACCAAAACAACACGAAGCGATCCCGACCGCTTGATCTCGATTCAACGGCTCACGCGCTAGGGTTTCGCCGAGGAAAGGGGACCGCACGATCCGATCCAACGGTCCACACGCGCGGCGGCGGCGAAGCGGTGGCCGGGCTGCAATATTGAGCGCCGCAAGCAAAGATCTTTGGTCTGCTGATTTCAAGATCTTGTTCACCGATTTTCAAAAGCTTTTTGATTTAAAATAATTCCTGAAATTAGATTAATTCATTTAAGGCAATTAAAATATCAGGAAAAATCCAAGAAAATCCTCATAAATACTTTGAGACATTTTGAGTTCAAATAAAATATTTTTGGCAAAACTTTATTTTGACTATGCGGATATTTAATTAGTTTTCTCAAAGAGGCTAATTACTTAATTCTCAAAATAAATTCCAATAAATCTCAAATTGCATCAATGACAATAAAATAACACTTAAAGCAAAAATTGGGGTGTTACAAACCTCCCCCTTAACAGAATCTCGACCCCGAGATTCAGGGCTAACTAAGGAATAGGTTTGGAAATTCTAACTTCAGGTCCTCTTCACGCTCCCAGGTTGCCTCATTCTCAGAATGGTTGCTCCACTGAACTCTGCAAAAACTAACTGACTTGTTCCTGGTTCTGCGATCCATGACATCCAAAATTTTCATCGGCTGCTCCTTGTAGGTCAAATCGTTCTGCAACTCAATCTCTTCCAAAGGCATCTGCTCCGCTGGCACCCGAAGGCACTTCTTGAGTTGTGACACATGGAATACATCATGCACGCCTGCCAGTGACTGCGGCAATTCCAACTGATAAGCAACCTCCCTTCGACGGCTCAAAATTTTGAACGGTCCAACATATCTTGGGGCAAGCTTTCCTTTAGCGTGGAACCTTTTAACTCCCTTCAGAGGGGTAACTCTAAGATACACGAAATCGTCAAGCTCGAAACTCAAATCACGACGTCGATTATCAGCGTAATTCTTTTGCCTTGACTGCGCG
Source organism: Otatea glauca (assembly GCA_036346275.1). Classification (NCBI taxonomy): domain Eukaryota; kingdom Viridiplantae; phylum Streptophyta; class Magnoliopsida; order Poales; family Poaceae; genus Otatea; species Otatea glauca. The sequence continues at coordinate 20,555,035 of CM070732.1, read as the reverse complement.
ATTTTCAACCTCTCTCTTATCATAACAACTTGCTCTTCAGCTTCCTTGAGAATATTAGGCCCAAATATCATACGCTCTCCTATATCATTCCAATTCAGCGGGGTACGACAGGCACGACCATATAAAGCTTCAAATGGCAACATCTGCAAGCTAGCCTGGTAACTGTTGTTATAGCTAAACTTTGCATACGGTAAACATTTGTCCCATGAAGTAGTGTAGGCTAAAGCGCAAGCTCTTAACATATCTTCCAAAATCTGATTTACTCTTTCTGTCTGGCCATCGGTCTGCGGATGATATGCTGTGCTGAAGTTCAAACGCGTTCCCATGACTTCATGCAATTTATCCCAAAATCTCGAGGTGAACTGAGTACCTCTGTCTGACACTATTTTCCTAGGCACACAATGCAAACACACAATTCTGGCCATGTATAATTCTGCTAACCGGTCTCCTGAGTAAGTTGTCTTAACTGGAATGAAGTGAGCAACTTTGGTCAATCGATCCACAATGACCCATATAGAATCATACCCACTTTGAGTTCTTGGCAACCCAGTGATGAAATCCATACCGATTTCTTCCCATTTCCATTCTGGAACCCTTAACGGCTGTAGTAATCCTGCTGGTCTCTGGTGTATTGCCTTAACTCTCTGGCATATATCACACAAGGCAACATGCTCAGCGACTTCACACTTCATATTCGGCCACCAAAACCTCTCCCTTAAGTCCTGGTACATCTTGGCGCTTCCTGGATGGATTGAATACTTGGAATCGTGAGCCTCTTCCAAAATCAACTGCTTAAGCTCTGGTCTGTGTGGCACACAGATTCGACCCTTGAACCACATGGTACCCCGGTCATCCATAGTAAAATCTACCGCTAATCCTTCATCCTTTTTAGCTTTGATTCGGTTGATTTTCTCATCATTCTTTTGCCCTTCCCGAATCTGATCCTCAAGCGTCGGCTTTACTTCCAATGTAGCTAATGAGATAATGATGCCACAATTTCAAGGCATGCACCACGGCAGCCAATTCCAAATCATGCGTAGGATAATTTCCTTCATGCGGTCTTAACTGCTTTCACGCATATGCGACCACTTTACCCTCTTGCATCAATACGCATCCAAGACCCTATCTTGACGCATCACAGTATATATCAAAACCATTCTGAACGTCAGGCAATACCAACACTGGGGCTGTCGTCAGACGCTTCTTTAACTCCTCCTTCTCACACTCTGATGTCCATACAAACTTCTTTTCCTTTTTCAGCAATTGCGTGAGAGGTCTTGCAATTGTTGAGAAACCCTCTATAAACCGTCGGTAGTAACCTGCCATTCCCAGAAAACTACGCACCTGAGTAACAGACTTCGGCTGCTCCCAATGCAAGACTTCTCCACCTTGCTCGGGTCCACTGCCACTCTTTTCGCAGTCATCACATGACCAAGAAATTCAACCCTCTCCTTCCAAAAATCACACTTGCTGAACTTAGTGTACAATTGTTGTTCTCGCAACCTTTCTAAAACCAACCTCAAATGTTCAGCATGCTCTTCTTCTGTCTTCGAGTAAACCAGGATATCGTCTATAAAGACAACAACAAACTTATCCAGATACTCCATGAAAACCTTATTCATCATATTCATGAAATATGCCGGCGCATTGGTCAATCCGAACGACATAACTGTAAACTCGTAATGTCCGTATCTCGTCGAGAATGCGGTCTTGAACATCTTACGCTCGAATATTGATTGATGATATCACGAACGAAGGTCTATCTTGGAAAAGACTCCTACCCTCAAGCGATCAAATAAGTCGTCGATTCTTGCAACGGTACTGTTCTTAATTGTTACTTCATTAAGTGCTCGGTAATCGATACACATCCTTAGACTTCCATCCTTTTTCCTTACAAACAAAACTGGCGCTCCCCATGGCGATGAGCTTGGTCTTACAAAGCCTTTCTCCAACAGCTCTTCAATCTGCTTCTTCGTTTCTACCAGTTCATCGGTGGGCATCCGATAGGGTCTTTTTGCTATCGGTGCTGTTCCAGGCGCTAACTCAATGAAAAACTCAATGGCACGGTCTGGCGGCATCCCCGACAGATCCTCTGGAAATACATCTGGGTATTCCCTGACCACTGGCACTTCTTCTATGTTGACGACTTTTACGCTATTAACCATTAGTTGACCATCACGAACTGTTGTCGCTTGGAATTCCACTTTCTCTCCTCTAAGGCTCTCAATGGATACAACCCTTCGACCGCAATCCAATACTGTCTTATGCTTGGTCAACCAGTCCATACCGAGAATAACATCTAAAACTTGGGTATCTAACATGATCAAGTTCGCTAGGAACTCTACCCCATTAATTAGCAGCTTAACTCCCAAGCAACCAAGGCTAGATCTTAACTCAGATCTCGGGGCTTGGATTAACATCACACATTTAAAATTTTTCATAATCAAACCATTTCCAGATGCAAAAGTCCGAGAGACAAATGAATGCAAAGCTCCCGAATCAAATAAAATTGTTGCAGGTACTGAGTTTACCAAAAACTTACCCAACACGACGTCTGACGCTTCCTGAGCTCCATCTGCGGTGATGTGGTTGACTCTGCCCCGAATAGTAGCTTGAGGCGTTGCTCCTGCCTATCCAGTTCCTCGGTTCGCTCCCTTCATCGGTGCCTTAGCAGGCGTCGTTCCAAGGTTGAAACGCACTGGCGTGGTACCTCCTTTCTGGGGACATCTGTTAGCATAATGCCCCAGCTCATTGCAACTGTAGCACCTTCTGACGGCTGACTGCTGCATTCCTCCTTGAGCATTGTTACCCTGGGCCAGCATCTGATAACTCTATCCTGGTGGTCGCGGCGCAGGTGTTGCTGGTTTATTGACAGCTTGCGGTTGGAACCTAGCAAATTGTTGCGGTGTCATCCTCATTCGCAGGTGGTTAGGGCGTCCACCTGAGTTGGTCATCAAGCGCTTGCGATTTTCCCCCAGTTCTTTGCGCTTACCTCCAAAATCAAAGCTTTGTTTACTAATTCTTGAAAATCCAAAAAAGTGTGGGTAATTAGCCCCACCTGCAACCCTAAGTTTAGTCCCTTCATGAAGCGGGACTGCCTAGCCTTGTCCGTCGCTATGTCTTCAGGAGCATAGCGGGTTAACTGCGTGAATTTATTCAAGTAATCAGGCACCGGTTGGCCTCCTTGCTTAAGCGCCCTGAATTCTTCCTTTTTTAGGTCCATCATCCCTTCCGGTACATGGTACTGGCGGAAGGCCGTTGCAAACTCTTCCCATGTTATTTCCATGGGTGCCTCATGAGCAGCACGGTAGTTCTCCCACCATTTTGCAGCTGTTCCCTCTAGCTGATGGGATGCGTAAAGAACCCTCTCATGGCCTTCACATTGAGTGATGTACAGCTTCCTCTCAATGGTTCTCAGCCAATCATCTGCTTTCAAGGGGTTGACATTGCCTGAGAATGTTGGTGGTCAGGTCCTCATGAAGTCCGACAACTTGGAGTAAGGACGAGGCCTGCCATTGTTGTTCTAAGTAGCGGGGTTGTTGACTGCAGCCATATTGGTCATCTGCTGCATCATTGTCTGCATCAACTGAGTTTGCGCAGCTAGAAAAGCTCCTAAGTTCTGCATATCCACTGGCGGTGTTTGCTGCGGTGGTGCTCCTTCGTTGGGATTGTTGCCTGGGCGCAGACCACTTCCTGAAGCTCCGTTGTTGCTACGGGTGTTCACCATCTGCTTGATTGCTTCTTGGGTTAGGAAAGATAGATGTAGCATAGATAAGATGCAAGAATTTCTAAGGCAGGGGAAATAGGTTAAAACCAACTTAAATAATCTTTATTAATACTTGGTATGGTTTCTTACAATGTCTAAGGGCTTTGCAACACATATTGCACACTCAACAGACAATTAGGAACCAAACTAAACATGCAACCTTAACGTCTACTAAAAGGCAAGGACTAACTTAAGACGCGACTTAACACTCGAGTCTCGACACAACTCTAAGACCAACTCTCACTCATCCAGCCACCCTGGCTGAGACTGATCCGGCGCATACACCGGCGGGTGGGCTGGCATGGGTGCAAACCTATCCTGATGACCCTCTGCTGGCTCCTCAGGCTCCCACTCACGCTCCTCTAGGTCTTCTTCTTCTTCTTCTTCGGCGACCCCATCTGGCTCCTGAACGACCTGGTCCGCCACCTCCTCGGCTACCTGCAAGGCCTCTTCCAGCTCGCTGATGACTCTAGCTGCTGCTTCACGGGTCTTCTGAAGCTCTAGCTCGGTCACCCTCAGTGCCTCGTACACTGTCTCTAGCTCCTGAGCAGTGTCCCTCAGGTGCTCCTCCTGGGCGGTGGCGAACTCAGCAAAGTGTACTCTGAGAGCACACTCCTCCACGATCCGCCGACTGCACGCCGACCTTTGTCGGTGAAGCCGAAACACGGTGTCGCAAAGCTCGTAGGCGTAGTCGTGGCAGATCCGCCGAAGAGCAAGTCTGGCAGCCTCCTGAATTCCAGCCTCGTACGTGAACCTCCGAGTAGTGATGTGGATCGGTCTGGTGGTCTCGTCGCACTCTCGAGTGAAGATGGTCAGCTTGCAGAAGAACCCCCGATGCACACCATTGACGTTCCAGTTGCTTCCTCGGTAGAGCGGACAATCGAAGCCTCCAATCACTTGAAGAACTCTCCACAGCTCCATGGCATAGCCACCCTGCCTCGACTCAAAGGACTGGAAGATCGGCATCTATTCAAAACAAAATTTTGAATAAGATTTCTACTCGAACGACAACGAAAAGAAGGTAATTTAGCAAGGATGAGAGTGGAAGAATGAGATAAGCCAAGAGTTTCTTATTAGTCAATTTTACCTTTTTCTTTAGAAAAAAATTTTGGACACTCCTAAGAGATACCAACTACCTAGGGCCAAGACCTATAGTCAGTATGGCTCTGATACCACCTCTGTCGGGACCCGAATTTGCAAATCCGAACCCTCTGTGTATACTGCACTAGTCCAGGATCACGCTAGTGCAAACAGGCTCAACATAGATGCTATCACAGTCATACACAACGGAAAATAGCATAACTTTCATAATTAATAGTAACTGTTGTCTTACATGATTATTGCCACCCCGGGCTTATAAAAGAAATAGCAAATAAGCAGCAGCGGAAAAATAAATAAGCGTAGCAGCTCCCCAGTTCACCGCAGGCAACTAACGAGGCTCGAACCCTAAGCATTCACATCCATATAATCCTCCTCCACGAAAGGCGTAGATTCTTCCTCTTCTGAAGTTGTTGTTGTTGGGGTGAGTACATAAAGCACTCAACAAGTTGTGCACAGTAATGCAAGTCTAATATTCTATATGCTTGGCTTAATCCAAAGGAATGGCTAATAAGGATATTTTGGAATAAAGCGAGATTTAACAAGAATGATAAATAGATTGAAAAAGCGATAAAAAAATACAAGAATTAATGATTCGGCATTTCTGAAGTAACCCAAGTTTCCAATCCTAAATCAATTTTCACTTTCCATGGCACCCTGCCGTCCCAACAAGTTTTTGTTTAACAAAAGTCTAACCCTTAACTGTAATTCCCGAGCATTGCCCAATACCGTGAGCACGACTATTCGAATAGATTGTACACTCTGCAGAGGTTATGCACTTTACCCACACGATACAACCAAACACCATCAAGGCGAGTGATCATAACAAAGCCTTTACAACGCTACACCTAGACGCAGTACTGTTCGCTAAGGTTTCAACACTGAAGGGTTAAACCACCACAACAGGCCCCCCTCTTGTGCCATGTGAGTTAATCCGTATACCTGGGACTCACTATTCACCACGACAGTACCAAAATCTAGGCTTCACAAATTATTAAGCTAGGCTGTCCCATTCCAGACATGTGGTTGCAAGAATGACTCAGGTCAAAGGCTTGGAAGGCTAAGTCCTTAGAGTGATTAAGGCAAGACTTCCACATACCCTTGCCAATCCTGGCCCACCTTGGCACACTGCCCCTTGCCACTTGCCCCAATCTAAATCATTACCACCCCAGTTGATTACCAAGCACCACGTGCCACCAACATTTCAATCTAGTTGTGTGACCTCCTCGCCACGACAACTTGATAGCACTGTGTGACAACACATGACACACAAATTCTTAAACATTGTTCCATATTCCATTAGTCAGGATTAAGTATCTACATTCGGACACATATGATGACGTGGTATGGCTAAGCAATCTACGACGGTCTAACTAGTCCCATGTTGATTATTAATATTAACCAACTATAATTCCACATCCTAGGGTGACAATTAGATCATGGCATAAAATTGACAAGGTGTGATTTAATTCAATTAGGCATATCATCTAATTCCCAGATTAATTGAAATCATTTATACACATAAAATATCATGCATAATTTAAGAGACAAAATAGCAATTTGGTGAAATTACGTGCAACATGATCAAAGCACAACTTGCCTTGGAGTAGGTGCTGGTCTTGCTCTGAGCTTGGGTCTTGAAGCGACGAATCTTCCTCTGGATCTCCGAGCAGTTCAACGTCTACGCGAAACGATGACAAAATAGAAAATAAAAACCAATCCAGAGAGCAAGCAAACTCCAAAAATAAAATAAAATTCACCAATAAATAGATCTTGATTTTACAAATTTTTAGAAATTTGAATCACTCAAATCTGAGTTAAAATGCAAAATATATAGCCTTTTGAAGTTTGAATAAATACTGAAAGTACAGAAAATAGAATTCCCAATTTTCTCGAAATATTTTTCTAATGAAAAAGATCTTTATTGCGCCACGCTGATGTCAGCCCTGACTAGGACCAATCGCGTGGCTACACGTCGCCTGGTCCATGGACTCGGTCCACGGAACCGCCTCGGGTTCACCGTGGACGCGGCCCACGGCGCCTCGCGTCCCGCGCCCGCCACGCGGCGACGCCAGACTGGCTACGAAGCCGCCCGTGCCGATGCTCGACACGCGGCGTGCATCCGGGTGACGATCCGACGGCTACCGCTGTAACGCACACGCGGCGCGATCTCAACCAAACAGACCGGATCCAATGGTCCACGCTTACCCGAGCTGTTCACTGTAGACAAAGCGACGCGGCACGATCTGAGATGTCCACGAAAGATCCAACGGCTGTCCGAGCTCCGAGACGAAGATGGCTGAACGGCGGTGGCCTTTCACCGGGGTGGAGGAAGACGACCACCCAAACGGCGAACGGAACGACTCCGTCGAGGAAGAAGTAGCGGCTCCGACGCAGATCGACGCGACGAGTCTGAATCTGGAACCGGTGCGGCGAACGGCGGCTTGACGATGGCGGAAAAGGCGAGCAAGCTAGCGGCGGTGCTTGCGCAACTACGGCGAGCTCCCGAGCAACGACGACGACGAAACAAGCGAAGATGCTAAGCAGGACGGTGCGCACTGAGGTGACGATTATCGGGGTGCGAGCGGCGGCTTTTATAGCCTCGGCATGCGCGTAGGGAAGGAAACCCTAAGCAATCCGCGGCGGAGACGGCACGCGGCGGTGAAACAAAAACCGGATCGGAGACGACGACTGACGACCGTTCGATCCAAGATGAACGGCCACGATTAATTCCAGGGCGATACGATCCGATCCGCTCTTTCCAAATCCAACGGGCGAGATCTAAACTTACCAAAACAACGCGAAGCGATCTCGACCGCTTGATCTCGATTCAACGGCTCACGCGCTAGGGTTTCGCCGAGGAAAGAGGACCGCACGATCCGATCCAACGGTCCACACGCGCGGCGACGGCGAAGCGGGCTGGCGGGCCGAGCGCATAACATTGGAGCCACAAGACACAAGATCTTGGGCTTCGACCCCGATCTTGTTCACCGATTTTCAAAAGCTTTTTGATTTAAAATAATTCCCGAAATTAGATTAATTCATTTAAGACAATTAAATATCAGGAAAAATCCAAAAAAATTCTCATAAATACTTTGGGACATTTTGAGTTCAAATAAAATATTTTTGGCAAAACTTTATTTTGACTATGCAGATATTTAATTGGTTTTCTCAAAGTGGCTAATTACTTAATTCTCAAAATAAATTCCAATAAATCCAGAAAAATCCCAATAAATCTCAAATTGCATAAATGACAATAAAATAACACTTAAAGCAAAAATTGGGGTGTTACAATTGTAGTCGGGACCACTCTAAGGACGACCTCCGTAGTGGTCACAGAGGTCACGACCATTTTCATAATAGTCACGACCACTTTCATAGTGGTCACGACCACTCTAGGGATGACCTACCTAGTGTACCACTCTAGGGAATGATCTCTCTAGTGGACGACCGTCCTAGGGAACGACAACTCTAGGAGCATCATGACTACTTAGTGGTGAAGCCACGACCACTCATGATAAGGTCATACCACTCTGGACAAATTCATGACCACTCTGAACAAGTCCAAGACCTCTCAAACCAAATTGCCCATGACAAAGCAAGCTCATATAAAACTCAAACCCGAGCATATAAGCTCAAACACAATCAATTACTAATCACAAACATAGATAGACCATCACATGGTCTCTTAGAAAAAGAAGACATGTTCTTGTTGGAATTATTTGGGCTAGGCCCACTAAATTCACAAATAATTCCTGAAAAATCCCAAAGGCCCATTAGGTGGAAGAGAGGTGAAAATACAATAATCCCATATTGCTAGTGGAGGTGGATGAAGACCACCTTATAAGGGAAGGTTCCTCCACCATGTTGAGAAGAAGAAGAAGAGAACACACACGTGCGCTCGCTTGCCTCGCCACGCCAGGCGGCACGTGTGTGCGACATGCGCGTGAATGGTGCAGTGAAATCGGGTCTGATGGCTTGCGCAGGCGCAGTTCTTTTTTGCAGTTTTTGCAGCATGTGACTAAGTAGTCAACACAGTTATGTTAACGTGGTTTTAACTAGGCGAACTAATCTGTAACTAACTCGAATTGTGGAGGAAATTTTATGCGGTATCTGTCACCAACTCGTATCGTGCTCCACGATTCTCTCTCTATTATATACGTAGAACACTTACTTTGGTGTGCCACAGAGAGATCATAATAAAACTGTTACAATACTTAGATCTAACTTTGCACCAGCTCGAGTGATGACAAACCCATACTATGGCGGCAAAAAATATTTATACAATCATTGTACGACAAATGGTTATAAACCCTATTGTCCCACTTCTCCTCATAGTATGGTGTACACCGTTGTATCGATAGGTGTTATTCCCAACACCTCGGTGAGGGCACCCCTTCGAGCAATCCATCCTAGAAAACCCGTACTACTCCAGCCTTCTAATGTGCAAAGTTAAAGCTATGTAACTTAATAGGTTAAGGACATCCCATACCAACACTTGTGGTGTACGGGTATCTCTTGGATCATATAATACTACGTTCGGTCCTTAATCTGACACAGGCGATAATCTCCCCCTATACTACATGCAAGTCCCATGTATATCCAGCTATTGCCAATAATCAACCGCATTAAATCATAGTTTTATTTTGAGTTTTTATACCAAAATACAAGTAACCAACATCATGTCTCAATATTTCAAAGTTTTATCTAAACAGTATGTCAAACTTGTTCATCCAAATGTAAAGTATGGTTAAGCATGATTATTAATTATCGCATATATCCAAATTGACATTATATATTGTCTAACCTTAATTCTAGAGTTATCAAGGTTCACAAGTCAATGTTTATTAAGGAAGTTCCATAAGATAGAGTTATAACTACCAGTACCACAATATAGCAAGTTTGCTGAAAATACGTGCATGCATAAATAGTTTTGACAAAACAATAAAATTAAAATACTGGGATCAATATGATCAAAGGGAGTGCTTGCCTTGCTTGTTGATTTCAATCTTGAAGTCAGAGTCGACAGTCGCGGACTCTGGAACGTCGCAGTCTACACGTGGTTCGTCGCAAGGCAAATAAACATAAGAAGTCAAATAGTATTAAATTTGAAGTGCAATTACAGAAATAGGTTGCTCTGGATTTTATAAAGATTTAGGATTTAGTTTTGCTATTTTTGGAGGTTATGTACTATAGTTATGGTGAGAGAAATCCCACATTTTAGCTAGGTGTGGTGAATATTGTTTTGTCCTAGCGTTTTATGTGCAATTTTAGTTGTTTAATGCTGGAATTGTAAATTTGAACATGTATTTTAATATTTAAGGTTTGAATTAATTTAGATAAAAAACAAGAGAAAAATAAAATCTAGATTTGTTTCCTACTGCTCTCGGCTCATTCTCATTTCTTTTTGTTTGTGGTCTAGGCTTTCTTCTTTTCCCCGGCCCAAGCTAGCCTACTCGGTCCGACCGGCTAGCTAGCAGGCCAGGCCCAGTCGCCTCCTCCTTAACATAACCCTAAACCTAGCCCCAACCCTCATTCTCTCCTCCCTCATCTTTCCAGCCACCGCACCTCCTAGTCCGTCCACTACTACAGAATGGTACAACACTATCGCTTCATTTGTGTCGTTTTCTAACTTTTGAGGAAAAAAACCGATTGTGATATGTGTATGAAATTTGTAATTTTTGGAAACAGGGTCATCACAATCGGTTTTGAGTTAGAACTGATTGTGATGTGGGGTATCATCACAATCGGTTCTATCTAAGAACCGACACAGATGAGGTGCACATCATCACAATCGATTCTTAGCTAGAACCGATTGTGATGACACACCCTCATATGTGTCGGTTTTTTCTCAGAACCGACACAGATGAGGGCGACCCTCATCACAATCGGTTCTTAGCTAAGAAACGATTGTAATGAGGGGCACCCTCATCTGTGTCGGTTCTGAGTAAGAACCGATTGTGATGAGGGGATGTTATCACAATCGATTCTAGCTATGAATCGATTGTGATGATGGGTTCCCTCATCTGTGTCGATTCTGAGTAAGAACCGATTGTGATAATACCACCTCATCACAATCAGTTCTATATCAAAACCGATTGTGATGACACCGTATTATCACAATCGGTTTTGAGCAAGAACCGATTGTGATGAGACTCGCTAGGTTATATTGTGTACTGTGAATGTGGTATGCTTTTGTTGTGAATGTACATATATTTGGTAATGTTATGTGATGTTGTGTTAGATATTGCTAATGTGGACTATCTGTGCTTAAAGAATCGACTGTTGATATCGTGTAATATATGTGCTGAAAAGAACAGATTGTGACCATTGATATTATGTAATATCTATTTTATATATATTTTTTCAGAATCAAACTCTCACAAATGAGCATACTCTAAAATATAGACTGGAAATAACGATTACAGAAGCTAAAATGAAAACAAATTCAAACTAGCAACGAACAATCGATGAAAATGGGTATCGAAACTTCAGAGGCTGTTTTGAGGCCTTAAACGTCATTTTTTGGGGTTGACACTTTTTCCAAAGCCTCGCGAAGAATTCGCAACTTAGACTTGGACTTGTCTATGCTGTTGCCCGTCATGTCCATCACCAGTGCATCATGCTCAGGTTCCTTGTCTTCCCGGTTCGCAACCTCTTCCTACCCTTAGTCATCTTCCGGCATCCCTTGACCGTTCTATACCTCAGCTCTCCTAGCCTAGTCTCGGTCTCGCCTTTGTTTCACCATAACATAGCCTTAGAGTCCACCAACCAACACAGACAAGCAAACCATCACATAGCACTGTTCACAATAATATGCAATTAGCCAATGCATAATCAAAACAACACATCCAATTTGCTGGAAAGTCGGCACTACCGCCCCTAGGGCCGGTAGTACCGCACCCCCAGAACTACCGCTCTTGGTTGGCCGGTAGTGCCGCTTGCACTAATCAACCCCGAGAGAACCCTCTATAGAAAATAACTGCTGCCATTGGAGGCTGGTAGTACCGCACCCCCGGTACTACCGCTCCTAGATGGCCGGTAGTGCCGCCTCTGTCTAACCCTAGAAAAAAACACTTCTCTGTAAAAAGACTACCGCTCCCAAGGCCAATAGCTCCACAGGGCTGGCACTAACGCCAACCCAGGACGGTAGTACCACTTGGTCGGCACTACCGCTCCTACATGGCTGATAGTGCCGTCCTTGACCTGAGAACATCTCAAATTGCTTCAAATTCAAAATAGAATTCAAAACAAATTATAACTTGAGCACCACATGCTCAAACACCGTCAATAACTCATCACAAACCTGGATAGACCTCCACATGGTCTTTCATATCTTCTACAAGGAAATTATTATTATTGCAGCTTGGGGAATCTGGAAACAAAGAAATGATGGGATTTTTAAGAGTATTGCTCTGAGTATACCAAATTTGAAAATGTATTTTTAAGAATGAGCTCTCTTTACATGTGCATCATAGTAAAAGAGCAACATAAACAAAGCTTATTTGATTAGTTAGACTCTTTATCTTGATCTCTTTCCCCAGCTTGGGCTGTGTTCGTTTTTCAATCTAAACTTTGTACATAACCCTTTTACATAATATGTTCTTTTATATATATACATATATATATATATATGTATAGGTATGTATGTATATATGTATATGTGTGTGTATATATGGTTGGAAAATGTATTTTTAAGAATGAGTTCTCTTTACATCTGCATCATAGTAAAAGAGCAACATAAACAAAGCTTATTTGATTAGTTAGACTCTTTATCTTGATCTCTTTCCCCAGCTTGGGCTGTGTTCATTTTTCAATCTAAACTTTGTACATAACCCTTTTACATAATATGTTCTTTTATATATATTCATACATACATACATACATACATACATACATACATACATACATACATACATACATACATACATACATACATACATACATACATACATACATACATACATACATACATACATACATACATACATACATACATACATACATACATACATACATACATACATACATACATACATATATATGTATAGGTATGTATATATGTATATGTGTGTGTATATATGGTTCATCTCGGTCATGAATATTTAATCAGATAATTAATACAAAAAACAGAAACCATATATGTCGCACATATCAGGATCAATCAACCATACTACATGTCCAAAATGCCACTACATTAGTATATTAACAAGTAGATTTAACTACATCACTTGATGACAAGGACTAATTAAGCAAGCATATGACAATGGAAGGCTCTTGGGGCCAAAGTCCTGGAGTCTGAAGGGAGGTATCGGCGACGGCAAGGGAGGTCGATGAGAGGGCCTTGATGCGATGGCGAGGGAGGCGAGCGGTGGCCATTGTGCAGCGATGGCCGCGAAAGGTCAGCGGCGCTGGAGCCTGAGGGAGAGGGAGGTTTGGCGGCGGTGGCACAGTGAGTTGAGTTTGGAATTTGGGATTAGGGTTAGGTGGTGGTTGGACCAGAGGAGTAGAAGATGGGTTATGTAATGGGAGTAGTCTGACTTTGGCGGCACGAGAAACCGGTAGCCGGTAAAGTGAATTTCTATTAACTGTTGTTAATGGATAGTTACGATATAGCTCCAATTACTTTTCCAAGTAGCTCTGAATTCGACCGCTATCTTCATCCCGAATTCGTTTCCGTATTCAGCAAAAACTATCCGATTCTGACTCTGAAATCCGAGAAAAATCCCAGATATCTGGTTTCATGCTCCGAATAAGATCCAAAGTTATTCGGACGGAAGGAGATTTTTTTTTAAATAATACCTTTTTTATTCAAATTGCAATAATGTACCTCGAATTCGAAAATTTGCAAAAATGTACCTCTGTCGCCCGTTGGTTGGGCAACAGAAAAATGTCGCCCTATGGTTGGGCGACAAAGACAAGTGTTGCCCACTAGTTGGGCGATTTACGCCACCTCACCTTCTGTCGCCAACGGTCACCTGCTGTCGCCCAACGGTTCTCTCTGTCACCCAACCAATGGGCGATAGCAAATAAATCGATCTCTGGTTGGGCGACAGAAGGGTACGCGGTTCACTGTCACCCAACCAAAGGGCGACTGAAGGCCACTTTAAAGCCACGCGACGAATCCTGTAGCAGCGCCCGATTGCATTTCTTCAGTTGAGAGAAGAGAAGAGGGAGGGAGAAGAGAAGAGAAGAGAAGAGAAGAGAAGAGGGAGGAAGAAGAGAGAAAAAGGAAGGGAGGAAGAGAAGGAGAAAGAGAGAGAGAGAGACATTTGCGGCTGTGCAGGTAAATTTTTGTGCCGTTTATTTTGTTTATTGTTTAGCAACAAATCATGGTAGGATAAATTTTGGATCTAGTTAATTTTAGAGGTTACAGATAGACCTAGTTAAATGTAGTTATATTTTTAGTAATGTAATTAGTTCGTAGAAATTTTAGATCTAGTTAAACTTAGAGGTGACGGTTAGATGTAGTTAAATCTAGTTATATTTTTAGTAATTTAGTAGGTTCGTAGAAATGCATGTACATAGTTGTGTTTAGGAATAATAATATGTTGTTATGTTTTTTATAGATAGATGTAGATAGATATGTCTTTTACATATAGAAGTATACACATATATTTTTAGGGCTGTAGATGTTTTTTAGAAATAGAAGTAGAGAGATGAATATTTTTAGGAATGTAGATATTTTTCGCATAGTTTTCAGAATCTTGTTATGTTCCATGACAATATACATGCTAATTGAACAACATGGAAATTTAAGGGCGTAATAGTTTTTTGCACCAGTAATAGGCACACTTGGTTCCCAAGTACTGATATTTGTAGGAATGTAGATGTTTTTTAGAAATAGAATTAGAGAGATGTATATTTTTAGGAATGTAATTAGATATATATTTCTCGAAGTGTAGATATAGATACGTATAGTTCTTTTGTGAGCAAATAGATATAGTATTTTTTACGAAGAGTAATTAATTCATGTGTTAATGAATCGATTCGTAGATATGTCAGAACGAGTTCCATTTAGAATCTTTTATGGAGAATGGGTTTCATGTATGGTTTAGACGGTGAGGATCTGAGTAACTTTCAGTATGTGGACAAAAGTTTAAGTAGGGTCGAAGAGCGTACATTTGCTTCTGTGTTGAATTGGTTGTATTATACATTTCAAATAGAACCAGAGAAGTGCGAGCTGAAGTTATTTTGCCTTTGCACTATGTGAAATAATCCTGTTTATTGGGAGTTAGTTGAGGTGAAGGGAACTGCAGGATGGAGGTCATATGTGAGGGGGGGCAGAGCAACGTGGATGGTATCGGGTGCTTTTAGTGCAAGCACATGAAAGGGTTATTGCCCCGCAGCAGCAGTTCGATGCGGGTGAGTGCAGCGAGCCTCAAAATGAGTTCAGTTATGGTAACACAGAAATTGGTGGTTCTAGCCGTGAGCAGCATGTTCATGAAGGCAATGAGGACATCATTTACTAGAGCGGTGAAGAAGTAGAGGTTGGGGAGGATGATGGAAACATTGGGCATGGAGCGCGGGGGCAAGTAGACGAAGGTGAGAAAATTGAGGAAGTAATAGCACAGATGGAAGAGGAAGACCGTGAATATACGAGAACAGAAGAGGAAGACGACGATGACTTAGATGAGGAAGATGGAGGTACGGAGCCACTTGTGCCAGAAGATTGGAGCACACATCAGTTTAATAAGCTGATTGTAAATGAAAGCTATGATACACCTTGGCAGTATAGTGACAACGAGGTTAGGCCAAACAGTATGTACCAAACAAAGAGGCAGTGCAGGAAGCTGTGAAAGATTGGGCCTTATCAGTAAGAAGAATTTTCAGGGTTAAGAAGTCCACCCCAACCTGCTATGACGTGGTGTGCAAGATGCAAGGGTGCCCCTGGAGAGTGCACGCGTACAGGCCCAAATGGGGCACCCACTAGCTATGTTCGAAAGTTGAACATCATAGTTGTATGACTGAGGAAACCCTGATGGCTCACAGGAACCTGTCATCCATGTATATCGCGGATATCATGTACCCGGAGATAGTTGAGAACCTTAATTTTGAGTCCTATGCTATTATCCGAGCAATCGAGAACAGATATAGTACACAATTAGCTACGAGAAGGCATGGAGGGCGAAGCAGAAGGCCTTGAAAATGAGATTTGGGAAATTTGAAGACTCCTACCATAATCTGCCCGCACTGCTCAGTTGCATTTAGGGAAGAAATCCAGGTACTTATTATGATTACCAGTACTGTCCATGCAGCAAGTGGCCGAACAAGAGGCATCTAAAGAGAGTTTTCTTCGCATTTGGAGCTTGCATTAAGGTGTTCTATCACTGCCATCTATTGTTGTGCATGGATAGCACATTCTTGACTGGGAAATATAGAGGGCAAATAATGACAGCTGTGGGCGTTGATGCAAACAATTAGATTCTGCCTGTTGCTTTTGCATTTGTAGAAAGCGAGAACTATGAGAGTTGGCTATGGTTCCTACGAAACCTGAAGATCGGGGTGGTGAAAACTCGTTAAGATGTGTGCATCTTGCATGTGAGGCATCTTTGATGCCTTAGTGCTATCAAGAAGTTGCAAACAAGGGAAGAGGAGCCATTTCCATGGCCTGACCTGCAAAGCTGATGGTGCATGAGGCATTTGGGTGCGAACTTCTACAAGCAATTCAAGAACAAGCAACTGATGAACATGTTCAAGAGACTATGTAAGAAGAACCAAGAGAGTAAGTTCCGTATTCTTTGGAAGAATCTCGATGAGTTGACAAAGAAACACAAAGAGGAGCAGATGAACAAGGCCAATGCAGTGATACACAGGAGTAGGTGGAGCCTCTATTCCCTCTACCAACGGAAGATGAGGTGACGAATCGGTGTCGAAGGCAAAGACCGATCAAATGTTTCTCAGACTGGATAAAAGACGAGCCTAAAGAGAAGTGGTCATTGTTGCATGACACACATGGTGCTAGATAAGGTGTCATGACGACCAACTTGGCAGAGGTGTACAACTGGGTAATGAGAGGAACGAGGAGTCTCCCTTTGGTAGGAATTGTTGAGAGAGTGCTGCGAGGCACAACCAAATACTTTGTGGACAGGCACCAACCTGCTGAAATATTGATGAGAGATGAGAATATATTGTACTCAAGCATGATAACTAAATACATGGATGAGATGAGTAAGAAGGCAGCCAAGCATAGAGCTATCAAAGTAGGTGCACGAACACTACACTTCGAGGTGATATGCAAGGATAAAGGACGGCGTGGAACAAACCAGAAGTGCATCTTGCAGGCTGACTGCAAATGCTCGTGTAACAAACCCCACCTTTTGCATAGGCCATGTTCCCATGTGATAGTCGCATGTGCACTATTTGGAATGCGGCCCGGTACATACCTGTCTAAATATTTAACAAAGGAAAAGGTCATGGCAACTTGGAGCGAGAAGCTTTATGGTTATGGTGTTGTCGGTTCTTTCACCATAACTCTTAGTGTCAACGAAAGGCTCTGGGTCCCTGATTTTGATGCAAGATCATGCAAAGGAGGGCGTTGCAAGACAAGGCGTATCAGAAATGATATGGATGAGTCCGAAGCTGGTAAGCGCGTGAAGAAATGTTCTTTATGCAAGCAAACTGGACATACATTCCAGAACTGCCAGCCACAAAATGATGAGGATGAAGGAGGACATGGCAACCCGATGGCGGGGGAGGGATCGTAAATGCGCAGGCGTGGTGGGCGGCGTCATCATTACTACGGATAAGCAATTTGAACTATTACATGCTATATGTCAAATTCATATTTTGTTGATGTAATGTGTGTTGTATGAACTCTGGTTTTTACCTAGTTGTATGTCGTTGTGAGTGTTGTTTCTTCATAAGTTATTGTTATTTGATTGAAATATATTGTCATGAAGCTTGTATATTTTGGTGATGTAATGCGTGTTGTATAAACTTTGGGTTTTACGTAGTTGTAAGCAAGTTGTATGTCGTTGTGAGTGTTGTTACTTCATAAATTATTTTAATTTTTTGAATATATTGTTATGATGCTAGTGTATTTATTTGTACGCATTGTTTCTATCTATATATTGTTATGATGCTTGTATAGTTCTATGTATGCATTTGTTTCCACTTTACCATGTGATATATAACTTTCATTTTTGTAATTTTCAGGTATGGCTCACCAGGATGGAGATGACGATTGGCCATTTGAGTTGCTAGATCCGGTCATTGATCGTCGTCACCATTCCCACTTCGGCACCGCATTTCCAGAGGACAGACAGGATCCTATGGAGCTCTGCGTACTACAGCCGAGGCCACCGCGGGAGCTCTGGACGCTCGATGCTCGTTGGATCCCCAGGTAACGTACTATCCTTTAAATTTCTATATATACCTAATACAATATCATAATTGTATCAACTAACTAGTGTGGTGGTCATATTAATTTTATATTTTTGTTTCATAGGCTTTGAGCATCAGGATTGCTGCCGCTGGCCCGGATGGTGGAGGCGCACAGATTTGCGCAGGGATGGGACACGATTCACCGGTTCCCGTTCGATAGGTCCCTTCTCACCGCTCTGGTGGATCGGTGGAGACCAGAGACACACACTGTAGGATCAAGGATAATCGACTAGAGGGGGGTGAATAGGAGGTTTCTAAATTTTTCAAATCTATTTTGCAATTAAGAATGACACTAAGATATAAAAGCAAAAATCACAAATTCACACCTATAATCTCTAGCAATCACTTAAGATACTTCGTCAATTCAAGTAGCAAAAACACTTCTAAGCACAAAGACTACTCAATTTTTGCTATCAATGAAATATATCACAAGAATGAAAAATACAAATCACAAGAAAATAGGAGACAAGAATTTTAACCCGTGGTCTCGGAGAATTGCCGGTCTCCCCTACTCCACGTTGAGGTGACTTGAACCATGTCAAGCCAGCTCCACTCACTTGAGCCTTCCTCGATCACTAAGTTAGTTCTTCCCCGCTCCGGGTAGGCGAACTCTGGCCTTCACAACTTGCTAGGGCTTCTCACAATCTTCGTTGAGAAGCTCACCGTGCACGATCGCCTCCAAGCCGTCTAGGAGACGGCAACCTCCAGAGTAATAAACCTTAACGCTTGCTTGAGGTCAAATATTAGTGTCTAAAAGCTCAAACGCTAAATGCAATACTCAACCTTGCTCCTCACACTCACAAAAGGAAATTGAATGCACAAAAGAGTGGAGAGCACTTGCTAGAGCTCAAATATCATCAATGAGGACAAAGAGAGGCTCTAGAATGCAGGTGGGGATGTATTTATAGCCCCCACCAAAATTTCTAGCCGTTGGAGCTCGAAATGTGCAGAAATCAGTTTTTCCGGTGCTACCGCCCATGTAGGACCGGTAGCACTGGGCTCCATTTCAACGATTAGAAAAGTGCATTAAATGCACTTGCCAGAGACTGTTACATAGGATCCAGTGCTATCGCCCAACTAGGGCCAGTAGCACCGGGCCCTTTTTATTTTTGCTTCGTCATATTTTGACTTCTCTGGAAATTAAGCACCGGGCTGAGGACCGGTGCTACCGCTCGCCCGGTAGCACCGCGCTACCATGGGCGGTAGCACCGGTCTGTCAAAATGCCCAAAAACATACCCCTCTGTGATTTTCACACCGGATTATATGACCGGTGCTACCGCAGGTCCGGTAGCACCGGGCTAACATGAGCGGTAGTAGTGGGCTACCAGATAGCTCAAAAAGAGCTTCTTTGAAATTTTCACACCGCCCTACTGGGCCGGTGCTACCACGCACCCGGTAGCATCGTGCTACCATGGGCAGTAGCACCGGGCTACCAGATAGCTCAAAAAGAGCTTCTTTGGAATTTTCACACCGCCCTATTGGGCTGGTGCTATCGCGCACCCAGTAGCACCGTGCTGCCATGGGCGGTAGCACCGGGTTTCTAGAGACTTTGATATATTTTAAAATGGTTTTCAATTTTGGAACATGTATATCATAATGCATGTGCTTGAATGTATAATTTGAGCCTTTAAACCCTAAATGACATCAAGACAAATGTCAAGATCCCTCTTTATAGTACGGCCCTAATTCTAGCAACCCGATCTTTTCTCCAGACTCCAAGATCGACAAAAAGCTAGAAAAAAGGTCCTTATATTTATACCTTTTCACGTTCTTGACGTGTTGATCGTCCCTTTGCACCTTTCTTGGTATTTCCATGGTCACCAAGCCTGAGATTAACCTACTTTCAATGTTCTCAAGGAAAGTATTAGTCCTTTGACCAAAGTTTTCATTAAGTATCAAAACCAAAATAACATGGGTGCCTAGATGCTTTCACACACCTTCCATCTACCTGTCGGGGAGATGGAGATCACTTTGGAGGACGTCTCGTACCTCCTCGGACTCCAGATCGCCGGTGACCCTGTGGTGCCCCAGGACGTCGACGCGACGTGGCGCGACGAGCTACTTGCCCAGTTCCATGATGCGCTACTACCTGCTGCGTACCGACCCTTCAGTAGCACACATGGTCCGACACAGGTGGCTTCGACAGTTCGTGGTATGCAACTATCCTTCAAAACTTAACTTTGCATATATATTGGCTCAATTAACTAGAAAGCTTAAATTTACAGGCGGAACACATCGTCGAGCCTGCGGACGTGCATAGGGTGAGCCGCCACCTGGAGGCGTACCTGTTGTGGCTGTTTGGCTGGTGCATGTTCACGAGCTCCCACGGGGATAGCGTGGATAGGCACCTCATCCAATTCGCGAGGGCGATTGCGAATGCACCCCTTGACGCCATGCCACAGTACTCCTGGGGACGGCTGTTCTGTGCGCGACGTACCGTGTGCTCTGCGACAGCTGTGGCAGGATTGCTGATGGGTCGATCCTCACCGGATGTCCACTGCTTGTACAGCTTTGAGCATACGAAAGGTTCCAGATCGGGCGGCCCGACATCGACACGCGGCCTCTTATACATGCTGGCGATGACGACGTTGATGTGCCGACTATGGGCACCATCTGGTGTCACCGACGGGTAAGATATTGCAATCACCATTGTCGAACTTTCGCTTTAACATTTGTCAGTACTAATGGTATTGTTCTGCGTTGGTTTTTCTATCATCACTGCAGCCATACATGGAGGCAGAGGTGCACCTATGTGTGACAGGTGGGTTGTCCACCCTATGCACACGCGACGCGGCGTACTAGCGTACAGCTGGTTCATCCTGTTTAACGTCCAGGTCAAGGGCTATGCTGTCCATCGAGTGATGAGGCAGTTTGGTCTACGACAGGAGTTCCCAGTCCAGGCCGGCCGTCAGGTCCCAAACAGCGCCCACTCGTAAGTTCCCCGCATCGATGTTCTCTAATCATTATCGTGTAATGCTTTCTAATAATGTTACATTTACTACTTATCCGCAAGCAGAGTACGAAGGGTGTGCATGGGGCCACCCCATGGCACATACGTATGGCGCCATGGGTCGAGGAGTGGGGAGGAGCCCTATAGGACGTCCATGCTGAGGATCGTCGTGCGACCAGCAGGGCGTGCCGGGGTGCAAGCGATTGGTACAGGTCCGTGCCGTCTGCGTTTGGTATGTGTCGACCCCGATCCTCCTAGACACATCCCTAGGTTGAGGGACACGTATCCCTTCCATACAGATTCGGCTCTGCACAGTGTGGTACATTTTGTCCAATCTACGATATATTTTCGTTCCGTATTTTTCATACTAACATGTTTAGAAGAGAAATTATGGAGGAATAGCCCCGAAACAAGCTATGATACATGTACTACCATAATACGTAAAAGGATCCTATTTAAAACTTGCTATGCAGCTCAATCCTGCAAAAGCAAACACCCTAAACGATCACTACAGGCGCAGATTCTAAAACACAAACATTATTTGGAGATGACTGCCATGCAGTTATCTTTTCAGGGCGAATAGCCTACTCACGAGCGTGCATTCTTGTCAGGCCGATCAGACAAGTCACATGTAGCGACACTCTATCACCTTTTCAGGTTATAAGTTGTGACACTCTGCCCAATGGTTTAAACTTTTTAGGTCGATTTGACAACACTCTACCTGTAGCTTTGTCAGGCCGATTTGACCACACGCTGTCATTAATGGGTACACTCATTACACACGAACTACACACTGCACATTCCGAAGTGACCACTCACTGCCTACTTTCAACCCTTTCAATCTTACCTTACAACACTTAGTCCATACACCATGTAACATCCCAAAAATTTGTCCTAATTATGTTTTTATCGCTTAAATATGCATTTGTGATTTTCTGGAATTTATTTGGATTTTTCTGGATTTATTTGAATTAATTTTAAATTAAGAATACTAACCTTTTATTCAAATCTATTCAGATTTATGCAAAGTTAAAATAAAATTTTGCCAAGAATATTTTATTTGAAACTAGGATGTCTCAAAGTATTTTTGAGATTTTTCTGGGATTTTTCCTGATAATCTATTTGCCCAAAAGTGATTAAAGGAATTTCTGGAATTATTTTAATTAATAAAAACCAGAAATCTCTTTTGAACAGTAATGGGCCGAGCCCATGAACTGTGCGCGCGTCGGCCCATGTGTTGAGGTGCGCATCCCCAGCCTTTGATCTTGCATCGGGCGGTCAGAACTAATCGCGCGTAAAACCAAACCCTAGCTCCAGTTGACCGTGGGATGGGAATCGGATGGTTAAGATTAAGCCGTACCGATTTAGGAAAGGAAAGGTCGGGTTCGTTAGTTAGTTCGGGCGGATCTGATCCAGCCACGTCACCGCGAATCGCGGCCGTTAAATCCGTCATCGAGGGTCCAAATGCAGCCGTCTCCGTTTCGGACTCTTCCGCCGCGCCGCCGTGTTTCCGGTGGACTCGGAGTCCGTGTCCTCCGCTCGCACACCCCTCCATGCGCCTATTTAAGGAGCCGCCGGGTGCGTTGAGTTCCTCGTTCCACGCCGCACTGAACCGCAGGTTTCGTGCCGTCGAGCTTCGCCGGGCGCCTCGTGGAGTGTCGTCGTCTTCATCGCCGGTGAGATTCGTTTCGGCGACGCCATTAGCAGCGGGAGAAGCTTCGGACCATCGGATCATCGCTCGACGTCCCAGATTCAGCCGCATAGTCTCGGTGAGCAGTAAACCTCTGTTAAACGCTGTCCGTTAGATCTAAAACCCTCGCTTGAGATCTTGCCACGTGTGCTTTGGTCGGCAACCATCCGATGGGATCTGGGTGCACCAGATTGCGCCGTCGCCGCAACCAATCGGGAGCCGACGTGTGTCAGGCGCAGAGGCCGAGGCGCCATGGACCGCGTATGCGGTGAACCGACCTGACGCCGTGGACCGGGTCCATACGCCGAGACACGTGGCGAGTCCGATTGGTTGGTCGGCTGACATCGACATGGCGTCACGCTTGCGTAATAAATCTATTAATTCGATTTTACGATTTTGCAATTTCGAGATTTATTTCAAACTTCAAAAGGCTATATCTTTTGCATCGTAACTCGGATTTGAGTGATTTAAATTTCTAAAAATTTGTAAAATTGAGATCTATTTAATGGTCAATTTTATTTGATTTTTGGAGTTCATTTTCTCCCTGTTTTGGTATTTATTTGCTTTTATTCTTCGGTACGCGTAGACGTTGAATTGTGCGACGCTTCGGAGGAAGATCCAGCAACTCAAGAGCAAGTTCCAGAACCATATCAGGACCTATTCCGAGGCAAGTTGTGCTTTGATCATGTTGAACCCATGTTTAAAAAATTGCTATATTTGTTTTACCCTATTGCATATATTTCAAGTATACAATTGTTTCAAATTAGATTGGGCTTAGCTAATATACCGGATTGATTTATATCCTACCTTGTCATTGTATGCCATGATCCATTGTCACCCTAGATTGGTTCAATATAGTTGGTTAGTAATTATAATCAACATGGGAGGGTTAGTTCGTATTAGTTGCTTAGCCATGCCACGTCATCACATGTGTCAGAATCATTGATAATTAATCTTGATTAATGGAATATGGAACAATGTTATGAACTTGTGTGTCATGTGGATCACACGATGAGATTGAGTTGTTGTGGCGAGTCATGTCACGCAACGATGTTGAATTGTTGATAGCACGTGGTGCTTGGTAATCAACTAGGTGATAATCATTTAGATTGGGGCAAGTGACAAGGGGCGAGGAGGCCAAGGTGGGCCCGATGGGCAGAGGGTATGTGAATGTCTTGCCTTGATCACTCTAAGGACTTAACCTTGCAAGCCTTTGACCTGAGTTAATCATGCAACCACATGTCTGGTATGGGCCAGCCTAGCTGATTAATTTGCAATGTCTTAACTTTGGTACTATCGTGGTCGGTGTGAGTTCGAGTTATGGAGTAATTCACATGGCGCAAGAGGGGGCCACGGATGTGGTAACCAGTCCCACGGTGTTGAAACCTTAGCGGGTAGTATCGGGTTAAGCCAGCGCATTGTAAAGGCTTTGTTATAATCACTCTCCTTGGTGGTGTTTGGTTGTATCACGTGGGTAAAGTGCATAACCTCTGCAGAGTGTGAAACTATTCGGATAGCCATGCTCGCGGTATTGAGCAATGCTCGGGAATTACAGTTAAGGGTTAGCTTAATTAAATGGACAACTTGGTTGGGATGGCGGAGTGCCATGTGGAAGATGGAATTTGACTTAGGATTGGAAACGTGGTTTACTTGAGAAATACTGAATTTATTTATTATTGCTATTTGTTTCTGATCTTTACAATCTATTTATTATACTTGTTCATAAATGCTTGCTTATTGCAAAATAGCCATGATAGCCTATCCATTGGAATAAGTCTTACATCTGAGATACATAGAATTGCATTATGTGCACAACTTGTTGAGTGCTTTAAGTACTCACCCTTGCCAAACAACAATAATCAGCAGTTGAAGAATCTACACTGTGTTGGAAGAAGTCGAGGAAGACACGAGTCATTAGGGTCCGAGCCTTGTCGGTTGCTGTGGTGAGCGATGAGCTATCTCGTTTTCTCTTGTCCATTGCTTAATTATTAGCTTATATTGCCAGTCTTGCCCTGCGTGGCTTAATAATGTAAGTCGGTCATAAGATCATACACTTAGCTATATCAATAAATGAGCTACTATTTCTATTATCGTTGAGTATGATGTGATATGTACCGATGTTGAGCTGTGTGCACTAGCGTTGATCCTGGGACTAGTGCGGTACACACAGTGGGTTCGAATCAGTGGATTCGGGTCCTTACACACCACCCTTTCGAGTCTATAAAAGGCCAAACCGCAGGCACACGTCCACAACTCCCACTCACACTTCTTCAAAATGGCTGGATCCTCTAGCAGAGCATTTTCGTGGACACCTGATATGAGCAGCGTAGGTCTTAATTACACGTTGAAGGTTACGCGTGGTGGGAAGGACGATCCATTCAAGGAGGAGAACCTAAGTAAAGTGGTTTCCAAAGTGCAAGAGTGGCGTCCGATATTACGGAGATATAACATGACAACCTCTCGCTTGAACCTTGTGACCTCCGACGACCTCAAGGCGCACTTGCAATGGTGGCATCAAAGCTATTTTAGGGTATGCGAATTAGCCAACCACCCTTCTGCTATAGGTTTCTCTAGAAGATCTTACATGGTACTAATGCTGCCTGATCGGTATGCCGAGCATATTAAGGTTAGTTATTTCATATTTGTTCACCCTACTACTCTTTTTACCATTATACATAAGTTCACTACTTCGTATGCTCGTCTTGTGTGTTAGTCATTCCCTGAGGATTAAGAATTGCTGAACAAAGATATCCTGGAATTCTTAGTGATGTATATGCTTTTTGGCAGGGGTGTGATGCCTGGTTCGTGCAGAAGACACAGAACAGGATCTAACTGGAGGGGTAGAGGTCAACACAGTACTGTTGCAGCAGCAAGTTCAAGAGGACGTTCAACCACCACCGGAGGGGGGCTTGCTCCTAACTATGCAAATGATGAAAACGATGATGATGACAATTTCATATCACCTAGACCTCGACGTTCAAGCACTACCACAGCAAGCCGTTCAAGCACTACTATAGCACGCCGTTCAACAAACAATGCAAGAGGACATTCAACCAACATTAGAGGAGGGCTAGCTCCTAACAATACAAATGACGATGACGATGACGATTTCATTCCACCTAGGCTAGGAAACTACCATTCTCAGAGGCCTCCCAATTATGACGATGATATTACATTACGCCCTATCAGCTATCCAAGCATAATACCCCGTCAGCCAGCAATATATAACTTTACTTTTTTTGACTCTGCCCTATCCCGACTATCCCAACAACCATGACGATAGAATGTATGGTTTTATGACTTATGTTGTACCCCAGTTTTACGAATTCGCTAAGGCACGTATATACCTATGTTGTATCCCAGTTTTATGAATTCCTTAAGGTATATACCTATATTGTATCCCAGTTTGTGACTTACCTCTGCACTTTGAAATATCAATGTCAGGTTTTATTCAATAGTTTACTATGATTTGTTGTCAAATTTGTTGCACACCAAAAGAGAATGACGAACAACGAAATTTGATTTTTTTCCCCCTGAAAATAGTTAACTGACAAATAATTTTTCAAAACACTACATTAATTATCACCGATAAATATTAATTTTTCTGAATTTACTGACCCTACTTCGAACTATACAATTCTACCAACCGTCAAAATAACGCTGACTTTTAATAATTAATGCTCACAGCTTATAGTGACTTTTCCAATAAAATTACTGCCAAATACTTCCTCATAAATTAAAATTCGTCCCAAAAAATATTTCATGAAATTATAAAATTTTTGACGAGTTCTTCCTGGCGCGCACAGTTTTTGAAAAAAAATACTGACTTCAATCGCCCAACCAAAGGGCGACAGAGGCCTGAGCACCTCTGTCGCCCTACCAAAGGGCGACATATGGTATATCGCCCAACCAAAGGGCGACACATCTCTCTGTCGCGCTTTCAACAGGCGACATTTTCATTTCGCGTTTTTAAAGGACGACAGTGGTACATTTTTGCAATTTTTTCAACCGAGGTACATTTTTGCAATTTGAATAAAAAATGTATTATTAAAAAAAATCATACTGCAACCTTGTCCATCTAGTCGATCTGAGCAAACATGAACCGAGCTAACTAAAAGGTACGTTTGGTCCCGCCCTGGCAAATTACATAGGCAAGTAAGCATGGCCCAAACAAATCTGGCCTGGAATGTACTATGCTTTACACTCGTTTATGGAATTTTTTTCTTTAATATTTCTTTTTATTCTTTTTTTTCAAAAATAGGCGGCGGGGTGAAAAAATCACGTTTTTGGGCGCCTGTCGCCCCAGCACTGGGCGACAGGCCCCGAACCCTAACGGCACCGAACGGCAGCAAACCTGTCGCCCCATACTTGGGCGACAAGACTGATTTTTTTTTGTAATTTTAATTCCTAAATTCGTTTCCAAGAATAATCAATAGGAGAAAAATAAGGGAAATGATCATAGTTGTGATATACTTTAATATTTTATATCTTTAAACAGTTAATACCTCTTAGTATTGATTAGAAATAAATTTTAACGAAAATACCGATCTTTAAGTACGTGATACCTGTTAGTATTATTTACTGTAATCTTTTGTATGTATTGGGAAAAATATACCATAAGTTGAAAGCACTAATCTTTAAATTATTGATACCTCTTAGTATCGATTTACTGACATATGTTATATTTAAGTGACTCGAAGTTGTATCTTTCGCAGGAAGTCGGAAGCGAGCCTTTATCTCGTCAGTCGTGCGCACGGTACCGCAGCGCCCGACTACATCCGACGTGCGCCGCGCAATGATCCCACGCGTATGGTATATTAAGGCTATTAAAATCTCGATAACTACCGTTAAATGTCGTCGCATTACTAGGAAGGTCCAACTAGAACAAGTTAAATTTTAAAATATTAATTAATATATAAGCATTTGCATTACGTTGTGAAAAGTACGATGTGTCGTGCAAATTTAAATTGTATAAATCAATTTTACTTAAATGCCACTTAGTGTATTGTGAACAAACTATACGAACCATGGCTCAAAAAATCCTGAAATAAATCTGTCTTGTTCGTAGGGTGTTAGGTGTCCCATTTTTGAAAAAAAAAATTAGGAATGAGCTCAGTTGAATAAACCAAATGATTGTAAGTAGCCTCACTTGCATGACACACTGAAGCCTTTCCAGCAGCCCACGAAATATCATGTTCAAATGTAATTTGTAGGGAGAACGGCCCAGATTTGCTCTTCGATATATGCAGTACCATATGGTGGGAAAATATTTTATTTACACCTTGCTTTGCATATTAATCCTGCTAGTGCAATAACCCAAAGTATTATGGTCGAGACAACAATGAAACGCTTAAGCCTTTTCGGCAGCATGCGAAATATCATAACGAAGGTCGAATTGTAGGTTACTGCGGAAAATAAGGTAGGCCACACTCTTTATTACGGCTTAAAACTGGAAGGAGTACCACGAGCAAGGAATTTGAAAGTTAAAACTAAACGTCTACTGAGTGCTTCGAGGCCACTTCCCATTCGCCCATGTCTCCGGTGGGGCATCTCTGGCACGCCGCGCCCTCTCTCGTTTCCTCTCTCTGTCGGTATTCTTCTCCTCCGCTTCCTTCCTACGTGCCTCCTCGCCTGCACCATCGCGCTGCTCTCGAAGCTGCCGCGTGAACTCCTCCTACCGGTTGGTTTGGTCAAGAAGCCGTTGGTCGTCGGGGTTGATCTCCGTATCAAACCACTGCTCAAATTGACACAGTGGCTGAGGTGACTGCATGAAACGTAAATTAGCAAAGTTTCATTCACAAATATTACGTAACCCGTACGATTGTTACCATGCGGCGATCCTTCAAGCTCTTCTCCGGCGGATCGAAGGCGTAGTTGCGGCACTTTCAATACCTCCTCTTCCAAGTTGGAATTTCCCAAGAGCGGACAAGCCTGCAAGGATCTCCGCACATACACATGGGTGCTACAGCTCCACGAGGTAAGAAGAGATCTTGGTACGCTAAATTGCGCGGGTATGCACTTGCTTCTTCCTTTGCTTTCCCTTTTCCCTTTGCACTTGCACGCCTCGGCATTTTCGATTGATCCTGAATTTTTTTCTCCCTCCTTCCCTCCTCTCTTCTATTCTTTCTTCCTCTCATTGCAGTCTTTGCGAGACGCGAGTGAGCAGAATATTATAAATGACAGATATCACGGTATGGGCGTCGCCCCAACTAGAGGCGATAGGTGCAGGCGTTGGTGTGTTGTCATGTCGTGTGGCATAGGCAAAGCAATCTCCGCACAATTAATAAAACATACATGGATTTGCACAATTTAAAGTGATAAGGCACTCATGTTACTAACTCAGACAGTTATACAATATGCTGCTGAACGTAAAGGCATTACAAAAATACGTCTATACAACTAGTCAATCACGACCACGCTTCCTGATCTGGCCCGTGGGGTACGTCAGTGGCGACGGCGGACGGACGTCCCTCCTAGGACAGCCCTGCGGCGCAGGGGTAGAGTAGTGTGGCGGCGCTCCCGTTAGCTGAGAGGGGGCGAGGTAGTAGATCGACAGGTACTCCTCCAGGTCGAACTCAACGTCCGCAGGGTCATCGAAACCACCCAGGGGTCCTGCTGGGGCGCGAGACGACGAGGGAGCCTCCGCAGCCCATTGTCCCCACTGCTGCTGTGTGGGAGCGTAACGAGGAACCGGCGGGGTAGGGCGAGACGAGGAAGGAGCCTCCTCAGCCCACTGTCCCCACTGCAGCTGCGTGGGAACGTAGCGAGGCACCGACGGGGTAGGGCGAGGTGCTGGGCCATGGGGACGTGGTGTGCTGCGTCCGTCGACGTCTCCGCGCTCTCGGTAGGTGGCCAAGCGACCCAACCGCCTCATCCTATCGAGGACCCGATCCGAGCGCCTCGGCCTCGTGGTGGTCGATGTATGCCTTTGAAGCGCGCCAACATGGACATAGCCTAACCTCCCCGACGAGATGTGCCTGCATGTAACGTCAGATTGGTATTAAGTAATTTACATGAAAAAGACGTGCCCATGTAGCTTCGATTGCGACACATACCGCGGAGTTGTCCCTCTGGGACATCTGTGAAGGGTACATGTCCGTCACCGATGCCTGCCGTGAGACATACGGTGATGGTGTGTACCCCACTCTGAGGCGAGTGCACGGTGCGAACCACTCCATGTACTCATCATACATGTCAGGGTCGTACGGCCGGGTCTCGGTGACCCTCTCGTCAGTCTGACGCCCCTTCGCACCGCCATGGCTGCATACGGTGCGTGAACTGAGTGCCCACTGCAGCACCCATCCGGGTCATCCTGCAATGCAAAAACAGGATGTACACACCACATTCATTCTGCAGAGATGTGGAGTACTAGGATCAGGAGAAGTACCTATGAGCGCCACGTGCGACAACGTGACGAGATGGCATGGGAAAGGACTGGAACAAGCCGAAGCGCGGCAAAGACTCGGTGCGGGAGTACTCCTCGACACGCGGTCAAAGACGAACCTTACGGGTGAGCCGAAGGTCTCATCTCGTGCAAAGCACGAAGACCCGTAAGGTGCTCGGCGTGGGCGTCGTGCGCGTGTATGGCGTCCACCGCATGTCCTCGTCGTGGAAGCGTCGAACTTCGAGCGAACTCGGTAGGACCTCCTCACTGTCGGTGCGCGTCGTCGCTGCGAGGAAATAAGAAATGGCGGAGGTTATTGAAGTGCGTAAGTGGGAAAAAGATCTGGCGAGCATACACATCGTCGGACCCGTGGTGGCCCATGGTGGGCGATCCACCGAGTCGTCTCCGTAAAGGTCACGAAGTGCGGTGCGGTGTTAATAGCGAACTGCTGACGGAGAAGCGCTCCTAGGACCTGGCGAAGGAGTAGGACGCAACCCGACATCGTCGCGTCCTGGTCCGCCCGAGAGACGGCGTCGCACAAACCTCTGTACGTCGCCACAAGCACAGCTGAGGCCCACGACCACTGCATCATATGTTTACAATGGAGAAGTTAGACATGCTCCGCTGAGAGGAGAGTTGAACTGAGTGTGTTACCTCAACCACCGGGGTGTCGGTGATGTGCTGGGCGTACTCGATCAGGTGCCGGTCCACCATGTTCCCGTGGGAGGACGGGAACATCACCCAACCGAACAACAACAGGAGGTATGCCTCCAGATGGCGGGCCACGTCCTCCTCTGCGTGCGGGTGGATCAGCTCAGCCTGCAGCGTTTGGTACAAACATTATCAGCAACTTAGCACTTCTCTGTTAATTCGCAAAGAAAGAGGTACTCACCGTGAACTGAAGCAGCCACGCCTTCGTCACTCCGTGCCGCTCACCATGCCTGAGGGGCTGGTAGGGGGCTGCCCGGGGGTGGCGCTGCACCTCGGCGAACCGCGCGGGCAACTCCGCGTGCCATGTGACGGAGGCGTCGTGCGGCACAACTGCCAGACCCGCACAGGGGAGGCTTAGGAGGTAGGACACGTCCTGCAGTGTCGGAGCCATCTCTCCGCACGGAAGGTGGAGCGTGTGCGTCTCCGGTCTCCACCGGTCCATGAGTGCGGCGGCGAGGACCGGTCGTGCCGAACCGTGGGACACGCACGCCTCTAGCAGGCGATCACTTGCTCCATCCTACAGAGAGGAAGTAAGCCAGCCGCTCGCAACCTGCATGTAGTGCATTGCGTCTTTAGAATTGCATTCACAGGTAAGTATATGTACGTAAAAGAGTGGAAGCGTTGGCAGCTTACCGTGGAACCCAGCGCGGGTCAATGCGAAGCAGCTCGTTAGGCACCCGAGGCCGAAGTGTCCCTAGCTCTCGGTTCTGCTCTGCAGAGTACCTAGACCGGTGGGTCGCATCCACGTTTGCGTCGAGCAGCTCAGGGCAAGGTCGCGCCATCGTTGCCTGTTACAAAGCAAATACAACAAATTTGTCAGTAATTAAATGTGCACACAAAATGAAATGCAAAATAACGAAATGTACCATATTCAACAAACAATACAACGGAAGTCCAGAGAGCTAAAAGAATCTCATGTAACAAACGTACTAAAGATGAAGACATGTTCGATGAGGCACACAACGCCGAAAATTACATTATCCCCATAGTAATTAAGCGGTACATCAAAAATTACATGATCACGAATAACAACTTCTTGGTACATCGAAAATTACATGATTGGAACAACGGTTCAGGTACATCGTAAATTAAATGATGGGAACAACATCAAAAATTACATTATCCAGCGGTTCCGGCGCCTCGGACTCGTCTATATCGTTCTGAACGCGCCATGTCCTTCGACGCCCGACCTTCAGCCTCAACATTCGGATGTCCGGTACCCATCGATGGTCCGGAGGGGGGCTGTTGTGAACGATCCATCCACCCGGTATCCGTACACCTCGTGATGCCACATGTTGAGAACACTTTGCTTGTAGTAGTAGGGGGAGATGAACATACAACATGATTGATGCGTCTCGGCGGCTGCGGCAATGACGTGCGAGCACGGCAAGTGTAGCAGGCTTGGTTTCTAACAGGAGCACTCGCACTCAGCTGCTCGGAGTATGCACAGATGGGAAGTCCTCTCCCGGTGGGAAACCCTGCGACCTCGGTCACCGCAGTGCACGTGGTATCTCCGTTCCACGCCACTCTCCGGTGTCACCCGATGTGTCTGCGCCTTTCTTGTTTTCTTGGACATGTACGTAGATACAACCGTTGAGTACGACAGTCAATTGTCCGACATACATGCTGCGGAGCTCTTGTATCGCTCAATGAAATATCTTTGTGTCCCTAGTAAGACACCTTCAACTATACCCACCAGTGGAAGGCATCTGGTGCCTTTCATTACCTAGTTGTAAATCTCCGCTAGGTTCGTTGTCATGATTCCGTAACACGAGCCGCCCTCGTCATGCAGAAGGGACCATTTCTCCAAAGGCTCGTTCCGTATCCAGTCGGTGAAACTCTTTACGCTGGTCCCTAGCCTACGCCGAATGTTTGGGGCATCTGTCGGGAGCGCACACAAGGCTGTGGGGTCCTCCTCTTGCTCATGGTACACCATCGGGTTCCTTGATTAACTAGCAGTATCTCTTGGATTCATTGACTGCTTCTTCGT
Organism: Otatea glauca; assembly: GCA_036346275.1. Classification (NCBI taxonomy): domain Eukaryota; kingdom Viridiplantae; phylum Streptophyta; class Magnoliopsida; order Poales; family Poaceae; genus Otatea; species Otatea glauca. The sequence continues at coordinate 20,522,059 of CM070732.1, read as the reverse complement.
TAGTTCATCCAACTTCCTCCAAAGCGCGTCGAACTTCCTCCATTGGTTCTGTTTGCACAGCCACTTGAACATGTTCATAAGCTCCTTGTTCCTGAACTAACGAAAAAAATTGGCACCCATGTGCCTCATGCACCACCTGCTCTTCAGGTCCGGCCACTTTGCTGCTCCCACGACGGCGGACCCTTGTTGCATATCCACGATCGGCCTTAGCAGCCCTGCATGTCGGTCATGGATGACACAACATCAGGCCTATCCAGAACAACTGCCAGCTTCACTCTTTCAAGGAACCAGTACCAGCTCTCCGTGTTTTCCCCCTCCACGAAGGCCAATGCAACCGGTAGAACCTGGTTGTTGGCGTCCACATGATCATGATTATAATCGGCCCTTGTACTTCCCCATGAGAATGTGCCGTCCATGCAAATGGTCGGGCAGCGATCTTTTAACGCATTTATGCATGCGCCCAGGGCAAAGAATGCCTGTTGCAAGACCCACTTACCGCGACACACCACCCGCAGGAAACTCCGCAAGGTCGACGGATTTACCGGGGTTCCTACGTGCTATTGCCCTCAACAAGTGGGGAATATTCTCGTAGGAAGCCTCGTACGTCCCGAATCGTATTTCCAGAGCTGTCCTTTTCGCTCTCCATGCCTTTCCGTAGCTAATCTTGTACTGAAACCTCTCCTCCACTGCCGTGATAATAGATCGAGGCTGCAGGTGCGGATTTTCCACGATCTGACCATAAAACACATTTGCCACCCAAGTGGACGATAGATTGCGATATCCCTGCTCCGCTTCTTCCAGCTCGCAGTTATGCTCCATCACTATGGAACATTTCCAGTAGTCCTTCCACTTCCCCTTGTACGCATGTACCCGCCATGGGCGCGAATCAACTACGCACTTCACGTCGTACTCCTTCTTGCTGGACTTCACTACCCTGAGTTGTCGCCGGAGAGACATTGCCCAGTACTTCACTGCATCCATCACAGCCTCCTTGTCTTTATATATGCCTCCTTCCGTCACCTCGTTCTCATGATACTCTCATGCATCAATGTTCCATTCATTCATTGTTAGGTCTTCGAAACTGTAATTGGTCCACGCAACAGGGATAGCCACCTCAGGAGTTGTCCTCCTCGTCGGAGTGCTCACCATCAGGGACTTCCTCATCCGTACGGTCCTCCTCTTCCATCAGGTCAACTATGTCCTCCACCTCCCCCCCCTCGTCGGCCACCCCTCGCGCCTCCACCACTGTCTCCTCTGCCCCCCCCGATCCCTTCGCCACCGCCAGTCTCGTTCTCCTCGTCTCCGGGCTCCTCGCCACCTTCCTCTTCACATCATTCTACATTTGAAGTCCCCTCCCCCATAATGTCCACCCCGACATCACGAACTTGCGACACCGATGGAGCTACCGGGTAGCACTATACCAACAACATGAGCGGCCAACCCCGCTCTACGGCAAAACCAAGATAACTCCTCCATGTTGATGTCGAGTTAATAGGAATCAACTCTCCGTAAAAACAGTCTTGCACACGGCTCACTTTGCTCGACCAAGAACCAACAAATGGGCATCCAAACTGAACATCCGAGACATCCACTCCAACAAACCCCTGTATGTCCTATCGCTCGGTCTACATATGCCCGTACAACTCTTGAAAATGATGATAAATCCACCCCATCCGCCCCCTGTGCTATCTCCCCATCTCCATAAAATATTTGGAAATACAATTTCTCCGACATGCCGCAACGTCCGAGGGAAAAATATTACTCTAAAATACAATATCTGAAGCGTACATTGATCGTACTACAAAATACGACTATAAATAAGTGATTCGACTATAAATAAGTAATTCGACTTGCCTACCATATGGCCTAACATTATATTTGTGCCACATTACATTAACCCTACCAAATTAAATTTGTAAATATTGCCTACTATTTTCACTGTATTAAATTTCTATATACTGAATACTACATTAAATTTGTAGCGTACTAAATACTATACAATCCTGAAATTTCTAAAAACTAAATACTACACTAAAGTTCTAAATATGAACTGCGACATTAAATTTCTAAACAACACTATCCGAGAAATTCTAAACGCTATATAATCCTAAATTTTCTAAACAATATAATACATTTCTAATACTACATTAAATTTGTAGCGTACTAAATACTATACAATCCTGAAATTTCTAAAAACTAAATAATACACTAAAGTTCTAAATATGAACTGCGACATTAAATTTCTAAACAACACTATCCGAAAAATTCTAAACGCTACACAATCCTAAATTTTCTAAACACTACAATAAATTTCTAATACTACATTAAATTTGTAACGTACTAAATAATATACAATCCTGAAATTTCTAAAAACTAAATACTACATTAAAAAATGTAAGAATTTTCTAACGTGGTTTGTTTCATTTTTCATTCGGTTCAAAATTGCCGGTCAGCATTTTATTAGGATAATAGAAATGTTTGAATTTTTAAAAATTCCTCAGATTTTATAATCATCTGAAATATTTATGGAACATAAATGATGTGTTCGAAACCTTCATAAAAAATTTCAAATCTTTTTGCTCAGTTCAATTTTGCCGATTGCCGAGATCTCGGCAAAACCGGCCGAAATTTTGGTTTTCTCGGTAGAAAATAATCCGGATTTGAATTTTTGTTTTTGTATTTTGTCCGAAATTTCTAAATCTCGCCGAGATTTCATTCTCCAACCATGGACGAGATTTGGAGCGAAAATGAGATTTCAATCCTTGGTGGGGCTTGCCGGCCTGACAAGGTAGTAGTGTCTGTTGGAAATATGCTCAAGAGGTTAATCATGAAGATGATTATATTATATTTACACTTATGTTGTTTCTTTGATAATGTCATATTATAGATCATCAAGTATGTAACTTGATCGTGAAACTTTGTAATTTGATTATGACATTATTATAAATTGTCCCTTGTTTATTTATTGGTTGGGACACCAATAATAAAAACAAGCACATGAATTGTTTGATAATCATGTTTCACGGATTATGGGTATGTGATACAATTCAATCATGTGAATACAGGTAAGTGTACATACTATTAGACTAACTCGCTTATGAAACATCTTTTAAGGATTTGATTAGTGTCATAAGTTATTTCACACAATGATGATGATTGATCCTTAAACCTGAGATCAACATAGTTTACTACATGATGATTGTATACTTTGATGTTGTCTAATGTTGCCTGTAATTGGATAATCATAAGAAGAATACTCGGGTATGTTTTGAATCATGTAGAGGGAAGTGTATGATCAAGATAGAATTTGTCCTCCTCATACTAAGGGAAAAATATCAATCAGCCACTCGATCAAATAGACTAAAGAATGTGCATGGTCATACCCGAACGATTAAGGTGTTACTCGATCGTTCATTTTAGTCTACTTCAGAAAATGAAGAAAATTGGTTTAATGGTACAAGAATGACACACCTCAACCTTGAGTTAAACCATGATATAAAAGTGACAAAAGGATTGACATGTATTCATTGAAAGTTTATCGGATAAACGATATTCATGAAATTTGGGTAGTCGTTATGTTCTGCTAGGAGCCGCTTGCGACTTATGAATCGAAAAATAAGTTTTCGATTTATTGACAACATTGCATGAATCTAAATGGTCATACATTGTTAGCACCAAAATTTGGCAAGGCATAACCGCTTTGTCAGGTGAAGAATAAAATGGGATATTTCAGCCCGATATCGGTTCAAAAAAGAGAAAAGTTAAGTTGAAGGTGTAATTGTAATCGATATTGATTGAAATATGGAATTTTTATCTGTACAGAGGTAGATACAGATCATGGTTGGCAACGCATCGAAGATGGATACGATCGCCCTATGCACTATAAAAGGCGACCTGAGGCGAGCTTAAAATCTAACAATCAATCAAAAAACTCACATCTACTTTTTGTTTACCTTCCTGTCGACTAGGAGTAGCTCTTGTAATTTAGACATTGTAATCTATTTTTGATCAATAAAGTTATGCATCGTCAATTGTTGATCATCTTCGATTACGCCAGTTACCTAGATTTGGTTTTTTCTCCGATCTTATTGCGTATCGCCTTTTTTGGGAAAATATACCTTTATCAAATCATCTAATCAGCTGTAACGAGCTGTTTAGATTTATTGTTACTTGTAGTCTAATCAACTTTGAAAAGCTGTTTGGATTTTCTGCCGATTGCAATACCAAATCGGCTCTAAGCATTAATTCGATCTATCTTGCCGATTGTAGGATCAAATCGGCTAGCACGCCTCGAACCTCTTGAACTCGACGTTTGCATGTTTGAGCCAATCAATCCATCATCATATTTTTTAGAGCCAACATACTTTTGGCACGCCCGATGGGACATGATGTCTCCTTCAAGAAAGTCGATTCCACCATCTGATATCAACTCCGATGCAATAATCATCCCGACATTGGATAATTTGATGCCAAAGCAGCGCAAGGAGATCGAGGATCAGAAGGCCATGCTTGAGGAGATGATGTTGAGTTGCTATCAGAAAACTCGACGTGGCGATACCCAAAAGACCACATTGACATCGGTCAATCCCTTTGGCAACACTGGGACCACTGATACATCAGTAAGCCGATACATGCCTGCGCAGGCTGACTTATCTGCTATGATTAATTAATTTGTGCACGATGGTTTAATCAACCAATCGTCAGCTTTAGTAATAACTCTTAAGCCGATGATCTCCAACAGTGTTAAAACCATAGCTCAAGAGTTAGCATCGGCTAGAAGTCTCTTGGATCCAATGCAAGCAATGCCAAATTATCCAATTTACTCGATAGCGCCAAACGCGCAAAGCCCAGTCCTAGTAGCCGATCCTAAGCCATCGGCTCAAGCTCCTACCATGGTGTCAACCCAACCGACCGTAATACTGCTACGGGATCCCCGTGTAAGTGGGGTTGAGCATTAACATGCATATATCGATTCCACTAAGTTAGACTTACAAGCTAGCTTACCACTATCGGCTCAGTTTTATGCCTATCCGCAATCGGTTCCACAACCGATTGAAATCCCTGTGCGTCCACAATACTCTGAGCCAATCCCGTAAAGGAATCTTGCCCTATACAAGGTTGTAATATACTTGAAACCCTTTGTTCCAATACCAGAGCTGATTGCTAGGAAAACCAACGTAGGCTATGAACAGCCTTATCAGTTCCTGACAACCCAGGCATTCTGTCAGCTCAAGCCTACGCTTGGGGGCATAATGTCAGTTACGAATGTAATTGACAAACTTCTAACACCTTATCAGCCAATACAGTGAATTGGACTTATCAGATTGATGTGGTGCTGTGAGACCAATTCGGCATACAGCCTAAAGGGAAAGTTACTGGCTATCAGACACTGTATCCTGATTATATTGATCTAATGCCTTACCCTAATAACTTCAAAGTTCCTAATTTTGCAAAGTTCTCGGGGGATGATTCGATCACCACTTTGGAGCACATCGGACGTTTCATCGTGCAATGCAGTGAAGCTGCTCAGTCCGATGTATTAAAGATTAGATTGTTCCCGTTATCTTTGTCAAGAGCTGCCTTTACATGGTTTACACGCCTACCCCCGAATTCGGTCAATTTTTGGATCGATTTGGAAAGCTGGTTCCACGAGTACTTTTCATGGGAAGCTTGGAGCTTAGGATTTACGATTTATGTTCTGTCCAATAGAAATTTGGTGAATTGATTACAGATTATATTAATAGGTTTAGTGAAGTAAGAAATCGGTGTTTTAGCGTCACTTTGCCTGATAACTAGTTAGACGATTTAGCCTTACAAGGGTTAATTCCCCAACTGAAGGAGAAAGTCGGCGGGCAGGAGTTTACCAATTTGAGTCACCTACTGCATCGGGTATCGGCTCAATAAAGCCATTTTACCGATACTAGAGGCTTTAGGGATAAGTTTAAAAATAATAGTAATAATAAGGATAAAGATAAGCCAAAGTTAACCTTGTCCAATATGGTTCAAGTGATTCATCGGAAGACGACGTGGTTGAAATAAATATAATCGAATGGGTTAAAGGGTCTAAAAAGTCTTTAGTCTATTCGTGGCTTAAGCCGACTAAGAATAAGTCAAAAATAAAATATGCTTTTGATGTTTCTAAATGTGACCGTATTTTTGATTTGTTACTGCAAGAAAAGATAATACGGTTGCCTAAAGGACACATTATACCGTCGGCTGAAGAAATTAAAAAGCGAGGATATTGCAAATGGCATCATTCTTTTTCTCATAATACTAACGATTGTAATATTTTCTGATAGCAAATACAATCGGCTATAGAAGATGGCCGACTCAAGTTCGCAGAAGAGCTAATGATGTAGTTGGATGCTAATCCCTTCCCGATCAACATGGTCCAATGTTCTCAAAAGGGAAAAGAGCCGATACAAGATACGGAGTCAAAAGTTGCAAGTCATGTTGACGTTCAAGCAAGCTCCAGCGGTAGGAAGACCCTGAAGATCACAGTCGGCTCACTTCAAATAGAAACCGACCACGAAGGGAAGAACTCAAGGACCATCAAACCAAGGGGAGACTTGCAGATCGGCAATTGGTACAAGGCTGAGAGATTATCGTCGCCATGAAAGCCGATCCACAAGCCGAAACCAACTTTCTTCCAGCTATTGGAGAAGTACGAAAGAAGAAACAACAAGCCACATTATCCTGTGCATCGGTCAAATAATATGTATTGGCCCAATAATCGCAAGTGCCCCTTTTGGCAGTTCTGTTGGGAGAGGGGGTCAGCTTTGCCGTCATTGTATGCTTGTCTGATGGAGCATTACCCACCCCAAGGTGACTGGCACCGACGATCGGCTAAAGACAAGATATCTAAGCCAATACAGGACCGTCGTGATGAACACATCAATAGGGAATCGGTCCATGAAAGGATTTCCATGCCGATCCAGAAGCAAACGCAACCGGCTGAGGGGTCATGTTCTATGGCTAATGTTAATATGGCAGGAAAACTACGTGAGCCGATCGAACCAAAGCCTACATAGTGTCCTCCAGGTCTTAGCGATCACAACGCAGATGACTCAGAGTCTAAGAACCCAGGAGATGAGGGAAGCCGAGCAGGAAAAATAGAGGGATGAAACTTTTAGCGAGCTCCGTCCGATGAAAATCGCTAAGAAGGAGTGGAGGAAAAAAGAACCAGTTGAGGATGAATTCGACTCAGCCGACGATTTGGATTCACCTGTGATTCAAGATGACTCTCCACCTCCGATGGAAATCAACATGGTGTTCACTCTACTGGCCGATTTTAAAATAAGAACTACGTCGGCCAAAGAAACATTTACCCAGTTGTGCTTGAGGGATCAAGATACAGTTTTCGAAAAACCCCAAGATGATCATCAGCATCTGAATTCATTATATTTGAAAGGTCATATCAATGGCAAGCCGATCTCAAGAATGCTAGTCGATGGAGGTGCAACAGTCAACCTGATGCCCTACACTATGTGCAAAAGGTTGGGTAAGTCCAATAAAGATCTTATTAAAACAAACATGGTTTTAAATGACTTCACAAGTTATTCTAATGAGGCAAAAGGGGTCATGATGACAGAGCTAACAGTCGACAGCAAAATATTGCCGACCGCCTTCATTATGGTTGATGCTAAGGGGAATTATAGTGTTCTTGTAGGATGAGATTGGATTCACGCGAACTACTACACAAGGATGAGGTCGAGGTGGTTCAAGCCGATACATCGGCTCATATAGCCATGGCCAGTTCAGACGCATATTGGCAACACAATGAGGCTGAGTGCATATCGGGTAAAGTCCTGGATGATTGTGATTTTATTTGCATCGACAAAACTTGGCTTGTCGACTTTTGTAGTCGGCAATAAAATTATGGGGCAGGTGCTAGATCTCAAACTCGAAGGTCACACAAGACAAGGGATTAGACAGGTTCAGGCCCTTAGCGATGGAGGTAATACCCTAATCCTGTGTGCTGGAATTATGCGGATCTCTTGGATCTAAGGATGCTCAAAGCGCAATGTGCTCTGGGTGATATGAGGTGTGCTATGCTCTAAGGCTTGATGATTCTCTCCCTACGTTGTTGCCCGCCCTCTCCCTTATATAGCGGGAGTCGTGGCGGCTTACAAAGTCCTGATCAGTTAGGAGATTCCGATCGGTTACTAGATTCTAGTCGGTTACAGGATAGAGTTTACATCTTTATCTACCCTATTAACGACTCGGATTACAATCGTATCTTTTATATCCAAATACATATAACCATCCATAAGATGTGCCCCCTTCCGTGCGGTAGCAATGCTTGGCATAGGGGCTCATCCTTTGGGCCTTCTGCTTGGGCCCATCTCCTCCTTAGGCGATACTGGGCCGGTCCTGAAGATATCTGGTTTCATATATTCCACAGTAGCCCCCAAGTGATTCAAGATCCGATTGCGCTATTTTCGTATCTGGTCCTTGATTCTGGATCAACATTTCTGATTTCCACCGTAAATTTCCGAATAGTGTCTCCATTTGATTTGAAAGCTTCCTCTTGCAGCAAGGGGATTATGAAGGACTCGAATATAACCCTCAACTTCCTGCTCTGACCGATTATAATCTTCTATCTGACAGGGTTGTAGTGAACGACTTCGTGGACCTGTCCCATATTTCAGATGTGGATTGGATACTTCTTCCCGCTCAAAAATGAAACGTTAACATCTTTCCCTTCCGTGGATCAATACTGGACGGTCTTCAAGGCTGCTTTGGTTCTCTGAGTCAACCCAACTTCCGAAAACCCTTTGGCTTCTGAAACTTCATTAACTTCAAGTCTCTTCGGCTTATGATGCATTTACTTCACCCTCACCGTTTTGGCTATAAAGGGCGAACCATAGCTTCGAATACTTATCCTTCCTCGTTCAGTTCTCACCTTATTGCTTCAAGCTTCTTTCTTCTTCATGAGGAACTTCAAAGACGATCGAGACGACCCCGAGCTTGCCGAGCTATGGGAGGATTTCGACCGTGCCATGGCGGAGTGGGCAAAGGATAAAGCCACCGCTCTTGACCGTGTTGCCGTCGACGCCTTCCTGGAGATCTTCCCAGCCCTCTTTAGGGCCAGGGAGGCCCTCGTGGAGGCATTGGGTCACGTGCGTTGGGGTGAAGTGTAGGTCCCCTATAAATGTAATAATTTCCCAGGCACAATGCCCGGTGAGATTTTTATACATAAATAAAGATGTACCTTTTCTCAGCATTTTTCGATGATCATCGTTTTGACGTAGCTTGAACCCAGCTTGGGGCACGTCGAAGCTTGCATGGTTCCTTGGTCGAGCGGTGTTCGCACCCAACCGTCGTAGGATACTCCTTAGGTCCGACTTGGGACATGTTAGGATTTGCGCGGCTCGTGGTCGAATGATACCCATATCCGTAGGACAGCTTAGGCTCGACTTGGAGCATATCAGGACTTCTTTGGCTCATGGCCGAGTGATACTCATATCCGACTAATGTAGGATACGGCTTGGGTTCAACTTGGAGCGTACCATACATACGTGGCTCTTGGCCGAGTGATACCCGTACCCGACTGGTGTAGGATACGGCTCTGGCCCGACTTGGGACATATCATATTTACATGGCTCTTGGGCGAGTGATACCTATATCCAACTGATGTCAGATATAGCTCTGGTCCGACTTGGAACATATCAAAGTTTATCCGAACGGTATCCGTACCCGTTTATTATGATGCATAGCTTTTCGACCCTCGTGGGGCATACCATTGGATTTATGCCTTCCAGGCTCAACTTATGATATATGATCCGTCATGCGGTAACCAACAGAGACCCAGCGTGGGGCATATCACAAGAAGATATTTTTAATCCATACTAAAAGATATTCACACCCGCTTGGTGCATTGAGAGTTTAAGCATCTCATCGTGGGTTGCGACGTGTCCCGGATTCGACTTGGTCAAGCCACGGTTGCCTCCGTCTGTCTGGCCGCCGCGCCAGTGAGTCATTTCGGGACGCAGGGTAGAGACAGGTGTCTTGCAATTTTTTCCCGCCTAATCGGCGTAACCCTAACTTTTCCCGCTTTTAAAGGCCAGTCCATGCGTCGCCCGACGGTTCACTCTTTCTTGCGCCTCTTGCCCTTACCTTCCTTGCCTCTCTAACTTCTCGCGCTAGGTAAATGGCTTCTTTTGCGCTCGCATCCTCGCGCTGCCGCTGATCCTTTCTTCGAAGATGTCTTCTCCACCCTCCAAGGACACTTCCTCGTCACCTTCGCCCCAGGATTGGACCACATCGACTACGACGGAGGAGCGGTTGCAATCCATGGTGGACGACGGGGTTCTCCCGGCCCCAATCCTGATCTCCGCTCGGCGGCAGCAGGTGAATCCACCCCCACTCCTCGCCCTGAAGAGGTCGTGGTCTTTGAGTCTTTCCAGCGCGGGCTGCGCCTTCCCACCTGCGCTTTCCTTCGCAGCCTTCTCTACTTTTATGAAATAGAACTGGTGAATTTGAATCCCAATTCCATACTACAAATCTCCCTTTTCGTCCATCTTTGTGAGGCCTTCCTGGGAATCCGCCCCCATTTCGACCTCTTTCGCCATTTTTACCTCTTGAAACCTTATCCCTCGAAAAGCAACCCCAAGGTAGTCGGGGGAGCTGGATTTCAGCTGCGGGAGGGGCTGAAGAAAAACTACTTCGCAATTCCCTTTAAAACCTCCAACAAAGGCTGGCATTAAGAGTGGTTCTATTGTGCCAATCTGAAGCCTGCTCTTCCCCCCTTTGCTGGGCGCCGGCCTAAGGCGTCCCTTTCCTGGGTGTCCGCCCCCAACGCCGCCGACATGGATCAGGTGCATGACCTTACAGCGATTGAGAAATTGAAAGAGGATGGCCTCACAAGGGTTGGTCGGCTCTTCATTTTGTCGCTCATGGATTCGACCTCTGAAGGCGAGTCCACTTGGGATTCGATTGAAGGAAGGATGATCGACCGGGAAGCGGCCGGCGCTGTCTAGGGAACAAGTATGTGCTCGGGTGGCGAATTCTTCATCCGGCGTCGACGTGTCCACCGTCGGATGCCGAAATCATTCACCATCACACCCTCCTCACGAGGTAGCGAGTTTGGCCGACCGATTTTTGCCTTTTGTCTCTGAACGTCTTTTGACGGTGTAGTGCTCCCTTTCAGGATCGGGCGGCCTTCTTTAGCGATGCGCCTCTCCCGAAGATGCCCGTTCACAAGGGCGCTCTTCCCAAACAACCGGCGAGCTCTTTGGCTGAGGTCCCCGTCGCCAAGAAGGGGAAGAAAGCAATGGTCAAAGACTCTGCGAAGCCCAGCCGCCGTGGCGGTCCCAAGATCTGAGAGCGTCGGACGGGCCCCGATGCCTTCGGCCACCTCTCCTCCTGAGCCTGTGGCGCCGCCGAGCCCTGATATGAGGGACTCGGGCAGTCAGGAGGAATCCAGGGTTCCGACCGGTGGCGCCTCGAGTAGTCCCTCCAGGAGTTGTTCTGCCACCCAGAAGAAGCCACCGATAAGGATGAAGAAGTCCGATAGGTTTGTAACCATATCGACTCTTTAATTGGCGCTTTTCGCCAGCTTTATTTGCTGACAGTTCTTCTTGTAGGAATCCTTCATTCGATATTCCTGTCGAAACGTCGTCCAGGGTTCCGATAGGGACCGAGCCCGAGGATGTTCTTGTTTCTATTGAGGAGGCCTCACCCGTGGACGCCGGAGCTCCTCCCGAGCCCCAGTCGCCTTCACCGATACCTCATGCTTCGGCATCGGGCCCTGTTGCTCGAGGCCGTCTCCGTCGTCCCGAAGTTGAGAGATCCGGTTCCGCCGTCCCCACCGCCCGGCTCGTAATGCAAGCTGCGTGGATCGATGAGGAGGATGGCTTGAAGCTCCTGGATGACTCGGAGGAGGAGAAAGAGAGAAATGACTTCTACAGTCATGCCACGAACTGCGCACGCTTGGCTCGGGTAACCACTTTGCTGCACTCGTCATTTTTCTTGATTATGCGAGTCGGCATGTAGTCACCTGTTCCCGTGTTGATCGCAGAAAATAGGGGAGCGCTCTGAAAAGAAGGCCGAGTACCTCCGGAAGATGCTCGGAGTCGAGAACCAACGCCGAGAATACTGGCGGAATTGGAGCAGATCAAGGCTGGGCATGCAGCCGAGCTGCGGGCTCCCCGGTCAGAGTTGCAGGCACTGCGGGAGGAGAAGCTGGATGTTATTGGCTCCCTCTAAGGTGAATATCTCTTAACCTTCCCGTACTTCTCGTTCAGTCGACTGGTTTTTTGATTTCCTTATATCCGTGTCAGCTCGAGATTCCGATGTCGCGAAGTTTCAAGGGCGGCTCGAAGTCTCAGGAAAGGAATTGGAAGGTATTCTCAGCCGCTCAACCTTCTCTTATCTTCGTCGTCCTCTGCATGGTCCTTGAAATCCTGCTCTGCTTGTAGATTATAAGATCAAGACGCGGGCGCAGTACGCTGTTTTCAATGACAAGGTTAACGCCCTTGAGACGTCTTGCTCAAAGCTCTGCGAAGCCTCGGGGCCCTTGCTGAGCTCGCATCATCCCAAAGGCGAGAGGCCGCTCAGCAGGGACCAAGGTATCAATCGCTTGGAGGAAGCCCCCAAGGAGCTCAAGAGACTTTTGAAGGAAGCGGTGACCAATGGTGCTAGCCAAGCTCTGGCGATCACAAGGTCGCTTTACCCTCGAGTGGATCTTGAAGCTATCAAGGAGGGCTATGCCTGCAACGTAGATAAGGACCGAGTGGCCGAACTTTGGGAGGGAGTCAAGAACACCTCTTTGTCTGTTGTAGAAACTTTGGACCTGTAAATTGAATATATATAAAGGCGTTTCCTTGTTCTTGCATTTTTGGCTTTAAATATGCATCTTTTTCCGAGTGGTTTTGACATATCGTGTCCGACTAGTCCAGCCCCCGGGCTCTGAGGCATGGTCCGTGACGCATATCTCAGAGTCGTAAAATCGTAGGAGCGAAGCACTCGGACGCATAAATCACGAGAAGATTATGTACAAGATAACTTTAATATCGATCTTCTCATTCATAAAGAAACAATTGAATTACAAAGTTCAAGTGAAAAAACGACGTAGCTGTTCTATGTTCCAAGTGTTGCTGACTGTCGTGCCGTCTTCTCGCCTGAGCTTGTAAGCCCCAGGGCGTACCACCTTGTCGATGACGTAAGGGCCTTCCCAGCTTGGGGAGAGCTTATGCTCGCATTTCTTATTCTTTCTAAGGACCATATCTCCCTTGGAGAATGTGCGGCTCCTCACATTGCGATCGTGATAGCGACGTAAGCTTTGGAGATACTTTGCCGACTGAATTGTTGCGACGTCCCTGGCTTCTTCCAGTCGGTCGAGGTCCTCTAGTCGGCTTTCTTCCGAGGCGACTTCTTCATAGCTCCGGACCCGCAGAGATCCGAATTCTAATTCAGTGGGGAGGACTACCTCCGAGTCGTACACCAGGAAGAAAGGTGACTGCCCGGTTGCTCTGCTGAAGGTCGTTCGCAGCCCCCAGAGTACTGAAGGCAATTCTTTCACCCACCGAGTGGCGTATGGCTTTAGCCGATCAAAAATCCTTTCTTTCAGGCCTTGTAACACCATGCCGTTGGCTCGCTCAACCTGCTCATTACTTCGGGGGTGGGCTATTGATGTGAAGCAGATTTTTATTCCGAGTTCGTCGCACCAGTCTTGAAATACACCGCTTCTGAATTGGGTGTCGTTGTCCGTGATGATTCGGTTTGGAACTCCGAACCTAACCACGATTTCGTTGAAGAATTCTTTGGCTTTTGCTGCTGTTATTGTCGCGACTGGTTTGGCCTCCACCCATTTGGTGAATTTATCAACGGCCACGAAGGGATGGGTATAACCACCTTGAGCCTTCTTTAAAGGTCCCACCATGTCGAGCCCCCAGACCGCAAACGGCCAGGTTATGGGGATGGTCTGTAGTTCCTGTGCCGGTTTGTTCATCCTTCGCATGTATGGACGATGTCCTCTGCGTCAGTGACCGTAGTCGGCCAGAAAAATCCTTGACGATAGGCTTTGCCGACTAAGGTTGATGACGCCCACATGATTCCCACAAACTACCGAGTAGATTTCCTTGAGAAGATCTCTCCCTTCTTGTTCTGATATGCACCGTCGTAGTACACCAGAGGAGCTCTTGCGATAGAGTTCTTCCCTGATCACCGCATAGCTTTTGCTTCGGCGCATTATTCGTTCGGCTTGCACGCGGTCTTCGGGTAGTTCGTCCTTCGTCAAATAGTCCAGATACGGAGCTGTCCAATCGGGGGTAATGACTAGGGCTTTTGCTTCTACGCTCTTCTCGGCTGGGGCGCCCGTCCTCGACCGAGTGCTAATCATGGGCTTGTGAATTTCTTCGACGAATACTCCCATGGGCACTGTAGATCGGTAGGATCCCATTTTCGCTAGCTCGTCGGCCACTTCATTGTCACGGCGGAGCACATGAATAAGTTCCAGGCCATCAAAGTTACCTTCTATCTTGCGTACCTCCTGGCAATAGGCTGCCATGTTGTCTTCGATGCAGGACCATTCTTTTTGCACTTGGTTGACCACGAGCATTGAGTCTCCGCGAACCGCCAAACGTCGAATACCGAGTGATATGGCGATACGGAGCCCATGGATGAGTTCCTCGTACTCGGCGGCGTTGTTTGAAGCGGGAAAAAGTATTTGAAGAACGTACCTCAACCTTTCTCCGCTTGGTGATATGAGCACGATACCAGCCCCCACGCCGTTGAGCATGAGGGAACCATCAAAGTACATTGTCCAGTACTCGAGCTCCTTGGTAACCGCCGGGCTTTGAAGCTCTGTCCACTCGGTAGTGAAGTCGTGGCGCTTGAGACTTTATGGCATTCTGAGGCTTGAATAAGATATCGAAAGTTCAAGCTCGGCCGCCCACTTTGCAATTCTCGGTTGCACGCTAGTTGTGAAGTATATGTCCTATTGGGAAGGAGGTGATCACGAAATAGTATGCTCTTGGAAGTAGTGCTTGAGTTTGCGAGGCGTCGGGAGGACAGAGATACAATAATTTTGCACTTGCGGATACGCACCTTGGATTCGCTCGGGACTTGACAAGGTAGGCCAGGGTGTTGGATCTTCTACGTGGCCCGCTCCTCCTTTCTATGACGGCCAGCGCAGACTACATAGTCATTTGCCGCGATGTAAATAGCGAGGGCTCCTCCGGCATCGGTGAAACCAAGACCGAGGGCGTCGTCAGGAAGGTCTTCAAGTCTTCAAACGCCTGCTGTGTCTCTGGAGTCCATTGGAACTTCTCCTGCTTCTTGAGGAGTTTAAAGAAAGGCATATCTCGCATACCCAGTCGGGAAATGAACCTGCTGAGTGCGGCCATGCATCCTGTAAGCTTCTGGACATCCTTTTGGCAAGTCGGCGGTTCCATTTTTGATATGGCCCTGATCTTCTCTGGGTTGGCCTCGATGCCTCGATGTGATACGATAAACCTGAGCAGTTTCCCCGAAGATACTCCGAAAACACACTTCTCGGGATTAAGCTTAATGCTAAAAACCCTTAGACTCTTGAATATCTCGGTCAGGTCGGCAATAAGGTCCTTCCTTTCTCTAGACTTCACCACGACATCATCCACATATGCTTCCACACTACGCCCGAGCTGGGCATGAAAACACCGCTGTAATGCGCGCTGGTACGTTGCACCAGTATTTTTCAATCCGAACGCCATCGTGGTATAGCAAAAGGCTCCGAAAGGTGTGATGAATGAAGTTTTGATGTGATCTTCCACTTTTAGGCGAATCGGTGGTATCACGAGTAGGCATCGAAAACTTCGAATTTCACACGTGATCAGTCAACCACGATCAATTCGAGGTAACCCAAAGGGGTCCTTCAGGCATGCCTTATTGATATCAGTATAATCAACGCACATACGCCAAGTTTTATTCTTCTTTTGCACTAATACAGGGTTAGCCAACCAATCGGGATGATACACCTCTTTGATAAAACCTGTGGCTAAAAGCTTGGTGATCTCCTGCTTGATGGCGTTCCGACGGTCCAAAGTGAATCGCCGAAGCCTTTGCTTGATTGGCTTTGCCTTTTCGTCGACGTGCAGTGAATGCTCGATCACCTCCCTTGGAACACCCAGCATGTCGGATGGTTTCCAGGCAAAGATGTCCTTGTTAGCCTGGAGAAAGGTGGCGGCGCGTCTTCCTATTTGTCCTCGAGCCTGTCCGATCAAAGTCGCGTCTTAGGCGGATCGGACGGGTCAAGAATGAATCTCTTGGTTCGCCGTCGGGCTTCATACGGCGTGGCACGCTTCTTGGGCGGGGCGTCGCCTTCTTCCAGCGGCGTGGCGGCCGCTGGATTTTCTTTGTCTCGGCGGTCGCCTCCTGCAACTCAGCAAGTTCATGGTTCTCTCGGTCGCATTGCAAGGATTGTTTGATGTCGCGGCGGACCGTGATGACGCCTTTAGGTCGGCATCTTCATCACGGATAGGTGTAGTGTGGGATGACCATGAATCTAGCTGCACCGGAGTTCCCAAGATAGTGTGATGCAGTCTCGAAATCGGCCACCTCGAAACTTACGTACTTGGTCCGGTAGTTGTCCTTGGTGCCGAAAGTGACGGGCAAAGAAATCTGCCCGAGTGGAAACAAAGACGCCCCAGAGATCACTCCGTGGAATGGCTGAGTGCTCGGCATTAGCTCGAAGCGGGGAATGTTCATATCGTCGAGGTTTTGTGAGCGGGACATTGAGCCCCTCCCGCCATCGATCAAGACCTTCCTTAACTTTACGCTGCGGATAACAGGGTCAAGCACTAGAGGGAACTTACCCGGATGTAGAACCCAGTCGGGGTGATCCGAGCGGTCAAAGGTGATCGGTACCTCAGACCACTTTAAATATTTGGGGGCTGCTGGTTCCACCGCATTGATCTCCCGAACGGTAAACTTTTGGTTCCGCTTGGACTCATATCCGGTGGAACCCCCATAAATGTAATTCAGTTCGAGCTTGGGCTCCTGAAAATCGTCCTCACCGGTAGGGTCCTTCTTCTTGGCAGCCTCATCCTTCGCTGGAGCTAGTTGCCTGTGACTTTCACGCACAAAACACTTCAGAGTGAAGCAGTCCTTGGCCGTGTGCTTTCCCTTTGGGTGGAAAGGGTAGATCGCCTCCATGACAGAATTATAATCGGGTGCCTCCCTCCGCGGGGCTCGGGGCCGGTCACGGTCGGTTACTGCGACTAGCTCCTCGCCTTTCTGCTTCTTATCTCTATGCTTGGAGGACTCGGGCTTGTCGCCTTTGTTCTTCTGCTGCGGGCGATCCTCTTGGCGCTCAGCCAGGGCGTAGCGATCGGCCAGTGCAAACATCTCCTTCACAGAGGTTGGGGGTTTCCTGGACATTTTCTTGATTAGATCAGGATCACTTACCCCTTTTTGGAAGGCCGCCACTACCACCGCTTCAGACACATCCCTGACGGTGTTCTTCTTCTGCATGAAATGCCGAATGAAATCTCTCGGCGTCGTCCTTCTTACGGTGGCGTCGGAGTCCCACGGGTGCGGGCCTCGTAGGTTCCTTGGAAGTTCGCGATAAAGCGATCGCAGAGGTCGCTCCAGGAATCCACCGAGTTCGCCGGAAGTCCTGTGAGCCATGCTTGAGTCGAGGGGTGAGATTGACTGGCAGATAATTCGCCATCACGTTCTGGTTTCCTCCGGCTACTTTGACCGCCAGGGCATAGAGCTGCAGCCAAGCCTACGGATCTCGCTCCCCATCAAACTTCACGATTCCCTTGGGGTTGAAACCTTCGGGCCAACCACTCGGCGCAACCGGGGAGTGAACGCTTGGATCCCGTCAATAGATCTCTCATCATGATGAGAGGGAGACCGGCGTGGCGAGCCTCTGGCTCGGCGATTGTCTTCAACGCGCCGAGGCGGAGTTCGGCGCGGCGAGCTCATGGCTTGATGGTTGTCGTTGTTCCGACCCCAGCGATGATAGTCTCTATGGTCGTCGTGGTCGTTGTACCTCTGATCACTTCGTCGATCACGGCCGGTGCCGAAACGCTCGTAGTCGTCATGGCGCCCGCGTCGCTCTTCTTCGTCCGACTCCTGCCGTCTAGCGGTGATGTCTTGGCAGAGGTCGCGGTTGATAATTCGGCGAGCATCGCCGAGTGGTGGCGTATGGCGCCGACCGCCGGTATTCCGACTGGTTGCAGTCCGACAGCTGGCGACACGAGTAGCCGCGTGGGAGTGCGAGTGCGCTTCACCTACCGACTTTTCCTGATTCTACTAGATGGCTGCCGTCGTCACCATGGCCTTGATCTGGGCCACGATCGGGGCCGCCGGGCTATCCGATGCAATCATCGGGTCCAGCGTGTCGAGAAGCGTCTTGGAGACGACGACGTTCTGCATCGGCGTGCGGAAGACGGATTGGTCTCCCAATCTGGACTGCAGGATGTCCTCACGAACATTGCGACCGCGCGATCGAAGAGATCGCACCTACACCTCCTTACCCTTACGAAGGCGATCTTCCTCCGCAGCCTCTTGGTCTTCTTGATGAAGATCGGTCCTCTGCTCCTCGATCGCGAAGACGCCACGAAAATCGCGTGATTCCTCACAATGCCGATCGGTTTTCTAGGTGAGTCGGGCGGCATACGAGATGGGTTGGCGATCTTCACCGCAGTTGGATCGGCTTTGGACTAAGCGGACAAGCTCTCGCGGCGTATCGCGACGAAATCGGACTTCAAAGCGGAAGGCACGGCGAGCGAAGGTGGCGATGAATCGCGATTGCGCCATCAGTGCGTAGGAAAAAGATTATAGCGCTTCCCTACAGCGTGCCAGCTGTAGACTTTGTAGTCGGCAATAAAATTATAGGGCGGCGCTAGATCTCAAACTCGAAGGTCACACAAGACAAAGGGATTAGGCAGTTCGGGCCCTTAGTGATGGAGGTAATACCTAATCACGTGTCTTTGGAATTATGCGGATCTCTTGGATCTAAGGATGCTCAAAGCGCAATGTGCTCTGGGCGATATGAGGTGTGCTATGCTCTAAGGTTTGATGATTCTCTCCCTACGTTGTTGCCCGCCCTCTCCCTTATATAGCGGGGGTCGTGGCGGCTTACAGAGTCCTGATCGGTTAGGAGATTCCGATCGGTTACTAGATTCTAGTCGGTTACAGGATAGAGTTTACATCTTTATCTACCCTATTAACAACTCAGATTACAATCGTATCTTTTATATCCAAATACATATAACCGTCCATAAGATGTGCCCCCTTCCGTGCGGTAGTAGTGCTTGGCGTAGGGGCTCATCCTTTGGGCCTTCTGCTTGGGCCCGTCTCCCCAAATCAACAATAAAGGCTTTACAAGATAAAATGCAAAGCAATTGGCAGACAACGGATAGCTATGGGGCCATTGAAGATTTTCAAGAGATTAAGAAATTAGGCCAAGGTTTCATGTCGACTAATTTACTGGATAAAGTCGATATAGGTGATGGTGATAGAGAGAGACCAACTTTTATTATTTCAAAATTAGCAACGGATTACAAAGAAAAGTTGGTCAAACTGTTAAAAAATTATTAAGATTGTTTTGTTTGGGAATATCATGAGGCGCCTAGTTTGAGCAGACAGCTAGTTGAACATCGGCTATCAATAAAATCGGGTTATCAGCCGTATAAATAATATCCTATATGATTCAATCCAGCCATGTAAAAATAATAAAAGAGGAAATTGAGCGATTGTTGGAGGCTAAGTTTACCAGGCCTTGCCATTATGCTGAGTGGGTTTCCAATATCGTTCTAGTTATGAAGAAAAATGGTAAACTTAGGGTGTGTGTTGATTTTAGATATTTGAATAAAGCCACACCTAAAGACGAGTATTTGATGCCTATACCCAATATGCTTATCGATACTGCATCGGGGAACAAGATTATTAGCTTTCTTGATGGAAATACATGATATAACCAAATATTCATGGCAGAAGCTGATATTTCTAAGACTGCTTTCAGGTGCCCTGGTGCTCTAGGTTTGTTTCAATGGGTGGTAATGACATTCGGCTTGAAAAATACTGGTGCAACATATCAACATGCCATGAATTTAATCTTTCATAATTTATTCTGTCATATCGTGGAAATCTATATCGATGATGTTGTTGTAAAATTCAAGGAAGGTTTGCAGCATCTAGCTGATTTGGAGGTAGAGGTAGTGTTCAAGAAAAAAGGGTACTAGCTTGAAGAAGAATCAGTACAAATGTGCTTTTGGGGTATCGGCTAGGCAGTTTCTAGGCTTTATGATCCATGAAATAGGAATTGAAGTCAATCAACAAAGGGTCAAAGCTATAGCCAATACCAAGCCACCAGCCTACAAAAAGGATTTACAGAAGTTGATTGGCAAGATTAGTTATTTATGGCATTTCATTTCAAATTTGTCTGGCTGTATCGGTTCGTTTACCCCATTGCTGAAGTTGAAGGAAAATCAAGAGTATGTTTGGGGAGCCGATTAATAGAAGGCTTTTGAGAGCATTAAGGAATATTTGTCCAAACTTGGCCGCGGCGAGGAAAGGTGTCCCATTTAAATTATATATATCGGCTGAAGAGGCAACAATAGGGGCTATTTTGGTGCAGGAGATTGATGGCAAAGAGTGAGTTATTTTCTACCTAAGCCGATGGTTAATTGACGTAGAAACCAAGTATCCTTTTGTAGAAAAACTTTGTTTGTCATTATATTTTGCTTGCATAAAATTAAGGCATTATATTTTAGCATCAACTTGTAAAGTTGTTTGTAAAACCGATGTTATAAAATACATGCTATCAGCTCCAATTTTTCAAGGTCGACTTGGCAAATGGACATACACGCTCATCGAGTTTGACTTAACATACGAATCAGCTAAGGCTGTCAAAAGTCAGGCGGTTGTTGATTTTATAATAGGATATGAAACCAATAAGAATGCTGATCTAGTATCTGTCACCCCTTAGCAGTTGTTTTTTTATGGATTGGTATGCCGAGAAGGTGATGGTATTGGAATGGTGGTAATTTGGCCAAAAGGATACAATTTTGGATTTGCATTCAAGCTAAATTGCAAATGCTCAAATAATCAAGCCGAATATAAAGCGTTGCTCAAAGGCCTATAGTTGCTTGATAATATCATAGTCTACTCTATTGAAACTTATGTTAATTCTTTATTGGTGGTCCATCAATTTAGGGGAGAATATAGCTGCTATGATGAAGTTTTGGTCAAATATTTAGAGCAGTGCCTGAATGTAATCAGCTCATTTACTTCCATTTCGATTTGCCATATTCCACGTGAGATGAATGGCAAGGCCAACTTGTTAGCTCAATGAGCATCAGGCTATAAAATTTTTGGCCGATTAGAAGAGTGTGAGCCGATAGAAAAAATGATCATTTGCATTGCCGCAAACGATTGGAGGCCAAAAATAAATTATTATTTAACCGATCCTTCGCTGATTGAAAAATTAAGAGACAAGCCCTAAAATATGTCTTCATCGATAATGTACACTATTATCGAACATTAGAGGGTTTATTGTTAAGATTTATTGGAGTCAAAGAAGCTAATGTAGCAATGGGTGAAGTATACGAAGGAATCTGTGGAACACATCAATCGGCTCATAAAATGAAATAGTTGTTAAGGCAAACTGGATATTTTTGGCCGACGATGTTGGAAGATTGCTTTAAGTATTATAAAGGATGCCCGACTTGTTAGAAATTTGGCAACTTGCAATTAGCTCCAGCATCGGCTTTACACCCAATTATCAAGGCCTGGCCGTTCAGAGGATGGGAATAGATGTAATCGGACAAATATTTCCTGCGTTATCTAAAGGCCATAAGTATATTTTGACCACGACCGATTATTTTTCTAAGTGGGTTGAAGCAATACCACTCAACAAGGTCACACGTGTTGAAGCTATCGGATTGTTAGAGAACATATCGTTCATCGGTTTGGAATTCCTTAAACTATTACGACCGATCAAGGCATTATGTTTATGTCCAATGAGTTTCAAGATTTAGCTAGAAATTTGGGCATTAAATTGTTGAATTCATCACCCTATTATGCTCAATCTAATGGTCAAACTGAGTCATCAAATAAAACATTGATCAAGTTAATCAAGAGAAAGATCGAAGAAAAACCAAGGAATTGGCATGTGACGTTATCGGAGTCTTTATGAGCTTATCGGATTTCTTGTCATGGTCCGACCAAGCTATCGCCTTATCAACTGGTTTATGGACAGGAAGCTGTGTTGCCCGCGAAAATTAACATCGTCTCGATAAGAGTAGCCAGGCAAAAGGGATTGTCGACTCAAGATTACAAGGATTTAGTGACCAATAATTTAGACGACTTCGCATAATTATGTTACATACATTGGATCAACTTAAGAAGAATAAGGCGAGAGTTAAAAGAGCTTACAATAAAAAAAGTGATGCCTAAGTCATTTTGTGAAGCTGATCTCGTTTCGAAAAATATATTACCTGTTGGCTCTAAAGATAATTGGTTTGGCAAATGGTCTCTAACTTGGGAAGGACCATATAGGATTCATCAACTTGTGGATGGAAATTCTTATATTTTGGAAACGCTGGAAGGGATAGTATTTCCTAGAGCGATCAATGGTAAATACTTAAAAATGTATCACCCAAGTATTTGGATTGGCTCTTATTCGGCTAAAGGTGACTATCGGTCATGAAAAGCCAAATTAACTCATTACAATTAATTCTGTTTATAAACTGTAATAGTAAAATAAATCATAAACATCACACTTGGCAGAAATAAGATTAAAAACCATTAAATCGGTTAAACAATCGATTATAAATAACAAACATTCAGAGTATTGTCTTAAGGCCAGCCCACTACAAACATTCATTAAAAGTTTTTGGCAAAATCAGCCGATTACAGTTAAAAACAAGAAGGGTTAATCAGATGTCTTGGACGAGACCGAACAGGGTAGCTATCGTCTTAGCAATGGTAACCTGAACGTCGTCCAATATTTTCAGATCGGCTTCTTCGCTTCCTGCCACCTAGGTTACCTTGGCTGATTGTTTTTTAACAGCTGCTACTGCTGAGGCAATGGAAACCATCTAGGTTTTGAGAGCCGAGTAAGCATCTGCCATCTGCTTTTGAGCATCGGTGAGCTTGGCATTCACCTTGATCAATTCCTCCTTCAGAGATTTATTAGTTGATTCCAAATTGGTGTAGGACAGTTTAACATCCTTTAACTCCTTCATTTCCTCATCGAATTTTGCCTTTTGGGCTTTAGCATCGGCTACCAGCTTATGTAAAAGTTTTTTTGTCGTTTTTATGGGTCGATCGGAGCTGCATCCAAGACTTTGTTGTTTCTACTGCTTCTTTCTTATTGTCTAAGAAGCAGAAATCAAGTAAAGTTGTAGTGGCCTCCTCCAGCAGTTCAGCTTTGACTGCATCTATTGCCTTGCGTATCGGTTGTGAATTTTCCAAGGGTGATGCCGTTGGGGTATGAAGTAGCTTGAAAAGACACCTCAGTTTTTCTTTGGTGTTTGGAGCTGACGCAACAGTAGCCGATTCATCCTTTGACGCAGCTATGATATTTTTAATTGCCTCAGGGAAAGACCCCGTGCCTATTTATGGTTCATCCAAATCTGACAAGTCGAACCCTAGCATAATTGTAATAGATTCGACTGTCATATTGGTCAGTTGTGCGGCGGTGGTGATAGCCGGAGGAGTCGGATGCAAAGGCAGAGGAGGGAGATCAATTTCTGCAGCTGGTAGATCGGTTAAGACATCAACTATATGCGCGGAAGGGGATAATGAAGGCTGCAAAAGGTTAAAGGAATGTGTTAGCTTGTTCTCTTAATCAGATTTGAGAATACGCTTCGAAAGTAACTTACATGGTCCATGGCTGATGCACAAGGGAAACTTTCGGCCGACTGTTATTGAGGCTATTGCCCCCTAGAAGCCAACACCTTCTTGTTCGGGCGGTCGCATTTTTTCTCTTTTGAGAAATCGGCTATAAGGATCAGATTATGCGAGGCAGTGAATAATTAGAATATAAATGACATAAACTTACTTGGTTGCTTGTCCAAGTCAGAGACATAGGGGGACTGGATTCCTAGAGTCCCAGATGTGTACCCCGCTAGGGCCAATCCAGTGGGGTGTGGCTGTTTATTGTACTGGTCGATTCCTGATGAATCAGCAGGCTTCTTCCCTGCTGCCTTGGTCTGTAAAATAAAAGGATGAGTCGATTAGTAGAAGTAAAAGGATGTAGTTGTGCAGAGAGGAAAAATCTACTTCCGTCGGTACCTCACCTGTTATGTTAACCGTACTCGTGTTAGTATAGCCCACGATCTTGCCTCACTGCTAGAACTCAAGCCACTGCTAGTGATGTTAGTAGATGTCAACTCGGTGGGTAAGTCTAGAAAGAACTCGGTGATCACAGCTGATATAGTCCACTCTACTGGATACAGCGCCTCACAGATGGCCGACCATCAAGTAGTAAAGCTACTCGCCCTCCGAGTGTGCAAGAAGAAGCGCAGAAGATTTTGGAGATGAAGATCATCGGCTATATGTAGGGCGATGTTCACCCCTGATACACGATGAACTTGATCCCTTGGTCTGAGCCGACTGAACAAATGAAAACTTGGGGGAACTTGCCCAAAGCCTAGCTGCTGAGAGTAAACAGTTGGATGATATGGCTCGTAGGATGGCTGGTAAGTCTGGTTTTTCGTATGCAAACCAATAGATAGCACACTTGGAGATAAAAAATCTTGTATATGTCTAAGGTTTCCTTAAGCATTTCATTCCTGCCGGCTGCCAAGCAAAGAAATGATGGGCAAGGAAAGCTGTCCGCTATTGTATAACCAAAAAAGTCATTCTGGCTGAAGTCCATATGGTCAAGTTGGAAAAAGAAAGCGAGAAATTTTCTTGCTCTGATGGGGGTGAGTCTGGATTGGGTGTAGGAGCAAAGGATAAAAATTTCGCCAAAATGATCGGCTATTTCTAGATTTCGGCTCTTGGTTTTCTAAAATTTCTTCTCGGGGGTAAGGAGTGATTTCAGTCGAGTCAATTTTAAAAGATCGGCTAAATGAAAAATAAAGCCAAACTTGTATGAACCATAATGGACCTCTGACATTGCCGACTAAGTACTGGCCTAGTTCAGTAAAAAGCCGACTCCTGATGATGTGCATCATTTAATATACTGCTCCAAAAAACAATTTTCCTAGAACAAGCCGATGACCTTCTACGAGTTGCTCGGTGTCGAAGGTTAGAAAATCGACAATAAATTTATACCTTTGGGTTATTAGAGTCAAGCACAAAATCGGAGGGACACGATTTAGATAGGTTCGGGCCCCCTAGCGAAGTAATACCCTACTCCTGTATGGATGATGTATGGAGTTGATGAACAAAGTACATAGTAATGTGTCTAGCCCTAGTTACAATGTGGATTGCACCTATGCTGTGGCTAGAGGATGACAAAATAGGCTTCGTCAGCTCCTGAGCTCTATGCGCAAAAGGACTAAGGCTCTAAATGGCTAAACTTCTGAGAATTGCTCTTACTCTGATATGGAAAGCTCTTCCTTGAGTACCCCTACCCCCGGCCTTATATAGTCGGTGTAGCCCAGCCTCAAGTCGAGTTATAGTCGGTTTAGAGTATCAAATTGTAGCTGATATGGAGTCCATCGCCGCGTGATCTTCGTAGCATATCCAAACTTCTCTAGATACCAGGCGTACTCAGTTGGTTTCCTCGCAAGGAGAAAGTGATTGAGTCCTTCCTGATATGGAGTTATCTTTCCCGTGTATATCATATCTCTCAGAATTGGGCCTGTGATATTCGGAATCTCTGCATGTCGTTGGGACATATCCTGTGAACACATACCCCATGTTTAGATATTCGACAGTAGCCCTCGAACTCTATTCAGCGGAGCATCTGCTTAAGTGCTTGGTCGATTACTGTCAAAGCCTTCCTTGGTTGAGTAATGCCTCGCCTGCTTGTAGTCGAACGATTCGAGTAGCGTGGGAATCGATGAGTATCGAGTAGGGATGTACTGGGTCGAGCGCCCTGCCACCAGCCCATATCGAATCCTCAAGGTAACCGCAAGTTACTCGATGTCGACTTATCGACTCGACTCTGATCAGAGTTGGAAAAGATTCAAAAAAATCTAAACGTTGGGCAGTTGAGCATTTATTGCTCTTGTCTGCGGCGCCAAGATGGGTGCAGCGTCATCATTTCGCCTTTTGCGTCGATCGAGATACTATGTTGGGGGGATGAACCATTCACCTGGAGAGAGAATTTTGGCCTATAAATTCCGATACCTGGAACTGTAGTCATTCCCCTCCTTTTTCACCTCCATCCTTACTCTCGAAGTCTCTGTCGCACTCCTGAAGCCCTAGCGCCGCCACCTTCAAAGAAATTATTCTGCATTCTCCTTAATGGCATCCAAACCCTCAACCAACGACGGGGTTGCTACGCCACTGGAGAAGAAACCTGAGACGGTTGAGGCGGCCTTTGAGGATGAAGCCCTCGAAAAGGTGTGGTAGAAGTCGATCGACGGAGAAGCGTCTCGCCGACTTGGAGAAGGATGGCTTCGTCCCTCTGCGGGAGTTCTTCCACTGGAAACCATCATAAGGTGAATCGTATCCCACCCCTGAGAATGAGGATGAGACGTCATTTTTTAGGCCTTTTTCCGCTGCGGGCTAAGCTTTCCTCCTTATTTGTTTTTGCTCTCTGTTCTTAAGCTCTACCAGATTCAACTTTTCCACCTAAGCCCCAATTCTATCACAATGCTTAGCATGTTTGTCCACCTTTGTGAGGCTTTTTTGGGCATCACCTGAGTCTCAATCTATTCTGCCACTTCTATAATTTGAAGAGGGTGATGAAGAATGCAGTTGTTGGGGGTGTCGGTTTTCACCTCCGCAGCGGCGTGTCAAACTCCTATATTTTTGTCCCCGTTACCTCCTCTTGGCAGTCGGACTGGAAGAAACGGTGGTTTTACATCACCTCCCCAGACACCGTGGATTACCCCATAGCTTATCGGCCACTCTTGCTTAATCTGATAGACCACTCGACTAGGGTCTCTCTCGTGACTGCTCGAACTTCTTATTATGTTCGAAAGATCGAGGAGTTAAGGAAAATCGGGTTGACCGGGTGGCACGTTGCTAGGGACTTCCTCATGCGCCGGTTGAGTCCGCTGAAATGCAGAGATCACCTTACTTGGGACTACTCCGGAGTCGATGATGCGACCAGGGACAATCCTGAAAGTAAGCATTTACAATACTTTTGTTTTCCTTACTTTAGTCGATGAGTAGCGAACTGACCTGCTTTTTGCCAGATCTGTCAGACTCGAACATCTCCTCTAGGTTGAGCAAGAAGTTCCAAGGCTCGGAACCTGGCGCTTGTGGCATCGAAGCTTACTCGCTTACCTATCCCCGGCCAGAGGTGAGTATTTTGTTAGAGACATCTTCGCATCGCTCGTGCATCTGTTGTCAGCTTTGACTTAACATCTTCTCAGGAGGCCAAGTTCGACGATGTCAGTGAGCCAATCGAGGGAGTCATCGGCCTGGATGACGACATCCCCACTGACTTCGAGCCTTCTTTGGACGATCCAGTGACTATCATTGACCCAAGCAGGGGTGAAACGGCTCTGGAGCAAGAGGCGTCCGAATCTCCTCGAGCGAGGAGGTCGGTGTCTCCAGCACTCCACCGTCCTACCAAATGGCTCCGGACCTTGTCAGCACATCCATCCGACTAGGTATCCTTCAATCGTTCGCTTGGATGTTATGAGATCGCTCCTGATATAACTCAATAAATGATGGATTATCAACGAGCCGCTTGGGGCTCGATACACAGAGGTCGATGACTCCTTTGTAGACGTCTCCTCAAGAAGGATCTCCATCGACCTGACCAGTCGAACAGGTATCATTACTATCGAGCAATGTATCCTATAATAGCGAACTTCCGCTCACAGTAACTGCTTGCTTTGCAGATTACTTCGTCGACCACTGACCTGCTAGCACCATGTTCTCCACCGGCCGCACCGATTGAGAAGACAAACGCTGGAGTCAAGCCGGTCCTGACGAATGTGCAAGCAAAAATCTGACTGGCGAGGTGAGTTATCCGCCCTTTCTCCTCATAAACTTTTTCTTTAAGTTCGTCAAAGGTGTTAAGCAAATAGCCTTTTTTCAGGAAGGGTGCTCCCAGCGGTGTTTCTACCATGGTGGTATCGTCATCCTTCGGCATGGCCAGCACCACCACAGTTCCTCATCTGGAGGACCTGTTGAGCGTACCGGTGACCCTACGATGGTGACAATCCAAGATCCTCTAGCTTCTCCAGCACCTCAGGTGTTCTAGTCTATTCTAAAACCTTAGATCCAGGAATGTGAATACGAACCACCCTATGATGCCTTCCGTTCTTCCCCTCACTATGTTTTTGACACATCTTGGCTTCTTACCACAGCACGCGGCCAACACCCTGCTTGAGGCCGAAGTTTTCTGCGATCAATCCTATCAGCTGATTGAGCGGCTCATGGCCTCCCATGACCAAGTGCTCAAGATGAAGAACGCCGAGTTAGAGGCGCTCAGGGCCAAACTAAAGGATACTCTAGCTGAGGCTGAGAAGCTGGAGGAGTAGCTGAAGGCTAAGAAAACCACTACAGAAGCTGCGCTGGTCGAGGCCAAGGCTACCAAGACAAGGCGAAGGCGAGCAAGAAAACGGTCGAGGTCGAAAAGGCTGCAGTAGATGCAATGCTCGCTGCTCTGCAGTCAAAGACACTCGAACATATGACCACTTCAACCCGTCTCGTGACTTCTTACATGCTTGGTATGGTGAAGAGCCACCATTCGGACCTAGACCTTTCAGGACTTAATGAAGGATTCGCGTGTGAGGCGAGCGAAGCTACTGATTACATCGAGTCCTTCGTAGGTCTTTTTGAGAGGTTCATGGCCGGATTGGGGCTATCAATTAGTGATGATGATTCCAACCAAGGTCCCTCAGCCTGACCATGTCGATGTAAAAATCAACATTTTTCTCGTTACTGCGGTTTTTAATGACAGCACTAATTAATCTGCTTGTCTATCGTGCCTTATCTCTTATTTCCTTGCTGATGAAAATAGGGTAGCACAAGTAAATGCAAATAAGATTTAGCACTCATAAACCCTCAGTAAGTGGCTTCACATGCCTTATTATATCTGCACACAATGCTAGAAAAAATCTTTCGTTAAATGACTTAGCCCCTGAGCGTACACTCAGAGAGGCCATACATAACATAAACGCTATATACGTCGAGTAGAATACTACACAACTTTTGCAAGCCTTCATCGAACATGTGACTTAGACTCTGTAGCAAACAAGAACTTGCCAAGTAGCGCATATAGAATCGACTAGAGGTCTCGTTTCCCATCGGCCACTGAGCTTTAGATGTCTGACAATCTAATGCTCGTATGCGAGTAGGATAGAATTACTCATTGCTGGATTCAGGCATGGACACACTTTAGTTTTGTTTACTGACATGCTAAGTGCGCAATCGAGTAAATGCGTGCAAAAAATCGCATGTTCCACAAAGAGGAAAAAGAGAGAGAAAAAATTGTGCCTACTATACCCTGCTCGATAACTATACCAACCGGAAAATAGAGAGCAAATAAGGTACAAGGTTACCCGTAGCCCTCGACTCCTTACTCGATGATGTGTAATTGGGTAGGGAGTAGAGTGACGCAAGCATAATATCTTGATGTAGCCCCTGACTCTTTACACGATAGCTGGATCGAGCCAAAAGAGAGGCATTAGCATCATCGATACCTATTGCGACTCCAAACTTCTTATTCGATAGATAAATCGACCCGAGCGTGGAACCATTCGAGCGATGTAGCCCCTGACCGTCTACTCGATGAATGCATTAAGCAGACGGTAGAGCTTATACATTGATAAAATGCATGATGTAGCCCCTGCCCTCCACTCGATGGCTATATCGAGGAGAAAGTTGAGCATAAACATCAATTGCAACCCTTACACACAGAAGCATGAGCCCCCGAGCATATTGGTCGAAGTAGAATCCAAACGGATGAAGTAGATGAACAACATAACTTCATCGCAGCGATTGAACTCTTACTATTTTTTGCGTCTTTTCAGCGTCCACGCAGCGCACCATAAAGTGGTGTCTCTTCGATTTGCGCATTTGTGTGAAAGCGCGACTGACATCTCATGGATTGGGACCGATGCGAATCTAGACGGATTGTGATTACAGTGCGACTTGTTCCCTGAGCTATAAATAGACGAGACCTATAGTCGCCTGTCACATCTCATATTTTCTCTTGTCCTCAGCTCACGTCGCCTTAGTTCACCCACTGCATCCATGGCTTCTCCTCCACCGTCGCCTCCCTCTGTGATAATCCTTGGCGAATCCCTTCCCCCTACTCCACTGGCAATAGTTTCTCCGGGGAGGATCATCATCTCTTCCGATGAGGAGGATGAGATCGATTGGGAGACTATTGAGAAGAAGGTTTGGCCGGAGGAGGAGGACGAAGTCACCAACAAGCTGAGGGTCGTCGTCGGAGAAGATGATGCCACCCATGCTCCCTTCGCAAGAGCAGATGCCACCGCCGACACACGAGAAGAAGAAGGTGAAGCCGTTGGTGCCGGAGAAGGTGGTGAAGCTCATAATAGCTTCATCAGCCCGGCGCTTGCTCGCCCTCCAAGCCATCCCGGTGCTCGGAGGCTGGAGAGGTCGCCTTTCTCATCAACTGGCGACCGAATCTTCGCATCGTCCTCTAGTCCGTACAGAGGACGCAAGCCCATCCCGGGGACCATCCTTTTTCGGTCCCCGTGGATGGAGGGGCAGTGGCGTGATGCCTCTGAGGACAAGTAGTAGTGGTGTACCTATCTTAATATGTAATAGGATAGACTTTTGTTAGCAAAATTTTAATGAAATCATACTTACCTGGATCTTAGTTGCAATGCAATGTCTTCTTTATTCATGTATGAAACTTTCTCAACTGGTCGATATTCCATGAGTTTCCAAGTATCACCCATTCCGATGTCGATAGCCATACAGATCCTGGTCGAGTCACTTCGACCACCACATAGGGACCTTCCCACTTAGGCGATAGCTTATTGTGATTATCTTGCTTTTGCACCTTTCATAGTACTAAGTCTCCGACGGCGAGTACTCTATCCTGGATTTTTTGGCCATGATATCTGCGTCAGCTTACTGATACTTAGCCGCTCGAATGGATGCTCGATCTCTGAGTTCTTCGAGTAGATTTACATCATCTGCTTGCGCTTGCTCTTGTTCCTCTTCCAAGTAGTTATCCACTCGAGGTGACTTGAATGTTAACTCAGTCGGAAGCATGGCTTCTGCTCTGTAGACTAAGAAAAATGGTGTTTCACCTAGTTGAAGTTCGAACAGGCCATAGCACCGAGGGGAGTTCTTTTGCCCACCAGGTCGAGTAAGCATTGAGCCTATCGAAAACGCGGGTCTTAATCCCCTAAAAGATTAAGCCATTGGCTCACTCGACCTGACCGTTACTTTGAGGATGAGTCGCGAAGGCAAAGTAGAGTTTGATACCCAATTCTTCGCAAAAGACTATGAAAATATTGCATTTGAACTAGCTACCATTGTGTGTGATTACTCGATTTGGGATGCCAAACTGAGTAACAATGGTCCTCATGAATTTCTTAGCTGCTTCTGAGGTGATGTTCCTGACGGGTTAAGCCTCGATCCACTTAGTGAACGTGTCGATAGCCACAAACAGAAACTTGTAACCTCCTTGGGCTCTTGGGAACAATCCCAATATATCCAAGCCCGAGACAGAGAAGGGCCAAGACAGGAATAGTTTGCAGTGCTTGGGCTGGTCGAGTGGTTCGCTTATCGTAGAATTGGCAACTCTCACACTTTTTCACCAGCTCGCAAGCATCCTGGAGAGCAGTCGGCCAATAGAACCCTTATCGAAAAACTTTCCCGACCAGGGTGCGATAGGATGCATGGTAGCTGCAGATGCTTCCATGGACACCGAGCAATATTTTATTGCCCTCCTCCTGAGTGATGCATTTCATCAAGATTCTGTTACTCCCCTTTCGGTAGAGCTTGCCGTCTACCAACGCATATAGCTTGGACTTACGTGCAATTTTCTCGGCTATTGCATCATCGTTAAGGATCTCTCGACCTTCAAAATAGGCTTAGAATGGAGTCATCCAAGTCGGCTCGCGTTCGAGTAGTGTAGCTTTCGTGTCTACATGTTCTGCCTCACTAACTGGACCAAGCTGCTGGTCTAGTTGGGCAGCATCTACCTCCCGTCTGGGGGAGATGGATGGTTTGAGGAGTTTCTCGGTGAAGACCCCTGCGGGCGTGGGCGAACAGGATGAAGCGAGCCTGGCAAGTTTGTCGGCGGCAGAATTTTCACATCACCTAATATGCCTTACCTCGAGTCCTTCGAACTTGTGCTCTAGCTTGCGAACTTCGCTCAGGTATGCCACCATGTTGTCGTCCGAGCACTGGTACTCCTTTTGCATTTGGTTCACGACTAACTGTGAGTCCCCTTTCACGAGTAATCGGCAGATGCCAAGTGACGCAGCCATGCAGAGACCGTTGACTAGTCCATCGTATTCTGCAACATTATTTGAAGCTTGAAAACCAAGTTGGATAACGTATTTTAGCTCCTCACCTGTCGGAGATTTGAGTACGATGCCAGCCCCCGAGCGCTGCAGCGTGAGCGATCCATCGAAGAACATTGTCCAGTGGTCATCAACTGCCTTGTGCTCCTTTTCCTCGACGTGTGTCCATTCCGCGATGAAGTCCACCAAGACTCCCGACTTGATGCTGGTTCATGGCGCAAAGTCAATCTTGAACTCATTGAGTTCAATCGCCCACTACGCGATTTGCCCCATCTCTTCTCGGTTGCGTATTACCTCCTTGAGCGGATACGTTGTCATGACCGTGATCTTGTGTGCCTGAAAGTAGTGTCGTAGCTTTCGAGAAGTCATCAAAACGATGTACAGCATCTTCTGCACTTAAGGGTACCGCAACTTGGTGTTGTGCAAGGCCTCGCTCACGTAGTATACTGGCTTTTGGTGCCCTGCTGACTGGGACGCCCTAACCTCGAGTAGGCAACTCGAGTGGTCTATGCTTGCGCTGCATCAAGCAGCATTTTCATCTAGTCGAACACTGGAGTCATCGGGTTGCCCGGATCTAGTGGCGGAAGGGATTTAAGCAGCATGTGAGCACACTAGACGCTTGCCTCAGGAGTGCTGAAGATGTCACTGTTGTGGCTCTGATGGGATACTGCTCTAGGAGTACGGCCGGGCCTACCGTTGTGGTCGGGATGTCAAGGAATTTGCTGTCCCTGAAGATCTCGCACCCGCGGGTGGGGTGTCGTTGGATCATCAAGGTCAAGTTGCCTCGACATTTTGACTGCAATCCTGGCTATGGCCGTAGCTGCTAGATCACGTCGATGATCTGCGGTGTTGGGGGCAACAACGTTTGTAGGGTCTTGAGGTGTGATCAGGGGGATCTGGCGTCCCTGACCTTCTGCGGCGTCTGACCTTGGGTTCCTTTCTTGGGAACTACTGGCAGTAGCACCGTTGTTGGCTCTAGACATAAACACGCATCGATCTGTCGTGCTACTGCCTTGGCTGCTCGGGCCGTCGCTTTCGCTTTCTGTGTCAACATACATGAGGACGTTGGGCTCCATCAGGTCAAAGTTGATGAAGCCTACCTCTCGGCATGGATCCCAAGAACAGGACTCGGTGAAGTCCATGTGCCCTAGATCTCTGCTTGGTCCCCATCGATAGAGCATAGTTTTGAAGGCGATCTCAGGTCCGATCGCAGGTGCTTAGTTGATGGCGGTGACCGAGCAAAAATTGTCGCATGGGCAATCGCTGGAAAATCCGATGTGAGTGCGCACTGAAGACATGCTTGATCTGCAAAAAACAGTTGAAGACCCCTACCTGGCGTGCCAACTGTCGAAGGTTAGAAAATTGAAAATAAATTTATACCTTTGGGTTAGCAGAGTCAAGCACAAAATCGGAGGGACACGATTTAGACAAGTTCGGGGCCCCTAGCGAAGTAATACACTACTCCTGTATGAATGATGTATGGAGTCAATGAACAAAGTACAAAGCAATGTGTCTAGCCCTAGTTACAATGTGGATTGCACCAATGCTATGGCTAGAGGACGACGAAACAGACTTCGTCGGCACCTGAGCTCTATGTGCAAAAGGACTAAAGCTCTAAATGGCTAAAATTCTGATAATTGCCCTTGCTCTGATCTGGAAAGCTCTTCCTTGAGGACCCCTACCCCCGACCTTATATAGTCGGGGTAGCCCGGCCTCAAGTTGAGTTGTAGTCGGTTTGGAGTATCAGATTGTAGCCAATATGGAGTCCATCGTCGCGTGATCTTCGTAGCATATCCAAACTTCCCTAGATACTAGGTGTACTTGAGTTGGTTTCCTCGCAAGGTGAAAGCGATCGAGTCCTTCTTGATATGGAGTAATCTTTCCCGCGTATATCATATCCCTCAGAATTGGGCCCGTGATATCTGGAATCTCTGCATATCGTTGGGACATATCCTCTATGTACCCTCTATGGACACATACCTCATGTTTAGATATTCAACCCTCGGCTATGATTTGGTAGACTTGTGTTGGTCCAAGCGATGCTCCGCAGAAGAGGAATCAGTCAAGCTAGGCTGGCTCCTTTGTTGTTGTGTATGTACTTGTTCCAGCCCTCTATCTTGGAGTGGATTAACTTATGTTGGGGTTTGACGCTGAAAGCCGATATTTGATCTACATCGAGTCGAAGACAACAAAGCTATGTCACATCTAGGAGTGTTGGTCCGATAGGGCCGGTTCTAAATATAAAGGCGTTAAAGGTATCTAACCAAAAGTAATAGGCTGTGGCCACCAAGGGCTCATTGGCCTCTGGATTGGCTAAAGACAAAGGGAGACACTCGGCAATTCCCATTCTTTCCGACATTGGCATATTTTGTATTGCTACCCAATTATACCAATCCCTTCAACCCTTCAATGTTGTCGGCCAAGCTCTAAAACTTTTGCTCTATCCTTTTATATTGTACTCGGGATCTAACAGAGGAAGACAAGGAATCTCTTGTTCTACGACGATCGACGGATCTAGGTTTCCTACTGGACTTAAGTAAAATTGATCGTTACTATCGGGTATGGGGATGAATACCTGATGAGGATCTGTTGAGGGACTCATCAACACGATACGGGTCCACAAAATGAAATGAAGTGTTGTAGAATATTGAAGATAAGAAAATTGAAGTATGAGCCGATGAGGAGAGGTTTGAGAGCTTGAGCGCGTGAAAATGACAAGAGAATTGCCCCCATATTTATAGGCGAGTGAAAAAGGTGAAAAGGCAGGAAACTTTCTCGATGGTTCACGAGCAGTTATGGTAAAATTTAGGTGGCTCAAGATATTACAACGCAATAAATGGAGCAGTTAAGAAAAAACGATGGTACAATATTATGAAAATCATGGTAAACCCGATGGTGGTTGAAGACGATGAAGAAGATTTTTGGAAGATAACATGTTATTTCCCAAACATGGAGGGCATATGTTAGCACTAAAATTTGGCAAGGCATAACCGATTTGTTAGGCTAAGAATAAAATTGGATATTTCTGGTCGATATCGGTTCAAAAAAGGGAAAAGTTAAGTTGAAGATGGAATTGTATCCGATATTGATTCAAAGATGGAATTTTTACCTGTATAGAGGCCGATACGGATCATGATTGGCAATGCATCGGAGATGGATACGATCATCCTATGCACTATAAAGGGTGACCTGAGGCGAGCTGAAAATCTAACAATCAATCAAACAACTCGCATCTACTTTTTGTTTACTTTCCTTTCGACTAGGAGTAGCTCTTATAATTTAGACATTGTAATCTATTTTTGATCAATAAAGTTGCGCATCGCCGATTGTTGATCATCTTCGATTACGCCAGTTACCCTGGTTTGGTTTTTCTCCAATCTTATTGCGCATCACCTTTCTTGGGAAAATCTACCTTTATCAAATCATCTAATCAGCCGTAACAAGCTGTTTAGATTTAGCATTACTTACAGTCTAATCGGCTTTGAAAAGCTCTTTGAATTTTCTGTCAATTGCAATACCAAATCGGCTCTGAGCATTATTTCGATCTATCTTGCTAATAGTAGGATCAAATTGTCTTGCACACCACGAACATCTTGAACTCGGCGTTCACATGTATTTGAGCCGATTAATCCATCGTCATATTTTTCAGTGCCAACACACATAAAATAGGCTTAAGACAGATTTATGAAATCTTCTCTCATGAGATATGTGTCAATGCAATTGAACATGATATCCGGTTCTACACAAAAGGCTACGAACCCGCGTGTACGAAAATATGATTTATGTTTTGAAAATATTGCTATAGTACTTTCGGTTACTATAGCACTAACTTATAACCAGTATTTTTGGCTATAAATGCGGACTCCAGGTTCAGAGAAAATGTATGAAAAATAGAGAGGAAAAAACGGAATGTGAAAAAGTTTCAACCGAACCAGATACAAAGGTCACTAGAGTCATATTGCACGGTATTAGCATAGCGACATATGGTGTCGTTCGCTTGTTCGTGTGGATACCTAACTACTACTTTCACAAAGATCTGACGTATCTATTTCCGCTGCTATGTCCAGGCGTTAAAGCTGCGAGCTTCACCTAGAGCTTCTAAAAAAGCTTCGCATTTGTGTTCCCAGTACTAAGGTACATATTTATTACTTTTGGTATATTCTAAATCTTGGTTCTAATGCATACAGTCGGTCCGGGAAGGGGATAAATTTTTGAAATTTACTAGGTCTTTCCCACCTCGATTCCCCAACAGTGGTATCATAGCCAATCGTATTACATTAGTTCTGGATTTGCTTCATGTGTA
Organism: Otatea glauca; assembly: GCA_036346275.1. NCBI lineage: Eukaryota > Viridiplantae > Streptophyta > Magnoliopsida > Poales > Poaceae > Otatea > Otatea glauca. The sequence continues at coordinate 20,485,222 of CM070732.1, read as the reverse complement.
TGAGATATACGTGGTTTATGTTATATGTTGATGTGATCAACAGCTTTCCAATAACGTAAAATCTTTTATTAGCTTAATCTGATAATGCTGATTTATTGATTTAATCATTTTGGCTTCTCTAGATGTATAAGATGTTATACATGTTTACTTTTATTCATGTTTTACGATGTGCATTTGAGAATTGTCACGGTTGCTATATTGATAGTATTTGCTTTGGTTAGTAATGTACTAATCATATTGGTCACTAAGTGTTTGCACCAAAATTTGGCAAGTCTAGTCAAAATCGGCAATAAAATCAGACGTGCGGAAATTAACGGACGGGTTGGAAAGATTTGAGGATATTTGGTAACAGCAAAATCTTTAAGGAAATAACTATCCGAGATAAGGCCGATACGGATCAGGACTTGAAACGTGTTGTAAAAGGATACGGTCGACCGACGGGTATAAAAGAAGGGTCGAAGCAAGCTGCAAAAAAAGACAATCCAATACACCAATCTACATTACTTTTTCCTATCGACTAGAAGTAGTTTCTGTAATTTAACCCTCTTGTAATTCGATCTTGATCAATAAAGTTGCGCATCACCGATTATTGATCTCCTTCAAATTGCGCCCCAGGTTTGATTTATTCTAATTTTGTTGTGATCGCCTTCTTCAGATTGATCTACCTTTATCCTCTGATTAGCCTTAATCGGCTAATTAGATTTATCCTGTTACTTTGATCTTGATCGGCTTCAAACTGATTGAGTCTAAGCCGATTGATCTTCACGATCGGCTTTGTGTGAATTTCATATTTTTACCTTATCGATTCTGATTCAAATCGACTAGCACGCTCGAACGGTGTTAAATGCGGTGTCTTTGTTGTCGAAACCCTACCTCAAGTTTTTTACGCCAACACACTCTTGGCACGCCCGGTGGGACCATGTCTTCATCAGGAAAGTCAATTCCGCCATCCAATCTCAACACAGAGGCTATTATCGTCCCAACAATGGGCGATTTGACTGCAGAACAACGTCAAAAGATTGAAGATCGGAAAACTGCGTTGGAGGAGATGATGCTAAGCTGTTATCAGAAAACTAGACGTGGCGTCACTCAAAAATCCGCCCTGCCGACGGTCAATGCCTTAGGAGATGCGGGTGTCACAGAACCGGTAAGCCGATATCTGCCTGCACAAGCCAAGTTATCGGCTATGATTAATTAGTCTGAGCACCATGCCTTAATAAACCAATCATCGGCCTTTGTTACTACGCTTAAGCCGATGATAGCAAATAGTGTTAAAACTATAGCCCAGGAGTTAGCCTCGTCAGTAGTCTGCTCGACCCGTTGCAAGCTCTGCCAAATTACCCTATTTTTTCAGTAGCTCAAAACACGCAAAGCACGTTAGCCGATCCTAAGCCATCGGCTATAACCTCACCCCCTACCATGATGCCTACTCAGCCCACCATCATATTGCCTAGAGGTCCTCGGCCAAGTGGGGTGAACCGTCACCATGCCTACACCGACGCTTCCAAATTAGATGCATCAGCAAATTTGCCACCGTTAGTCCCGTTTTATGCATTCCCGCAATCGGTTTCACAGCCGATTGGGCCTGAGAGATACCCACATGAGACTGCTTTTTCTAGAAATCCAGGTCCGCATAGGGTAGTAACTTATTCAGAACCTTTCGTCCCAGCACCACAACCCCAAGTCAGACATAATCAGCACGATTAGTACGTTCGTATGCCGACGGTTCAACATAATTGGCAACCCGAGCTTGCACTCGGGGGGCAGAATGCCAACTATGACCAACATTATCAAGGGCCTGCTATGCCAATGGCCGATAATGCAAATTGGGCTGATCAAATCTCCGTCGTCTCAAGGGATCAATTCGGCATATAGCAAAGGGAAAGATTATCGGCTATAGGAAGTTGTATCCTGATTACATAGACCGTATGCCCTACCCTCACAATTTCAGAGTCCTAGATTTTGCAAAATTCTCTGGTGACGACTCGACTACTACTCTAGAACACATCGGACGCTTTATCGCTCAATGCGGCGAAGCAGATCAGTCCGATGGACTAAAAATAAGACTGTTCTCATTATCATTGTCTGGGGCAGCTTTTACTTGGTTTACTTGTTTACCTCCAAATTTGGTCCACTTATGGAATGATTTGGAAAGCCGATTTCACGAATACTTTTTCTCAGGCAGTTTGGAGCTCAGGATTTTCGATCTAAGCTTTGTCCGCCAGAGATTTGGGGAATCGGTAACTGATTACATTAAGAGGTTTAGGGAAACCCGAAACCGATGTTTCAGTGTCACATTGCCCGATAACTAGCTTGCTGATTTGGCTTTTCAAGGATTTAATTCCACCGCTTAGAGAGAAGTTTGGAGGGCAACAGTTCAACGATTTAAGTCATCTGCTTCATCGTGTGTCGGCTTAGGAAAGCCGATTCCTCGACAATAAGGTGTTTAAGGATAGGTTCAAAAATAATAACAAAGAAAAGGATAAAGCCAAAATTAATATGGTGGATTATTGTCCGAGCGATTCTTCAGAAGACGATGAAGCAGAAATAAATATAGCCGAATGGGTAAAAGGGTCTAAAAAGTCCTTAGTCTATTCTTGGCTCAAGCTGACTAGAAGTAAGTCGGAAGTCAAATACGCCTTTGACGTCTCCAAGTGCGATCGTATTTTCGATTTGTTGTTACAAGAGAAAATAATACGGTTGCCCGAAGGACATGTCATACCATCAGCTGACGAGATCAAAAAACCCAGGTATTGCAAGTGGCACCATTCTTTTTCTCACAATACTAATGACTGCAATATTTTTCGTCAACAGATCCAGTAGGCTATTGAGGATGGTCGGTTGAAATTTGCTGATGAGCCGACCATGCAAGTTGATGCTGATCCATTCCAATTCAACATGGTTCAATGTTCGGCTAAAGGGAAAGAGCTGATGCGTGATGAGCCAAGAAAGGATCGGCAAGTCGACATTCAGTCGAGTTCGAACGACGGCCAGATGTTGAAAATTACAATCGGCTCATTACAAATAGAAGCTGATAATGAAGGAAGAAATTCAAGAACCATCAAACCTAAAGGAAATCCTCAGGTGGGTAAATGGTACAAGGCCGAAAAATCACCATCAAGACAGTCAGCTAAAAGGCCAGGGCCAACATTTTCTCAGTTGATGGAGAAATATGAAAGAATGAATAGCCGACCACGATATCCTACTCGCCGGTCGGATAATTTACATCACACTAAAAACGTGGAGAGGGCACATAGAAGGTGTCCCTTTTGGCAATTTTGTTAGAAAAGGGGAGTGGCATTGCCATCTCCATATACATGCCTGATGGAGTATTATCCCCGAGACGATTGGCCAAGACAATCGGCTAGGGATAGACTGTCTGGGCCGATTCGAGATCAAGGCAGAGGTTACAGAAGGCCTGCTCACGAAAGAATATCCGAACCAGGCCAAGCACCAGACCAGGTCGAAACACAAAGGCCCAATACAAACCGGGAAAATTTGGCTGGCCAGATACGAAAGCCAATAGAGCCCAAGCCTAGGTGGTGTCCATCTAGCCTTAGCCGATCGTAACGCAGATGGATTCAGAGGCTGAGGACTCAAGAAATCCGAGAAGCCGACGCAGAGAGGCAGAGGGATGATACTTTCAATGAGCTTCATCCGATCAAGGTTGTCAAGAAGGAATGGAGAAAAAAGGAACAGGCCGAGGAAGATTTTGAGTCGGCAGATGATCTAGATTCTCCTATGATTAGGGACAACACACCCCCAATGGACATCAATATGGTGTTCACATTGCCAGCCGAATTCAAAATCAAAACTGAGTCGGTTAAAGAAACTTTTGCTCAATCATGTTCAGGAGTCCAAAACGCAATCTTTGAGAAACCAAGAGACGATCATCGGCATTTGAAACCACTGTATATGAAAGGGTATATAAATGGAAAGCCGATATTAAGGATGCTAGTAGATGGTGGAGCTACAGTAAATCTAATGCCCTATACGACTTGCAAGAAATTGGGTAAGTCCGATGAAGACTCGATTAAAACTAATATAGTTTTGAACGACTTCACTGGCGATCCCACAGAGGCCAAAGGAGTCATGGTTACAAAACTGACTGTCGGCAGTAAAACTTTGCCGACCGCATTCTTTGTCATTAACGCCAAAGGAAACTACAGCGTTCTGCTTGGGAGAGATTGGATCCACGCCAAGTGCTGTATCCCGTCGACTATGCATCAAGCGCTTGTCCAGTGGAATGGAGAGGAAGTTGAAGTTGCACGGCCGACACATCGGATCATATTGCCATGGCCAGTTCTGATGCGAATTGGCAACATGAAGAAGCCAGATGCATATCGGGAAAAACACTAGAAGATTGCGATTTCATCTGCGTGAGCAAAACAGGACTTGTGCCGATCAGTGTCAGGCCAGGCACGTTTGATCGAGCAAACGAAGTATTACGCCGATGGGGACAAGAAAAACAATGAAAGCATTACAAGACAAAATGCAAAGCTATCGGCAAACAACGGATAGCTATGAGTCTATAGAAGACTTTCAAGAGATTGAGAAGTTGGGTCAAGGCTTCACGTCCACTGATCTGCTTGAAGAAATTGATATAGGTGGTGGTGATAGAAAAAGACCAACTTTTATTAGCGCGAAATTAGATGTAAGATACAAAGAAAAGTTAATCAAAATTCTTAGAGAATATAAAGATTGCTTCGCTTGGGAGTATCACGAGATGCCTGGTTTAAGCCGACAATTGGTAGAACATTGGCTACCTATTAGACCAGGATATCGGCCGTTTAAACAGTACCCTAGGCGTTTTAATCCGACCTTGTATAAAATTATAAAAGAAGAAATAGAACGACTGTTGGAGGCAAAATTTATAACGCCTTGCCGATATGCGGAATGGGTTTCCAACATTGTTCTAGTCATAAAGAAAAATGGAAAACTCCGAGTATGTGTCGATTTTAGAGATTTGAACAAAGTGACACCAAAAGATGAATACCTGATGCCAATAGCCGATATGCTTATCGATGCTGTATTAGGGAATAAGATCATAAGTTTTCTGGACGGTAATGCCGGATACAATCAGATATTCATGGCAGAAGCCGATATACCAAAAACAGCTTTTAGATGTCCTGGTGCCATAGGTCTATTCGAGTGGACGGTTATGACTTTCGGTTTAAAGAACGCCGGGGCTGCATATCAGCGAGCCATGAACCTGATTTTTCATGACTTAATCGGTCACATCGTTGAAATATATATCGATGATGTCGTAGTGAAGTCTGCAAATGAGTTGCAACATTTGACCGATTTAGAAAAAGTTTTTCAAAACATAAGATCGCATGGCTTGAAGATGAATCCTTTCAAATGTGCGTTCGGCGTATCGGCTGGGCAATTTTTGGGCTTTATGGTACATGAAAGAGGTATTGAAGTCAATCAAGTAAGAGTTAAAGCCATAGTCTGTCATAATGCCGCCAACATGCAAAAACGAATTGCATAAGTTGATCGGCAAAACTAACTATCTCCGAAGGTTTATCTCGAATCTCTCTGGTCGGATCCGTGCTTTTACCCCACTCTTGAAATTAAAGGATAATCAATAATTTTTGTGGGGGACCGATCAGCAAAAGGCTTTTGATGACGTCAAAGATTATTTAGCCAATCCTCCGGTTTTGGCTGCGCCACAAAAAAGGGATTCCTTTTAGATTATATATATCGACTGAGGAGGAGACTATCGGGTCTGTTTTAGCACAAGAAATCGATGGAAAGGAAAGGGTTATCTTTTATTTGAGCCGACGCCTTCTTGATGCGGAAGTCAAGTACCCTTTCATCGAGAAATTGTGCTTGTCTTTATATTTCTCATGTACAAAGCTAAGACATTATATTTTAGCATCGGCTTGTAAAGTAATCTGCAAAACCGATGTTATAAAATATATGTTATCAGCTCGGATATTACGAGGTCGACTTGGCAAATGGGCTTATGCCTTGATAGAGTTCGACCGATTATTTAATCGGCTAAAGCGACTAAGGGACAAGTCTTTGGTGATTTTATAACAGATATGATACTATCGCCGACTTGGTGTCGTGAGCCCCTTGGCAATTGTTTTCGACCGAATTCGGTATGCGAGAAGGTGACGGAATCGGTATTGTGCTCATATCACCCAAAGGGTACAATTTTGAATTTGCATTTCGATTAAACAGTCGATGCTCAAACAACCAGGCAGAGTATGAAGCATTGCTCAAAGGATTGCAATTGTTGGAAAACATCGGAGTAAATGTGTAAGGACCCGAATCCACTGATTCGAACCCACTGTGTTTACCTCACTAGTCCCAGGATCAACGCTAGTGCACACAGCTTAACATTGGTACATATCACATCATACACAACGGTAATAGAATAATAGTTCATTTATTGATATAGCTAAGTGTATGATCTTACGACCAACTTACATTATTAAGCCACGCAGGCAAGACCGAGAATATAAACTAATAATTAGCAAATGAAAGTAGAAACGTAGATAGCTCATCGAGTTCACCACAGGCAACCGACAAGGCTCGGACCCTAATGACTCGTGTCTTCCCGACTTCATCTTCCAACACAGTGTAGATTCCTCAACTGTTGATTATTGTTGTTTGGCAAGGGTGAGTACTTAAAGCACTCAACAAGTTGTGCATGTAATGCAATTCTATGTATCTATATGTAAGGCTTATTCCAATGGATAGGCTATCATGGCTATTTTGCAATAAGCGACATTTATGAACAAATACAATAAATAGATTGTAAAGAATGTAAAACAAATAGCAATAATAAATAACTTCAAGATTTCTCAAGTAAACCAAGTTTCCAATCCTAAGTCAAATTTCATCTTCCATATGGCATTCCGCCATCCCAACCATGTTATCCAAATAATTAAACTAACCCTTAATCTGTAATTCCGAGCATTGCTCAATACCATGAGCACGGCTATCCGAATAGTTTCACACTGCAGAGGTTATGCACTTTACCCACGTGATACAACCAAACACCACCAAGGCGAGTGATTATAACAAAGCCTTTACAATGCTCGCTTAACCCGATACTACCCGCTAAGGATTCAACATCGTGGGACTGGTTACCACATCCGGGCCCCCTCTTGCGCCATGTGAATTACACCATAACTCGGGAACTCACATCGACCACGATAGTACCAAAATTAAGACATTGCAAATTACTCAGCTAGGCTGGCCCATACCAGACATGTGGTTGCATGATAGACTCAGTCAAAGGCTTGCAAGGTTAAGTCCTTAGTGTGATCAAGGCAAGACATCCACATACCCTCTGCCCATCGGGCCCACCTTGGCCTCCTCGCCCCTTGCCACTTGCCTCAATCTAAGTTATCATCACCCCGTTGATTACCAAGCACCACGTGCCATCAACAATTCAACATCGTTGCGTGACATGACTCGCCACAACAACTCAATCTCATCGTGTGATCCCACATGACACACAAGTTCATAATATTGTTCCATATTCCATTAATCAAGATTAATTATCAATGATTCTGACACATGTGATGACGTGGCACGGCTAAGCAACTAATACGGTCTAAAGCTCCAATGATGATTATAATTATTAACCAACTATATTAAACCAAACTAGGGTGACACTGGATCATGGCATACAATGACAAGGTAGGGTATAAATCAATCTGGTATATTAGCTAAGCCCAATCTAATTTGAAACAATTGTATATTTGAAACATATGCAATAGGGTAAAACAAATATAGCAATTTTATAAACATATGTTCAACATGATCAAAGCACAACTTACCTTGGAATAGGTCCTGATCTTGATCTGAAGCTTGCTCTTGATTTGCTAGATCTTCCTCGAAAGCGTCGCACAATTCAACGTCTACGCGTACCGAAGGAGAAAAGCAAATAAATACCAAAACAGAGAGCAAATGAACTCCAAAAATCAATTAAAATTCACCATTAAATAGATCTCAATTTTACAAATTTTTAGAAACTGGAATCACTCAAATCCGAGTTACGATGCAAAAGATATAGCCTTTTAAAGTTTGAAATAAATATCAAATCAGAAAATCGAAATTCGAATTTAATGATTTTTTTATATGAAAAATCGATTTATGACGCAAGCATGACGTCCTGCTGACGTCAGCCTGGCCCGGCGCCCGGTGTCGACACGCGTGCCCTCGGTCCATGGATCGAGTCCATGAATTTCATCGGTCCACGGTGCACCGGCCCATGCCGCCTCGGTACCCATGCCCGACACGCGCCGGCTCGACATTCGCACGGCGCCGTGTCGATGCCCGACACGCGCGCACATCCGCAAGATCTCGGATCGATGGTGATGAAAGCACGCAACGCGCTCAATCTGACCCTCCGTCGGATCCGAAGGTTCACATTGCTTGCCACGCACAGACACGCGGCGAATCTTACCTCCGCTACTGATCGAACGGCTGAGAGCTTCCCAAGCGTCGATGGTGGCACGGCGGTGTTTCTTCGCCAGGCTTGGAGACGATGACGGCGTTCCGGCGACGAAATAGCGACACGGCTTCACGGTCCGACGCAGGCCGAGGTATGGGATTTCCGATCCGAACCGCGACGGCTCAAACGGCAAACGGCGGCGAAAATGCGAAGACCGCGGCGAAGGCTTCGGCGACTCCGGCGAGCTTCTACGCGAGAACGGCGACGGCTCGGGGCTTCGGGATTGCGGCAGACGCGCGACGCGAGGTGAGGAGTTCAACGCCCGTGTCGGTGCCTTAAATAGCGGCACGGGGAGGCGTGCAAAACCCAGACTCCGAGGACGGCTCCGTGGCGTCGGCGGACTCCGGCGGCGACACGGAGAGGTGACGCGGCTGCATCCGACGATCCGCGCGCGCGCCATCGAACGGCTCCGACGATCGACGACGCGCAAAACACGGCCGTTGGATCTCGATCCAACGGTTGTCCGCGATGGATCCTAGGGTTTCAGCGGCACGGGCCGACTTGGGCCGCCCGAAGCGGACCTCAGGCGCACATTATTGGGCTTCGGCCCAATACTGTTCAAAAAGATTTTTAAAACTTTAATAATTAAAATAATTCTAGAAATTCATTTAATTGGTTTTAGGCAAATAAATTATCAGGAAAAATCCAAGAAAAATCTCAAAAATACTTTGAGACATTCTGGACTCAAATAAAATATTTTTGGCAAAACTTTATTTTTACTTTGCATAAATTTAAATAGATTTGAACAAAAGGCAATAAACTTGATTTAAAATTAATTCCAATAAATCCAGAAAAATCCAAATAAATTCCAGAAAATCACAAATGCACATTTAAGCAATAACATAGTATTTAAGCAAATTTTGGGATGTTACAAACCTCCCCCTTAATGTAATCTCGACCGAGATTGGGGCTAGCTAGAGAATAGGTTCTAAATTTCGACTTCAAATCTTCTTCTCGCTCCCAAGTGGCTTCACTTTCTAATGATTGCTCCATGAACTCAGAAAAGCGAATAGACTTGTTTCGGTCTTGCGCCCACAACATCCAAAATTCGACGGTTGCTCCTTGTAAGTCAAATCTTCTTGCAACTCTATTGCATCCAACGGGGTTTGCTCTGTTGGCACTCTGAGACACTTCTTAAGCTGCGACACATGGAATACATCATGTACTCCTGCCAAGGACTGAGGCAATTCCAGCTGATAAGCTACCTCTCCTCGACGACTCAGAATCTTGAACGGACCAACATATCTTGGTGCAAGCTTCCCTTTAACATGAAATCTTTTAACGCCCTTAAGAGGGGTAACCCTGAGATACACATGATCTTCTGGTTCAAAACTCAAATCTCGACGACGGTTATCTGCGTAACTCTTCTGTCTTGACTGCGCTATCTTCAACCTCTCTCTGATCATTGCAACTTGGCTTTCTGCCTCCTTGAGAATATCTGGCCCGAAAACCAAACGCTCTCCTGTTTCATTCAAATTTAACGGAGTACGACAAGCATGTCCATACAACGCCTCAAACGGTGACATCTGCAGGCTAGCTTGATAACTATTATTGTAACTAAACTCTGCATATGGCAAACTTTTATCCCAAGATGTAGCATAAGCTAAAGCACAAGCTCTCAACATATCCTCTAAAATCGATTTACTCTTTCATCGACCATCCGTCTGCGGGTGATATGTCAGACTAAAATTGAGACGAGTCCCCATTGCTTCATGCAACTTGTTCCAAAATCTTGAGGTAAATTGGGTACCTCTGTCGACACAATCTTCTTGGGCACTCCATGCAAACATACAATCCTCGACATGTACAACTCGCTAAGCGATCTCCGAGTAAGTGGTCTTTATCGATAAAATGGGCGACCTTGGTTAGACGATCCACAATAACCCAAATGGAATCGCACCTCTCGAGTTTTAGGTAAACCGTGATAAAGTCCATTCCGATTTCCTCCCACTTCCATTCCGGATTTTCAACTACCGCAACAAACCAAATGGGTCTTTGATGCATGGCTTTTACTCGACATACGCCGATAAAGCAACATACTCGGCTACTTCACGCTTCATGTTAGGCCACCAAAATCTCTCTTTCAAATCTCGTACATCTTGGCACTTCTGGATGAATCGAGTACTTAGAATCGTGAGCTTCCTCAAGAATCAATTGTTTCATTCCTTTTATCCCAAGACGCAAATTCGCCTTTGAAAAACATGGTTCCTTGCTCATCCAGAGTGAAATCTACGGCTAGGCCTTCTTCCTTTTAGCCTTGATTTTAGAAATTTTATCGCCATCTTTCTCGCCTTCACTAACTGATCCTCCGCCTTGGCCTCACTTCGGTCAGTAACTACCATTCCTTGCGGAACGACCTCCAACCTTAGTTTCTGAAATTCCTTGCATAATTCTGGTTGATCTTCCATTGTTAGCGTATTTGCGCTATGGCTCTTTCGACTTAGAGCATCTGCCACCACATTGGCTTTTCCGGGATGATAATGGATTCCCACATTATAATCCTTAATTAGCTCTAGCCACCTTCATTGCCTCATATTCAGATCCGCTTGAGTGAATATGTATTTGTGCTCTTATGGTGCAGATATATCTCACATCTATTTCCTATGAGATAATGACGCCATATCTTTAAAGCATGCACTACGGCAGCTAATTCCAAATCATGCGTTGGGTAATTCACTTCATGCGGTCTTAACTGTCTCGACGCATAAGCAACGACTTTGCCTTCTTGGATTAACACGCACCCTAAGCCTTGCTTTGAAGCATCGCAGTATATATCAAATCCATTCTGCACATCTGGCAGTACTAATACGGGGGCTGTTGTTAAACGCTTCTTTAATTCCATGAAACTTTTCTCGCACTATGGCGTCCATGCAAACTTCTTTTCTTTCTTTAACAACTGCGTAAGGGGTTTAGCAATTGTTGAGAATCCTTCTATGAACCGACGGTAATATCCCGCCATTCCCAGAAAACTACGGATCTGGTAATGACTTCGTTGCTCCCAATGCAACATCAAGGCCCACTTTGCTTGGGTCAATTGCACTCCTTAGTAGTCATGACATGACCAAGAAATTCAACTTTCTCCTTCCAAATTCACACTTGCTAAACTTAGCATACGGTGATGCTCTCGCACCTCTCTAAAACCATTCTTAGATGTTACGCATGCTCTTCCTCCGCCTTCGAGTAAACCAAGATATCGCCTATGAAGACTACAACGAACTTATCCAAATATTCCATGAAAACTTTATTCATCATGTTCATAAAATATGCCGGGCATTAGTCAATCCAAATGACATGATCGTGAACTCGTAATGTCCATAACGCGTAGAAAACGCAGTCTTAGGCACATCCTCCGCCGGATCTTCAATCGATGGTATCCCTAACGAAGATCTATCTTGGAGAAAACTCAGCTCCTCTTAATCGATCAAATAAGTCATTGATCCCGGGCAACGGATACTTATTCTTGATCGTTATTTCATTCAAGGCACGATAATCGATGCACATTCTAAGACTTCCGCCCTTTTACTTAACAAACAAAACCGGGGCTCCCCACGGCGATGAACTTGGTCTAATGAAACCTTTCTCTTGCGGCCTCAATCGCTTCTTCATTTCCACTAACTCGCGGTAGGTATCCGATATGGTCTTTTGATATCGGTCTGTACACTGGCGCTAACTCGATCACGAACTCGATATCACGGTCCGGTGGCAATCCGCAAATCTTCCGAAACACATCCGGTATTCCCGCCATCGCACATCTTCCATGCCGATGGCTTTCACGCTGCTGACCATTAATCGCCCATCGCGAATCGCGGTCGCTTGAAACTCTACTTTCTTGTCACTAGGGCCTTCCAAAGTCACGATCCGTCGGCCACAATCCAAAACGGCCTTATGCTTAGACACCAATCCATTCCAAGGATGACGCCTAGGATTGCACATCTATCAAGATAAGATTCGCTAGGAATTCTATCCCATCCATAAGCAACTTAGCTCCCAAACACCCAAGGCTAGATCTAAGCTCGGATCCCGGGCTTGACTAAGAGCACACACTTAAGATTCACCACTTGAAATCCATTCTTGGTTGCAAAACTTTGAGAAACAAATGAATGCGAAGCCCGTAATCAAACAAAACAGAAAGGTGCATCGAGTTGACCGTAAACTTACCCAAGAAGACGTGCAGCCTCCTCGAGCTCCATCGGTGATGTGGTTGATCCTTCCACGACCGTTGATTGCGGGTTGCTCGGCTTGACTCGCGCACGATTTCTCCCGAGGTGGTGCTTTGGCGGTGTGGTTCCCAAGTTGAAACGAATCGCGTAATGCCTCCCTTCGTGGACACCTATTAGAAAAGTGCCTGGCTCATTGCATGTATAGCATCTTTTCACGGCAGATCGTTGATTCCCTCTGGCGCATTGTTGCCCTCTTTGCCGTGTCTGAAAGTTCGATTGGCGTGGCGAGGTGCGGGGTTGATGTCTTGTTCATACCGTGGTTGGAATCTAGCAAATTGTTGTGGTGACATCCTCAAACGTAGATGGTTTGGACGCCCACCCGATTAGTCATTAAGCGCTACGGTTCTCACCCGACTCTTTGCGCTTATCTTCTAGGATCAAAGCTTTGTTGACTAGTTCCCAAAATCTGAAAATTGTGGGTGATCACCCCACTGCATTCCCAATTCATCCCTTCATGAAACGAGATCGCTTAGCTTTGTCTGTCGCTACGCCTTCAGGGCATAGCGAGCTAATCGGGTAAACTTATTCGTACTCGGCCACTTTGGTTGGCCTCCTTGTTTCAGAGCCCTGAACTCTTCCTTCTTTAGGTCCATCATTCCCTCCGGGACATGATATCGCGGAAAGCATTAGTAAACTCCTCCCGTGTGATCTCTTGTGGGGCTCCATGAGCGCACGATAATTCTCCCACCATTCTCGGCGGTTCCTTCCAATTGATGAGAGGCGTAGAGCACCTTCGCGTTGCCCTCACACTGAGTGATGTGCGGCTTCTTCTCAATTGTCCTAAGCCACCATCGGCTTCCAAAGGGTTCACATTTCGAAAAAGTTGGTGGCCTAGTCCTCATAAAACTCGATAGCTTTGAGTGAGGTCGGGTCCACCATGGTTGTTCGAGCTACTGTGGTTGTTGTTGTTGGTGCTGCGTTGGACATCACGATCATCCGTGATCATAGTCTGTGATCGCTTGAGTCTCATACCGCAAGAAATGCTCCCAGATTTTGCATGTCTCTGACGGTGGTTGAGGGCTGCCTCTGTCGCTGGTGTTGTCGCTCGCGCACTCCACTTCAAGCTCCGCTGTTCCTCGAGTATTCACCATCCGATGATTGCCTCTTAGGTTAGGGAAGGTAGATGTAGCATAGATAAGAAGCAAGAATTTCTAAAGCGGGAGATAGATTATACCCAAACTGAAATAATTCTTTATTATTCTTGGTATGGCCGCTTAGTTAGCCTACAAGCTTTGCAACCCATCGCACACTCAAAGATTACAAAGAAGCAAACTAAACACGAAACCTTAACGCCAACTAGAAAGGTAAAGACTAACTTAAAGACGCGACTCACACTCGAGTCTCAACACAGCTCAAGGTCGACACTCACTCATCCACCACCCTAGCCGAGGCCGATCCGGCGATACACCGGTGGATGAGCCGCATAGGAGCGAACCTATCCCGTGACCTACCACGGGTCCTCTGCAACAACAGGTCCGTGACTCCCCTCCGCTCCCACTCTCGCTCCTCTGGATCCTCCTGACTCCTCTGCTGGCTCTGAACTTCTCGAGTCACGCGCCCACTCGCCCTCGACCGCCTCTAGGGCCTCTCCCGGCTCGGTGATCATCCCGATGGTCAAGCACGGGTCACCTCAAGCTCTGCTCTGCCACTCTGAGTGCCTCGTACACGATCTCCGGCTCCCGAGTAGCATCTCTCATATGATCCTCCCGGCAAGGGCGAACTCGCAAGGTGTACCGCGATGGCACACTCGCCCTCCACGATCCGTCGGCGTCGGCATGCTTGAACGTCGGGTGAAGTCGAACATCGAGTCGTGAAGCTCGCCGGCGAGTCGCAGCAGACACGACGAAGAGCAAGTCGAGCGACCTCCTGAATTGCAACCTCGTATGAGAATCTTCTGGCCGAGATGTTGATTGGCCTGCTAGCTTCCTCGTTCTCCCGAGCGTAGATAATAAGCTTGCAAATAAATCCTCGGTGTACACCATTAACTGACCACCGCCTCCTCGGTAAAGCGGACGATAAAAGCCCCAAGCGTCAAGTACTCTCCACGGCTCCATGGCGTAGCGCCGGTGACTCCTCAAGGTCGGAACAATCGGCCGCTGCCACAAGAATTTTGAATAAGAGCTCCACCCAAAGCGGCAAGTAAAACGGTAAATTCAGCAAAGGCTAGAAGTAGAGAATGAGATAAGTCGAGAGTGTTTTATTAGTCATGTTTAGATTTTCTTTTAGAAAATAGTTTTGGACTCACACAGGACACCTCCACACTATCTAGGGCCAAGACCTACAGTCAGTATGCTCTGATATCACCTCTGTAAGGACCCGAATCCACTGATTCGAGCCCACTGTGTTTACCGCACTAGTCCCAGGATCAACGCTAGTGCACACAGCTTAACATTGGTACATATCACATCATACACAACGATAATAGAATAATAGTTCATTTATTGATATAGCTAAGTGTATGATCTTACGACCAACTTACATTATTAAGCCACGCAGGGCAAAACTGAGAATATAAACTAATAATTAAGCAGCGGAAAGTAGAAACGTAGATAGCTAATCAGTTCACCACAGGCAACCGACAAGGCTCGGACCCTAATGACTCGTGTCTTCCTGGACTTCATCTTCCAACACAGGTGTAGATTCCTCAACTGTTGATTATTGTTATTTGGCAAGGGTGAGTACTTAAAGCACTCAACAAGTTGTGCACAGAATGCAATTCTATGTATCTATATGTAAGGCTTATTCCAATGGATAGGCTATCATGGCTATTTTGCAATAAGCAAGATTTATGAACAAATACAAGAAATAGATTGTAAAGAATGTAAAACAAATAGCAATAATAAATAACTTCAAGATTTCTCAAGTAAACCAAGTTTCCAATCCTAAGTCAAATTTCATCTTCCATATGGCATTCCGCCATCCCAACCATGTTGTCCAAATAATTAAACTAACCCTTAATCAGAATTCCGAGCATTGCTCAATACATGAGCACGGCTATCCGAATAGTTTCACACTGCAGAGGTTATGCACTTTACCCACGTGATACAACCAAACACCACCAAGGCGAGTGATTATAACAAAGCCTTTACAATGCTCTGGCTTAACCCGATACTACCCGCTAAGGATTCAACACTGGTGGGACTGGTTACCACATCCAGGGCCCCCCTCTTGCGCCATGTGAATTACACCATAACTCGGGAACTCACACCGACCACGATAGTACCAAAATTAAGACATTGCAAATTACTCAGCTAGGCTGGCCCATACCAGACATGTGGTTGCATGATAGACTCAGGTCAAAGGCTTGCAAGGTTAAGTCCTTAGTGTGATCAAGGCAAGACATCCACATACCCTTTGCCCATCGGGCCCACCTTGGCCTCCTCGCCCCTTGCCACTTGCCTCAATCTAAGTTATCATCACCCCGTTGATTACCAAGCACCACGTGCCATCAACAATTCAACATCGTTGCGTGACATGACTCGCCACAACAACTCAATCTCATCGTGTGATCCCACATGACACACAAGTTCATAATATTGTTCCATATTCCATTAATCAAGATTAATTATCAATGATTCTGACACATGTGATGACGTGGCACGGCTAAGCAACTAATACGGTCTAAAGCTCCAATGTTGATTATAATTATTAACCAACTATATTAAACCAAACTAGGGTGACAATGGATCATGGCATACAATGACAAGGTAGGGTATAGATCAATCTGGTATATTAGCTAAGCCCAATCTAATTTGAAACAATTGTATATTTGAAACATATGAAATAGGGTAAAACAAATATAGCAATTTTATAAACATGTGTTCAACATGATCAAAGCACAACTTGCCTTGGAATAGGTCCTGATCTTGATCTGAAGCTTGCTCTTGATTTGCTGGATCTTCCTCGAAAGCGTCGCACAATTCAACGTCTACGCGTACCGAAGGAGAAAAGCAAATAAATACCAAAACAGAGAGAAAATAAACTCCAAAAATCAATTAAAATTCACCATTAAATAGATCTCAATTTTACAAATTTTTAGAAACTGGAATCACTCAAATCCGAGTTACGATGCAAAAGATATAGCCTTTTGAAGTTTGAAATAAATATCAAATCGAGAAAATCGTAAATTGAATTTAACAGATTTATTTTTATATTGAAAAATCGATTTATGACGCAAGCATGATGTCCCATCGACGCCAGCCCTGCCCGGCGCTCCGGTCGACACGCGTTCTCGGTCCATGGACTGAGTCCATGAATTTCATCGGGTCCACGGTGCACCCGGTCCATGCCGCCTCGGTACCCATGCCCGACACGCGGCTGGCTCCGATTGGTTCGCACGGCGCTCGTGCCGATGCCCGACACGCGGCGCACATCCGCAAGATCTCGGATCGGATGGTGATGAAAGCACGCAGCTGCTCAACTGGACCCTCCGATCGGATCCGAAGGTTCACATTGCTTGCCACGCACAGACACGCGGCGAGAATCTTACCCTCCGCTACTGCATCGAATCTACCGAGCTTCCCAAGCGCCGATGGTGGCACGGCGATGTTTCTTCACGGTCTTGGAGAACGCGACGGCGCTCCGGCGACGAAACAATGACACGGCCACGGTCCGACGCGCCGAGGTATGGGATTTCCGATCCGAACCGCAGACGGCTCGGAACGGCGAACGGCGGCGAAAATGACGAAGATCGCGGCGAAGGCTTCGGCGACTCCGGCGAGCTTCTACGTGAGAACGGCGACGGCTCGGGGCTTCGGAATTGCAGCAGACGCGCGGCGCGAGGTGAGGAGTTCAACGCCCGCGTCGGTGCCTTAAATAGCGGCACGAGGAGGCGTGTAAAACCCGGACTCCGAGGACGGCCCGCGGCGGCGGCGGACTCGGCGGCGACATCGGAGAGGTGACGCGTCGCATCCGACGCGCCCACGCGGCGCCATCGAACGGCCCGACGATCGACGACGCGCAAGAAAGGCCGTTGTTGATCTCGATCCAACGGTTGTCCGCGATGGATCCTAGGGTTTCAACAAGACGGCCGACTTGGCCGCCTCAAGCGGACTAGCGCACAAGATTGGGCTTCGCCCAATACTGCTCAAAAGATTTTTAAAACTTTAATAATTAAAATAATTCTAGAAATTCATTTAATTGGTTTTAGGCAAATAAATTATCGTGAAAATCCAAGAAAATCTCAAAAATACTTTGAGACATTCTGGACTCAAATAAAATATTTTTGGCAAAACTTTATTTTAACTTTGCATAAATTTAAATAGATTTGAACAAAAGGCAATAAACTTGATTTAAAATTAATTCCAATAAATCCAAAAAAATCCAAATAAATTCCAGAAAATCACAAATGCACATTTAAGCAATAACATAGTATTTAAGCAAATTTTTGGGATGTTACAAAATGCGGTTGAGGCATACGGGGATTCAATGTTGATTGTGCAGCAAATAAAAGGAGAATACCAATGCCGAGATGAAATACTGCTAAAATATTTGGAACAATGTCTCGAGATTATCGGCTCATTCACGTCATTTTCTATCGGTCATGTCCCTCGAGAATTGAACGATAGAGCTAACGCCTTGGCTCAACAGGCATCAGGGTATAAAGATTTTGGCCGATATTAGGTAACCGAATTAGTAGATAAAGCCATCATGTGCATAGATATTGTGAATTGGAGAACGCAAATAAAGGATTACCTGATCGACCCATCTAAGCCGACAGAACGCAAGATTAGGCAACAAGCTTTAAAGTACATTGTTATGGACGATACATTGTATTATCGGACGATGGAAGGCTTCTTTGCTGAGGTGTCTTGGAGCCGAAGAAGCACGGGTAGCAATGGGTGAGGTACATGAAGGTATTTGCGGATCTCACCAGTTGGCTCATAAGATGAAATGGATCCTTAGGTGAACAGGTTATTTTTGGCCGACAATGCTAGAGGATTGTTTTAAATATTATAAAGGTTGCCAGACTTGTCAGAAATTTGGCAATATACAACTAGCACCAGCATCGACTTTGCACCCAATTATCAAGCCATGGCCTTTTAGAGGTTGGGGAATAGATGTAATCAGCCAAATATTTCCTGCTTCAAGTAAAGGTCACAAGTTTATTTTGGCCGCAACCGATTATTTCTCTAAATGGGTCGAAGCTATACCACTCAAGAAAGTGACCAGTGTTGAGGCAATCGGATTCGTTAATGAACATATTGTCCATCGGTTTGGAATACCGCAGACAATCACAACCGATCAAGGCACGGTGTTCATGTCTAATGAGTTTCAGAGTTACGCGACAAGTCTGGGGATTAAATTATTAAATTCATCACCGTATTACGCTCAGGCTAATGGACAAGCCGAGTCGTCCAACAAAATGTTAATTAAGTTGATCAAAAGGAAAATTGATGAAAAACCGAGGAATTGGCACTCGACCCTATCAGAATCACTGTGGGCATATCGGCTAGCTTATCACGGAGCAACGAAGCTTTCACCTTATCAGTTGGTATATGGTCAAGAAGCCATTTTGCCCGTGGAGATTGACATTGAATCTATATGAGTGGCCAAACAAAACGGTTTGTCGGCCCAGGATTATAGTGATTCGATGATCGATAACTTAGATGAGTTGGAAGAATTACGTTTGTCCACGCTTGATCGGCTTAAGAAGAATAAAATCAGGGTTGCAAGAGTGTATAATAAAAAGGTCATGCCTATATCTTTCGATCAAGCCGATTTAGTATGGAAAACGATATTGCCTGTTGGTTCGAAAGATAACCGATTCGGAAAGTGATCACCTACGTGGGAAGGATCATACAAAGTTAATCGGCTAGTCGGTGGAAATTCGTACGTAATAGAGACATTGGAAGGATATGTTTTGCCCAAAGCTATTAATGGGAAATATCTAAAGAAGTACTATCCTAGCATTTGGATTGGAGCTTAGCTGTAACACCCTAAATTTTGCCCTAATTTAAATTTTGGAGTATTTTTTATTTTTGTGAATTTTTGGGAATTTGTTGAAATTTATTTAGAATTATTCAAATAAAGCCTTCCCTGAAAACAATTAAATAATGGAAAAAATTTTGCAAAGTTTTATTGGAAATATTTTATTTGAGTCCCAACTAGCTCAAAGTAATTTCTGGAATTTTTCTGATATTTTTACTATTTTCTTTTGGCCAAAACTATTTTCTCGAATTTTTTTTATTCGAAAAGGATTTCAAATCCCCGAAACAGTGCTTGGGCCGAAATCCTTGGACCGCCCAAGATCGTGTGCTCGCCTAGCGTCGCCGCCCACGCCTCGCCTCATTGAAACCCTAGCCGCCGCGCCGCCGCTGGATCGGCATCTTGCGTCTGAGAAGCTGCCACGTCACTTCATCGTTTTCGCCCGTTGGATCGCTGCACACGGACGCCCGGGATTTCGCCACGTCGTTTCTTCCTCGCGAGATCGTCGGAGCAACGGCCGCGTGCATGTCCGCCTGTTTCACCGAGGATTGCGCGCACGTCGAGGCGCTATTTAGTGCACCGCTGCCACCCCCGTGCTGCGCTTTTCAAGACGCTTCTGTAGCCCTAGCGCACGCCTCCAGAAACACCTCCGTTTGCCCGCAGCAGCTCGCCGTAGTTGCCGCACCGCTCCGCCGTTGTTTTTGCTTCCTCTCGTCGTCGTCCGAGCCGCTCCGCCGTGCTCCGACCCAGTTCCGACTTCACCGAAGCAAGCCGCATCGAGTGGACCACTTCTTCACGCTACAGAACCCCCGCAACGCCGTGTTGCACGTCATCTTCTTCCTCTCCGGTGAGATCTGCGCCGCCGTGACATCACCGCCAGCCGAGGTTCGTCCACCGTCCGATCGCCGCCAAACGCACCGGATTCGTCCACGTCGCCATCCAACAGTAATCCTCATCTTCTCTCCTAAGCCGTCAGATTTAATCAACGGTCTAGATTGCTTCGATTAGTTTATTTCAGCCGTTAGATCTAGATCGTAGGGTTTCTATTTAGCCGCGTCGCGTAAAGGTCACAGCCGTCGGATGCGTGCCGGTCGTCTTGGATCGTGCCGCGTGTCGCGTCCGCAGATGAGCCAATCGCCTTGGTTCATCTCGCCGTCCATTTTGCATCGGGCGGTGAGATCGCACCGCGCGATCGAGCCGATCCGTGTTGACGCGACGACGCGGAAACCGAGGAGTCGGGGCACGCTGATTACGCCGACGCCGCCGATTAATCATGGCGCTCGATGCGGATCCGAGGGTCACGGAGTAGCCACGTGCGGGCTGCGCGGTGGAGATCAGGCGAAAGGTCACGCGAATCTTGACCGTTCGTTTCAAATCGGATGAACGAGATTGAATCGAGTCTTGGCGATTAGTTTTGCGCCGCGTGTCGCCATAGGATTGGTCCAGCTGTCGTGCTAACGTCAGTGCTTGCGTCACTTGGCGCACGAACACAGTGCCGCTGGTCCACGGTGGACCAGAGCCGAACCGTGGACCCAGTCCATAGACCAAAGCGACGTGGCAGACTCTGGGAGTGCCACGTGTCATGCTGACGTCATCGCTGACGTCATAGATATTTTTAAATATAAAAATATTTCGGTCGAAATTCTTTTCTGTGCTGACGTCATCATGATGCAATGCTGACGTCATAAATGCAAATTTCCAGTATAAAAATAATTTGGAAAAATCGGATTTCTTAATTTCTGTATTTTCAGATTTTATTCAAACTTCAAATGACTATAACTTTTGCATTTTAACTCGGATTTGGGTGATTCAAATTTCTAAAAATTCATAAAATTGTGATCTATTTAATCATGAATTTAATTTGAATTTTTGAGGTAATCTAGTCTTCTTTATTAGCTATTTATTGCATATTTTGTTTGTACGCGTAGACGCAAATTTGCCGGAAAGTTTCGAGGAAGAATTCGTCGCTCAAGACCAAGCTTCGGAACAAGACCAGCAACTCTTTGAAGGCAAGTGATGCTTTGATCATTTTGATCCCAGCTTTTTGAAAATGTAATTTATGCTTTGAAATTATGCATGCTTATTTATTTAAAATGAATCTAACTTAAATTGGGATAGCATAGTTAATCAACCCATTCTGTTATGTCACCTTGAAATATTCAATTGTATGCCCTAAATCATTGTCACCTTAAGTTTGATTGTACTGGTTGGATAATAATATGATGCCAACACGGGATGCTAGACCGTGAGTAGATGCTTAGCATTGCAACGAGTCATGAATGATCTTTCGGAAAAATGTTACCATATTGACTAATGGAATATTGAATGTATTTTGAAAGTGGTGTGATGATGCCACATGATGAAATTGAAGTATGGAGACCTGTGTAGTTCCATACCGATGTTGAGATATTGCTGGCATGTGTTGCACAATAGTCAACTAGGTGGGAAATGATTTAGACTGGGGCAAGTGGCAAGAGGCTGTATGCCTGGTGGGCCTGTGTGGCATTGGGTTGATGAGTGTTGTGAGTTTGTGTGCCACAATGGGCTGTGTGCCACTATTGAGTGTTGGAAGTCTTGCCTTGGTCAGTTAAGGACTTCACCTTGCAAGCCTTTGATCTGAGTCACCAGTACAACCACATGTCTGATATGGGACAGACCTAGTTGATTAGGGTTCTGGTATCTTTCCTCTGATAACTCAGGGTGACAATGCACGGGGTGTATGCATGCGGGAGCGTACCTATGCTACGGCTTGGTGCCTATCCAACGGTGATTGGCCGGTCCTATACTTGGCTCTGTGAGGGAAGTGATAGTGAATGCGAGACGGGAGAGGTTCTTTGGTTATGGTAGAAGTTCTGAAAAGCTTTGTTGCGGACAATCACCGTGTGGTGGCGGTCAGATCTTGTGGGTAAAGTGTACAACCTCTGCAGAGTGTCAAAACTATTCGAATAGCCGTGCTCACGGTATTGAGCATTGCTCGGGATTACTGATCAAGGGTAGATCTTCATAAACAAAATGAGGAAGGGTGGGTGTGTGCCGTGTTAAAAATGAATTGTTATGGCTGTGTGCCGAGAACCTTCGAAGAAAAACCATTTGAAGAAATTAGTATTACTTATAACTGTTCCACTGCTTTAATCTAATTAAGATATTGGTTTAAAAATGCTACTTGATGCAAAAGAACCACATAAGCCAATCCTTTGGAATAAGCTTTGCATATAGTAATAGCAATGCATTCTGTGCATTACTTGTTGAGTGCCTTGTGTACTCACCCCACCTTGCTTATCAACCCCAACATCAGTGGAGGAGTCTACACCAGTATAGGAAGAGGAGTACATCGAGGATACGAGCAACTAGGGGGCATGCCCAGTCGGTTGCCTGTGGCAAGATGAAGGCTTCCACGACTTTTATTTATGTTCCGCTGAATAATGTAAGCCCTGCGTGGCTGACTTTATGTAAGGAGACCATAAGGTCGTACCACTCGGTTTATATAAATGTTTGCACTATTTATTCTTGTATTGATGCGAATGTCTGTGATGTGCATCCCTGTAAAGACTGTGTGTGCTAGCGTGATCCTGGACTAGCACAGAATACACAGAGGGTCCGGATTTGCAGATTCGGGTCCCGACAGAGGTGGTATCAGAGCAGGCTGACTGTAGGACTTGACCCTAGTTTAGTTGTATCTAGGAGGATAAAACTATTTTCTAAAGGCTTAATCAACTTGAGCAAGAATATCAATGAAATCTCGACTTATCTCTTCTCCCTTGTTTCATACCTATGCTGAATTCTTGTTATTATTTTCGGTTTAATTTAAATAAGGTCTGTTTTGGCAGATGAGGATAATCCACACCTATGGAGAGCGCACCGGAGGATACGCCGCGGAGTTATGGCGTATGATGCAGTTGCTTGGAGGTTTTGACAGACCACTGTATCGAGGGACTACGGTGGTATGGGCAAGACTTGACATCGCCTGGGATGTCAAGATCACAGTGTATGCTTGGGAGAGGACGAGGGCGAGCCATCCTATCTACATCACGGTCAGGAGGTCTTCTTTTGAGGCCGGGATCCAGGAGACGGCGCGTCAGGCGATGCGGCAGATTGCCCGCACTTACTCCGCAGAGTTGGAGGGCACCGTCTTTCATCACCATCCGCGTCGAGACAATCGTTTTGACAGGATGGAGCTTGTGGAGGAGGACGCCACGATCACCCACCTGGTGAGGTATGTCATCGCCCAGGAGGACGCCTTGGACGAGACAGTCCAGGAGCTGCAGAGGACCCGCGACGAGGTCACAGAGGCGAGGATCCATCTGCGGGAGGGCTTAGCTCACTCCATGCAGAAGATCCAGGAGTTAGAGATGGCTCTGTATGGACCCGAGCCTGAGCCAGTCCTGGAGTTACACGATCCAGATCCGAGGAGCAGAGCAGAGGCACCGATGCAGGAGCAGCAGCCCGGGACGAGAGTCGATGGGGTCATTTGCACCACCGCAGAGGTCATCGTGACCGGTTGCCCACCGCCGAGCACCCACCGGTGTATGCTCCGGGGGAGCCGCAGCCGGGTTGGCTCGATGAGTGATCGAGTCTATCCGAGGATAGTGTTGAGACTCGAATGTTGAGTCGCGTCTTTTGCTTCGGAGTCACCACTAGGTGTGAGTCGTCATAGAGTCCTAGGCTTGCTTACTTGTTTTTTTTGTTTATGAGTGTCTCGTATGTGTTGCATTGCCCTTAGGCACTTGTGAGCAACCATACTTCTTTATATTATATCAATAAAGTGGCTAAATAATTTAAGTTACACCTGTTTCCCCCACATAAGTCCTTTTACTTGTCTATGCTTTCTTCTTTTCTTAACCCTGGAAGTTTGCAACAGATGGTGAGGACTCGCGGAAATATGGGAGCCAGCGGAAGCGGAGCTAATCAGGCTGACAATCAGAATGAAGAACCGATCCCTCAACCGCCGCAGGTCGATAGCAAAACCTGGGAGCCTTCCTGGCTGTCCAGACTCAACTTATGAACACGATGGTTCAAACCATGCAGCAGATATCTAATCAAGCTGCTGCGAATGTTCAACCTGGGGGTAACCATGGACCACACCACTACTCAAGGTTGTCAGAGTTTATGCGAACTCGTCCACCTACCTTCTCAGGCAACGCCAATCCACTGGAGGCAGACGATTGGCTAAGGACAATCGAAAGGAAGCTGCACATTACCCAGTGTGTGGGACATGAGAGGGTACTCTATGCCTCTCATCAGCTCGAAGGGACTGCCGCAGAATGGTGGGAGAACTTCTGCGTAGCTCATGAGGACCCACCGAGTATCACGTGAGAGGAATTCACCTCAGCCTTCCGTCAGCACCATGTACTCGAGGGTATCATGGATCTTAAAAAGGAGGAGTTCCGGAGCCTCAAGCAGGGCAGCCAGTCAGTGGCCGATTACCTGAATAAGTTCACACAACTGGCACGCTACGCACCGGAGAACGTGGCTACGGATAAGGCCAGACAATCCCGCTTCATGAAGGGATTGAATGCAGGGTTGCAGGTGGGATTGATCACCCACACATTCCCTGACTTCCAAGAGCTAGTTAACAAAGCTCTTATCTTGGAGGACAAGCGCCGAGAGTTGGATGACAACAGAAAGCGTAGAATGGAGCAACAAGGAGGTCGTCAAGGCCAGCAGAGGCAGAGGACGACACCCCAACAATTCATCCGGTACCAGCCTAGAGGCAATGATAGGGCACCATCGCGGCAAACCGCCCGATGGGTCGAATGCTCGACTCGGCCGTAATCGTGGCACGGTCGAGGAACCTCTCGAGCGGGAGACGTTGCTATCACTGCAATGAACTGGGGCATTTTGCCAATAACTGCCCTAAGAAGGGAGGTGTCACCCCGGTCCGCTTCAACCTGGGGAACACACCGGCAAGGACAACCGCACCATCGTGAACCACGGGCATCAACAAAGAAGAACTCCATCCCAAGGAAGCGCACGAGGCGAGTCAACCACATTACAACGGACGAAGTCCAGAACGCCACGGACGTTGTACTGGGTAAGTTCCTAGTAAACACAGTATCAGCCATCTTGTTTTATTTGATTTCGGAGCCTCGCATTCTTTTATTTCCCGAGACTTTGCTGTTCAAAATGATTTGGATATAGTGAATCTTAAATGTGTGCTTATAGTCCAATCCCCTGGATCAGAACTCCGATCTAAAGTAGGATGTTCTGGGGTAAGACTAATAATTAATGGAGTTGAGTTCCTAGCGAACTTAATCATCCTTAATACCCAAACCCTGGATGTTATCCTGGGAATGGATTGGTTAACCAAACACAAGGCAGTGCTGGACTGCGGAAAAAGAGTCATATCGGTCGAGAACCCAGATGGAAAGAAGATTGAGTTTGTAGCAAAAGCAGTACGAAATGGACAATTAATGGTCAATAAACATGAAGATTGTGACTTGGAGGAAGTTTCCATAGTCAATGAGTATCCGGATGTTTTTCCAGAGGATTTACCCGGAATGCCGCCAGATAGAGATATTGAGTTCGTGATAGAGCTTGTTCCAGGGACAGCTCCAATAGCTAAGAGACCTTATAGGATGTCCACAGAGGAATTGGTGGAAATGAAGAAGCAAATTGAAGAACTGCTGGAAAAAGGATTTATAAGGCCTAGTTCATCGCCATGGGGAGCACCTGCCTTGTTTGTCAAGAAGAAGGACGGGAGTTTTAGGATGTGTATAGACTATCGTGCACTCAATGATGTGACGATAAAGAATAAGTATCCGCTACCCAGGATCGATGATTTGTTTGACCAGTTGAGAGGAGCAGGAGTATTCTCCAAAATTGATATCCGATCAGGATACCATCAATTGAAGATCCGATCCGAAGATATTCCAAAGACTGCTTTTTCGTCAAGATATGGACACTACGAGTTTACAGTGATGTCTTTTGGTTTGACAAATGCACCAGTATATTTCATGAACTTAATGAATAAGGTTTTTATGGAATATTTGGATAAGTTCGTTGTCGTGTTCATAGATGACATTCTTGTCTATTCCAAGACAAGAGAAGAGCACGCCGAACATTTGAGGCTAGTCCTTGAGAAGTTGAGAGAACAACAGTTATTTGCAAAATTTAGCAAATGTGAATTCTGGAAGCATAAGGTTGAATTTCTGGGACACATAATGACTGCAGAAGGAGTTGCGGTAGATCCAAAGAAAGTGGAGACAGTTTTACATTGGGAGCAACCAAAGACGGTAACTCAAATCCGTAGTTTCCTGGGAATGGCGGGATATTACCGTCGATTCATCGAAGGATTCTCTACGATTGCGAGACCTCTTACGCAATTGTTGAAAAAGGAAAAGAAATTCGTATGGACACCTGAATGTGAGAAGAGTTTTCAGGAATTGAAGAAAAATTTGACATCGGCACCTGTATTAGTTTTACCTGACATTCATCAAGACTTTGACATCTATTGTGATGCATCGCGTCAGGGATTGGGATGCGTGTTGATGCAAAATAGGAAGGTAATTGCCTATGCATCAAGGCAATTGAGACCACATGAGGAGAACTATCCGACTCATGATTTGGAATTAGCTGCCGTGGTGCATACCCTAAAAATATGGCGTCATCATCTCATCGGAAATAGATGTGAAGTGTATACAGATCATAAAAGTCTTAAGTATATCTTCACGCAAGCTGACCTAAATATGAGGCAAAGAAGATGGTTAGAGTTAATCAAGGATTATAATGTGGGAATTCACTACCATCCGGTAAAGCCAACGAGTGGCGCACGCCTTGAGCGAGTAAAGAACCACAGTGTAAATATGTTGTTGGAAACAAGTCGGCGGAATTGTGTAAGGATTTTAAATTAGAACTGAAATGGTACGGAAGGATTCCTATCAACCTTGGAAGTAAGACCTACCTGGAAGATCGATCGGGAAGGGCGTAAAGATGACGATAAGATCAAAAGAATTAAGGGCAAAATGGATGAAGGCAAAGCAAAAGAGTTCAAACTGGATGAGCAAGGTACTATATGGTTTAAAGGGCGCATTTGTGTGCCGAACAAAAAGGAGTTGAAGCAGTTAATTCTGGAGGAGGCCCATGACTCCAAGTACTCAATTCATCCAGGAAGTGCGAAAATGTATCAAGATTTAAAGGAAAGATTTTGGTGGCCAAGCATGAAACGGGAAGTCGCCGAATATGTTGCATTATGTGACATATGCCAAAGAGTGAAAGCTATGCACCAAAGACCAGCAGGGCTATTACAACCCTTAAAGATACCTGAATGGAAATGGGAAGAAATTGGTATGGATTTCATAACCGGATTGCCCAGAACGCAAAGTGGATATGATTCCATATGGGTCATAGTGGATCGCTTAACCAAAGTGGCACATTTCATACCGGTAAAAACCACTTATTAGGAGACCGGTTAGCGAACTTTATATGGCACAAATCGTCTGCATTTGCAGAGTATCAAGAAGATAGTGTCGGACAGAGGTACCCAATTTACCTCCAGATTTTGGGGTAAGCTACATGAGGCAATGGGGACTCGTTTGAACTTCAGTACAGCCTACCATCCGCAGGCAGATGGTCAAACTGAGAGGGTTAACCAAATATTGGAAGATATGTTGAGAGCCTGCGCTTTAGCATACTCCACTTCATGGGACAAGTGTTTGCCTTATGCTGAGTTTAGCTACAACAACAGTTATCAGACGAGTTTACAGATGTCTCCATTTGAAGCTCTGTATAGTCGATCCTGTCGAACACCATTGAATTGGAATGAGACAGGCGAACGACATGTTTTTGGCCCGGATGTACTGCAAAAAGCGGAAGAGCAGATCGCCCTGATCAGGGAGAGACTGAAGATTGCCCAGTCAAGGCAGAAAAGCTATGCCGACAACCGTCGCAGGGAATTGAGCTTTGAACCCAAAGATTTTGTGTATCTTAGAGTAACGTCACACAAAGGAGTCAGAAGGTTCCATGCAAAAGGGAAGCTCGCGCCCAGATATGTTAGGCCATTCAAGATCTTGAGCCGCAGAGGTGAAGTTGCATATCAGTTGGAGTTACCGCAGTCTTTGGCAGGAGTGCATGACGTATTCCATGTGTCTCAATTGAAGAAGTGTCACCGAGTACCGGAGGAGCAAACACCTTTGGAGGCCATTGAGCTGCAAGAAGATCTGACCTACAAAGAGCATCTGGTAAAAATTCTGGACATAATGGACAGAGAGACAAGGAACAAGTCAACACGTTTTTGCAGAGTTCAATGGAGCAACCATTCAGAAAGTGAAACAACGTAGGAACGTGAAGAAGATTTGAAGAAGGAGTTCCCTAACCTATTTCTGTAGACGGCCTGAATCTCGGGGACGAGATTCTGTTAAGGGGGGAGGTTTGTAACACCCTAAATTTTGCCCTAATTTAAATTTTGGAGTATTTTTTATTTTTGTGAATTTTTGGGAATTTTTTGAAATTTATTTAGAATTATTCAAATAAAGCCTTCCCTGAAAACAATTAAATAATGGAAAAGTTTTTGAAAACGTTTTATTGGAAATATTTTATTTGAGTCCCAACTAGCTCAAAGTAATTTCTAGAATTTTTCTGGAATTTTTCTGATATTTTTACTATTTTCTTTGGCCAAAACTATTTTCTTGAATTTTTTTATTCGAAAAAGGATTTAAAATCCCAGCGCAATTGCTTGGGCGAAATCCTTGGACCGCCCAAGATCGTGCTCGCCCGGCTCGCGTCGCCGGCCCACGTAGCCCGCCCCGCCGAAACCCTAGCCGCAGCCGCGCTTCGCCCGTTGGATCGGC
Organism: Otatea glauca; assembly: GCA_036346275.1. Taxonomy (NCBI): domain Eukaryota; kingdom Viridiplantae; phylum Streptophyta; class Magnoliopsida; order Poales; family Poaceae; genus Otatea; species Otatea glauca. The sequence goes on along the minus strand of CM070732.1, from coordinate 20,455,811 downwards.
ATCGTGCGTTTGAGAAGCTGCCACGTCACTTCACCGTTTTCGCCCGTTGGATCACTGCGCACGGACGCCCGGGATTTCGCCACGTCGTTTCTTCCTCGCGAGATCGTCGGAGCAACGGCCGCCTGCATGTCCGGCCGTTTCGCCGAGGATTGTGAGCACGTCGAGGCGCTATTTAGTGCGCCGCTGCCACCCACGTGCTGCGCTTTGCAAGACGCTTCTGTAGCCCTAGCGCACGCCTCCAGAAACGCCTCTGTTTGCCCGCAGCAGCTCGCCGTAGTTGCCGCACCGCTCCGCTGTTGTTTTTGCTTCCTCTCGTCGTCGTTCGAGCCGCTAAGCCGTGCTCCGACCCCGTTCCGAGTTCACCGAAGCAAGCCGCGTCGAGTGGACCACTTCTTCACGCTACAGAACCCCCGCAACGCTGTGTTGCACGTCATCTTCTTCCTCTCCGGTGAGATCTGCGCCGCCGCGACATCACCGCCAACCGAGGTTCGTCCACCGTCCGATCGCCGCCAAACGCACCGGATTCGTCCACGTCGCCATCCAACAGTAATCCTCATCTTCTCTCCTCAGCCGTCAGATTTAATCAACGGTCTAGATTGCTTCGATTAGTTTATTTCAGCCGTTAGATCTAGATCGTAGGGTTTCTATTTAGCCGCGTCGCGTAAAGGTCACAGCCGTCGGATGCGTGCCGGTCGTCTTGGATCATGCCGCGTGTCGCGTCCGAAGTGAGCCAATCGTCTTGGTTCATCTCAGCCGTCCATTTTGCATCGGGCGGGTGAGATCGCACCGCGCATCGAGCCAGTCCCGTGTTGACGCGTGACGCGCGGAAACCGAGGAGTCAGCGCCGCCGTTCTGTCGACGTCGCTAGATTAATCATGGTCGTTCAATCTGGATCTGAGGGTCACGGAGTAGCCACGTGCGGGCTGCACGGTGGAGATGAGGCGAAAGGTCGCGCGAATCTTGACCATTCGTTTCAAATCGGATGGACGAGATTGAATCGAGTCTCGACGATTAGTTTTGCGCCGCGTGTCGCCATAGGATTGGTCCAGCTGTCGTGCTAACGTCAGTGCTTGCGTCACTTGGCGCACGAACATAGTGCCGCTGGTCCACGGTGGACCAGAGCCGAACTGTGGACCCAGTCCATAGACCAGAGCGACGTGGCAGCCTCTGGCGTGCCACGTGTCATGCTGACGTCATCGCTGACGTCATAAATATTTTTATATATAAAAATATTTCGGCCAAAATTCTTTTCTGTGCTGACGTCATCATGATGCAATGCTGACGTCATAAATGCGAATTTCCAGTATAAAAATAATTTGGAAAAATCGGATTTCTTAATTTCTGTATTTTCAGATTTTATTCAAACTTCAAATGACTATAACTTTTGCATTTTAACTCGAATTTGGGTGATTAAAATTTCTAAAAATTCATAAAATTGTGATCGATTTGATGATGTATTTTATTTGAATTTTTGAGGTCATCTAGTCTTCTGTATTAGCTATTTATTGCATATTTTGTTTGTACGCGTAGACGCAAATTTGCCGGAAAGTTTCTAGGAAGAATTCGTCGCTCAGCACCAAGCTTCGGAACAAGACCAGCAACTCTTTGAAGGCAAGTGATGCTTTGATCATTTTGATCCCAGCTTTTTAAAAATGTAATTTATGCTTTGAAATTATGCATGCTTATTTATTTAAAATGAATCTAACTTAAATTGGGATAGCGTAGTTAATCAACCCATTCTGTTATGTCACCTTGAAATATTTAATTGTATGCCCTAAATCATTGTCACCCTAAGTTTGATTGTACTGGTTGGATAATAATATGATGCCAACACGGGAGGCTAGACCGTGAGTAGATGCTTAGCATTGCAACGAGTCATGAATGATCTTTCGGAAAAATGTTACAATATTGACTAATGGAATATTGAATGTATTTTGAAAGTGGTGTGATGATGCCACATGATGAAATTGAAGTATGGAGACCTGTGTGGTTCCATACCGATGTTGAGATATTGCTGGCATGTGTTGCACAATAATCAACTGGGTGGGAAATGATTTAGACTGGGGCAAGTGGCAAGAGGTTGTATGCCTGGTGGACCTGTGTGGCATTGGGTTGATGAGTGTTGTGAGTTTGTGTGCCACAATGGGCTGTGTGCCACTATTGAGTGTTGGAAGTCTTGCCTTGGTCAGTTAAGGACTTCACCTTGCAAGCCTTTGATCTGAGTCACCAGTACAATCACATGTCTGATATGGGACAGACCTAGTTGATTAGGGTTCTAGTATCTTTCCTCTGATACCTCGGGGTGATAGTGCACGGGGGTGTATCTGTACGGGGGAGCGTACCTATGCTACGGCTTGATGCCCATCCAACGGTGATTGGCCGGTCCTATACTTCGGCTCTGTGTGTGGGAAGTGATAGTGAAGGCAGTACCGGAGAGGTTCTTTGGTTATGGTAGAAGTTCCTGAAAAGCTTTGTTGCGGACAATCACCTGTGTGGTGAGCGGCTGTATCTTGTGGGTAGAGTGTACAACCTCTGCAGAGTGTCAAAACTATTCGAATAGCCGTGCTCACGGTATTGAGCATTGCTCGGGGATTACAGTCAAGGGGTAGATCTTCATAAACAAAATGAGGGAAGGGTGGCTGTGTGCCAGTGTTAAAAATGAATTGTTAAGGCTGTGTGTCGAGAACCTTCGAAGAAAAACCATTTGAAGAAATTAGTATTACTTATAACTGTTCCACTGCTTTAATCTAATTAAGATATTGGTTTAAAAATGCTACTTGATGCAAAAGAACCACATAAGCCAATCCTTTGGAATAAGCTTTGCATATAGTAATAGCAATGCATTCTGTGCATTACTTGTTGAGTGCCTTGTGTACTCACCCCACCTTGCTTATCAACCCCAACATCAGTGGAGGAGTCTACACCAGTATAGGAAGAGGAGTACATCGAGGATACGAGCAACTAGGGGGCATGCCCAGTCGGTTGCCTGTGGCAAGATGAAGGCTTCCACGACTTTTATTTATGTTCCACTGCTATTTTTTTTACTCTGAATAATGTAAGCCCTGCGTGGCTGACTTTATGTAAGGAGACCATAAGGTCGTACCACTCGGTTTATATAAATGTTTGCACTATTTATTCTTGTATTGATGCGAATGTCTGTGATGTGCATCCCTGTAAAGACTGTGTGTGCTAGCGTGATCCTGGACTAGCACAGAATACACAGAGGGTCTGGATTTGCAGATTCGGGTCCCGACATTAGCCGACTGAGAATTACGTTCAAAAGCCAAGTTAACACGATGCTGTTAATCGACTAAAAGGATTGCAGACTTATAAAAGATGAAATTACAGGAAAGAAACATAAAATCGGTTAAACAGCCGATTATAAACAATACAAAGCATTCAGATAGCGTTTTCAAAAGGCAGCCGATGAAGTTTTACATATTCAGAAGCTAGTATTGAATTCCTGAGCCTGGAAGGGTTGCGCCTAAAGCCGAGAGAGCACCAGCAGCTTTTGCGATCACACACTGAACTTCTTCAATGATGCGATCGTCTTCTTTAGCATTTCCCGGCACTGGTACAACCTTAGCCGATTGATTTTTTACGCTCATCACAGCCTTGGCGATATCAAGCTACTGGTCTTTGATCTCCGACGTTGTTTTCTCCATGAATTGCTGGCCTTCTTGTATTTGTTTTTCAGCTTTGGCCAACTCTTCCAAAAGAAATTTCTTTGTATTTTCAAGCATGGAGAGGGACTCTTTAGTCGACTTCAGCTGCTGCGCATCGGCATCAAATTTACATTTCTTCGCCTTCACGTCAGCAACCAACTCATCTAGAAGCTTTTGAGGGCTTCACGTTGATTGATTCTAGCCTGCGCTGCCTCCACTTCAGACTTCCTCTCGTCCAGATGGCAGACATTGAGAAGAGCTTCCATGGCTTCTGAAGGCAGATGCCTCAACCGCTGCCATAGCATTACAGATCGGCTGATTGTTCCCCAAGATCTCCGATTGTGGCCTCATAACCAAGTCAAAAAGCTTGTTGAGTTTTTCTTTCATGCCTGGAGCAGAGGTAACGGTAGCCGATGCTTCCTTAGACACCTCGAGAATCTTCCTAAATCTCTGCATCGTAATCATCAGTAGCTAGGATCTCTAGGTCATCAAGGTCGGCTAAGGAAAAGCCCAACAAATTTGTCGGGTCAGATAGTTCTGGCAGGTCAACGATTGGAGTCGTTGGAGTCGACCGTGGTGGAGAGAGTGGCGCAGATGAAATATTGGGAAGATTGGCCAGGATCTTCGCAACTTGAGCCGATTGCGTCGGCTAAAAGAAGCAAGTAAAAGGTAAGTCGACGTATTGGGAGATATAAGACTTGACAAAAGATACGACTATTTACCTCTGCAGTAGCCGACGCATGTGGCGAACTCTCGCCGCTCTGCTCTTGGGGCTTGGATCCCCTTTTCGCAGGAGCCTTAGTGTATTTTGTTTTCTTCTTTTCTGAAGATATGATCGGTCAATATTTAGTTGGATGAAAACTGAAAGAAAAAATGACCGATTGTGGTACACTTACTTGGTTGTTTTTTCTCAATGTCCGATAAGGACGGACTTTGAATTCCTAGGGTACCCGAAGTGTACCCTGTGAGGCTTGTCGACTGGAGTGGCCTTTTCGCTTGGCCACTACCCGATTGGCCGGAAGCAAGTTTCTTGCTAGCAGCCTTAGCCTGTAAAAAGAAGATACAAGAGATTAGAAAAGTATTTGGTAAGACTAATATGTAAAAGAAAAATTATTCGAAGCCGATACCTCATCGATATCTACAAGACTTATATTAGTATACCCCGCGGTGTTAGTCTTGTCACTTGAATCACTGTTAGTATCTACTGTCGGCTCGGGAAGATTTGGAAAAAACTCGTTGATAATAGCCGACGTTGATTTATCAGAATATAGTGCCTCTGCGATAGACAACCACCAGGACGAGAAGCGTTCTGACCGACGGGTATTTAGCACAAAATGTGGCAAGTCTTCGATCTGAAGCTCATCGGCTATTTCAAGGACAAGGTTAGCCGCTACTGCATTATGGACTCTGGCTCTTGGTTGAAGCCGATCAAGTAGTGGCAGGCTAAGAATAACCTGACCAAAGCCTAATTGTCTAGCATAAACCGACGGACTGTAAAATTCATATGAAGGCTGAAAAGTCCAATTCCTTGTATGAAGACCAACGTGCAGAATACTTGGCAAAATGAAAAGCTTGAACAGATCTAATGTATCTTGCGGCATTAGAGCGCTATCGGCATCTAAGTGAAGGAAAGAAGGCCATGGAAAATCGGCCGTACTTGTATAACTGAAGAAATCATTTTGTTTAAATTCATTACTGTCAAGCTGAAGAAAGAACGATAAATATTTCTTGGAACCGATAGGAGTCACTTTTGTCTCATTCCTAGAACACATCATGAATCTCTCACCATATGATCGGCTGGCTGTGAACTGAGGAACCATGCCTTCTGGAGTATCTTCACAAGGAAATGTTGTGTCTTCAGAAGGATTCAACTCAAAGGATCGGCTAAACAGGCAGTATAGCCAGATCTGAATGAACCAGAGTGGCCCTCCGACGTTACCGACAGTAAAACCCGTGAAACCAGTAAAGAGCTGACACCTTATTATGTGCATCATCTGGTAAACTGCCCCTAGAAGTATTTTTCCAAGTGCTAGCCGACGACCTTCCACCAACTGCTCTGCTATGGTTTGATATACCTGAGTTGGTCCCAAGGAAGCACCACAAAACAAAAATTGGTCTAACCAGAGGTTCAAAAAAGCAGTGTGTTCTTCGTCCGATACCACCCCATTGACTTTATTATTATTTCTGATATATTTAGCCCATCCTTCACCTTTTGATCTGATAAGCTTATACTTGGGCTTGCCGCTATAAGCCGATACTTGATCCCCATCAGGTCTTAAGCAACACAGTTGGGCTACATCCAGCAGAGTTGGGCCGACAAGACTGGTGCGAAATACGAAGGCATTGAAGGTGTCTGACCAAAAATAGCAAGTCGTGGCCACTAATGGCTCATTGGCCTCTGGATCGGCTAAGGAAAGGGGGAGACATTCGGCTATACCCATCTTTTCCCATTCATCCCTCTTTTGGGCTGCTACGCGAATGTACCATGATCTCCATCCCTTGAGCGCCGTCGGCCAAGCCCTAAAGCTCTTACTCCAACCCTCTATATTATATCCCGCAGCCAATAGAGGAAGACGAGGAATTTCTTCATTTATTACTGAATCGGCTTCTAGGTTTCCTACTGGACCTAGATAAAATTGGTCATTGCTGTTTGGAATCGGGATGAATACCTGAGACGGATCCATTGAGAAGGTTCTGATGAAAGCTGATTGGAAGCGGTGAGCACTGGAGCTTGAAGACCAGAAGCCGATTACAGACAACTCGAGAGCTCATGCGCGTGAGGAATGAGTCTGTGGGGGCTGCATATTTGTAGCACGGTGAAAATTTGAAACGGCGGGAAACGAAACTCAAAAGGCGCAAGCAGTTAAAACGCACTACACGCATGTCAGAAAATTACGGCGCAAATAAAGCGGCAGTTATTAGGTGAAGTTCAACAGTTAGCCGATGGGATATAAGCCGATAATTGTGATTTTTGACAGATGACAAGTCATCTCTCAAAAATAGGGGGCATATGTTTGCACCAAAATTTGGCAAGTCTAGTCAAAATCGGCAATAAAATCAGACGCGCGGAAATTAACGGACGGGTTGGAAAGATTTGAGGATATTTGGTAACAGCAAAATCTTTAAGGAAATAACTATCCGAGATAAGACCGATACGGATCAGGACTTGAAACGTGTTGTAAAAGGATACGATCGGTCGACGGGTATAAAAGAAGGGTCGAAGCAAGCTGCAAAAAAGACAATCCAATACACCAATCTACATTACTTTTTACTGTCGACTAGAAGTAGTTTCTGTAATTTAGCCCTCTTGTAATTTGATCTTGATCAATAAAATTGCGCATCGCCGATTGTTGATCTCCTTCAAATTGCGCCCCAGGTTTGATTTATTCTGATTTTGTTGCACATCGCCTTCTTCAGAATCGATCTACCTTTATCCTTTGATTAGCCTTAATCGGCTAATTAGATTTATCCTGTTACTTTGATCTTGATCGGCTTCAAGCTGATTGAGTCTAAGCCGATTGATCTTCACGATCGGCTTTGTGTGAATTTCATATTTTTACCTTGTCGATTCTGAGTCAAATCGACCGCACGCCTCTGAACTGTGTTAAATGCGGTGTCTTTGTTATCGAAACCCTACCTCAAGTTTTTGACACCAACACTAAGTAAAACTGAGATATGATGATGTCTTACCAATTCTGTCCACTGTTAAGATTTCGATCGTTAGTTGATGGGTTTACCAAAGCAATGTATATCTAATTATCTTAATAAGACAGATGTAAGTGTCGGACACTTACGGACTTGGGAGTTGGTTTAACTCACTGGGGCTATCAAAATGGTTTTGGGCCTTGGTCATCAAGTTGATAGACTTACCATGAGATGTTTTCTATCAACTAAGAGTTGCATGAGATGTAATTAGCAAAGTGTTTGCTTACCTAAATAGCCTTGTTCTGAGCAGTGATGCCATAGTTCACTCGGGTATTGTGAAATATGCATCTTGGACATGTTATACGCTTTTGGGACACTCTTTTGGAATGTATAGGATTTTGCTTTCATATGATGAATGTTATAAGCATAAACATGCTTATAACATACTTTTGCATATTTTATCTATTGTAGATAATGGCGAATAGTTCGTCATCTAGTTTCACATTGTGATCTGTCCTTGAGAAGAAAAAATTGAATGGAACTAATTTTCTTAATTGGATCCATAACTTGAGAATTATTAAGTTACACATTACATACTACGAAGGATGGAGCGGCTTGGAGAAGGCTGGAAGGGAAGTTCCCCCGAGTTAGATTGGGACTTCTCTAGAGGAATCGAGCTCGCGGAGGTCATCTACAACCGGTATGGCAATTCTGTCGAACTTGGATCGTCTCATTCTTTAGGTTTCCTCCTCCTGGCAACTTTCTCAAGGTTCACTTTTCGTCTTTTAGAGGAGGCTATTAGTTGGGCTCTTTCTTGTGCTCTCGGAGGCGATCCTGCTAGCTTGCATGTTAAGAAAGCCTATAACTACAGTTTTCGATTTTCTATTTCCTCAAAGTCAATCGGCTTGTTTGTTTACTCCCTCAAGTTATTTCCTCCAAGCACTTTTGCATCCATTTTCACCTTTGGAGAAATGGAGGTCCTAATTGGCAAAGAGAGTTCAGGCGCTGGACTCAGGAGCATGAGAATGAATGGATGACAGTGTCATTCAAAGTTCATCGAGGAGGCAACAAGAATCCTCCCATCAAAAATAAGAAATCTGTCTCTTTCTCACCAACCCTGGTGGATCAAAGGACTCATGCTCTGCCGATCACTCAAAAGATCACATTAGGATTCATGAACATTCTGATTAATCATAATAGAACAGCATCTGTTAACCCTTTGATCTACGTCCCGGAACAATCTTCCCTAGGAAGTTCTATGGATCTTTCTCCTTTGGATCACGCAAATTGTTCCCATGTTCATCCTGTTCCAAATTCAAATTATGGCTTCAACGTGAGTCCTCATGGCAATCATTTCTTTCATCGCTGTCAGTGCTGCCTTGAGGAAGGGCAACTTTCGTCGGATTGCAGTAATGATGTCAGATGCAAAGGATGCTTTAGATATGGCCACATACTCAGGTATTGTCTCATCTCGAGGAGATCTCAGGCTAAATCCTGGCAATGAGTTGTAGTGGCCAAAACTCCCTCTTTAGTGGCCCACTCCAAAATCGCAGTTTCTCTAGACCCCTAGGCGGTTTCCTATAACTGTACCTCTTCAACTTCCGAGACCATCCACTCACTCATCTTGGTCGCTCGAACTTCCAAGTCTCTACAACCGACCACTACTCAATCACCACCCATGGTGGATTTTCATATGGTTGAGCCTCAAAGATTTGTCCCAGAAGGTTTAGAAGTTAACAATGGTGGAGCCTTCCATCAAGACAGGGCTGACATTGTCTTCATGGGTCACCGAGGGCCCATGATGACTCTAATATCGCAATTGTCTAACCACAACCGTAGGGGAAAGAACTCTAACAAATGCTGGTGGAGGTCAGGGATTACATTGAGCAGGTCTTGAGGGTACGGAGTAATTCGTGTTCTCATGATCCGCTTGGAGTTGGTCTTTTTCAATTTGCTTCAAATATACGTCGAGACATCATGGTTCTTGGAAATCCATATTAGTTCGGCCCTCATACTCTCACTACTACCAAAAGGACTATATTAGACGCCTCATCACAGACAGCTTTTAAAAACCGTCTGTATTAAATATAATCACAAACGATTAATGATATCAATAGATATCACAAAACCGTCTATGGTGATATAAATAGACATCGTAGATAATTTTAGCCACCAACCGTCTGTGATGTCAATAGATATCACAAACAATTTTAGCGAAGAATCGTCTGTGATGCTATTAATAGATATCACATATGGTTATAATAACCAATCATCACACGATTCCGAATTTTCTAAAGAGCTTTTTCGAAGAGTTGCTGACGTGGCATTGCCCAGCAGCCGGAAATTCTCGCCGCTATAACGATAGGTATTATTGATATTACAAACGATTTTAGGATGCGTTTGGTTGGGTGAACGAGGATGAACGGGATGTGATGATACATGATGGATGGGATAAGCCTGGATAAGATGGTACAGGGAGAGTGTTTGATTTTCTGAATGTAATGATATGATTTTGTTTGGTTGCTTGGATGGAATGGTACGGGATGGTACGAGATGATGTTTGGTTGGATGGATGAGGTTAGTATGGTCAACTTTATCACTAGTGGTATGGGATGGTACAACATATTTAAAGAATATTCCTAGAATCTGTACCACTCCGTCCTGTACAAGATGATTCCATACACCCAACCAAACGCATGTATCAAAATCTATCCTATACCATCTCATCCCATTCATCCTCGTTCACCCAACCAAACGCACTCTTAGATGGCGTTTGGTTGGATGGATGAAGGTGGATGGGATATGGCCGTCCCTGGATTTAGAGTCATCCAATTATTTGGATGGGTGGATGGATGGGATATGGATGTCCAGTTTTTTGGAATATTCCTTCAAGATACTGAACAGAGTCATCCCAGAAAAAAGGCCGGACGAGTTCATCCAGTTTGTTGTACGAAGAGGTATACTCGGTCAAATTCAAATTTCATCAAAGTGTGCTCAGTCAAATTTTGTCCGAAAATTCAAATTTCGGTCAAATGTTGACCGAAAATTCAAATTTTGTCAAAAATTCAAATTTGTTCAAAAATTCAAATTTAAAAATTCAAATTTCGGTCAAATTTTATCCAGAAGTTCAAATTTTCTGCAAAAATTCAAATTTGGTCAAATTTTCTCCAAAAATTCAAATTTAAGTCAAATTTTATTAAAAAACAAATCAAAATTCGAAACATTTATTACAACTAGCCCATCTATCCTTATCAATGCAACCAAACAAAAAATTAGCTTACATATCCACATTCTTAACCATCCAACAAAACAAAAAATTGGCTCATCCCTTTCCACCCAACCAAACAACTACTTGAATGGTTTTATCCCATCCAGACTGAATGGCTATATCCCATCCATTCATCCAACCTCATTCAAGCAACTAAACGCACCTTTAGTGAACACTAGTATAGTGCTCTGTCTTCCGGTTTCCTTTTCCCAGCACGTAATATATGATCTTTTCCTTTTCTAGAACGTTTGTTTCCTTTTCCTTAATTCTAGGATATTTGTTTCCTTTTCCTTCAGATGATGCTGGAGGTGGGGGGAGATCTGTTGTGGGCCACAGGGATGAGTTAGACACATTAAACAATGGCCATCGGATGTGGGTGAGTAAAGTTGAGAAAAGATCTGAGAGGTTAATTTTGATGGAGGCAAGTTTCTAAGGACGTTTCGCTGGGTGCATGAAAGTTAGGCCATCTCTAGTGAGGTACATTATTTAAGGTGGACGTAGAAAAAAAATGCTTAGATACGTTATAAAGGGGTATAGATCAGACGGTGGTGTTACTCCGCCTCGTCACCAAAACCCTAACCCCAACTCCAATTCCACCGCCCTGACCCACACCCCTGCCTCTGCCACCATGGGGACCCGTCGAGACGCCCGCTTCGTCTCCTCCGGCGTCAAGCTCCCTTGAGCCGCCCCGTCCCCTGCCCCTGCCCTGTCGCCTGTCCTCCTCTCCGCCGCACTCCCCTTCACGTACATAGGCCGCGCCATCGATGCCGTCGCCCGCCGTGTCGCTGCGTCACTCCCCCGCATCCCTGCCGCGCGGGCCGAGACGGTGGCTGCGTCGCCCTTGCCCCTGCCTTAGAGGCATGGGAAGGACGGCGGAGGGGTCGGGGGCGAGGAGCGGGTGTTGATCAGCGAGGTGGCGATGCGGGGACGGGGAGCCCTGGATCGGGCCGAGCTGGAGGTGGCGGCCGCGGCTGCGCTGCGCACGTGCCACCCCAACGCGGGGCTCACGGTGCGGGAGGTGCAGGAGGACGTGCACCGCGTCATGGAGAGCGGGCACTTCCGCTCCTGCATGCCCACCTGCTCTTGTCCAGCCTGCGAGCCCCACTAGCAATTTTCTTTGATTCTTTTAACTGGAAAAATCAAAGAGGAAATCTCGCAAAGCACAAGGCTGCTCAGCGAGCTACTAATTAATAGTGCAGATAGATAGATAGAAAGTTCACCGCTTCTTAAGATTCCCCAAACGTAGCCCCCTCCTCCTTTTCTCTGTACTGGCATCACGAGGAGGATCTTGGGGCCGCCGGAGACTCCAGCGGTGGCCAAAGGATGTTCAAGCTGCACCGGCACCGCTCGTCGGACCGCGTCGGCGAGCGCTTTGAGTTCAGGTTCTCCAATTTCTGTGCCGTCAGTCCAGGTCAGATTGCCCCCCCCCCCCCCCAACACCCCCCAAAAGCTTATACTACTATCTGCGCATGCTTTTGGTTCGCGTCGATCGTAAGCGGCGCTACTGCGGCTGCTGCATTGGGGATTCCTCAGCTAGGAGGCAGTGGGAGATCTCCCCCCGTGCCACTAGTCAAATTTTGTGTTTGCTCGTTGGATTCATCTGAGGACTCGTTCACGGGAGAAACACATACATCGGTATAACTTCTGCGTATTAAATGTTAGGATCCGTTCTTAGTATTTAGCCATGCTGAGATACCATAACTCAGAAAAAAGGGACAACTTGTGTCTAGTTATATGGAATGGCAGTTTTGTGATACGTAGGGGTTACATGAATGGCCAATTTCTGCCATTCCAGGGAGCACGATAGAAAAAAACATGATACTGTCCTTGTTGGTTGGTGTCTCACCTGCCAAAGGTGTTCTTTTTATAGGAAAGAAGTTCATTTTATTGGAAATAGCATGTAAGAGCACGCCGATACAGGGGAATATCATGCTAGTGAAAGTGCAACTAGTTTTTCCCCTTAAGTAAATGAAAAGAAAAAAAAGTTAAGCCCAGTGTTCCTACTCGTGAACTGTTAACTCAGTGTATTTCTCTTCTTGTTCAATATGTTCTGATTTCAGGTGCATTTCCTGCAGTACACATGGTAGTTCATTCGCTGATTTTATCTCTTGACTGATTTGTGTTGGACAGGTCCCTGCGGTATTGGACAGGCTATTCCTTAAAATAGTCTCGGTGGATGCTGGAACCAATATGGTTTTCTCAAGATGGAGTGTCAAACGAATTTGACGAGTGCCGGTACAAGATTGTTGTTTCTGTGGTACGGATATTGCTAACATAATTATGCTTTGATATGGAGTTTCGTTTTCAATCACAAGTCTTCCGTTCAGCCATATGTGAATTAGTCTATGCTATTTCTGTTGCTGAGCTATACCATTGTGTCACTGCTGACAACTCTCATCTCTCATATTGTAGGGATCAACAAAAACTGGCATTCTTGGGAAATTTTTCCTAAATCTGGCTAATTTTCTGAATTTGGTAGACCCAACTGCTTTCTCTTTGCCATTGAAGAGATGCAATTATAGAACAGTTTTACAGGTAATTACGCAATTATGCGCTACAATTGTTTCTCCCACCTGGAAAATGATATTCTCACTCAATTATTGATGTTGAAATTGCTTGTCCGTTTATTCTGCATATGGTGACATTCGTTGTTTCCCCTCTGCTGCTTAAGGTTCAATGTTTTGGTACAAAGTCTAAGCTGAGGTGACTACACTGAAGCTTGAGTTTTTATTCTTTGTTTTCACTTATAACTCTAGTGCACAAACGACGTGTTGCGAAATCTTGTCTGGCTGCCAGTTAGTCTCGCTGTACTGTCATCCCTTTTGTTGCCTGTTAGTTTAGATATTCATGATCTGCTTCCGATGTAAACTGCCCCGGGGACCCTGTTGGGGCGGCTCTGGTTTCTGAACCGTGATTATCACAGACGGTTACAGACGGTTCGTGGAAAGAACCATCTGTGATAATAGGTTACCACAGATGGTTTTAACCACAAACTGTTTGTGATAAGTGCTTCACCAACGGTTCACAAATCATCTGTGATACGCTATTATTATCACTAACACATGATTACAGACAGTTCGGAAAACCGTCTATGATATGTTTCCAAACCATCTGTGATAGTCTTTTTTATAGTAGTGTCTCCGCTTCATCAAGCATGACGAAGGTCCTAATTGGAGATACGTAGCTTTTACTAGGGTTGGATGGATTATGCGCTTAGGTTTCCCACTAGATTACAGATATTTTCAGTTCATTACACAAGCATGCTCCACCTTTGGAAACCTGCTCCACTGGTATGATAATGATCAAGTCAGGGGACGAGTGATATGCAAGGTCCTGGCGGAGGACATAACCTCCATTCCTCGACAGCTAATCATTAAAAAGGGTAATACTTTGGTGGGTCAGGTGAATCCTGGACAGTGCAAGTGGTTATATTAAACACAAAGTTCCCAGGCAACTTCCCACCAAATGAGGATCCCCCCTTTTACCCTCAGGGGAACAACAACAACAAGCATGATCACCATGAACATAATCATCCAGGAGACGATCAGGATCTTCAGCCTCTAATCAATCCTCAAGCTCCTCAACTGGACAATGACCCGCAACGGGATCAATGGATCCCGGCCCCACAAATCCCCCCAGCAGGACATGAGGAACAGGCTTCTATTTCCCTCTCATCTGGAGCTAACTCAGTGTTTCACATGGAATCAGACGGTGATTCTTCCATTCAGGAAACAATTCCCCAAGAGATGGTCGTGGAGTCAATCAATGTCTCTATGGCCATAATTCCCTATGCCCAACCAGCACTGCCTCCCATGGTGGACCAGGTGCGGCAAATGCTAGTTCTCCTGTGAAGTCATTTCCTGATGTGTCACATTCCCAGAGGCTCTGTCGAGCTTGCATTCCCTATTTCGCTGAACAAGGTGCAATCAGACTTCACAGGTTTCTCTCCAAACCGATCATGGACTGTGGCTTTCAATCCGAGCATTCTGGTGCCACATTTCTAGTTCGGTATTGTTGCTGTCACCTTCGAGCAAGGACACAACAAAAGGAGCTCAATCCTGATCGAGGAGTTGGAGATTTTCAGTTCCTCTAGCCAGGCTGATCCAGGCAGTTTTTATATAGCCGACTCGAAAATTTCAAGTTCATTGGGCCGGTCCCAGGTGGAGGACTCCACACCTATCAGAGCAAGGGCCAGAAGACAGAAGACACTGATTTTGACTTAGGGACTCCGTCGCAGCCTAAGAATTGCAGCTGCACAAGGAGGTCTTAAGCCCCAGCAGCTCTCTCAAGGAAAATGCAGAAAATGGATCATAGCTCATAGAGTCGATGACACCACCACAATACCATCGATGAAGTTGGATTTTTGCCGGTCCACACAGCGTCTAGACACCCTTCCTGAATTGCCGATTCAGATCATGTAGGAATAGGCCATCATGTGCCGTGCCTCCTTGAGAAGTCATTGCGGATATATTGACAAAAGGACCAGAAAATTATCCATGACATGGTGACTCACCTCATAACCAGGAGTAGCTTCACCGGGAAGACCTGCGAGCGATCCACACCGGACCTGCTTTCTGTGGCTCCCCTTTGCTGCTTGTCGTCTTTTAAGACTTTGTCATCTTTTGGTCTGATCATATCCTGCTCTATCTTAGTCCTTACTGTTTATCTTGCCTTGAACCACATGGTTTACTATGTCCTCCTTCGTTTTAAATTCTGTAAAGAGGCTTCTGTCATTCTCACTGCTCTCCCTCACCACCCACAATCTCTGACCGTAATGGTCATGTTTCCCATATATAACTATACATAGTAACAGATGCATAGAAATTGGAATATTATGCTAGAACATGAGGGGTATGAATTCAGAAGTTAAACTCAAGAAATCAAAGTCAAAGTTGAGGAAGGCAATTGCTCAGTAGTCTACCTCCAAGAAACCAAGAAAGAAAACTTCCATCACTCTTTGCTCAAAACTTACTTGCCTAGAGCTTTTGACAGAATCTGTTTTTCACCATCTGCTAGAAACTATGGAGGTATTCTCACTGCTTGGATTAGCTCCCAATTCTCTGGAACAGTTATATATCAAAGTCCTTTTGCCGTTACAATCAACTTTGTTTCCAATCATGACACCAAACCTTGGACCTTAACAAATATCTATGGACCCAGTGCTATGCCAGCAAGAAATGAGTTTGTCCTATGGTTTTCACAGTTAGATCCTTTTTAGAATCTAAATTAGATTCTCATGGGTGATTTCAACTTCATGAGATCGGCTGAAAACATAAACAGGTCGGGTGGGAACCCTCAGGATACCATGCTCGTCAACATCATCATCTCTCAGCTTGGTTTGATTGAATTACCCCTTAAAGGCCGTAAATACACCTGGAACAACATGCAGTAAGATCCCCTGCTCCAACAACTGGATTGGTTCTTTACTACTGATTTGACCATTTCCTATCCTAACACAACAATACCAGTCTTGGCCAAGAGCATCTCGGATCACTGTCTGTACATCATCAATATTGAGACTAATATTCCCAGGTCCTGCTTATTTAGATTTGAAAACTTTTGGGTAGACAACCCAAGGTTCACGGAGTTAGTCCAGCAGTCATGGAGTATGCCGATTCATCGTTCTAATGCAGCTAATACTCTCAGCCAGAAAATGAAGAATCTAAGAAGAAAGTTGAGAGTTTGGAGCAAATGCCTATCTAATCTAACAGCTCTAAAGTGTAACACTGTCATTCTTTTCATGGACGAGCTAGAAGAACACAGGAGTTTATTCCAAACCGAGCATAATTTTAGAATCATCATTAAAAATCAGCTGTCCCATTGTAACATCCCAATTTTTGGCTCAAAACATTTTATTATTGCTATTTGTGCATTTTATGAATTTTCTAAATTTTTAGAATTTTTTGGAATTTATATTGTATTTTTGAGCTATGTGAAATAGGGATATTATTTTATTATGTGAAAAGATTAAGTAGGCATTTTTCAAAAATATTTTATTTGAGTTCTAAATGTCTCAAAATATTTTTACTA
Organism: Otatea glauca; assembly: GCA_036346275.1. Classification (NCBI taxonomy): domain Eukaryota; kingdom Viridiplantae; phylum Streptophyta; class Magnoliopsida; order Poales; family Poaceae; genus Otatea; species Otatea glauca. The sequence goes on along the minus strand of CM070732.1, from coordinate 20,439,203 downwards.
ATTTTTCTAGATTTTTCTGATATGTTTACTATTTTATTTGGTTTAATCTATTTTTTGAAATTATTTTAAATCAAAAAGATTTGAAAAAGAGTTTTAACAATGTTAGGTCGAAATCCATTAGGTCCTAGCCCATCATATGTCCATGCCGACCCATCTAGCCGCAGCCCAGCTCGTCCCCACGAAACCCTAGAGTTTTCGCCGTTGGATCTTGATCTAACGGTGGATAGTGATTATGTAACCCTAGCGTGTTTTAGCCGTTGGATCGGTATGGCTTGGACGCCCATCATTTTTCCGTGTCTTGCGTGTCAAGGAACCGTTGGATTGTCGCCATGTGGATGGCCCAGCTTTCTCCGCGTTGCACTGTCGTCTCTGTCGCGGACACGGAGTCCTCACCACAGCCGCCATGGTTTCCGCCTTGTGCATGGTGCCCGAGGCCTTTATAAGGAGCTTGGACCCCACCCTGATGATCCCCGTGCTGCGTCACTTCATTAGCCCTAGAAAACGTCGCTTGAGAAGCATTTGTGCCGTCGCAGGAGCTCATCGAAGTTGCTGTGAAGTGCCGTCGTGGTTTTTGCTGTTTTCTTTCGCCGTTAAACTGTCTTCGCCGTGTAGGAGCCCAGATCTGAGGACCTTGCGTTGCACCGCTTCGGATCCCTGGGATAACATCGTCGAGAAGTCGCCGAAATGCCGTCATCGTGGTCATCTTCTCCAAGTCCGGTGAGCCGCCACCAACGACGCCCCATCGTTGCCCTTCGCTTTTAACCGTAGCCATCGAATCTGGTGAGCGCCATTGGATCTGCGCCAAGTGTCGCCGCCTAAGTCTGCTGCGTGTTGTCGTCGCATCGCGTCGCACGTGCTCGCTTGCATCAGCATGATGTCTTCACATGACGTTAGCGCTTGCGTTAGCGGGAAAACGGTAGAGTGCATTGAGTCCACGATGGACAAAGTGGTTTTGTGGACCAAGCCCATGGAATGGCCACGTGTCAAGCCGTGATTGGCAGGTTCGGTCATGACATCATAAATAGGTTTTTTCAATAGAAAATTTAATTTGAGAAAATATTAATATATTATTTTCTGATTTTTTTTGTTTTTCAAATCTTTTGAGAGCCGTTCTTTCACATACGAGCTCCGATTGAGACGATTCAAATTTTAAAAGATTTGTAGAATTGAGATCTATTTAACGATGAATTTACTTTGATTTTTAGAGTTTGTTTGATCTTTGTTTTAGTGTTTATTTGGTGTTTTTTCTCGATACGCGTAAACATTGAAGTGCTTGGAGCGTCCGAGGGAGAATCATTAACTCAAGGGCAAGGTCTAGAGCAGGAATAAGAGCTTTTCCAAGAAGTTGTGCTTTGATCATGTTAAACCCAATTTTACAAAATTGCTATGTTGTTTTTAAATTATGCATGTTATTTTATGTGTAGAATTGCTTTCAAAATAGTTTAGGATCTAGTTATTCAACCCAATTGAATTATACATACCTTGTCATTTATATGCCATGATTATTTTTCACCTTAGGATGATTCATTATTAGTTGGTTGCTAATAGATACCAACGTGGGTTGGTTGGTTATACCATGTGTAGTTATTTAGCCATGCCATGTACAACTCATATCTTTTGGAAATATCAAGCTCAATCTTAATTAATGAAATATGGAACATGTTTATAAAAGGTGTGTAAGGTGTTGTCACATGATGACGTTGAGTTGTGGTGACGTAATGTTTCACAATGATGTTGACTTATCGATAGCACGTGGTGCATGGTATTGAATAGGGGTGGTAAATAATTTAGATTGGGGCAAGTGGCAAGAGGCCGTGTGCCATGGTGGGCTAGTAGGGCGGTTGGGTTGTGGAAGTCTTGCCTCGGTCATGTGAGGACATAATTTTGCAAGCCTTTGAACTAAGTCAAACATGCAACCACATGTCTGGTTTGGGATGGAGCTAACTAAGTAAGATGAACGTTGTTTTGATATATGATACCTCAGGTGGATAATCACACGAGGGTGTGGTTATGGGTGGAGGATGTGGTGTACTTCGGTCTCACATCAATCTAATGGTAAGTCAGTCCTATACTTCACCTCCGCTGAGGGAAGGGATATTGTATGGCTTACTGGGAGGGTTAGTGTTGGGATAGAGGTTTTTTAAAAGGTTTTATTATGATCAACTAGTCACACTTCGATGGGTACGTGTTTTGGTCGACAATATAGTTTGATCATATCGTGTGGGTGAAGTGCATAACCTCTATAGAGTGTAGAATCTATTCGGATAGCCGTGCTTGCAGTATTGAGCAATGATCGAGGATTACAGTCAAGGGATAGATTTTGTAAAATGAAAACTTGGGAAGGGAGGCTGGTTGCAATTAGAAAGTTAGAAATATGATTTAGGGTTAGAAGCCATGTTTACTTGAGAAATACTCGTAAATTATTATTTATTGTTATTTGTTTTACTGTTATTTCAATCTATTTATTGTATTCATTTACAAATGCTACTTTTCTGCAAAATAACCATGATAGCTATTCCATTGAAATAAGCTTTGCATATAGCTATGTTAGATTTGCATTATGTGCACAACTTGTTTAGTATTTTAAGTACTCACCTTTACCAACAACAAAATCACTAGTTGAGAAAGAGTCTATGTCAGCTTCGGAGGAGTACTAAGAAGATACAAACGTCTAAGGTGCGAGACTCGTCAGTTGCATGTGGTATAACTAAGGAGTTTATCTACGTTTTCATTCCGCTGTAGTTTAATTTGTTAATTATAATTTAGGGTTGGCAAAGTCATGTAGGGTTGACCATAAGATCATTCGATAGGTTAATAATTAATATATGAAGTCTTTTATTATGATTTCGCTGTGTATGATTGTGATATTTATCTATGTTGAGCCTGTGTGCACTAGCGTGATCCTGGAGTAGTGCGATATATACAGAGGGTCTGGATTTGCATATTCGGGTCCCGACAGAGGTTGTATCAAAGCCAGGTTGACTGTAGGTCTTTACCCTAGTTAGTCTGATTGTCTCTTAGGTGTGTCCAAAAAATATTTTTTAAAAGAAAAATTTAACTTGTTTAATAAGAAGATATTGACTCTTCTCATTTTCCTATTCTCGCCCTTTGCGGAATTTTTCATTTAATCCCTACTAGTTTGAATGGAGATCTCACTCAAGTTGTCTTTATTAGATGATGATGGCTCAGACTTATGAAGAGCATGAGAGAGGTTACGCTGCTGAGCCATAGAGGGTTCTGCAGGTTCTTGGAGGTTTTGTTCGACCGCTGTATAGAGGAAGTTGTTATGTCATCAACAGTAAGGAGCGAGGCATCATTTGCAAGATTCTCATCCACGCCCGAGAGGATACAAAGGCCAGCGAATCGATCAATATTACTGTCAGAAGAGATATATTTGAGATTGGGATTCAGGAGTCTTCACGTCTTGCCATACGTCGAATCTGCCACGACTACATCGATGAGTTAGAAGACACGGTGTTTAGGTTGCATCCATAAGGGCGTGCTTCTCAATGCCAGAGGATTGAAGAGGAAGGCGATGCAACAATAGTGCATTTGGCAAAGTTCGCAGCTGCTCAAGAATACTTAATGCAAGAGACCACGCAAGATCTAGAGCAAGTATATGAATCCTTGCGAGTTGCTGAGGAAGCTCTTGAGGAGACGTATCATGGCTACAGAAAAGATCATGTTGCTGGAGGAAGCACAGGCGACATTGCAACAAGTGGGCAATAATCACAGGCAACCGGGATAGCACTGTTGGTATTAGTTCTGGATCATGAATACACACACATATGAACACACGGAATAACACAATAACCCATAGAGAGGAAAATATTTATGTTGCGGCACAAATAGCATATTTTCTAGCGTAATTCTATCTTGTTAAAGCAGTCGGTCTCAACTACGACTTACCTAACATTTACTCGACAGGTGATGATGGACACATCTTCTCAACATCTTAGACTCAACTTCGACTTGCACTACACATACAACAACCTCTAGGATGGCGTTCACAACTCATCAACATCCTGAAAAACTCATGCATGTATGCACACATCTAGGACAGTGGCCACAACTCCTCAACCCTCTGGACTCCTTGTCACAAGCAGCAGCTTTTTTTTTATCTTCTCGTGTAGCATAATCTCTTCTAATATACACGACATTCCTGAACGAAGTTGCACATCTTTATCTTGTGGACATAACTCGCATAAAAACTAATGTGATCACACACAGTATCTCGTGGACACAACTAACACAAGAATACGTAGCTTTGGCCACCTTCTTGACAAACACGTAAATGGCCATCAATACCATCTTATCACGCTGGTTGTTGATGACGTTCGTGAACACCATCCTGCAGGTTGTTGTATGCGTAGTGCAAGTAGAAGTTGAGTCCAGGATGTTGAGAAGATGTGTTCACCCTTATGTGTCAAGTAAATGTTGGGTACACTGTAGCTGAGACCGACTGCCTCAACAAGTTAGAGTTGTGTTAGAAAATGTGCTAGTTGTGCCGCACCACAAATATTTCCACAGAGAGAAAAATATTTGTAGTGCGGTACAACTAGCACATTTTCCTTTTTTCTTGTTGGTTGCTCACGAAGCTCGTTAATAGTGGGTATCGGGGAGACATGTCTCCACCCCTTGCCGTCATATCATTAGAGCGAGAGTCTAATCTTGATGCCGCGATTGCCCTTGGGGAGGTCACCATTGTTGTGCATTGGGATAGGCTTTCGTTGTTGAGCGATATAGTGTTCAGTGGGATCCGACAAGAGCGCGGGTGTGGCTGTGCTTTTGGCTCCATGGCGAGGTAGCGAAGCATCGTTGAGTCGAAGTCACATCACTGGTTGAAAGAGTAAGCGAGAAGATATGACGGCAAAGGGTGAAGGAGACGTGTCTCCCGGTACCCGCTATTGACGTGCTTCGTGAGCAACCAACAAGAAAATAGAAAATGTGCTAGTTGTGCCGTACCATAAATATTTTTCTCTCTATGATATTGAATTTTCTTTCTCTTATTTTTCTCATAGCTTGCCAGTGTTTTGGTTATATAGTAGTACTACTAACTAACCTACTAGTAAACAAATCTACTTGGAAACAAATTTATTTCGTACAAGATTAATTCTAACAAGCACACACACTAGGCTGCCTGCCTGGATTTGGGATTAGCCTAGCTGGCCCAACATGGGGCGGGTCGAGGATTGGGCTGCAAGTTTTGTCCTTGATGTATCATGTATCCCTTTTTGTTCAATAATGCAGTTTTATTGCAGCTGCGAAACATTCAATTCTGGAATTTTCTAATCCTTCATAAAAGTTCTATTTTTTATTTAGGTTTAGGGTTTTAGAGTTTTTTAAAGGGACAAAATACATAGTAGAATGAATCAAAATGTTTGCAGACAACAACTAGAAATGCACCTATTGTTTGTTCATCCAAAAGGAGGCATATATACATCCGAAGTGATCTCCATAGGTCGCAACTTAACTAGTGAGGCAAGGAATAGACAATAGGGTTCTGTTTTTGATCTATCTCTAAAAAGGGCACCTACAGAATCAAGGAGGCGACTAGAAAGGGGTTTGAATAGATGCCGCACAAACAATAGCCTCTTGAAAATCTTTTTTGCTAAGAAGTTTGTGGTTCTTTCACTCCAGTAACTATAAGGAGCTATAAAGATCAGAGCCTAAACTCACACATTGAAATCTCCGTAGAAAACAAAGCAAAACGAGCCTTGATATGCTTAGGCGGTCTAATCTCCAACCAGAGACCGTTCTGACCTTTAGCTACAGTGGCGGTGTGACCTCTTCTTCACAACAGAACTGAAACACTACAGCCCAGGCGAAACTAAAAATGGCACAACTTTCACACAGAGGCTTCAAATAACATGAAATTTTAAACCAAGCAAGATCAATATATTAAGAAGCTAATCCAATAAGATATTGCATAAGAGCAGTCCAAACATTTGACCTTTTTCACTCCAAAGCCAAAGAGTACCAAAACTAGGTACAAAACACAAAATGACTTAACTTTCAATATAGGGCTCCAAATGAAACAAAACTTCAAACACACTGAGGTCAAGACCTCAAGAAGCTAATCCAACAAGAATTTCACTAAATGCCTACCAAAGTTATGACATTTTCTCCTTTGAGCACAAGAAGCACCGAAACTGGGCAAAACGTAAAAACCATGATTGATAGGAGCTCGTGGGAGGAATCAAGTCAAGATCACTAAGGATGGTTTTCCACACATCTAGCATCCTAAAACCATAAAAAGAACCAGGCCAAAAGCCCTCAAGAGCAAAATCCCCAAAATCACCCTTTCTTAGACCTAAACCAGACAAACTCAAGAACTTAAATAGAAAGTGCCTAAATGGATGGGATCTAGTCCCTAAGAGATATCTCCATCACTTCTACTATCACTTGTACTACCTTGACACCAAGAAAGATCAAGAAAGGAGAGGCAAAAACCCAAGGAAATCAAGAAAGTAATATCTCAAACTTGAACATAAGCACTTGGACTAATTTGAGATTCTATTGATACATGGCGATGAATGTTTATAGCCACTTCCTTGGAAGGACAATAGCCACAAAGGAAGCACACACAAGTGCTCACAACCTCGCCCTAAAGCTCTCTCCAAGTACACCTACCACTCTCTCTACGTAGCTTCGCCTCTAAGCTATGTCCTCTCCTTCCTTTCATAGTGGAGACTCACCTACCACTCTTCATTAACCCTAACAACCTAGATACAAAGTGGATACCATCCACCAATACATGGGCAAACCTAATAACCTAACATATAATGGGTTTTTTCACTTACACACACGATTTTTGAAGTGCCACTTACACTTAGTTCTAATAACTTGAATCCATCATGCCTTGTCCTCCTTTTGATGACCTAAACCACTTAGGTCACTGTAGGATCAAGGATAACCGACTAGAGGGGGTGAATATATAGGAGGTTTCTAAATTTTCTGGCTCTAATTGCAATAAATAAGATTACTAAGCAAGAATAGCAATTTCCAACAATTTGAACCTAAATTCTCTAGGGTTCACTAAGTGCTCCAACAATCTAAGTATAAGCAAAATATAATTCTAGGCACAAGAATAATACACTTAAATTGCTAGAAATGTAAATTATACTTAAGAATAGAAAATTCAAACCACAAGAGAATGAGACACAAGAATTTATCCCGTGGTCTCGGAGACTTGTAGGTCTCCCCTAATCCACATTGAGGTGACTTGAACAACTTCAAGTCGACTTCAATCACTTGAGCCTTCCTCGATCACTAGGTAGTTCTTCCCCGCTCCGGGTAGGCGAACTCCGGCCTTCACAAGCTTGTCGGGGCTTCTCACAATCTCCGTCAAGAAGCTCACCTCGTACAATCACCTCCAAGTCGTCTAGGAGGCGGCAACCTCCAAGAGAATAGAGTAATAACGCTTGCTTGAAGATGAATCAAGTGTCTAAATAACTCAAATCTATATGCAACACTTTAATGCTTTTTGCTCACTCAAAAATGAGAATTTAATGCAATTGTAAGCAAAGGAGACTTGTTAGAGCTCAATATGTATTCAATAAGTGACCAAGAGCTTCTACTATGCAGGTGTGGGGCTTTTTATAACCCCCACCCACTATTCCAACCGTTGGGGGCAAGATCCTGAAATAAATTAGGAAATCTGGTACTACCAGCGTGCAAAGCCCGGTAGTACCGCCTCTATCCCAACGGTCGATTCTGAGCATTTAATGCGGCGGGAAAGAGCCGTTGAAAAAGGTCTGGTACTACCAGCGCACAAAGTGCGGTAGTACTGACTTTCAGGAAGAGATCGGCTCAAGAGATCCATTCTGGAAAAAGAGTACCGCTGCATAAAGCTCGGTACTACCGGATTTTTCCTTGCGGTAGTACCGCTCAAAGAGCAATGCTCAAAACACCCTTTTCTAGAAAGAAGCTACCGATCATGCATATCGGTACTACCGTTCTTGCAGTAGTACCACACTCTTAATGTCGGTAGTTCCAACAATGAAAACCAGGGAATTTCTAAAAATGTGCGTCTCTAGAAAATAAGTACCGCAGTACAAACTGCGGTACTGCCACCCTTGCGGTACTACCGTGAATATACCTACGGTAGTACCGGTTGTCCTAAAAAATGAAGTTTGTTTTGAAGCACATGTTCTAATGCAACTAGGGATGATTAACCTTCAAAAAATTGAGCTATATGACACTTTAATCACCTTCAAACTACTAGTTAGTATTCCCCTTTGATAGTACGGTATTTAATCTATTAACCTAATCTTTTTACTCATAGCTCCAAGATCGGTAAAAGCTAAATAAAATGTCCTTAAATCTCATATACCTTGTCCTTGATCTTTTGGTTCCTTTCAATGAACATCTTTTCTTGAACGAACTTCAATCTTTCTAAAGGTGCCAACGCGAGGACTAACCTATTCTTACAAACTTAAGAGAAATTGTTAGTCCTTTAACACAATTGTCATTAATTACCAAAACATAAATAAAATAGGGGCATAGATCCTTCAGCCACTACCATGGTTTTGCAAACTACCACCTTCTCGTGTTTGGCAAATTACCAACTTGCCCTCAAACCTGCCATTTCATGAACTCATCGCATTGAAACATCTCCCCATGCTTCGACATGTTACTTGTGGTCCCAATGATTTTTCGCCAAATATATCATGCTTCCAGATCCCGCTAGACCGTTCTTACCTGCAACGGACCAAAATCACTTGGCACACCACTCGCACCACCTTGCATCGAAAACTCCCACTCCGGTTCCTTGTCTTCACGGCTTGTAACCACTCCACTATTCTCTGTCATCTTTCAATGGCACCTCGATTGTTCTAAAACTAAGCTCACCTAACTTAGTCCTAATCTCTTGATTGTTTTTGACCTAAGCTCTCTTAGCTTAGTCTTAGTCCCGTCCGTCTCACTATGACTTAGCTCCGATGTCCTACAGTCATCATCGACAAGCAAACCTGTCACTAGCACAACATAGTGCACATAATGCTCAATTGACACAATTGATGAGCAAAGTATGCATACCTTCAAGCTTTGCTCTCAGAAGCTCCACTTTAACTCAAAAAGTCTTTGCTCAGACTTTTCCCTCCATGATTCATCCTACACCTTGCTTGAGCTCAACCATCTGACCCAACATCCTTGATTGCTCTAGGCCTTGATTCACCAAACCAAGTCCCGATCTGTAAAATTATGTGCTGAAAAATTGGCTTAGTAATGAAATTGGCATTGCGAAATGGTTGTATTCATGGCATGTGCTGAGCTTTTGCACGTGTTGTTTCAGATGATTAATTGATATGCTTGTGATAGCATGGTAATAGTTTTGCTTGATGCAATGCGCTCGTGTGAGTGGTTGCATGGATTGATCTTGAGTCAAGTCGTGGACTTGTGCTCGTACACAGTTTTGTGTTTATTCATGTGCAGGTGTTGCTTGAGGGCGAACGTGGTCGATGACGGGACCGGAACTAGGTTCATGGAGGAACTGAGGTTCGGGACTAGGTTCAAGGAGGAACTGAGGTCCTAGTGGTCAAGGATGTCATGCGGGACGTTCGGGTTAGAGAACGGTGCACATGGAGGCTGGTTAGTCACGTGAGAGCGGCAGGTGGGTCGTACGCGTGCATGTGTGAATTTTGGGTAGTTTGCATGTATTGGGCCAGGTGGACATGCATGCGAACTGTTGCTCATTATAAATAGGAGAGGGATGTCTCCTGTTTAGATGAGAGAGCTGAGTATTAGGGTTTGTACTCTTTTGTTAGAATATCAGAGCTGACTAGGAGAAGAAATAAAAATCGAAATTCCTCGGTAAACGGCGTCGCCCTACGTTTTTATTTCTTGCGGGGTTGATTTTTTCCTCTATCCAGAAGTATCGGCGGCGACACCCGAGCGAAGGAAATCGGTGCTACAGTGCCCGTGCAGCTACAGTAAACATCGCGCTACAGTTTTCTGATTTATCTTAACCCCCCTCTGATTGCTAGTTTAGTGTATATCAATCCTACAAGTGGTATCAGAGCACGGTTTTTCTAATTTATCTTAACCGGTGATTAGATCAATGGATCGTTATTCGACAAAATCGTGTGTGTTCGATGGTGTTGATTTTCAGTTTTGGAAGGCCAAGATGGAGGCGTACATCCAAGCGCAGGGCTTCACAATTTGAGAGAAGGTTTACAAGCCGTACGAAGTTCTTGAGAACGACAACGTCAACGACGCCAATCGCGCACATGTTGAAGCAAACAGCAAGGCGCGCAACTTGATCATCCAGGGCTTGGGACGCAGCGACTTCGATCGAGTGGTTCATCTTCGATCCGCATATGAGGTATGGAAATCTCTTTGTGATTATCATGAGGGTTCTAACACTGTCAAAGAGGTTCATCAGGATATATATAAGAAAGAATACATGCGATTTGAGATGAAAACTTGTGAGTCGCTAGATGATTTCTTTGCACGTTTCAATAAGATTCTTAGCAATTTACGTGCTGTTGGAGTTAGCTATGACGATGCTGCTATGCTAGACAATTGCTTGGTGCATTAGACATGTCTATTTGGGAGATGAAAGTTACATCCATTAGAGAATCAACTGTCATGAGTACACTTACTTTAGATGTTCTTTTCTCTAAATTAAAAACTCATGAATTGGATGTTCTTGCTAGGAAGAATGATCATAAATCAATTGCTTTGACCTCCCAATCTAGCATGTCTCATAATAATGCTTCTTCAAGTTTTGCTTCGTCTTTCTTGTCTTCACTAACCGATAAACAGATTGAGGAATTTTCAAAAGAAGACTTGACATCACTCTCTTCTCGTTTTAATAAAGCTTTGCAGAATGTGAGGATGAGGAAGAGAGTTGGTGGTGGCCCTCCAAGATGCTATGAGTGTGGTGATCTCAACCACATTCGTTCAAATTGTCTTAAACTTGTAGGTAAATCATCGAAGGAAGAGAAAGAGACAAAGTACAAGCGTCCGTTCAATGACAAGAAGAAAAGGAGCTTCCTAAATAGCAAAGTTGTGTATCGAGTTCTTTCAGCACTTGAACAAGTCAACTTGAGTGATGAAGACTCTGAAAGCAGTGATGAAGATACAGTATCCAAAGGTAAGACGAGACAAGACTTGACGGGCTTGTGTCTCATGGCAAGTATGGACAGCTCAACCGAAGATGAACTTGACAGTGGCGGAAACGAGGTAAATCCTTCTTACGATGAGCTTTCAGATGCTGTTGTTCGTCTTGGTACGCTTTTAGAGAAAAGAAACAAGAAAATTAAGAAACATGATGTTTTGATTGAATCTTTGAATGCTGAAATTGCTAGACTTAAATCTTTGATTCCTGATGATGATTCTTGCGAATCTTGTGACTTAATTTATTCTGAGCTTACTTCACTAAGAAATGTTCATGCTTCAACTCTTGATAAGCTTAGAGATGAAATTGAGAAGAATGAGAAACTTGTTGCTTTGAATTGCAAACAAATTAAAGATGTAGTTGCTCTACTTCTGATTTGGATGAATCAACATCTTGTTCTAAATGTTCAATTCTTGAATTGAAGTTGCATGATGCTAATGCTAGAGTTTCTCAATTGACAAATGATTTGCTCACTCATGAGGTTCTTTCATGCTCAACTTGTCGCAAGCAAAAAGGAAAAGTGGACGTTTCTTGTAATAATTGTTTAACTCTTTCTCGAAAGGTTGATTACTTGGAAAAATCTTTAGAACGTTTCACTAAAGGAAAGAAAAACCTAAACATGATTTTGGATCAATCAAGGGTTAGCACGCATAACAAAGGTTTAGGTTTTGATTCTTATGCTCATCATAAATCACATGCTCCCACTGTTGTTAAGTCACTTGAAAGTGGAAAATTTGAAATTGTCAATGAGCCTAAAAAAACTGTTTTTAAGTCTGCTGGAGTTTTATTTCTACTATAATGAATGCAAATGTTGCTTCTACTTCTAAAGCTAAACATCGTGTTAAGTACACTTGCACTCATTGTGGTAGAGATGGACACTTAGTAGATTTTTGCTTTAGACTAGCCAAACAACAAAAGAAAGAAAAGGCTAAGGCTAGGTCTAATTTCAGACAGGCACGCTTTACTCCTCATTATTTGTCTAGGGTGATGCGAACACCTTTTGTTGCTAGAAACACGGGAAAGGGCAAATCTGATTTTGTGCATAAGAATACTCGTGTTGTGCCTACTGCTGTGTGTCGTGTGTCTCAGTACTGGATTCTTAAATGCTTTATTTCTAACCCCAGTACCGAGGCCTCGACATCTTCTAGTGCTATGTAGGTTTTTCAGATGCAGGTTGGAGAACAGAAACTTAGTGGATCTTGATCTTTTGCAAGATGTGATCAAGACTTTGATGGTTCTCACCCTTGAGATGGCTTTCAAGAGGCATGTGCGATAATTCTTCACCTACTTTGTGAGCTATTTTATACACTCATATTTTTTACATTCACAGATATCTAATTGTGGTATGAGATGAGATGTTTGCTTATATGCTCATATGTATCCCATGGCATGTTCAATTATGTTATATCTTATATCATGCCTTTTTATGCTTAATATGTATTTATCATGATTCATGCTTATGCTTAACTGAACATACCATGATAACTCAAACACATGTATATCATCACCTCTCTTTTGATTTCATTGGTTATTCGTTTGAGGGGGAGTTAATGGACTTTTGGTGAAAATTTCTTTCGTTTGCCCTATTGGGAGGATTGTTCTTTCAGACTTTTGTTTATAAAATTAATCCAATTGGTTGACAATTTTGAAGAAAGTTTTTAAGAGGTTTGTTTTGAAGGGGAGTTTGTGAAAACTTTGTAATATTTTGTAACATACTTTTTATTTTGTGTGTTTCTTAAATGAAAAACGAAAAAAATAATGAAAAAAGTAATGAGCATTGTATTTGATACACATATGTCATTTGAAGCCATGTTTATGTTACAAGGTCTTTGCAACTTCATATTTATGCATAATGGTGTAGTTTATGTCATGACTATTTAATTGGAATGACAACTTGAATTAAATCTTGTCATGGTTGAACTTTCTTGGCTATTTTGATCCTGCTCAAAAAATGCTAAATATGAAATTTATCAAAGTTAAGAGCTAAAGCTCAAAGAGTGATTGTTGATAAATGCAAGATCAAGGTTATGTATTATCGCACTTCTTCTTTACGAGATTGCTTATCATTGTACTTTGATATGAACTTGGAAGAGGTTGTGTGTGACCAAAACCATCAAACCTTAAGCTTATGAAATGAGGCTTGGCATGGTTGAAAAGTAAGGCTGATGGTGCATGTAATTCCTTTCAATTGTTATTGTTGCAATCAATCAATGAATCAGTTTTTCAAGCATAAATAAAATGCACAAAAATTCAATGTTTTTAGGTTTTGAGATTGTTGAGGAAGGGAGATCATGCCATGCAATAAATTGTTAACCGTACTTGATTTCTAGTTATGCTTACTCTACATTGTCTTTGTGTAGATTTGAGGGTGCAAGTATTTTTGATAGCATGGCTTGGTGATGAATTTGCTACATTTGTGGATGACTTATAATGCTCATTACATAAAGAAAATGAAAAACTAAAAACAAACAAAAATATTTTGTTTTCTCTCTTTTGTATTCTTGATGAATCCATTGTCTAAGGGGGAGAATTTTGCCACTTAAGAGAATTTTGGAGGAGTTTTTTTGGAGAACTTTATACATGCTTTACACATGCACATGTTCTGTACAAGTGGTATTCAATCATTTACTCACATTTTTTCTTCTTAGGGGGAGATTTTTCCTATTTTCACCTAGGGGAGTTTTTCACTTTGCATATTTGTCAAAGGGAGAGATTTTGCTTTTTTTTCACTTTGGCTTTTGATTTTAAAACTTTTTTATTTCAAAAAATTTTCTTGTGAGGTGAATGCCAATGTTCAATTCTAAGTGGTGTTGCCAATGTTTTCATCAAGGGGCCGATTGTAAAATTATGTGCTGAAAAATTGGCTTAATAATGAAATTGGCATTGCGAAGTGGTTGTATTCATGGCATGTGCTGTGCTTTTGCACGTGTTGTTTCAGATGATTAATTGATATGCTTGTGATAGCATGGTAATAGTTTTGCTTCATGCAATGCGCTCGTGTGAGTGGTTGCATGGATTGATCTTGAGTTAAGTCGTGGACTTGTGCTCGTACACAGTTTTGTGTTTATTCATGTGCAGGTGTTGCTTGAGGGCGAACGTGGTCGATGACGGGACCGGAACTAGGTTCATGGAGGAACTGAGGTTCGCGACTAGGTTCAAGGAGGAACTGAGGTCCTAGTGGTCAAGGATGCCATGCGGGACGTTCGGGCTAGAGAACGGTGCACATGGAGGCTGGTTAGTCACGCGAGAGCGGCAGGTGGGCCGTACGCGTGCATGTGTGAATTTTGGGTAGTTTGCATGTATTGGACCAGGTGGACATGCATGCGAACTGTTGCTCATTATAAATAGGAGAGGGATATCTCCTATTTAGATGAGAGAGCTGAGTATTAGGGTTTGTACTCTTTTGTTGGGAGTACTATAGCCAGACTAGGGAGAAGAAATAAAAATCGAAATTCCTCGGTAAATGACGCGTGCGCGCCCTCGTTTTTATTTCTTGCGGGGTTGATTTTTTCCTCTGTCCAGAAGTATCGGCGGCGACACTCGAGCGAAGGATATCGGTGCTACAGTGCCCACGCAGCTACAGTAAACATCATGTTACAGTTTTCCATTGCTACAGTACCCGTGGATCGCTGTTCATGCGGGATTTGCTTCGATGCTTGTTTCTGGTTCGTTTGCGCGGTTTTTGTGTTTATAGATTTATTTATTGTCTCTCTTGATTCAACAAGTTTAATCTTGATTTGATCCATCCAAAACCTTCCTTGGGCATCAACTTAGAGTTCCTGAAAGTTTTGTTGGTTAATCTTTTGTAGATTGTGATTAATCACGAAATTAGGGTTTGGTCAGTTCTCGTTATAATCTGTCATAACATGCTTGCGAGGTTAATAACTTTTGATCCGTAGGTCCGATCGAGCTGATTCTTTTTTTGTTAGATTCACACTGGAATCTAGTTTCTACAGTTCAAATTACAGGTCAATCCGACGGTTGGATCTCCGGGAATTAGCGATTTACCGAATGCATCTAACTCTGTTTTGTTGAATACGAAAGCAATTATTTGAGTCCGAATTGGGGTGAATTTTTAGTAGATAAAAAATTTGGTTTTAGCTTCCGCGCAATCATTCACCCCCTCTGATTGCTAGTTTAGTGTATATCGATCCTATACGATCCCTTGCCACTTATCATAGTTGACTCCAAGCGACATGCATACAAATAAACCAAGTAACTATTTCCGGATACAAGTTCTTCACAACTTAACGCATGTTAGTCCAGTCATGCAATATGTAACCCAATAACCAAACTCCTGGAACCAAATGCCGAAACCAACCCCTGATCTCGTCCTCCTGGGAACAGGACACCAGTCTGACTGCCCTCCCTGTGCCGATCAGACCACCAACTAAAGGTCAGTCAGAGACCGCTTGGCCTCAACACCAACACTCCCTCTATGAGAAAATCCAATCGACTACTAAAACCCAGTTGAACCGCTGCTGCCAACACTTCACCAACCGAAGCCCATGATTGGTCTGACCGCTCATGCAAATCGGTCGGACCAACACCAACCTGACAGCAACACTGAATCAGTAAACTCTCCAAAAACCAAACTCAAACTACGACACGCTCGCAAGCCAAAGTCAATTACAAAAAAACATTGGGTGAACTATGGTCTAACATCACTGCTCCCGTCTTGCTCGGAAGGAAACCTACAACGTCTCATGGAAATTGAGGCCCAAGTGAGTGTTTCCTGTCATAATCATGATGTACTTAACGCAAAATTAATCCTTCTTGCGATCTCTCTCAATAAGTCCTTTACCTGATATTCCAATAATGACCTTGCAAGTAAGAAGAGCTGAAGAGGCTTGAAAGGCTGTGAATTTATATTAACGCGTCACTTCTCTTTTAAGCTCATTTACCTCAATCATAAGAGGAAATAATCCGAATTGATTACACATTCCATATATGATCAAATACATTAATGCTTCATTGCAACTAGTTCTGGAGGTAAGATCCATTCACATTAAAACTTCATGATGTTTCAAACCATCTAAACAAGTTTTCTGTTCCAGTGAACCTCATGATAAATCTGCAGTAAAATTATCACAGTTTCAATAGAGACAACACCTTGAGTTTCCAGGCTCAAGATATTATCAATTTTCTTGCTGACAAGACTCGTGCTGAAACAAATTAAAGACAGCTCCATTTCCAATGGGACGAACATTAGTTAGATTCATAGTCTCATAGTTTCAATCATCTCAGAGTTTGGATCCAAAAAATGAGATAAAAATTTTCTCTTAGAATGCATATTTACATCCAATTCTATGAGCATTTCTTTTCTTTTTTTCCTTTTTTTAGGGTCTCTAAACCTTCACAGCCTAAGTACCTCATGTCCTCTTGCCCTCTGAGACCACTCCAAGAGCACCATCCTAACGGCGATGAGCTCCCTGTGCAGCTCACCGACCTTCTCCTCGAGCGCAAACACCTTCTCCTCCAGCTCATCGCACCTCCTCCTCGCGGTCTCTGGGCAATGCCGCCCGCACGCGGCCAAGGTGCGCTGCACCGCCCTCCCGGCGGCCGCGGCGGCCTCGAGCTCGGCCATGCACGACACGCCCTCTTTCCTGCGGCGCTCGTACTCCTCCTTGACGTGCTTCTGCACCTCCTGGAGCGCGCACTCCCACGGCGCCGCGCCGCCGCTCTTGCAGCCGGTCACCTGCGAGACGATGCCGGACACGGCGCGGCGGGGCCGGAACGCCAGGGCCGCGCCGAGGGCTCCCACGGCTAGTAGCGCCGCCGCGCGCGCGCCGGCAAGGGACTCGCACTGTGCGTTGCTGCCGGAGCTCGGCTTGGTGTGCAGCACCCTCTCACCGAGCTTGCGGAGATTGGAACCGCACTTGGCGAGCTCCGCGCCGCACCGCCGCTCCACGGCCTCGCACTCCGCGAATGGCGCGGCCGCGCGCCGCCGCGCGGCCGCCCCTCCGTGGCCGTCGAGCCAGTGCAGCGCAATGCGCGTGGAGGAGACGTAATTCTTAAGCATGTGCAGCCGGTCACGGAGGCCAGCGCACGCGTCGAGCAGCTCCGCCGTGTCCTCTACGCACTCGTCGATGGTCTTCCTGTCAATGCCCGGTGCCACGGACGCCGCCGTGGCCGTCGCGACGAGCCGTCTCTGCGCTGCGACGGCGAGGCCGAGGGCACGGCTGAGCCAGGCGGCGCTGGTGCACGGGGCGAGCGGGTCGGCGCGGAGCTCGTCCAGCTCAGCGGCCAGCCAGCGGTCGTAGGCGGAGCGCACCGGCGGCCAGGGAGCCACCACTGGAGACGATGCAAGGCGCGTGGAGAGGCGCGAGGAGAGCGACCGGAGAAGCGTGGATGGCTTCTTCATCTCGTGCTGCAGCGATGCGTCTCCTCTTGTCTTGGTTTCTTGGCGGTGACTGAGGTGATCTTGAGCTGAAGGGAGCTTGAGATGTTGATGTTTGCTAGCAGGGGGCTGGTGATTTATATATATCTGGCCCTGCGATTTGTTGTTGTTGTTGTGCTTTTAGTGTAGAGGTGTCCTTGTGGTTGGATTTGGAGTGGATGATTGAAATGTAGAGAGTGGTTTATGCTAGGTGAACACAAATCGGAAAACCCATGAAGTCTATGTAGTGTTCATGGCCCTATATGTTTGATATTTTACTATGGTGCTGTATAAAAAATATGTTGTTCTACACTTTTTCAGAGCCATTGTATATGATGGTTACATGCCATTGCTAAAGATGTAACGTAGAGAGCTTTCGTAGGACAGTTTTATTGGATTTTTTTATGAGAGATTGTGTAATGCAGAAACAGAGATACAATTTTTATTTCTCTTCATATTTTATACAATGTTAACTAGATTTTCAAAAGTCGTACATACAAAAATATTGAGATTTTTTACCATACTTAGGAGGTACCAAAATCTACATTGAGTTTGTACCAAAAGATACAAAAAAATTTAAAAGGTGGAGGTGCTAACTTTTAGTACCTCTTAGTAATGACTCTATGTAAATTTTAGTACCTTCTAAATATAGTAAAATCTCTCAAGAATAATATAGCCAAATTGGTTGTATTCTTCATTACACTTGACATGTTTTTTTTTGTGTAAGGTATAAAGACGCACGTAACACACACTTCACACAAACTCCACACGCGCACACACATGTGGTACCATGTTTCTTGCGATGACATGTTTAGCACATTACAAGCACAAGTACATGAGTTCTTATATGCACTGTTTGAACTACGCTCTTTTAAGCTATCTTTCACAAACAGTTGCAATCGAATCCGTATCACGTCATTATTACATTGCTATCGTATTTATAAGTAGTAACAAACCATACAACTACTTATTTACACTTGTTCACAACAAATTAGTTCCGCATCAAACACAAGCCTCTTTTCTCTCAACCACGAATTGGTGTAGCTCTACCATTTTTCATACCTGACAGAAGCTTGGGAACTAAGCTAAACCTTAGTCCTACACTACACCGAACCCTACTAGACTTGTGCAACAAATAATTGGCGAGAGGAGACAGGCCGGGTGTATGTGGAAGGCATGCATGTAAATTGCAGAGGTGTGCATCCAGTACTGGCTGTGCCATATAAAAAGTAGGCCCTGTGCAGCCGTGCTGTTGCATTGAGAGACCACCACGGATGCTTGGCCAGGATCGGTGCGATTTGGCGCCAATCATTCGTGCCCACACCGTCCATGATTAGAACAAAAACTTGCATCGTGCTATTTTGTCTGCGCGCTATCTGTGATGGGTTGTGCCCCCAGCTGTGTCGGCATTGTGCTATTTTTTTCTGCATGATTTGGGAGTGTCAGATTTATAAGATAGTAAAGCAATGTTGTAATAAAAATCTAGGATAGCATAGCGTTCGTCATGGGGCCTCTTTGCCCTTTTGTCGATAGGATCATAGCCGGGGCACAGCAGTTTGGCAGAAATGGTCTTTAGTTTTGTGTAAACAAGGCTGCATCAATTGATTGCTAGCCACAACCAGATGTTCTCTGTTTTATTTTCGTGAATTCTATATGTGACAGGGAAACAAATGCTCTGCAAGCTTCGTACTTGAAAGAAATATGTGGTCATGCTTTTGAAGAATGAGGTTTGGGAAATCTGCGATGTGTGGGCATTCTTTTTTCTTTTTAGAGGAAGCCATGAAACTTTCATTCATTATGAAATAACTAGTTACAATCAGCATGCAGGGATGCTAGTAAAAAACGCGGACACACAGCGCGCCATTCAGTAGGATTCAACTGCTCTCAGGTAGTCCTAGCACATACATGTGCTGCAATATTAGCATCCCTGAGGGTAAAGCAAAAAAAACAAAGCTTACAAAAGCATTCGAAAGCTCCTTGACTTCTGCAATTATATTACTTACCACTATCGCTCCCAAGCTTTAAGCACTGCCTGGACATCTGTTTCTAGTATGACTTGGTAGAAACCTCCTCGACGGGCCAAACGAAGACAATCATGGCACGCCAAACCTTCAGCGACGAGTTGGTCAGAAGCACCAGGATATCTCCTACAAGCTGCTAGCATGAAGCCACTTCTATTATTGTTGTGTTTTTTTCAGTTTAGACGATGCGTTCTTTCTCTGCAATTTCAGCAAACCCAAACTTTCCCGAATACAGTCCATGGACTTGCGAGGCAAATAACCATCCACATCATGTACATGCAGGAGCCTTGAGACTACGTCTTAAAGCAGTGCCTCTTTTCTTTACTCGTTCAAGTAGGGAGTAGCTAAGATTCACCACGTGTTTTGTGCACTATTATTGCTGTTCTATTTTGCATTAAACTTTTGAAAAAGTAATGAATATGGGGTGTCAAATTTGTTATACTTTGTGAAATTTTTTTGGCCAAATCACCTTTTTTTTTTTCTGAAAACAGACAAGAAAGAAGAAAACTAAGAGGAAATGAAAGACAATGTTAGCATAATCACTCTTTAGTGGGATCGATATACATCACAGAGGCTGTCAAGAAAAAGAAAACTTATCTCGTTCTAGAATCTAGATATTCGCTTCTCTCCTTGAAACCTCTTCATTTTAACCTTCCATATTCCATCTTTGTTCCCTCGACTCAAACACAGCATAAGGGCAGACATGACACCATATTTAAAACCTAGATAAACACAGCACTAATCAGCACAGTCAGAACCTAATACCACCGGGATTAACGACTTCTCCGCGCCATTCTAATCCAAACACTAAACAGAATCTAACACCACCAACGAAATCATCGTTTATCTAACCCCTTATACCTTGTTTTTTTGCAAATCTAATCTCCTACGCACTTACTTGCAAATTTAGCCCCCTCCCCTACCGTGGAAGTCGCAGCAGTCGACACATGTCCTCTGCCATACGTAGGGAGCATAGAACCTTGTTGACACCACGATAAGGTGAGCGAGCGCGAGAGCAGGCGGTCGACCGTAGGAGCGCGTGGGCGCGAGCGTGGATGAGCCTTGCTGCCACAGCTGGTAGCACAGAAGCCTTCTTGCCGCGGTGAGCCACGTTGCTTCTGCGCTTGCTCGCCTGCCGTGGCACTGGCAAGGTTTCAAGCTCCCCGTGCGCAATAGGGGGCACGTATCACTAGCCGCGTCTTCTATGGTGAGGAAGGTGATCAAATTTGCAAATACGTACCTGAGAGCTAGAGTAGAAAAAAAAATATACGGGTCTAGATAAGTGATGATTCCCACCATCAACCACTGACATAGCTAGGATCCTTCGCTTGAGTAGACAGGCTTTTCAACACCCATCATATGCTTGCTTGACAAAGGGAGATCGAATCACACGGTGGTGGCAGGATGGAGACCATTAGATTCTTGGGTGCTTCTTGGTCTCCTCATGCAAATGCTGCAAACCCAACCACCTTTGTTTAGATCTCATCTTGCTCCACTGTTTAGCAGCAAGTGCATATGAGATCGTTGAATTGGAGTGATTTGTGATTAGTTTGTTGATATGATGCCAACACTTCGAGTGGGAGACGAGGTGAACACGTATATCCGTAAGAATTACACTATTTCTTGTGCTAAGTTAGTCTTCAGAAGAAGCCAACTGGAACAGCATGGAAGAATTGGACACGTTGTCTTAACTCTGCGTAACAACTGGAGTAGCTAGTCAGCTGATTGGAATTGATTTGACTTCAAGTCCCAATATTCTGGCAGTTATATTCAAGTGGCTGTCAAGTAGTTGTGCATGTAAGATTAAATATAGATGAATTATGGGTGTATTGTATTCCAGGATTTAAATTTCGTTTTTGATAAAATATTATACGGGACCGGAATCCGAACAAATTTTGTTCGAAATCTAAATCCGGTTCATTTTCTACCGAAAAACGAAATTTTGGGCAAAATTTTTGAAATTCCGGTATATTTGCACCGGCTGAAAAGTGGGTCAAACAACGACGAAAATTTTTTAAAAAATTTTGGCTGTTCTTGACATATCAGTGATGTTCCCATAAAAATTTCATATGATTATCGCATTTGAGAAATTTTTAAAAATTCAAACATTGCTACTGTCCTGATAAAACACTAACCGGAAAGGTTGATCCGAATGAAAAATGGTACAAACCACATTAGAAAATTTTGAAATATTTTGTGCATGGTTATGATACATCACTAATGTTCTCATAAAATTTTCAAATGATGATCAAGCTTCATGAAGTTTTAATAATTCAGACAATGCAACTGTTCTGTTAAAAGGCTTACCG
The DNA here is from genome assembly GCA_036346275.1 of Otatea glauca. Lineage (NCBI taxonomy): Eukaryota > Viridiplantae > Streptophyta > Magnoliopsida > Poales > Poaceae > Otatea > Otatea glauca. The sequence goes on along the minus strand of CM070732.1, from coordinate 20,417,372 downwards.
GCAAACTTGAACAAAATGAAAAATGGTTCAAACCACGTTAGAAAATTTTGAAATTTTTTGTGAATGGTCCTGATATAACATTAATATTTATATAAAAATTTTAGATGATGATCATGCTTAAATAATTTTTAAAATTCTGATAGTACTACATCCTCATAAAAGCCTCATGATCAATACATAGATTTGCTTTAGCAATAAAAAAAGGTTTAAAATTTTGGAACATTTTACATAAATGTGATAAGGAAATGCTTAAGATCTCATAAAAAGTTTGAATCATGATCATACTCTAGTGAATTTATGAAATTATTACCAGGCACAGTACCATTTATGTTTTTTCTCTTTTTGAGTTTTGAAATATAATATAACAAATGAAGTTCATTGCTTACATAGATTTGATTGACCAAACAAAATAAGTTTAATTTTTTTAAAAATTTTATAGAATGTTACTGAGGAAATTATTAATCTCTCATAAAATTTTTAGATCATGATCACACTCGAGAAAATTTATAAAATTCTGACAAGTTTAGTGTCCCAATTATGTTCATTCAGTTTTTGATTTTTTAAAGATAACAAATGAAGTTAAATTATTTTGCAAATTTTTATGTATGATCCTACACTACTAAAGATAGTACTATACATTTTTCAGATCATTATAAAGCTTATACAATTTTATAAAAATCTGACAGTGTTTCTGCTAAAATTTTAAAATGTCTCAAAATTTTGGTTTTTCAACAAATTTTTATAGAAGATGACTTTTTAAGGGTTATTGGACTAAATCCGACCCTAAAGGTTTGAAAACCGGCCAAAAATAACGAACTTTTGGGGGAAATTTCGTGGTTACTGTAACAATTTAAAAAAATCAAATTTTTTTTATCCGGCCGGTAGTTTGGATTTCGTGGTGGCCCGAAATTCGCCAAATTTTGGCGATATTTGTATGCCTGATTGTATTATCAAGGTTAATCAGTTCCCTTCCTCAAGAAAAAAAACCAACAGTTCAAACTAACAACGGAATTTTCAATTTCGAATCAAGGTGGCCGGTTTTTGGGAAAAAATAATGATCATTACCGTATTTGAGCAAGTGAATCTCAGCCCATACGGCCAAAATACAATTTTTCATTTCAAACTTCACATCTTATAAAATCATTGTGGCTCACCTCAAACCCAGGTGCAAAGATAAAAAAGAATGATCATGTTACACATAGAGTACAAACAACCGTGTGCGTTCAGTACATGTGCCCACCTCTGTGAGGTCTCAGACCGAGCCTCTGCAAAATTCCTATCATGTAAACTGGACACACATGAATGTGTGTGGCATAAGTAAGGTGCATCCTCCCTGTACTTCTCTAAAAAAAAGATGTTTTGGGATAAAAAAAACGCTTTTTGCAAGTTCTAAACGCTAATATTTCTTAAAAAATTGCTAACCAAAATAAAGCTTCACAACTTTGTCTAAAAAAAGGAAGTTTCACAGCGTATTAATCCTACGTGTGCCTATCCATGGTAGACTAAACTAATACAAAATGAAGTAACTCGTAACAGCTCTACCAGTACTAATTAGAGAGTTATACAAGTCTTGTGTACTGACCCTTGACTATACTATGCATAACGTCATTGTTCTACCAGCACTCAATCTGCCATTGTTTACGCAGAGCTGAAGTGACAGCTATCTAGCGGCACTGTAGCGCATCATCCCGGGGAGCTGCTGACATCCAACAACCGGGCAATAAAGTAGAGTAATTAAAATCGGGCGTATGCAGCCGCACTATCTTGTGCCAATGCGGTGCTTTGAGGCAAATCTAACAGCGATATTTCTGCTGATGCCGCTGCTAGGCACATGGATATGTATGGCGGCCTTTGTGGCGTACGGCCAACCGTCCTTTGCTGCTGTCAGCTAGGAGAAAGAAAGAATTAATGGTTTTCTAGACACAAGTTGTTCATATACATTGAATTATGCAAGGCACTGTAAGGGCTCCAAAAGCAAGATATACCTGCAAGGCTGGAGGTACGGAGCAGGAGGGATCCTTAGCTGCCGTGACCCGTATAATTAATCTAAGGTAATAATAGTAATATCACTATTACTTTGAATAATTACATTGATCTCAGACATATTAGCTAATAAAATACCAGATCTCTCGATATTTTATCAGTTAATACATCGTGTTTAAAGTGTTGCAACAGAACAATAATTAGAAACTGAAATAAAAACTTATTACATCCATTGCACATAGGGCTACACGTCCAGCAACATAAAGTCATACATAACATCTAAGTACAACATAATTAATATAAATAAATACTAAAATACCCAATGGATCGATAGGAGCTGCCGTACGGTCCACTACTCTACACAGTACTTTTGATAGTTTTCTATCTCCTCGTAACCCTGATCTTGCGAGTGATCCTTACCCCACACTTTGTAGGCGAGTCTATAATGACTGTTCTCTAAGCAAAGGGGAGTTAAGTAAGAATGAGTACAAAAATACTCAGTAAATATTAATACATCATATGAATTTCTCCCACATCTATCTCATGTATACCTTTCTCAAATCATTTTCCAGAAAGCAGAGTTTGACGGGAATGAGGTGGTTTTGGTTGTGAGATGGATGGTAAGGGCTTGTGGCTCTTGCTCCTTGGTTGACTGAGGGAGGAGCTCTCAGCTGTCTCAGTGGCGATGGCCTTGCTCCTGGTTCGATCCTGGCTGACTTCGGTTTAGTGTTGGCTTCGGTGGATTTGGGGAAAAAGGTGGGCGCGGGGGAGTGCTGTCTCCCGGTGCCATTTGGGTCTCGGTCCTGGCTTCTTCTTCTTTTTTATCGTGCCCTTTTATCCTTTTATCATAAGTACGTTTATGTTTTTATTGAGTGATATTTTTGCACTATTCTCGTATGGCTATAATTACTCGACAAAAATAGGTTTGTGTCGTGCTGGATGATACCCATTCTAGCGAGAGGTGTTGACTAGCCCCGGACAGTCTGATATCTCGATGAGCGCTTGCTACAGGTCTGGCGACACTCACTTATCTTTTAAAGTCTTTATTGTCTGGCTCCCATTTATATTTATAACATCTAATGATTTCAAATGGTTGAAGCCGATGGTGTCGGCGTTTCGAGCGCCGGCAAGTAAATTTGTAAGTCTAAGGGGCTGCGCGTTCCCGCTCCCTGAATGGTTAGACCCTGGAGTCCAAGATGTATACTGGTTCGGGCCGAAGGTCCCTACTCCAGTTCGTGCGTTGGTATTGTATTCACTGGGGTGCGGATGACTGCACCGAGTCTTTTACAAGCGAGAGGTGGAGCCTCAACACTAGAATGATCTAAACTTAGCTCTCAGAAGGAGAAGAAAAAGAAGAAGAGGAAGAAGAGGAAAAAGCTCTCTTGTAGCTCTTACTCCCTTTTCTTGTTAGGAGGTTCCTGCCTCCTTTTATTCAGTACGAAGGGGCAGGTTACATCGAGAATTGGCGAAGTGCCAGGCGAGCTACTTCTAGGGGCTTCAGTCTTGCCCGCCGTCGCTAATCGTTCGCCGATTGGTCGCTTGCTCCGACCGGTCGCCGCTGCCGAGCCTATCTTTGGGTCGGTGGTCTAGCTGGTCGAGTGGTTAGGTAATCCTCCGGAAGTGGCGAGCCGCTCTCGTGATCCATGTGGGTGTTGGCGTAGTCGCGTGTGACGTTGGAGTTGCCTCGGGAGAGCGTGTCCTTGCCCGTGGGTGGTGGTGATGGGACAGAGGCGTGGCTTCAGGCTATCAAATCGTCTTGGGAAGGACCACCGCCTCGCTCGATCACGCCGAATGACCGTTCGTGGGGCACGTGGCCTTAGGTTGACACAGGACTCCGATGCGCGCGCACGCGCTGAAGTCGAAGCCGGGATCCCGCCCCGCTGCGGGGGGGAACCTGGCTGAAGTCGGAGCCGGGGATCCCGTCCGTGCGGGTCGGGAACCTCGCTGAGTCGGGCCGGGGATCCCGCCCCATTGCGGGGTCGGGAACCTCTTTGAGTCGGTCGGGAATCCCGCCCCACTGGGGGTCGGGAACCTCTTTGAGTCGAGTCGGGACGGTCGGGAATGGTCTCCTGAATGGTCTCGTAGGCATTTGGGTAGCGGTAGGGGCGGCTGTTTAGGTGGGGCCGATTCGAGGCCGCCGCTTGCGCTCCGGGCTTTGCTTGTTGCAATTGGGCGTTGGTGCACCTGCTTTATGAGTATTCGTCAAGAGCCCCGAACCTCCAATCGAGTTGGCGGACTCGATTGGGGTTGAGCTTGGTGGATCCGTTCAACTAGGTGGGCCAGCGGGCCTACTAGTTTTTGCCGGGCGTGCCCCCAACGCATCCGACGTCTGCCCGGGATTACGTTCCTGAGGTATGCGAACCGCCGGGAGCCTCTTAATTGCTTTGTTGTGCGCGCCGCGCACGGCTAGGTGTGTTTTTTGCTCGTTCGTCTTCTTGACCGCTTCGGGTTCCGGTGGTGGGCGCTTCGTTTTCCTGCGTCGGCATTTATTCCTGAGTCGTTTGATCTTCCTTCGAATGGGTATATAAGGGCGCCACGGGTTGCTCGGCGGCGGACTCTTAGACGAGACTCCTTTCCTTCTTGAAATGTGTTCAAGACACCCTTTAGTCTTGATTTGGTGATGACATCGTGTTGGAAGAGGAAGACCCTTTGAGCGAGCTTTGGGTTGAATATGATCAGCGATAGCCGAACTCCCAAAGAGAGAAGAAGTAGCTCGCGGCGTTCTTTGCCGTTGACGCGCTACTTGAGCGATCCGAGGCTTGGGTGGCAAGGGGCCCTCCTAGAGGCAATGGCGCGAGGGCGCCGATTGCGAGAAGCGCGGCTGCGTCGATGTCATTGAGCAGCGGCGGCATGCCATTCCGCGGTGTGGCTTCACCTTGACGACCGGGCAAGGGCCTACCAAAGAGTCATCTCCAATGACCTCAGTCCACCGACCCCCTTGTGCATCCGTCGGCGAGCAAGGGCCTACCGTCGGCGTTGTCGTAGGGAGTTTTTAGAGTGCAGGTGTAGATAGAGAGTCTTCCGTGTGCCTCATGTAAAATGGTGTAAAGTTTTTGAGCCTGTCGGCTTTTTAATGAAATCCTTTTTTTTTTCCTCTCTATGAATGACTTCATGAAGGAGTTAGCTTTGCTTGTTCTGCTTTGATCAGCTCGGCGCTAGGAAGTTCGGCGATTGGTTTCCGAGTGGTCGGACGTGCGAACTCGCGGTTTGTTCCTCAAGAAATCTTCCTTTGCGCTCGTTTCGGCGCCGTAGCTAGTCGGCGCCTTGGTCGGCAAGGATGCCCGAGTGCCTTGGTCGGCAAGGACGACCGGATGCCTCCGCGAGGTTCCGGTGTCCGAGTGCTCGTTTAACGTCGTAGGCGGGCCGTCTTAGTCGGCAAGGGCGGCCGGATGCCTCCGCGAGGTTCCGGTGTCCGAGTGCTCGTTAACGTCGAGTGGGACGCCGCCTTAGTCGGCAGGGCGGCCGGATGCCTCCGCGAGGTTCCGGTGTCCGAGTGCCTTGGTCGGCAAGGGCGACCGGATGCCTCCGCGAGGTTCGGTGTCCGAGTGCCTTGGTCGGCAGGGCGAACGGATGCCTCCGCGAGGTTCCGGTGTCCGAGTGCCTTGGTCGGCAGGGCGGCCGGATGCCTCGCGAGGTTCCGGTGTCCGAGTGCCTTGGTCGGCAGGACGGCCGGATGCCTCCGCGAGGTTCCGGTGTCCGAGTGCTCGTTAACGTCGTGGCCGGACGCGCCTTAGTCGGCAGGGCGGCCGGATGCCTCCGCGAGGTTCCGGTGTCCGAGTGCCTTGGTCGGCAGGGCGATCGGATGCCTCGCGAGGTTCCGGTGTCGAAAGTGCCTTGGTCGGCAGGACGGCCGGATGCCTTCGCGAGGTTCGGTGTCCGAGTGCTCGCTTAACGTCGAGTGGGACGCCGCCTTAGTCGGCAGGGCGGCCGGATGCCTCCGCGAGGTTCCGGATGTCCGAGTGCCTTGGTTGGCAGGGCGACCGGATGCCTCGCGAGGTTCGGTGTCGAGTGCTCGTTAACGTCGTGGTGGGACGGCGCCTTAGTCGGCAGGGCGGCCGGATGCCTCCGCGAGGTTCCGATGTCCGAGTGCTCGTTAACGTCGTAGCCGGACGCCGCTTTAGTCGGCAAGGACGGCCGGATGCCTCCGCGAGGTTCCGATGTCCGAGTGCCTTGGTCGGCAGGGCGGCCGGATGCCTCCGCGAGGTTCCGGTGTCCGGAGTGCTCGTTAACGTCGTGGTGGGACGCCGCCTTAGTCGGCAAGGGCGGCCGGATGCCTCCGCGAGGTTCCGATGTCCGAGTGCTCGTTAACGTCGTGGCTGGGAGCGCCTTAGTCGGCAGGGCGGCCGGATGCCTCCGCGAGGTTCCGATGTCCGAGTGCCTTGGTCGGCAGGGCGGCCGGATGCCTCCGCGAGGTTCCGGTGTCCGAGTGCTCGCTTAACGTCGTAGGTGGACGCCGCCTTAGTCGGCAAGGGCGGCCGGATGCCTCCGCGAGGTTCCGGTGTCCGAGTGCCTTGGTCGGCAGGGCGGCCGGATGCCTCCGCGAGGTTCCGGTGTCCGAGTGCTCGTTTAACGTCGTGGTGGGACGCGCCTTAGTCGGCAGGGCGGCCGGATGCCTCCGCGAGGTTCCGGTGTCCGAGTGCTCGTTAACGTCGTAGGTGGGACGCCGCCTTAGTCGGCAGGGCGGCCGGATGCCTCCGCGAGGTTCCGGTGTCCGAGTGCCTTGGTCGGCAGGGCGGCCGGATGCCTCCGCGAGGTTCCGGTGTCCGAAAGTGCCTTGGTCGGCAGGGCGGCCGGATGCCTCCGCGAGGTTCCGGTGTCCGAGTGCCTTGGTCGGCAGGGCGGCCGGATGCCTCCGCGAGGTTCCGGTGTCCGAGTGCTCGTTAACGCGTCGAGCTGGGACGCCTTAGTCGGCGCGACGGCCGGATGCCTCCGCGAGGTTCCGTGTCCGAGTGCTCGTTAACGTCGTAGCGGGCGACGCCTTAGTCGGCAGGGCGGCCGGATGCCTCGCGAGGTTCCGGTGTCCGAGTGCCTTGGTCGGCAGGGCGGCCGGATGCCTCCGCGAGGTTCCGGTGTCCGAGTGCTCGCTTAACGTCGTAGCCGGCGCGCGCCTTAGTCGGCAAGGACGGCCGGATGCCTCCGCAAGGTTCCGGTGTCCGAGTGCCTTGGTCGGCAGGGCGGCCGGATGCCTCCGCGAGGTTCCGGTGTCCGAGTGCCTTGGTCGGCAAGGACGGCCGGATGCCTCCGCGAGGTTCCGGTGTCCGAGTGCCTTGGTCGGCAGGGCGGCCGGATGCCTCCGCGAGGTTCCGGTGTCCGAGTGCCTTGGTCGGCAGGGCGGCCGGATGCCTCCGCGAGGTTCCGGTGTCCGAGTGCTCGCTTAACGTCAGAGTGGGCGCTTTGCCTTAGTCGGCAGGGCGGCCGGATGCCTCCGCGAGGTTCCGGTGTCCGAGTGCTCGTTAACGTCGTAGTGGGCCGCGCCTTAGTCGGCAGGGCGGCCGGATGCCTCCGCGAGGTTCCGGTGTCCGAGTGCCTTGGTCGGCAGGGCGGCCGGATGCCTCCGCGAGGTTCCGGTGTCCGAGTGCTCGTTAACGTCGTGGCTGGACGCCGCCTTAGTCGGCAGGGCGGCCGGATGCCTCCGCAAGGTTCCGGTGTCCGAGTGCCTTGGTCGGCAAGGGCGCACGGATGCCTCCGCGAGGTTCGGTCCGAGTGCCTTGGTCGGCAAGGACGGCCGGATGCCTCCGCGAGGTTCCGGTGTCCGAGTGCCTTGGTCGGCAGGGCGGCCGGATGCCTCGCGAGGTTCCGGTGTCCGAGTGCTCGTTAACGTCGTGGCCGGGCCGCCTTAGTCGGCAGGGCGGCCGGATGCCTCCGCGAGGTTCGGTGTCCGAGTGCCTTGGTCGGCAAGGGCGGCCGAATGCCTCCGCGAGGTTCCGGTGTCCGAGTGCTCGCTTAACGTCGTGGCCGGACGCCGCCTTAGTCGGCAAGGACGCACCGGATGCCTCCGCGAGGTTACGTGTCCGAGTGCCTTGGTCGGCAAGGACGGCCGGATGCCTCCGCGAGGTTCCGGTGTCCGAGTGCCTTGGTCGGCAAGGGCGGCCGGATGCCTCGCGAGGTTCGGTGTCCGAGTGCCTTGGTCGGCAAGGACGCACCGGATGCCTCCGCGAGGTTCCGGTGTCAGAGTGCCTTGGTCGGCAGGACGACCGGATGCCTCCGCGAGGTTCCGGTGTCCGAGTGCTCGTTAACGTCGTAGCCGGACGCGGGTATCCATCCCGAGTCCCCGTCCGCGAGGGAAGCTGCGAGAGGAGTAGCTGCCGTCTATCCACAAGTTTACCCCATCCGCGGTGTGGGACACGGAGGGGTGAGCGACGCGTTTACTGCGTTGGTTTGAACGCCGTGCTCTTGGAGCTAGTGTGGGTAGTCCGAGTGGGTCTGGGAGGTCCGCCCAAGGGGACCCTTCCGAGCGGACGGTCCCAGAGTAGGGTGTCCTGGCCCTGCTGTGGGGCGACCCATAAGAAACCTTTCTTTACTCAATCCCGTATGGACCACGGGTGCGTCGATCGACCCGAGCACGACTATTATCGCTCATCGATGAGCTCGGGAGAGTGTGAAGTATGGTCTCGGACGCAGTAGAGGTGGCTGGGTCGTCGACCCAACCGGGACCCACCGTGGGGCTCACCTCGCACTTGCCCTCGCTCAAGTTCATTGAGGCGGCCCTACGCCCATCCGGTGGGTTAGGCCTTTTGAACCCGACTTTGGTGGCCCCTGGCGCAAGTCACAAAGCTTTTGCCATCTTGGGACCGCGGCCCGGTGGGCCTCTCGCGCCCGAACAACCGTCCGGCCAAAGGCGAGACCAAGAGGTAACGGACACGCTGTCGGGCGGCGTCTTTATGGCTCTGCAACCCGACGCGACAGATTAAATGCGAGTGGAATTGGAAATCGGGAGTTACAGGCGGCGTGATGACGAGAGGCGGGCGCGACGGCGGTCGTTCGAGGCGTCCGTTCGGTCGGCGTCGCGCCGCCTCCTATAAGTACGTTGTTAGGGTGCCTCGGGTAGCCACGCTTCTCGCCTTCTTCGTCTCCCGTCCCTAAAGCAAGAAAAAGCGCCAGAGAGCCGAGAAGGAAACCTCGGCCCTCTTCTTCTCACCTTTCCGCCGCTTCCCGCGAAGATGTCGTGGGCGGAGTGCTCCGCGACAGAGAGTCGCGCTCGGCCTAGTGAAGAAGGGCTTCCTCCGGCGCGAGGCACCTCCGGGTGGAGGGTGCCGACCGGGCCGTTATCCGCGCCGCAGAGCGACGAGGTTGTGGTCCCGCCTCGTTTTTGAGCGGCCGGCTGCCGCTCCACCCTTTCGTCCAGGGCTTCTTTTCCATTACAAGGTGGAGGTGCACCACCTCACCCTAACGGGTCCTTCACATCGCCATTTTCATTACCATGCGAGGCCTTCTTAGGGATTGAGCCGCATTGGCGCGTGGGCACTTCTTCCAGCGAGGCTTTGGAAAGACAGCCGTCGACGCGACGGCGCCCATGGGCGGCTGGCCCTCCGGCCGAGCGGGCGAGCTCGAGTACGGACATCAAGTGCCGTCCTCTAACAAGGGATGGCGCTCGAATGGATCTATGTCCGGAGCGTTGAAAGCAGCGCCCAGGCTTTTCTGGCGAGCTCCCTGTCGCAGTGGAGCAATGGACCTGGGGCGCCGAGAAGAGGGAAAAGAACAAGGTGGCCCTGATCGTGGAGGAGATCAGGGCTCGAGGAAACGGGGTGGCCGGGGATGTTGTCGTGCGCCTTCATGAGGATGCGCGTGCAGACCCCCGCGCTCAAAGCCGCACCCCATGTTCGATATGAGGCCATCCGACCGGGCAAGGATGGAGGTGGCCGAGTTGGGCGCGTCAGAGGTGGAGGCCGGGTGGCGATTATCGGAGGAAGCGCCACGGTGGCGCGGCGCCACCCGGGGCCTTTCTCGTCGGCTCATTCCCCAAATCTGGTGAGTTTGTGGGATTTTTCTTTCTGCTTCTTTCTTCTTCGCTCTTAGCGTCGACCTGATCGGTCGTTTTTGTATCCTCTAGGGGCTCATGAGCATGTCCTCCGGGCACCGCTCGAGGAGAAAGAAGCGAGGCGGCCTCTCGGCGAAGACCGCCGAGGCCGATTCCCGCAAAAGCGTAGGAGGAGAGGAAGAAGAAGAAGCGAAGGAGCGCGCGGCAAGGCACGCAGCGGGCGAGCGTGATCGAAGTCCACCGCGGTGGGGCGACTTCTGCGATAGTGGGGAGCTTCCCGACTACGGCGCATTCCTTCCCGACCCTCCGGTGAGTGGTGGCTCGAGAGTTGGCCCGACAAAGAGGCCTGCGCCGCGGTCCTCAGCGAAGGCGTCATCGGGCCGCAGCTTGTCGACGCTACCGACCGGTGGTAGCCGGGAAGCGGCCACCGACCGCCCCTTGGTGGGGCCGACGAAGAGAGCGCGTCTGCGCGCGACTCGCTCCGCTTCGATAAGTATCTCTTCCCTTCTGCTGGAACATTTTTGTAGCAAAGCCGCTCGGCGACTTTTAAATATCGTGGACGTGCAACGCCTACACGGGCGTGGCGGTGGGGCGTCGCAGCACCACTTCTCAAGTGGCGGTCACGGCGGCTCGGTGGTACCGTCAGTCGGCGCCTATGGAGCACGCGATCAGGACGCGCCTCCTTTGAGGAGGAGAGATCGAGGTCGGCGAAGAGCTCCGCCGCCCCGCCGACGCGCGGCCGACGCGAGGGTCTTCCTGAGGAGGGACGGCGACGCCGATGGCCATTGCGCCCGATCGAAGGCGGCGCGGAAGAGGTGGAGCGATCGCCGACTCCACGGCGGTGCTTGGTCGAGATAGTGCCGGAGGGTCGGCGAGAAGCGCTGGCGGCCGCGCCGGTCGGGGCGGCGCCGATGCCAGAGGCGTCCGACCCCCTGCCCCAAGGGGCTCCCGAGGGGCCGACTTCATCGCCCCTGGCCATGGCGCTCTGGTCGGGCGCCGCTCCCTCCGAGCAGACAGGCGAAGGTCTGCTGCCGGATGTGGCCCCAGGGCCGGGATCCATGGACCCGGCCGAGGAGCGAGAGTGGGCTGCCCTTCGGCAGGGCGCCACGGTTGCGGAGGAGGAGATAGGGCTGATCCATAAGGGTCTGACCCTAGCCTTAGAGTCTTCCAGCAGGGCGCTGGAGGTGATGGTCGGGGGGATTCAACCCGTAAGTTTGGTAAGCTGAGCGAAGGAGTCGTACTTTGTAACTCTCGATATGCTTCGCGATTTGTGAAATGTGCGTGTTGTGCAAAGATTTGCGGGCCCGCTCGGCGCCAAAGCCGGGCTCCTTCGTCGCTCGGATGCTCAGCGGGCGGCCGCAGTGGAAGAAAGTGGTCGGCTGCGGCTTGAGTTTCGTCTTGCCCAAGAGGCTTTGAACATTGGGCGGACGGAGGCGAAAAAACTCCGCCTAGGGCTGGAGGAGGCCTCAAAGGCCCTTTACGACGAGCGCCTTGGGGCCGAGGCCTTGAGGGCAAGGGTGGTGGAGCTTGAATCCTCCCTGGCGGAGGTCACCGAGGCCAAGGACGCCGCCGTCACCGCTGAGGGGGTGGCACAAGCAGAAGCGACCCATCTGCGGTCGGAGCGGGATCAGGCCCGGGAGGACGCCGAACAAGCTCGGTCCGAGCAGGAGACTGTTCGGAAGGAGCTGGCTTCCTTGAGGACGTCCTACGAGAGTCTCAGAGGGGAAGTCGGCAGCCTGATCGACTCTGCGACTGGTAAGTATCTCAACTCCTCCATTGATTTCTTTGGTTGGGGTAACCCGTAGAGGAGACTCATCCGAGACGCAAAACTCGCAGAGGTGCGAAAAACACGGCGCCGCCATGGAGGCTCGGAACGCGCGGCGGAGACCGCGACGTGGCGATCGCGGCGAGGACAAGGCTCGCGCGCGCCGAGGGTCTCCGAGGATGGTAGGGCCGAGATGGGCGCCGAACTGGAAGCCCTTCGGAGGGCCGGCCAGGAGGTCTGCGCCCAAGTCTTGGGCACAGGGGCAGGCCCGAGCGCACTTGCCCCTGCGCTGGCCCGAGTGCCGGGGCTTGTGGAGGCGGCTGTGATTGCGGGCGCAAGATCGAGCTTCGTCCGCGACCGCCAACACCGCCTCGCACTATGACGGTGATCGACCTCGCGATGGTGAGTAAGCGGCATCGCAGGAACCGGACCGACGACGAGGTCGACAGGTTCGAGCTCCAGGTCGAGCCGCATGCTCGGGAGATCGCCAGCCACGTCCCGCCCGAGGTCGCCTTCCAAGATGCCAGGTCCTCCTCCTCCGTGCCGGTCGGCCACCAGGAAGAAGAGGAAGAAAGAAGTTAGCCCCCCTTTTTTTTTTTCTTTTCTTGCAAAGACTGTTGTGTAAACGATCGTAAGTAATTGTAAGCTCCGGTTTGCCTCTTTGCTCTCCTTTGCGTTTGGGTTTGACCGACCATAGCCTCAAGGACCACGGGGTCGCTTATGCGTAGGTCGGGTCAATTTGAGAGGGCCGAAGAGGATAGGAGTCTTGTTTATGCGGTAGTTACGCGCACTCATGGGGGTTCGGAGTGTTCCCGATCGGCCAAGGGTTTTTCCACTCGGGCACTTCCTTCTTCCGCAAAGTGCTACTTAGCAACCATAGCCGGGCGAGGCCGAGCGCCGGTCGAGAGGGTTACCGCCGATAGACTCGTGACTAGTCGGGTCACCACCCACATGAGTACGTGAGTTAGCCGAGTTCGTGGGGAAGATTGTTCCCAATCGACCAGAAGGTCATCCCACTCAGGTGCTTCCTTCTTCCGCGGAGTGCTACTGGGCAACCATAGCCGGCTGGGCGTAGGCCGTAGCACTCGGGTCGAGAGGGTTACCGCTCGGGATAGACCTCGTGGTCGGTGGGTCACCGACCGCATGACACCATCCGAGCGGCACGAACGGGCGCCACGGGCAGCCCCGAAGTAAATCACGTGGCGACTGTGTGCTCGGTTGGGAGGAAGGCAAAGACTTATACGGGAAAAAGAAAAGAGCTTAGGGATAGAATCGCCTTAACTTTTCAATGTTCCAGGCATTAGGGAGGATGCGACCATCGGCGTCCTTGAGTCGAAAGGTGCCAGGTCGGAGAACTTCCACGACGGTGGAAGGACCCTCCCAGGGGGGCGTCAGCTTGTGCTTATCTTTGGTTGTCTGGACCCGACGCAGAACCAAGTCGCCCGTACCAAGGATCGTCCTCGAACTTGGCGGCCGTGGTAGCGCGCAGGCTTGTTGATATCCGCCGACCGCAGGGCGCCACGTCGCGCGCCTCGCCGGTGGTCGATGGCGCCTTGTTGCGGCGAGCCCCGAGCCTCATCGAAGGCTTGCAATCTCGGGAGCCGTATTCGGTCGATGGGCAAAACGGCGGTAGCGCGAACACCATAAAGAAGGGTGTGAACCCGGTCGCCGGTCGGCGTGGTCCGCAGACTCAGAGGACGGAGGCGCTCGGCTACCGGCGCCTGCGAAATGCTTGAGCCGACCGAAGATCCGCGGCTTGAGTCCTTGAAGGATCATGCCGTTAGTGCGCTCGACACGCCGTTAGTTCGCGGATGGGCTATGCGCCCAATCGACACGGATGTTGAAGTCGTCACGAGAACTCGAAATTCCTTCCCGTGGCGTGGTTCCGTTGCCGGTGATGATGGAGTTTGGGACTCCAAACCTAAAAACGATGTCGCGGAAGAAGATGGCGCTTGTACCGACGTGGCGCTCACGACCGGCTTGGCCTCTATCCACTTGGTGAACTTATCTACCGCGACGGCGGTGGGTGAAGCCGGGCGCTTTCTGAAGGCCGACCAAATCGAGTCCCCGACGGTAAAAGGCCACGTGATGGGGATCGTCTGTAAAGCTTGGGCTGGCGATCGTCTGTCACGAGCAAAGAACGGCATCCTTCGCAGTGCGTCACGATATGCTCGGCGTCGACACGTGGTTGGCAGAGAAACCTTGTCGAAAGGCCTTTCCCACAAGAGATCGGGTGCTGCGTGGTGACCGCAGACTACTGTATGTCGTCCAAAGCACTGCTTTCCTTGGTCGGTCAAGATACATTTTTGGAGGACCGGAGGGACTCCTTTGTAGAGGTGCAGGCCGATCAGACGAAGGATTTTGCCTCACGGGCGAGGCGCCGGCCTCGATCGGGTCGGGAAGTGACCCGTCCGTCAAGCGGTCGATGTAGGGCCTCCTCGATCGGACTCAAGTGCTAGCACACCGCGGGCGATCCGCCAAGTCTCGCCCGATCGCGCGTCGGTCGGGCGGCCGTCTTTGGATTGGTCGGGTGGCCGCCACCGCCGAGTCCACCGACGATGGGCCGCAGGAGGTCGAGACGAAGATCCGGGCGGGACGGGCTCTGCTGGAGGCAAGATTGGCGGTGATCGGCCTCGCCATTGTAGCGTCGGTAGCTATGGTGAAGCTCGAAACCCTTGAACCGCTCCTCGAGCCGCGCACTTCTCGACAAAGACGCGGCCATGCGGGCGTCTCGGGGCTACGCAGCCTTCATGACTTGGTCGACGACAAGCTTGGAGTCCCCGTGGACGAGAGCGGCGGCACCGAGGTCGGCGGCGATCCGAGACCGCTGACGAGCCTCAGACTCGGCAATGTTGTTGGTCGCGTCAAGAGCAACCTAATGGCGATTGAAGCTCTGTTCCGAGCGGGAGATGATGGCGACTCGCGCTTCGCGCTTATTCTTGGTGTAAGCCCGTCGAAGTACATTGTCCAAGATGCTCGGGTCTTCGACCACCGGTGGTGCACAGGCTTGGTCCACTCGGCGACGGTCGGCGAGCTCGCGACTTGATCGCCGTCAGGGACGATATTATGCCATGGCCGCTAAGCTCGAGCGCCCATTTGGCTATCCTTCCCGAGGCATCGCGATTGTGGATGATCTCGCCTAGTGGGGACGTGGTCACCACGGTGATGGCGTCTCGATCGAAGTAGTGAACGAGTTTCCTCTTTGCGATGAGCACCGCGTGAGAGTAACTTCGCACTGTGGGTACCGAGTCTTGACTCGGAAAGTACCATCGATGAAGTAGACCGCCGTTGTACCTTGAGCTCACGGCCTTCTTCCGCTCGCTCCACCACGAGGGCCGCACCGACGACTTGGGTAGTGGCAATGATGTAGAGGAGCAATGTTCACCCGTGCCGGGCGATCAGATCGAGGCGAGGACAGAAGGCCTTCAAGCGGGTGAGGGCCTCCCGAGCCTCGTGTGTCCAAGCAAGCGGTCGGATTTCTTGAGCACCAGAGCGGCATTCGCGTCGCCGAGGCGAGACACGAACGGCTCAAAGCCGCCAGCACCGGGCCACCGACCCCTTTGAGGTTGCCGACCGGCCCATCCTTGCGATCGCCGATCTTCTCCGATTGGCCTCGATGCCTCGCCGAGAGACGATGAAGCCTAAGAGCTTTCCTTTGGGGACCCCAAGACGCACTTCTGGTTGAGCTTTATGCGAAACCGTCGAAGGTTCGCGAAAGTCTCTTCTAGGTCGGCGATAAGGTCGTCACCTTCCCGGTCTTTACGACAATATCGCCGACATACGCCTCAACGCTGCGGCCGATCTGGTCATTGAAGCACGCTTGCATACATCGTTGGTATGTAGCGCCGCGTTCTTCAGCCGAAGGGCATTGTGACATAGCGAACGAGCCGAACGGAGTGATGAAGGAAGTCGCGAGGTGGTCGGACTCCTTTAGCGCAATCTGGTGGTAGCCCAGTAGGCATCCGTAAAGGAAAGAGACTCGCACCAGCGGTGGAGTCGATGACTTGGTCGATGCGAGGTAAGGGAATGGGTCCTTGGGACATGCTTTGTTGAGACTCGTATAGTCAACACACATTCTCCATTGCCCGCTCTTCTTTTTACAAGTACTGAGGTTGGCTAGCCACCGTGGTGGCGCACCTCTTTACTTAACCCCGCCGCCAAGAGTTTGGCGATCTCCTCCTATAACCCTGCGCCTTTCCTCGCCGGCGGCGCAGCGCTGGGCGACGGCTTTGAGCCCGGCCTGACGCTCAAGGAGTGCTCGGCGACCTCCTTTGAATGCCCGGCATGTCGGAGGACCTCCATGCGAAGACATCTTTGTTAGTGCGGAGGAAGTCGACGAGCGCGCTTCCTATTTGGCGGGAGCGTGGCTCCGACCAAGACGGTCTTGGTCGGATCACGTGGATCGACCGTGACCTCCTTCGTGTCCTCGGCGGATTTGAAGGATCCGCCCCGATTTGTCGGATTCGGGGACGGACTCGCCGCTTCCTCCCGAGCTTGTTGAGTTCCGCAGAGGCAACGATCGCCGAGGCGAGCTCGCTGCCGCCTTCGCCGATTGAAGGCAATGGAAAGACGATGCGCGCGTAATGACTCCATGCGTCCGCATCTTCACTTGAGGTAGGCGTAGCCGGGATCGCCATGAACTTGGCGTAGCATGGCCTCCCAGATGGCGTGGTAGGCGCCGGAAATCCACGACCAAGGTGAGGGTCTCGCGGAAGTTTCCGGCCCCGAAGGTGACGGGCGGTCGACCGCCGAGCGGATGGGCTTGCTGGCCCGGATGACGCCATGGAAAGGTGCCTTGCTTGGCCGAGGCTTGAGCGCGGACCCCATAGCGCCGAACGCCTCAACGTAGAGGATGTTAAGGCCGCCCCGCCCATCAAGACCTTCGTGAGGCGCCGTTCGACGACGGGTCGACCACCACGGTACCTCCTACCGTGGACGCGATCGGGTGATCGGTCCGATCAAAGGTGATCGAACTCCGACCACCGAAGATATTGGGGACGCCCGCCGCGACGATGTGGACCTCGCAGAGCGAGCTTGAGCCGACGCTTGTCGGCGAGTGCCGGTCCTCCGAAGATCATGAGGCGGCCGTCCGCTCGGGAACTCGCTCGCCTTCTTCTCCGCCGTCAGCGGGGCGCGGCGAGCTTCTTTCCTTTGCCAGCGGCGTGGTGGGGACGCTAGAGAGATAGCGCCAGACTTCGCATCCGGTATTTGTGCTTGACGGAGAACCCATGGTTCGCATGGGCCGCCCATCAATTTCTCGGCGGTCGGGCGACGGCCGGCGCGCTGGCGCTAAGGCGCGGCGATCGGCCGTGGCAACCACTTGGGGCTCACGGATCTGCTTCCGCGCCGCCCGCTTGTCGGGCGGTCGGAAGGAGACCCGGTTTGGACGCCGGGCTCTCGCTGGGCCTTTCCTCCTTCGAAAATAGCTCCCTACGGCCTCCTCACGAGGCATGGTTGGTGGCGATGTCGAGGAGCTCCTTGGTGGTCCCGGGCTTGAGGCGGCCCACCAGCACCAAGGCCTTGCAGAGGTGCCAGATGAAGGCTCCCACGACATCGGCGTCGGAGATGTCGGGAGCTCGTTGACCTTGGCGGGAAAACCTCCGGATGTAGTCCCGAGAGTCTCCCGGGCTCCGCTTGCAGCCTTCGTGTCCCAGGAGTTACTGTGGCGCTTATAAGTGCTCCGAAGTTACCGACGAAGAGATTCTTCAAGTCACCCAGTTCCGATAGTTTTGGAGGCGGTACTCGAGCGGGCTCGAGCCGAGTCCGCGAGGTAGATGGGGAGGTCTTGGATGATGAAGAGATCATCCGTCGCTTCCCCCGCCCGACGCGAGCCGCATCTTGAGCCGACACCAGGTTGGTGGCCCGGTGTACTTGGCAATGTTGGTAGGCGCCGGACCGGCGGGGAAATCCACCGCGGATCCTTGGCAAAAAGCCCGTGGTCCGGGACCATCGTGGCTCGGGCCGCGTAGTGGCGCCACCATCCGCAACACGTGAGTGGGCGGCGTCCTCCGCCATCTTTCTTCGCGCTCGAGGTGGCGCGGATGTCGAGGCATTACCGAGGCGCCGCGCACCGGGTGCGTGAGGCCCAGGGTGGTTCATGGTGGGGTGCGGTCTTGGCCGCACCCACCGGCTCGCATGCATGACGGCCCGTGGCGAAAGTAGCGCCCGGTGTGGTAGGAGCCGGAGGCTGTGATGCCGTGACGGCCGCGCGCTCCACCACCCAAGGTTCTCGTAGGTAGCTCGCCTCCGGTTTGCGGGCTCCGGAAGGCCTCGAGCAAAGATTGCGGCCGCAGCCACGTTTTGGCTTGCGTGAGGGAAAACTGGGGCGCGGATTTCGCCTCAACTTGTGGTGCTTTTGGCGCGCGCCGCGCGCTGCCGCCCAAGACTTGCGTGGGCTCGGCTCGCCCTGCTCCAGTTGGCTCGAGCGGCCGAGCTCGACCTTCGCTCCTCCACTCTCAGCCGTTGGAGCTCGTAGCCGGCGAGCTCGAAGGCGTTCAGCGCTGGCGCTGGTATTCCCCTCCGTGCCTCGGTCGCGCCGGACGGGGACCGTCAGAGCCGCGGTGGCTACGACCAATCGGTACGGCCCGCCACGCTGCACTCGCGAGTGCCGCTGCGGGCGGATACTCCGTGTCGGAGCCTGGAGCCGTGGCCGGAAGAGTCTTCCAAAGAACTCGTGGACGGAGGTTGGCATGTAGCCGACCATAGCTACAAGTCGTGAGCAAGCGGAGGTGACGGATCTCTGCGCAGCCGGAGGGGCTTTCGCCAAAGGAGGTATAGCGCTCCTGTTCCGGCTTTGGGGCCGGGCGCTCAAGCCGAGTGGGACGGCCGCCGAGATGGTGTCTGTGCTCCCATAGCGCCACCCCGCGGCAGCTGGGATGAGCGTGAGCTCTCCCTCCTAGGTGACGGTGAAGCCGAGGGGAGCCGGGCGGATCTAGCTCCGAACACGCCATGCCGTCGTTGGAGAAGAATGCCATCAAGGAGACGAATGGGAATCCGAGATGTCGCCAAGACGCGCAAAGCCCCTACTGGCGCGCTAACCGCCGGCGCCCGAGCGCCGGCAAGTAAATTTGTAAGTCTAAGGGCTGCGTTCCGCTCCCCGAATGGTTAGACCGAGTCCAAGATGTATCTTGGTTCGGCCAAGGTCCCTACTCCAGCCAGGCGTTGGTATTGTATTCATCGGGTGCGGATGATCGCACCGAGTCCTTTACAAGCGAGAGGTGGAGCCTCAACACTAGAATGATCTAAACTTAGCTCGTAAGGAGAAGAAAAGAAGAAGAGGAAGAAGAGGAAAAGCTCTCTTGTAGCTCTTACTCCCTTTTCTTGTTAGGAGGTTCCGCCTCCTTTATTCAAGATCTGAGGGGCAGGTTACATCGAGAATTGTGAAGTGCAGGCGAGCTACTTCTAGGGCTTGGCCTTGCCCGCCGTCGCCAATCGCTCGCCGATCGGTCGCTTGTTCGCCGACCGTCGCCGCCGAGCCTATGCCGGGTCGGTGGTCTAGCTGGTCGAGTGGTTAGGTAATCCTCCGGAAGTGGCGTGGCGCTCTCGTGATCCATGTGGGTGCCGACGTAGTCGCGTGTGACGCTGGAGTTGCCTCGAGAGAGCGTGTCCTTGCACCGTGGGTGGCCGGGTCGATGGGACAGAGACGTGGCTTCGCAGCCTATCAAACCGTTTTGGGAAGGACCACCGCCTCGCCGATCACTAATGACCGCTCGTGGGGCACGTGGCCTTAGGTTGACACGGACTCCGGCGCGCGGCACGCTGCTCGAAAGTCGGAGCCGCGGGATCCCGCCCCGCCGCGGGGTCGGGAACCCGCCGAAGTCGGAGCCGGGATCCGCCCCACGCGGGGTCGGGAACCTCTTTGAGTCGGAGTCGGGAATCCCGCCCCGCCGCGGGGTCGGGAACCTCGCTGAGTCGGAGTCGGGACCGGCCGGGAATGGTCTCCCGAATGGTCTCGTAGGCATTTGGGTAGCAGTGCCGGGACGGCCTGCTTAGGCCGGGCCGATTCGAGGCCGCCGCTTGCTGCTCTGGACTTTGCTTGTTGCAATTGGGCCGTTGGTGCACCCCTGTTTTATGAGTATTCGTCAGATGGACTTCTGGATATTAGATTATAGGTCACTTGAGACATTATTGTATACTACTGTAATTAATATTGTATCTGATTGTTAGAGATAAATCAATATCTCAATTTATCATATCTTTTGGTTCTATCCATTGTCTGTTAGGAGTAAGTCTTTCACATTTAGGACTCTTTGGCTATATAAGCCAACCCCTTGTATTTGTAATCTTGAAGCATTATAGTGGATGTTTTCCGTAATTTTTTCCCACAAGGGTTTTTTCACGTTAAATCTTTGTCTCCAGTTATTTTGCCGTGCATCTATCCCTAACAAGTGGTATCAGTGCCCTAACAATGGTATGAGCAAGCTTACCCGCACGGTTGTTCCCCATCTACATCACCGCCGGCCTTCATCGCGCTACGCGGCCGCCCGCCTGGCCGCTCCGATCTACCGCATCGCCTCGGCTTCCGCCAACCTCGCCAGCGCCGAACTTCACGCTGGCCCGCTCGACCACTTGGTCCGCCGCAACGTCGCGTGCCATCTTCGTCATACCGGACTCCGCGCTGGGCGGTGGCCACCTGTCTCCTGCGCCTTCGCGCCAGCTTCCAAGCCGCCACCGGCCCGCGCCATCGGCGCCCATTTGCGTGGCCTCCTGCGTCGTCCGTGGCCCTCGGTGCCGAGCGCGTCCCACCGACGACGCCGCACCTGACCGGCGCCGCCATCCGCGTCCGATGCCACCACCGCACTGCCTGTGCACTCACTTGGCCGCACGCTCTGCCGGCCAAAGACCGCGCTTCGCTTTGGCGCCCTCCACTGCGTGCTCTGGCTCTGCACGGGTGCTAACGCCAACACCGCTTGCCGCCTCCTTCTCGGCTCGGCGACCTTCGGTGCTACCTCTGACTGGCCAGCTCCGGTGAACGCCAGCGTCATTTCCTTGGCCTCCGGCCACCGCGACAGCCGCACGTCCGCTCGCCTCCTGGTCGCCCCCCGAGACCATCACCAAGTTCACGTGAAGAGCTAGTTGTATCTCCAGCAGGACTTCAATTAGATCCGGGATTTCAATTCAATCGGTTTGATTCCGTTTCTTTTGAGCCACAGAGCAATCGGCTTTGGCTCCAGAGAACAGGCGGACTCCATACAGATCCCAGTACCGGATTGAATTCTTTTTGAGTCACACTCACGCAGCTCTGGTTCCAAAGCAATAGTAGCTCCGGCTTCACGGTTCCTCGGCTTTGGCTTCTCGTGAGAAAAGAATTGTTTTTTATCCTGGTGACCGTTTCAGTGCCAAGAAAAGTGGGATTTTATTTTAGTTCTTATTATCGGCGGATATTCATGCACAGTTCAGGTTTTTATACCTATTATTTTGTGCTCATTATTGACGGGATATCATGCGCAAATTTCAGGTTTTCATGCCTATTATTGGCGGGATTTCATGCACAATTCAAGATATTATGTCTATTATTTTGTGCTCATGTTATTGGCGGATTTCATTCATTGCAATTAATACTTTTATGCATATTCTTGGCGGATTTCATTACAATTCATGCGGGATTTATCATCGGCAATTTTCTTCGACATTTCATCGTCGGTTTCTTTGACGTTTCATCGTTTATTTGGAGAATTAAAAAAACTAATATCAGTTGAGGAGACAACTACATTTGGTGTTTCATCACCATTAATTGGAACTTGGTGTTTCATCACCATTATCTTGGTGTTGTATTCACCGTTTGGATACGTTGCATTATAGAGGTTTTGGCAACGGTCATTTGGAATTCGATGACACCCTAATGGTAGCATTACACTCTTCGGAGTTTTTCTAATGAAGGTTTTGCTCTAATGTCAATTTCAGACAAAGGTTTGAAGTGCAAGAAGGAGTTTGTTTCTGCGTGTGTCGACTTTTGTAGTCGGCAATGAATTTATGGGGTAGGCGCTCGATCTCAAACTCGAAGGTCACACAAGACAAGGGGTTTATACAGGTTCAAGCTCTCGCGGATGTAAGTTCAAGCTCTATTGGTTTTGGTGATTGGTTTAATATTAATGTTTAATCATTGTTTAATGACAAATCAAATCATTATGAGACTAACATGTTTTATTAAGTCTTATTCTTATTAGTCTCATACTTGGATGGAAAATGGAAAACCTAAGGTATGCACTCGTATTCATTCTATTATATATATGCATACTTAGAATTCAAGTTAAAGTATGAACTCTTCCGTTGTTTTAGTCCAAATATGTGCATTATGTTCCTAATTCATATATACATGAATGCACACATCTAGGGGGAGTTTATAATTTAACTTGATGTTTCAATTGTATTGATCCATGTCCTCTTGTCATACAATATAAAGGATCAAGACCTTGAAACAATCTTTTGAGTATATATGACTTGTGTAGTTATATACTCATGTCAATTTAAATAAGTTTAAATTGAGTTCGATTGTCTCTCAATCAATCAAAGAACATTTCATCATGTGTTGATGGTGTTTCCTTGTTGATTAAAGACAAGCGAAAAGTTCTTGAGTATAATGAAGCATTAGTTGCATCAAAGTACTCAAGACACAATTAATCATTCAAATTGATTAGGTTGTGCTCAATCGATCTTGGAGGCATCCATTATGTGTTAATGGAGTGCGGTGATGATTGAGACAACCGTGTTTGTTGGACTAACATCTTCCATGAGTTGTGAAGTAGGTTAAGTCCAAGATGATGAAGAATCGGGAAGAAGAAGTCATCATGAGTTGATGAGCTTCAAGAGGTGATCCCGAAGTGAAGAGAAGGGCTAGAGAAGGTTCATCATGCGTTGATGACCAAGAAGAAGAAGAAGAGGTGATCCTGGAGAGAAGATGATTGGAAATCATAAAAGCTCCAAGTGGATCAAGTGTGGCAAAGGTATAACTAGCTAGGGCTAAGGATGTGTTCCTAGTCTTTTACCGGTCTCCGTGTTTGGTTGTGAGACCGGGTTGCTTGTTAGGTGCCGTACTATTAAGAGGGGTTGAGTCTTTTAGCTTGAGCTTCATCATGTGTTGATGAACTCGATCCGGTTCACTCTAGCTCACTCTCTTGTTTGATGTTTGCATGAAGCTAACCATTTGGCATGTGTTGCAAATTGATGAAGCTTGTGCATTGGATTTTGTATGAGCTAAGTATTTGCATGTGTTGCAAATAAGGGTGCTCATACTTGCATCTTATTTGAATCTTATTTGATTTGGTTTTTGCTTGGAGCTAAGTTTTGCATGTGTCGCAAAAGGAGAGAGCTCAAGCAATTTGGTTTAAAGCGCTTGCATGGAGTTAGAGATTTGCATGTGTTGCAAATAGAGAACTCATGCACTTGTATTTGTTGTGGTTGGTTGCATGGAGTTAGAGATTTGCATGTGTTGCAAATAGAGAACTCATGCACTTGTATTTGTTGTGGTTGGTTGCATGGAGTTAGAGATTTGCATGTGTTGCAAATAGAGAACTCATGCACTTGTATTTGTTGTGGTTGGTTGCATGGAGTTAGAGATTTGCATGTGTTGCAAATAGAGAACTCATGCACTTGTATTTGTTGTGGTTGCTTGCATGGAGTTAGAGATTTGCATGTGTTGCAAATAGAGAACTCATGCACTTGTATTTGTTGTGGTTGCTTGCATGGATTTAGAGATTTGCATGTGTTGCAAATAGAGAACTCATGCACTTGCATTTGTTGTGGTTGCTTGCATGGTGCTAGAGATTTGCATGCGTTGCAAATAGAGAGCTCATGTTTTGGTATTGCTTGAAGCTAGGTTTTTGCAGGTGTTGCAAAGAACAATGCTCAAGCATTAAATTGGTTTAATGTGTTATTTGCAAGTTCGTTGTGCGAATAAACCGAGGTCTATGGGTCCGAAATCCCGAGAGCATGTGAGTAGGGCTTGCAACGGGTGTTTGCAAGTTGACTGGGTCTTGTGTTGACCTTCACATGGCTAGGGGGATTAATCTCATAGACTCGGGTTTGATTTGCTTAATACGTTTTGCAAATAGATCTTGAGTTCTTTACGAAATGTGTTTTCG
This sequence comes from Otatea glauca, assembly GCA_036346275.1. Lineage (NCBI taxonomy): Eukaryota > Viridiplantae > Streptophyta > Magnoliopsida > Poales > Poaceae > Otatea > Otatea glauca. The sequence goes on along the minus strand of CM070732.1, from coordinate 20,393,566 downwards.
TTAGTTGGATTTGTTATTTGCAAATGTGTTTTGCAAATGAACTTTAGATTATGGGTTCCTATCCTAAAGCATGTGAATAGGGTTTGCAAATGTGTTTTGCAAATTGACTTGATCATGTGTTGATCATCACATGGCTAAGAGGATTGATCTCATAAGTTCTTGGTTTATTGGCAAATGTGTTTTGCAAATAAGTTGTGCTTATATGAGATTCTTTGGAGTATGTGATTAACATGTGCAAATGTGTTTTGCATAGTGTTGTGATCATGTGTTGATCCTCACATAGCTCAAAGAATATCTTTAATGGTTTGGAGAAAAGTTTTTTGTGAAAAACGGTGTTTTCTCCTAAGGCGATCGGCCGATCCCTGTAAAGGTAGTAGCACGGGGTCCGTGCTACCGCATGATTTGGCCGGTAGCACCAAGGTCCAGACTACCGTCTCTCCGCCGGTGTGGAAAATCCGAGAGGGGATGTTTTTGGGCGGTTCAGCGGTCCGGTGCTACCGCCCATGGTAGGCCGGTAGCTTTGGATGTCCGGTGCAACCGCTCCTCGGCGGTGTGAAAAATCCAGAGGAGGTGTTTTGAGTTCGCCCGAGGCCGTGCAACCGGGTTGAGGCCGGTGCTACCGCCGGCGATCGGTAGCACCGCTCCAGCTTGATGGTTCTAGGAAATCCTGCAGCGGCTAGTTTTGTAGCCGTTGGCGAGGCCGGTGCTACCGGTCCCAGAGGAAGCTGTAGCACCGGAATTCTGGTTTTGTCCGAATTTCCCCCAACGGCTAGTTTTGGCTTGGAGGCTATAAAAGGAGGCCTTGGGGGCAAGAGGCGAGAAGTTGGTGTGTGCTAGAGCATTTGGGTGTTTGTAGGAGTTGTGTGCATGTGTTGCCTTCTCCCATTTGCTTCTTGAGCTAGGTTGAGCCTCTAATTGCATGTGTTGCAATTAGGAGAGGATTGAGAGTCTCTTGTGCATGTGTTGCACTTGAGGAGGATCCTTGTGCATGTGTTGCACTTGGTGATCACCGGAAGCACATGTGTTGTGCTTGGTGAAGTTCAAGCGAGAGGATTCGACTTGTTACTCTTGGAGGTTGCCGACTCCTAGGCGGCGTGGGCGTCGTCTTGTGGAGCTCTCAAGGTTGTGAGAAGCCCGGCAAAGTTTGTGAAGGTTCGGGTTGAGCCTACGCGAAAGCGTGAAAACCACATCTAGTGGATTCGAGGTGGGTGCTCAATTCGTGGAGCCGGTCCAATGTGTTTGGGCTAACCTCAACGTGGACTAGGGAGACCGCAAGTCTTCGATCACCACAAGAAAAGTATTGTGTCTCTTGTGCTTGCTTTGTTCTCTTTATTTATATTCAAGCAATTTACATTCATAGAATTAAATTGATTGATTGTTTGTCTTTAGAATTGCTTTTTGTTAGAGACATAATTAGTTAGTGCACATAGTGAGCCTAGTTGTTTTAGGCTTTAATTGTCAAAACCTTAGTTTATCGCTTCCGCATTGTTATTGATAAGGTTTTAGCATAGGGGTAATTAAGGGGTGAATTGCTTTATAGAAATTAGTAGAAAGAGAAAGTTTTTATTATTTAAAAGCCGCCTATTCACCCCCCTCTAGTCGGCATCCTCGACCTTACAGCGGAGGAGATAATACCCTAATCCTGTGTGCTGGGATTATATGGATCTCTTGGATCCGGGGTTGCTCAAAGCACAATATGCTCTGGGCGATATGAGGTGTTCTATACTCTATGGCTTGATTGCTCTATGCTTGGATGATCGGATCCTTCTGTCGTTGCCCGCCCTCTCCCTTATATAGCGGGGGTGGGACGGCTTACAGAGTCCTGATCGGTTTGGAGATTCCGATCGGTTACAAGATTCTAGTCAGTTAATAGGATAGAGTTTACATCTTTATCTACCCTATTAACGACTCGGATTACAACCGTATCTATCATATCTAAATATAAGTTCGACTTCCTTTAGGATATGTCCCCTTGCGCACGGCAGCGGGGCCTGATGCGGGGAGTATCTTCTGGGCCTCCCTCTTAGGTTTGTCATGAGGGTACCCAGGTTTTTATATTCCACAGTAGCCCCCGAGTCCTTTGCGATCGAGTTGCCGCCTTCCTGGTTGCAGCCCAACTAAGTCATGCTTCACGCCGAGTACTTCTAGTTCTTGATGCAGCTTCCCGACTAGTTTTCCTTTACAGCCGAGTGCCCTGTTGTAGGCAAAGAGATCGTGAAGGACTTAATAGAGCTCCACGCGTTAAACTTTCTGAGTGGTTCTTAGCCCCATTATTGGAATTCTAGCAGTCGGCTCATCTTGGGACATACTGTATCCCAAACGATATGCAGAAGTCAAAACGCTTTTCCTTTCGAGGCAAAATTCAGCGCCACTCCTTTAAATTCATTCATCGCCGGTTTCTTGATGTAAATCGTTGAAGCGTTGGCTCTCACACATCGCATCTAAATTTAGTAGCCACGAAATCATGTATATGCGAACTTAGGCAATGTAAAAACAATTCACTCGGATGTGATGTCCATTGGTGTATATATAATTTTAGAGTTTTTACTCTTTTCCTTATTGATTTTGAATTCATCGAGTGGTTTGACCCTTTTGTTTAAGCACTCTGCCCGACTAGTCTAGCCCCGAGCGTTGGGAGTCGACTCATGGCTCTTTTTCCGAGCACGTGTTTTGGGTGACTAAAGTTCGCTGTTCATGGGGTCGAGCTTCACAATTTGGAGTTATCGCACTCGGATTCACTCGCAATCGTTAAGCAAAAGAAGAAAATACAACTCAAAAGATGTGCGCATGCGACGCTATTAGTGTAGCCCCGACTTCGCTTAGTTGTGGGTCAACTAAGTAGCAAGTCGAGAAAGTCAACAATTTTATTTATAATGACATAATTGAGTAAAAGCGACTTAGCCGCTTTATGCTCCATATGTTGCCGACGATCATGTCATCTTTGCTCGGGCGCAGCGTAGGCTTGTAGATGAGCTGTAGGCGGCGCTCGAAGCGCAGCGTAGGCTTGTAGATGAGCCGTAGGCGGCGCTCGGGCGCGAGCGTGGCTCGTGGCCGTCGCCGAAAAGGTGGCGCTTCGAAGCGCGGCGTCGGCTCGTGGCGTCGCCGAAGGTGGCGCTTCGAAGCGCGGCGTCGGCTCGTGGCGTGCGAAGGTGGCGCTTGGCGCGGCGTGGCTCGTGGCCGTGCCGAAGGTGGCGCTTCGGCGCGGGCGTCGGCTTCGTGGCCGTGCCGAAGGTGGCGCTTCGGCGCGGCGTCGGCTTCGTGGCGTGCGAAGTAGCGCTTCGAAGCGCGGCGCGGCTTCGTGGCCCGTCGAAGGTGGCGCTTCGGGCGCGGCGTGGCTCTGGCCGTGCGAAAGGTGGCGCTTCGAAGCGCAGCGTGGCTCGTGGTCGTCGAAAGCGCGCTAAAGCGCGGCGTGGCTCGCGGCCGTCGCGAAAGTGGCGCCCGAAGCGCGGCGTAGGCTTCGTGGCCGTGCCCGAAAGTGGCGCTTCGAAGCGCGGCGTAGGCTCGTGGCGTCGCCGAAGCGCGTGGAAGCGCAAGCGCGCTTCACCTATCGGCTTTTCCGATTTCGCTAGATTGCGCCGCCGTCACCATGGCCTTGATCAGGCCACGATCGGGCCGCGGGCTATCGATGCAATCATCGGGTCGGCTTGTCGAGAAGCGTCTTGGAGGCGACGACGTTCGCATTGGCGTGGAAAGCGGCGATCTCCCAACCTGGATTGCAGGAGGTCCTCGCGGACATTGCGGCCGCGAGATCGAAGCGATCGCACCTGCACCTCCTTACCCTTACGAAGACGATCTTCCTCCGCAGCTTCCTGTTCTTCTTGTTGGTGTTGGAGATCGGTCTTCTGCTCTTCTATCGCGAAGATGCCACGAAGATCACAGCAATTCCTCGCGACGCCGACTGGTTTGCCGACCAAGTCAAAGTGATATACCTGAGATGGGTTGGCCTGATCTTTACCAGATCGGATCTGGTTTTGGACCAGACAAACAAGCTCTCCGCGCGCATCTGCGACGAAGTCCAGGTTTCCGAAGCGGAAGGCCTGGCCGGAGATGAAGGTGGCGACGAATCCACCGATTGCTGCCATCGAGTCTGTGGGAAAAGATTATAGCGCTTCCCCTACCTGGCGCGCCAACTGTCGACTTTTGTAGTCGGCAATGAATTTATAGGGTAGGCGCTCGATCTCAAACTCGAAGGTCACACAAGACAAGGGGTTTATACAGGTTCAGGCTCTCGCAGAGGAGATAATACCCTAATCCTGTGTGTTGGGATTATATGGATCTCTTGGATCCAGGGTTGCTCAAAGCACAATATGCTCTGGGCGATATGAGGTGTTCTTGCTCTATGGCTTGATTGCTCTATGCTTGGATGATCGGATCCTTCTGTCGTTGCCCGCCCTCTCCCTTATATAGCGGGGGTGGGGCGACTTACAGAGTCCTGATCGGTTTGGAGATTCCGATCGGTTACAAGATTCTAGTCAGTTAATAGGATAGAGTTTACATCTTTATCTACCCTATTAACGATTCGGATTACAACCGTATCTATCATATCTAAATATAAGTTCGACTTCTTTTAGGATATGTCCCCTTGCGCACGGCAGCGGGGCCTGACGCGGGGAGTATCTTCTGGGCCTCTCTCTTGGGCTTGTCATGAGGGTACCCGGGTTCTTATATTCCACAGCGTGGATACTACAACGTTCTTTTTGTTGTTTTTGCTCGATATGAGGGGCCTACTGCAATTTATACTCGATTGATAACACGATAGTTTTTCTTCATCTTGGCATTTTTACAGGAGCAGTTTCAACCATATTATGGATTTTCAATAGGCAGCTAGTTTGCTGAATTTTATGTTCCAGATAGAGCATTCCAAAAGTCCATACTATGAGTTCTTCACTATTTATCCATCACCACAGGTGACGTCTTGGCTTATGCCGTTTAATGATTGAGCGTTTGTTTCAGGAGGTCAATTCCACAGACTCAGACATTACTAGGGTTATAAATCATTGAGGACCCAGATTCTTCATCTGCTTCGTTATAGCTGTGTGTTTGGATTGATTGTTCCAGTCTTTCTCTCGACCTACTGGTGGTTTGCTCAATCTTGCTTCATTAGAAGCGTTTGGCTTGACTGTTCCCATCTTTCTCGTTCAGTAGTCCTTTAGACTTTTAACACACTTATATTCTTCGTGCTTAATTACCCTTTAGGGTTTTCCAGAAACAATTTTGTTATAGATTTTAAGTTAAAGAGAGGTTTGTTGAAGATAACTAATATCTCAACTTACCATATCTTTTGATTATATCCATAGTTTGTTAGGAGTAAGTCTTCTACATCTAAGACTCTTTGGCTATATAAGTCAACCCCTTATACTTAAATCTTGAAGCATTATAGTGGATTGTTTTCCGTAATTTTTTTCCCGTAAGGGTTTTTCCACGTTAAATCTTTGTCTCCAGTTATTTTACCGTGTAACTATCCCTAACACTGATTGTGATGTATGTTCTAATTTTACTGTATGATACTTGTTGAAAGATGAAAAGGGGATTACTACTATTACATGTTTTAATTAAATGTGTTGTTACTTGGTTTATGATCCTTTTGCATTTGATAATTTATAGGGTTGTTTCGTCAGCTGTGCAGCAGGAGTCACAAGCACCTTAGCTAAAACGTTTAGTAAAATTTTAGTGAGCTCGGGACATTTTATTACTGATAACGCAGAATCACACACTTAAGAAATATTGAAATTTTGTTACGTATAGTTTCCGGGACATTATTGCTCTCTCCTAGTTCTCCTCAATCATGCTTAATCCAACATGATCTAGCGGGATAATTGGGAAAGGGATCCGGTGTAGTCCTTGTGGGAACTGCAACTTAAGCGGTCTCTACATGCGCGGATCGTCCGATCGAAGCATCGGACGGTCCGGATCGACCGGAAACGAGATAAACAGTGTTTGTTACAGTACGATGAACAGTGTTTGTGTACAGTAAAAAATTGCACAGTATTTTTAACCGATCCGAGCTATCTATTTTTGATCGAATGATCCCACAAGGATTGTTTAAGTTGTAGTCCCATAGAATTACACCGGATCCCTTTCTAAACAAATACGTGGATCCTACTTGTCAGCCCTCACTCACCCATCCTTTTGCGCAGACGGGGAATCTCGCGGCCAATACGGCAATGCCCTTTCCCAAAACCATTGCAGCCGCAATTTAGCCATGTGCCATGCACTAGGATTTAGGGTTTTCTAAGCATTACACGACGGAAATCAAGATCTATTTGATCCGGCACCGTACAGGTTAATGATGATTTTATAAAACTAAGCCAACTTGTACGAGCGGTTGGTTGGTCATGCATTAGCTTTTGGAAGCAACACAAAGCATTTCGCTCAACTAAGTTTCGCTGTTGGTGAGCCGAAAAAGGGGAGAACAGATGTCCGATCTCAACATGTTGTATCGGACGCTCTGTATAATTTTTTTTTCAATGTATACAATATTTTTTTCAACGTATGCAATAATTTTTTCCTTGCTTATATTTTCACTGTTATCGAAGGAAAAATGTTTCACACATAGGAAAAAAATATTTCACACGTACGAAAAAAATGTTGCAGAGTGTCCAAAAAAATCAGACGTCCGGCTGCTAACAATTCTGAAAAAAGTTTGGTCACTCTGGAACCAAAAGTAGCCGAAGTTCTGGGCAAGTTGAAGAATTAATGCCATTCCGTTAACTTTGTTAGGTTACTTGTAGGCACATAAGAACATGTACAGTAATCAGTAGTCGATTTGTCAAATTGCATCAATTATTGATCAAGTACTAGCTTTTTTTAACAGATGTCTTTTTTTTAGGAAGCAGAGATATCTATATTTTTTCTATTAATCAGGGTAATTGGCTCCCCTCAGATATGTATGGAATTTGATGGTTTTTAGGACCATGAGTTTCCACCTTAGGGTTTGTTTGGATACCCCAAACCCGGCTGGGATCCCAGCCCATTCCTAGGGTGAAAACCCACTAGGCTAGTTTCCTCCGGCATGGTGGAAAGTTCGTTTGGATGCCTATAAGACGAGGAAATCTTGGCCCAATCCACACCATTTTCGTAGGGGAAAAATCCTCGTCTCCTCATGTCGGGCAAGCTTTCCCCGTCGCATCGCGAGCGTCGCCTCCTCTCACGACAGCGCCTCCGCTCACGTCGCCTCCTCTCGGGATCTCGACGACACACGTGGATTGTGAGAGGAAGGAGAGCAAGGAGCCACCGAAAGACTTCACCGGAGAAGAAGAGGGTTAAGATCTGCAGATCTGCAAGTTCGTGCGAGAACCGTAGGTATGGATTCTTGTTCTTTCCCTTACTGTGAAGTTTCCTAAATCCTTGTTCTTTACCTCAAATCGCATGGTAATGTAGTTGGATAGTTTTTTTTTTCAAATGATTAGCACGAGTTATTAGTGCTTATTGCTAATGTTTACTAATGCATTGCTAATGTTCCGATGAGTACTAGACTAGTAGTACCAGAACTTTGCAAACAGATATGTTTCCATGTTTTCCTTGGGATAACATGGTACTCATATACCAAGATCATGTTTGCCATTCACTGAAAAGTTCTCTTGTTTTCCCCCGGATACTAAGTTGAAACATGGAAGCTAAGAAGAAAGTAGATGCGACTGTTCAAAGCTGATAGATAATTGTAGCTAGACTGTTTGAATGGTCACCCTGTTAAGCCCTCTTTTTTTTATTTTGGATGTACGATTTTCATGTTGTGTATCTTCAATATCTTGAATTACGAAGGTGTGATCCAAATAGGAACTTACAAAAAGTCCTGCATTAGCATTATACCTGCAGATAGGAACTTATGCAGTTACCGAAGAGACTCATTTTGCAGCTCGATTTGATTTATGTATCTGAGACTGGTTTTGTATGGTGTGCAAATTTGGATCGAGATAGGGAATAACTAGTTTGTAATTTGCTGTGATCCAGTAGAGGAACATGAACATTTGTAAATCAAATACACTCATTAGTAGTCCGCATAATCAATTTTCATATAAACTTTCATCATATTCATGACTATGCGGTTCTGTTTGTCAGCAAGTGTGCAGATAGAGCAAATGATCATGTACTTGTACAGTGCAACATCCTTGAAAAGGATCCTAAAGAATAGCTGATGTTGATATAGAGCCCAATGGTGTAGTCTGACATTACAACGACATGCAGTAAGGATTTAGCAATGTTGCTGACATTCTAATGCAGATGTCTTTGTTGAGCATATTAACTATCTAGATGTACCACACCAAGTCTTCGAATTTAATATACACCCAGAATTTTTTTTGTGCTGTGAGATCCATGGCTGAGTTTGGACTTTCAATTGCTGATGGTACGATCTAGGACATTAATAAATCTCTACAGGTAATGTCAATGTTTTGTAGTTCGGATTTTGTAGCTGCCTATGTTTGTCTTAATGGGTAGACTACCGAGTTACTGTATATCAACATATTTTTCTACTTGATTTCAATTCTCAAGTCACTTCTGTGCAATATACTAGCAAAACAGAGGATATATGCAATATACTAGCAAAACAGAGGATATATTATATATTTTGAATTTTTCTGATTTTTTGGAAATTGTTTTTAATGCCTGGGATTTTCATCTCTATCCTTCCCAAATGACAACAGGAAATATTTCCCAAGCGGGAATATTTTACCTAGGGGATGGAGGGGAATTCTATGTACCTATAAAATCCCCTTAGAATTTACTTCCCTGGGTTTTTGTCCCTTGCATCCAAACAAGCCCTTACGTTTTTCAGATTTTATCTGCAAATCCTGGTTGTTTGGGTGGTCCCACAAATCTCCACAATTCCTTTGTGAGCGCGCGGGGGATTTCAAAGAAAAAAAATGATGGGTGGACATGAATTGTTTTCGACTGCAAAGTTTTTCAGTTTAGTATTTCAGTCACCGGAACTGTACCATTTCATTATAGATCTGCTCATCCAACAACACAATTGAAAATCCAAAAGTATATATTGGTCAATAGACACAAAAATGAAATCAATCGAATTCGAAATAATCAGAATAGTAATCTGGAAAATGAGGTACTAGCAACAAGCAAGTCCCTGTTCAAGTATAATTAATCAACTAGCAAGTATAATCAACCCAACCGTACATACATGATGCTACATAATAAGTTGATAATTAAGCTTGTGAATAAAGTGACTAACATCCTTGAAGCTTTTTGTTGGGATTATTGAAAGTATCTCTATTTTATACTATCAACTTGCGCATGATGCATTGAATTAGATCTTAAATATAGTTAGGCTAAGCATGACAACGATTAGTTTATGTTTTGTGTGGTTCTGCTCGCCTATACAAACTAATGAGGAGGCAATGTGATCCCCTTCTATTAGTGGACGGTTATGCATGCTTGGCTTTTTGCAGGGAACATAAAGCATTTTGCTCTGATAAATTGTTTCTGAAGCAAGCATTTGGTTCCTAAAGCATGCAACCAGTCACATTACGTCTGAAGTTTCTTTTCCTTTTTTTTACTAGCGCAACTTGCCCATGTGTCATGAATTGAACGACATTGGCGGGCATCCAAATTTAAAAGGGCACGCAAGCATTAGATTACACATGACTTCCTGTTAATTAGGGGCATGCATGCCACTCCAAACTAGAAAATTAATAGCAATGAAATGTTATATCCTGTTCTTTCAAAAGTACTTCTTTTCTTGACCCAGGTGTTTTTCACCCTCACTGCACTTCACATTTGAACATTGATAGTTTAGCGATCATTACAATTAATTTGTTTTGCAGGAAGCCACAAGTTTGATCCTCATTCTGGTGGATTGTAATTTGTAAGCTGAGGGATTGTTTTGTGCAAGCTCATACATCAACCTAACCAATTGTCCAAAAACGAGGAGATATTACATATGGTATCCACTAATACCCAGGAGCTTACAAGAATGTTATACTCATGTAGCTATGGTTGTTTACTTCGAGGGAGACTAGAATCTGTCTACTGTAACATCTCAATTTTTGCTTTTTATTAATTTAATGTGTTATTTGTGCATTTTATGAATTTTATGAATTTATTGGATTTTTCTAGATTTTATTTGAAATTGATTTAATATCAAGTTTTATGGCCTATTGAGAAAATATTTAATAAATGAGAAAGTTAAAATAAAGTTTTGATAAAAATATTTTATTTAAGTTCCAAGTGTCTCAAAATATTTATGAGAATTTTTCTGATATTTTTATTGCCTTAACCGAATTAATTTAATTAAGAAAAACCTGGAAATAAGTTCACAGTATCGGTCGAGAAGCCCAATACTGTGCGCCAAGCCCACCTCCCATTTCGGTCGGTCCGGCCCATCTTCTAGAAGTAATAGACGGTTGCCGTTGATGTTGGAATGAACGGTCGGATTCAGTTCGAAAACCCTAAAAGTCGTGGTTGTTGGATCAAGATCGCATGGATGAGGTTCAGCGGGATTAAGCGGAACCCTAATAAATATGGCCGTTGATTTCATTTACGGATCGGATTGTGCCATGCACGAGCACATCGTGGCCCTTCATTGCGACACGTGTACGGCACTCGTGCGTTGTCTTCTCAAAGCCGCCGCCGTGTTCGATCCGGAGACCGCCACTGCATACGGGATGAACTTCGCCTCAGACACGGACGCCAAGGGGTCTATTTAAGCCATGGAACCCACCTCGAGATTCCCCGTGAGCCACCGCACTTTTTTCCCTAGTTAACGACGTTCGAGACACGTTGGTGGGAGAGATCGAGGTCGTCGTGGTTCCGTGAGCTCGCCGCTGCCTTCAACTGACGAGATCTCGCCGTCCGCCGCCCCAAGGTCGAAGGCGAGGACATCCACGAGTTCGTCAAGAGGAGCTCTTCCAGATCTACGTAGGCCCGAAGCAAAACCCGCGAGGAAACGCTGTTCAAGTGGCCTTCGTCCTCAACTCCGGTAGCGGCGCCGCCGAGTTCACCACCAAACCTCGCAATCAAGCTCAGCCGTTAGATTCCAGGTTGAGCGCGCCAGATCTCACGGCGTGGATATCGTGTCGGTAAGCCACGTGTTCTCGCTGTCGTCGTTGGATGCGTGCCGGGTGTCACGGATCGGGTTGCGCCGCGTGTTGCACTGACGTCATCACATACGTTAGCCGGTCAATGGAATAGTAGATCTAGTCTACCGTGAACCGGTGCGGACCCGTGGACTCAGTCCATGAACCAGTGCCATGTGGCGATCGATGATTGGTCTGGGCAGGGCTGACCTCAGCATGACGCAATAAAGTGATTTTCCTGTATAAAAATAAATAGGTTTTATATTGATTTTTTTTTGGTATTTTCTCTTTTATTCAAACTTTTGAGATCCTGTTCTCCCTCATACAAGCTCCGTTGAGGTGATTCAAATTTCTAAAAATTTGTAATATTAAGATCTATTTAATGGTGATTTTTATTTGATTTTTGGAGTTTTTTGCTCTCTGTTTTGGTATTTATTTGGTATTCTTTCTTGTCACGCGTAGATGTCAAAGTGCTCAGAGCGTTCGAAGAGGAATCATTGACCCAAGACTAGGTTCCAGAGCAAGAACAAGAGCATTTTCAAGGCAAGTTGTGTTGTGATCATGTTGAGCCCAGTTTATAAAAATTGCTATATTGTTTTACTTATTGCATGTTATTTTATGTCACTACTACAGAAAAGGTCATCATAAACGGTTCAGAACCGTCATCACAGATGATTTCCTGAACCGTCTGTAACCATATGTCAATGATGTTATGGCATATCACAGACGGTTTTAAACCGTCTATGATAAAAGATATCACAGACGTTTTCTAAACCGTCTATGATAAAAGATATCACAGACGATTTTAGTTTGAAACCGTCTGTGATATCATAACATCACAGACGTTTTTCAAACTCGTACTGTCTGTGATGTTACGATATCACAGACAACTAGGACCGATTGAGATATACTAACATCACAAACGATTTTTAACTGGTACCGTCTATGATATTCTAACATCACAGACGGTTTTAGTTTGAAATCGTCTATTACATCATTACATCACATACAGTTTTTAATTAAAAACCGTATGTGATAAGTGTTCCCACAAAAAACCCTTTTTCTATTTATTGGCTAGCCTCAGAAAATGCTATCCATGCCCTCTGAAAAAAAAGATTACAGATTAACTAAACTCACATTACAAGCATTACATCCATTTCAAATTACAAGCATTACATCCATTTCAGATTACAAACATTACATCAATTTCAGCAATCAACTCAGATTACATCACAACGCAAAGCAGATTACGTATAGATTAATATTGCACGACACATCTATTTCAGAAATGAACTCAGATTTATTAACCAAATGGAACTCAATACCATTAACCAATTAATTGAATGCATAACTACAATTCAAAAATCCACAGCACAAGTTTGACAATTAACCTAAATGGTAATTCTGAAAAAATACAACTCCTGAATTTATAAGGTAACGTGGAACTCGCCTTTTGGATTTAAGACTTTACTTAGCAAGAAGGCACAAAGTTGTCCTCGAATTCGCTCCAGATTAGCCTCTTCCAACGTAGTTGTTACCTGATTGGGCGATTTCTTAGTGACGAGGAGTTCCATGTTGTGGCAAATGAAAAATCCACAATGGTTATTTCCCTTTCCCTACTGGTGGCACTGCAAATATAGAATAGGTTAGTTTCAGGATTATTATTACATAGTTTATATAGGATTATTGTGTATAGCGGATACTGAAAACTTAAAATCGTGCTTCATCTTCACCCTGTCCTTACCAGAAGGCCCTCCATAATATTTGTACACTCTGAAAGCACTTCGTGATTGGAAAAGGTTAGCAATGTACACGTTGATCAACCTACATGACCGTGTTATCTATAAAGGAAACATGATTAATTACCTGTTGAGTAATTTTATGATAGGATTTAAGTCATGGCTGCCATTCTGTAAGGAATCAAGGTAAATAACCCGATTCATTCTTAGATGAATTACAATGAGAACCCAGTGAAACCTACACACAGGTATGTCGATATGGTCAATTAACAAAACAGAGTTGCAAACAGTACAAATCAAAGTATAGCAAGTAGTGCAGCACTTACCCTGGGTTGTGGGGTAAAAGTATGAACTCTTTATCTTTTTGAGCAGCCAAGGCCTCTCCGATGTATTTATCAACAAATTGTAAATCTTTGTCCATTGTTTGCTTGAGACTATGTGTGGGTCCAGGAAACCCACCTGTTGTTTGTTCTGTCTTGCTTCACGGATAATGTATCTATATATACGGAAGCATTGAGTTATATATATATGACATTTATCGGTATTACACGAATGTAGACTTTGATTGCACACACTTACAATATCCAGCATCTCAAGAGCGCGGCGTCAAAGGCGTCGAGGTTGAAGACGTCAAACAGGTCCTTGAAGTCGGTTGTGAAGAAGCCCCCTGATGACTCGTTGAACAGATGCTCAGGCCTGAAGCTGGCCGAGATACTCGTTATGCGGTCTTGCACTGGCTTTTTAGCTTGTTCCATGCACCAATTCTGCAATCTAACGCAAGCTATAAAAAGGTTCTTCAGGCACTCCCTCATTACAAAAGACTCTCCTAGCTGGTATACTCGGACTAGCGGAGCAATCAGATAGTCCAATTCCTTCGTGATCTACTTTGCTTTGCCCTTGACTTGCTTTCTGATATAGGGAGTCCTCACGGGAGACGAGTGGGCACCATCCCACTGAAAATCCTTTGATGCAGGGGGCACGGGAACTGATATGTGGCCTGCTGAGGTGCAGCAGATGACTCAAGCAGTTGGGGTAGCTCTGGTGATGGAGGATGGGTGTCCAGGGAGATGTCACTGTTGGGCCACTGGATGAAAGTGCGAATGGCGTCCCTCAGTATCATAATCTCGTCATTTGGGGGCATCGGTAGTGGGACAGTCTTGAAACTATCATGTACACCGTCCACATTAACCTTCGTGAATCCCAGTGCCACCAGGGTACCATGCACCAGCGCCCATTCGTTGGACGGATACGCGAGCCCCCAAGCAGCCGGAAGAAGAATGGCACCATGGGCAAGTCTCACTTGGAGAGTGCACCGCTTGGCCACCTACATAACGGTACACAATTAGCTAATGCGTCCAATGGCTATTTGTATAGAGCATTCAAGACATATATATAAGTACCTTGATGTCATAGACAGGAAATTTGCTATGTTCATCTGTGGGAGTGGCGGACGCACAACTACTCTTTTTGGTAGTGGGCTGATTTGCGCACATACATCTGGAACTTGCGCAGGCTACCTGCAGTCCTGATTATTGAGCCTTTCCTCGAGGCTTCTTATCTTATTGTTGAATTCTTCTCTTAGTCTTTCCTCAATCTTTTGTACAAGTCGTTCCTCTCGCTCTACTTTAGTTCTCTTCCTACTCTGGTATTTGTCGGAGTCGTCTGGAAATCCCGTTTTCCGAGGAACAAAAACCCCTATGTCTCGCGTGCGACCAGGGTGTTCCTTGTTTCCCAAGGCCATGGAGAGTACATCTTTCTCCCTGTTTGGCAAAAAAGTGCCCTCAAAAGATTGTGTACTCAACGCTACCTGCAAGATCCCGACAAGTTATTTGACTTACAAAGTTATGAACTAATTATGTACAAAATTGGTAGTCGGACATTTTACTAGGCGTTGGCAGACTTCCTCATCTGCGGGGTTTGTAAAGGAGACGGTGCCAGAAGACGTGGCACTTGACCTCGCTCTCAGCTAGTCTCTGGTGCGCTGGTCAGCGAGAGATGCAAATGGCATGGAGGCCTCCTCGCCCTCCCTCTCCCATTGCGCCCTCTTCCTCGCGTACCCAGTGGTGCCAAGTTTGTGGGGGTGGGTGTTTCTTGCCTGTAGGGCCTTGTGGGCTTCACTTTGACGCACGAATTCATCCGTCGTCTTCGCCTCAACAAACTTTTGTCATACATCCTCAGCAATAAACCCGTACTTAGATAAGGGAGTCCTGTCCTTATTAACATATTCCTTGCCAAGTGTGCTCATGAAGTTCTTCCACACCTTTCCCGCCACTAGCAGTGCATACCGTCGCACTGAGCGCACACAGTCTTCTGGGATCTCAAACGAAAAGAGAATTTCGGTCACCAAGTCGTCGCGGTTTTCATCAGTCAGTGACTTCTAGGATGGATAGGTGATGGGGACTCGTTCTCGTGCAACTATCCCGCACAATGTACTAAATGCATTCGTTGCCTTTTTTGGTTTGATAGGGGCCCATCGTTTGGATTAACCGCCGTGATGGTATATCGATCCATGGGCCTTTTATTTCCTCCTCTTGGACCTCGAGGAGGTTTTCCTTTCGATGGCTCATCACATCCTTGATATGACGAATGAGGGGACACCATCTTGCAATCTAGACTGGTTTTCATGGCTCAACAGGAAAGAAAACGAACCAAGCAAGGAATGCTACCAAATGAAATTTTATAAATATATTGTTTCGTTTGCTATATCTCTATGCGTATATCACAACAAACGGATGATGATGTCTTGTGACCTTAAGTATGCTTTGTTCATTTGATTAAGTAATCCTTAATAGCCCCCACATTTGTTAGCCTTGACAAACATGCACATACTACATCCATTTCCATATATATGCTCCTCCAATTCGCAATGTAAGCCATTTTAGCAAATATTCACAACATAAGTAACTTCTAGCTTTTATGTTTGGAAGATCATTTTTTGTTAATTACTAGTCAAGTGCCGTGACTACCCTACTGCATATGGCTTTTGCCAAGAAATTGAATACCTAAATAAGTTGAAGGGAAAGAGCAATATCATACAGCTAATTGATTATGAGGTACGAGTTACTATCCGCGTCTCTGGTTATTCTGGTATTTGTCAGCAGAAGATGAAATTTGATACTACATGTACAGAATATCTCTATTGATTTCTCCTTTTGTGGAGTTCCAAACAAAAAGAGATTATTGCTTCATCACCTGAACAATGAAAGCATTATCTTATTCTCAGCATAAAAATTGCTTATATTCACCTTTCCTGCCTCCATTCAATCATTTGATAATCATGTAGCCTTTTTTTAGTTTAGTTAGTTTTCCATAACATACGATGCTGAATGCAAAGCATCAAGGGTCTATATTTCACAAGGACCATATACCTTCTTAAATACTGGGGCTTTTTTTTAATGGTATAGTATTAGAAGCTCATACAAAATTAAACTTGTATCGTTAATATTTCCTGGGCTCCTGGCTTATTTCTTAACCATGCATATCACAAAATCGTCACTATTCCAGATGTAAATGCAAATACTTCCTCTATTACTGTTTGCAGTCAGTGTGCAACCAGTAACTTCTGATGCACACTTAACATTATCATGTCCTGCAAAATTTCGAGTGCTCGACATCTTTAAGAACTTTTAAACCAAATGGTGTTACTTTTTCATACAAAATCTTTGGTTACAGTTTCCATTACCAATGAAACTACAAAAATCACAGTTTACAGAAACTTAGCATTTTTTTGTTATCAGTAACCATCTTTATCTGTGATGATTGAGATGTCAGTCCACCTTGCTGTATGAAACCCAGTTATAAACAATTATGGATTAAATTAAAAATATGTCAGCCATCTTATCGTTGAATAATAGTATTTATCTGTGGCCCTAGGCAGATGATACTTTCACCGTCTAGAAAAAATATTGTCTAATCTCCTGTGGCTTTTGCATTTACCAGGTCACTAATAAAAGTTTACTTAAAGAAGGTTCTATGTCACCTCGGGATAGAAGAATTAAGGATGACCACTACATTTACATGGTCCTTGAGTATGGAGAAATTGATTTAGCACATATGGTTTCTCAGAAGTGGAAGGAGAGGAACAACAAAAATATGAAGATAGATGAAAACTGGCTACGCTTTTATTGGCAGGTAACCTTTATTTTAACACATTAAGGGTAATATGAAAGACTTGCATGTGGGACAGTTCTAAGTATAACTAGAATGAAGGTGAATAATCTCCTCTGTTGTAATTTTTTCCCATATTCAAATCTTTATATAAAATATGTGCTTCAATTGACTCAGTGAACTTATCTTATAACACTGTTCTTAATAGAATTGCACCTTTTTGAGTTGTCATTAGTTTCACTGGCTCTTTGTGACCTATTCTGCATAACGCAACACTTACACGGTAATTTGTGTTGATTTGCCATGCTTGTGCAGTGTACTGAACAAATTCATTGAAATAAAGGGAGGCACTAGAACACCTTTGTGCAATATGGTTTCATTCTTATATGATAGAGTAGGAAGTAACGTGGTCAACTATGATAGATTGCATAATATTGTCATGTGCAAATTTCACTTCAATTCATTTTAGTTATACTTGTATTGTATGCATCATTGTTAGTTTGTTGCAGAAGTATTAAGGTACTACCCGCATTATGCTTATGTTAAAATACAAACCTGATATTTTCTATTCTGATTTTTGTATATTCCTATGCCTTCTCAATTTTCTCTTGTTTTTGTTTTTGCTTTAGCAAATGCTTGAAGCTGTCAATACAATACATGAGGAACGGATAGTGCACTCCGATTTTGAAAGATCGAAATGGCGAACAGAGGGGGGGTGAATGCTTGTAGATAAATTTTCCTCAAAATACTCCAACAAAAACCTCGACAAGATCGCTCAAAGAAAATCGTGAAAAACCTGAAAAACTAGACAACTATGTGTACCCCTAGCTTGCATAGATAAGTACCATAAAAAATGTGGGGATTTTTGAGTCACAATCCTGGTTGTCTAATGTCCAAGATAAAGAGGAATCAATCCAACTCTTGCTTTTAGAAAGGACATCAACTCAAATCACAAAAGTCACTTTCAGAAAAGCAAAAGAAGAATTTCCAGAAATTGTCCTCCAATTGAACAGGAGGTTGGTGGGTTTCTTCAGCTCACAAAATTTTGAGCATTTTTCTCCCTATGAGAAGAAGCGTCGTAAAGAACTCCACCAAATTTCTCCACAAAAGGCCGTACAGAAAAATCAGGAAAACTCGAAGAACATAGTGAGTCAAGAACTTCGAGCAGAAAGTTTGGGGCTCGGTTTTCACCTCATGGTGCCCAAACGGTGCAACAAGTGAACTCCAAAATTGTTCTGCAGATGGATATCAGAGTCCCGCACCTCCTCCAACAAGAATCACATAAAAAGGATTTTTATAGATTTTTATAAAAATCAAAAACTAAATGCTGCGCAAAGAACAAGTTCTGAACAAAGTTGGAACTTGAAAGAAAAGATGCTCTCTACTCAATCCAAGAGTGCAAAAGAGATGTAAAACCATATGAATACACTCACAACATCCAAGATCAACAGCATTTAGAAGGAGGGAAGGCAAATCCAAATTGCGTGAAAGTAAATTGCGAGAATGTAATTGCGGGAAAGTAAATGCTAAATTTAAATTGCGTAAAGTAAAGACATAATGTAAATGCGCAAAATAAATTCAGAGATGGATGGATAAAACTTTCATTTCTGGAAGGAGAGGTTACAAAGCCTCACTTTCATGTGGGCAAAGCTCAAAGGAGCTTCAAAAACCTTCCAAGGGAGGAGGCTACCCCTCCACCCCTATTTATACTACTCTTGGGCCACCTACCACCCTTGGATGAGTCCCTCAACCCTAGAGCACTAATCTAAGGGCTAGAATTAACCCACACACACAGCCATGCAAGGGCTAACCCAAAACCCACACACATACCGGGTTTTCTTGCACGGTTTTCAAAGCATACTACCTAGACCCGCTAACCTATCAACTAGACCTCAATCCGACGGCCCTCATTGATCCACGCGGCATCTAGCTAGCATCATCTCCTTTCCTTGTCTTCTTGACTTGCCCGGACTCCGTCTCCGATCATCTTCTGGCGATCTCCCAACCGTCTGGACCTCCGACGCTCCTCGCTTAGTCCCGGTCATCCTCCGCCTCACCATGACCTAGCACCGTCGCCCTGCAACCATCAAAGACAAGGAAACACATCACATAGCAATGCCCACAATGATATGTAATAAACCATCCAACTCATCACTACCGCGCCCATACGGCCGGTACTGTCACTCCTGGCAAAGACAACTCAAATTGCTTCATTTTGAAAATCAATCCAAATCAAACTCAAACTTGAGCACACCTTGCTCAAATAAAGTCAAATACTCATCACAAACATGGATAGACCTCCATATGGTCCTTCAATCTCCCGCTTGATGAGTATATTGACAAACCACACAAAAAGCATAAATTTGAGTTTGAAGAAAATGAAGAAGAAAGCAATTTGATTGTAAAGCCAAACTTGGTCCAGAGAAAAAGATATAAAATCATGACCAAGTTGGCAGAAAGAATTTAGAGCAAGACCATGAAAAGAGCAAGTTTTCCACAAAAACTCTAAAAACCAATCATAAGTGCCAAATGTGATTATGATCCATAAGAAATAGTAAAGATTTACAAAGATCATAAGAAACCACAAGCTTTCACATTTTTTATCTTTTTTTTTCAATGATGCCTTTTCTACATTTTCTCCCCCTTTTGGCAATATAGGCATCAAATTGGAATTTTCTCCCTCTTTTTATGTATGCATGAAGTGCAAATACGAGCTTAGTTTTGAATATTTTATTTTTAGCAAGATTTGACAAGTGCAACACTTAGCTTTAGTTTCAAAAATAGAAGAATAGCCACTATAAGGATCAAAAGGAAAACCTAGAGTTCAACCTACTCAACACTTTGGGGAATCTAGAAGAGCATACAAGGTCCTTCGGGCTCATTTATCACTTAATGCAAATTTTGATTTATCATCATACAAGACATAGCGGGGTGCAAATGTTTGACATTATTTGCATTCTTTACCCACATATGTCTTTGTTTTTAATTTATTTGCATTTTCTTTTGACAACCAATTGACACAAGCCGTATGCGACCATCTCAAGATGAACTCTTAAGAGGATGGTCTAGGTCAAACACGATGTATTCCAAGTTCATCCCAAGTGCAATGGGAAGCGGTCTTGTGAATACAAGGTGTTGAGTCATATGTGCACAAGAAGAGTCAATTTTGTTTAATTTTCATTTTTAGCACAATGATTTATGAGCAATTGAAGGACTCCAGCATGGATCAAACTAGTTTCACCCAAGTTGCTATAGGGACTCTAGAGAACTCCAAAATTTCTCAAATTATGGCACAAACCTCTAGAGAAGAAACCTAGCAAGTAAAAGCAACAAGTTTTTCATTTAAAGCTTATTTCATTTTTAAGCTTAGCAAGTTAAATGAACTTGGACATATCTAAGCTAGTGATTTCCTCCATATGATGTAGCATGGTGTATAGCATGAAGAAGAAATCAATTGCATAATAGACAAAGCTCATTAAACAGGAAATGCAGTCTATATGCGATGCACGAACAGATTCCCAAACTCCCCCTCAACAAATGAATCAATTTTAAGCTCAAATCTGGTTAAAGTTGAGTTATTATCAAGATTAGGCATAAAGAAAACCCGAATGAACTCAATAATAACCAAAAAACAGAATGAGGAGAAGAAGTCGAGAAAATGCAAAACTGGATGGCTATTGAGCATAGATAAGATAGAAGAGACTCACTACGGCTCGGACTCGCTCTTATCTTCCCAGAGATCGACATAGGAAGGCGACTCTAGATCCCAACTAAGGAGTGCACATGCACCTGTCTACCTGTGAGGCCCAATACCGCTAGACTTATAAGGCGTGAGGGAACTCAACCTAGAGAGAAGAGAGAACAGCTAATCACGCATGATAGCAACCTAAAGCACAAGATAAGAGGTCCATGCAAGGCATGCCAGAAGTCTAAGTGAGTGAACTCAACTCAAGAAAACAAGCTCAAAGTCACCCAGAAGAAACACAAAGAAAAGAAAAGCTGGAAGAAAACATAAATACATAATATACAAACCAGCTCCCCCTCACGAAAGGCCGTATGGGCTCACGACTCCAAGCTCACTCCTCAAGACAACAAATCTGGAGCTATCCAAAGGCTTGGTGAAGATATCGTCTAACTGAAGGTCACTCTCTATGAACTGAAGTGCGATATCTCCCTTCTCCACATGGTCTCTAAGGAAGTGATATCTAATATCAATGTGCTTGGTCTGGGAATGTTGCACTGGGTTTTTAGCAATGCAAATAGCAGAAGTGTTGTCACAGAAAAGTGGCACACTCTCTATCTCTAACCCAAAGTCCCACAAGGTCGATCTCATCCAGAGAACTTGGCTACAGCAACTGGCTGCAGCAACATATTCGGCCTCAGCGGTGGACTGTGCAACCCCAGACTGCTTCTTAGATGACCAAGAAACAAGAGAAGTGCCAATGAATTGGCAAGTGCCAGAAGTGCTCTTCCTATCTATCCTCTGACCAAAGAAAGTCGACATCGGAAAAGGCTCTAAGAGATAGACAAGAAGAAGAAGAGTACCAAATACCATAATCAGTGGTAGCACGAAGGTACCTGAAGATGCGCTTGACCGCCTGGCGGTGAGAGGCGCGAGGAGAAGCTTGAAATCGAGCGCACAGACACACAACGAAATGTATGTCCGGCCTCGAAGCAATAAGGTACAAGAGGGAGCCGATCATGCCCCGAAACTCCTTTTGATCAGCAGGCTCACCATCCTCATCGGGCTCGAGGACAGCAGTGGTGGCCATAGGAGTCATCACCGGCTTCCCATCAGACATATCAAAGCGCCTCAAAAGGTCACAGGTATACTTGCCTTGATGCAAGAAAGTACCCTCCCGAGTCTGCTTAATTTGGAAGCCAAGAAAGTAGCTCAACTCGCCCATCATACTCATCTAAACTCTGTGCTCATCACCTCAGAAAACTGAGACACAAGCGAATGAGACGAGCCACCAAAAATGATATCGTCCACATAAATCTGGACGAGAAGAAAATGCGACTCATGGTGTCTGATGAACAGAGTCTTGTCTACTACGCCCATTTTGATGTCATGGCTGAGAAGATAAGACTTGAGCCTCTCATACCATGCTCTGGGGGCCTGCTTGAGTCCATATAGAGCTTTGGAAAGCTTGTATACATGACTCGAAAACTTGGGGTTCTCAAATCCTGGAGGTTGTTTGACATAAACCTCTTCCTCAATATAGCCATTGAGGAATGCACTCTTGACATCCATTCGATAGAGCTTGAAGCCCCGGGATGTAGAGAATGCAAGCAGGATCCTAATAGCCTCTAGAATAGCTACAGGGGCAAATGTCTCCTCAAAGTCAAGACCCTCAACCTGAGAAAAACCCTGTGCAACTAGCCTAGCCTTGTTGCGAATGACAACCCCATCCTCACTCTGCTTGTTTTTGAACACCCACTTGGTCCCAATGACATTATGACCAGATGGACGTTCTACAAGCTGCCAGACTTTGTTTCTGTCGAAGTTTTCAAGTTCCTCATGCATAGCATTAGTCCAAGACTCGTTAGATAATGCACGAGTCACATCCTTTGGCTCAAACGAGGCAACAAAGGCAGAGTGAAGGCAGAAACTGGACAAACCTGATTTTGAGCGACTGACTCGCTCAAATAGATCGCCGATGATCTGATCAGGTGGATGAGAACGCTGAATATGACGGGAGGTCCGAGCGTAGTGACCTCTACCTCATGCAGAAGAGGTAGGAGCAGAGCTACTAGCTGAATGAGAGTCAGAAGGCAAGGGCTGGCCTTCCTGAGGTGCAGAAATGGAAACAGGAGGCACCTCAGGTGTAGAGGGGACTGGATCAGATGGAACACCATCATCTCCATCATCCTCATCCTCTACAAAGATGGTCTCGGAGGAAGAAGAAGAGCCTGAAATATCGGGTCTAGCTCCTGGGCTAGCCTCATCAAAGGTCACTTCACAGGTCTCTATGATCCTATGCGCGTCGCAACTCCAGACCCTATAGCTACGAGAAGAAGTCGAATAACCGGAAAGATACCATCGAAGAACGAGACTCAAACTTATCCAGTTACGGACTTCAAAATAAAACACTTGCAACCAAACACACGAAAATGAGAAACAGGGCTTTCGCCCATACCTCAACTCGTAAGAAGTGTGGTGCAAATGTGCTCTCAAGAATACACGATTAGAAACATGGCAAGCAAGTAGCTATAGCCTCAGCCCAAAACTTCCTAGAGTCTTGACTGTCTAGCATCGTCCGGCCATTTCTACGTGGTCTGTTCTTCCTTTCCACTCGCCATTTCTTTGAGGGCGTAGGGAGAAGAGAAGCGATGCTCTAAACCGGACTCCATCTGAAACTCTCAAAATAGGAGTTCTTGAACTCCGTGCCATTATCTTCTGCAGATAGCTCGTAGGGCACCAGGAGCTCAAAAGACAACCTATAGACCAAACCCTAAAATGGGTAAAAGTCTCATCCTTCGAGGACATGAAAAACACCCAAGAATACCTCGAAAAATCATCAACAATGACAAGAACATACCACTTCCCACCCATCGATTGCACTCTATTTGGACCAGCGGTGTCCATATGTAAAAGCTATCTGGTGCATCAGTCATCACAATGATGGATTGGAGGATGAGAAGCGGCAACCATCTTGCCATGTCGGCGGGGAGAGCAAACTAAGTCTTTGACCATTTTGAGTTTGGGCAAACCCGAATGAGATCGTGGTCGCTAACTCGGTCAAATGATCAAAACCAATGTGACCAAGTCTCCTATGCCGAAGGAGAGATCATGGGACTCGAAGCAATCAAACATCGAAGAGAGTCTCGGAAGAAGCGAAACATCAGACGAAAGACTCTCCCAAATCTAGAAATCCATAAACTAATCCTCCTGATGAATCAAGGATTCTACACGCATTACTCTTGAAGCTTACCTCGAAAGAGTCATCGATAAGCTGAGAAACAGAGAGCAGATTGTATTACATCTTACTTACTAAGGCAACATCTTTAAGAATGAAATTTTGGTTAATGCAGATGGTACCTTTAGCAATGACTCTACCTGAGGAAGCATCCCTGAAAGTGATCAACTCATCACCAGGGGCTCGGACTAGGGAAGAGAACCATCGAGAATCTCCGGTCATATGACGAGAACAACCGGAGTCGACAATCCAAACATCTCCCTTCCCCATCCGACGAACCTGATCAAGACACAAGAGAGAAAGATGACTCAGTACTGGGATAGAGTGAAGACTTTGGAACCCAATACTGAACCATACGACTCCTTAGAGTACCAGTCACAGAAGAAGACTGGACTCGAGTGTCTCTCTGACGTTTAACCCAAACAAGATCAGTAGCAACTCTAGTAAATGATCTAGGAGCTTAAATTGGGTTGGCATGCATGCCGTGGTGCAAAAGCCGAACCACCCCAGTGAAGCTGCCTAAAACTCCTACCAGAAAACACATCACGCCGCTGATATCTACCTCGATGAGAAAAACGAGGAATATCAAGAGGACGGCGAAAAGACTGACTACGAACAACTCCAAGATTAAAACTCGAAGAACCAGATGAAAACCGAGTCTGGGACGCGCCCAAAACAAGCGACTCTCTAACTTTGTCTAGAAGCGGTGTGTACCTTAGGAGCACTCAAAGTGCAGGGATGACCACGAATACCCTAAGAGCAGCAACACGCTCACGCCGAGTGATCTTGGCGCGCTCAAGCGTAAATCTACTAGGTGACCATCCTTCTTACGGAAGGTGCATGTGTACCGCCTTGCTAGAGGCAAGCAACAGGAGTAACACCCTTACGGTCGAAGTCCTATGGACAACCCCCACAGACCTAAACACGGTGGTGCTTACTCAGGAGCTACCACAATCTCACCTCTCTTGGAGCCGTGCACAATGGTGGGAGGATGCGCCAGCGTGCTCAAGGATCAAATCCTAGACCTTGATTGAATCTACTAATTTTGGATTGGTCTAGAATAAGATTGAGCTTCTTCTTGCCTCCTACAAACTTCTCGAGAGTGCTCATAAGATCGGCAATCTCGAAAGAAAGAAGCACAAGAAGAACAGGGGAAGAAGAAGAAGAACCGGAAAGATGAGCTCTCTCAAAGACGTGCATTTTTCTCCTCAAGACGGCTGCCTTAATCTTGAGGGCCTCACAAGAAACGCAAGACGCATTTCTAATTCTATGGGCTTGGTCTTGTAATTTCTTCCTAAGCTCGACATGGATTTTATCCAAGTCCCCCTCAATCATAGAACATCGCAAGCAACTTTCTTGTGACTTATCTAGTAAGTCCTTAGCAAGATTAGCACACTTGACATTTAAGGATTCATTGTCAAGTTTTAGTTGCCTACAGCCCTCACATGAGCTGACTGGGTCCTTAGAAGCATGCATGTCAAGTTCATCGTTTCTAGAAGAAAGCTTCCTAAGGTGTTCGCTCATGGCATCAATTTCGGCAAGCAATTTAGGGCAATTAGCACAAGCGTGAGTAGAGTAAGCATGAAGAAAACTAGCATCTAGTGGAATAGCATCAATAGAATTATCGCTAGCATTCTTCAACTTAAGACTATCTAATTCAGTCAACACACTATCATGCATAGTCCTTAAGTTCTCCAACTCCACAAGAATAGCATCACACAAAGAGCAATCATCAGTGACTCGGGAGGGAGAAGATCTAAGAGAAGCTAACTCCCGAGTCAAGGTACCTACTTCCTTCTCAAGGTCCGTACACCTAGCTCTAGCTCTAGCATAAAATTTTCCTAGTTTACAGAAGGCTTCATTGAGCTGGTCATAGGAGGGTACCTCGTCCGAGTCGCTGATGCCGTTGGCGTCGGCCATGAAGCACATGCCGGAGAAGTCGTCGCCGCCCTTCTTCTCTTGCGGTTCATCTCCGTCCTCGTCGCTCTATGTCTCCGTGTCGGAGAGGTTGATGTCGTCAAGCGCAGCGAGGACGCGATGGAAGAGCTTCTTGTTCTTGGAGAAGTTGCTGTAGTTTTTCTCACGCGTTGGCTCACGAACTGGAGGCTTCTTGTTGTGGTTCTTGTCGATGTAGTCGTTCTTTGCCGAATTGTCAGCATCGTTCTTAGCCTTCTCCAGTTTAGGGCAATTAGCCCGAATGTGGTTGGGGCCACCACACTCGAAGCATGTGATCATGCCACCTCTCTTTCTCTCTCTCACCCTCTTGTATGCATGAGAAAACTTGCGAGCGAGAAGAGCAAGCTTATTTTCTGGAAATTTTTCCAATTGATCATCGCTTAGCTCACAAAGGGCGGAAAGAGAGAAACCAATAGAAGGATCAGAAGAAGAAGATCCAATAGGATAGTTGACCAAGGCCATCGACTGAGATTTTGTCTTCCGTGAGACGACATCGATCTCATGAGTCTTGAGGCGGCAATAAAGCCCGTCAAGAGTCAGAGTCGACAAATCGGTGGTGTCCTTGATGGTGGTCACCTTCATCTCCCAAACACGCAAATCGAGTGCGGTCAAGAAATGTCGAGCATTATCCGAGTCAGGGTATATGCAACCAACTGCTCTAAGATCGCTCAAGATCTTGGTAAAATGACCGAAGCACTCATCAAGACTCTCACCAGCATGTTGTTCAAACTTGTTGAACTCACGCTTGAATTGGTCCTGTCGAACCGTCTTGATTTGGGTAGTGCCCTCATGGTAAGCATCGAGGGTCACCCAAATCTCGTGAGTGGAATGGAGGTGAGAAATCCTATCATACTCACTGCGGCTAAGACCCTGTATGAGAATGTTCCTTTCCTTAGCGTTTGCCTCAACGTCAGCCATATTGCCGGCCGTGACGTTTTCGTAGCAGGAATCTCATACGAGAGTTTCAACTTCTGCCATATCAGAAAGCCCTGGGCAGTGATGTATGACTCCATTCGAGATTTCCAAAAAGGAAAATCAACTCCAGAAAAAATAGGAGGCTTGGTGGAATACTTGTCCATCGTCATGGCTCTTAAGACCGGTTGACGAATACTCATACCAGGGGTACCCCAACTGCCCAGGGTAACAAGCAGGCTGCCTCAAGCCCATTACCGACCAAAGGACCCTTGGGACCACAAAGGACGTCCCTCCCCGACCGATCAGGACGAGCGTCCCCGACCAAGTAGGGCTCCCGACCCCCGCGGCGGGTCGGGATCCCCCGACTCCGACCAAATTAAGGCAACCTCCGCCAAGGGCCACGTGTCAAAGCCTCCACCGGTCTACGGCCGCGTGCCCCGCGGATGGGGACAATCGAAGTGACTGTACGGGAGCAGGTGGCTCTTTCCCAAGATGGCATAAATGGCTGCTGAAGTCAAGCTTCCAATCCCATCAACCAGTCACGTACAATACGAAGGCACGCTCCCTCCCGAGGCAGTACCAACGTTATACACTGCAACGTCAACACTCGTCAGGCTCAAAGAAGGCAGGTGCGCTATTTCCCGACGAAGCGGCTAACTGCCCTGCCCAACGGGGCTACCTACCCGACGTGGGCAAGGCAGGCAGTGACCAGTCGCCAGAATGAAGGACCGAAGCTCTTAGCATAGGCCACCTCCCCTTTTCCAAATGTAACCTGCCCTTTCCTACTATATAAAGGGGGGGCAGGAGCCCCTGACGAGAGAGAGGGGACGGACACACACGGACAAGAACAGAAAAAAAGAGGAAGGACGAGTTCTTTCTTGTAAACGCTGTGCAGCCATTTGCACCAAAGGCAATACAATACCACCAAACGAACTCGAATAGGGACTTTCGGCCCGAACCAGTATACACCTTGTACTCTCGAGTCTAACCATTCAGGGATAGGGAATGCGTGGCCCCTTAAGACTTACAAATTTACTTGCCGGTGCTCGAAATACCGACACCGGTCAAGATCTATGAAAGAGCAAAACCGACTCTGATACCAATTGAAAGATCGAAATGACGAACAGAGGGGGGGTGAATGGTCGCAAATAAATTTTCCTCAAAATACTCCAACAAAAATCTCGACAAGATCGCTCAAAGGAAATCGTGAAAACCCGAAAAACTAGACAACTATGTGTACCCCTAGCTTGCATGGATAAGTACCATAAAAAATGTGGGGATTTTTGACTCATAATCCTGGTTGTCTAGTGTCCAAGATAAAGAGGAATCAATCCAACTCTTGCTTTTAGAAAGGACATCAATTCAAATCACAAAAGTCACTTTCAAAAAAGCAAAAGCAGAATTTCCAGAAATTGTCCTCCAATTGAACAGGAGGTTGGTGGGTTTCTGCAGCTCACAAAATTTTGAGACTTTTTCTCCCTATGAGAAGAAGCGTCATGAAGAACTCCACCAAATTTATCCTCAAAAACCGTTACAAAAAAATCAGGAAAAATCAAAGAACACAGTAAGTCAAGAACTTCGAGCAGAAAGTTTGGGGCTCGGTTTTCACCTCATGGCGCCCAAAAGGTGCAACAAGTGAACTCCAGATTTTTTCTGCAGGTGGATATCAGAGTCTTGCACCTCCTCCAAGAAGAATAACTTAAAAAGGATTTCTATAGATTTTTATAAAAATCAAATACTAAATGCTACGCAAAGAACAAGTTCTGAACAAAGTTGGAACTTGAAAGAAAAGATGTTCTCTACTCAATCCAAGAGTGCAAAAGAGATGTAAAACCATATGAACACACTCAAAACATCCAAGATCAATAGCATTTAGAAGGAGGGGAGGCAAATCCAAATTGCGTGAAAGTAAATTGCGAGAATGTAATTGCGGGAAACTAAATGCTGAATTTAAATTGCGTAAAGTAAAGACATAATGTAAATGCGCAAAATAAATTCAGAGATGGATGGATAAAACTTTCATTTCTGGAAGGAGAGGTTACAAAGCCTCACTTTCATGTGGGCAAAGCTCAAAGGAGTATTCAAAAACCTTCCAAGGGAGGAGGCTACCCCTCCACCCCAATTTATACTACTCTTGGGCCACCTACCACCCTTGGATGAGTCCCTCAATCCTAGAGCACTCATCTATGGGCTAGGATTAACCCACAGACACAGTCATGCAAGGGCTAACCCAAAACCCACACACATACCGTGTTTTCTTGCACGGTTTTCAAAGCATACTACCTAGACCCGCTAACCTATCAACTAGACCTCAATCCGACGGCCCTCATTGATCCACGCGGTATCTAGCTAGCATCATCTCCTTTCCTTGTCTTCTTGACTTGCCCGGACTCCGTCTCCGATCATCTTCTGGCGATCTCCCAACCGTCTGGACCTCCGACGCTCCTCGCCTAGTCCCGGTCATCCTCCGCCTCACCATGACCTAGCACCGTCGCCCTGCAACCATCAAAGACAAGGAAACACATCACATAGCAATGCCCACAATGATATTCAATAAACCATCCAACTCATCACTACCGCGCCCATACGGCCGGTACTGCCACTCCTCGCAAAGACAACTCAAATTGCTTCATTTTGAAAATCAATCAAAATCAAACTCAAACTTGAGCACACCTTGCTCAAATAAAGTCAAATACTCATCACAAACATGGATAGACCTCCACATGGTCCTTCAGATTTGAAGCCTGCCAATTTTTTGCTTGTGATGGGCTGTAACACCCCAAATTTTGCTTTTCTTGATTTTTTATTGTGCTTTTCTATTTTATTTGAAATTTTCTTGAATTTTAATTATTTCATGTTGTATTTATTTAATTGAGCCTCTTTTATTATCTTTGAGTATTCTGAGAAAATTATGAATGATCTTTCTTGGAAACATTTAATTTGAGTTTGGAATATTTAAACTTGAAAATGAACCATTTGCATTTTTCTTGAATTAATCTCAGCTTAATTTGACTTTTCTAAACAATGAAAAGATTTATTTTGATTAATATGTTCCTCAATCAAAAGATTTCCAGTCGCAGTTGGGTTCATTGTGCTTCAAGGAATTTTTCTGAATTTATTTGCTAATTATTTGAATTCTTGGAATTATATTAATTCGGAAATGATTTTAATTTTCTAAAATCTCCTTGAGCCGAATCTCCCGCCAGCCCGCTCCTATTCCCGCTCGGCCCGGCCCACGTCGGCTTACTTTCGGCTTTGCCCGGCCCGCTCGCTTTGCCCGTCCGATGCTCGCCGCGTGGACGGCCGAGATGACTCTGCGCCGCGCTGCCTCAAACCCTAGCGCGCCCCGCCTTTTGATCTCGATCCGATGTGTTTCGTCGAGCCGCGTGGCTGTTCGGTGTGAGCCGTCGGATCTGCGCCTCGTGTGCGGTCCGGATGGAGCCACGTCGCCCCGCGCCGCCGCCGTCGACAGGAAACCCTAGCCGCCGCAATCTCCGTGCGCCGCGTCCGCTGCCGTCTCGGTTTCCGTGATTGGCGCTCCTCCCCAGGCTATTTAAGCCGCCGCCGCACCTTGTCCGAGGTTCACCTCGTTGCGCTGCCCTTTTTTCCCTAGCACCCGCATCCCGAGCCGCCGCCGTTCGCCCGTGCGAGCTCTCCGAAGCCTCCGCCGTCATTTTTTGTCGCTTGCTCCCCGTCCGTTGCGTCTCCGCCATCGCCGTTGGTACCTGTGTACTCATCGCACCGAGCCGCTTCGAACGCGCCAGAAGACGTCGCCGGAGATCATCTGGAGCACCATTGTGCTCGTCGTCTTCCTCGACCCCAGTGAAGAACACCACCGTGCCATCACCGCCGCCCAGGAAGCGCCATCGACCGTCAGATCTGCAACCAGCGGTAAGGATCAAGCCGTGTCGCCTTTTCTACAGTAAACAGCTCTGTCAACCTTAGCCGTTAGATCTTTATCGTGCAGTTCCGATCTCGCCGCGTCATCGTCAGTTGCTTCGCCTGTAGCCGCTGTTGGATCCGCGTCGGTCGGTTCTGATCATGCCGCGTGTCCCCGCTGCTGTCGTTGTGGTTGTCAGATCCGGGCCGTCGGATTCAAACCGAACGGTTGGGATGGCACCGCGCACCGGGCCAGTCCCGTGCTGCCGCGTGTCGTGCGGAAATCGAGGCATCGCCGCCGACGGTTTCACTGACGTCACCGCCTTTGAACTCCGCCGTCCGATCTGAAATAAACGGTTGAGATCATCGCCGCCGCGTGTGTTTTTCACGTCCGTTGGATCTGTGCCACGTGTCATCCATCCAAAGGTGCCACGCGCGTGCTTGCATCAGCTGGTGCACGGGCACAGTGCCACCGGTTCACCGTGAACTAGCGTCGACCGTGGATCGCGTCCATACGCCGGTGACGCGTGTCGCACCGTGGTTGTGCCGCGTGTCAGCACCCGATTGGACCCCGTGTCCGATGACATCAGCATGACGTCATAAATGCTATTTTCCAGTGTAAAAGTAATTCAGTAAATTCGGATTTTCTATTTTCAGCAATTTTAGTATTTATTCCAATCTTTGAATAGCTATATCTTTTGCATTTAAACTCCGATTGAGGTGATTCTAGTTTCTAAAAATTTGTAAAATCATGCTCTATTTAATGGTGAATTTTATTTAATTTTTATATTTGATATTTCTCTATATTTTGGGTATTTATTCGCTTTCTCCTTCGTTACGCGTAGGCGTTGTATTGTGCGACGCATCCGAGGAAAATTCGTCGACTCAAGACCAAAGTCCAGGGGAAGAAGAAAAGCTTTTCTAAGGCAAGTTGTGCTTTGATCATGTTGAACCTACGATTACA
The DNA here is from genome assembly GCA_036346275.1 of Otatea glauca. Taxonomy (NCBI): domain Eukaryota; kingdom Viridiplantae; phylum Streptophyta; class Magnoliopsida; order Poales; family Poaceae; genus Otatea; species Otatea glauca. Next base: position 20,362,059 of record CM070732.1, on the reverse strand, counting down.
AAAAACTGCTATATTGTTTTACTTTATTGCATATTATTTGACATGTACAAATGTCTTCAATTAAATTTGGGACTTAGCTATTATACCCAATTGATCTATACCCTACCTTGCCATTTGTATACCATGATATATTGTCACCCTAGATTGGTTCATTATAGTTGGTTAGTAATAATAATCAACATGGGGTGGTTAGACCGTATTAGTTGCTTAGCCATGCCACGCCATCACATGTACTTTAGTCTTTGATAAATAATCTTGACTAATGGAATATGGAACGATGTTAGGAACTTGTGTGTCATGTGTGGTCACACGATGAGATTGAGTTGTTGTGGCGAGAGGATGTCACGCAACGAGGTTAAATTGCTGATGGCACGTGGTGCTTGGTAATCAACTGGGGTGGTTATGATTTAGATTAGGGCAAGTGGCAAGGGGCGAGAATGCCAAGGTGGGCCCGATAGGCAAGGGGTATGTGGAAGTCTTGCCTCGATCATCTTAAGGACTTAACCTTGCAAGCCTTTGACCTGAGTCAATCATGCGACCACATGTCTGGTATGGGACAGACCTAGATGATTAGGGTTCTGATATCTTTCCTCTGATACCTCGGGGTGACAAGACACGGAAGTGTATACGTGGGGGGCGCGCACTGCTACGGCTTGGTGCCCATCCAACGGTGTTGGCCTGTCCTATACTTCGGCTCAGCGTGAGAGGAGTAATAGTGAAGGCAATACACGAGAGGTTCTTTGGATAAGGTAGAGGTTCCCTTGAAAGGCTTTGTCGTGATTTCTCTGCCAGCACACCAAAGGAAGTGTGCTAATGGCCAGGCACAAAGAGAATATCACGTCGTGTGGGTAAAGTGCATAACCTCTGCAGAGTGTAAACCTATTCGAATAGCCGTGCTCACGGTATTGAGCAAAGCTCGGGAATTACAGTTAAGGGTTAGACTTTTGAAATGAAAACTTGGAATGGGTGGCAGGATTGCCATGAAAGGTTGGAACTTGACATAGGATTGGAAACTTGGTTTACTTGAGAAATGTTGAATCTATCTAATACAGTTATTTGTTTTACTGTCTTTCCAATTTATATACTGTATTCATTTACAAATGCTGCTTATTGCAAAATAGCCATGTTAGCCATTTCTTTGGAATAAGCCTTGCATATAGTTATATTAGAATTGCATTATGTGCACAACTTGTTGAGTGCTTTATGTACTCACCCCTTGCAACACACAAAATCATCAGTTGAGGAGAAGACTACAACTTCGAAGGAGGAGAAGTTCCACGAGGAGGCGATTATCTAGGAGTTGAACCTTGTCAGTTGCCTGTGGTATATTGATGGGATTCGTCGACGTTCTTCATTCATTCTTTGTTTATTTATTTTGAGTTGAAGCCACCAAGGCCTCACAAGTGTAAGTTTGACCCTAAGGTTGTTCAATAGTTCTATATTAATAGATAAAATCTTTATTTATTATTCCGTTGTGTATGATTGTGATATTTCATCTATGTTGAGACTGTGTGCACTAGCGTGATCTTGAACTAGTGCTGAATACACAGAGGGTCCGGATTTGCATATTCGGGTCCCGACAGGGGCTCATTGAATCTAATTGACTTTGGCATTGCCAAAGCTGTAATGAATGATACAACAAACATTCAATGTGATGCTTAGGTACCATGACATAAAAAACCTATAGATACCTAACTGCTGAGGGGAGGGGGAACTACCGTTGATGCTTGGGGAAGGCGTGGTGGCATCGACCAGTGGTGGCGGTAGAGGGAGGCGTGGAGGAGCAGAAGTGGAGGGCCAACGCCTTGGAGTCGAGGAGGCAGACAGTCGCCGCACCGGGGAAGGAGGCCGACGCGGGGAGATGTCGCCGCACGGGGGGAGGAAGCCGGCGCGGGCGGGCAGGAGGAGACCGGTGAGGGGATCGGCAACAGGAGGAAGCATCGGCTAGGGTTTTTTGAGCGCTGGAGAAGTGGTAACTAATCGATCTGCGCGATGTACCCTTATATAGAAAGTATATCGCAGACGGTTCTAGTTTATAACCGTCTGTGATAAGGAACATCACAGACGGTTCTGTTCTAAAATAGAATCGTTTGTGATAGTATTTTATCACAGACGGTTCAATAATATAACTGTCTATGATAGTAAATTATCACAAACGATTTCTCTATAGAACCGTCTGTGACACAAAGGATTATAAAATAGAACCGTCTGTGATGTTAATTGTCCCAAACCTTTCATTGCTGAGGTAAAACCAGAGTTTGACATTGTATAATGTATATGGAATTGTAGATGAAGCAACATCAGTAAAAGAAAGGGAACTTTGTTAAATAAATCAGATGCATATATACACAAAGTTGTTTCGAATTTCGAGTGTCTCGTTACAAATAAATCTATTATGTTGGAGAGTACACTTAAATCATAACTCCACTTGCTTATTCTTTTGTATAAAAATTAGCCCTTCACGATTATTAACTCGTGTGTAGCTAGCTTCCTCATGTTGTTCTTCCTGGACCGTGATGTTGTTTCCAATAGGAGGCAACTCATCAAATTGATTGTATTCTTCCTCATCTACTACCTTCTTTACTCCGACAATCCTCCTTTTCCCCTAAAGAACTACATGTCTCTTCTTGTTGGACGGGTTGATTACATAGAATACTTGAATAGCTTGGTTAGCGAGTATGAATGGTTCATCTTGATATCTGACACGTGCGAGGTCGACAGTAGTGACACCGTACTTGTCAACCTTCACGTGCTGGAGGTGGACCAACGGCACCGACATAAGGAGCTCTTCGTGGACCCAGTGGTATTGAACACATTTGTGCGGACACCGTTGTTCTGGTTTGTGCTCTTCATATCCTTTCCATGTTAAAACTGTAAATATTGGCCCTTTTGCCAACCATATGAGCGTATCACCTGACGAGGTCGCAGTGATGGGTCGCCCCTTCAACCATCTGTTGAATTGAAGGTTATGCTGTCTCGTGATCCAAGACTCCTGCCGCGTCGAATTCTCTTGCCGTAGCTAGTGCTTATGCTCATCGATGTACAGGGACACTACAACCATGTGTTGCAAAACCGTGAAATGAGCTTTAGCGTAGGCAAGATCAGGCGTGATTGCTTTCCTTCTGATGGTCCCGATGCCCTGAAGTCTTCCCTCATGGCGAGATCGAGGCACACTTATTGGTTCGACCTGAGCCATGTAATCGACGCAGAACTCGATGACCTCTTCGGTTGTATAACCTTCAATAATGCTACTCTCTGGCCATGATCGATTCCGTATGTAGGACTTAAGAATTCTCATATACCTCTCGAATGGGTACATGCTACGTAGGAACACGGGTCCGCACATCTTTATCTCTATCACAAGGTGAACAATGAGATGGACCATGATATATTAAAACGACAGAGGGAAATACATCTCAAAATTACATAGAGTCACTCACCTCAGCTTGCAGAGCATCTAGTGCTTCGGGATCGATGACCTTCTGAGCAGCTGTGTTAAAGAATAACACAGCCTCGTGATTGTCTCCTGGAACTTGACTGGCAAAATACTTCTAATTGCCACAGGGAACATTTGTGTCATCAGCACATGACAATCATGAGACTTCATGCCAGTTAATTTCAAATCTTACATCGAAACAAGTCTCCTAATGTTGGAGGAGTAACCGGACGAAATTTGCACACCATGCAAGCACTGGCACAGTTCAGTTCTCTCGGCCTTGAACAAAGTGTAACAAGCAGGTTCGCAGTACGTTCGTCCTTTATCGGTCTCTTTCAGTGCTAACTCAGGTCTTATGCCCATATCGACCAAGTCAAGCCGTGCATTAATACCGTCCTTTGTTCTGCCCTTAATATTCAGTAAGAGACCAATCAAGCTGTCATAAACATTCTTCTCTACGTGCATGACGTCGATGCAGTGCCGAACTTCTAGGTGCTCCCAATAAGGTAGGTCCCAAAATATAGATCTCTTCTTCCACATGCTCTTCTCACGGGACCTCCACTTACGTCCTTTTCCAAACGCAACATCTAAGTTCTTAACCATATCATGAACATTTGTCCCACTTAAAGGCTTTGGAGCTGAACCGTTTTCGTTCATTCTATCGAATTGTTTCTTCATTTTGCGGTATGGGTGATTCCTCCGAAGGAACCTACGGTGACGCATATACACGGTTTTGCACGAGTGATTCAGCCACACACTCTCGGTATCGTCTAAGCAGTGAGTACAGGCTTTGGTTCATTTTGAACTCTGGCCTGATAGGTTACCAAGGGCAGGGTAATCATTTATGGTGCAGAACAAAAGGCAGTGCAAAGTGAAGTTCTTTCGTTTATACACATCCCATACTTGTACCCCGGGACCCATAGTGTTTTCATATATTCCACCAATGGTGCTAGGTACACATCAATATCGTTCCCAAGTTGTTTCAGTCCTTGGATAAGTACAGACAACAAAATGTACTTCCGCTTCATAGACAACCAAGGAGAAAGGTTGTAGATACAGATATTCACGGGCCAAGTGCTATGCCGGCTGCTCATGTTACCGAAAGGATTCATTCCATCTGTACTCAATCCAAACCTTATATTCCTCAGATTCGCATCGAATTCTTGAAACATCTTATCGATGTTTCTCCACTGGATGGAATCAGCAGGGTGCCTTAGCATTCCATCGTTCTTACGCTCTTTCGAGTGCCAACGCAGCAATTTTGCCTCATTTGGGTTCGCAAGCAAACGCTTCAAACGAGGAATTATAGGCAAATACCATGCCACCTTAGTAAGAGGACCTTTCTTTACCTCGATGCCCTCGCTGTCATCATCTGAATGACTCTTACGCTTGTACTGAGATGTGTTGCACACAGGACATACATACAAGTTTGCGTACTCTTTGTGGTATAGGATATAGTCGTTCGGAGCATGTATTCTTTCTACTTCCATTTCCAAGGGACAAAGAATCTTCTTAGTATGTGGTTGTCGGCAACTCGTTTCCCTCTGGAAGCATGTTCGCCAATAGACGTAACAGTGCTGTGAAACTCTTGTCGGACCAATCGTTCCATGCCTTCAATTTCAGCAGTTCAAGCACCGATGACAACCTTGTGTATTTCGACTTGCAGCTTGAGAACAAAGGTTTCTCCGAGTCCTCCATCAAGCCCAGAATTTTCCATATTCTCTGTCATCACGGTTCCCTTCTGCGTCGCGTAGCATCTGATTCAGATTATCGTCCTACAACCTATCCGCATCGGAAGCGCAATCGGTATGATCATCCGGCATATCATTGACTTCGTCGATGATGTTAATGCTACCTGCTTTCTGTATATCCTGCTCTTCACCGTGACTGGTCCAACATGTATACCCCCTTTTGAAACCCCCCAGAATCAAGTGTGCTTCGATCTGCGCAGAGTTTTAAAACATCTTCAGATTCTCATAGTCAATGTACGGACAAGACATAAACTGCATCCCCTAATTTAACATATCCTCCTCTGTAGCTCTTCTAAAATCGGAGACGCCATTAATGTACTCGGCACTCGCACGGTTCTCAGCGTACATCCAGCTTTGGTCCATCTACGCTATGCATATAGCATTTAGTGTTAAATATTAAAGTACACTAGGTGTCCGTATATATGCACACATTCGTAAATATCTAAACACAATCTTTAAATTAATTCTCTCTTCACCAAACTAGCTACCTAAATCTTATATATAATAATGCAGTTCGATTAACCAATTACTAACCTTTGATCACTAAGAACATGCACATGCATGGAACTACAAGCTAGATGTAAACAATCTTCAAATTCTCTCCTAAGCTAGATCTTGAATATAATGTAATTACCCATTACTAAACCTTAGATCAATAAGATCACACATGGATCTAGAAGCTAGATCTAAAAAAATCTTCAAATTATCTTCCAAGTAATATCTCAAATATAAAGCAATTAATTAGAACCCAAGACATTACTAACCTTAAATCACCATGAAAACATGGATCTAGAAGCTAGATCTATATATAATCTTTAAATTCTCTCCTTACCAAGCTAGATCATGAATATAATGCAATTAGAACCCATTACTACCCTTATATAGAAAAGAACACATGGATCTACAAACTAGATCTAAAAAATCATCAAATTCTCTCCATACCAAGCTAGATCTTGAATATAATGCAATTAACCCCATTACTAACATTAGATCATCAAAATCAAATGGACCTTCAATCACCCTTCAAAATCAATTGTCTTCTTTTATCAAATCGCCTCACAGCCACAACAAAATGAAAGATAGATCCCGAAACCCTAAAATGCACCAAGTGTTTGGGTCTCTGTATTATATATCGCTGAGAGATATCACAGACGGTGCTATTCATAAACCATCAGTGATCTATCACAGACGGTTTGGGATAATACAGGATATCACAGACGGTTTGGGATAATACAGTATATCACAGACAATTTTATTATAAAATAGTTTTATTATAAAACAGTCTGTGATACTATCACAGACGGTTATTAACTAAAACCGTCTGTGACATTGATGTATATTACTGACGATTTTTGAAGAGTACTGTCTGTGATGATGTCACTGATGGTTTCAATATAGAACCGTCAGTGATGTTCATTGTCACAGACGGTTTTGAGGAACCGTCTGTGATAAGACGTCTAATATAAGCATTTATGTAGTAGTGTGTGTATAACTGTTTCAAATTAAATTGGGATTTAGTTAATCCATCCAATTGAACTATACCCTACCTTATCATTTGTATGCCATGATCAATTGTCACTCTATATTGGTTCATTACTAGTTGGTTAATATTAAAATCAACATGGGTTGGTTAGACCGTGATAGTTTGCTTAGCCATTCCACGTACATCACATTTCTTAAAATACCAAAAGTTAATCTTGACTAATGAAATATGGAACATGATTATGACTTGGTGTATCATGTATTGTCACACAATGATGTTGAGTTATAGTGGCGAGGGATATCACGCAACGATGTTGACTTGTTGATAGCACATGGTGATTGGTAATCAACTCGGGTGGTAATCATTTAGATTGGGGCAAGTGGCAAGGGGCAGTGTGCCAAGGTGGGCCGAAGGGCAGAGGATATATGGAAGTCTTGCCCTAGTCATCTTAATAACTTAACCTTGCAAGCTTTTGATATGAGTCAAACATGCAACCACATATCTGGAATAGGACGGACCTAAGTAATTAATTTGCAATGTTTTAGCTTCTGTACTACCAATAGCGGTGTGAGTCTCGGGTTTACAGATCAACTCACATAGCGCAAGAGGGGGGCCTTGTTGTGGCGGTTTAAACCTTCAGTGTTGAAACCTTAGCGGGTAGTACTGGGTTAACGCAGAGTTTTGTAAATGCTTTGTCATGATATCTCTGCAACACACCAAAGAAAGTGTGTTAGTACTGTTTGCACAAAGAGATGTTCATGTCATGTGGGTAAAGCGCATAACCTCTGCAAAGTGTAAAATCTATTCAGATAGTCGTGCTCGCGGTATTGAGCAATGCTCGGGAATTACAATCAATGGTTAGATTTTATAAAATAAAAACTTAGTTGGGATGGCAGGTTGCCGTTGGAAGGTTGAAACTTGACTTAGGGTTGGATGCTATGTTTACTTGAAAAATGTTGGAAATCACTTAATATTGTTATTTGTTTTACTGTTTTTTCAATCTACTTACCGTATTCATTTACAAATGCTGCTTACTGCAAAACAACCATGTTAGATATTCCATTGGAATAAGCATTGCATATAGATATATTATAATTGCATTATGTGCACAACTTGTTGAGTGCTTTAAGTACTCACCCTTGCCAAACAACAACATCAACAGTTGAAGAGTCTACACCTGTTCTGTAGGAGTACTAAAAGGATACGGGTGTTTAGGGTGCGAGTCTTGTCAGTTGCCTGTGGTAAACTGAAGGATCATTTACGTCTTTTTTTTCGCTGCAATGTCTTAGTTTTATATTCTTAGTATAGCCCTACCTGATTTAAATCATGTAAATTGACTATAAAGTCATTTAACCAGTTATAATTGATATATGAGTCGCACAATGTTAATATGAATGGGATGTGGCGGCAAGTGTCAGAAAGGCTTTCAGAAACACAGAGGAATGGGTGCTGCTTGCTTGCCACCCACATGCCGGGTAAACGGCACGACGCATGTCTGCAGAATGGACAACATTTTTGCTCATGCACTTGACCCGATGCCTGCCTCCCATGTGACAGTGGAAGCTAACGGAGGTAGCTGCGGCGTGCTTGATGCAAATCATAATTTAGCAGGCTTGTGCTTCCTCTGTTTTGTGCTCTTGAGGTCGGCTCGTCGCCGGTATTGGTGGAGGTTTTTGACTTTTTGTTCGACATTGTGTTTTGGTTTTGGGAGACCGTGAAAAGTTTTTGAGCCAGGACCATGGTATTTCAAAATGGACTGGTATCGGCTGTCATGGATCTCTGGTAGTCTAGCAGATCGTTGACTGTCTAATTATTATTCTTTTTCGGACCATTTTGTTATTTCATCAGATATGGCTACTCGTAATAACCTAGTTCCACGTTGCTGTGAGTTACTACAAAATGCACATTGTTCTTACACCTCCCCACCTGCTTCTCCGCTTTTCGGAAATTTCCAGAACAAGACGACTGAATAGTGCCTCAGTCTGAGCACCAAGAGACACCAAAGTACCCAACAACGCATTGAACAAATGAATACAGCTTTGCTTTACATCTGAATCCCAATTAATAGCATTTCATGATACTGCCAACAAGAATGAACTGACCCTGGGGGATAATTCAAGGAATTTTTCCCCCTTATTTATGAGATTAGGGAGCAGCATAATGACAACAAATACGTCAAGAAGAGCTATGATCTATCAAGTTCAAATCTATCAAGAATTAGCAGTTCAACACAAAACCACAAAACTAGGGATATACACAGCGGAAATTTGTTTAGAGAACTGAACAAATAAATCATACAACCTTCTTCACTCTAAGGATTTGAGGAGCCTGAACAAGCCAGCCGCTTCTCTTATTCGCGAGAAGGCGATGCAAAATGCTTGTACCTCAATGAAGAGATCTTGAACTGAATAAAATGAAACAACCAGAAAAGTATGTCATGGACTTCATAGTACAAATGTACAGCATTTTAATCTTAATAAAAAAAAGAATAATTATTCCAGAAATGACCGTAAATCTTATATGATTTAAGTTAACAGTCTCTAAAACTAAGAAAGGGGAACACATTCTGTCTCTGATGCAAAATTAGGATGCTTCTATGTGTTAGCGTAATGTACTCCCCCCTCTGGTGGTTAGTTGGTTATGTTTGGCAAGGATCTCCTAGATTAGATCTTTCCTATTCTTAGGGATATCCTTGCCATGGTTAGTTGGTTATGTTTGGTAAGGATCTCCTAGATTAGATCTTTCCTATTCTTAGGGATATCCTTGCCATGGTTAGTTGGTTATGTTTGACAAGGATCTCCTAGATTAGATCTTTCCTATTCTTAGGGATATCCTTGCCTATATGTACTTGAGCCTTGGGCTCCTCCCTTAATCAATCTACTATTTTCCCAGCCATACTCTTTCATGGTATCACGAGACGGGATCTTCCACTCGCCTTCCGCTGCCCTGCGCGCTCTAGCGCTACCGCGGTATGGTCGGGACCCTGCCGCCTCGTCTGTCGACCTGCTGGCGAGCTCGCTCGCGACGCCGACGCCCATGGCGGCGGCTCGCCGAGACTTCGCGCCGCGCCCTCGGCTGAAGCCCGGCGGCCGAGCAGAGGCATTCTTGCAGATCCGCGGCACGCGACGCAACCGCCGAAGCGTCCGCGCGCAGATCGCCAAAGCGGCCAAAGCGGCCGACGCCGGCTGCGGCCGATCCGCCGACCGGCGGCGGCGACCACGAGGATGACACGGACATCTCCGCGCCATGATCCTCCACGAGGCCGCCGCCGTTCTCAACCTCCACGCCAGTGTCTCCGTGCGAGCGCCCGCACTGGTCCCCTCGTCCTCGACACCTCCGGCAACTACCCACGTTGGCGCGAGCAATTCCTACTCGCCGTCACGAAGTATTCGCTGCAGACCACGTCGCGGCTCGCCACCTCGGCACTTTCGATTGGGCTCGGATGAGCGCCGTCGTCAAATCATGGTCATGCAAAGACGGTCACCGCCGACCTTGCCGACGCCGTGATCGACCACCGCGCCACCGCCTCGGCTGGATCGCCATCGAGGATCACTTGGCAATCGGAGACCCGTGCTCTCCACCTTGACGCCAAGTTTCGCGCGTTTGCCCAAGGTGACCTCTCCGTCACCGACTATTGCAAACACTTCAAGAAGATGGCCGGCGACCTCCGACCTCGGCGAACACGTGGTCGACCGCACTCGGTCCTCAACATAATTCGCGGGCTCAGCGAAGCGATACACAGGACATCGGGGTCCACCTCGCCATGATCGCCTTCCCTTCAGCCGCCGCCGTCCGCAATGAACTCCTCCTTGAGGAGATCAACATGGTGCGACTCCTCTGCTCCTCCGATCGCCTCGTCGCCATCGGCTCTACCTCGCCGCGCCCGATCGGCAAGACCGACAAAGAACGGTCCTCCTCGTCCGGCCGCCCAAGAAGAAGAAGAAGAAGAAGCCGAAGGACCACGCACCTTCTCGGCGCCTCGCTGCACTGCGGTGGCGCTTCCTCCTCCGGCTACTCCTCTACGCCAAGACGGCTGCTGCGCTGGCGGTGGTGGCGCAATGGCCGCCATCGTTCTTCAACCCGTGGAGCGGTCCATCCAAATGTGGCCGGTCCCCGTCGCGCCTCCTCCGCCCGACTTCCCAGGCGCGTCGGCCCCAACAAAGAACAATCCCAATGCGGCGGCTGGCCGCCCAAAGAAATGACTCCGCCCAACAATGAGCCTTCTGCCGCGCCCGTCCTGTGAAGAAGAATGCGCGCGATGCCGACCCATGGTGGGGTCTCCGATTCGGGACGAATTCTCGGCCTCCACGTTCAAGACCGTCACCCTCACTCCGCCGTGAACAACGACCGGTACCTTGATACAGTGCCTCTTCCCACATGACCTCCCATGATGGTACCTCTCTCACTCCTCAACCCCTCGGTATCCCTCTCCCACCTCCATTGTTGTCGGTAATGGTTCGCTCGCCACACCGCCACCGCCACCGGCTCGACGCACCTTAGCTCTCTTGTTCTAAATAATGTTCTTGTTTAGCCTCGACTTATCAAGAATCTTATTTCGTTACAATCAATTCACTCGATAACAATTGTTCGTGGAGTTTGACCGTATGGTTGTTCTGTGAAGGATCTTCTCTCGCGGTGTGCAATAGCTCCGGTCCGCTCTACCATTGCATTGCCGTGGCTTACTCCCTTGTTGCCAACTCCACGTCATCCTCCCTGTGGCACCGTCGCCTCGGCCACCCAGTGTGAGGCCCTCTCCAAACTCACTTGGCTATCCACGGTTTGTAATAAAGTTTGGAATCCTTGTGCCATGCGTGTCACTAGGACGACATGTTCGTCTTCCTTTTCATCCTTGATATCTCGGCGTCAAACAACTTTGATCTTATTCATTGTGACTTATGGACATCTCCCATTGTTAGTGTCTCTGTTACAAATATTACTTAGTTGTTCTTGATGACCGCCACATCACTGTGGACGTTTCCTTTACGGCTTAAATCGACACGTTTTCCACCTGTCTAACTTTTTCGCCTATGTGTCTACCCAACCGGCGCATGCGTCAAGGCCGTCGAGTGACAACGGCGGGAGTTCAACAACTCCGGTAGCGCACCTTCTTCCTCACATGGCGTTGGGCCGCATGTCGTGTCCCTACACGTCCTCGCAGAACAGTCGGTGAGCGGATTATTCGTACCACTAACGATGTCATTCGCTCTCTTACATTTCAGCGAGCATGCCACCTTCAGAAGGTAAGCGTTGCACACCGCAACTCTCCTCCTCAACATCTTGCCGACCAAGACACCGGATTTTTCAACCCGCACTTTGCTCTCTTGGCGGCACCGTTGTACGATAATCTGCGTGTTTTGGTCGTAAATGTTACCCCAATCTTTACGCCTTGCTCCCCACAAACTTGCCCGCGCTCTACCCTCTGCATCTTCCTTGGTTATTCTCGCTCACCACAAGGGATACCGATGTCTTGATCCTACCACAAATAGAATCATCATCTCCGCCATGTTCTCTTTGTGAGACCGCTTTTCCCTTTGCCAAGCATACCTCCTCCCACCGCTACGGACTTCACCTTCCTCGATGAATTCCCTAACGGCGCCCCTTCCCATAGGGTCGCCAAGCTGTGTCTCTGCGCAGTCCTCCGGCGCCACCATTGTTGCTATCGGCCCCATGCCGACGCGGCCGCTTCTGCGCCGCCAAGTACCACGAGATTTCGCGCTCCCTCGTCACGGGTGGTGCACCGTCCTCGCCAACCCGCCGTCCGTCAGCCGTCCTCCGCGCCACGCGCGCGCCACGATCCCAGCGGCACCGACGGCTTCTCCGCGACTCCCACGTGCGGGTCTGCGCCACCAGCGGCACCGCTTCTCCACCCAACTTCCGGCGCAGCCACGCGCGGCTCCGCCTTGCGCGTCTACTCCAGCGCCCAAACCGGTGCGGTCCTCCGACAAGATCGCCCTGCGGCACCGGCCCGGTGCTACGGGTGCCATTGCGTTCCCGACGGTGAACCAAAGCCAAAGATGACGACTCGGGCCAAGGGCGATTTTCGCGTACCATCCTTGTACCATCTTTGCGCCATCGTCCCGGTTCAAGACCTTCCGTGGCGCCTTGCGATCCCAATTGGCGGGTGCTATGGAGGAAGAACATGCTGCCCTTCTCGTAACCGGACTTGGGAGTTGGTTCCTCGCCGCGACATACCAACATTGTCACGGGCAAGTGGATCTTCAAACACAAGTTCCACGCCGACGGTTCTCTGAGCGCTACAAGGCACGTTAGGTCCTTCGCGGCTTCACCAGCGTTCGGGCATCGACTTTGCCGAGACATTCGATCCGGTCGTCAAGCCCACCACCAGTTCGCGACAGTGCTCTCTCGCTCTCTCGCCAAATGGCGATTCACCACTTCGATGTCAAGAACGCCTTCCTCCATGGCACCTTGACAGAGACCGTGTTTGCAGCTCAGCCCTCCGGATTCGAGGATCCTGCCAGGCCCAACTTTGTCTGTCGTCTGAACAAGTCGCTCTACGGTCTCAAGCAGGCTCCCCGTGCTTGGTACAGCCGCTTCGCCACGCATCTGGTCTCTCTTGGTTTTGTGGAAGCCAAGTCGGACACTTTGTTTGTCTACCGCCGTGGCACTGACACGGCCTACCTGCTCCTCTACGTTGATGACATCGTCCTCACCGCCTCCTCGACACACCTCCTGCGGCAGGTCATCTCAGCCCTCCAGCAGGAGTTTGCCATGAAGGATTTGGGCAAACTCCATCACTTCCTCGGGATGCAGGTTCAGCGCAGTGCCGACAGTATGGTTCTCTCTCAGCGCCAGTACATGATTGACATCTTGGATCGTGCTGGGATGGCCGAGTGCAAACCATGCACAACGCCCGTGGATACCAGCCCCAAGGTCTCTGCCGACTCGGGAGCTCCGGTTGCTGACCCATCTGACTACCGGAGTCTTGCCGGCGCCTTGCAGTATCTGACCTTCACACGGCCCGACATCGCCTACGCCGTGCAGCAGGTTTGCCTTTACATGCACGACCCTCGAGAGCCCCACCTGGCTGCCCTCAAGCGCATCCTTCGCTACATTCGGGGTACTCTACACCTGGGTCTTCATCTTCGACCGTCGACCCAGGATGACTTGGTGGTTTATTCGATGTCGACTAAATTTGGTTGTCCCGATTCGCGCAAGTCCACCTCGGGCTATGCTGTGTTCCTTGGTGACAACCTGGTCTCCTGGTCCTCCAAACGTTAGAACACCGTGTCCCGCTCAAAGATCGAGGCGAGTACCGCGCCGCCGCCAATGGTGTTCTTGAGGCTTCTTGGCTTCGGCAGCCTTCTTCATGAGCTCCACATTCCGCCGCGTGCTACCGTTGTTCATCGCGACAACGTCAGTGCAGTCTACATGTCCTCCAACCCGGTTCAACATCAACGGACGAAGCACATCGAGATCGATCTTCACTTCGTTCGTGAGAAGGTAGCCATGGGTGCCGTGCGGGTTCTCCACGTTCCCACGACATCCCAGTTCGCCGACATCTTCACGAAAGGGCTGCCTTCTTCAGTGTTCTCCGAGTTTCGGTCCAGTCTGAATGTCCGTGGCTAACCACCGACGTTCCGACTGCGGGGGCGTGTTAGCGTAATGTACTCCCCCCCTCTGGTGGTTAGTTGGTTATGTTTGGCAAGGATCTCCTAGATTAGATCTTTCCTATTCTTAGGGATATCCTTGCCATGGTTAGTTGGTTATGTTTGGCAAGGATCTCCTAGATTAGATCTTTCCTATTCTTAGGGATATCCTTGCCATGGTTAGTTGGTTATGTTTGGCAAGGATCTCCTAGATTAGATCTTTCCTATTCTTAGGGATATCCTTGCCTATATGTACTTGAGCCTTGGGCTCCTCCCTTAATCAATCTACTATTTTCCCAGCCATACTCTTTCACTATGCACGGTTAAGAAAACACGTGGTTTTTGCCGAAAACCGGTCAAAACGATCTAGACCAATTTTTTAAGAAGTTCAGGGCCTAAGTGACACCATTTGGTCCTAATTTTCAGGCAATAGATGTATTACTTCTTAGACATGATCAAAACATCAAACCTTCAAAAGGAAAACTCAAATCTTAAGTTTTGAAAACAGAGAAACGGATGGTTTAACTAACCACCAAGGTAGTGGCATTTCGGGAAAACGGTTTTCGAACACTGCTTCTATGATTGTACCAACATAGTTTCAAAAGGTAACCCAATTTGTTGGCATACAACAAACACAGATTTTAAAATTCCAGCATGTAACGAACAAACCATATTACATTTCTTTTCAAACAAATTGTACCATTTTGCATTTCTGGAAAGTGGCAACTACCACAGGACACCTCCCTATAGTAAGTTATATTAGCACGAGAATAAACATCCTGTTGAACCCAAGCTTTCAGCAATTGATTGAGTTCAATACAATGTGAAGGAAATATTGAATATTAGTATAATCAATCAAAATGGAGATAGATCACTTCTGCATGTATTTAAATTTAATTAGTAGAGCAGCATGCACATTATTTTCTAAATCCAGGATTGAAGTAAAAAAAAATTACAGTGCTATCTGGATGTCATCTTGTTGATATTTTTCGCACTAGATCAAATATGAATTTGTTAACTACAGATGGATCAAACCAATGTAACTTGCAGAGAAGATGCAGGTTTAAAAGATGGTACAACCAGAAAAGTCTTCATGAATCATGACATGTTTAGGCCCGTACCAACAGAATAGAGAAGCTAAATAGAATTGCATCAGAAGTGTATATCTGTCAGTTTCACATTGACACACTCACCATTTATTATCTTGTTTCGAATGAGACTCTGTAGAAACACACAAACTAGTCTCACTAGTCTGTTTTGCATGTACTTATCCTGCGAGCAATGTCATTAAAAAATTTTGTGAATGTTCTACATAACAAAGACAGTAATGTGCATCAACAGGAAATCAAATGATACAAACCAAGGCATAAAAAAAGCAACATTTAAAAACTTAGGAATATCAGGTTCCTTCAAACAGTAAATGGAGACAACTATTTACCACATACAAGGGAGGGAAAAAGTCAACAGAGACAAAGTATGCCATCAATTTATATCATGTGGAAGGGAGGGCGGGTCCAGAGGGATCACTATAGCTGACTGTTGCGAGGATTCAAGAAACCGGCGCTGCCAATTTTGAGAAATCTTGGAGGCCCCCAGATTTCCCAAACCGCTCGAATTTCAAAATTTTAAATCTAAATTTTGACCTGTTCAAATTTCGAATTCAGTTTTGTGTTGGGGGGGGGGGGATGATTTTCCAGCGGTTACTGCTGGTAACCATCGGAAAACAGGAACTGGAAATGGAGTGTTTTCCCCCTAAGACCTTGTTTGGGAGGCCCATTCCCGGCCGGCGGGAATGGGCCTCCCAAACAAGACCTAAAACTGTTTTGTAATCCCTGATAACAACTAAGAATAAGGTGATTGAACCATCACATGTTATAGAAGAATAGAAATGTTACGCAAATAAAAAAACAAAAGAATGGATGCTAGGTCCATACTATGCAGTACTTTGATACTATAATGAAAGAAATTACTCCTGTCCGTAACACAATCAAAACATGGCTGAGGAAAAGGTACATCAACTAGGGATCATCCAAAGAATCGTTTAGCAAGCTACAGAAAAATCAAACAGCCACGGTTATCTAGCGTACACTTTTGGGTTTAATGAATCGAAAAAAATGTATTTCTTTATCATCAGCTTGCATTAAGCAACTAATGTTATCAACCATGTTTGCTATAATACTCCAAGATGATCACCTCTGAATTCCCCCACCCCACAAAAATGACATACAAGATTAGGAACAAACCTTGATGTTTTGACAGGATCGAATACAGTTTGAGATGTAGTCATGAATAAATCCTGCCGGTAGATCTACCGCAGTAGTAAGCCTGTTAACAACTTCCATTGAATGTAGACTCATTTCCATGTGCACAAGAATATCAAAGTAACTGTCAAACAAAAAGAAAAGTGTGTATAGTGTTATGTGCAGAATAACACAATAGTTAAATAATAAAGAATAGAACAAATGAAACATAAGCTATACATACGCATCCATGTCAGGAGAGTTGATCATCTTTGAAAGAACTTCAACAGCAATGAGTGGATTATACTCAACAAGGTCCTGAAACGTAAATTGTCAGACTATCAACATGAAGCATGGAAAGGAATCAACATGTTGTCAGAAGCGAATACATACAGGGAGCTTCTGTGGTGTCATCCCGCAATGGTAAAATAGCTTCCAGTCCTTTGCTAATTCTACCACAACTTGCTGCAAGAAGTTATGAATCCATTAGCCATGTAAAATGTTCCAAATAGCACACTTATAAATCTGTTGTTACACTCAAGCCCGGGTAAAATACTTATTTGGGCTGCTACGACCATTGCACTAGCATGCAGCGGCTAGTCGGCTACAACCACTATTGTACAAATATGTTCAGGTTTATGTATGAGCTATTTACTGCATATTCTGTGTTTCCAAATATACCATTCATATTTCTTTTTGTAGTCCTATCACTGACTTTCCTATCTAGCTGTTTTTAATTCTTCTTTTTTGCAATAGGCACTTTCAATTCTTGACTACAAGATTCTGATGTCATCACAAACCCAATAGTTGGGCTGGCCCACTGCCGCTGCTCGACATGCACCTGGTATAGGTGTGGCCCAAAAATGCATTTGTAATATTTATTCCTCCCACAAGAAACAGCTTGAACTAACCCAGCAGCCCTTGTCATTGAGAAAAAGTTACCAAGTTCCATGGCTCAGTTGAGAATGAAGCACCTTAATCAGGTTAATCAGGAACAGCCATGCCAAGACATAATTCAGGTCATGCCGGAACAGTGGAGTGAGGTTCACCATGGTATTGTGTAAAATGAATCACATGAAAGAAATCATGGATCTGTCCCTTCGACGGAAGCTACAGAATAGGTGACAGATCCAATCTTAGTGAGGACAAATGGTGAATAATATAACTGAAGAAGGTTGATCAAAGGTGCTTGAAAATTGAAATGTTACTGGAGTGTTTGGCATGCCCAAGGTTTTAAATCCCATCGGTAGAAGATTTAGAAAAACAATTATTTTACAAATCTGATTTGTACCGTTCCCAATGGTTAATTAGCTAGGATCAACCAATAACCACTTAGAAACCACTTTTGAGCTCACAGTTTAAATTTGACCTAGCAGCAACCTTGGTCAACAATCGACAAAGTTGCGTTCCTATCACTTGGCCTCCTTACATGATCGCTGCTCCCTCCCGCTTCCCCTGTTTCTCTATGATCCTAGGTACAATCATTTTAGTGTTTATAGGACTGGAATCGTAGGATCAGATTGTAGGATCATGTTTGGAGTGGTCCGACAAGACGTATAAGTGCTTCCTTGGGCATAACTAAGAATTCAAATCATCAATGTTGTGTCCTTCCACACACACCTATGTCCACAGAACTTGGTCACCATGTCCAAAATGTTTTTGCCAAATCGGACACCAGAATGCGAGTTGGATTCTGACACCCATGTCCATTTTTGAGTAACCCACTTGTGTCCAAAAAAAATTGCCGAATCGGACACCCAAATTTGAGTCAAATTCTGACACCCATGTCCATGTTCAAGTAACACTGGTGAAAGGCCATCTTGTGCAATTTGGTACCATACATCCAAACTTGGCCTAGTAGGTATAAGGGTCCACTACAGTAGAGAAGTGCAACACCATTGAGGTCATCAGGCAACTAACTCCTTGTGTTAGCTTTGATACACATTGTTTCTTAATCCCATCCTTTCAGAATTGAGGGTAATGATTTATAGGATCATGGTAGGGTCGTACCTTGAAAATGGTAGGGTCAGATTTGGAATGGTCCGACAGGACATATCAGTGCTTTCTTGGACAAGAATAAGAATTAAAAGGCATCTATGATGTGTACGGAAGGCTGTCTTGTACAATTTGTCAAGAAATATCCGTACTTCATCTAGTTTGTAGGAGGGTCCACTATAGTAGAGAAGTGCAACACCATTGAGATCACCAAATCACTCATAGCTACATTTCTTAATCCCATCCTTTCAAAGTTGAGGTTAACGATAGGGTCACACCACCGCAAGGTCCAAGGTTGGATGGCTAAGCTCTACAGGTAGCCAATATTGCTCAGGCTCCCTCCCTGCCGCAGTCTCCTAGGTAGGATCTCGTGTTGGTAGGATTGGGATCATAGGACCGATAGTAAGATCATTCCTTGAGAATGGTAGAACTTGGTTTGGAATAGTCCGACATGACGTATCAATCAGTGCTTCCTTGGGAATAAGTAGAATTCAATGTGTTCATGATGTGCATGGAAGGCCATCTTGTGTAATTTGCAGGATACATCCAAACTTGATGGTAGTTGGTATGAGGGTCCACCATAGAAAGGAAGCGCACCACCATTGAGGTCATCGAGCCACTCATCAACTGCTTGTTTTAGCTTAGATACAGATCACTTCTTAATCCCATCCTTACAGAGTTGAGGGTAGTGATATGGTCATACCACCACAAGGCCTAAGCCAGGATGAATATTGATACTGTGATCACGGCTAAGCTCTAAAGGTAGCCCATATGGCTTAGTGAAGAGACCATCAAACTCAGACATAGCTCCACCCAAGAAGTTGTGGCCTACGCAAGCGAGCATGTGTGCGTCCAAGGGGGGGTGGGTGAACAAAGGTTGCAGCCATAATATCACTCGAACAGGCGTTCTCAACCTCAACGAAGGATGCTCGTTATTCTGCTCGTTTGTCAAGTTGGCCATACAATGAAGAGAGAAAGATATCATTTCGGTAAACTTTAATTTTCTCGCCTTTAGAACAATCTCCAAGTCTCATATCTATAGGAGCCAAACAATTATGGTAATGTAACCAAATAAGAGTATCAAATCTAACATGGTATCAAATCACTAAATAAGTCTGGCGAAGAAAAAAAATCTTATTTTTCCAAATTTAGCATTGGCCGCAACCCTACAGTTGGGTCGGCTTTTTTACCACATTTCCACTTGCACCTTCTGTAGTACTTGCCGAAGAGTGTGTCTTTAACAGGTGGATCTATACATTTCTGTTATAGCATATATGCTAAATATTAGCATTAGACAACAAAACAACGGCTTTAAGAACTAGGATATTTCCTATAATGGACTACATAAAAAAGTGAGCAACATAGCATAAATAAATGAGTGCTACCAACGTTTTTAAGTGCCAAATAGTGTAGTAGAACGATAGATATCAAATGCATAAGCAGCATAAGCGCAATTGATTTAGACTAGTGTGATTAAATTCTTTTCAAAATTTCATCAAACTTGTTTCTTAGTTGGTTTGTGTTAGACCCTCATATTTCCATTTGTGTCCATTAGAACCCTTTTTTGCTAAATGATTTTTATATAGGCCTGTTTTTAAATGGAACATAGACTCCTGAACTATCAATTAATTCAACATATAAAACATATGTACAAAGTATAGAAGAAATACATGAAAATCTACAAAAACTAAATGGTACAAAAAAATTAAAATTACCAAAGTTTAGTATCCCTATTTCTTCAAAATAAATAGGATTCAAATCAACAAAACAATAGTTTCAGGGCCCTTAAACTATCCAACTTTGTCTAATCGAGCCCTTACATTAGTTTGACTAACGGTAGGCTGATGTGACACTTAACTCTCACAACACAGGACTGTCAGGTGGGAGCCAACTCACCAACATGCAGACTGTGGGCAATCCATTCCACATCACCTTTTCTATTTTTAGGAGAAAATATCACAATTATTCCCACAACCCCTCTCCTCTTTGGCACAATCAACATATCTTTGTGCCGTCAACATCGTCAATGCGGCTATCCTCATGTTACCAAGACCCCTGTGGTTGACTCGGTTCATCACAAGCCACCTCAAGCTGCTGCTCGCAGCCTTGGCCCATCAGGTGTTGCACTAAGCAACAGGAAGCCTCAAGTTCCCTTGCCTACCATGCCTTTGCACATATATAGCTTGCCGTCTTGGCCAGTCGACAGTTGCACACCAGCTTGTCTCATTGACTACCACACCGCCTCATGAATCGACTCCACACCGCCTCATGAATCGACTCCACACCGCCTAATCACCATGCTTGCAGAACATATTCCCGCCTCATGCCACCTCATCGTGGTACTTGCCTCACATCCCTCAGCAGAAGCTTTCACTGATGGCTACCACCATCACCAAATCCAACTTTGGCAGCGCCTCCACCCACTGCGCTCGTCAGTGACTTCATTGGATTTAGGAGGATGACGACAATGGTGGCTTCACTTAGAGAGAAGAGGAAGGGTGGATAAGGGGGTGTGCATGGAGTAGAGGTCCGTGGGTAGTTGTGGGCCTTGTCCACTTGTCGCGATTTGCATATGGGCTCTGCTCTCACATGGTTCTCTCCAATCGGATGGCTGCAGCAAACAGCTGCACAGGCTAAAACGTGGGCACCTATTACCTACCCAAGTGAGTCGGTGTCTAGTTGGCAAGCTCACGTAGCAAGAGTTAATTGCAACATCAGCATGCCATTAACCAAACTACAGGAAGGACTTAATTAGAAAAAGAAATGGTTAGTTTGAGCCTTCGAGGGCTCTATTGAACAAAACAAAATAGCTCAGGTCTTACAGTGCTATCTTGCCTATAAATATTTAACAAAATGGAGGGAAATAAACAAGTAACTGAAACAATTGAAAAAAATAAGTGGAAAATAATATTAAACAATTGACCAAAAAGAGGGAATTCTATTGATGATTTTTTTTTAAAAAAAAATAGTTTTGTGAGACTTGAAAATGACAAAATTATCTACCTCCAGAATAGATAAAATCTCAATTTTTTCAATGCAAATGCATAACACTGCTGGTCATCTAAGTTATCAGTTAACCACTCAATATCAACATATCCATTTGAGAATAAATGTAGAAGAGAACCTCCTGTTGGGCAGGTGCAAGTGGACCTTTACAGGCTCTTACAACCAAATCTCGGACCGCAGCCCCTCGGCTAGTGTCAGCACACATGTTACCATCCCATAGCAGCTCATGGTTGTTGTCCAGGTTCAGCCACTGTAACTGTAAATTCATCGAGAAGTATATTTATGTTCAGAAATAAAAATATATATAATATAAATAAACAACTCTTTGCCAAAAATCTTACCTCCCCTTCAAGTATTTCAAGTCTTGGGGGAGGGGGCCGTATCCATTGAGGAGGCAATCCTTTGATTGGTGTTTGTTGAAGTAAACTAGCAACCACATTCTCTCTAATTGGTTTGCCTGATGACACCCTAGACATAATGAGATAGAAGAACTTGATTCATATTCAGACCAATAAAAGTGGAAAATGAACGTCAGCAGTCATTTGCAAGGAGAAGGTAGTTGATCAGACATACTCTGATGAATTACCGCAGCTTTGAAAAACATCTGGGTCACGAATAGCACTTCTAACAGTAGCAGCTCTGCAACTACTAGTGTATGGCTGGGGTTGTACAGCATTGAAGGAGTATTGCCTTTCAAGCTGCTCTCTTGGCAGTAACACCTATAAAACAGATGTCCTTCTGAACAACTAACACCTTATATATACTGGACGTAGTTTTCATATCAACTGTGTCCACTCAATTTCAAAATTATATGACAAACCATATACCTGACATTCATAAGAAGACTCCTTCAAGTAATCTGCAGCAGACTGCTTCAGGATCTGAACATAGGAAAACAAAATTATCATATAAATGCCAAGTATGCCTCTCAACAATGATGCAAAACTGAGAATGAACTCATAAACTTGGTAAAGGCGGAGCACCACCATTTGCTGATGAATGTCAGTAAGGTGACAGGAAAAACTACAATCCTAAAATAATGACCATATCACATCACAGTATTTGTCCATCTACATTGCATTGACACTTCTAATAGACACCAAATTGTCATTCAACATGTATCAGGTACTTGCAATTTAAAAACTTGTTTTTGTTGCATTATGTGGAACCAATTTTGACACAGGCTTAGAATTTAGAACCAGAAAAAAAGCACAGCAGTCCAAAGAAACCTAGTTTCTGGCATTCAAATACATTTTCATTCCATTTCCTAAAATACGCTATTTTTTTGTCACCTCATACTTGGATGTCAATATTTTGTCTTACATGTTCCAATATTTACTTCGAAAATTTGTGAATTTTACAAATGCATATCAATGTCAACCTATTTATATTTCGGGAAAGGAATTGCATATCGTCATGTCCCCATTATACTATGCCTTTGCCATATCTCAGCAGTCATGCAGCTTCGATGCATGTTAGGTTTGTCCGTTTGTGTGTTAATCATGTGATTAGACTAGAAGTCATAAAGCATGAAAATACCTCCTTGCTATTGTCCCCATTAGTTGAACTTAACAAAAGCTGGAGAAATGCCCGTTCTGGTTTCTCAGAGGTTTCATCACAAGCAACCTGTAAGAAACAAAAAATAAGTTATGTAAGACTCCAAGCATGAAATACTTTCAGTAGTATTTTAAAGAACATAAATATCTGCAAAACACTGAATGATGCTATTGCTGTGGTAAATAAGAACAACAAAAACAATAATTGGTCATATTAATGAGTGAAAACTCATAATCATTCAGCAAGATGACAACCCATTAAATAATAGCCAATTTCCTTAATGGCAGCAAGATTGTAGCCATAGGTATATTTGTGTAACACTATATCAACCCTCTAAATTTATGACACTGTACAACAGGATCACCATGCTTAAGACAGAGCACAGAATACACATCATACAAGCAAGATAACAAAATTCATAGTAGGACAGCAACCATTTCAATGGCAATCAAACAATCAACAAAAAATACATAAAAAAGAAGAGAGAGGTCAAGTACATGGAACCAAAACTCTAGGAAGGATTAATGTTGTAGTGGCAGAACTGGGTTGTAGGATCGAATCACAGAATATAAGTCAACTGTAGACTTTAAATTAGTGAAATAACATGTAAGTTCAACTGTTGTTTTATCATTATGAGTTATGACTTCCTTGGTGGAGAGTCACTAATTGGTATACTAACCAGCAATTTCAATCCCCAACTCTAGTGATGCTAAGAGAGTGACAAAAACATAACCAGAGTGAAAAATGAATTAAAAAGAAAATAGAAATCTTCACAGTAGGTACTTACCTAGTTAAACACAACACTTAATTTTAAAAATTAGGGCCTACTTCTTTCAGCATTTTAATCGAATCCTGTCTGGTACTTGGTCTAAGTGGATTTTTGCAGGATTGTCTATTTATTCATTTGTATCATGAGTAAATGATTTTTCTAAGTTGTTGTGCCATGTTTAATGATGAATTATCATCATGCCACATCAGCTTCTCATCAGTGCAAGTACTAGCACGACCCAATTGAAACATTTTGAAAGAAATATGATCTAGTTCAGTTGTGAAAGGGAGCTCAACTACGAAATTGGACAAGGAAGGGGGACTATGCATGAAATTCCACAACAAAAATAAAAGGCTATGCATAAAATGATAAAAATCACTATTGCCAGTAATTTTGTCTATGTCAAATAAAGAAAAGGATAAACATCATCGAGTCAGACTTTCAGCACATGCTAATGCAGATGATAAGGTTTTATTCCTCCAAAAAAATGAAAAGCACAAAGGAATAGACAGAAAAAATTACAACTTACATGTACTATCAGTGGAACAAACGGATTTGTCAATTGTGGTGAATAACCTTGATGAAGAATTGCAAATGCAATTAAGCGCTCAGCTGGTCGAAGCATCATCTTGTCCTGATAAAAGAAAAAAAAGAGTTGCATAAAATGAAAGCCTGGTTTTCATTCTCCTTCACTAAGAGAACAAATCCGAGAAACAGAAGAGCATCAAATGAAATAAAGAAGTGCCTGCCCAAATATCTTCTAGTATGTTTGGTGATAGATAAACAAAAGGTCTGTAAGAGAAACAATTTTGCATATACTTGCTGGGAATAGACCATCCTTAAGAAACACGGCATTTGACAAGCCTTTTAAATTGTGGAATCATAATATCATTCAAACAAAGCTATGATATCAATCCATGGGAACAGTGAAATCATAGATATCATCAAATGCACTTATTCTGCAAGCCTCTCATGTCTTTCTATATATCATTCTACACACATTAAAACTCAATACTGCAATGATGCAAAGGATGAGACAAAATTCAACATTTTTCTGTAAAGAATTAATTGTCGTATATACAGTATAAAGGTCCTGGAAACGTTTCAAGAACACACTGTTGCTGTATGTAAAATTAAGCACTGCGTTTCACTACCATCTATACATATGAAGTAGAAAATCCTTGCAAACATTGCACAGTTTCCATGGCCTGCAGTGGACTAAAAAAATGGAATGAAGAAACCAAAGGTGTAATTGCAAGCAAACATGATCAAAACAGGGGAGCGAATCTCCATATTTATCAGCCCATTGATTATTCCACCTTAGGTAAGAAGACGTAACCCTACTAATTCTAGTAAAGACAATAAACACAATGATTTGGATATAGGCTTTCATGACTAGAGCTAACAAGACGAATTTTTTCTTGTTCTTATGCCACATGAACAGTAAATAAAATCTTATGTCACATGAACAGTAAATAAAATAAATTTCATGTCACATGAGGGCATCACACCACACCTAGATGCGTGCGGCCAGGCGATAACCAGAATATAGCACTGATTAGGTGATGAAATCGCAAAAAAATAATAGGGAAAGGGAAAAGGCAAAAAGAATCCACCAGGCCACCTAGCCCAACAAGCCCAACAACCTAACCCCACCTCACCCGTGCATTGTGTGCTTTAAAGAGCCAGTCGCCAACCACCAGAAGGCCTGCAGCCGCCAAAACAGGGGCGAACCAGCAGGGGCAAGTGGGCACTGGCCACTAGGGTTGAAAACGGAACAGAAAGTTTTCGACTGTTCCGGAGTAAAACGGAAACAAAAGCCTTTTTTCGGAAACGGAAACGAAAAATGTCAGTACGGAAACGGAAACGACAACAGGAGAGCCAGTTCCAACGGAAACGGAATGGAAATTTCCTATATATGAAACTGGAAATTCCGACGGAAACCTGGCCCACTACTCAAGCCCAACAAGTGTCCTCCCTACCTAGGCCAACCGGCCAACCCTAAGTCAGGCCCAATCGGCCAACCCTAGCCAACAGCCTCATCTCCGCGCTACAGCCGGAGGTGCTATCATGGACGCAATCCGGAGCGGGGTTTACAAGGGCAAAGCTAGCTAGCAGCGAGCGACCTAGGGGAAATCGAGAGCGAGGCGCGCGCGGCGCGCGAGGAAGGTGGCGCGGCCAAGGGCGTGGCGGTGCTGGCACCGCCGGGGAGAGTGGTGGACGGGCTCGGCGCGGCGGTGATGGCTTAGTGCGAGATGCGGGAGAAGGCGATGAGCATGGTGGTGACGTGGCCGGCGGGCGCTAGGCTGGCGGAGTTCGGGGTCATGCGGCGCATGGCGGCCGAGCTCGGTGTCGACCCCGCGAAGGCCGCGGCGAGGGTCTCCGGCCGGGCCAAGCTGGATGTGTTGTATACCTAACATGCCATCCTTTTACTTCTAAGTTCTTGGTTTGTCAGCTGTGGTGAATGATACCATGAGCTGTGTATTTAAAAAGGGAAATTCGAGAGAAATCCGAGATATATCAGGATTCAGGAGAGGTGATTCCATGTTTGGGACAATCTGCTATAAGGATTCTAGATATGCAACGCACCAAGATGCTACTCCATTTCAGTTTTGTGCCATCGCTCAGTCATCATTGCATTTTTGTTGTTGCCGTGCTTGTATCAAGAACTTGCTGCCTAGCGCCCTTCGCCCTTGCCTGTATCCGAAATAAACCCGAAGTGCGGCACTGATCTAACATTTGATCCCCGTGCAAACGGATCGTGCATTCAGCTTTTTATTTAGACAATCAATGGTGACTGTAAACACTGCCATGTTGATACTTATATAGCCAGCCAGAGTCCCAGGAGGGGCTAGGATGTTGCTCCAAACCAACTGTTTTTTATTCAATTCAAACTCGAAATTTTAAATTCTAACTTGCATCAAGTTCCTGGTCAGTTTTCCATTAGCAACCGCCAACCGGCGAGACCCTTGGATTTGAGAAAACGTGCATTCGGGGAGTTTCCAGCAAATACACGCATAAAAGACCACCAAGGTTCAAAAAAATTTCCAAAAATTCTCCTGTTCAGAAAGTCTAGCGTCATACGAGCGTGGCGTGGCGCCGTGCGTACGCATCTAGTTTTCATTCAAAGTTAGTACGTTTAGATAGATCATGTACTACGTTCTTGTGGAATTTTTCACTTTCGTTTCTATATCCGCTCCGTTCCGTTCCGCATCCGTTTCCGTTTTCGTCACTATTCATTTCTGTATCCGTTTCCAATGTTTCCGATTTCATTTCCATTAGCAGTAAAAAATATGGAAACGAAAATCATTTCCGTTAGCAGTAAAAAATATGGAAACGAAAACGGAACAGTCATTTACCGACCGTTTCCATTCCGTTTCATCCCTACTGGCCACTGCTACTGATGTTTGACATCGCCACTCATCCAGCCACCGTTGACGGAAATGGAGACGGCTACAGGGAACAGCAACAGCAACGATTTGCAGCCAGATCCGGCAGTGACGGGACAAGATCCAGTGGCAGCGGCGGCATGGGCTCCACGACGGCATGGGCTCCACGACGGCAAGGCGGCAGCGACAGCAAAGTGGTGGCCAGTCATCAAATCTGCTGTCCCCATCGCCCCAACCTCAGATCGACACTCTGTCACCTCCGATCCCCTTATTCCCTGGCCTCTTGCCCCTTCTTTCTCTCATAAGGTGAGGCAACTCCTGTGGCGAGCTCCCAGGAGTGCCTCGACACTTTGATAACCATGGTAAGTTTAATCTTTCCATCAATAAGTGAGCTAACCCAAAAATTATACAAATCACCAATCCACCATCAACATTATCAGCACGGTAGCTATAATCAGAAATTCAGAAGAACCATAGAGACAGATGGAAATCACAAAATCCAACTATCTATATTGCTGACAAGTCAATTTCAATCAAAATTCGAGCAGCGCAATTGAAAGTGTGAAACAGAAAGCATCGGTAACAAACCCCTCCAACTAACAATTGGGAAGAAAAAACGGATGATAACTGTGAGTCCCTTTGGCGTTGAAAAGAAAAATAGAGATATAAAAGTGTCACTCAACCATCCACGGAATTGAATCAACTCACGCACAAATAACCCAACATCCAGATCCAAGAAAATTAGAACCACATTAGGAGGTAAACTAATTGCTATCATGAGCTAAAAATGGTAACCATGTGCCTCTTTTAACCATATTATTCACTGATTCTTGCATGTTGAACCTTGCTAAGACAATAGAAACCATATACCAAAACAATCTGATAGGTAGGGGGGTAGAGAGGGCACCGAAAGTCCAAAAGGCATATGAGGCAGAGTATGTAGGCAGAAGGGAAGATTGTGGAAGCCAGGAGGAAAGAATGAGATAGTGTAGTATCAGGTTCCTTTGGTTTCACCCATCCCAAATAAGGTATAGAAAGTCACAGTCCCCCAAAGGAGTTTGTTTTAAATTTTAAGAAAGAAGGGGAAAGGTCATTGATTCTAAAACTGAAACCTAATAGTTTACAAATCCCTTCCAACAAGAGAAACCTCATCAATGTCATTGTCATCAAGCTATATGCACGAACAAGGAAAGAGGCATAATAACAAGAGTATAGGGCACAATAATCATATGGATATTTATTTGTGCTTAGCTATAATATGCAGAACTTAGAGCAATTCTAAAATCAAATAACCCAAATATTTTCTTCGTCCAAGCTAAAAAAATCTGCCAGTCTATTCCAAACCTAAAAATTGGTATTTGGTAAACAACTTAAAAGGGCTCAACAACTCTTCGCTCCACAAGCTAACAACTCTTCGCCCCACAATAACGGCGACCTCGACAACAAAAGAATACATGCAGTAACTATCAAACCATTAACACATTAATCTCAACACCTAGAGCCTCGCCAGTCTGATTGAAGCCCAATGCAAGACCAAGTAAACAAGAAAATTAGTGATACAAGATAGTAAGCAATTGGTCATTCAATTGCACCCAGTAGCTATATAGTAACCAGAACTATATCTTTGTCACAATTCGCCAATCCACACAGAGCAACCAGAACTACAGAACATCGCAGATTGACCACCATGAAAAGATGAGCTTTTCACTAGATATCACCATGCACTCACCACCAGAATCCAACAAAAATTTGAAATTAACCATCCAAACCAACAAGCGGATTATCCCCACATAAAGGCTGTGGCCGTTGCCGCTGAGTCTAACCACTCCCTAATCCACCCCACCCGATCACTAAACCTCCACCAACCAGCACACCCACGAACCTGCCCCAAGAACCCCCTTAAAACCTAACCATCCAACAATCCGGGACCACGCAGAGCGGCGCTTGAACTAGGCATCAGCGGATAGTAGGCAGAGGAAGCAGTGCGGGAGGTTTCAGGGCGGGGGACAACCGCGTACCTCGATGACGAAGTTGATGGCGGCGCCGAAGCGGAGGCGACGCTCGGACGGGACGCGGGCGAGGAAGTCCGCCACGACGTCCTCGAGCGGGCGCGTGACGCCGGAGACCAGCTTGAGGAGATCGGTGCACTCGTCCCGCCGCATATTCCCCATGGGGATGGGGGAGGGGCGTATCGGGGCGGCGGGCGCCGCCGGCGGCGAGGAGCCGGCGTCCTTCTTGGGAGACATGGTGAAGGAGTCGCGTGGGGGCGGGGGAGGAGGGCTTAGGGAGGGAGGGCCGGAGGGGCAGCAGGGGTTTATTGCTTCGGATGGCGTGTGGGGTTTTGCTGATGTGAATTTGGTTGAATTCTTTTGGTTTTTCGAGCCAATTTGGGAAACATTTGCTGTACGTGTGAAATCGTTGGCAAAACTTAGGAGGATTTATTTGCTCTTTTATTGCTCAAAATTTATTCGCACTATCTTGATTTTATTTCCTACTTGTGCTACGGAGGTGAACATTGGATCTACGAATTGGTTATAATGGTTCGAGTCAATTTGGGAAAGATTTGCTCTATAGGTCTAATCTTTGGTGGACCTTTTGGAGATATACTATGTTATTTTCAAATTTAATTCGATGGCATGCTTTGGAATCTACTTTCCTTTTTAGGTTGTGCAGGTAAACATTTCTAGCTCTTGATTTCTTAATTTTATAGTAAAGGTTAAGATGGTTACTTATCCAATGTTGGAAGGGTTTTAATTGTAACCAAGTATTTCGTGCAGTTACATTGCATCTACCTCTTAAATTAGAGCCTTGTATTAATGTAGAAAAGATTTGCTCCGCATGTAAAATATTAGGAAGATTTGCTGCCATTGTTAAAATTCAATGGCACACTTTTGAATTTCTTTCATTTTTGTGATGCAAAGTGTAAATTTTCCATTCTTGTTTCTCAAATCCAAGGGTTCGAGCCAATTTGGGAAAAGAGTTCTCTAGTGATCAAAACTTAGGTAAATCTTAGAAAGAATCACTCTATCATTATTCAAATAATCAAATTTGATGGCACGCACAATAACTCACTTCCCTTTTGTGTTGCAAAAGTAAACATATCTAGGCCTTGATTTCTTGAATCTATGGGTAGAAATTAAGATTAGTCCTTATACAAGTAACACATATCAGTTACTTATACAATGAGATAATACTTTTAATTATAACCATGCATTGCATATGGTTCCACTGCATTTAGCCCTTAGTTTGGAGCTTGAGTTCTACTGTTTGCATTGAAAAGTAATGTGGGAAGGATTTGCTCTATGGTAAAAATTAGAAGAAGAAAAAATTGCTCTGTCATTATTCAATTTTAGTGTCACGCTTTCAAATTAGCTTTCCTTTTTGTGTTGCCAAAATAAACATTTTCCATGCTTTAATTTCTCGAATGAGGGTTCTAATCAATTTGGGACAGAGTTGCTCTAGGGATCAAATCTTAGGTAAATCTTAGAAAGAGTTACTATATTATTATATTCACACATTTAATGGCACATTCATGATATGCTTTATTTTTTGTGATGGAGAAGTAAACATTTCTAGCCCTTGATTTCTCAAACCTATGGATAGAACTTAAGGTAGGTCCATATACAAGTAACAAATAATATTTGCTACTTATCCGGTTCTAGAAGAGTTTTAGTTGTAACCATGGGTGCATACATATGGTTCCGCTACATTTAGCCCTTAATTTGGAGCCTTCGGTTCTATTGTTTCTGGTGAAAGTAATTTGGGAAAGATTTTCTCTACGGATCCAATCTTAGGAAGATTCATTCTATCACTGCTCAAATTGCACACTTTCGAATTTTATTTCCTTTTAGTGTAGTTAAGGCTTACATTTTTTGTACTCCTTGAGTTAAGCCCATATGGTTTTGAATATCATAATGTGTGTCAAGTACAAACATTGTTAGCCTTTTGATTACTGGACTCATGGATTCCATTGGTTTGAGTTAATCTTGAGATAGCCAAGTCTATTGAGATTTGTCGAAGCTCTACTATATTTTTTAAACGTCTCCACTTTTGTGTGGAAGACACAAGCATTGTTAGCCTTTAATTTCTCAAATCTTTAAAAATAAAAATTAGATTTGTTTTAAACATGTAATAGAAATTGGATACACATACACTGTCACAAAAGATTTAGATTTATCCATTCATTAATTTATCCGTAGGTTTGGACTGTATGGTTTTGATTGAATTGGTCTTGTGAAGCTATATTCTATCACGCATCCTTCCAAATTTCAAATAAAACTTTTTTATGGGTGGTGCAAAATTATTATTAGGCATTCTTATCCTTTGTATAACTCAAAAATTAAGAAACACATAAATCATCGCTTATCTAGCCTTATGTAACTTGTTTTTTTGTAAATATAGCCCCCCTCCCCCACATGCATTTAAAAATTTGGCCCTCTCTCTCACTGCGGAAGACACGGTAGGCGACACATGTCCCCTACCATGCCCAGCGAGCGCGAAAGCTTGACGATGCGACAGCAGCGCGGGAGCAGTGTGGCAAGAGAGCTTCCATGCTACCCGCCCGCGACAATGAGGCTCGTCCGCCTACGTGCTCACATGTGTGGCCGCTAATGCTCGCCCTGCGCTCCCGCTGTCGACCACCTGCTCCCACGCTCACGAGCGTTGTAGGGGACACGTATCACTTGTCGTGCCTTTCGCGATAGGAGAGAGGCCAAATTTGCAAATGCATGAGCAGGGGCCTAGATTTGCAAAAAAAGATATATGCGAGGCAGTAAATCTTTTTGTTGAGATACACTATCGACCGATGTTGTACATGTGTAGGATCAAGGATAACCGACTAGAGGGGGTGAATAGGAGGTTTTTAAAATCTTTTGGCTCTAATTCAATAATTAAGCAAATATGACACAATTATCAACTCTACAATAATTAAGGCCTAAATGAGCTAGATTTTGCTAAGTAAACCAATAATCTAAGTCTAAGTAAGAACAACAATCCTAAAGAGATAATCAATCACTAAGATCACTCACTACTACAGAATGATCCAACACTATCTTTTCATTTGACTCGGTTCCCAACTTTTCAGTGAAAACCAATAGTGATATATAATTCAACGTGGGTGAAAAATATGGCACAAAACATCACTATCGGTCTGCCCTCATAACCGATTGTGATGAGACGATAGTGATGACAATCGTCATCACTATCAGTTCCAAGGTCAGAACTGATAGTGATGTTATAGATATCACTATTGGTTCTCAGGTCGAACCTATAGTGATATTTTACTATCGGTTCTGATATTAGAACTGATAGTGATGATTTTTTTGAGGCCATGTTGAGGTCAACACATGGATATGTGATGAGTATTTGACATTTGTTAGACCTGTGTCGATTTATGTGAGTTTGTTTTGGTTTGGAAAATTGAATTTGCATTTTTGGGTTGCTATCAGCCTTCCCAGTGAGTTTGAGCGGTGCATTTAATTGGGAATTCATATTGCTATTAATTAAATATTGCATATTATGTTGTGCAATGCTATGTGATATTTTGCTTGTTTGTGATGATTGTAGGACTTCGGAGCTAGGTCATAGTGAGGCGGAGGAGATCGGGACTAGGCTAGGAGAGCTGAGGTTCAGACAGTCAAGGTGACGCTGAAAGATAACAAAGGCCGGAGAGTTGCTGCAAGCCGTGATGATAAGTGGATGGATGAGATGCTAACTTAAGCCATACTCAAACAAAGGAGGATCGTTGGATCAAGGGTTCGCGGGTGGAGTAGTGATTAGGTTAGTGTCAAGCGATTAAAACCTGTTATATTGTTGGGTTTTAGGTTAACCCATGTATGAGTGAGTGAGTTAATCACAACCCTTGATGAGGTTTTTTATGGGAGAAGAAAGTCATCCAAGGGTGGAGATTGACTAGGTTGTGCTATAAATAGAGGGGTAGGGGTACGACTATACCTCAAGTCTTTGAGAAGGATTTTGGTTTCCTTGTGCTCCTTTGAGCCTTTCCCACCTGGTTATGAGACTTTTTAAGCCTTTCTCTCAAAGTAACGAAATTTTAATTTCATCTTATATTCTGCAATTTACATTCCGCACTTTAAATTTCTGCAATTTACATTCCAAACATTTGGATTTGCCTCCCCTCCTTCTAAATGCTTGTAGAATTTATGCCAATGATAAATGATTGATGGATGAATCTTCTTCAAATCATACCCCGATCATCTAAGCAAACTTTGTCTTAATTCTTGTAATAATTTTTGATTGGTTCTTTCTTACAACTTGAGCATTGCTTCTCTTCCTTCTACTTGCTGTAGTTCTTTTGGATCTAGGACATGTAAGAGATTGAGGAACTCATATAAATCATGTCCCAACCCAACAAGATCCATTATAACTCATTCTTGCTTAAGTTATGCTTGCAATACTGTGTCTTGATTTGAAATCACTGTTTTTGGTGCAGCTTAAACCATTTGCATGAAAGGTTGAGACCTCAGGCTTATTATTGCAATTACTTATGGAATCATAGTCCTAAGGTCATTTTCTAGTTATGATTCAAGTTTCATCAAGTTTGGTTGGATAGATCAAAAGTTATTGAGATTTCTTTATGGTCAAAGTTTCTGAAATCTCTACTTCTGTGCAGCGTATTTGTTAAGCAAGAAAGGCCACTCTTTTGGGATTTATTTTGAAATTATTTTTGGAATCATGACTCTGAGGACCTTACCTTACTTTATTTCAAATTTCATCAACTTTTGATGAGTAGATCAAATTTATTGAGTTTTTTTTGTAGCCAAGTTTCTGAAAGCTACTTTTTGAGCAACATGGTTGTTGAGCTAGAAAGATCTCTTTTGGGCTTTATTTTGAAATTAATTTTCGAATTAGGACCATGAGGACCGTATCTTGCTATGATTCAAATTTTATCAATTTTCTATGAGTAGATTTAAAGTTATTCACATTTCTTGACAGCCAAGTTTAAAATTTTTGCTCATCCGGGTTGCTGAAATTCTTGCTCCATTCACTCTGTTGTGCGTATTCTTGGACCTAGTGTTTGCTCCATAGGACTAGTGTTCTAGAAGAGATTTTTGAGGGGAAAATTTTTATTTGGCTCTTATTTACCCCCCTCTAGTTGCCGATTTCGGTCCTTCAATTTTGTCATCACGATCGGTTCTGAGGTTAGAATCGATCCTGATCCATTCAAATACCAAAAGCTGAGGCGTCCACCTTGCGCTTGACCTCTCGGTTTCCCATCCGTTCTATAAAAAAGGGAGTTTACTCTTCTCCGCCCGCATTTCCCCTCCGCCTCCCCTCTCCCGCGTCACCCATCTACCTCTCTGAGCATGTCGCCCATCTGCCTCCCCTCCCCGTGTCGCCCATCTACCTCCTCGAGCACATCGCCCATCTACCTCCCCTCCCCCACGTCACCCATTGCCTCCCCGAGCATGTCGTTGTTGTCTCCTCCCCTAAGCACGTCATCGTCGTCTCCTCCCCTGAGCTCGTCGTCACCTCCTCCTCCTCTGAGAACATCGTCACTGCCTCCCCGAGCATGTCGCCGTCATCTCCTCCCCGAGCACATCATTGCCTCCTCCTTCTCGAGCACGTCATCGCCTCCTCCCTGAGCAGTGTTAGTTGCACTGATTTTTTAGTTGGTGCTTTGTGGGTATAATCATCTCCCTGTGATTAATTTCTTTACTGTTATTGCAAAAGGGCTAGACAATTTACTTGTCTTGGGGACCTTGCATGTGGGGAGGCATTGTTCGATGAGGAGTTAAGCTGGTTAGACTGTTTGTGACAACATTGATTAATCCTTTATATCAAGCAATATTTGATTAGTTCAATTGGTATCATCTGTTAAGTGCTATTAGATATATGTTCATGCTCATTGTGCTTACTGTTCTACTTGTGCTTGGCTGTTATTATTTTGTTCATGCTATTGTTGACTGTTTTTAGCATCCTAACTGTTGCTGGCAACCTCTGTTTACATGCTTTTGCAGTCTATACTGTTGTAGTTTCAGTATGCATTCTTAAGTATTGATTCTCTTAAATATATCTTGGTCCAATTGATTAGATTTTTTAAACTGTCAACTATTAAATCTGTTTTTAAAGGTAAGGTTGTCACAAATCAATCTAATATCTTGTCCCTAGTGGCGAGGAGGCCTTTCTAAGGCAGCTCGACATCTGAGAACACCTTAAACTCAACTTGAGTTTGATTGCTAGTTGTATACCTCTATTAATGTTAATTTTCATGTATATGCTTAATTACCTAATTATGAGTATATTTACTTTGATATTGCCAAGTATCATATATAAAATAGAGCCTACAAACAAGACAAACGACATGGAAAAGTTGTTGGATGCTAAACGAAAACTTGAAGTGGAGATAGAACAATTGAAAGGAAAGTCTGAGTTAACAGAAAATATTTATGAGATGAAACAAAAACTGAATGACATAGATGACAAATCACAAGATATTGAATCTCTTAACCATGTTCTCATTGTGTAGAGAGAACACAGAGTTGGAAGAAGACAAATGTAGCATCCTCAAATTTAAATAAAATAATAAATTAAAATTTAATTATGTTTAATTCTGCATTTTCTTGCTTTTTTTTGGAATTTCCTGATTTTTCTTTATTTTTCTCGAAAAGGAAACCCTTTTTAATATAAGATTTAAGCAATAGATAAATGATAAGAATAAAAATTTATAATGATGAAATGTGAAAAAATTATGTTTAAACTCAATAAATCTCCAAAACCTTATTTCTGAATTTAAAAAGTCACGTGAACAAAATTATTTGTGAAAAGAGAATTGAATTAATGAAATTTCACCATTAACAGTAACACTGTCAGATTTAAATAAAAATAAAATGAACTTATCTTTAACTAAAAATTTTATCTTTTATTCTTAATGGATATAAAAATCACCATTAAAAATATAAAAAATTAATAATCAAGTTTGATGTATTTAAAGATATAAAAACAGAAAGAATGAAAATCTAAAAGGTGCAATTTCAGAATTTTTATAAATTAAATACAAAATATCTTAAGTTGAAATTTTTAAAGGAGAACAGTATAGACATAATAAACCTATAAAAAAAGTTTCAAATTTTTTATAATAAAATGTAAATCCTCAAATAAATTAAAAATAGAAAATAAAAAATTGAGCATAGTTGCTTGTCAGAATTAATATAAAATCCACGCATATTATTTTTACCTAAAAATTTTATAGGATGATAAAAATTATCCAAAATTCACTAATAAAAATTATCAAAAAAAAATTGGATACGTTTACCCCCTCAATTAATGAGCTGAACCGAATCAGTTTGTAGTCAAAACCTGGGGTTAACTTTTCCTCTCGCCGACATGTGGGCCCCGAACCGTGTTTGAGCCCACCTGTCAGCCAGTGCACCTCACCGTATTCTTCCTCCTCTCATGGGAGCCTCGAAGCCGAGCTTGCCACCGCTGTAGCTTTCGACAGCTTTGCGATTTCACGCCGTTCGAGTCCACACCGACGTCACCACCCCACCATGCTCCTGCCTCCCCGCATTTCGCGCTATTTCGGCCATACCTTCCTCTGTGCAAGCGCCGCAAAAACCCAGCGAGTTCATACTCGGCTTCAGGCTCATCTGCACCATTTTTTCGGCTATAAGTAGCACTCCTGGGTTCACTTAGAGCTGCACGACATTACCCCTAACCTTCCTCTCGCTACTTCACAACCTAAACACCTCAATTTCTCACTACATCTTCCATGGCCGAAAAACCCTAAACTCGGGTCAAGCTCAAATTGAGACGGTACACTCAATTGTTTTCAAATTCTGTTGTACTCTAGTATCAATACCTCACAAGGATCAAAACCCCTAAAAAAATTTCAGGATTCCTCACTTAGAAACTCGCCGCCTCTACGACCTTTCTTCCCCAACCACGATGCTCGGTGCTAGCCCAGTCCGAGCCACCTCCGATGTCAAAACAAGGTAAAATGGAATGTTCTTGATCCCCTAAAGCCAAAACCAGAACCGATCAAGCTCGAGCAGCCTTCCATCGCCGGCACGGGTCACCGCCATTTCCTCCGCCACAGGCACACAGTGGCCAACCACCTCCGGCCGCCACTAGCCACAAAGAAGCCCACCCTGGGTGCGCCTTAGTACGCTCGTGCTCACCGTGCCCTCGACCAGGCAAGATCGCCGCCGGCGAGCTACCCAAGCTTGAGCTCTGCTTCAGTGTTGATGACAAGTGGGCCCGAGCTGTCAGTTGGCACGAGCCATTTAAACCCAGAACCTAGACACTAACAGGTCGACCCCACTGGTCAGAATCGCTGTTAAAACTAATTAAACCTGAGATTAAGTTCTGAGTCTATGACATGTGGGCCCGGGTTAAGTTAAAGCATGGATTAAACCAATAGTATTGAGCTATGTCGCTAACATGTGGGCCACGGCTGTCAGCGACTAAGAAAAATAAAAAAATCAGAGAAATTCGTAAAAATCAGAAATGCGTTTTCTTAATTAGAAAACGTATTTTCACATTTTCTCAAATTTCCAAAACCGCAAAGATTCAAACCCTAATAACTTTTGTATTTTTTATCCAAATAATGAAATACATTTATAAATTCATGAAAAATCAAGTAGTTTTAGAGTATACAAAAACATTTTGAAAATGAACATTGTGAAATTTGAAATTCAAATTTAAAGAGAAGGGTTGAAACATGCACAACACAAATTTTTTGCAAATGAACTTAGAATTAAATGAAACTAATTTTATTGGAATACTTAGGTTACCAGAAGTTCAAATATGCAAAAATATTTGAATATAAACTTGTTTTGGACCTCGTTCTATTAAAAATTTGATTCAATGGGTTGAATATTTAAATATGCATAACTTTTGCAAAAGGGCTCTAAATTGATTGCAATCAATTTCTATGTACTGGTATGACAAGCTACCTAGATATGCAAAAAAAATACTTATAGTGAACTATTGAGTATATAAATGATATATCATGTGGTGATTGAATGACTTAATATTAAACCAAATAATTTTAGCCTCTTGAATTCGAAATTATAAGTAAGTATACATAATTTTATCCTCTTGAATGCATAAAATAAGGATAATTAGTCTATAGAAAACAAGAAAACTTATTATAACATCACCCAAAACTGCTAGCAATAAGCAAGAGTAAATTAAAAGACTGTATGAACACATATACATAAAATCATGAACTCTAACCCTGAAACCAAACCTATTTTCTATAGCAAGTTTTTATTTGGATTTTCTATCTATTTTATTTTTGCCCTTATTGAAGTTTACTATTTGTTTCATATTTCCTGTTGGAAGATGAGTAGATTCCGACATATCCGAGTTTGTTGACAACGACCTCACCGACGACCCAAACTACATACCAGACAGTGATCAGCAAGGCAAGCACCCCCTTTACCACTTTGATCCTACTATTTTAAATACTTTATATTGCTTTTGTTAAACTATTATGCATACACGTATTTTCCATAAAAACACTATAATGGGTTACTTGTAGTTATACCTAACCACTCATAGAACTTCCTTACTAAATACAGATTTGCGAACCTTGATAACCCTAGATTAAGAATAGACAATACCAATTTTCAACATGGGTATACATGACTACTTAACATTTATGCTTAGCCATGCTCAATATAGAACCCAGATGCTATTTATGATTTAAAAAGGGTGGATAAGATTAAAAGGTTGGATATGACATTAAAGGTTGTTGATATTCTAGTAAAAATAAAACTATGGTTTGACATGGGCAAATATTGGCAATAGCCAAATGTGCGAGGGTTGGACTTGCACGTAGCGTAGAGGGAGATTTCTTGCCCGAATCGGATTAAGGACCGAACTATCATGTTGTTTTCAAGCCAAGAAAACCGTACAACCAAAGTGTTGGTATGGGACAGCCTTAACCTATTGTTATCTAGATTTAACTTTGTACATTAGAAGGCTGGAGTAGTACGGGCTCTCCGGGTAGGTTTGCTCGTAAGGGCTTCCACACAGGAGTGTGGGTAAATGCATACCGATACAACGGTGAATGCCTTAGTATGGGGAGAAACAAGTGTGGCAGGGATGGACTACCTGAATCACTAAGTAAATGATAAGGATGGACTGTCATGTTTTTGTTGTGAGTTTCTACCATCATAGTAAGGGTTTGTCGTCACTGAGCTGGTGCAAAGTTAGGTTTAGATAATGTAGGGATATGTCATGATCTCTTTGCCGACAAACCAAAGGAAGTGTGTTACTGGCCTGGCAAAAGGGGTAGATCATTTCTTGTGGGTAAAACAGTACACCTTTGCAGAGTGAAAAACTTTTCAACACTACTACAGAAAAGATCATCACAGACGGTTCGGAACCGTCATCACAGACGATTTTTCGAATCGTCTGTAACCATGGGTCAGTGATGTTACAGAACATCACATACGGTTTATGAACCGTCTGTAATAGAACATATCACAGACGGTTTCAAACTAAAACCGTCTGTGATATGCAAACATCACATACGGTTTTTACTAAGAACCGTCTACGATAACAACTATCACAGACGGTTTTTACTATGAACCGCCTGTGATGTTACTTTTGGAAACAAAAAAAATATCGTCATGTACAGATGATATTTCTGTGATCCAGCTGCTCTATGCTAGTTCAGGCATAATATAAAAGCTATTGGATGTGAGATATACCATGTCACTTCTCTGAAGAACTTGAAAACGCAAAATCGACAAAAAAAACTTCGGAGGCCGTTTTGAGGCCCTAAACGATGTTTTTTCGGAGCCTCGCGTGTACTTATGATATAGCCCCTGACTTGACAAGAACGTCGTGATCGGAGCTTGTATGCAAAAGTTATGGCCGTTTTACCGAAAGGTGCACGGATCGAAAACGAAAACGCCACAACATCAAGAGTGCAAAAGAGAAGAGAAGAGGGAAAGGAAGAGGAAGAGGAGAGGATGAGCTATAACATTTTAGTTGAACGATTCGAACACCATACTTACCAAACATTCGAAGAGGAGAGGAAAAAGAAGTGAGAAGTGAGAAGAGAGAAGAGAGAAGAGAAGAGGAGAGTAGGAGAAGTGAGAAGAAAGCAGCAGGAGAAGAGCCGCGGGCTGGTATTTTAAAGGAAGTCGAAAACAAGACGAGCGGGAAGTTCAAATTTGGTGAGAGCGCGAAAGTTGAAATATTATCACAGACGGTTCTGTCTGGATAAACCGTCTGTGATGTGGTTTATCACAGACGGTTATTATAACGAACCGTCTATGATATGTCGCTGATGATTTTATTATAAAACCGTCTGAGATAATACATGATATCACAGACGGTTTTTAACTAAAACCGTCTGTGATATTAATGTATATCACTGGCAGTTTTTGAAGAGTACCGTTTGTGATAATTTCACTGACAGTTGCAATATGGAACCGTCAGTGATGTTCATCATCACAGACGGTTTTGAGAAATCGTCTGTGATGAGGCGTCTAATATAAGCCTTTCTATAGTAGTGCAAAAAGCTGCGCCCGTAGTTATGGGCACTTGGTAAAATCATCACATAGCTAGAAGTTTTGGGTAATTTTAAAAATGGTTTGGTTGGAAATGGTGTTGGGGAGATGTACTTCATGTCGAGGGTCGACACTGGAGTGCCTGGTAACAGTCTTGGTAGATTGTAATGCGAAAATCCATACTCTGCCATTACTTTATTATCACTTATGCTTGTTTTCACCGGTTTGGCTTGCAATCTATTAAGTACTTATGATTCACTTCTGCCATTGCAAACTAACCATAGACAGGGGCAGAGCCAGCCTAGGCCCAAACCTCGGGCCAGCCTGGGCTGACCAAAAGTTATTGGGCTAATATATGAATTTTCAATAAATTTTGCATAGAATTTTTGGGCTAGGCCTCAGGCCTAGGCCTGAGTGGCCCGAGGCCTGGCTCTGCCCCTGACCATAGAAACCTCTTTATTGACATAACCTCAATTTTATTTATTTCTGCATTTGTGAAACACTATAAATCTTGCTGAGTACATAATGTACTCAATCTTGCTATCGTTGTTGTTTACTAGGTGATGAAACAGAATACCCCGACGAAACATATGATAACGCAGGATACAGGGATTTCAATGAAGAAATTTTCTAAGGTTTACCTTGTCTGTTGCCTAAGGGATTTGGGCTAAGGAATACTACAAGATAAATAATATTTCCGCTGCATCCTTATTTTGGCTTGTAAGAATGAATTGTATAGCTATAACGCTCTCGTGTGTAATATTATTTTGTATGGACGTGATCTTAATTTGTAACTGTGCGTACTAGCCACTGATCATGGGACTAGTACTGTATGCACAAGGAACCCATTATTGATAATTATTATAAAAAATTGGGGCCTTACACGAAAGCTGAGCTTATAGAGGTTTCTATTATTTAATTCAACATGGTAACTAATAATATACCAAGATAGCCTATTTTCACAATAAAATATTTGCTTTTGTAGGGATTAAGAGATATGACTAAAAGTCAATCAATTATTGGTGTCAAACAAATGGACACTGTGCCAGAGCTATGAAACTACAAGGAGAATCGAAAAGCCTCTGTTGCAGAAGCTATGGCATATATGATGACAGACATGAAAAAGCCCTAAGATCTCTTTGTCTTGATCTATCAAATAATGTTGTTTCTCAATGTATGCTTGTTAATATTTTAACTAGTTTATTGTATCCTTGTAACATAGCAGGAAATACTTTAGACAAAAGTTGGCTATAAAACGATACGAAAGACTGCTCTTGTGCCAAGAAGTTCTGCAAGAAAAAGGCTGCTAGAGGATTGTGCCACTGATTTCTGCATTGAGTATGTTCAGTGGACAATCTCTGTGGTACTCTAGACGCAATTGCTTAGAGGCAAAGAGCCTTCTACTGGGACGTCGGGGCTACTTGGGGAGAGTTACGTTAGAGGATTGTACTACTGATTTCTACATTGAGTATGTATACTGTCAACAATACAGTGAATGTGAATATACTGTGAATTTGTCGATCTGTGAGTATACTATGAATGTAAATATACTGAATTTATCAATTGTGCATATACTGTCAATCTGTGAATATACTGTGAATTTGTCAATATGTTAGCGTGAATATACTGTGAAGGTGATACCTAGGATTTATCTCTATTGGTTCCACATTTAGAACTGATAGAGACATGTAATCTCTATCAGTTTCGAGCATGAAACCAAGAGAGATAATTCACTAATCTCTATTGGTTCCACGTTTGAACCGATAGAGATCACAATGACTTCTCTATCGGTTCTGATCCTGAAACTAATAAAGATTCCTAATTATCTCTATTAGTTTCTAGCTCGAAAACTAATAGAGATAATAGGTCTTCTGGGTCGGTTCTGACCTTGGAGCCAACACAAATAACGTTATATCTCTATCGGGCGAAAATCGACTGTGATAGTCGCTCATCATCACTGTCTAAGGACTTTGTATCGCCACCAAAATTGACCTAGATGATGAAAAAGAACTGACCTAGATGACCATTTCTATAGTAGTGACTAGGAATGTAAATTGCACAATTAGAATCACAAAAGAGCAAACCACAAGAAGATGAACACAATAATTTTCACATGGTCTCAGAGACATGCCAGTCTCCCCTAATCCAAGTTGAGAAAGCTTTAACAAATCAAGCCGGCTCCTTACGCAATTGAGCTTCCCTCGATTACTAGTAGTAGCTCTTCCCCGCTCAGGATAGGTGAGCTCCGACCTTCATACCGACACCGGGTCTCTTCACAATCTTTTTTGAAGAGATCACTGGTTCCACACCTCCAAGCCATCTAGGAGGCGGCAACCTCCAAGAGAATAGAGCTTCGGCACTTGCTTGAGGTTGATCAAGTGTCTAATGGCTCAAACTTGAATACTCACACTTGAATTGCTCTCACCAACTCATAAATGAGAATTGAATGCGCTAGAGATGATAAGAGAGTTGTTAGGACTCACAAATATACAATGAATGACTAAGAGAGAGCCCTTGCTAAAGGTGAGGGGGTATTAATAGCCCGCAACCACAAATCTAGCCGTTGGGGTTAACTCCCTGAAATTTTCAGCAAAATCGGTACTACCACCCATGTAGAAATGCACATGACTAAGTATGAGCATGATTTGAGCCATGAATTTTGATCAATTTCAAACTACTAGCCAAAGGTCCCTCTTAATAGTACAACACCTATTCTAACAACTCTATCTTTTCTCCAAACACCAAAATCGGCAAAAGCTATTAAAAAGGTCCTTAAATTTTATACCTTGGCGTTGAGCTTGACACCTTGATAATCTTTGTGCTTCATAATTTCACCTCTTTATGTGCAATATCTAGGAGCAATCTATTTTTCTTAACCTTAAGAGAAATTGTCAGTTCCTTAAACACGATTGTCATTAATTACCAAAACCAACAAAGAAATTAGGGGCCTAGATGCTTCAACATGCGGTTTGTGGAGAGAGGAGAAACCTCAAGTCTTCGTGACGATGGTGGCATGGAAGTGGATGCATCTTGTAGGGGCGGTCATCATGACACTAGTGGGGATGCAGAAGAGACTCGAGGCAAGCGTGCTGACGAATTTGAGGCTAACGAAGGCGTAGGGCAGTGATGGGCCGTTGTATTGACTACCATGAGTACCTACATGCCCTGGTGGACGTAGCATTATCCGATGACGATGAGGATGTCAACACAGATAGTAGCAAAGATGGAGATGCAACTGATGGTGTTCTAGTCGATGGCATTGTGTTCACCAATGTG
Organism: Otatea glauca; assembly: GCA_036346275.1. NCBI lineage: Eukaryota > Viridiplantae > Streptophyta > Magnoliopsida > Poales > Poaceae > Otatea > Otatea glauca. The sequence continues at coordinate 20,318,060 of CM070732.1, read as the reverse complement.
GAGTATGTGTCATCATGGTTGGATGAGCTGGCGATGGCTTCTCTTGTTTTGATACAAGAATATAGTTTTGAATGGGCCTTCAATCTGGACATTCTGTCAGTAGGGCAACACTTTCCTACCAAGAGTATAGCCCAACAAGCCATTACAAGATATGCGGTGAACATCATTCGCAGATATCAGGTCTATAGGTCAAACCAAGAGACACACATAGTGAAATGTGTGGATCCTGAGTGTCCTAGCAAGGTCCGTGCCCAGAAATTCAATGGCATGAGTACGGACTTTAGGATAACCGTCATGAAGGATCATACTTGTGAGCTTGCTGACCCGCTGCACAAGCATAGAAATGTGACATCATCATATATCGTTAACCTGATTAGTTACGCCGTCAGGTTGAACATAACAATTTTGTCGAAGCTGCTTATGGTAGATGTGGTTAATATGTTGGGTATCTAATTAGCTACAGTAAGGTATGGCGAGCAAAGAGGAAAGTGGTAGAGATGATGTATGACGAAGAGGCTTACAACCTTGTTCTGAGAATGCTTCACCAGATTGCTGAAATAAATTCTGGGACATACATCAATAAGATGGACAGACTGCACCCCACGAGGGGCTCGAACTATTTTATCCTAGACCGTGTGTTCTGTGCACTCGAACCGGCCATAGAGCTCTTCAAGTATTGCCGCCCTATGTTGACGATGGATGACACTTTCATGTCTAACAAGTACAAGGGTACCATATTGATGGCGACCATCGTGGACGCTAATGAATAGTTACTCCCTATGGCTTATGCAATCGTCGAAAGTGAGAACATAGAGAGCTGGTTGTGGTTCCTAGTAAATGTGAAGCAAACGATTGTCCAAGACCAGCTAAACGTATGCCTCATCACGGACTAAAATGATGGGCTATTGTCGGCCATAAGCACCACGCAAGATGGGACATGACCACCGACTAATGGAACGATGTCATGAGCTGTTGGTGCATGAGGCATCTTATTGCAAACTTGCACAGTAGGTTCTATAATAAGGACTTGATGAAAACATTCAAGAAGCTATGCATACAAAACCAGAAGTGCAAGTTCGAGACCATACGGAGGGTGTTGGACAAAGAGACCTCGAAGCATAGGAAGGAGTCCGAATAAGCCCAAACGGCTGTAAGTGAAGGTGTGAATGCATAGAGGGGTTCGTCCAGGTAGGTCAACAACTTCTCACAATGGGCGAACATAGGCACTGAACCGAACCATATGCGCCATGTCTCTCTCGTCGTTTTGTACGTCATTCTATGTAACGGGATTACATGTATGTGTTATGTAACGGGATTCCTTCACAACGTTCTTTACAAAGTCCCTTAAACATTAAAATATTAATAATTGTATTACTCATAACAATATTTCACAGTATATATCGCGACAACTGCGACCTGCTTTTTCACAGCGATGTGAAAAGCACACTACCTCATACTGTTCATCCGAGGTGATAACACACTGTCGCTTGTTGTTTTTTGACCGAGGTGACAACACAATACCATCAGCTTTTCGCCACATATAACACCATACTGCCATCTGTGTTTCACATGGACATGACGACACCTTCCCGATTTCACAATTTATGTGTGCCAAGTCCACCCTTCTCATCCTATAAATATCCCATGCACCACAAACTATTTTATGTGCAGCATGATGGACAGAGTAGGCAGCTCAAAGGTATGGGAGGGCAAGACAGGGACAATCAGGGTTTCAAGGGCACGACCCTTACCTTGAGGACACAAGCATCTACAGTCCATTTAACCCCGATCCCCTGTCTCGATCTTCCACTCAAAACACGACATTATTACACTTGTAGAAATCCGCTGCGTGACTACGCACACCTCCCCGAGCATTGGCCAAAATACAATCACAACATCACGTGGTAGTCCAGGTTTGCGATGACAATTTGAACCCAGGGCGTCGTTTTTTCGATGCCCTCTATTCATGGTAACTACTTTATTTCTTACATATGATTCTAAGCATGTGTCAATATATCGCTAGCTAACACTTACTCTTCATTGCAGACCTTGAATTGGAAATTCACCAAATAGGTGGACCCACTGTATTGTATATTTACCCAAGTTTACATCAACATAGTACTAGTACACCTTGACGAGATGCAAGAGGAGCTCCACACCAAGAAGAACAACAACGAAGAGCTCTAGAGGCAGAACGATGACCTCTAGAGGGAAAAGGTTAAGAAGAGGAACAATGAGGAGGTCGTCCACCTTGGCAGCGAGTGCCACACTTACTACTGTTGCGCCGATCCGAGTTGTAGTTGTGCTTGCCACTACAGTGACAACCAGTCGCGTCTGCGTCGTCCTAACGATCAACACTCTATGTGAGTGCCATACGGTTACACATTTGAACCTTTAGGGTGCACTAAGGGTGTGTTTGGTTGCTTGTACCAGGTGGTGCACGTATGAGATGGTTCGAGTAAAATGTCATCCACGTGTTTGGTTGCTTGAATGGAACCATTTCATCCTGGATAGTGGGATACAAATTTAAGGAATATTCCCTATAGATGCTGAATCATTCTATTCATCCAAAACAATAGAACCAAATAGTACAGGATAATTCTATCCCATTCAACCTTATCCTACCAACCAATCACACCCTAAGAACGCCGATTCTATTTACACCCACCATGACTTCTTTTCCAGCAGTGTTTTCAGTTCCAAAAAGTGTACATGTATCTTAGTTGTTTTTGTTCATGGTTCGTTCGTGTCGCCATTTGTATCAAACCGAACTTTATACACCATGTAATCCGTATAAGTGATTGTCGCGTGTTCGTATTTCACATTGCATGTTGCCATATTTAGCTAACATTATTATTTTCCTCTTTACCCACGTGAATAAATTTCAAAAATTATATTTTAAAAAATTGTACTCTGCTTGCTACTGCGGTAGAGTAGCGCGACAGCTGATGCCGCTATGCGTTACTACGGTAGGAGCTGGCAACGCCCTATCGCTCTGCCCTAGCACGACAGGGGCCTGTCGCTCTGCCGTGGCGTGGCAAGGTCGCTCCTCCTACGGCCGTTGCATGCTCCCGTGGTCCGTCCTCCTGCCATGGCTAGAGGTGGGCGTCGTGCCGTGTCGGGCGGCCGCAAGACGGCCCATCGTGCCGATGCGGTTCGAACCGCGCCGGCCGTGACGGTCCGTCGTGCTCGTCGTCGTTGCCGCGCCGTGCGGCCGCCAGCCTTCGCCGAGCCTGCACGCCCATTTGCGCCAGGTGCTCGCCGCGGCCGCGTTACCAGGCCGACCCATTTGCACTATTTCAACCAGAGGAAAAGAGCCGAGATACATAGAATTAAGGCGGTGAATGCAAATATTATGAGAAAAGAACTAAACTTTATTTATTATCGAACGTTACATAGAGCGAGAAGGATGTGCTCAATACTGGACGAGAGAGGGAGAATGGGCAAGAAAGAGAGTGAGCGAGACAGACGAGAGAGATTGAGAGAGACTGGTGAGAGAAAGAGCTGAGAGAGATTGAGAGGGGCGAGCGAGAGAGAGCAGCTTCTTGCACCGTCTCTCAATCTCTCTTAGTTCTCTCTCCTATTTTGTCCGTCTCTCTCGGTGTTGGCTATAGGGGTGACGCTCATGCTATGGGTGCATCCATGACGGCCATACTCGTGAGTCGCTGACCTTCATGCTAGGCTTCTTCCTCATGCTTTGGATCATCGTGCCCAAGATAGCCCATTCTGATGTCGTCGTCGCGTCGCCGCCCATCGTGCTCGATTTCGAGCCCAAAGACGGCCCGTGCTCTGATGTCGTGCCGCAAGACGCCCACTTCGCGTCTTGGTCGGGCCGTGCCGAGCCGTGACGTCGTGCCTCGGGCCGGCCCAAAAGAGCCCGGCCCGGGTGCCCACCTCTAGCCATGGCAGTAGCTTGCTTCCGCGCTATTCTGGAACGACAGTGGACTAACTCTTCCGCACTCACTTAGGAAAGATAGATTTTCAATTCTTTTTGCAGGAAAAACATATTTTTTTAAAAAAAAGAAGAAAGCTACCAATCTACATACATACGTGAACAGTTTGATAACCTAAGCCCAGACAGTGTATGTATCTTCGTTTTCCACGCAAGGAGCGCCCAACACATGACGTTACAGAACGTCGCATTTGAAAGGCAGGAGCAATTGCATTGCAGACAATGACATGTCATCACAGGAAGACACTGCTCTTTCCTTCTTTTCTTTTGGGAAGAATTAGCAACCGGACGTTCGATCTAAACATGTTGCGTCGGACACTTAGTGCAATATTTTTTTTCAACGTGTGCAATATTTTTTTTCGCGCGCATATTTACTGTTATCGAAGAAAAATGTTTCACGCGTAGAAAAACAATGTTTCACTCATAGGAAAAAATGTTGCAGCGATCCGGATCGACATTTTATTATTATCAAAGAAAAATATTTCACGCGTATAAAAAAAAATATTTCACGAGTAAAAAAAATATTCGGAAAAATCGGACGTCAGATTCTTAACTATATGGATTTCTTAATCCTCTCACAGCAAGAACGCCTCCTATGGTCCCACCCATGCGGCCGCAATTAATGCCGTAGGCCCGTAGCATACAATCGTCTTGGCCGGCTACCGCTAGTCGCCTACTCCCAACCAGGTTTTGAAATTTGATTTCGGTTCACGTATGGTAAAATCTCGGAATTTCGAACGAAATTTTGTTAAAATTTTAAAAATAAATTTGAAATATGATCGAAATGATGTTAAATTTTTTTGTGGATGGTCTTGATACATTAGTAATGTTATCGTAAAAATTTCTGATGATAATCAAGCCTGAGCAATTTTTAAAAACTCTGATAGTGATATTGTCCTGATAAAAGACTGATCGGCAAATTTGAACCAAATGGAAAATAGTGCAAATCACGTTATAAAATTTTGAATTTTTTTGCATGGTCCCGACACATCAATAATATTCTTATAAAATTTTCAGATGATGATCAAGCTAAAGAATTTTTCAAAATTTGGACAGTGTTACTGAAGGCTGAACTGCAAATTTAAACTAAATGAAAAATAGTTCAAACCACGTTAAAAATTTTTGAAAATTTTTGTGGATGGTCCTAACACATCACTAATGTTCCCATAAAAATTTTAGATCATGCTTGAAGAATTTTCAAAAATTATGAAAGTGCTAATGTCCTGATAAAAGCCTTACGGTGCTCTACATATATTGCTTTCATAGATTTGATTGAGCAAATAAAATAAGTTTAAAATTTTTAAAAAAGGATGCTGAGGTAATGCTTAAGGGCTCCTAAAATTTTTGGATCGTGATCACACTCGAGCGAATTTATAAAATTCTGACATGGTTATTGTCTTAGTTATATTCATTCTGTTTTTAAATTTTTAAATACAACAAATGAAGTTCAATTCTTTTAAAAAAAATTCTGTATAATCCTAAACTGCTAAAGATGGTTACAAAAAAAATTTAGAGCATAAACAAGGTTATACAATTTTATAGAAATCTAACAGTGTTTCTGCTATTTTTATAAAATAACTTAAAAATTCTGTTTTTTAATAAGTTTTCATAGAAGATGGCATTTTTAAGGGTTATTATCCCAAATTCGGTCTTCAAAAGTCAAAAATCTCGAGATTTCTATGAAATTTGCTTAAAATACTGTATCAATTTGAATTTTTTTTTCAAACTTTTTATCCGCCTAAGATGTTGAATTTCGTCCTCAGCCAAAATCTAAAATCTCGGAAGAAATTTTCGAAGTTTGGCCGAGATTTTGAACTACGCTCCTGGCTAGAGCTGGCCATATGGGCCGGGCCGGCCGCGCGCCCACGCCCGCAGATCGTGGGCACGACCCACGCACGCAAGACGAGTCCGTGGGCCGTGCTTAGCCGGAGGCGCCGCCCATGGGCCGCAAGATCGCACGCAAGACGGTGAGGACGGGCCGCCTGCACGCTGGGTTAAGGCACGCCCAAACGCACGCACGGCGAGAGGCGCGCACGGTGGCCGAGGAAGAGGCGGGCGATCACGGCACGGTGGGTGGTGGGCCGACCGCTGCCGCCGCCGCGCCGATCGTTATGCTGGCTGCGGCGGCGGCACGGCACGGCACGCCCAAATTTTCGAATTTTCTGACCGTTTTATAGCCGTTAGGGGTTAAAAAATTGAAAAAATGGGCAAAAAATCCTGAATTTTTTCCTATAAATAGGGAGGACCCCTCTCCTCATACAGCACCCATTCACTCATCATCTTCTCTATTGATCATCTTGTGAAAATTGTGATACTGTTTGTAGTTATTTAGCAAAATTCGGAGAAATTTTGCTAAAATTTTGAAGAAATTCAAACTCGAGCTTTGGGTAACACAAGAGGTTTGTCATAGTGAATTTTGCTAATTGTATTGTTTTTATTATTTTTACTAATATTCGAAATATTCAATTTGCAGTTTTTTTGTATGGATCATTTCCCCATCTCTGATTTCGGGATCGCTCCGGAGGACCTTGAATCCTTCCAAGATTTGTCCGCCGTACCCGAAACAGAAGCACCTGAAGAATATCATGTACAAGAAGAACCATCAGACTCCATGACCATGAGTGCTTCTGGCTCGACATCCACTGAATCGAAGAGAGCGAGGCAGACATCGAGAGTTTTGGGATTTTTTCGACGAGCAAGCGAGGACAGATACGAAAGGAAAAGAGGTAAGAGTTGTTGTTTGTAAACAATGTCATCATGTTTTATCTGCAAAATCTACTGGGGGTACGGGACACTTGCATAGGCATATTGAAAGTTGCAATGCGAAAATAGGAGCAACTATGAGATGTACACAACTATTATACAACCCGGACGATTCGGTCCAGAATCGGGAATATAGTGGCGATGTAGCTAGGCAATCTCTTGTACGCTTAATTGCATCACAGGATTTACCTTTAAACTTTGGCGAGAGTGCTGATTTTGAAAATTACATTAAGCGTGCACATAATCCAAAATTTAGTAAAGTATCTAGACAGATAACTAGTAGAGATGTAGTTAAGTATTACAATAGTTGTCGTGAAAATTTAAAAACATGTTCAAGATTTGCACATTTTCCGTATCTTTGACTTCGTATATATGGAGTGGTAGGGCTAAGCAAGATTATATTAGCGTAGTTGCTCATTATGTCAACCAAAACCGCAACTAGAAAAAGAATTATAGGTTTCAAACTAATTGATGTCGCATATACCGAGAGAATATTCCGAGAGTATTATTAGGGTGGTGGAGGACTTTGGTCTCGGTGATAAGATTTTTACTATAACTTTAGATAATGCCTCCGCAAATACCTCCGCAATGAATATTCTCACTCCAATATTTGGTACTTATGTCAATCATTTTTGCTTCATCAACGTTGTGCTGTCATATTATTAACCTTATAGTTAAAAGTGGACTTGCCCGTTAGAACGTTACATTGCACCTTCCGCTTGGCAATTTCTTTTATGAATCATTCTAATGCTAGAATAGCATCTTATAAGAATTTTTGCATTGCAATGGGCGACGCCCAAGAATATTTGGTTTAGATATACCAATAAGATGGAATTCTACTTACTTAATGCTTAAGAACCTTCTGCCATATAAGAGCACATTTGAGGTTTTCATTCAAACACATCACCCTCAACGTGATTTATTATCTCAAGAACATTGGTATGTTGCATCAAATTACTTCAGTTTTTTGAAGTTTTTTATGACTCCACAGTTGCTTTATCCGCAGTTTATGAACCCACATCTTCTCTAATTGTGCATCATATCTTAGATATGGCTACCCATTTCAAAAACAACGAAAATGACATGATTTTAAGAGATTCTGTCATCGCAATGAAATCCAAATATTTGAAATATTGGAAAGAAATTCCACTTCTATATGCCTTTGCCTTTATTTTAGATCTAGAGCAAAACTTAGAGGATTTGGTAACGTCCTCTCCCTTTTAGGTGATGTTCTAGGGGAAGATTATTCAATTTATTTTACTACTGTTCGTACTAAACTAACCAAGTTTACAACAAGTACGAACAAAGCATCAAGGAGTTCGTTTGCAACGACTCCTGTACCTATCATGGTAAGAAAAAGACCGCGTGGGGCAAAATCGGGTTCTTCTTCTTCTTGTGCATGTGTTCTACGACAGTGGTGATACAAGCCGCATCCAACAAGTCTCCTCTCGGGAACTATCTGCCTATATGGACAGCGACGCGTTGGATTACCAACAACAAGGAGACGATGTCTTCAATATTGTTCAATGGTGGCATGAACACAAGCTAACATATCCCGTGCTATCCATATTAGCTCGAGATGTGTTAACTGCTCCGCCTCGACGGCTTCTCCGAAGTCGCCTTGATCTCTCGTGAGAATATTGGAGGAGAGAAGAACAAGCCTATCGAGTGATATGGTGGAGATGCTCATGACTATCAAAGACTGGGACACACTGATATAAGAACTCAACATTCACAAAAACCAAGAACTAGAGGAAGCCTTCAAAATCTCTACCTCGACAATGACGAAGACCTCCATCTACCTCTTAGTATGTATTAGAGGCTTAGAGCTTTAGTTGTACTCTTTTCTTTGTCAAGGTTTTCTAGATGAGTTTTTACTTGGCAAAGTTTTTAACGAGGCAACCATCCAAACATTAATAAAGCTCTTTGTTACATGTTCTACATTTTTTTGTCTCAATTTATTGTACGTCATTTTTATGCTATTTTCTAACTCTACATATTTTCCTTATTTTTTATAATTTTCCCCCTATTTTTTCCTATTTTTCTCCTATTTTTTTCTTTTTTTACACACAGTGGTGGCTACCGAGGCCCACTGCGTGCCTATTCGTGCCTGTCAGCAAGACGCAAGACGACCCATGCCCCCGGCGTGCCGTGCCTGGGCCTCGACCTCGGCCCATGGGCAGGCACGGCACGATCGGGCCTTCGTGTCTAGATGGGTCGGACCGGGCCGGGCCGCCCATCTGGCCAGCTCTACTCCTGGCCAGAAAGCAGCAAACTACTGTCGGCTGCGAAGACGAACACGGAAGCTGGTCGCGCCTCTCCGTATGTACATTGTACATCTTGTTTTACTGCTCATAAATACCTCGACGACACGGGAGCATGCCAGCATGGCCCTCGTAAACACCCCGACGGAAATCCACAGCCACTAGCAGCAAGACATCCCTTCCGACTGACAGCATGTCCCATTCACTTGGGGTCCCACGGGTCAGTTAGCGACTCGCTACCAAGCCCACCCCCATAAATGCGCCAAGCGCCCGCATCTCGGAGGCTCGGACGCATCTGCCTCGGCTAAGCGGAAGCAGAGGAAGCCTTGTCGTCTCCTCCCAGCACTCGAATACTCGTCCCAGGAGAAGAAGCCATGGCGGATCCGGCGGCGAAGGGGGGGAAGCTGGCACCGCCGATGTCGTGGAGGATGCGGCTTTCCATCCTCGTCGCAGGGTACCTCACTGACGCCACCCGCCGAGCCGACGGCACCATCAACCGCCGCGTGCTCTCCTTCCTCGACCCCGGCGTCGCGGCCTCCCCGGCCCCGCGCAACGGCGTGGCCTCCCGCGACATGGACGTCGACCCCGCGCTCCCACTCCGGGTGCGCCTCTTCCACCCTGTGGACCCCGCCGCCTCCGGCGGCCCGCTCCCCGTCATCGTGTTCTTCCACGGCGGCGGGTTCGCGTACCTCTCCGCGGCTTCACCCGCCTACGACGCCGCGTGCCGCCGCATCGCCAGGTACGCCGGCGCCGCAGTGATGTCCGTCGACTACCGCCGCTCCCCGGAGCACCGGTTCCCGGCCGCCTACGACGACGGCTTCTCCGCGCTCCGCTTCCTCGACGACCCCAAGAACCACCCCGCCGACGTGCCGCCCCTCGATGTCTCCCGCTGCTTCCTCGCTGGGGACAGCGCCGGCGCCAACATCGCCCACCACGTCGCCCGCCGCTACGCGCTCTCCTCCCCCACCTTCATCAGCCTCCGCATCTCTGGCCTCATCGCCATCCAGCCCTTCTTCGGCGGCAAGGAGCGGACCCCCGCCGAGCTCCGGCTCGACGGGGCACCCATCGTGTCCGTCTCCCGCACCGACTGGATGTGGCGCGCGTTCCTCCCGCCGGGGGCCGACCGGACGCATGAGGCCGCGCACGCCGGCTCCCCGGCCGGCGCGGCCGGAATTGACTCCCCGGCTTTCCCACCGGCGGTAGTGGTGATCGGCGGGTACGACCCGCTGCAGGACTGGCAGCGGCGGTACTGCGAGACGCTCAAGTCGAAGGGGAAGGAGGTGCGAGTGCTGGAGTACCCCGAAGCCATCCACGCCTTCTACGTGTTTCCGGAGTTCGCCGAGTCCAAGGACCTTATGCTGCGTATCAAAGAACTCGTCGCCGGGAGCAGCGGCAAATGATCGCCTGTTTGTGTGTGTGTGGCTGGGTGGGTGGGGCATCAGCGGCGTGTCGCATGTGTGGTCGGAACGGGTACGTAACGGCACTGTTTGTTACTGTGGTGGGAGAACTATCTGTTAGGAAACCCTCGTGGCCCACGGAAAACCCACGATGATCCCTTAGTCGAAACCCTAGGTGAGCGCTATAAAAGGAGGAGGGGGTCCCCCTTATGTATAAGCAACCATTAGCAATAAAAGAATTCCGCTGTTGCTCTCCCTAAACACGTGTCTCTCTCTTTCTGTTCTCCAATTCAGATCTGTTCGGGAACCCCGGACTATTCGATAGCGAGGTTCCTTAACACGTTATCAGCACGAAGCTCTACCGGAGATCAGTTTTGAAAATGTGAGAAGAGGTGAGAATCGGCGATCGAATCTAAACGTTTGTTGATTCTATGCATGTATCTATCTTTTGCATCTCAGATCGCTTGTCGCGTGGCATGAAGCTACGCGGATATGGCTCGGCTTACTGAAAGACAAGACGATTTTACAATTGAATTTATCGCTCATGCAAGAAAACAAAATCGCTGTTGCCGGTTTGCGTGCATAAAGCGTGGCCGCTGTTTCGGTTTGCACGCCACCGCGGCGTCACCGCTCGGCCGGCCAGCCACCACGGCTGCCGCGCTCGGCCACACGGCTTGTAGCCGACTTCGGCCGCCGCGGCCGCCATCGAAGAGCTCCCGGCGGCTCGCGGCCGCCGCTACCGTCCGCCGCGGCTAGTCGCGACTCACGAAAGAAGGCCGCCACCGCCGCCGCTCGCTTGGCAGCAAGCGCAAGCGCGCCGCCGCTCGGCTTGGCCGCGCGCAAAGCGCCATCGCCGCAGTCAGGCCGACGCTCGCCTCCACGGCCGGCCAAGCCGCCCTACCCTTCCGCAGACCGGCCGCCGGACGGGCGACGCCCGACCGGCCGCTTTGAACCTCACAAGACGGCGCCGCGACCGCTTCGCCTCGTGACAAACAAAGAATGCCGACACCGACGAAGAGGCGACGATCGCCGTTGCCCAAAGAAGCACGACGCCGTCAAAGTCGACCGCCGCCACGGCCGGCCGCCTCACGCATTGCGCCATCATTCACGCCGCCGCCGCAAGACCGACCAGATCGCTGCCGCGCCTTGCCCCGCCCCGGCCAAGTCCGCCGACGCCGCTTCTGCTCGGCAACCGCCCGCCGCCAGGCGCTGCCGCCGCTCAAGATCGCCATGCGCGCCACCGCCCGACTTCAGGCCGCCGCCGTGCGCGTTCATTGTATCGCCGCCGGCGCCGCTTTGCTGCTATAAAGACGCCGGCGCCTACCACCGCCGCCGCCGCTTTCCTCTCGGCTCGGCTCGCAGGCGCCATGCGCCTCGCGCGCGCCGCTCGGTGTGCCTTCTCGCCGAAGAAGAACTCTCCGCCGACGTCGCTCGCAGCTTTGGTGCTCAACCGCCTCGGCCACAGCGGAGCGCCGCCGCCGCCAGAAGAAGAAGGGCGCCGAGGAGAAAAGAAACGCGCACGGGAGAAGAAAACTCAGACGGAAAAGAAAAAAATGGCGGGCTAGGGGAAACCCTAGCCAGCGCAAGGTCATGGGCCAAAGAAAAGGATGGTTTAGAAGCACGGCGGTTCGGCCGGAAGAAAAAGAAAAGAAAAAGAAGAAAAGAAAAAGAAAGAGAAGAAAAAAGAAAAAAAAAGAAAAAATAGCAGAAAAATTGCCAGAAAATCCAGAAGATTAATTTGGCTCTGTTTTTAATGTTTCTAGCTTTATTTCCCTGTTTTATGAATATTCTTTATGAATTTTGAATTCGTTGCTTTGTTTAGCATATTGAAAATACATGTGAATTTATTTTCAGTTCTTTATGCTTTTGCAACCCTTTTCTATTAGATTACACGCAGTAATCTAATATCGGAATTTTGAAATCATGCATCATGAATCGTGAATCGTGAGTTTGAAGAACTGGCCTCGCACGGTCAGAACTACCTCACTTGGGTATCGGACGTGAAGATTGTTCTTGGGGGCAAGAAGCTCCGTGCTGCGATTGGTCTAGGGTCCTCACAGGACGTGAAACCTACCGTCGAGCAGAACGATCAAAGCCTTGCACATAATTTGTACTAATTTCTCCCTATGTGGCAAGAAGATCACTGATGAGGAGAAGATTGAGAAAACTCTCTCTACCTTCCACCTAAATGCTATCCGGAGTGCACGCAGCTATCGTTAGGATGCATACAAGGAGTATAGCGAACTGATTGATGTAATGCAAGTTGCGGAATCGCAAGACGATGTTCTATGCAAGAACTATGTCTCACAGCCACTTGGAAGGGGCACTGGCACAGAAGTTAATGCCAATAGCTATAAGGTGAGAAAGCCCATTCATAGAAACAAGGGCGAACAGGGTGAAAAAGAGAAGTTTCAGGCCAAGGGAAAGTCCAAAGCCCGTTAATGCATGAATCGCATTTTTTTAGATTATGGTTGTTAGCCTTTTCTTTTGAATAATGAATTGTAAGCTCTAGAAGAGCATACTTCTCTCATGAATAAATATGCAATTTATTCTTTATTCCAAAGATTCTTTCATTTACAAGCAATATTTGAATTATTTTGCCTCTGCTTGATTAGAATTATATTTCTTTTATATAGAAATCGTAGCGCCTAAATGGAAGAGGTATGCATTGTTGATTGTGGCACAACAAATACCATCTTAAGAGAGTCTAAATACTTCCAATGATCACGAAGAACGCTGGAAAGATTACTACGATCGCAGAAGCGATTCATATGTAATCGCTCAGAAGAGCCACAATTATATTACCTATGGGTACAACTTTGGTAATTGAAGAAGTCCTTTGTACCGAATCAACACGCACTCTCTTAAGCTTTAAAGACATCCGCGCCAATGGTTTTCATGTAGAAACAAATGAAGAAAATGGCAAAGAATGCTTGTGCATTGTGAAGCACGCAGATGTGGAAAATGGTATTAGAAAATGCCCTCATATGAATCAGGTTGTACTACACGAATATTCATGCACCAAGTGTATACTTCCTTGAAGACTATTTTTAGAAGCTCGAGTTTTTTATGGCATAGTAGATTAGGTCATCCTGGTCTTAGAATGATGAGAAATATAGTGAACAACTCACAAGGTCATGGCATTAATGTTAAAAAGTTCCCGAATCATGAAGATTTTGTGTGCCTGTATGTGCCACGGAAATTAATAATGGACCTCTGTCATGAAAGTGCAAAATGAAATTCCGCATTCCCGAACGCATCCAGGATATTTATGGCCGATTCAGCCCTTGTCGGGGCCGTTTCGATACTTTATGGTGCTCATCGATGCTTCCTCGAAATGGTCGCATGTATGCTTATTATCAACAAGAAACCATGCATTTGCAAAGCTGATCTCGCAGATCATAAGAATTAAGAATGCTTTCCCTGATCATCACGTGAAGTCCATTATAATGGACAATGCCGGAGAATTTACTTCAAAAGCATTTGATGATTATTGCACGGCAACAGGGATAGCAGTTGAGCACTCCGTACCGCACGTCCAAACGCAGAATGGACTAGCAGAAGCACTAATAAAGAGGGTTAAGTTCATTGCCAGACCGCTTTTGCAGAGTTGTAACTTGCCCAACACTTGTTGGGGATACACAGTCCTGCACGCAGCAGCTCTCATCAACTTCAGACCTTCGGCCTACAACATCCATTCTCTTATACAGCTTGTGCACGGGATCATCCCGAAGATCTCCCATCTTAGAAAATTTGGGTGTATGGTATATGTTCCTATACCACCCCCTCAGCGGACTGCAATGGGCCCTCTCCGCAAGTCTGGGATATACGTTGGTTATAGGAGTGCATCCATAATCAGGTATTTGGAACCCATGATCGAGACTTGCATACAAACCCAATTCACGATTGCATTTTTGACGAGGATCGTTTCGTCATTAGGGGAGGAAATCAACCTTTAGATGAAAAATACGGAAAATCATATGGCATTCCACCGATCCCGCACATGACCCTCAGACTAATGAAGCAAATCAAGAAGTCCGTAAGATAATTGATTTGTAGAATTTAGCAAATGAACCGCCTGATCATTTTTGTGATCCAAGGGCGTGGTTAAGTCGCATGTACCGCAAGAAATGCACCGTAGAGGGTGGAAATACCAAAGAAAATAGAAGGTATCCTCATCCTGCTCAGAGGCCTCAAAGAAAAGAGCAGGGAATCTGGCTCCTCAAACCCAAAGTACCCGGAGACGTCTGGAGAAAACTGGGCAAGAGGACTTACCACAACCAATCACGAAAATATCCTAAGAAAAGAAGGGGAGCCGCTTGAGACTGCACCGGAAAGAAGCCAACAGAAAGGCAATTCTGCACTTGAATCTTCCATCAAGGAAGTCCGGAAATAATGTGTGCGCACACATAGGCGATGAAAAGCTAAAGGAACTTGCTCTCGCGATAGGGAATAGCAATGAAGAGCAAGTAGAAGTGCATGAAGCACCCCATGAAGAAATGGCCATAAACTTTGTAATAACAGGAGAATCCTGAATAGAGCAACACCAACGTTGATGCATACTTTGCAAAGAAGATTGTCTCGATCATTGATCATGATCCCGAGCTCGCATCTTCGCAGAGTGCAAGAAAAGGCTAGATTGGGAAGAATGGAAAAGGAAATCATCTGCAGAGTTAGTCTCTCCGAACAAGAGAGAGGTGTTTGGGCTCAGATACCGCACACCTCCCCATATAAACCCCGTGAGGTCACAAATGGGTCTTTGTTGGAAGAGGAATGAAAACAACGGTTGTAAGGTACAAGGCAAGGCTTGTAGCTCAAGGTTTCACTCAACGCCCGGAGTTGATTATGAAGAAACCTATTCTCCGGTTATGGAGGAATTACCTTTAGATATTTGATCTCAATGGCATCAACTTGAAGTTGAGAATGAAGCTAATGGATGTTGTCACAAAGATATTTGTATGGAAACTTGATTCGGGATATACATGAAAGTACCTAAGGAATACCTATCCCAACCAAGACGGAGCAAATAGAAACCACATAAAGTGTGAAATTGGAGAAATCACTATATGGGCTAAAGCATCAGAAGAATGTGGTACAATCGCTGAGTGACTTTCTCTCGCAAGAAAGGCTACACAAACAGCGAAAATTGTCCATGTGTGTTTATACAGCGATCCCCGAATGGATTCTATATAATCTTTGTCTATGTAGATGACTTGAACATCATTGGGACGGATGAAGAAATTGAAGAAGCATGCTCATACTTGAAGTCTGAGTTTGAAATGAAGGATTTGGGTAAAACCAAGTTTTGTTTAGGCTTGCAGCTTGAACATGTCCAAGGAGGAATCTTGGTACATCAATCAACCTACACACAGAAAGTGTTAGAAAGATTTGGCTTTGAAAAGGCGTATCCTGCAAAGACTCCAATGGTCGGAAGGTCACTCCAAGCAGACCTAGAGAAGAGGGGGAGGAAGTTCTGGGAGCAGAATTCCCATATCTGAGTGCAGTTGGAGCTCTCATGTACCTTGCAAATAGCACCAGGCCGGATATTGCGTTCGCTATGAATTTGCTAGCTCGGTACAGTGCAGAACCCACCAAAAGGCATTGGAAAGGGATCAAGGACATCTTCCGCTACCTCCAAGGAAGCAAAGACCTGGCCTGCTTTTTCGTAAGAAACAATGAATTGAATTTGGTTGGCTACGCCGATGCCGGGTACTTATCGACCCGCATACCGGCAAGTCCCAAACCGCTATGTTTTCCTATGTGGAGGAACTGCAATTTCTTGAAGTCGCCTATGCGGACTCTTGTCTCGACGCTGACAAACCACTCGAAATCATTGCTTTGTATGAAGCATCTCGTGAATGTGCATTGCTCAAGAATGGTTCACCACATCCGTAAGTCGGTGGTTTGAACATGGAGCAAACTCCCACAATCATTTATGAAGATAATGCACTTGTGTTGCCCAAGCACGTATGAGTTATGTGAAGAGCAATCTCACGAAGCATATCAACCCCAAGTTCTTCTATGCTCACGAATTGCATAAGATGAACGAGATCAAGATATTGCATACTAAGTCATGTGAAAATCTTGCAGATTTGTTCACTAAATCACTCCCAAAGATCTACCTTTGAAAGGTGCGTGAAAGGAATTGGGATGATGAGACTTAGAGAAGTGCAGATTTCGTGGGGAGATATTTCACATACTCCCACATAAATCTCAAGATGAATTATGAATACCCAACATGAATCTCAAGATTAGCAATTGAAGTTGGGAGAATTGTACTCTTTTCCTTAGCAAGTTTTTCATGAAGTTTTCTTGCATAAGGTTTTAACGAGGCAATTCGTGCAACATAGTAAGCGATGCTATGTACTCTTTCTCCAAGTATTTTTCCCATCGGATTTTTCTCGAGTTTTAATGAGGCATATGCATCTCGCGGCAAAGGGCCCAAGGGGGAGTGTTGGGAAACCCTCGTGGCCCATGGAAAGCCCACGATGGCCCCTTAGCCGAAACCCTAGGTGAGAGCTATAAAAGGAGGAGGGGGGTCCCCCCTATGTACAAGCAATCATTAGCAATAAAAGAATTCCGCTGTTGCTCTCCCTAAACATGTGTCTCTCTCTCTCTCTCTGTTCTCCAATTCAGATCTGTTCGGGAACCCCGGACTATTCGATAGCGAGGTTCCTTAACACTATCCATGCATTTGGCCCCGGAATTTGTTTTCCTTTTTAATTTAGCTTTTGTCGTGCTGTATTTGTAAAAATAGCCTCCGGGACTCCTCTACCACGTCAGTGAAGCACGAAACGCAGTGGTAGCGTCCACGCTCTACACGGAAAGAACATTCCCAGTGTGGCAAGTCGGCACGGCCGCGGGACCTGCCCTGCTATGGCACGGAACCGTGGAATGTCAGGTATTCCCACGGCAGTGCAGCACGGCTACAACGACTGCTCTCTGTTTTTTTTGCAAATCAACATTTTCGACCTAGTGACAAAATTGCTAAAACGACAAGCATATGAGACACTTACCAATGAGTTACGCAGATTATATGGCGCATATGGGTCAATACAAATGATGGCACTGATGGATAATGTGCATGAAATACATAAGTTCGCCTTTTCGAATTGAAAAAAGGGCAGCGCGATATACGTGTTAAAATTTTCTTTCGAAATCACTTTCCTTATGAAGCGGAATAACGATGGCACGCATAATTTTTGAATTTTTTGTAATAATTATTTTTTACAAAATACAGAAATAACAAGGCGGAGGGAAAATGATAAGGAAAAATTCAAAATAGTGATGTTTACTGTTGGTAAAAACAGAATAAAGACGAGGAGTATATGGCTCATACGGAAGAAAATGACATAGAAGGATGTAGAAAATGACAAGAGGGAACATACATAGAAATATTAGGGTACGTAGCACGACATTGAAATATTAGGGTGGTACATAGCATGACATAGGAAATGACATAGCTTGACATATAAAATAATGAAAGAGACATGGCGAGACGACACGGACGAACCACAAACGAAAACTACAACTAAGGTACATACACGCCTTTTGAAAATGGAAAAAGTCATGCTAGGTGGTATAGACCCTATATGGAAGGATTCATCGGCGTGAGGTGTAGTGCCTTAGCTTTCTTCTGGATACTCCCATAGACATCCACCCAATAATAATCCTCAGGCGCGACCTTAGGCTCCTCCCACTCGCGTGCTTATGCCTCATCGGCTTTCTCCTTCATCATCTTCCATGTGCCTGAAGCTCTTCCTGTGCCTTCCAAAAGTGCGCTTCGTCAGGACGGGGCGTGGTGGCTTTGGTTTGTCATCCGCAGTCTAAGGCTTAGACTTCCAACGTTTGTATTGCTCGGGCGCTACAGGGTAGTTCAGCCAGTGATTCTTTTCGTAGAACACCCTGTCGTACTTGTCTGGCCCATCGATCCACTAGAAGAAGTAGCATCTGTCTTTTGCTGGGATTATGCGTGGATAAAGTTAGAGCTCGCGTAAACACAACATGCATTGCGGAATGTAACTGCTTGTCGTTAACTTACAAGGAGCTCGCTACACCTGTAGAAAGCGCGACCGACAGTGTCTACTTGCTCGGACTACTTGATCCATGCCGAAAGACCGCAGTCGCAGTTTGACCGAGGAAACTCCGGGGGCACAGGTGCATTCTTGCAAGACCAATCAGGGTAGGATGCCACCTTCTTAAGATTCCTCCTCCGATTGCAAAGAAGCCCTGCGTAGCTAGACATCGGCAACCCCGACGTTGTAGGGGAGTGTTGGGTGTGGCGCTGGCACAGATGGAGTGTCCGCGGTGGAGGTTGAGCTTGAGAAAAAGTGATGTTTGGGTGGTTGGTGGTTTTATAAGAAGTGTGTAGTCGATGTAGGGCTGGTATAATGAAGGATAACGTGCCCTCACTTTGGTCTGACAAAGCCGGCGGCAGCGTATTGTCACTTCGGTCTAAGAAAGAGGGTGGCAACGTGTTATCAAATCAGGTTGACAAAACAATAGCAAATGTATTGTCACTTTGCTCTGAGAAAGCTGGGTTAGCGTGTTGTCATATCGGGCTGACAAAGCAGTAGGCAGTGTGTTGTCACTTCGCTCTGAGAAAGCTCAGGAAGGGTTTTGTCACTTCACTCCGAGAAGGCGAAGCTGGGTAGCGTGTTGTCAAGTCTAGCGTGATGGCTAGTGTGTGGTCACTTCGCTCTAAGGAAGTAGAGGCAGCGTGTTATCAAATTGAGCTGACAAAGTGAGTTCAGTCAGAAGCAATAAATTTGTCACTTCATAGATATGCTAGACATTGGTGACAAACTAGTCATGAATTGAGTGTGTTTAGCTTTAAGAAAGTAGTGGACTCATCCACAGAATCTTGGCAAGTTCGTTGTTAGCAGGACTATTGACTTGTGTACTACAATATGTGTGGCTATCAACCTGAGGCTGTAACATCTCAATTTTTGCATTTGGCGAATTTATTGTGCCTTTTATGTTTTCGTGAATTTTCTGGAATTTATTTGGGGTTTTAATAATATATTTTAATTAAGCCTTTTGTGAAAACTATTTAAAAATTTTAAAACAAAATTTATTTAAATTTTTTTATTTGAGTTCTAAATGTCTTCAAATATTTTTCAGATTTTTTATAGAATTTTTATGATGTTTTTACTATTTTATTTGGTCTAAACTATTTTTAGTAATTATTTTAAATCGAAAAAACCTTTGAAAAATAGTATTAATAGTGCTGGGCTAAACCCATGAGGGCCCGACCCAAACTCGCGCAGCCAGTCTGCTTCACAACCCAATTCCACATGAACCCTAGTCGTGTAGATATGAGCCAATCTCAAGGCCGAAATTCATTCGCGTAGCTGAGCGCTTTGTGGCCGTTGGATCTTCGCATGCGCAGGTGAGATTTGCTCGAAAACACAAGAGCTTTCACCGTTGGATGTGGATCGTATTGTGGGGGGTCAATCGGGATTAGTAGAAACCCTAAGGATCCGAGCCGTTAGTTCCGTGTGTGTCTCAGATTCCTCCACATCTCTGAGCATCCGACCGTCCATTGGTCCACGTGTCGCCTTTCTGGTTGTCGTCTCCGTGAAGGACTCAGAGCAGAGCCACCGTAACTGCCATGGACACAGATCTTCGATCAAACGAGGCATAGACGCCTAGGCCCTTATAAGGCAAGCACCGGCTACGCAAGGCATTAAACAATCAAAACCCTAAGCCAATCGCAAAAATCGAGTAGTCGTTTCGTCAGAACTCACGAAGATCTCCGTGAGCTACCACAAGCTTCACGTCATTGATTCATCGCTGTCTGTGGGAGTTGAAGGCCTTGAGTCATCGTGTTGGGTTCGCCGCATCGAGGAGCATCGTGTGCGCACGCTTTTGTGGTCGGAACATCGCCGGAGTTGAAGATCACCATGAGACCCATCGCCATCAGAGAAGAAGGGCTCACCATTGCTATTTAGTTCTTCAATCAAGGATCTGACTGTGCCATCAGGTAGGCGATGTTGCCAGCTAGCCATGGTTGTCTTCACTGATCGCCATTAGTGACCATAGGGCCCCGTGCCGCTGTTGTTGACGTGGTTAGGCTCGATGTGTGACACGTGGACCGAGTCAACGTTGTGTTGGATCTGTTGCGGAGTTGTCATCCTGGTTGGCGGTTACGTGTCATGCTGACATCAGCATGACGCCATAAGTAGATTTTTCAGTATGAAAATAATTCAATTAATTCGGTATTTTTCCAATTTTCTGATTTTTCTGATTTTTGAATCTTTCGAGAGCCCGTTCTTCTCATACGAACTCCAATTGAGGCGATTCAAATTTCTAAATTTTTTAAAAATTGATATCTATTTAATGGTGAATTTTATTTGATTTTTAGAGTTTATTTTTGAAAGATCAAAATGGCGATCAGAGAGGGGGTGAATGATCCCAAATAAAATTTCCCCACTCAAAGTACTCCAAACACACTTGCAATAAAAATCTAAAGCACCAGAAGATTTTCGTTCAAACTGGTGCTTCTTAGATTCACACACCCTCCAAAATCCAGAATAATTAGACAACTATGTGTACCCCTAGCTTGCATGGATAAAAACCATGAATCATGTGAGGGGTTTTTTAATCACAATCCTGGTTGTCAAGTGTCCAAACAAAAGAGGAATCAATTCAAAAGACTTCTTTTCTAAAAGAGATAAAGCTAAAACACCAAAGTCTCTTTTCAGAAAAGTTAAAGCAGATTTTCAAAAATTGTCCTCAGTTGGAACAGGTGGTTCGTGAGTTTCTGTTGCTCTAAACTTTTTAAGAATTTTTTTCCCTGTGAGAAGTTGAATCATGAAACACTCCACCAAAAATCACCTCATAAATATTTGTAGAATAAGAATGAAAAATCAAGCAATACAGACAGTCAGGAACTTCGACCAGAAAGTTTGAGGCTCGGTTTTCACTTCATAGCTCTCAAACGGTGCAACCAGTGGACTCAAGAAATTTTCTACAAATGGATATATGAGTCCTGCACCTTCTCAAACAAGAATCACTCAAAAATGAGTTCTACATATTGTTAGAAAAATCAAAAACTGACTGCTGCGCGAAGAACAAGTTCTGGACACATTTGCAATTTGATAAAAAAACTTGATCTCTAGTCTATCCAAGGGTGTAAGAAAGGTGTAGAACCAAATGAACACCCTGAAGACATCCTAAAAGAACAGCATTTAGAAGGAGGAGAGGCAAATCCAAATTGCATAAATGTAAATTGCAATAATGTAAGTGCTGAATTTAATTGCGGAATTTAAGTGCGGAATTTAAGTGCATAATGTAATTTGCGTAATTTAAATGCGTAATGTAAATGCACAAAGAAAATAAATGATTTGAGGAAACATTCCATTTCTGGAAGGAGAGGTTATAAAGCCTCACATTCATGTGGGCAAAGCTCAAAGGAGCATCAAAAACCTTAAAACCTTCAAGGGAAGGAGGCTACCCCTCCACCCCTATTTATACTACTCTTGGGCCACCTACCACCCTTGGATGAGCCCCTCAACCCTAGAGCACTCATCTAAGGGCTAGGATTAACCCACACACATAGCCATGCAAGGGCTAACCCAAAACCCACACACATACCGGGTTTTCCTGCACGGCTTTCAAAGCATACTACCTAGACCCGCTAACCTATCAACTAGACCTCAATCCAACGGCCCTCATTGATCCACGCGGCATCTAGCTAGCATCATCTCCTTTCCTTGTCTTCTTGACTTGCCCGGACTCCGTCTTTGATCATCTTCCGGCGATCTCCCAACCGTCTGGACCTCCGACGCTCCTCGCCTAGTCCCGGTCATCCTCCGCCTCACCATGACCTAGCACCGTCGCCCTGCAACCATCAAAGACAAGGAAAACCCTTTCACATAGCAATGCCCACAAAGATATTCAATGATTATTCCAAAATCATTAATCGATCATAATTGCTCTCAATGGTCGGTGCTACTACCCCTAGGCCGGTAGCACTAAGAAGAGCAACCAACACTCAAATTGCTTCAAATCCAATTCAATTCAAATCAAACTAAGCTCAAAACTCGCCAATTACTCATCACACACAAGGATAGACCTCCACATAGTCTTTCAATCTCCCCCTTTATGACTATATTGACAAACACATGAAAAGGCATAAGTTTTGAGTTTGAATAAGAGAGAAGAAAGCAATTTGAATGCAAAGCCAAAGTTGGTCCAGAATAAGGAAATAAGATCATGACCAAGTTGGCAGAAAAGGGATTTTAGAGCAAAACTTTAGAGAGAGCAAGTTTTCAACAAAAGCTCTAAAAGATCTAATAAAACTCACAAGGAACACTCGAATATGCTTATGATCATAAAAATTTGCAATTGTCACAAAGATCATAAGAACCAAAGTGGATTAACATTTTTCCTTTGAAGATGCCTTTTCTACATTTTCTCCCCCTTTTGGCAATATAGGCATCAAGAAATTCTTTTTTTATTTTCTCCCCCTTTATATATGTATGCATGAAATGCATCCTAAGTGAGCTTTGAGAATTATCCAAGTGATCATAAATGCAAGATATGACACCAAGCTAGTCAATTTAGAAAATGATTGAACTAGGATGTCTCCAAGAACAAATTCATTTTGCTCACAAGCTTTGTTTACAAGATTTTATTTTAGCAAGATTTGAACAAGTGCAAAACTTAGCAAAAATTTCAAAGCTAGAAGCAAACACCACTCATAGGATCAAATGGAAAACCTAGAGTTCAACCTACTCAACACTTTGGGGAATCTTGAAGTGCATATAGAGTCCTTCGAGCTCATTTTTCAATTCATGCAAATTCTTCTTCTTTGATATTTTGAAAGACATAGCGGGGTGCAAATGTTTGACATTATTTGCATTCTTTACCCACTTATGTTTTTGTTATTTGCATTTCTTAATGATTAACTCAAGCCATGTTCGATCACCCCAAGAGTAACTCTTAAGAGAATGATCTTGGTCATACACGATATATTCCAAGTTCATCCCAAGTGCAATGGGAGGCAGTCTCGAGAATATATAGTGTTGAGTTCAATTTTGCACAAAAGAGAGTCAAATTTTTCTTAATTTAGCACATATGAGCAATTTTGAAGGACTAAAATATGGATCAAGCAAGTTTCACCCAAGTTGCTATAGGGACTCTAGAGAACTCTATAAATTCACAATTCATGGTAAAAACCTCTAGAGAAGAAACTTAACAAGAAAAAGCAACATGTTTTTCATTTAAGATTTTCAATTTTCAGATTTTAACAAGCTTAGTGTGATAGATGAACTTGGGTAGACCTAAGCTAGTGATTTTCTTCAAAGATGTAGCAAGGTGCATTACATGAAGATTGAGTCAATTGCATAGTAGACAAAGCTCATAAAACATAAAATACAGTCTAAATGCAATGCATGAACAGATTCTCAAACTCCCCCTCAACAAATGAATCAATTTTAAGCTTAAATCTGGTTAAAGTTGAGTTATTATCAAGATTAGGCATAAAGAAAACCCGAATGAACTCAATAACAACCAGAAAAACAGAATGAGGAGAAGAAGTCAAGAAACTGCAAAACTGGATGGCTATTGAGCATAGATAAGATAGAAGAGACTCACTACGGCTCAGACTCGCTCTTATCTTCCCTAGTGACTGACATAGGGAAACTGACTCTAGATCCCAACTAAGGAGTGCACACAGACCCTGTCTACCTAGGAGGCCCAATACCTGCTAGACTTATAAGACTGTGAGGGAACTCAACCTAGAGAGAAGAGAGAACAGCCAATCACGCATGATAGCAACCTAAAGTACAAGATAAGAGGTCCATGCAAGGCATGCCAGAAGTCTAAGTGAGTGAACTCAACTCAAGAAAACAAGCCCAAAGTCACCCAGAAGAAACACAAAGAAAAGAAAAGCTGGAAGAAAACATATAATACATAATATACAAACCAGCTCCCCCTCACGAAAGGCCGTAAGGGCTCACGACTCAAGCTCACTCCTCAAGGCAACAAACTGAGCTATCCAAAGGCTTGGTGAAGATATCGCTAATCGAAAGTCACTCTCACGAATCAAGCGCGATATCTCCCTTCTCCACATGGTCTCTAAGGAAGTGATATCTAATATCAATGTGCTTGGCAGGGAATGTTGCATTGGGTTTTAGCAATGCAAATAGTCAAGTGTTGTCACGTAAAAGTGGCACACTCTCTATCTCTAACCCATAGTCCCGTAAGGTCGATCTCATCCAGAGCACTGCTACAAAGAATCGGTGCAAAGAACATACTCGCCTCGCGTGGATCAGGCAACCCCGCATTGCTTCCTAGATGACCAAGAAACAAGAGAAGTGCCAATGAATTGGCAAGTGCCGAAGTGCTTTTCCTATCTATCCTACACCATCAAAGTCGGATCTAAAAGGCTCTAAGAGATAGACAAGAAGAAGAAGAGTACCAAATAACATAATCAGTGGTAGCACGAAGGTACCTGAAGATGCGCTTGACCGCCTGGCGGTGAGAGGTGCGAGGAGAAGCTTGAAATCGAGCGCACAGACACACAACGAAATGTATGTCCGGTCTCGAAGCAGTGAGGTACAAGAGGGAGCCGATCATGCTCCGAAACTCCTTTTGATTAGCAGGCTCACCATCCTCATCGGGCTCGAGGACAGCAATGGTGGCCATAGGAGTCATCACTGACTTCCCATCAGACATATCGAAGCGCCTCAGGAGGTCACGGGTATACTTGACTTCATGCAAGAAAGTACCCTCCCGAGTCTGCTTGATTTGGAAGCCAAGAATGTAGATCAACTCGCCCATCATACTCATCTCAAACTCTTTGCTCATCACCTCAGAAAACTGAGACACAAGCGAATGAGACAAGCGACCAAAAATGATATCGTCCACATAAATCTGGACGAGAAGAAAATGCGACTCATGGTGTCTGATGAACAGAGTCTTGTCTACTACGCCCATTTTGAAGTCATGGCTGAGAAGATAAGACTTGAACCTCTCATACCATGCTCTGGGGGCCTGCTTGAGTCCATACAGAGCTTTGGAGAGCTTGTATACATGACTCAGAAACTTGGGGTTCTCGAATCTTGGAGGTTGTTTGACATAAACCTCTTCCTCAATATAGCCATTGAGGAATGCTTTCTTGACATCCATTTGATAGAGCTTGAAGCCCCGGGATGAAGAAAATGCAAGCAGGATCCTAATAGCCTCTAGCCTAGCTACAGGGGTAAAGGTCTCCTCAAAGTCAAGACCCTCAACCTGAGAAAAGCCCTGTGCAACTAGCCTAGCCTTGTTGCGAATGACAACCCCATCCTCACTGCTTGTTTTTGAACACCCACTTGGTCCCAATGACATTATGACCAGATGGACGTTCTACAAGCCGCCGACTTTGTTCCTCTCGGTTTTCAAGTTCCTCATGCATAGCATTAGTCCAAAACTCGCCGATAATGCATGAGTCACATCATTCGCTCAAACGAGGCAACAAAGGCGAGCGAAGGCAGAATCGATAAACTCGATTTTGAGCGAGTGACTCGCTCAAACAGATCGCCGATGATCCGATCGGTGGATGAGAATGCTGAATATGACGGGAGGTCCAAAAGGTATGGCCTCTACCTCATGCACGTAAGAGGTAGGAGCAGAGCTACTAGTCGAATGAGAGTCAAGGCAAGGGTTGGCCTTCCCGAGGTGCGTAAATGGAAACAGGAGGCACCTCGTGTGTAGAGGGACTGGATCGTGGAACACCATCATCTCCATCATCCTCATCCTCTACAAAGATGGTCTCGGAGGAAGAAGAAGAGCTCGAAATATCGGGTCTAGCTCCGGCTAGCCTCATCAAAGGTCACTTCACGTGTCTTTATGATCCTATGCGCATCGCAACCTGCACTTATAGCTACGAGAAGAAGTCAAATAACCCGTAAAGATACCATCGGAAGAACGAGACTCAAACTTATCCAAAGTTACGGACTTCAAAATAAAACACTTGCAACCAAACACACGAAAATGAGAAACACTGGCTTTCGCCCATACCGAACTCGTAAGAAGTGCGGTACAAATGTGCTCTCAAGAATACACGATTAGAAACATGGCAAGCAAGAGCTATAGCCTCAGCCCAAAAATTCCTAGGAGTCTTGACTGCCTAGCATCGCCCCGCCATTTCTACGTGGTCCTGTTCTTCATTTCCACTACGCCATTTTGCCGAGGGACGAGGGAGAGGAGAACTGATGCTCTAAACTGCACTCCACACAAAAACTCTCAAAATAGGAGTTCTTGAACTCCGTGCCATTGTCATCACAGATAGCTCGTAGGGCACCAGGAGCTCAAAAGACAACCTTTGAACCAAACCCCTAAAATGGGTAAAGTCTCATCCTTCGAGGACATGAAGAACACCCAAGAATACCTCGAAAAATCATCAACAATGACAAGAACATACCACTTCCCTCCCACTTACTGCACTCTAGCTGGACCAAAGTGTCCATATGTAAAAGTTGTCCTGATGCATCAGTCATCACAACAGTGATTGGGGGATGAGAAGCAGCAACCATCTTGCCATGTCGGCGGGGAGAGCAAACTAAGTCTTTGACCATTTTGAGTTTGGGCAAACCACGAATGAGATCGTGGTCGCTAACTCGGTCAAATGATCAAATCCAATGTGACCAAGTCTCCTATGCCGTATGAGAGATCACGGACTCAAGCAATCAAACACCGAAGAGAGTCTCCTAAGAAACAGAAGATCAAGACGGAAGACTCTCCCAAATCTAGAAATCCCAAGAACTACCCTCCCGATGAATCGAGGATTCTACAGCATTACTCTTAAAACTCACCTCAAAGAGTCATCAATAAACCGAGAAACAAAAGCAAATTGTATTGCACTACTTACTAAGGCAACATCTTTAAGAATGAAATTGTCATTAATGCAAATGGTACCTTTAGCAATGACTCTACCAAGAGGCATCCCCAAAAGTGATCAACTCATCACCGGGGCTCGGACTAGGAAGAGAACCATCGAGAATCTCCGGTTATATGACGAGAACAACCGAGTCGATAATCCAAACATCTCCTTCCCCATCCGACGAACCCGTCAAGACACAAGAGAGAAAGATGACTCAAGATGGGATAGAGTGAAGACTTAGGAACCCAATATCAACCATACGACACCTCGTGAGTACCACCACGTAAGAAGACCGACTCGAGTGTCTCTCTCGACGCTTAACCCTAACAAGATCAAGAGCAACTCTCCTAGATGATCTAGGAGCCGAAATGGGTTGGCTCGCCGTGGTGCAAAAGCCGAACCACCCCTGAAGCCGCCTAAAACTCCTACCGAAAACACATCACGCCACCGATATCTACCTCGATGAGAAAAACGAGGAATATCAAGAGGACGCGGAAAGACCGACTACTGAATAGCTCCAGGACTAAAACTCAAAGAACTAGCATGAAAACCGAGTTCGACGCCCAAAACAAAGCGACTCTCTAACTCGTCTAGAAGCGCAGGTGCCTTAGGAGCACTCAAAGTCCGGGATGACCTTGAATACCCTTAAGGGCAGCAACACGCCACGCCAATTGATCTTGATGTGCCCAAGCGTAAATCTACTAGGTGACCATCCTTCTTGTAGAAGGTGCATGTGTACTTCGCCTTGCTAGAGGCGTAGCAATATGAGTAACACCCTTCGGTCAGGCAAGTCCTATGGACAACCCCAAGAGATCTAAACACGGTGGTACTCACTCGGGAGCTACCACAATCTCACCACTCTTGGAGCCGCGCACAATGGTGGGAGGATGTGCCCGAGCGTGCTCTAAGGGATCAAATCCTAGACCTTGATTGAATCTACTAATCTTGGATTGGTCTAGAATAAGATTGAGCTTATTCTTGCCTCCAACAAACTTCTCGAGAGTGCTTATAAGATACTGGCAATCTCGAAAGAAAGAAGCACAAGAAGAACAGGGGGAAGGAGAGGAAGAAGAAGAACCAGAAAGAGAAAGAGAAGATCTCTCAGCACGTGCTTTTTGTTCGCTTAGCACGGCTGCCTCAATCTTGAGGGCCTCACAAGAAACGCAAGGAGCATCTCTAATCCTAAGGGTTTGGTCTTTTAACTTCTTCCTAAGCTTGACATGGATTTGATCCACATCATCCTTAATAAAGACACAAGAGTAAACTGATTTTGACTTAACTAGTAAGTCCTTAGCATGTTGATCACACTTGACATTCAAAGCATCATTGTCAAGTTTTAGTTGCCTACAACCCTCACATGAGCTGACTGGGTCCTTAGAAGCATGCAATTCAAGTTCATCATTTCTAGCAGAAAGCTTTCTTAGGTGTTCGCTCATGGCATCAATTTCGGCAAGCAATTTTGGGCAATTAGCACAAGGAGTAGAGTGAGCATGAAGAAAACTAGCATCTAGTGGAATAGCATCAACAGAATTATCGCTAGCATTCTTCAACTTAAGACTATCTAATTCAGTCAACACACTATCATGCATAGTCCTTAAGTTCTCCAACTCCACAAGAATAGCATCACACAAAGAGCAATCATCAGTGACTCGGCAGGAAGAAGATCTAAGAGAAGCTAACTCCCAAGTCAAGGTACCTACTTCCTTCTCAAGCTCTGTACACCTAGATCTAGCTCTAGCATGAAATTTTCCTAGTTTACAGAAAGCTTTATTGAGCTGGTCAAAGGAGGGTACCTTGTCCGAGTCGCTGTAGAGCTCGGAGTCGCTGATGCCGTTGGTGTCGGCCATGAAGCACATGCCGGAGAAGTTGTCGCCACCCTTCTTCTCTTGCGGTTCATCCTCGCCCTCGTCGCTCCGTGTCTCCGTGTTGGAGATGTTGATGTCGTCAAGCGCGGCGAGGACGCGGTGGAAGAGCTTCTTGTTCTTGGAGAAGTTGCGGTACTTCTTCTCACGCGTCGGCTCACGAACTGGAGGCTTCTTGTTGCGGTTCTTGTCGATATAGTCGTTCTTTGCCGAACCGCCGACATCGTTCTTAGCTTTCTCCTGTTTCGGGCAATTAGCCCGAATGTGGTTGGAGCCACCACACTCGAAGCATGTGATCATGCCACCTCTCTTTCTCTCTCTCACCCTCTTGTATGCATGAGAAAACTTGTGAGCGAGAAGAGCAAACTCATTTTCTAGAAATTTTTTCAGTTGGTCATCGCTTAGCTCACAAAGGGCGGAAAGAGAGAAACTAATAGAAGGATCAGAAGAAGAAGATCCAATGGGATCGGTGACCAAGGCCATCGACTGAGATTTCGTCTTCCGTGAGACGACATCGATCTCATGAGTCTTAAGGCGGGAATAAAGCCCGTCAAGAGTCAGAGTCGACAAGTCGGTGGTGTCCTTGATGGTGGTCACCTTCATTTCCCAAACACGCAAATCGAGTGCGGTCAAGAAATGTCGAGCATTATCCGAGTCAGGGTATATGCAACCAACCGTCAAGATCACTCAAGATCTTGGTAAACGATCAAGCACTCATCAAGACTCTCACTAGCGTGTTGTTCAAACTTGTTGAACTCACGCTTGAATTGGTCTTGTTGAACCGTCTTGATTTGGGTAGTGCCCTCATGGTAAGCATCGAGGGTCACCCAAATCTCGTGAGCGGAACGTAGGTGAGAAATCCTATCATACTCACTGCGGCTAAGACCCTGTATGAGAATTTCCTTGCCTTAGCGTTTGCCTCAACGTCAGCCATATTGCCGCCGTGACGCTTTCATCGCCAGGAACCTCATACGGAGTTTCACCTTCCGCCATATCAGAAGCCACGACGGTGATGTATGACTCCATTCGAGATTTCCAAAAAGGAAAATCAACTCCAGAGAAAATAGGAGGCTTGGTGGAATACTTGTCCATCGCCATGGCTCTTGAGACCGGTCAAGATCTATGGAAGAGCAAAACCGGCTCTGATACCAATTGAAAGATCGAAATGGCGATCAGAGGAGGGGGGGGGGGGGTGAATGATCCCAAATAAAATTTCCCCACTCAAAGTACTCTAAACACTCTTGCAATAAAAATCTAAAGTACCCGAAGATTTTCGTTCAAACTAGTGCTTCTCAGATTCACACACCCTCCAAAATCCAGAATAATTAGACAACTATGTGTACCCCTATCTTGCATTGATAAAAACCATGAATCATGTGAGGGGTTTTTTAATCACAATCCTGGTTGTCAAGTGTCCAAACAAAATAGGAATCAATTCAAAAGACTTCTTTTCTAAAAGAGATAAAGCTAAAACACCAAAGTCTCTTTTCAGAAAAGTTAAAGCAGATTTTCAAACATTATCCTCAGTTGGAACAGGTGGTTGGTGAGTTTCTATTACTCTAAAATTTTTGATAATTTTGGTCCCTGTGAGAAGTTGAGTTGTGAAACACTCCACCAAAATCACCTCAGAAAGCTTTGTAGAATAAGAATGAAAAATCAAGTAATACAGACAGTCAGGAACTTCGACCAGAAAGTTTGTGGCTCGGTTTTCACTTCATAGCTGTCAAACGGTGCAACCAGTGGACTCCAGAAATTTTATAAAGATGGATATATGAGTCCCGCACCTTCTCCAACAAGAATAACTCAAAAATGAGTTATCTATATTTTTAGAAAAAGCAAAAACTGACTGCTGCGCGAAGAAAAAGTTCTGGACAGATTTGCAATTTGATAAAAAACTTGATCTCTAGTCTATCCAAGGGTGTAAGAAAGATGTAGAACCAAATGAACACCCTCAAGACATCCTAGAAGAACAGCATTTAGAAGGAGTTGAGGCAAATCCAAATTGCATAAATGTAAATTGCAAGAATGTAAGTGCTGAATTTAATTGCGGAATTTAAGTGCGGAATTTGAGTGCATAATGTAAATTGTGTAATTTAAATGCGTAATGTAAATGCACAAAGAAAAGAAATGATTTGAGGAAACATTTCATTTCTGGAAGGATAGGTTACAAAGCCTCACATTCATGTGGGCAAAGCTCAAAGGAGCATCAAAAACCTCAAAACCTTCTAGGGAAGGAGGCTACCCCTCTACCCCTATTTGTACTACTCTTAGGCCACCTACCACCCTTGGATGAGTCCCTCAACCCTACAGCACTCATCTAAGGGCTATGATTAACCCACACACACAGCCATGCAAGGGCTAACCCAAAACCCACACACATACCGGGTTTTCTTGCACGGTTTTCAAAGCATACTACCTAGACCCGCTAACCTATCAATTAGACCTCAATCCGACGGCCCTCATTGATCCACGAGGCATCTAGCTAACATCATCTCCTTTCCTTGTCTTCTTGACTTGCCCGGACTTCGTCTCCGATTATCTTCCGGCGATCCCCCAACCGTCTGGACCTTCGACGCTCCTCGCCTAGTCCCGGTCATCCTCCGCCTCACCATGACCTAGCACCGTCGCCCTGCAACCATCAAAGACAAGAAAACCCTTTCACATAGCAATGCCCACAAAGATATTCAATGATTATCCCAAAATCATTAATCGATCATAATTGCTCTCAATGGTCCGGTGCTACTACCCCTAGGCTGGTAGCACTAAGAAGAGCAACCAACACTCAAATTGCTTCAAATCCAATTCAATTCAAATCAAATCAAGCTCAAAACTCGTCAATTACTCATCACACACAAGGATAGACCTCCACATGGTCTTTCAATTTTCTCTCTATTTTGGTGTTTATTTGGTGTTATCTCGATACACGTAGATATTGAAGTGCTTAGAGCATCCAAGGAGGAGTTGTTGAACCAATATCAAGGTCCAGAGCAAGAACAAGGGTTATGCTAAGGCAAGTTGTGCTTTGATCATGTTGAACCCAGTTTTACAAAATTACTATATTGATATAACTTATTGCATGTTATTTCATGTATACAATTGATTTCAACTTAGTTTGGGATCTAGTTATTCAACCCAATTGGATATACCTACCTTGTCATTTGTATGCTATGATTATTTGTCACTCTAGGATGATTCATTACTAGTTGGTTAATATTAGAAATCAACATGGGTTGGTTAGACCATGCTTAATTTGCTTAGCCATGCCAGTTAACTCATGTCTTTTAGAATATCAAAATCAATCTTGACTAATGGAATATAGAACATGTTTATGAATGGTGTGTGAGTCCCGACTATATGAGTAAACTCACATGGTGTAAGAGTGGGGCTCTGAATATGGTAACCAGACCCATCAGTGTTGAAACCTTAATGGGTAGTACTCAGTTGAGACAGAGCTTCGTAAATGCTTTGTCATGATTACTCTGCCGACACACCAAAGGAAGTGTGTTAATCCGGAGGCAACAAGAGATGATCATGTTGTGCGGGTAAAGCACATAACCTCTGCAGGGTGTAAAATCTATTAGGATAACTGTGCTCGCGGTATTGAGCAATGCTCGGGAATTACAGTCAAGGGTTAGATTTTATAAAATAAAAACTTGGATGGGAAGGCAAGATGCCATTGGAAAGTTGGAATATGATCTAGGGTGGGATGCTATGTTTACTTGAGAAATATCTAAAAATTACTTACTACTGATATTTGTTCACAGTCATTTCAATCTATTTATTGTATTCATTTATAAATGCTGCTTTGTTGCGAAATAACTATGTTAGCCATCCTTTGGAATAAGCCTTGCATATAGTTATGTTAGAATTGCATTATGTGCACAATTTGTTGAGTGCTTTAAATACTCACCCTTGCCAACAATAACATCACCAGTTGAGGGGGAGACTACACCTGCTCTTGAAGAGGAGTATCAAGAGGAGGCAATCGTCTAGGGTGCAGGCCTTATCAGTTGCCTGTGGTATACTAAGAGGTTTATCTACGTTTTCATTCTATTGAAGTTTAATTTGTTAATCTTGGTTTAGCCCTGTGTGGCAAAGTCATGTAAGGTTGACCATAAGATCAAACAACAGGTTATAATTAATATATGAAGTCTTTTATTATGTTTTCGCTATGTATGATTGTGATATTCATCTATGTTGAGTCAGTGTGCACTAGCCTGATTTTGGACTAGTGCGATATACACAGAGGGTCCGAATTTGCATATTTGGGTCCCAACAGAGGCTTTATCGATGCACTGAGTTTTTTAAGCTACATGAAGGCAAACATAAACATCAAATGGATAGTACCACATATTCGTTATACAACATAGAGGAAAACATAAATATGAACTGGATACATGGTTCATATACCACTTGAAATAGAATACGTAACCAATGTAGTCTCCTTTGCAGCAACTAAATACTGCACAAATATAGCATAAAGTACAACAATGATACCCACACACAAAATCTTCTCAAACCACTTGATATGATCTGAAATCCGGTCCATCTTCAGCATCAGCATGTTCAGCCTCTACTCCAGCGCAGGGTCCATCCTCTGCTCCAACCCAGGCTGCATCATCTGCCCTCCCGTGGTACCAAGGGGTTCTGATGCTCTATCCACGGTGTCTGCCCACTAGAAATATTGGCACCCTCCAGGCTACGTTACCATGTTAATAGGCATTGAGGCAACGAAAAGAAAGAAAGGATATGTACAAATAGACAACTCGAGCTGCAAAATAATCGTCAAAACCAAAAGAATCCGAACTCAATTTGTAATGGAGAAAAAAAGGACATTTGTAAAACACCCTCCCACTATTTCCCTCAGTGTTGGCGTAGAACATATTAGCTTGCACACGGGAGTTAGGGCAATCGACCACCTGGCAGTGGCAAGCTCAAGGGCCCTCCAATTCCCCGAACTCGACGTTTGAGACATGCCCTTCACGCAACTAGAGGAGAGAAGAGATGGGACGAGGAAGAGGATATCATGAAGATGATGGCATGGAGGCCTACTTATGAAGCCAAAGAAAATATTCGGCAGGAAAAATGACATAAACAATTCGCTGTACGTTATCAAATAAGATTGACAAAGCAATGGCCAATGTGTTTTCACTTCACTCTGTGAAAGTGGGGCAGCGTCTTATCTCGTCTGTCTGATGAAGCAATAAATTGGAAACAATAATTTAACACATAAATTATTTACTTACTGAACCTGACTTTTTAGATGTGCACCCTTTTGCGAGGAATCCGATAGTACTTTTAATTCATGGCATGCCTTTAGGAGTCATCTTGAACCAAGCAATCCTCACGCATTTCATACTCAAAGCATGATCATGGGGCTGGTGCTTCGACTCTGGTTAATATTAGTCCCTAAGGTGTTGGTGCTCCAACTCGAGTTGATAATAGTCCCAAAGCGTTGGTGCTACAACTCCAGTTAATGTTAGTCCCCGAGGTGCTGGATGGAATGATTGGCTGATCTGTTGGTAGGAAGTGCAGAAAATTGACAATCAAAGGGGTAGACTTCTATGTATGTAGATCGGCCGATTTGCAACTTTGATGTCATTTTTTTGGACTTCCTAGCAGTACACTTGCAGATTGGCCAACCATTCCATCCAGCACCTTGGGGACTAACATTAACTGGAGTTGTAGCGCCAGTGCCTTGGGGATTATTATTAATTGGAGTTGAGCACCAGCACCTTAAGGACTAACATTAACGGAGTCGAAGCACCAACCCCATGATCATGCTTCGAGTGTGAAATGCGCTAGGATTGCTTGGTTCAGGATGACTCCTAAAAGCAGGCCATGAATTAAAAGTACTATCGGATTCCTCGCACCAGGCAAAAAGGGTGCACCTCTGAAGGCCTTGAATTAAAAGTACTATCGGATTCCTCGCACCATGCAAAAAGGATGCACCTCTGAAGGCATACAATAATTATATATATGACATGCATTACACACATACAACCACACTCCTTCCTGAGACCTTAACTTTGATCCAGTCCCCGCTTCCGTGCACGGCGGAGTTGTTCTTCTGGGAACGTGAACCGATTAGGTGCCTGCATGGCGCTCTGCAAGTCATACTGCGTGTCCTGTGTTGGGGGAGGAGCCTCCTGAAGTTGGCTAGGTCCTAGGTGTTGCTCGCGGATCATGTCGTTGACCCAGCCAGGTGGTTGCATTGCAATGTACCATTAGTTTTGTGGAAAGAAGAGAGTGCAATTAGAAAATGAAATTGTATGTAGTATGTACCGAGGTAGGTTGCGTGGGAGCAAAGTATTGAGCCCATTGCCCAAACTCCTCCTGTGAAACCTACGCACACAAACTGTTAGTTCTGTTCTACGATGTGAAATAATTCAAATGGGAGAAAACGTACAAGCCCTAGCGGCTGTGCATATGATGAGCCAGGCCACACTGTTATCATGGACAGTGTACGGGACGTAGGTTTGGCCGAACCAAGTATCTCAAGGTGGCTCCTATGGTAAGCGTGCTGGCTCGAACGTACCCCAGGCCGAACGTGTAGTGGCAAGTCCTGATATGGAGAGTCCATGTCGATCTCGGGACCGATACGTGTTGGGGCTGGAGCATTTGCTTCATGTTGGCGCTTGGACAACGATGGAAGGAGAGATTGATCCCCATGTGTGTGCTATAAATGGACATGGCATGTCCAATAAGGTTAGGCTACTGCAATATTACAAAGTAGCACAACA
Organism: Otatea glauca; assembly: GCA_036346275.1. NCBI lineage: Eukaryota > Viridiplantae > Streptophyta > Magnoliopsida > Poales > Poaceae > Otatea > Otatea glauca. The sequence continues at coordinate 20,282,206 of CM070732.1, read as the reverse complement.
GAAGTCACGTTGCATAAACATGAATAACTTTCATACGACAAAACATACCTTTCATGGTGGCTGCATAGACGATGAGCCTACGTCGTAATCGTGGACGGTGTACACGTATGTTTGACCAAACCAAGTCCCTCCCTGTGGCTATTGCGACAGGCGTGGCGGCGCGAACGTACCCCACGCAAAACTTGCTGGTGGCAGGTCATGATCGGGCGAGTCTATGCCAAAGTATCTGTGGATCTCAGGAGATGTACATGCCGGTAGTGGAGCAAGTGCTTCATCTTGGTGCCTGAACGATGATAGAAGGTGAGATCAATCCGTGCGCATGTGCTGTAAAGGGACATGACACACACAAGAAGATTAGGATGGAATAATAAAAGTAAGAACAAGAAATCAAGGTTCTTCACATACCTAGGACTCATCAAGTCCATGTTGAGCGGAAGACGACCAAGCGAAGTTGGGCCGAAAAGTGGACACACTTGGGTGCAAGGACCTAGGAGACGGAGGACGATGGCCTCCCTCAGCACCTCCAGCAATGACGTCGCTGTGACGACCGCACATAACTGTCTTGATAATGCCCTTGGCATCAGCCAAGACAATGCAGGACCCCTAGTAGGACAGAGACAGAGTTATGCTTCCCGTGGCGTAGTGCAGTGGAAGCCTCGGCAGCAATACAGCTCGCACAATACTACAGAATAGACATGAAAATTTCATTAGTTACAGAAAAGATGAAACCGAATGAAATTTTAGCCCGTACCGTATCATCTTGGCATGCTACGCGGTGTTCATCGTGGCCGAGGATCAACCTGTAAGTGTGTGTGACCTCCTCGAGGCACGTGGGAGTCAGTCCAGTAAGTAGAGTATGTGTACATGGCACGTACCACTCCAAGTATGCGGCGTACAAGTCCAGGTTGTAGGGTCGATTCTTGAGCACTACCTGTACTGTGGCACTTTGCTCACATGTGGTGGTCCACTGTAGCTATGTCGACCGCCAGTCGTCGTTCTTCCTTCCCCTTTGTGATTGCATGTTAAAACACATCAAATCACGAGTTATAAGAGTGCGCTGGTTCATTGTGAGGAAAAACAATTAAAAGTTAGGAATTGTACTTACAAGTGCACTTGTCGTGGTAGAGGTCGACCAACTGGAGGGGGGATATGCTGGTGTAGTCTAAATTGGCGCATCATATGGCCCGGCAGTACACCTCCACCACTTACAAGTGCACTTGTCGTGGTATTGGTCGACCAACTAGAGGGGGATGTGCTGGTGTAGTTCAAATTTGCACATCACACGGCCCGGGCAGTATGCCTCCACCATGTGACACAACATGAGGTGGTATGTCGTCAACCAGTAATCCTCATCCTACCTGCACAACATGAACAATCCATCTGGTGCTGTAGTAACCAAGTGTTGTGTCGTCCATGGTTGCCATATAATATCATCCTCGTGCAGGGTCTCGAAGTTGTTATGGAACTCTGGGTACACTTTGTGTGGCCTCTCCCTTATCCATCCCAATAGACTAGCCGTCCACCGCGTACATATGGTGGGTGAATCGGCTAGGTCGTTGGCCTGACCGTAGAACTGATCCTCTACTGGGTACGGGTGAACATGCTCCCTGAAGTACGGTAAACCAACTGGAAAGTGCTCCAACGACCAAATTTGAAGCAATGTGTAGCATACTATAAGTACGGGCTCCTCCCCAGATGTCTTAATACAAGCATCACACAATCCATGGTATGTCACGCAGAGCACCACTGATCCGAAACTGTACTGTGGCACGTCGTTGAGGTCACTGTCAGCCAAAGCCTCCGCAATGCGGATGTAGCTTGCGTAAACCTAATCTCCCTGTGTAGTAGGAAACAACACCCACCAAAACAAGAAGAGCAGGTATGCTACTAGGTGAGTTCGGACAACATACTCCGGTGCATCTGCGGGGCATTGCATGTAGCGCTGTACCCATGAATGTGGGACCCCCGTAGTGTTCTCCTAGACCAGATGACTAAACCTGTACTGCAATCGGACCCTCCAGTCGACCCTCCTGGGTGGTGGAACTTGAAGAGATACGGGTAGGCTACACTAGCGCATAATAAAAATTTCTACCTCGTAAACTAGAAAGCCACGCAAGTAAATGATCATGGATCGTTACCACTAGACGCGAAGTGCAGCGAAAGGAAGTTGGTGCATCCTAAATCAACGAAGTGCGCGTCCAGTTGCAGTGGTCGATCTTCCTCGTTGCGGTGGTCGATCCTCCTCACGCGGTGGTCGATCTTCCCGAACAGTGTTGTAGTAGTAGCAACACCTCTACCGGTGTCCACACGTTCGGGGAAAAGAACGTCGTGTGTCGGTGTGCCAGCACCAGAGCGTAAGGGAAGGCTCAAGTGGTGACGGCTAGGGTTTCGGTGGCTGCCCCTCTTATGTAATCTATTGCAATCATGAACCCCTTTATATGGCCACCCCTTCCTCATGGTGGAACCCTATATTAGGGCCCGACTAAAGGATAAAGCCCACCTGGCCCATTAGTGATGATCCAATCCGTACCACTATATTCCAACCCTTTAAGTGTGTGACCCTGTAGGTTCATGCATATTTGGACACGACTTGGAAACACCTTTCCGACCGATAATCGATAGCAGTACCTAGCAGTACATATCGATTCCCAAATATCCATAAAGCATTGGACGAACCTACTATAGTGTGATAATGTAATGTTTGCTTTACGATATCAGATCGAGCTTAAGGCGAGAGTCGTGTCATCCTATAATAGCTCGATCCCTTCACTCATACAGTAGTGGAATAATTTATCTGGATTGACTCTCAATCTCATTCGGCATGGCCATGCACTTCCTTAATCCATCTACCTTGAGGGCCCCAGAGATATCTCTTTGTTATATAGGAGGAGAAAATTCCATCTTGATCATTCATGTACCTCAGAATGTTTAATGGTAAACCTGAAAGCTTCTTTTATAACTACCTGGTTAAAGAGTAGCGTTTGGGAGCTCCTAAGTGAACCATTACACATCTAGGAAACCAATGACAATCTCAGGTCTAAGGATCATACATACACTATGCATGAGATCAACTGATGACACATAAGAACAATTCTCGCAGTGTCACATATGGGTTTATCCAACGCATGTTCTCTAACATGTGTCCACATTATTGATTAGATATCTCCATATCTCTATGACCCGTGAAACTTGGTCATTAATCAATACATGTGCTGATCTATGAAGCATAATTGTCCTATATTATGATAACCGATCAGGGATAACTTGAATAACATCGATATATGGAAAAAGTTGCACGAACAAGTCATTTACTTGTTGATTAATCCAATCAATATTTATTCAAAGGACAAACAATTATACTGTTCCATAAACATAAGGCGTGATACAATCATCTTTATGATGGCCTCAAGGGCATATCACCAATAGAACTATCGACATGCCCCTGACAGGCAAACTGGTGATCATGGCAACATCCTAGAGAGTAATGGTCATCTCTCCCCATCGAAAGTGGAACGTGTGGGTCTCCGGTCTCCAATGATCGATGAGTGCGGACAACAGAGGTGCATCCAAAGTGAAACAATGCCCGATGTGCTACATCTGGGCCAACGGTAGCAACCCTGACTCCCGTAGAATCGGTACGTACCACGCGTCTAAGGGCTAGTGCTCCCTTGAGTTGGGTCAAGTAAAGTATGTGCGGATGCAGTTGCGTGCGTTGCCATGCCCTGCAGGATATAACAAGGAGTGACATGACATGAGATAATAATAAAAAACATGAAACAAATATCGGGACATAACAAGAAATGACATGACATAACATGGCATATGGCCACCCCATATGGCCCTCTCGAATAACGCCATCACCATAAAACACGAATAAATCTTGAATATCTGCCATGTAGCACCTATCACACCAAATGATGCTCACACATTAAGTACTAATGTACAGGTCGTCACATCCATAATCAACAGTACTAAAGCAAATTCATAAACATCATTTTCAAGTGCTACTGTTAAAGTAATTATACACCATTATTTACACCTTGTATCATCAATTCATGTAGTACACATTCCACAGACACCAACCTTTTGTGTCCTACTATTTGCACTAACATCACTGAAATTATACACCATTATTTACACCTTGCATCATCAATTTATGTATTACTCATAGTACTGCTAACATTTTATGTACTACTCATTGTACTAATACTGTTATTTTATGTACTACTCGATGTACTAATACAGTCATTTTATGTAGTACTAATTGTACTAATTACACTAATATTATCGTAATATCATACTAACATTATTACAGTTATGCACATATTATAATAATATTATACCAATATTACAATAATAAAATACTCATATTATTGTAATTATATTATTTTAGTAGTACTCTACTAATATAATTTTAATTATAATAACATTGTACAAATATTACACTAATCATACCAAAATCAAACTAATTGTACACCATTACATACTCCTTATACCGTCATTTTGCGTACTACTAATGTTACTACTGTCGCCATATTTTGTGATACTTAATTAAACTATTTTACTAATTACATTATTATCATTTCATATGCTACAAATTATACTTCCACTGTGATTTTACTACTACTCTTTTACTAACAATATGCTAATTATACGCCATTATTTACGCCTCATATCGTTAATGCATGTACTACTGATACTAAAATCATCATTGTACAACTAAATATACTAATTATACAAACCGTAGTGATATTACACTTAATAAATAATTACATAAAATGCAACATACATAGTACCTTTGGGAAGATTACCTCATAAATGCGGATCCCAAATCAATTGCTCCAAAAGATGAAATCCGAGTAAATTCGTCCAAAATGTCATCACTAAATAAAATCCTCTAACGATAGCCTACATAACATTAAAAGAAATAATAGATCATCACAATACAAATTTTAGTAAATATAAGCACTTAATATGAACTCCAAATAACTTCATCCAAAATATGAACACTAAATAAATTCCTCTGGAAATACGATTTCAAATTTCCTATTCCATCTCTTTTTCCCTCCCTTTTTTCTCTCGTCTCCTCTCTTCTACCTATCGATTTTCTCAGCTCAGTAAGAAGCTGTTGAACTCCCTTGCTCTTCTTCTGCTTTCTTTCCCTCGTCAAATGGTTGATGCAAACCATCGGAGGGAGTCATAATTTATAGTGCCTTTTTGAACGCATGCACGTGAGAAGCGACCAACGGTCAGTGCTTTCAGCGTGAGAACGGGACTGCACGAGGCGACCTAAAGGCCAGTAGAGCCATAAGCCGTACCATCGGACACCTCGCACTCTAGCCCGGGGGTCCTCGCGAGTGTCCCACGATAGCCACACGTGGAAAGCGCCTGCACCTTGTCCCATCCCATCGCCATCTTAGGGCCCCACAACAGTCAATTTCAGCACTGGGGCAGCGCAGCACAAAGTGATTCCAACCGACCGGTAGTGCGAAAATCGCCCTTTTCGTGCCTCCCGTGCGCGGAAATGTCCCGACCGATAGTGCCTGCGCGTGCGGGTCACGTCGTCCATCCCGTCATGTTCGGTCGCCTTAGCTCATAAATTGCCATGGTCGGGAGAGCTTGCCGTTTCTTCCCATGCTACCCTACCACTGAATGTCACATGTATCAGCTCCTCGCAATCCCGCGCTCGTCTAGGGGCCATATCTGCAAAATAGCCCGCACAGGGGCCATTTTTGCAAAAAAATTGTGCAATGGGGCCAGTACAGTAAAAAATTCGTGGTGAGCCTGAGAGGAGCTGGGGATTGGGCGGGCTTGCGTGATGGGCTAAGTAGTGACGTCGACTGGTCGGCAGGGGTGAAAAACAGGTTGGATACGGGCGGATATTGCTCTTCTCATATCCTAGCCATATTTTTTTCGGATATAGGCTAGTCGGATACGAATACGAATCTAGATTATTTAGGATATGGATTTGGAATGGACATGCATGTCACGGATTCGGATCAGGAATGGAAAAAGTTATACAAATAATGCACGCATACATAGAGTAATATATAGCGAAGAGCAAACATATGGCCACAAAACCCAGAGCAATAGCTCCACCGAGCACAATGGCTACAGTCTTTGCTGTCGCTGCCCCGAGAAGCACAACCAGAAGAGGCAAATCGATAGATCAAACTAAGGATGCCACGTCTAATCATGGGAACAATTATAGATGCATATCTCCAATAAATCCGGAAATAAAGGCAAAAGGTAGTGAACACCAAATAAGTAACTATGTCATACGTTCCAGGTTATATATGATACACTTAGTTGTCAGTCCATAGTAAGATCTACAAGGTATGCAAACAAGAACAAATTTTCATGCACTCTATGATGTTTCTCTTAGTTGTACAGTTGAACGAAACATACTAGTAATGTGATGCTTCGGAAGGTTTAAATATATTTTGAAAAATGATTTGATTTTTTTTGGGTTTAAAACTTTTCGGTTTGAAAGGAGTGGCGTTCTAGGGCTGATTTTGGGTGTCGGCTTGTTCGGGAAGCTTGGGCCGAAAAGAAAAGGAGTGTGGGCTTTAGTGGGTTCGATTTTGGGCCGTGTGGGGGTGGGAGCCCGCTTGGGGACCTGGTTGGGGCGCCCCATACCTCTCCTCCCCTGCCCTAATTCCCTCCCCTCTCCTCTCTTTCTTCCCCAACCAGCCGCCCCCCCTCCCATCTTCCCCATTGGCTGGCGCCTCTTCCCTCCCTTGCGCCACCTCCTCCTCCACCCCCTCCCTTCTCCACCCTCTTTGGTGGCCTAGGAAGGCTCCCCACCTCACCCCATTGCTGCTCAATTGTCGGGAGGCTCATGACGCGAGATCCGGCGTGTACCAGCGCGGGAAAGGCAGATCGGGAAGCTGGGGGGAAGAATTCGTTGTCCTCCGTTCTTCGGAAGAGGTATGGTCTTGGGTGAGCCAGGGGGATGGGTTAGGATCTGTGCTAAAGGTAGATCTCAAGTTTTTAGAACAATTGGTGGTGCGGTAATTGGTTAGATTGGAAGTTTTTCAGAGTTTTTGCATGTGTAGCAGTTCGGGCAGATTGGGCGCCCGACCTAGAGTTTGCGATTAAGCGATCTTAGAGTCGGTTTTTGGTCAGTCTCCTGTTGAAGAAATTGTAGGTAATTTCAATACCTTTAATTGGGCATAAAGAATGCATAATTCCGATCAGCCGTTTGAAAGTTATGGCTGTTTTACCCAACGTGTTCAAATCTGTGGCGTAGTTGGAACAGATCATAGTATCTTGTAGATTAAACAACTTTAAAGGCCGAATCAGCTTTCCTCAATACCTAGGAAAAATTAGGAAGTTTCCTAAGCTTCGCGATGATGTACTCGATTAACCGTTTCGGAGCCCCCTAGCCAAGGTTATGCTAGATCGAAGTCTACTGTTCGGGAGGGACAGAATCTCCATTTTTCGGATTTGGGAGTAGTTTGTGTAGTCGGGTGGATGATCTAGTGTGTACTGTTTTGGGGGTACATTTTGAGTGTTTGATGCGTGTTTGCAGGTGGTGTGGCCCCGGGAGTGCCTTCCTCATCTCACCATTCCGTCGCCTGAGGCTAAGGCAAGTGTTTTGGAATGGGTAGTGTGTGGTATGAAAATTGTTAGAGTTGCTGTATGTGCTATGGACTAGTTGATGAGTGGTTTGTTATGTTGATGCTTATGTGATGAATGAGTAACCGATAGATTAATTTGCTATGTCTAACGTTAATCAGGATAAGATGACTTGATTCATAGTAATGCTATGCCAAGATGAGTTAAAATTGTTGTACATGTTGTTTTGGTTAATAGCACATGTTGCATTCATGGCATGAAATCTGGTCAGGGCGGTGAGAAAGTCTTAACTAGTCCGGAAAAGCCGGTGAGAAAGTTATGACTAATCCGGAGAGCCATAGAGTAAGTACTACATCGTGATTCCATTCACCGTGGCGAATGGAAGCGAGGAGTAGGCACCCTTCATCTGGGATGGAAGGGGAAGAGGGTGCACACCGACGGTGTGCACTCACTATACCGATATCGCCGAGAGGACATGTGCATCGCATGGCATTGCATCTTATTCAAGGAGATGAGTACGAATTGTTAACGGTATAATGAATATGAAAATGATGAATATGTTGTTGTTGGTGCTAAATGACTCTTTCACTCATTTCATTATGCTTGCTGAGTTTTAAACTCACTCTTGTGTTTAATGTTGTTTTTTTTAGGTACCAAAGAGTCGGCATGCGGGATAAGGGATTAGCTGCACCTCCTCACGTAGCATTTCACTTTAGACAATGTGACAAGTTACGATTTGAATTCTAGGAAATAAGTAAAGGCCCTGAAACTTGTTAATTGGTCTTTTGGGGTGCTTAATTCTCTGTTACATTTACGTTCATTGCTTCTTTAGATGCTTTATGTATTGATATTACTTGCCGGTTTAATAACGTTGCTAAATTTATGATAAAAACAAATGTTATGCTGCCGAATTTTCGGTATTAGCATTTGGTAACCTTGCTGGAATTTAGCTTGTTTTGTGATATTTAATTGTTGTAGTGTCTATGTTTGGTAGCATTCGGGCATGATAGATGCCGGGGTGTTACAGTTGGTATCAGAGCGGGCTGTAGGTCCTTGGAATGTGTAATTTTAGTGTTATACCTTAGGGTTAACTAAAATTCGATGCGGGATAAATTAGAAACATTGCCTATGTTGAACTAAAACTTGCCATAGGTTAGCAACCTTAAAACTTGCTTAAACGTAATGGTTAAATTTAAAATTTGACACACTTGGTTGCACAATAGGGTGGGGTTTTGGTTCATCATTGCATTGCGATTTGATTACATGATGAAGTTCATACTTATGTTGATGTTTGAACTTTCTAGTGTTCTTATGATGATGTGCTTATGTTTGTGATTGTTTGGTTGTGTGGATTTGAGCGCTTATGGCAAGGGGTAGAGGTCGTGCTCGCTGTGGCCATGGGGCCCAGGCCGAGGCTCCCAAGGAGTTCTTGAGTCGAAGCGGGGGGGCGTTTCGCTCAATGCGCATGAGCAAGCGCAGTGGATCCTCGGCGCACACCGGAGCAGAGGTGCCGGTTGTTACTGTGGCCTTGGTGCAGGCCTTGCAGAGGGAGGTGCAGGAGCTGCGCCCGGCCAGCTGGCAGCCCTGCTGTGGCGCCTCCCCCTGCAGCGGCCCGGTGGTTCCTCCTGTTGGGCCGGAGCCGAGGATGAGTCTCCGGGAGTGGATGTCCCTCCGTCTCGACACTTTTGACGGAGCGGCACGCGATTCATCCATGATTGGGCTGCGGTACATGGAACGGTAGTTTGAGGTGCTGGAGTTGTCGGCGGTTCAGAGAGCTCGCTTTGTGGCCTTCCAGCTGAAGGGCCAAGCGGATATCTGGTGGGAGGGGGTTCTTGCTGCTAGGGCCCCCGCTCTTGGACCAGCCGCCTGGGAGGACTTTGTGGCTAGCTTTCGAGCCAAGTTCTACCCAGAGTCTTTCCTGGAGAGGATGGAGCATACTCTGACGACTCTTTCCCAGGGAAAGAAGTCGGTGGCGGAATATGAGGCGGAATTTAACAGCGTGGTGCGTTTCGTGCCAGCTGTTGCAGCTGACGACCGGGAGAAGGCGAGGAGGTTCCGTAGAGGCCTCAACCAGGAGTTCAGAGTTGTCATGGGGGCGACTGTCCCTCGTGACTTCTGCTCCATGGTGGAGCAGGCGAAGGGCATGGAGCTCGAGTTGGAGCTCTCCAGGGATAAGCAAAACCCTGGTGGTTCAGGGACTCCAGTGGCCCCGGGCGGGGGCCAGAAGAGGATCTTTGGTGGAGGAGGTGGGTCTTCTCAGCGACCCACTTTCAAGAAGTTCAAGGGAGGACAGGGCGCCTCCTCAGGGGCTAAGATGAGGCCGTCTCAGTCATCTTCTTGGCGGCGAGTTCGGCCGTGCGGGCAGGGCATGATGTGTTTCAAGTGCGGTGGTGAGCACCGTGCTTGAGTGTGGTTGGACCGAATTGCAACCACCGTGGCAAGTTCGCCATATGGGGCGCGTCTCACGGGCGAATCCGTAGCATCATCAAGTGGGAAGCGGTGCCTTCTCCTCCCACTCCAGTGGCGTCGCCCGGAGGGTCGGTGCACATGATGGCGACTCTGTTCCACACCGCCCCGCTTGGGTGCCACCGGCAGCCTCTGGTGTCCTCGGTAGTCGGCTCCTCATGATTGCTTCTACCGCCCCACCGTTGGGGCATCGGTAGTCGGGCTCTTGCTGCCCGGCACCACCAGAGTGTCGCCATCGACCGCCGAGTCACCGGGCACCACGAGGTGGTATCGGTACTCTATTGGTTGATTCATTGATGCATTTGTCCTGTTTGATTCCGGCGCCTCCTATTCCTTTGTGTCCTCGGATTTTGCGGATAGAGCTATGTTGGGAGTTCAGCGGATATCTGAGTCCGTGATAGTCCGTTCTCCGGGGTTTGATTGCGGTTCTTTGAGTGCATGCAGGATGCACCATTTCCATCGATGATGAGGTTTTCTTTGCCAATCTTTTGGTGATTAAATTGTCTCCTTTTGATGTCATTTTGGGCATGGACTGGTTGCATCAGTACCGCGCCAGGATCTGTTGTTTTTGGAAGACAGTTACCTTGCTTGCCCCGTCTGGGGTAGAGTTGACCTTTCAAGGTGGTGTACTTTCCAGTTCTGTTTTTGTTTTGACTAGTCTGGTTGCTGGTCGCCGTTTGAGGCAGTTGGGTTTTCTTATGGCCAATTCAGAAAAGTCTTCTTCGTCATTAGCAATCGCAGAGATCCCTATGGTGAGGGAGTTTCTTGATGTGTTCCCTGATGAGTTGCCTGGTTTGCCTCCTGTGAGGAGTGTGGAGTTTCGTATTGATCTTGTTCCAGGCACTCGACCTATTTCTATCTCTCCATACCGTTTGGCTCGTCCTTTTCAAGACGAGTTGAAAAAGCAATTGGAGGATCTGTTGGCCAAAGGTTTTATTCGGCGCAGTGTGTCACCTTGGGGAGCACCCGTCCTCTTCGTTTCGAAGAAGGATGGGAGTTGGCGAATGTGTATTGATTATCGTGCTCTCAATCAAGTGACAGTCAAGAACAAGTATCCATTGCCTCACATTGAGGATCTGTTTGATCAACTGAAGGGAGCAAAGTGTTCTCAAGATTGATCTTGATGCAGGTACAGTCAGTTCGTGTAAGGGAGCAAGACATTGAGAAGACTGCTTTCTCCACTAGGTATGGGCTTATGAATTTAAAGTTATGTCCTTTGGGCTAACTAATGCTCTATTTGTCTTTATGGAGGCGATGAGCAGTATGCTACGAGTATCTTGATGAGTTTGTGGTAGTGTTCATTGATGATATTCGATTTACTCAAAATCGGAAGAGGAACATGAGCGACATTTGAGGCTTGTGTTGAGTACTTTGAGGAAAATCAATTCTTTGCTAAGTTGAAAAGTGCGAGTTCGGATTTGAGAGGTGGGTTTCCTTGGCCACATCATCAGTCCGAAGGCATTTCGTAGATCCTAGCAAGGTTTGGCGGTGGTGGATTGGAAGAGACCCTCCAATGTTAAGGAGGTGCGTAGCTTCCTTGATGCATTTGGGTATTATCGGCGTTTTGTGCGGGATTTCTCCATTATTGCCAAGCCGATATCACACCGTGACTCGAATGGAAAGCCATTTCAAAGGACTACCGGTGAGTGTGAGCTCGGTTTACGCACTTTGAAGGAGAAGTGGTGATCGCTCTGTTCTTACCCTACCGAACACAGGAAGCGGTTCACTTTGTCTATTCCGATGCTTCTCGGTTGGGTCTAGGATGTGTGCTCATGCAGGATGGCAAGGTGATTGCCTATGCATCGAGGCAGTTGAAAAAGCATGAGCAAAACTATCCTACTCATGATCTTGAGCTTGCATTTGTGGTGTTTGTGTTGAAACTTTGGAGGCACTATCTCGTATGGTGAGTCTTGTGATATCTTCACGGATCATAAGAGCCTTAAGTACATCTTTACTCGAAAGATCTCAATTTGAGGCCAGAGAAGGTGGTTGGAGTTGATAAAAGATTATGACCTTACTATTCAGTATCATCCGGGCAAGGCAAATATGGTGGCCGATGCTCTCAGCCGTAAGTCAGTGCCCCCTGTTATTGAATGTCTCGTTGCTGATTTTGAGCGTTTGGGAGTCTCTTATTGCTTTGCAGGGACATTCGAAATGAAACGCATAAGTGATTCTTGAGTCACGATTCCGGCGTGTCTTTGGAAGCACAACAAAGATGATCGATTGCTCCAGCAGGTGAGGAAGCGTTTTGAGGATGGCAGGGTTGGAGACTTTTCCATGGATAATGTGGGAGCACTCCGGTTTCGAGGTCGCCTTTGTGTACCTCAGAAATGTCAAGTCAAGGATGACATCTTGAGGGAGGCTCATCGCACCCCGTGCACGGTCCACCCTGGGGAGACTAAGATGTACAGGGATCTGAAAAGGAACTTCTGGTGGAAAAGAATGAGGGTGGATGTTGCCAAGTATGTGGCATCTTGCGGAATTTGCCAAAAGATCAAGGCTGAACACAAGCGCCCCGCTGGTTTGTTGCAGCCATTGGAGGTTCCCGTGTGGCCATGGGATGATATCTCAATGGATTTTGTGGTTGGCCTGCCTCGTACTCCACGAGGGAGGGATGCTATTTGGGTTGTGGTGGACCGCCTTAGCAAGTCGGCACATTTCATTCCTGTCCGCACTACCCTTTCAGCGAGCGATTTGGCTCCCATCTATGTGCGGGAGATTGTGAGATTGCATGGCGTACCCAAGACGATTATCTCTGATCGGGATGCGAAGTTCGTCTCCAAATTTTGGGAGAGTTTGCAGGGTGCTTTGGGTACACAGCCGCCTCGAGACCGCTTTTCACCCTCGAGACGGATGGACAATCTGAGCGAACTATTCAGACTTTGCAGGACATGCTCCGGGCCTGTGTGATGGCATGGAAAGGTAGCTGGGAGGATCACTTGCCCTTAGCAGAGTTTGCCTACAATAACAGCTATCATTCCAGTGTCCGGGCTGCTCCTTATGAAGTGCTTTATGGCCGGAGGTGCAGATCGCCACTGTGTTGGGATGCCGTGGGTGAAAGAGCAATTCTTGGACCGGATTGGGTTCAGCAGACTACCAATCGTGTGGTGAGGTTGCAGAGCCTTCTCGCACTCGAGTAGACGAAAAGCTATCTTGATGTGAGAAGGCGAGATTTAGAGTTTGCGATGGGTGACAACGTCTTGTTGCGAGTGTCCCCTACCAAGGGAGTGGTTCGTTTTGGCACGAAAGGGAAGTTGAGTCCGAGGTATGTCGGGCCTTTCCCTATCACAGCTCGCATTGAAAAATTGGCTTACCGCTTGGATCTTCCGGAATCAATGCAAGGAGTCCACAATGTTTTCCATGTCTCCATGTTGAGGAAATACTTGCATGACCCAGAGTTGGTGGTTCCCTTGGAGCCGTTGGTGGTTGACCAAACCTCACGTTTGAGTCCCGGCCTGTGAGGATACTGGAGATTTCAGAGCGAGTGTTGAAGAATAGAACACTCAAATTTGTCAAGGTCCTGTGGTCGCACCAAACTGAAAGGGAAGCAACTTGGGAGCTGGAGTCTCGCATGCGCGAGAAGTACCCTGAACTTTTCACCTCAGGTATGAGAGGTGATTATTTTTTTTTATCTGCTGTTGGCTAGGTCACCTAGTGGCATGCCAAGGATTAGTCGAATCTGTTGAAGGGGAAGAATGTGATGCTTCGGAAGGTTTAAATATATTTTGAAAAATGATTTGATTTTTTTTTGGGTTTAAAACTTTTCGGTTTGAAAGGAGTGGCGTTCTAGGGTTGATTTTGGGTGTTGGCTTGTTCGGGAAGCTTGGGCCGAAAAGAAAAGGAGTGTGGGCTTTAGTGGGTTCGATTTTGGGCCGTGTGGGGGTGGGAGCCCGCTTGGGGACCTGGTTGGGGCGCCCCATACCTCTCCTCCCCTGCCCTAATTCCCTCCCCTCTCCTCTCTTTCTTCCCCAACCAGCCGCGCCCCCTCCCATCTTCCCCATTGGCTGGCGCCTCCTCCCTCCCTTGCGCCACCTCCTCCTCCACCCCCTCCCTTCTCCACCCTCTTTGGTGGCCTAGGAAGGCTCCCCACCTCACCCCCTTGCTGCTCAATTCGTCGGGAGGCTCCGCGACGAGGAGATCCGGCGTGTACCAGCGCGGGAAAGGCAGATCGGGAAGCCGGGGGGAAGAATTCGTTGTCCTCCGTTCTTCGGAAGAGGTATGGTTTTGGGTGAGCCATGGGGATGGGCTAGGATCTGTGCTAAAGGTAGATCTCAAGTTTTTAGAACAATTGGTGGTGCGGTAATTGGTTAGATTGGAAGTTTTTCAGAGTTTTTGCATGTGTAGCAGTTCGGGCAGATTGGGCGCCTGACCTAGGGTTTGCGATTAAGCGATCTTAGAGTCGGTTTTTGGTCAGTCGCCTGTTGAAGAAATTTTAGGTAATTTCAATACCTTTAATTGGGCATAAATAACGCATAATTGCGATCAGCCGTTTGAAAGTTATGGCTGTTTTACCGAACGTGTTCAAATCTGTGGCGTAGTTGGAACAGATCATAGTATCTTGTAGATTAAACAACTTTAAAGGCCGAATCAGCTTTCCTCAATACCTAGGAAAAATTAGGAAGTTTCCTAAGCTTCGCGATGATGTACTCGATTAATCGTTTCGGAGCCCCCTAACCAAGGTTATGCTAGATCGAAGTCTACTGTTCGGGAGGGGCAGAATCTCCATTTTTCGGATTTGGGAGTAGTTTGTGTAGTCGGGTGGATGATCTAGTGTGTACTGTTTTGGGGGTATATTTTGAGTGTTTGATGCGTGTTTGCAAGTGGTGTGACCCCGGGAGTGCCTTCCTCATCTCACCATTCCGTCGCCTGAGGCTAAGGCAAGTGTTTTGGAATGGGTAGTGTGTGTTATGAAAATTGTTAGAGTTGCTGTATGTGCTATGGACTAGTTGATGAGTGGTTTGTTATGTTGATGCTTATGTGATGAATGAGTAACCGATAGATTAATTTGCTATGTCTAACATTAATCAGGATAAGATGACTTGATTCATAGTAATGCTATGCCAAGATGAGTTAAAATTGTTGTACATGTTGTTTTGGTTAATAGCACATGTTGCATTCATGGCATGAAATCTGGTCAGGGCGGTGAGAAAGTCTTAACTAGTCCGGAAAAGCCGATGAGAAAGTTATGACTAATCTGGAGAGCCATAGAGTAAGTCCTACATCGTGATTCCATTCACCGTGGCGAATGGAAGCGAGGAGTAGGCACCCTTCATCTACGGGATGGAAGGGGGAAGAGGGTGCACACCGACGGGTGTGCACTCAGCTATACCGGTATACGCCTTCGAGAGGACATGTGCATCGCATGGCATTGCATCTTATTCAAGGAGATGAGTACGAATTGTTAACGGTATAATGAATATGAAAATGATGAATATGTTGTTGTTGGTGCTAAATGATTCTTTCACTCATTTCATTATGCTTGCTGAGTTTTAAACTCACTCTTGTGTTTAATGTTGTTTTTTTAGGTACCAAAGAGTCGGCATGCGGGATAAGGGATTAGCTGCACCTCCTCACGTAGCATTTCACTTTAGACAATGTGACAAGTTACGATTTGAATTCTTGGAAATAAGTAAAGGCCCTGAAACTTGTTAATTGGTCTTTTGGGGTGCTTAATTCTCTGTTACATTTACGTTCATTGCTTCTTTAGATGCTTTATGTATTGATATTACTTGCCAGTTTAATAACGTTGCTAAATTTATGATAAAAACAAATGTTATGCTGCCGAATTTTCGGTATTAGCATTTGGTAACCTTGCTGGAATTTAGCTTGTTTTGTGATATTTAATTGTTGTAGTGTCTATGTTTGGTAGCATTCGGGCATGATAGATGTCGGGGTGTTACAAGTATTCTGTTTATCATGTTTTCATGATTATTGGCTTGAACATTGTCAAATTTTGGGTACACTAGACCTGTTCCTATGTATACTTTTTCTGGTCAACTTATTTGTTTTTTCTTTATAGTCAATTGGTCATGAACATTGGCTCGAATCCAAAAGGACTGACTCTTCTTCAGATTATAGAAATTTTATCTGCAATGTACTAGTCTTAAAACCATCTAAATTGATGTTATTATACATGCTTTTATCAGGCTGGGGCAAACCATTTCCATGGTTGATTCTTGATGAGGGAAACATTGAGAAATCTCATGGAATGGCAATAGCAGCCTTGCAAGCTTCGGAGGAATTTTTGTAAGAAAGCAGAAGGGCTTCTAAAGCCTTCCACGCAACTCCTCCAACATCAAGGCAAGACATTTCCCCCCTATTCTTAAGCATAGAAACTGAAGTCAATACCTGCAACTTTGAAGTCGGCCAGGGGAAAGTGCTCGACTGGGGAGACATTTGGCACACGACGCGGCAGCGGGGACGGGGACGTTGCCGGGGCGATGACGCGGCTGCGGGCGGCTGTGGCCGGGGGAGACGACATGGTCGCAGGGTAACACTCGGCCCATGACGCGGCCAGGGGCAACGAGGAATGAGGAATCTCAACGATGAGGAATGTACCAACACTACACTACGACCCAAAATTTCCGTCAGACCTCTATAGGTAAAAATCAGCCTTTACCATCTAACCATCTGTCGGTAAAGATTTCCAACAGTCAATCCATCGACAGTACTGTAATTACGGATAGACTATGTGTCGGTAAAGATATATAGTTTTAGAGACAACAAATATGTCGGCAATTATCTGTTTCTCGGTCAGTCTATTTGTTAGTAAAACTTGTGTACAGCGAAGGCGGCAAACACAGGCGTGAAAGAAAAAATAATTCGCGTGGTCACCCTTTAGGTTAAACTGATCGAGCACACTTCTCTCCCTTCAATTATTTGGCTGCCCAAATCTCTCTCTCCTCTCACTCACTCGCAGCGCCGCCACACACCACCTCCTCGCTCTCCGTTCGATCCAAGCGCCCAACTCCTCGCCGCAATGTCACTCCTCCAGCTTTCCCTCTGCCACATCCCCGCCTCGCACACCACCAAGCTGCACATCCTCTCGCTCCCCCACCTCATCCTCCCGGATTCCTCCGCTTCCATCTGTGTCATCTCCGACGACCACCATAGCTTCTGCTCCCCGGCCGCCTTCAATCTGCTCGACGCGTCGCCACCTCCTTCCAACCCCAGCGTCGCCGGCCACCTCCTCCAACACATAGGGCCGCCTCCGCCTAGCCGGCTGCCATCGCCGCACTCTCCCCATTGACTAGATCCATCTCCCCCAAGCTCTTGGGCCTCCCTGCCATACGGATCCATCCCCTCCCGGCCGCCATGGCCGTGTAGTACCCCCACCGTCGCGTGAGCCGCGGTGGCCTACTGGTACTCTCCATAGGCGAGCGCTGCCGGTGTCTCTGCCACCCCTCTGAGGTATGCGCTGCGTCTGTCCTGGTCCTCCCTTTGGAGGCTCTACATCACTAACCTTTGCTAATCAGCTTGGCCCTATTACTCCCTGCAGTTGTTCCCCGTCGCCGCCGCCATGCCCCTTGCTATTCTAACACTAGAACTTGTTTCCAGACTTAGTGATAGAAATTAGAGCACAATAGTTGATTCCACTATCCCTTCTGACATCCAATCAATATCCACCTATGTTTTTTCTAAAAGATACTATCCATTGTTGTCATAGATTGGTTTATCATAGATTGACCTTGCAGGCTGCATAAACTTGTTTTCCAGACTTCCTTGAATGGTGGGTTCTCAATGCCGCAAAAGTATTGGTACTGAAAAGGAAAGCTAACTAACTTTTCTTTAGATAGGAACCATTCCTATAGGAAAAGAAGCATTGCCTAGAATCTTAATGAATATTTTCCTTTCTCCAGGTCAAATCCTTCCACTAATCTCCAGCAAGCTTCCTAGGTGGCAGTCTATATTTGTTTGAACTCAGCGCATTTAGGAAGTCTTGGTTGACATTTTTCCATACAAACTCTGTTGTGCTTCTTCTCATACAGATCATTCATTTTATTTGAAATGGACAATATACATTCTGCCTTAGTAGCTTTGTTTGCTGTGGGTGGGTATTAATTTTTTAGAAGATATGCTATGGAGAGTCCTTTACAAAATTATTCTTGTTATCTGCGCTTGCATAGTCTGAAGCACATATGCAGGGTTTTTGCTTACAGAGAAAATTGCAGATGGTTTTCACAGATTCCCATCATATTGTTGAAGGTGTTATCCTGGTCTGTTTTATAGGTTACCCTGTATAGATGGAGATAACAAATCCTTTCTTCAGTGCACAGTATCTTGCCTACATTTCCTATTCTTAAAGACACCTGTTGCTGCGTTCTCTAGCTTTCTAGCACTAGGTTGTGATACCTAAAGGTTTAGTCAGAATTATATCTTCTGTCAACAAAAAAAGAAGCATTTGTTAGAATAATTGGGTTTATTTTATCACCATCACATGTCAGGGTACTTGCTATATTCGTGCCTGATCTAGCTTGCTTTGTCATCTACGGCCGTTATTCCCTTAGGCTACTAGATTTTTTTGCTCTATACGCTCACGAACTATGTCAGCAACATTTGCGTTTTCCATGACATGGACGATAAACTTCGTCGGATAGATTACTAATTAATATCACTTACGCTTTATTTCTGTTATTTTTTCTTGCATTTCCATTGCTAGCTTCTTTCAACGCTAAGACTCATTAATGTTCTGGTCGATGCGAACTATCTGATTGCTATGTATTGATGACCAAGCAATCACATATCAGGTGGCAAAAGATGATGGTTAGCACTGAAGGATCTAGTTGGCCTAGAGGGGGGGGGTGAATAGGCAACTTTTACAAGTTTTAACTTCTTAAAAACAATTCACTATTCTTTATGAGAGAATAGCACATAACATAATATATATATGACAGAAGTAGAAACAAACAATAATAACAGCGAAAGCAATAAAGAAAAATAAAACACAAGTGAGACAAAGATTTATCCCGTAGTTTAGAGCCGCACTCCTAATCCACGTTGAAGCACTTCTTCCGAAGTATTGCTTCTCCAAAGCTAGTCGCAGTAGCTCCGGTGATCACTCAGGTAACTCTTTCACTACTCCAGTGAGGTGAGTTCCGAACCTCTCACAATCACAGTGGCCTTCCACAATCACTCTTGGACAGGTCGCACTGTTCACTTCCTCCAAGCTGTCTAGGATCAGTAAGATCCTCCTGCCTCATACTCATTTGCTCCTGGTCTGAAAACTTGAGCTTCCATGAATCTTGCTGCTGCTGCTGACTCTTGAAGGTGATAAAACTGTTGCTCCTCATTAAATGTTTTATCAACTGAGCTTGAAAGAACTTGAGTTGCAGCATCATCCCCATTCCAGGATTCACTTCCATGAAACACTTCTGTTGCTTCTGGTGTAGAGGCTAAAGGTTGAGTGAAAGACCTTGGATGAGCAGACTCATGATGACTTAAGGTCTTACTTCTGTTTCCACTTTGAGCACTAGGCTCTCTGTCATTTTCAGATTTGTTCATGTTGCTGCTATGATGACTTTCATAAGTTTGAAATTGATGATGACTATCATATGAGGGCATACGGCTTCCATAAGATTGATGCCAGAAATCACTGCCTTGAGCCTGTGAATACCCTTTTTGGCTGCTTTTGTCAAACTCATTTTTAGATTTTGCACTTGAATCATTTTCTTCTTCAGGCAGCACTGGTTCTTCCCGTTGATTTTCTTGTAATCCTTGAAGAAAACCAGTGATCCTCAAGTTTTGTCCAGTGGATTTATGCATATTATATTTCTTTGGGAAGCACTTAAATTCCCTATTCAGATCATCTTGAGAGATTATACCTTGTGCCAACAGAACTTCAGTGATTTGTTGAGCAAAGGGTAAAGGACTGCTAAATTTCCTGTAGACTGCCTCCTCCATTTGCCCAAAGATATAATCAACCAGGTCTATAGGTTGTCTTGACAAAATGGGATGCAACAGCCATGCTAGGATTGGGGTTACACCTTCCTTGTATCCAGACTTTGGAAAAATTGTATGCCTTAACACTAGCAGCAATACCTTTGCTTCTTCAGACAGACAGGAAACTCTGTTTTGATTGAAATCTGTACTGGTGGTGTTTTTGTATATGTGTCCAGATATTTGTAAGTCCGGAATATCACCACTTAATCTCCATCTCTGATGAGGGTACATCTTTTCAAATATCCTTGTTCAATTTGCTAATGGACTTGAGGCTCCAATTGCAGACTCGAACTGAGTAGATCTGATTTTTCTTATCTTTCCATTCATAGTGAACATAATGTGTTTTCTATGTTTGTTCACTAATAAGGAAGCATAGAACTCTAGTGTTCTTGAGATACTCCAGGGTATTGTATTGTTTGACATTATATGAATTAATCCAGGGGTTGAGTTTATGCAGTCAAACAATCTTGTTGAGTTGATTATGGAGTTTACTTGCTCCCAATCCACATACTGATGAGTTGATAAAGCAGATATCATTTTTCATTTTCCATCCTTTTTATTCAGATAACCATTATATATGTTTTAGTGAAGCAGAGACAAAGTTTTCACCCAAAGCTGGTCTTGACTCAGGAAACCAAATCTTCTCATTAACCAACCGTACTGCTCTCAGTTTCTTGCCTCTTAAGTCTGCCAATTCTTCACTGCTCAGAATGTCAACCTCAGAAAACAGCTCAGTATCTTCTGAAGATGATCCACTATTAGGCTCATAGGCACTATCTTCAAAAGATGACTCAGAATTAACCATTTTTTTTATCTTTTCCTTTTCTTGGATGGGAAGTAACTACTTTTCTATTTGTTCGGACAGCATTATGAACATCTTGGATTAACACAGGACCTTGAGGTTGTCTAGGTAAAGTTATTCCAGGAGATGAACTAGACACCTTCTGTTTCTTGCTTTTTACTTTATCAATGATTTTTCCAATCAGTCTCTTCTTATCTGGGTTCTTTGACCTCATCTTGACTACCAACTGATATTCAACTCTTGCTCAGACTCAAATGCAGACCCTTTTCAAGCACAAAGACCAAACCTAAGCAGAAATAAATACTAGAGTCTAAGATCTAGGTTTAGGGTTTATGACAAGAGGAGAAAAAAATTCAAGGAGAACTTACAGAGCTTGAGAAAGATTCTTGCGCAGAATGCCCGATGAACACCATTGCCAAGATCCGATTAAGGATTTGCTTCGGTGCTAAGATGGGTTTTCTGGCTTTGAGGAGTTTGCGCAAGCACAAAAGTATCAAGGGAAAAAATTCAGATTAAAGAAGTTACTGCATTGAATGAGAATAACGAGAGTAAAGATGTCTTGGTAACTGGCACCCTTTAACCAGGGTGGTTGAGGGGGACAGGCGTCCTGGTAAAAAGGTAGTGGGACCCCTTTTAGGTATATCGGTGTGAGCAAAAATAGGGAATCCCAAAACAAGGTCATGTTAGCAGAAGATAAGTCCTAAAGAAATAGGCAAGATTTTGAACAAATTTTGAAATTTGAGAAGAGAAGAAAAAGTTTTGTAAAATAGATACAATCCATTTTGAATTTGGATAAGAATTAGACTTAGAAACATTTGATCATAAGGCAGACTTGTTTTGACAGTAAGATCAGAGAGTTTACCAATTGAGCCAGACCAAGTTGATTCAAATACTGACTGGACTAATTTTTGGTCCGCGGTTGAAGGATTTTGTTTTGGATAGAGTCGAGACCAAAACTTCCTTTAATGACGGACCAAAATTTTTAGTCCGGGGTGCATTGATTTTCTTTTTTAGATTGGTCTGACCCAAAAGGGTACTTGCTATTTCACTTCAATTGATCTTAGTCTGCAATATGACTATGTTTCCGATGATTTAGAAATAAGGGATATAGCTAAGATTAGCAACCAAAACAACACAAAGAGAGATAAACTGGAAGAATTTTAGTTTTTAGGGAATGTTTGAGTCTAATATCCAAATGAGCATAAGTAATTTCAACTTAAGCTCAGCTGAGAAACTCAAGTGCTGAATAGAAACATTTAGCTGAATATGGCCACTAAATTTTTAGAAGAGTAGATATTTTGACTTAGTTACTATATTTTGGACTGGATAAGAAGGAAGCATAGTAAGGTAAGTCTTATAGCAGCATTTTCCCATTTTTAGTTAAGACATTTATTCAAAGAAGAATTTTATTCTGAACTCAGCACCTTTGAATTCATTTATTCACACCTTGGGTATCAAGAGATGCATAGCAAGCAAACTTACTCCCCTTAAGTGTGACATCATCGAACAACATTTGAATAGGCAATGATATTTAGTTCATTTCTTAATTTTGAGAATTTGGCCTCATCAAGTGGTTTTGTGAAAATATTAGCCAATTGGTCCTCAGTTCTTAAATAACTAAGCATAATATTTCCTTTAGCAACATGATCATGAATAAAGTGATGTCGAATTTCAATATGCTTAGTTCTGGAATGTTGGACCGGATTGTTTGCTATTTTCACTACACTTTCATTATCACACAATAGAGGCACATTATCAAATTTTATCCCAAAATCTAGAAATGTTTGTTTGATGAATAGAATTTGAGCACAAGAATCTGCTGCACCACATATTCGGCGGCGGTGGGCGGTGCTACTTGAATTTTGCTTTTTAGAACACCAAGAAACTAGAGATCTTCCAAGCAAATGACAACCCCCTGAGGTGCTCTTACGATCAATCTTGCAGCCGGCATAATCAGAATCTGAGTAGCCAAGAAGCTCAAATGGAGCACCTTTAGGGTACCATAAACCAATACTAGAAGTAAACTTAAGATATCTAAGTATTCTTTTTACATCACTTAAGTGAATTTCTTTAGGTGCAGCTTGAAATCTAGCACACATACATACACTAAACATGATGTCAGGCCTAGATGCTGTCAAGTATAGTAATGAGCCAATCATGGATCTAAAAAGCTTTTGGTCAACAGGCTTACCTCTCATATCTTGATCAAGATGAGTATTAGTTGCTATGGGAGTCTTTATTGTCTTGCATTCTTCCATATTGAAGCGCTTGAGGAGGTCCTTAGTGTACTTTTCTTGTGAGATGAAGGTTCCCTCCTTCAATTGCTTGATTTGGAATCCCAAAAAGAATGTCAGCTCTCCAATCATGGACATCTCAAACTCTTTGGCCATCATGTCACCAAATTCTTTGCAAAGAGAATCATTAGTATATCCAAAGATAATATCATCTACATATATTTGACAAATCATTAATGTTCCATTGATGTCTTTTAGAAACAAGGTTGGATCAACCTTCCCAGTTTTGAAGTTCTTATTAAGTAGAAAATCTCTAAGACGCTCATACCATACTCTAGGGGCTTATTTTAGAGTATAGAGTGCCTTAGATAATTTGTATACATGATTTGGTAAGTTTGGATCTTCAAAACCAGGTGGTTGCTCGACATAAACAGTTTCATCAATGAATCCATTAAGAAATGCACTTTTTACATCCATTTGAAAAAGAGTGATATTAAAATGAGTAATAAAGGAAAGAAGAAACCGAATAGCTTCAAGACGTGCCACTGGGGCATAGGTCTCTCCATAGTCCAGCCCTTCTACTTGAGTAAATCCTTGAGCTACAAGTCTGGCTTTTTTACTTATTACCACTCCATTTTCATCTTGCTTGTTTCGGAACACCCATTTTGTACCAATAACATTGTGATCCTTTGGGCATTTTATTAAGCTCCAGACTTTTTTTCTTTCAAAATTGTTAAGTTCTTCTTCCATAGCTATTATCCAGTCAGCATCTTCTAGAGTTTTTTCCACTGTTTTAGGTCAATACAAGAGACAAAAGATTAGTTCACAAAAGGAAGCTTGTCTAGAATGAGTTTGGACACCCTTACTGATTTCACCAATAATTTGGTCGGTGGGATTATCCTTAGCAATGGCATGGTGACTTTTGATGATGACTGGCTGATCTTATTCCTTTTCTTCTTCTCCATCTTGGGTTCCATCATGTGTCACCAATGATTGTGTAGGAAATTCATCCTTATCTTCCTTGGGTTTAATGTCACCCACTTCCATCTTTCTCATTGCTTGCATCAATCCGTCATCTCCTACATCATCTAAATTCTCATGCTCACCTTGTGAGCCATTAGATTCATCAATTTTTACATCTTAAGTTTCTTCTACTAGCCCAGTTGAATTATTAAATACCCTATATGCTTTGGACTTAGAAGAATATCCTAGCATGATGCCTGTATCACATCTAGTTTGAAATTTAGCCAAATGAGTTCTCTTTTTATAGATATATACTTTACAACCAAACACACGAAAATATGATATATTGGGTCTTCTACCTACCAATAATTCATAAGGAGTTTTCTTAAGCAATCTATGAAGATAAAGTCTATTTACAGCATAGCAAGCAGTATTGATAGCTTCAGCCCAAAAGGCATCAGAAGTATCATATTCATCTAGCATAGACCTAGCCATTTCAATTAAGGTTCTATTCTTTCTTTCAACCACACCATTTTGCTGAGGAGTATAAGTGGCAGAAAGTTCATGCTTAATTCCTAATTCATCACAGTATTCAATAATATTTGTATTAACAAACTCAGATCCATTATCACTTCTTATTTTCTTGATGGGACAATCAAATTCATTTTGGGCCCTTTTAGCAAAAGTTTTGAAGATTTTTCCAACTTCACTTTTATTATGCAAGAAGAATACCCAAGTGAATTTGGAGAAATCATCAACAATTACCAGACAATATGAGTTACCACCAATGCTAGCATATGAAGTGGGGCCAAATACATCCATATGCAGAAGCTCTAGTGGTCTAGTGGTGGACATGATATTTTTGATTGGATGAGAGTTGGCTACTTGTTTGCCTGCTTGACAAACACTACATAGCTTATTCTTTTCAAATTTAACATCTTTCAAACCCACCACTAGCCCATTTTTGAAAAGATTTTTGAGATTAGACATACCTACATGCCCAAGACACCTGTGCTAAAGCCATCCAAGAGAAACTTTAGCCAACAGGCAGGTCGAGATGTATGAGAAGTTAGATTTGAGATCTACTAAGTAGAGATTTTGAAATCTGAAACCTTTGAATATAAGCTTTTCATTTTTATCAAACACAGTTACCCCATCAGATGAGAAGTTACAATGGAATCCAAGATCACACAATTGAGCAACAGATAATAAGTTGAAATTTAAGGAATCAACAAGAAGAACATTGTCAATAGAGTGATCATTTGATATAGCAATCTTACAAGACCTTTTACCTTTCTTTTGCTATTATCTCCAAAAGTGATTTTGTTACTTGGATCACTTTCTCCTTCAATTGAAGTGAACATTCTTGAGGTCCCGGTCATGTGTTGAGTGCAGCCACTGTCAATTACCCAATGTTTGCCTTCACTTTTATAGTTCACCTACAAGTTCATTTCTTAACTTTAGGTACCCAAATACTTTTGGGTCCTTTGATGTTAGTTATAGCCAGTTTAGGTCTAAAAGGATTTAACAACATGTCCTTAGGTACCCAGACAGCTTTAAGTTTCTTATCAAGATTTGAGGGACCTACATATTTTACATTTATACTGCCCCTAAAATCCTTAAATAGCATGTAATGGGCATCTACCATACAACCCCTTTTGGCATGAGAAGCATTTGCAAGATAGCAATTTTTTGATTTATGGTTTGATTTATGGCAGTAATAGCATTGAGTGCTTTTCTTGACAAAAATCTGTTCGAAATGACTTGATCCATTTTCTTGAGCAAACTGTTGGGTTTATACCCTAAGCCCTTTTTGCCCAAGTTGAATTTCTGTTCAACAAGAATTTTGTCAAGAGTAGCACTACCCAGAAAGCATTTTTCTAAACCTTTATCAAATTTGGCTACCTTGGCTTTTAGTTTTTCATTCTCAGTTTTAAGCTCCTTAGTATAGGAGGCATTTTTGCAATTATTATTACAAGCACCAGAAGAGCTAAAGGTCATGATTTCATCTTTAAGTAAGTTACATGAAACTGATGCATCACTTAAAGAAACATGATTAGATTTGTTGGCTATCATTTCATTTTCAATTTCTAGCTCATAATATTTAGTCTGCAAGTCCTCATGATTCTTAACAAGCAAAGCATGATTTGTGACTAGATCATGATGAGTTTGTACAGACTTTTCATGTTCATGCATAAGCTTGTCATACTTGTCTGTTAGCAACTTTTGGTCATTAAACAATCCAGTAATAGTCTTCTTAAGAGCTCTTTTTGAATTTGTTTTATCATGCAAAGCATTATTTAGCTCTTCAACTATTTCTACTAGCTCATCATAAGAAGGTGAGTCACTAACCTTTTCCTCGTCTGATCTTGCCATCAGACAGAGAGGAAATGATGGTGGTGGTGGAGTTGACTCATCTAAGGTAAGCCCAGCTAGCCCATTTTACTTTGAATTTTCATCATCCGAGGATGAGTTTTCACTTGCACTTTCTTCATCAGTGACCCATTCTCCTATGTGAGCTTCTCCTTTTCCTTTCTTGGCAAATTTCTTAGAGTAGACTTTCTTGAAAAACTTCTTCTTGGGTTTTTCATGAGTCTTCTCCTCATCCTCATCATCCTTGTTCTTGTACTTGCTCTTTTTCTTGATTTTGTTGGAGCACCGAGAAGCTATGTGTCCCTTTTCATTGCATTCAAAGCATATAACATTAGAAAAAGGATTTTTCTTTGAGTAGTAAGAGTTTGACCTTTCTTTGTCTTTGAAATTGACTCTTCTCATGATCTTGTTAGCTCTTCTCATGAGTAGAGCTAACTTCTTTACATCTTCATCCTCACTTGACTCATCATCATACTCATCAGATGAGTCTTGTACAACTTCCTTGGCTTTGAGTGCGATGGATTTCTTCTTTGGAGCATCTTCTTCGGCCAATGTGAGCTCATGAGCAGATATTTTACCTAGTGCTCGGTTGGAGTGAACCTCTTGAGATCACCACTGTTGGACAGATATGTGATCAAACTATGATACGCTCGAGGAAGCACTCTAATCATCTTCCTGCATACCTCAACATCAGAAATTTTAGTTTCTAGGCCTTTTAGTTCATTGACAATAGGATTTAGCCTAGAGAACATGTCATTAGCATTTCCTTGAGGAACATTTTGAATTGATCAAATTTTTCTCGAACAACATAATATTTTTCTTCTTTTACATCAGAAGTACCTTCATGTATTTCTTGTAATGTTGTCCATATGTCATAAGCAGAAGTAAGATTACTTTATCAAAAACTTCTAAGCTAAGACAGGAAAATATGGCATTTCTAGCTTGAGCATCATACTGCATATTTTGAATCTCACCAGGAGTGGGTTCACCATAAACAGATTGCCCTTCGGGCATGACACGAGGAGGCAAAGGTTTTTCAGTAACTCTCCACACATCATACCCAACAGCTTCTAAATAACATCTCATTCTAATTTTCCAATAAGCATAATTAGTACCATCAAAAACTGGTACTCTACCAATACTAACAATTGCAGATCCATTTCTCTCGGCCATTTACCAAAGCTAGTTAAGCTAAACAAGGTAAACCTTGCTCTGATACCACTTGAAGGATCTAGTTGGCCTAGAGGTGGGGTGAATAGGCAACTTTTACAAGTTTTAACTTCTTAAAAACAATTCACTATTCTTTATGAGAGAATAGCACAGAACAGAATATATATATGACAGAAGTAAAAACAAACAATAATAACAGCGAAAGCAATAAAGAAAAATAAAACACAAGTGAGACAAAGATTTATCCCGTGGTTCAGAGCCGCACTCCTAATCCACGTTGAAGCACTTCTTCCGAAGTATTGCTTCTCCAAAGCTAGTCGCAGTAGCTCCAGTGATCACTCAGGTAACTCTTTCACTACTCCAGTGAGGTGAGTTCGAACCTCTCACAATCACAGTGGCCTTCCACAATCACTCTTGGACAGATCACACTGTTCACTTCCTCCAAGCTGTCTAGGATCAGTAAGATCCAAGAGTAATAAACTTTGCACAAGTTCTGTCTCTTGGTTCACTTCGCAAATCACACATCTAGACTTTGGCTTGGAGGTAAAACACTTAGAGATGTTGAGAATTTTTGGTTTGAAGGTGAAGCACAGACTTCTTTTGAGAATGAGAGCTATTTTCAATGCTAAAATGTAAAGGAGTTCATTCTATATATTGGTAGATGGCTCAAAAAATGCTTATATAGCCATTTGGAATGAATATAGCCATTACACCTGCTACTGTAGCCGTTGGACGTGTCAGATGTCAGAAAAGACAGAAATGTACATGTACAACGGACTAAGCAACAGTACTTAGCGATACTAGACATGTGTATGACGGACCAAATTTGAACTTTTACGACGGACCAAAAAATTTGGTCCGTTGTACATGGGTTTTTCATAGATTCTGGTCTGGCATAGGAATGAGAGAGATACATGTACGTCAGACTAAATAGTTTGGTCCGTCATACATGGGAGTTTCAAAGATCAGTAGCCAAGGACCCTTTTCAACAAAAATAAGTTTATCCAATCGATTTGCTTTAGTAACGAAAAAAAAAGTTAAGCAAGAATGTTTGGTCCGTTATCAAAGAAAAAATCTTTTGAATGAGAAAGAATATCCATATTAGGTTTCAATAAGTAGGACTTCAAAGTTTGGTCCGACAAAAGGCTTAAAAACTGAATGAGTGCCGGATCAAATAATTTGGTCCGCTGCAGATGGGAAACTAAGAAGATTTTTGGTCCGTCACAGAAGAGTGACTTTTACATGTTTGGTCCGTCATACATAGACAATCACTTGGTTGACCGATGATTTTCAAAGGAGTTTTCACGAAGGACGAAAGAATATGAAAACAAAAGGTTTGGTCCGATGAGCAGATATTTTGATAGGAGTTTTGACACAGAAGTTTTTTTTTAAATGCTGGACCAAAGAATCTTTTGACTGAAAAAGAATGTGCTGAGTATCCAACAGACTGAAGAATTTGGTAGCTGAAATTTGGTCCGTTGTATACTAAGAATTTTGATTCAAAGGTCAATAACTATGTGTCTTTTACTCCGAGAACTCTAGTTATGTCTTTGCCTTATGATCCAATCCACTAGCTTGTGCAAAGTCCCTCTTTAGACAACCAAAATAGAAAATAATCCTAGCTATTTGACTTGAATCATCTCTCAAGTCATAAACTAGAAATTGAGCACCTTAATCTTGTTAGTCCAACTTGCTCCATCATTGATTCCAGTACATGTTCTTCAAAGCTTTAAGTATTATTAACTTGGTCATCAATACCAAAACTATAATGAAACAGAATAATATAAATTGAGGGGGCCTAGATGCTATCAAGCACCCTTGAAATGCCTTTACCTTAGTTTCTCCTGTTTCAACAGACTAAAAGTTATTTCTAATTATCCTAGCATGCATACTTCTGCCTTCCTGTCCAAGTTTTTGTGACGGTTTACTAAATATTATTAGGCAAGATATTTTTCGACAAGTGGCAATAAAATTATTGTTTCTGTCTGAAAGAAGCACTCCGTAGATTAGTGAAAACATAGGTCTACTTTCTAATTACCTGTGGACAAGTCATAAGAACGGTAATGTCCATTCTTCTTCTGTGGTGTCTTCTTGCTCCGTTGTTTGCACTTCGTCTGATCTTTCCTGTCCCTTAAGATGTTGTTGCCTTTTATAATAGAACCCAACCGTAAACTGCTCTTCTATCTACTAGATACCATGATTTACAGGTTCAGTATATACTATGGATTTGTAAGTGCACCGTTTGTCTTATACTTAGCACATACATTGTAGATAGCTACTCGAATAATGCATTAATGTATTTAACTTGTTTAATACTATTTTGAACTACAGCCTAGGTACATGTAGCTTTGTTTCTATGTACAAATCTAGAAATTTAATTTGCCTTGGCAAGTCAAAATATGTCAGGCTATGCAATATTCAAGATTTTGAGGATGCCTTTTCTTTTAGGAAACCATGTTACACTCTGGTTTATGTAATATAGTAATTGTAGTTTTGCTAGGTTCTGGTTATAATTTGAGGTGTTTTTCTCTTATAGGATGCCAATTTAGATTAAGATAGTTGTCGTTGGGGGTGAGAGATTGGTTAGATTTGATTGCTTAGTAGTATACTGCTATGGATTACTGAACCTGGGGTCCTTCGTGTTGTACATTCATGTCAAAAAAAAGAAGGAATTGAATATACATAAATAAATTTAATACACTCATTTTAGCTACTTTTGAGTATGTTATTAGATCTTGACTGCTTATGTATGTTAATCTCCAGTAGCCAGCTTGTTGATATATGTTACAATGACAAACTTATGTATGTTAATGCTTGGATGACAAATGTACATTATGGATTATTGTAAGGACCCGAATCCACTAATTCGAACCCACTGTATTTACCGCACTAGTCCCAGGATCAACGCTAGTGCACACAACTTAACATTGGTACATATCACATCATACTCAACGATAATAATAATAATACTCCATTTATTGATATAGCTAAGTGTATGATCTTATGACCAACTTACATTATTAAGCCACGCAGGGCTAGAATGGAAATATAAACTAAGAAATAAGCAGCAAAAAAAAGAAGACGTAGATGACTCATCAGTTCACCATACGCAACTGACAAGGCTCGGACCCTAACGACTCGTGTCCTCCTAGAACTCCTCCTTCAACAAAGGTGTAGACTCTTCAACTGTTGATTGTTGTTGTTTGGCAAGGGTGAGTACTTAAAGCACTCAACAAGTTGTGCAAAGAATGCAATTCTATGTAACTATATGCAAGGCTTATTCCAAAGAAAAAGGCTATTATGGCTATTTTGCAATAAGCAACATTTATGAACAAATACAATAAATAGATTTTAAATACTGTAAAACAAATAACAGTAATAGATAGATTCAACATTTTTCAAGTAAACCAAGTTTCCAACTCTAAGTCAAGTTCAACCTTCCACATGGCAATTCCGCCATCCCAACCAGGTTTTCCATTTAATTAAGCTAGCACTTAAATGTAATTCCCGAGCATTACTCAATACCGCGAGCATGGCTATCCGAATAGATTTACACTATACAGAGGTTATGCACTTTGCCCACACGATACAACCATACAACACAAACGCGAGTGATTATAACAAAGCCTTTACAATGCACTACCTTAACCTGATACTAAAACCACAATCAGGGACCCCCTCTTGCGCCTTGTGAATTACTCCAATTCAGAAACTCACACTGCCAATGATAGTACCAAACTAAGACATTGCAAATTAACCAGCTAGGCTGTCCTATACCAGACATGTGGTTGTATGATTGACTCAGGTCAAAGACTTGCAAGGTTAAGTCCTTAGGATGATTGAAACAAGACTTCCACATACCCTCTGCCCATCGGGCCCACCTTGGCATACTCGCCCTTTTTCACTTGCCTCAATCTAATTGATTACCACCCCAGTTGATTACCAAGCACCACGTGCCATCAACAATTCAACATCGTTGCGTGACATGACTCGCCACTACAACTCAATCTCATTGTGTGATCTCACATGACACACAAGTTCACATCATTGTTCCATATTCCATTATTCAAGATTAATCATTGATGATTCATGTACATATGATGATGTGGCATGGCTAAGCAACTAATACGATCTAACATCCCATGTTGATTTCAATATTAATCATCTATAATGAACCAATCTAAGGTGACAATAGATCATGGCATACAATTGACAAGGTAGGGTATATAGATCAAATTGGTATAATAGCTAAGTACCAATTTAATTGAACACAATTGTATACTTGAAATAATATGCAATAGGGTAAAACAATATAGCGATTTTGTAAACATGGGTTCAACATGATCAAAGCACAACTTGCCTTGGAATAGGTTCTGATCTTGCTCTGGAACTTGATCTTTACTTGACGGATCTTCCTCCGAAACGTCACACAATTCAACGTCTACGTGTACCGAAGGAGAAAAGCAAATAAATACAAAAATAGAGAGCAAATGAACTCCCAAAATCAAATAAAATTCACCATTAAATAGATCTCAATTTTACAAATTTTTAAAAATTTGAATCACCCAAATCCGAGTGAAAATTCAAAAGTTATAGCCTTTCAAAGATTGAACTAATTCTAAAAATATAGAAAATAGAAAATCCGATTTTCTCAAATTATTTTTATACTAAAAAACCGTATTTATGACATCAGCGTGACCTCATGATGACGTCAGCATTGTAGAATTTCTAATCAGATTATTTTCCAACAAAAAAACACAATTATGACGTCAACATGACGTCAGCGAAGATCCGTGACCAATCATGATGCACCACGTGTCTTGGTCTTTGGACTTGGTCCACAGCGTGGCGCTGGACCACTGAAAGTTCAAGGTCCATTAAGTTAGTTTTGGTGTTAATGACAAATCTAATATTGAGACTAACTCTTTTGATAATCATAATATTGATTAGTCTCAATTGTTAATTAATGACAAATCTTTTATAAGACTAACTCTTTTGTTGAGCTTAACTCTCATTAGTCTCTTTTGGATGAAAAGATGGAAATATGAAAGGTATGCATTCAAGTTCATATTATCATATCTTGTTGCATTTTTTGGATATAATATTCACAATCATATTGATAAATTCAAATATGAGACTAAATCTTTTATTGAGTATATCTTTGATTAGTCTCATCTCATTGAAAAATGGAAAACCTAAGGTATGAACTCGTATTCATTTTATGATATCTTAATGCATATTTTGGATTCAAGTTAAATGATGAACTCTACCATTATTTTAGACCACAAGATGTGCATTAATGTTTCAACTCCATATATACATGAATGCACACATCTAGGGGGAGTTAATAATTTAACTTGACGTTTCAATTGTATCGATCCATGTCCTCTTGCCATATAATATAAAGGATCAAGACTTTGAAACAATCTTTTGAGTATATATAACTTGTGTAGTTGTAAGTATACTCATGCTAATATAGGATAAACTCATATGCAATCTAAGATTGATTATGTGCATATTATTCCATGTACAATTAATTATATGCACATACTTAATAGAGTTTGTTCTATAGTTGATGGCCTAAATGTATTGATCCCTTTTAATCACTCAAACATATTTGGATCATTATATTCCATCATATTGAGTATATGAAACTTGTGTTTTTATATACTCATATCAATTTAAATTTGTCTTTCAATCAATCAAAGAACATTTCATCATGTGTTGATGGTGTCTCTTTGTTGAATAAGGACAACCGTGTTTGTTGGACTAACATCTTCCATGAGTTGTGAAGTAGGTTGAGTCCAAGAAAATGAAGAATCGGGAATGAGAAGTCATCATGTGTTGATGAGCTTCAAGAGGTGATCCCGAAGTGAAGAGAAGAGCTAGAAGATTCATCATGTGTTGATGAACAAGAAGAAGAAGATTCGATTCTGAAGAGACGATGATTGGAAATCATAAAAGCTCCAAGTGAATCGCTAGAGGCAAAGGTATAACTAGCTAGGGCTAAGGATGTGTTCCTAGTCTTTTACCGGTCTCGGCGTTTGGTTAGGAGAACGGGTTGCTAGTTAGGTTGCCGTACTATTAAGATGGGTTGAGTCTTTTAGCTTGAGCTTCATCATGTGTTGATGAATTCGATCCGGTTCACTCTAGCTCAATCTCTTAGTTGGATTTTGCATGAGCTAAGTATTTGCATGTGTTGCAAATAAGGGTGCTCATGCTTGCATCTTATTTGAATCTTATCAATTTGGTTTTACATGGAGCCATAGATTTGCATGTGTTGCAAAAGAGAGATAGCTCATGTAGTTTGGTTTAAGTGGTTATTTGTATGGTGCTCTAGAGATTTGCATGTGTTGCAAATAGAGAGCTCATGTTTTGGTGTTTTAGCTTGTGATTGGATCATGTGTTGATCATCACAAGGCTAAGTGTGAATTGTGTTTTGAGTTTGCAAAATGTGTTTTGCAAAATATTGAATGGAGTTGTTATTTGCAAATGTGTTTTGCAAATAAGCTCGAGGTTATGAGTTTCAATCCTAGAGCATATGAATAGGGTTTGCAAATGTGTTTTGCAAATTTACTTGATCATGTGTTGATCATCACATGGCTAAGAGGAGTGATCTCATAGGTTCGTGGTTTATTTGCAAATGTGTCTTACAAATAAGCTGGAGTTGTTATTTGCAAATGTGTTTTGCAAATAAACTAGAGGTTATGGGTTTCAATCCTAAAGCATGTGAATAGGGTTTGCAAATGTGTTTTAAAAATTGACTTGATCATGTGTTTATCATCACATGGCTAAGAGGATTGATCTCATAGGTTCTTGGTTTATTTGCGAATATGTTTTGCAAATAAGTTGAGCTTTAATGTGATTCTTTGGAGCATGTGAACTAGGTTTGCAAATGTGTTTTGCAAATTGCCTTGATCATGTGTTAATCATCACATGGCTCAAAGAATCAATCATTGGTGTTTGATTTGAAAAGAAAAGACTTTTGGAAAAATCTGGTTCTGAGCTGGGTGGCCGGTGCTACCAGCCATGGTATCCCAGTGCTACCGGTCGGCAGTAGCACCGGCCGCAGTGAGGTGTGTAAAAACCCAAGAGGGTATTTGTGGGGTTCAGGAAGGCCGGTGCTACCGGCCATGGTAGTCCGGTGCTACCGGATGAGCGGTAGCACCGGATGAACTCCTGGTGTGAAAAATCCAGAGAGGGGTGTTTTGTGGTAGTCTCGAGGCCGGTGCTACCGCTCGAGCGGTAGCACCGGATGAACCCCTGGTGTGAAAAATCCAGAGAGGGGTGGCGGTAGCACTGCTCCCAGTTGGCCGGTGCTACCGGTTTCACTGCACAACGGCTATTTTTCTAGCTGTTGGCCTGAAGACCGGTGCTACCAGACCTGTAGGGCGGTAGCACCAGGTTTGCTGAGTTTTTCCAGAATTTCCCCCAACGGCTAGTTTTGGCTTGGAGGCTATAAAAGGAGGCCTTGGGAGGGCAATTGCTTGTTGCTGACATTGGAGAAGGTTTGTGGGAGTTGTGTGCATATGTTGTTTTCTTCCATTTGGTTTTTGAGTTAAGAGTGAGCCCTATTTGCATGTGTTGCATTTAGGAGAGGATTGAGAGCCTCTTGTGCATGTGTTGCACTTGAGGGAAGCCTTGTGCATGTGTTGCACTCGGTGATCACCCTTGTACATGTGTTGCACTTGGTGAGGATCAAGCTAGAGGGCTTGACTTGTTACTCTTGGTGTTTGCCGACACCTAAATGGCGTGTGGAGGTGTCGTGCGCGATGACCTTCTCAAGGAGATTGTGAGAAGGCTCGGCAAAGTTGTGAAGGTCAGAGCTAGCCTACCCGGAGGGGAAAGACCTACCACTAGTTGAATCGAGGTTGGTGCTCAATGCGTGGAGCCGGTCCAAAGTAGTTTAAGCTTGCCTCAATGTGGATTAGGGGAGACCGGCAAGTCTCCGAACACCACAGTAAAACATCGGTATGTCTCTTTATGTTTGCTTGCAATTCTCTATTTACATTGTTGCAATTTACATTCCTAGAATTAAATTGCTTAATTGTCTTTAGAATTGTATATCCTTGAGTAGAGATATAATTAGCTAGTGCACTTAGTGAGCCTAGTTGATTTAGGCTTTAATTTATCAAAACCTTAGTTTATCGCTTCCGCATCTATTATCATTTAGGTTTTGACATAAGGGTACTTAGGCGAGACTTTCATCATAGAGAAATTTTTAAAGCCGCCTATTCACCCCCCTCTAGTCGGCATCCTCGATCTTACAACCACGGCGGACTCGGTCCACAACACCTCGGCTGCTGTGCCTAACACGCGTCACAACGTTATTGGCCCGAGGTGCGGTGCGATCCAAGTCCAATTTAATCCAACGACCCACACTAGATGATACGGTTTACTGCTGATGCGCACACGTGGCTCGATCCTGGCAGTTCAGAGATGATCCGACAGTTGATACCTCACGAGTCCAGTGATGGTGGCACGGCGGCGCTTCTTCGCTAGACTTGAAGTCGAAAACGATGAAGACGACGAAACAGCGTTCCCCCGACGACCAAAAGTAGAAGCTCCGACGCGTCCTGACACGACCAATCTGAATCCGGTGCTGGAGCGGCAGAAAACATCCTGTTGATGTTGCAATCTGAGGAAAACGAATGGCGACGCGGCGATGAACAACAGCGAGCTCTCACAGGCGCTCCTTTGCGTCTTGACGACAAACTTCAGGACCAAGAGGTGCGGCGTCTCACGATGGTTCTCGGGCGAGGGTTGGTCTGCCCTTTAAAGGCCTCGACGACCGTGTACGGCCCGGAGACCCGAAGCGTCACGGCGGCGAAGTCCTTCTTCGATACGGCGACGGATTCGCGAAGACGACACAATTCAGACCATCCATGTGTCGCGATCCAACGGACAGCCAATGTGGGCGACACGGCTCGAATCCACCCCACACGTCCACCTAATCCAACGACACGCTAATTAGGGTTTTTAATCCCACGATCAAATCTCGGCCGCACATTAGGGATCCAACGGCTAGCGCCAACCTTTAGAATACAGGCCGCCAGAACTGGGCTACATGCGCACAATACTTGGGCCTGGCCCATTACTGTTTCCCAGAATTTCCAGGGTTTTACCAATTAAAATAATTACATAAATTCATTTAATTAGTTTTAGGCAAATAAATTATCAGGCAAATCCCAGAAAAATCTCAAAAACACTTTGAGACATTCTGAACTCAAATAAAATATTTTTGGTAAAACTTTATTGTAACTTTGCATAATTATAATTAGTTTTCACAAAAAGACCAATATACCTAATATAAAATCAATTCAAATAAATCCATAAAAATCCAATAAATTCTAGAAAATCATAAAATGCACAAATAACCATAAAATAATATTATAAGCAATTTTTGGGATGTTACAAACCTCTCCCCCTTTACAGAATCTCGACTCCGAGATTCAGGGCTAACTAGAGAATAGGTTTGGGAATTCTGACTTCAGATCCTCTTCACGCTCTCAGGTTGATTCGTTCTCTGAATGATTACTCCACTGAACTCTACAAAAGCGAACAGACTCATTTCTTGTCCTACACTCCATCACATCCAAGATCTTGATTGGCTGCTCTTTATAAGTTAAGTCTTCTTGCAGTTCTATTGCTTCCAATGGGGTCTGTTCTGTTGGTACTCGAAGACACTTTTTAAGCTACGATACATGAAATACATCATGCACTCCTGCCAATGACTGAGGCAATTCCAACTGATAAGCTACCTCTCCTCGACGTCCCAAAATCTTGAACGGACCAATATATCTTGGCGCAAGCTTCCCTTTAACGTGAAATCTCTTAACACCTTTGAGAGGGGTAACCCTGAGATACACATAATCATTGAGCTCAAAGCTCAAATCACGACGACGATTATCCGCGTAACTCTTGTCTTGACTGTGCTATCTTCAGTGTCTCTCTAATCATAGCGACTTGATTTCCGGCTTCTTCGAGAATATCTGGCCCAAACACCAAACGTTCTCCTGTTTCGTTCCAATTTAACGGGGTACGACAAGCACGACCGTATAAAGCTTCAAATGGTGACATCTGTAAGCTAGCCTGATAACTATATTATAACTGAATTCTGCATATGGCAAACACTTATCCCATGTCGTAGCATAGGCTAATGCACAAGCTCTCAACATATCCTCCAAAATCTGATTTACTCTCTGTCGACCATGCATGCGTGGATGGTGCGTCAGTCTTGAAATTCAATGAGTCCCCATTGCTTCATGCAACTTATTCCAAAATCTCAAGGTAAACTGGGTTCCTCTATCTGACACAATCTTCTTAGGCACTCCATGCAAACACACAATCCTCGACATATACAACTCTGCCAAACGATCTCCTGAGTAAGTGGTCTTCACTGGGATGAAGTGAGTCACTTTGGTTAAACGATCCACAATAACCCAAATAGAATCGTAACCTCTCTGCGTCTTAGGCAAACCAGTAATAAAATCCATACCGACTTCCTCCCACTTCCATTCTGGAATTTTCAACGGCTGTAACAAACCAGCGGGTCTTTGATGCATGGCCTTTACCCTCTGACATACATCACATAGAGCAACGTGCTTTGCTACTTCACGCTTCTTGTTAGGCCACCAAAACCTTTCTTTAAGACCCTGGTACATCTTTGCACTTCCTGGATGAATCGAATACTTAGAATCATGAGCTTCCTCAAGGATCAATTGCTTAAGCTCCTTCTTATTAGGTACACAAATCCTTCCCTTAAACCACATGGTAACTTGCTTATCCACGACAAAATCCTCTGCTAATCCTTCATCCTTCCTAGACTTGATTCTGCTGATTTTCTCGTCATCCTTTTGACCCTCTCTAATTTGATCTTCAAGTGTCGGATTTAATTCCAATGAAGCTACAAAACCTTGCGGAACAACCTCCAATTTCAGCTTCTGAAACTCACTACATAACTCTGATTGTTCACTTGATATCAGCATATTTGCACTATGGCTTTTGCGACTCAAAGCATCGGCTACAATATTAGCCTTGCCCGGATGGTAATGGATTCCAACGTTATAATCCTTAATCAACTCTAGCCATCTTCTTTGTCTCATATTGAGATCTGACTGAGTGAATATATACTTTAGACTCTTATGGTCTGTATATATCTCACACCTATTTTCAATGATATAATGCCGCCATATTTTTAAGGCATGCACTACAACAGTTAATTCCAAATCATGCATAGGATAATTCCCTTCATGCGACCTCAATTGTCTTGACGCATAGGCCACCACCTTGCTGTTTTGCATTAAACACAACCAAGACCTTGCTTTGAAGCATCACAATATATGTCGAAACTATTCTGCACATCTGGCACTACTAACACAGATGCGGTAGTCAATCGCTTCTTCAACTCCTGAAAACTCTTTTCGCATTTTGGCGTACAAGCAAACTTCTTTTCTTTCTTCAACAACTGCGTAAGCGGTCTAGCAATCGTAGAGAACCCTTCTATGAACCGACGGTAATATCCTGCCATCCCCAGAAAACTACGAATCTGAGTGACTGACTTTGGTTGCTCCCAATGTAACACGGCCTCGACCTTGCTCGGATCAACGACAACTCCTTCTATAGTCATCACATGACCAAGAAACTCCACCTTATCCTTCCAAAAGTCACACTTACTGAACTTAGCATACAACTGCTGCTCTCGCAACCTCTCTAAAACCAACCTCAAATGGTCTGCGTGCTCTTCTCTCGTCTTGGAATACACAAGAATGTCATCTATAAAGACAATGACAAATTTGTCCAAATAGTCCATAAATACTTTGTTCATCATATTCATGAAATATACCGGAGCATTGGTCAATCCAAAAGACATGACCGTGAACTCATAATGTCCATACCACGTGGAAAACGCAGTCTTAGGAACATCTTTCGCTCTAATCTTCAGCTGATGATATCCTGAACAAAGGTCTATCTTGGAGAAAACTCCAGCCCCTCTCAACTGATCAAACAAATCGTCGATCCTAAGCAGAGGATACTTATTCTTGATTGTCACTTCATAAAGTGCACGATAATCGATACACATTCTTAAACTCCCATCCTTCTTTCTGACAAACAAAACTGGCGCCCCCAAGGCGAAGAATTCGGTCTTATGAAACCTTTTTCAAGCAGTTCCTCGATCTGCTTCTTCATCTCAACTAACTCATCTGTTGGCATGCGATACGATCTCTTTGCTATTGGTGCTGTTGCAGGCACTAATTCAATAACAAACTCAATCTCCCTCTCTAGCGGCATGCCTGGCAAGTCATCGGGAAAGACTTCCGGGTAATCCCTTACAACCGGTACATCCTCTATACTAGCAACTTTCACACTGTTCACCATTAATTGGCCATCACGAACGGTTGTCGCACGAATCTTTACTTTCTTGCCACTAGGGCTCTCCAATGACACCACTCTTTGGCCCAATCCAACACGGCTTTATGCCTGGATAGCCAATCCATTCCAAGGATAACGTCTAAGGTTTGAGTATCTCACAAGATGAGATTCGCTAGAAATTCTATCCCATTCATGAGCATCTTAACTCCCAAACACCAAAAGCTAGATCTAAGCTCAGATCCTAGGGCTTGGACTAAAAGCACACACTTAAGATTCTTAATATCAAATCCATTCTCAGTTACAAAACTCCGATAAACAAATGAATGCGAAGCTCCAGAATCAAATAAAACTGTAGCGGGTACCGAGTTAACTAGAAACTTACCCAGTACAACATCTGCAGCCTCCTTAGCTTCATCCGTTGTGATGTGGTTGACTCTAGTCGCGACTTTGTTGATTAGGTGTCTGCTCGGTTTGCCACTGGTGCCTTTGCTCTCCTCGATGCGAGTGCCTTAGCAGGTGTCGTTCCTAAGTTGAAGCGGACTGGCATAATTCCTCCTTTCTGCAGACACTTATTAGCAAACTGTCTTGGCTCATTGCAAGCATAGCAACGTCTGACAGCAGACTGTTGATTTCCTCCTAGTGCATTGTTCCCTTGAGCTGGCGTCTGAAAATTCTGATTAGCAGGGCGAGGTGCAAGGGTTGATGTCTTATTTGCTGCTTGCGACTGAAACCTAGCAAATTGTTGTGGTGACATCCTTAATCTGAACTAGTTTGGTCTCCCTCCTTGGTTAACCATCCTGCGCTTGCGATCCTCACCAAGCTCTTTGCGTTTATCCTCCAAAATCAAAGCTTTGTTAACCAATTCTTGGGATTCGGGAAAGTTATGGGTGATCAATCCCACTTGCAGTCCAGAGTTTAATCCCTTCATAAAGCATGACTGCCTAGCCTTGTCTGTATCCACATCCTCTGGAGCATAGCGTGCTAGCTGAGTAAATTTGTTCAAGTAATCGGTCACTGACTGGCTTCCTTGCTTCAAAGCTCTAAATCGTCCTAAATAACCTTCTGGTACGTGATACTGATGAAAAGCAGTAGTAAACTCATCCCATGTGATCTCCTGTGGGGCTTCATGTGCGGCACAATAGTTCTCCCACCATTCTGTAGCAGTTCCTTTTAGCTGATGAGAGGCATAAATAACCTTCTCATTTCCTTCACACTGAGTGATGTGCAGCTTTCTCTCAATCGTCCTAAGCCAATCATCGGCTTCCAAAGGGTTGACATTGACTGAGAATGTCGACGGACGAGTCCTCATGAATTCAGACAGTTTGGAATAAGGACGCAGTCCATTATTGCCATGTTGAACACTGTTGTTGTTGATAGCTGCTTGGCTGGTCATACCCTGCATCTGTTGCATCATCGTTTGGATAAACTGGGTCTGTACTGTAAGAAAAGCTCTCAAATTTTGCATGTCTACAGGCGGCGATGGTTGCGACGGTACTCCATCATTGGGGTTGTCATTATGGCGAAGGCCACTTCCTGAAGCACCATTGTTGCCACGAGTGTTCACTATCTGCTGATTGCTTCTTGGGTTAGGAAAGGTAGATGTAGCATAGATAAGACTCAAGAATTTCTAAGGTGGGTAAACAGGTTAAACCCAAATTTTATCAACTTTATTAATACTTCATATGGTTGCTTACAAAAGCCTAAAGGCTATGCAACACATACTGCACACTCAGCAATCAAAGATCCAAATTAAGCACACAACCCTAACGACTGCTAAAATGGTAAAGACTATCTTAAAGACGCAACTCAACACTTGAGTCTCAACCCAACTCTCAAGACTCTCACTCATCCAGCCACCCTGGCTGAGGCTGACTCGGTGCATACACCGGTGGGTGGGCTGGCATGGGTGCAAACCTATCCTGATGACCTTTGACTAGAACCTCCACATCCACGCGTATGTCACGCTCCCCTAGCTCGAACTCGACCTTCTTGGGGTCCTCTTCTTCAGCTACCTCAACTGGCTCCTGAACGTCGTGAACTCACTGAGCTGCTTGGCCTTTAGCCTATCGCAAAGCATCCACTAGCTCGGTGACCACCTCAACGGCTGCGGTACGAGTCTCCTGAAGCTCCTGCTCTATCACCCTCAGCACCTCATACACCATCTCCAGCTCCTGTGCGGTTTCTCTCATATGCTCCTCCTGAGTGAGAGCAAACTCCGCAAGGTGTTACGCAGTAGCACACTTGTCCTCCTCAATCCGTCGACGTCGACTCGCTCGTACAGTAGGGTGAAGCTTGAACACCGTGTCGTGAAGCTCATCAGCGTAGTCGTGGCAGACGTGACGAAGTGCAAGTCGAGCGGCCTCCTGAATTTCAACCTCGTATGAGAACCTCCTCACGGTGATGTGGATTGGCCTGCTGGCACTCTCGTTCTCTCGGGCGTAGATAGTCAACTTGCAGATGAACCCTCGGTGCACACCATTAACTGACTAGCTGCCTCCTCAGTAAAGTGGACGATA
The DNA here is from genome assembly GCA_036346275.1 of Otatea glauca. Lineage (NCBI taxonomy): Eukaryota > Viridiplantae > Streptophyta > Magnoliopsida > Poales > Poaceae > Otatea > Otatea glauca. The sequence continues at coordinate 20,239,790 of CM070732.1, read as the reverse complement.
CAAACCTCTAAGCATCTGAAGAACTCTCCACAGCTCCTTGTCATAGCCACCCTCTCTCTCCTCAAAGGTCGGGACGATTGGCATCTGCCCCACAAAGAACTTTGAATAAGTCTTCTACCCGAAATGGCAACGGAAAACAGTAAATTCAGCACAGGCGAGAAGTAGAGAATAAGAAGAGTCAATAGTGTTTTGTTAGTCAAATTTGGATTTTTCTTTAGAAAATAGTTTTGGACACACCTAGGACACCACCATGCTATCTAGGGCCAAGACCTACAGTCAGTATGCTCTGAGACCACATCTGTAAGGGCTCGAATCCACTGATTTGAACCCACTGTGTTTACCGCACTAGTCCCCGGATCAACGCTAATGCACACAGCTTAACATTGGTACATATCACATCATACTCAACGGTAATAATAATAATACTCCATTTATTGATATAGCTAAGTGTATGACCTTATGACCAATTTACATTATTAAGCCACGCAGGGCTAGATTGGAAATATAAACTAAGAAATAAGCAGCAAAAAAAAGAAGAAATTAAGCTAACCCTTAAGTGTAATTCCCGAGCATTGCTCAATACCGCGAGCACGGCTATCCGAATAGATTTACACTTTGTAGAGGTTATGCACTTTACCCACACGATACAACCATACACCACAAAGGCGAGTGATTATAACAAAGCATTTATAATGCACTACCTTAACCTGATACTACCTGCTAAGGTTTCAAAACTGGTGGGTCTGAAAACCACAACCAGGCCCCCCTCCTGCGCCATGTGAATTACTCCATAACTTGGGAACTCACACTGCCAATGATAGTACCAAACTAAGGCATTGCAAATTAATCAGCTAGGCTGTCCCATACCATACATGTGGTTGTATGATTGACTCTGGTCAAAAGACTTGCAAGGTTCAGTCCTTAGGATGATTGAAGCAAGACTTCCACATACCCTCTTCCCATCGGGCCCACCTTGGCATACTCGCCCCTTGTCACTTGCCCCAATCTAAGTGATTACCACCCCAGTTGATTACCAAGCACCACGTGCCATCAACAATTCAACATCGTTGCGTGACATGACTCGTCACTACAACTCAATCTCATTGTGTGATCTCACATGACACACAAGTTCACATCATTGTTCCATATTCCATTATTCAAGATTAATCATTGATGATTCATGTACATATGATGACTTGGCATAGCTAAGCAACTAATACGATCTAACATCCCATGTTGATTTTAGTATTAACTAACTATAATGAACCAATCTAATGTGAAAATAGATTATGGCATACAATTGACAAGGTAGGGTATATAGATCAAATTGGTATAATAGCTAAGTCCCAATTTAATTGAACAGAATTGTATACTTGAAATAATATGCAATAGGGTAAAACAATATAGCAATTTTGAAAACATGGGTTCAACATGATCAAAGCACAACTTGCCTTGGAATAGGTTCTGATCTTGCTCTAGAACTTGATCTTGAGTTGATGGATCTTCCTCCGAAGCGTCGCACAATTCAACGTCTACGCGTACCGAAGGAGAAAAGCAAATAAATACCAAAACAGAGAGCAAATGAACTCCAAAAATCAAATAAAAGTCACCATTAAATATATCTCAATTTTACAAATTTTTAGAAATTTGAATCACCTAAATCTGAGTTAAAATGCAAAACTTATAGCCTTTCAAAGATTGAACTAATTCTGAAAATACAGAAAATAGAAAATCCGGTTTTCCTGAATTATTTTTATACTAAAAAACTGCATTTATGATGTCAGCGTGACCTCATGATGACGTCAGCATTGCAGAATTTCCAATCGGATTATTTTCCAATGGAAAAACACAATTATGACATCAGCATGACGTCAACGAAGATCCGTGACCAATCACGATGCGCCACGTGTCATGGTCTATGGACTTGGTCCACGTTGTGGCGCCGGACCACGACGGACTCGGTCCACGATGCTTCGGCTGCTGTGCCTGACACGCGTCACAACGTTATTGGCCCGAGGTGCGACACGATCCAAGTCGTCCAATTTAATCCGACGGCCCACACTAGATGATACGGTTTACTGCTGATGCGCACACATGGCTCGATCCTGGCAGTTCAGAGATTATCCATTGGTTGATACCTCACGAGTCCAGCGATGGTGGCACGGCGACGCTTCTTCGTCGGACTTGAAGACGAAAACGACGAAGACAACGAAACAGCGTTCCCCTAACGACCAAAAGTAGAAGCTCTGACGTGTCCTGACACGACCAATTTGAATCCGGTGTTGTAGCGGCGGAAAACTTCCTGTTGATGTCGCAATCTGAGGAAAATGAACGGCGGCACGACGATGAACAACGGCGAGCTATCACGGGCGCTCCTTTGCGTCTTGACGGCGAACTTCTGGACCAAGAGGTGCGGTGTCTCACGATGGTTCTCGGGCGAGGGTTGGCCTGCCCTTTAAAGGCCTCGACGACTGTGTACGGCCCGGAGACCCGAAGCGTCACGACGGCAGAGTCCTTCGATACGGCGACGGATTCGCGAAGACGACACAATCCAGACCATCCACGTTTCGCGATCCAACGGACAGCCAATGCGGGCGACGCTCGAATCCACCCCAACACGTCCACCTGATCCAACGACTCACGCTAATTAGGGTTTCTAATCCCACGATCAAATCTCGGCCGCACATTAGGGATCCAACGGCTAGCGCCAACCTTTAGAAAATGGGCTGCCAGAACTGTGCTATACATGCACAGTACTTGGGCCTGGCCCATTACTTTTTCCCAAAATTTCCTAGGTTTTACCAATTAAAATAATTACAGAAATTCATTTAATTAGTTTTAGGCAAATAAATTATCAGGAAAAATCCCAGAAAAATATCAAAAATACTTTGAGACATTCTGAACTCAAATAAAATACTTTTGGCAAATCTTTATTTAAACTTTGCATAATTATAATTAGTTTTCACAAAAAGGCCAATATACCTAATATAAAATCAATTCAAATAAATCCATAAAAATCCAATAAATTCTAGAAAATCATAAAATGCACAAATAGCCATAAAATAATATTATAAGCAATTTTTGGGATGTAACAATTACATGTGTGTTGCTTTTAGTGTCGAGGAGATGGTGTGCACACTGCAAATCATTTGACTAGGCATTTGGATTGCAGCAATCCTTGACTACTCCAGACAATGTCTAAATTTGTAAGGTACTCTCTTTCATTCTTTCCCTTTCTTAATTATTTTTACCATCTTATATACCTGATTTGGTATATTTCTGAGTTGGGCGTGAAAGGACATTATGGATGTGTTCTACTGAGTCACACAATTCAATCATGTTGTCTGATTTTGGTATTATTTGGTTGATTCTTTGCAGTTGTATATGTCTACACTTATAACCTGTACCCTGAAATTAGATAGCTTGCTGACATAGCTAGTAAAAATCCTACATGGATAACAGGTGGATGGATGAGCCTAGGTACAACACAAGTCTTTTATATAGTTATCAGGTGTTAGTAGTAATCAACATTTAAACTAACCGTCTGCATATATACTACATGTAGGCACACAAAGGTCTATGTAGAAGGGGTAAACAGATTCCTAGCTTCTGCATTTAGAATTCAACGAAAGGAAACAAAATATTGTGCCCTTGTATAAATTGTGTGAACGCCATTTGGAGAGGGGAAAGCAAAGTGCGTGAGCACTTGATATGTGAGGGATTTGCAGAGGAGTACAGAAAATAGATGTTTCATGGAGAAGCCAGCTCCTCTTTTGTTAATAGTCATGACTGCGATCAGGCCAAGTTTGGGGAGAAGTCGGACGAAGATGATGATATTTCTGATTTGCTGCGCGACTTAGCATGTGGTTTAGATGATAGAGGGGATTTCGAGGATGATGGTAGTTTACAGCAGTCCCCATGAAGATTTAGAACCTCTCCAACAGTTGGCAAATGACTATGGTCAAGAGTTATATCGAGGGTGTAAGAACTTCTCAAAGTTGTGTTTCCTGGTTAGACTACTCCATACTAAATTGCTTGGTGGATGGTCTGATAAAAGCTTTGATCGACTACTAAATCTTCTTAAAGATGCTTTTCTCGAGAGGTTAGCACTACCTAAAAACTACAACGAATCTAAGAAAATGGTGAAATGCCTAGGGCTTGGGTATGTTAGTATTCATGAATGTAAAAATGATTGCATTCTCTTTTGGAAGGACCATGATAATGCTAATTGCTATCCAACATGTGAAACCTCACGTTGGAAACCAGAAAAGAAGAGTTTAGATGGGAAACGTGTACACAAGGTTCCTAATAAAGCTCTTCGCTATTTCCTATAAAGAAAAGGCTTCAGAGGTTGTTTGTGTCCTCTAGAACAGCAACTCACACAAGATGGCACAATGAAGAACGCACTAAAGACGGTTTGCTTAGGCATCCAGCAGATTCTCCACTTTGGAAGGATTTTGACCATAGGCATCCAGAGTTTGCTTCAGATAGCTGCAATATTAGACTTGCTTTAGCTACTGAAGGTTTCGATCCATTTAGGTCCATGAATATTGGTTACAGCATTTGGCTTGTTATTTTAATTCCTTATAACTTTCCACCTTGGATGTGTATGAAGCAACCAAATTTTATCCTCATTGTTGATTCCTGGTCGAAAAGCTCTTGGCAGTGATATGGATGTTTATCTTGAGCCTTTGGTTGATGATATAATAGATATGTTTGTTAATGGTGTTAGAACATTTGATGCATCCAAGGGTGAGTACTTCCAATTGTGTGCTATCATATTATGTACAATTACTGATTACCCTGGTCTAGGCTATGTGTCTGGCTGCATTACCTCCGATGCAGCAGCATGCCTTCAATACCACTCATATACATGTTCTCTTCAACTAAAAATGGTGCCAAGTCTTGCTATATGGGTCACTGTAGGTTCTTACATGCAAACCATAGGTTTAGGTTTGATGCTCACTCATTTGATGGTAAAACTCAGCTTAGGCCAGCACCTGCTCCATGGAAATTGATAACGAATATGCATGAAAAGGTAGTAATAATCTCTTGAAAAGTTCAACCTCGAAAGATTGACTCTAAGGTCTAGATTATACCCCATCATTAGATGAAGATGGAGGACTAATGCCTTCGGTCTACTTTGATTTTCGTGTTTGTGCGGTTACCAGTAAGACAGAGGAGCAGCGAGTAGAACGTGAAGCACTGGAAGAGACCAAAAAAGCCGCTCAAAATGAATATTAGCAACGTATGGCTGAAAAACAAAAAATTATTGATGAGGTCAAACGCTTGTACTACAAGTGCCAACCAAGCACCTCGCGGAGATTTGAAGTCTCTCGAGGACAGCCTCATCAAACCATTCCATTTACACCACCACCTCCGAAGGCGGTGGTAAGAGACTTAAACTTTGCTCCAAGTGGTTTGCAGGAGGCTACTCCCATTGAGAGGATTCGTATTTTATCAAATGCAATTCTTAATCATCCAACGGAAGGAGAAGATGTGCTTAATGCAACAATTATAAGATCCCTTACTACTGATTTACAAGAAGCTGCAAATGAAATACAAGTTAGGTCTTTGTCGACAAGGTCTTAGACCGATTCTCGCGTGGAGGGATCTTCGTCTGGTCGGCGCCAGCATGGTATTAGCCACCAACGGAGAGAAGAGCCACGTCGAAGAAGCGTTTTTGAACGCCTCACCCCAGGTGAAGTTCCTAATAGTGGTCGGCAATGACCCCGTTCTCTTGAATATATGGACCAAGTTCCTAACTTACGATCATGTTCTGGTCTTTATACAGGATGTAAAGATTTCTCCCTTGGGCTTATGTCACCTGGCCAGAACAATTCAAGGCAGGCTCTTTGGAGAGTTTTGATGGAACTCAAAATCCGTCAAAATTCTTATAAGTTTATACCACCGCCATCCAGGCTGATGGAGGTGATGAAAAGGTAATGGCCAACTATCTCCCCACTGTCTTAAAAGGATCAGAATGAACTTGGCTATTCAATCAACCAAAAGGTTCTATCTTCAGTTGGGAAAATTTGTGCCATGCAATTTTAAATAATTTTAAAAGTTGCTACACCAAGCCTGGTAAAGAGGATGATTTACATCATCTTTGCCAAACTTCTAGTGAAAATTTACGTCAGTTCATTAAAAGGTTTGTATAAGTTCAAATACCATTCCCAATATATCTAACAATTCTGTAATTCTTGCATTTAAATAGGGTGTCTATTATAAATGATTTACAGAGGATCTTAATATTCATCCACCCTCTACCATACCAGAATTATTCAATATGGTAGATCGATATTTGTATGCTCCTGAGGCCATTGAATGGAACCGTATGGTTGACAAGGGCCATACTTTACCACAACCTTGCCTCCTAGGATCAGAGGACCAGAATTGAAGAAAATGAATGTGATACCTTCTTTTAATAGATTCAACTTGTTTTCAGACTCCATTAGCATAATATATATTTGTATGTTATTTTTATTCTTGATATGCCACATAATTATTCATGGTAAATTAGATGGAGGACAAGACTACTTTGAAAGCCAGTTGGGATACCTATCACATTAGGGTGTTTTGCACTATTTGTGTGGATGAGATAGATGCTGGTAATAGGTCTCTTGGAACTTTGACTGCCAAAGGGTACAAGAACTTAGCTAAACAGTTCTTCTCTAGGACAGGGAAGGATTACAAGAAACAACAACTTAAAAATCGATGGGATTCATTGAAAAGGTTGTACAACTTCTAGGTATCTATGAATCGTGCAACTGGACTTGGGTGGGATAGTGAAAAAGGAAGACGACGAATGGTAGCCAAAGAACACAAAGGTACTCATCTTGTGTACATCTATTTCATTATATTACTTATCTAGCTTACACTAATATTATCTTGAATAGTTTTCAGGGGCATTGATAGCATCTAGGCCCCCTCAATTTTCATTATCTTGTTTTATTATAGTTTTGGTGTTGATGACTAAGTTAATAATACTTAAAGTTTGAGGAGCATGAGCTGAAATCAATGATGAAGCAAGTTGGACTAACAAGATAAAGGTGTTATGTTACTAGTTGATGACTTGGGAGTTGATTCAAGTCAAATAGCTAGGATTATTTTCAGTTTGGCTGTTCTAAAGGGTGACTTTGCACAAGCTAGTGGATTGGATCATAAGGCAAAGACAAAATTAGATTTCTCGGAGTAAAAAACTCTTAGTCATTGCTCTTTGAATAAAAATTCTCCTTCATTTCAATAGTCTAAATATGCAACAGACTAAAATTCAGTTATCCATTTCTTAAGTCTCTTGCATACATGGCCAAAATCCTTTTTCAGTCAAAAGCTCCTTAAATCCAGCATTGAAAATCTTCCTTGTCAAAACTCCTATCAAGGTATCTACTCATCGGACCAAACTCCTTATTTTCACATACTTTAGTCCTTGGTGAAAATTCCTTGAAGATATCTTGCAACCAAGTGTTTTTCTATGTATGACGGACCAAAAATTTTGGTCCGGCATACATATAAAGTCATACTCCTTCAACAGACCAAAATCTTCTCAAATTTCCATCTATGGCGGACCAAATATTTTTAGTCCGGCACTCATTCAGATTATATGCCTTTTTGCTGGACCAAACCTTGGAGTTCTATTTATTAAATCTATAGATATATATTCATTCTTATTCGAAGGTTTTTCCTTTGTTGATGGACCAAATCTTCTTGTTTAAAATATTTTAGTCCGTTGCTAAAGCAAATCGCTTTGATAAACTTATTCTTTGTCAAAAAGGTCCTTAGCTACTGATCTTAGAAATTCCCATGTATGACGAACCAAATAATTTGGTCCGGCATACATGTAACTCTCTCATTCCTTTGCCAGACCAAACTCTCTGAAACTCCCATGTATAACAGACCAAAAATTTTGGTCCATCGTAAATGTCTTAAATTGGTCCTTGATACACATGATCAGTATCGCTAAGTTCTGTTGCTTAGTCCATTGTAAACGTATATTTTTGATATTTTTTATATTCTAACACGTCCAACGGCTACAGTGGTAGGTTCAACGGCTATATTCATTCCAAATGGCTATATAAGCATTTCCTGAGCCATCTACCAAAACATAGAATGAACTTCTTGACCTTTTAGCATTCAAAATAGCTCTCATTCTAAAAAGGAGACTATGCTTCACTTTCAAACTCAAAATCCTCAACATCTCTAAGTGTTTTAGCTCCAAGCTGAAGTCTAGCTGTGTGATTTGCGAGTGAACCAAGAGACATAACTTGTGCAAAGTTGATTACTCTTGGATCTTAATGATCCTAGACAGCTTGGAGGAAGTGAAAAGTGCGACCTGTCCAAAGGTGATTGTGGAAGGCCACTGTGGTTGTGAAAGGTTTGGAGCTCACCTCACTGAAGTAGTGAAAGAGTTACCTAAGTGATCACCAGAGCTACTGCGACTAGCTTTGGGGAAGCAATACTTCGGAAGAAGTGCTTCAACGTGGAGTAGGAGAAAGGCTCTGAACCACGGGATAAATCTCTGCCTCATTTGTGCTTTATCTCTCTTTGTTGCTTTCGCTGTTATCATTACTTGTTTTTTTCCTTCTGTCTTATATTGTACTAAGTTGTTCTCATAAAGAGAATAGTGAATTGTCTCGAAGAAGTTAAAATTTGCGAAAGTTGCCTATTCACCCCCCTCTAGGCAAACTAGTTCCTTCAAGTGGTATCAGAGCCTGGTTTACCTTTTTTAGCTTAACTAGCTTCGGTAAATGGTCGAGGGTAATGGATCCGCAACTGTTAGTATTGGTAGAGTACCAGCTTTTGATGGTACTAATTATGCTTATTGGAAAATTAGAATGAGATGTTATTTAGAAGCTGTTGGATATGATGTGTGGTGGGTTACAGAGAAGCCTTTGCCTCCTCGTGTCATGCCCGAAGGGCAATCTGTGTATGGTGAACCCACTCCCGGTGAGATTCAAAATATGCAGTATGATGCCCAAGCTAGAAATGCCATATTTTCCTGTCTCAGCTTAGAAGTTTTTGATAGAGTAAGTAATCTTACTTCTTATGACATATGGACCACATTGCAAGAAATTCATGAAGGTACTTCTGATGTAAAAGAAGAAAGATATTATGTTGTTCGAGAAAATCTTGATCAATTCAAAATGCTTCCTCAAGAAAATGCTAATGACATGTTCTCTAGACTAAATCCTATTGTCAATGAACTAAAAGGCCTAGGAACTAAAATTTCTGATGTTTAGGTACGCAGGAAGAAGATTAGAGTGCTTCCTCGAGCATATCACAGTTTGATCACATATCTGTCCAATAGTGATGATCTCAAGAGGCTTACTCCAACCAAGCTACTAGGTAAAATATCTGCTCATTAGCTCACATTAGCAAAAGAAGATGCTCTAAAGAAGAAATCTATTGCACTCAAAGCCAAGGAAGCTGTACAAGACTCATCTGACGAGGATAATGATGAGTCAAGTGAGGATGAGGATGAAGATGTGAAGAAGTTAGCTGTACTCATGAGAAGAGCTAACAAAATCATGAGAAGAGTTAATTTCAAACACAAAGGGAGGTCAAACTCTTACTACTCAAAGAAAAATCCTTTTGCTAATGTTATATGCTTTGAAAGCAATGAAAAGGGGCACGTAGCTGCTCGGTGTCCCAACAAAATCAAGAAGCAGAGCAAGGATGATGAGGATGAGGAGAAGACTCATGAAAAGCCCAAGAAGATGTTTTTCAAGAAAGGCTACTCCAAGAAATTAGCAAAGAAAGGAAAAAGAAAAGCTCACATAGGAGAATGGATCACTGATGAAGAAAGTCCTAGTGAAGATTCATCCTCGGATGATAAAAATTCAAAGTCAAAGGGGCTAGCTGGACTTGCCTTAGATGAGTCAACTCCACCACCACCTTCATTTCCTCTATGTCTGATGGCAAGATCAGATGAGTAAAAGGTTAGTGACTCACCTTCTTATGATGAGCTAGTAGAAATTGTTGAAGAGCTAAATAATGCTTTGCATGATAAAACAAATTCAACAAGAGCTCTTAAGAAGACTATTGCTGGCTTGTTTAATGACCAAAAGAAGTTAACAGACAAGTATGATAAGCTTATGCATGAACATGAAAAGTCTGTACAAACTCATAATGATCTAGTCACAAGTCATGCTTTGCTTGTCAAGAATCATGAAGATTTGCAGACTAAATATTATGAGCTTGAAATTGAAAATGAAATGCTGACCAACAGGTCTAAACATGCTTCTTTATGTAATGCATCAATTTCAAGTGACTTAAAGATGAAATCTTAACCTCTAGTTTTTCTGATGCTTGTAATGAAAATTGCAAATATGCTTCCTGTGCTAAGGAGCTTAAAACTGAAAATGAAGAGCTAAAAGTCAAGGTAACCAAATTTGATAAAGGTTTAGAAAAATGCTTTCTGGGTAGTGCTACTCTTGACAAAATTCTTGTTGAACAAAAATCCAACTTGGGCAAAAAGGGCTTAGGGTATAAACCCAACAGTTTTCTCAAGAAAAGTGGTTCAAACCATTTCGAACAGATTTTTATCAAGAAAAGCACTCAATGCTATTACTGTCATAAATCAAATCATGAATCTAAAAATTGCTACCTTGCAAATGTTTTTCATGTCAAAAGGGGTTGTATGGTGGATGCCCATTACATGCTATTTAAGGATTTTAGGGGCAGAATGAATGTAAAATATGTAGGTCCCTCAAATCTTGATAAGAAACTTAAAGATGTCTGGGTACCTAAGGCCATGTTGTTAAATCCTTTTAGACCTAAACTTGCTGTAACGAACACCAAAGGACCCAAAAGTATTTGGGTACCTAAATTTAAGAAATGAATTTGTAGGTGAACTATAAAAGTGGAGGCGAACATTGGGTAATTGACAGTGGCTGCACTCAACACATGACCGGGACCTCAAGAATGTTCACTTCGATTGAAGGAGAAAGTGATCCAAGTCAGAAAATCACCTTTGGAGATAACAGCAAAAGAAAGGTAAAAGGTCTTGGTAAGATTGCTATATCAAATGATCACTCTATTGACAATGTTCTTCTTGTTGATTCCTTAAATTTCAACTTACTATCTGTTGCTCAATTGTGTGATCTTGGATTCCATTGTAACTTTTCATCTGATGGAGTAACTGTGTTTGATAAAAATGAAAAGCTTATATTCAAAGGTTTCAGATTTCAAAATCTCTACTTCGTAGATTTCAAATCTAACTCCTCATGCATCTCGACCTGCCTGTTAGCTAAAGTTTCTCTTGGATGGCTTTGGCACAGGCGTCTTGGGCATGTAGGTATGTCTAATCTCAAAAAGTTCTTCAAAAATGAGCTAGTGGTGGGTTTGAAAGATGTTAAATTTGAAAAGAACTAGTATAGTGCCTGTGCTAACGCTACGATGGCAGTACACCCGCTTATCAATTAAATGAGAAGATAAGTATGAATACAACACTTAATAATAAAAGAGAAATTTAGAATTTTAAATGAATTTAGAAAGAAAAACGGAACTAAATAGAGGTCGAATAGGTGAAAACGGGCTCTCAAAAGATTTTAAATCAAGAAAGAGAAAGAAAAAAGAATTTTCTGATCTTAAATTATTATTTTTGCAGCTTCCACAGAGAGCACAGCGTGCTCTCTGGGCTTGGCCAGGGCAAGGGGGAGGGAAGGCCAGGGGTGGCCGGCCGGTCGCAGTGGATCGGCACTGGTGTGGCGAGATCGCCAGCACCGACGCCTGCGGGGGAGGAGTCACGGTTGGGTGAATTTCGCCGGGAAAGATGACTGTGATGGCTTGGGTTACCTCCAAAATCCGGCGATCTTTACAAGAGGGAGCACTTGGGGATTTACGCAATGCGATGGGGTGGAGAAGAGCTCGCCGGCTTTTATAGCACCGAAACAAGCATATTTATGGAAACCATAATTTGGGATCAAATCAGATTGGGAGGAAATTTTGGCAATAGAGCACGAAATTTGGGGAATTAACACCATAGATAGAAAGAGGAGATTTGGTGCGGGATTGATGGAGCTTTGGAGCTTCTTTCTTGCTTTAATGGAGGGAGGAAGAGAAGAAGCTTCTCTGGTCTGGGCTGCAGCTAAAAGAAGCTACAGGTGAGTTGCCTTCATTTTTTTAAAATATAAAAGGATTTTTGAAAAGACAGCACATTAGGTTAAAAAATTCTAGAAAAATTCTCAAAAAAACTTTCGATTATTTTGTACTTAATGAAATTATTTTAAAAAAAAATATTATATATTTGCCGAGGCACGGCGGTCGCGAGGTCGCTGACCAGCAACCTCGCCTCGTCGGCAAAGCCACCGATGGCGACCATGGAGCCATTGCAGACCTACGTTCTCCCGGCGTTGCCCCATCTCGGTTTCCTTTTCCCAAAGACGTAATGTATGGTCCTTTCCTTTTCAGACGTTTGTTTCCTTTTCCTTGATTCCGGGACGTTTGTTTCATTTTCCTTGTTGATCTTTGGAGATGAGGAAGGTCATTTGTGGACTACGAGGATGATTTCGGAAAAATATGGAAAAATAAATCTGCGCTCGTCGATCATTGGATCCGCAAGGAAAAAAGATAAAAATTAAGCAAGATGCTCGCCACACATTGGTTCCGCGAGAAAAATTGAAAAAAATTAAGCAGCACTCACAGACAGTTGGTTCCTTAGATAAAAAATGAAAACAAAAATTCAGCGCTCTCCGTGCACTGAAATTAGGCTCTATGGGGCTAGATCCGTAAAAAAGTCTCGAGAAGGGTCATATTCGGAAACAAATACGATCACAATGCCAGGACAATAAAAAATTCAAGTCTTATTTCCTTGCATGCGGATCCTCCCTGTTTATTTCCTTTTTTGATTCACCCTCCTTCCAAATATGTAGTACGTACAATTTTGGCCAGTAAAAAATTCAAATCTGGTTTCCTTGCATGCGGATCCTCCTTATTTATTTCCTTGTTTGATTCGCTCTCCTTCCAAATATGTAGGTGGGGGAGGTCTGTTGTGGGCCACAGGGATGATTAGACACACTAAATAATGACCATCGGATGTGGGTGAGTAAAACTGAGGAAAGATCTGAGACGTTCATTTTGATGAATGCAAGTTTCTGGGGACGTTTTGTTGGGTGCACGAACATTGGACCATCTCTAATGAGGTGCATTATTTAGGGTAAACGTAGGAAAATTTGCTTAGGTGCATTATAAAGGGGTATAGATAAAAAATGAAAACAAAAATTCAGCGCTCTCCGTGCGCTAAAATTAGGCTCTATGGGGCTAGATCCGTAAAAAAGTCTCGAGAAGGGTCATATTCGGAAAAAAATACGATCACAATGCCAGGACAATAAAAAATTCAAGTCTTATTTCCTTGCATGCGGATCCTCCCCGTTTATTTCCTTGTTTGATTCACCCTCCTTCCAAATATGTAGTACGTACAATTTTGGTCAGTAAAAAATTCAAATCTGGTTTCCTTGCATGCGGATCCTCCTTATTTATTTTCTTGTTTGATTCGCTCTCCTTTCAAATATGTAGGTGGGGGAGGTCTATTGTGGGCCACAGGGATGATTAGACACACTAAATAATGACCATCGGATGTGGGTGAGTAAAACCGAGGAAAGATCTGAGACGTTCATTTTGATGAATGCAAGTTTCTGGGGACGTTTTGCTGGGTGCACGAACATTGGGCCATCTCTAATGAGGTGCATTATTTAGAGTGGATGTAGGAAAATTTGCTTAGGTGCATTATAAAGGGGTATAGATAAAAAATGAAAACAAAAATTCAGCGCTCTCCGTGCGCTAAAATTAGGCTCTATGGGGCTAGATCCGTAAAAAAGTCTCGAGAAGGGTCATATTCGGAAACAAATACGATCACAATGCCAGGACAATAAAAAATTCAAGTCTTATTTCCTTGCATGTGGATCCTCCCTGTTTATTTCCTTGTTTGATTCACCCTCCTTCCAAATATGTAGTACGTACAATTTTGGCCAGTAAAAAAATTCAAATCTGGTTTCCTTGCATGCGGATCCTCCTTATTTATTTCCTTGTTTGATTCACTCTCCTTCCAAATATGTAGGTGGGGGAGGTCTATTGTGGGCCACAGGGATGATTAGACACACTAAATAATGACCATCGGATGTGGGTGAGTAAAACTAAGGAAAGATCTGAGACGTTCATTTTGATGAATGCAAGTTTCTGAGGACGTTTTGCTGGGTGCACGAACATTGGGCCATCTCTAATGAGGTGCATTATTTAGGGTGGACGTAGAAAAATTTGCTTAGGTGCATTATAAAGGGGTATAGATAAGCTATGTAGTGCTTGTCAAGCAGGCAAACAAGTAGCTAATTCTCATCCAATCAAAGGTATCATGTCCACCACTAGACCACTTGAGCTTCTGCATATGGATGTATTTGGCCCCACTTCATATGCTAGCATTGGTGGTAACTCATATTGTCTGGTAATTGTTGATGATTTCTCCAGATTCACTTGGGTATTCTTCTTGCATAATAAAAGTGAAGTTGGAAAAATTTTCAAAACTTTTGCTGAAAGGGCCCAAAATGAATTTGATTTTCCCATCAAGAAAATAAGAAGTGACAATGGATCTGAGTTTGTTAATACAAATATTATTGAATATTGTGATGAATTAGGAATTAAGCACGAACTTTCTGCCACATATACTCCTCAGCAAAATGGTGTGGTTGAAAGAAAGAATAGAACTTTAATTGAAATGGCTAGGTCTATGCTAGATGAATATGATACTTCTGATGCTTTTTGGGCTGAAGCTATCAATACTACTTGCCATGCTGTAGATAGAATTTATCTTCATAGATTGCTTAAGAAAACTCCTTATGAATTATTGTTAGGTAGAAGACCCAATATATCATATTTTCGTGTATTTGGTTGTAAGGTATATATCTATAAAAAGAGAACTCATTTGGGTAAATTTCAAAATAGATGTGATACAGGCATCATGCTAGGATATTCTTCTAAGTCCAAAGCATATAGAGTATTTAATAATTCAACTGGCCTAGTAGAAGAAACTTATGATGTCAAATTTGATGAATCTAATGGCTCACAAGATGAGCATGAGAATTTAGATGATGTAGGTGATGATGGATTGATGCAAGCAATGAGAAAGATGGAAGTGGGTGACATTAAACCCAAGGAAGATAAGGATGAATATCCTACACAATCAATGGTGCCACATGATGGAACTCAAGAAGGAGAGGAAGAAAAGGAACAAGATCGGCCAGTCATCATTAAAAGTCACCATGCCATTGCTAAGGATCATCCCACATACCAAATCATTGGTGAAATCAGTAAGGGTGTCCAAACTCGTTCTAAACAAGCCTCTTTTTGTGAATATTACTCTTTTGTCTCTTGTATTGAACCTAAAACAGTGGAAGAAGCTCTAGAAGATGCTGATTGGATAATAGCTATGGAAGAAGAACTTAACAATTTTGAAAGAAACAAAGTTTGAAGCTTAATAAAACGCCCGAAGGATCACAATGTTATTGGTACAAAATGGGTGTTCCGAAACAAGCAAGATGAAAATGGAGTGGTCATAAGTAATAAAGCTAGACTTATAGCTCAAGGATTTACTCAAGTGGAAGGGCTGGACTATGGGGAGACCTATGCCCTAGTGGCACGTCTTGAAGCTATTCAGTTTTTTCTTGACTTTGCTACTCATTTCAATATCACTCTTTTTCAAATGGATGTGAAAAGTGCATTTCTTAATGGATTCATTGATAAAACTGTTTATGTTGAGCAACCACCTGGTTTTGAAGATTCAAACTTGCCAAATCATGTGTACAAATTATCTAAGGCACTCTATGGTCTAAAACAAGCTCCTAGGGCATGTATGAGTGTCTTAGAGATTTCCTACTTAATAAGAACTTCAAAATTGGGAAGGTTGATCCAACATTGTTTCTAAAAGACATCAATGGAACATTAATGATTTGTCAAATATATGTAGATGATATCATTTTTGGGAGTACTAATGATTCTCTTTGCAAAGAATTTGGTGATATGATGGCCAAAGAGTTTGAGATGTCTATGATGGGGAGCTGTCATTCTTTCTAGGATTCCAAATCAAGCAGTTAAAGGAGGGAACCTTCATTTCACAAGAAAAGTACACCAAGGACCTCATCAAGCGCTTCAAAATGGAAGAATGCAAGACAATAAAAACTCCCATGGCAACAAATACTCATCTTGATCAAGATGTGGGAGGTAAGCCTATTGACCAAAAGCTTTTTAGATCTATGATTGGCTCATTACTGTACTTGACAGCATCTAGGCTTGACATCATGTTTAGTGTTTGTATGTGTGCTAGATTTCAGGCTGCACCTAAAGAAATTCACTTAAGTGTTGTAAAAAGAATATTTAGATATCTTAAGTTTACTTCTAGTATTGGTTTATGGTACCCTAAAGGTGCTCCATTTGAGCTTCTTGGCTATTCAGATTCTGATTATGCCGGCTGCAAGATTGATCGTAAGAGCACCTCAGGGGGTTGTCATTTGCTTGGAAGATCTTTAGTTTCTTGGTGTTCTAAAAAGCAAAATTCTGTAGCACTGTCCACTGCCGAAGCCGAATATGTAGCTGCAGGCAGTTGTTGTGCTCAAATTCTATTCATCAAACAAACATTTCTAGATTTTGGGATAAAGTTTGATAAAATGCCCCTGTTGTGTGATAATGAAAGTGTAGTGAAAATAGCAAACAACCCGGTCCAACATTCCAGAACTAAGCATATTGAAATTCGACATCACTTTATTTGTGATCATGTTGCTAAAGGAAATATTATACTTAGTTATGTAAGAACTGAGGACCAATTGGTTGATATTTTCACTAAACCACTTGATGAGGCCAAATTCTCAAAATTAAGAAATGGACTGAATATCATTGCCTATTCAAATGTTGTTCGATGATGTCACACTTAGGGGGAGCAAGTTTGCTTGCTATGCATCTCTTGATACCCAATGTGTGAATAAATAAATAAATTCAAAAGTGCTGAATTCAGAATAAAATGCTTCTTTTCTATATTCAAATAAATCTCTTAACTAAAAATGAGAAAATGCTGCTATAAGACTTACCTTACTATGCTCCTTTCTTATCCAATCCAAAATATAGTAACTAAGTCAAAATCTCTGTTCTCCTCAAATTTGGTGGCAATATTTAACTAAATTTCTCTATTCAGCACTTGAGTCCTTCAGCTGAGCTTAATTTGCAATTACTTATGCTCATTTGAAAATTAGACTCAAACATTCTCTGAAAACTCAATTCTTCCAGTTTATTCCGTTTGTGTTGGTTTGGTTGCTAATCTTAGCTATATCCCTTAGTTCTAATCTTCAGAAACATACTCATATTGCAGACTAAGATCAATTAAAGTAAAATGGCAAGTACCCATTTGCGACGGACCAATCTAAAAGCAAAAATAAAATGCACACCGGACTAAAAACTTTGGTCTGGCATTAAAGGAAGTTTTGGTCTCGATATTGTCCAGAGTAAAACCCTTTAATCACGGACCAAAATTAGTCTAGTCTGTATTTGAATCTACTTGGTCTGGCAAAATAGGTAAACTCTCTGATCTTTCAGTCAATATAAGTCTGGCTTATGTTCAAATGTTTCTAAGTCTAATTCTTATCCAAATTCAAATGGACTTTATCTATTTCATAAAACTTTTTCTTCTCTTCTCAAATTTCAAAATTTGTTCAAAATCTTGCCTATTTCTTTAGAACTTGTCTTCTGCTAACCTGACCTTGTTTTCGGGATTCCATGTATTTGCTCAAACTGATATACCTAACAGGGTCTCACCACCTCTTTACCAAGATGCCTGTTCCCATCAATCACCTTATTTAAAGGCATCAGTTACCAAGATACCCTTATATTCAATGCAGTTACCTCTTCCATCAGAATTTCCCCTTTGGTACATTCGTGCTAGCACAAATTGCTCAAAGCCAAAAAAACCGTCTTAGCATCGAAGCAAATCCCTAATCGGATCTTGGCAACGGTGTTCATCTGGCATTCTGCGCAAGAATCTCTTTTAGGCTCAGTAAGTTTTCCTTAAAACCTCTCTTTTCCATTCTTGTCAAAAACCCTAGACCTAGATCTTATACTCTAGTGTTTATTTTTGTTTAGGTCTGGTCATTGTGCTTGAAAAGGGTCTGCTTTTGAGTCTGTCTGAGTAAGAGTTGAACATCAGTTGGTAGTCAAGATAAGGTCGAAGAACCCAGATAAAAGGGGACTAATTGGAAAAATTATTGATAAAGTAAAAAGCAAGAAACAGAAGGTATCTAGTTCATCTCCTGGAATAACATTACCTAGACAATCTCAAGGTCCTGTGCTCATTCAAGATGTTCATAATACTGCCCGAACAAACAGAAAATTGGTCACTTCTCATCCAAGAAAAGGAAAAGATAAACGAGTAATTGAATCTGAATCATCTTCTGAAGATAGTGCCTATGAGCCTAGCAGTGAATCATCTTCAGAAAATACTGAGCTGCTTGCTAAATTTGATACTCTGAGTAGTGAAGAATTAGCTGACCTAAGGGCAAGAAACTGAGGGCAGTAAGATTGGTTAATAAGAAAGTTTAGTTTCCTGAGTCGAGGCCAGCTTTGGGTGAAAATTTTGTGTCTCTTCTTCACAAAAATATATATAATGGTTATCTGAATAGAAAAGATGGAAAAGGAAAGATGGTATCAGCCTTGTCAAATCATCAGTATGTGGATTGGTATCAAGTGAACTCCATAATTAACTCAACAAGATTGTTTGACTGTATAAACTCAACCCCTGGATTAATTCATGTAATGTCAAATAAGACAATACCTTAGAGTATCTCAAGAACACTAGAGTTCTATGCATCTTTATTAGTGAACAAACAGGAAAAACATATTATGTTCACTATGAATGGAAAGATAAGAAAAATCAGATCTACTCAGTTTGAGTCTGCAATTGGAGCCTCAAGTCCATTAGTGAATAGAACAAGAATATTTGAAAAGATGTATCCTTGTCAGAGATGGAGGTTGACTGGTGATATGCATGATTTACAAATATCTGCACATATATACAAAGACACCACCAGTACTGATTTCAATCCCAACAAAGTCTCTTGTTTATCTGAAGAAGCAAAGGTACTGCTACTAGTATTAAGGCATACAATTGTTCCCAAGTCTGGATACAAGGATGGTGTGACCTCAACCCTAGCGTGGCTGTTGCATCTCATTTTGTCAAGACAACCTATAGACTTGGTTGATTACATCTTTGGGGAAATGGAGGAGGCAGTCTACAGAAAATTTGGCAGCCCTTTACCTTTTACTCAACAAATCACTGAAGTTCTGTTGGCACAAGGTATAATTTCCCAAGATGATTTGAATAGGGAATTTAAGTGTTTCCCAAAGAAATATAATATGCATAAATCCACTGGACAAAACTTGAGGGTCACTGGTTTTCTTCGAGGATTGCATGAGAATCAACCTAATGAAGGGGAAGAACCAGAACTGCCTGTTCAAGAGGAAGGAGGAAATGAGTCAAGTGCAGAACCTGAAAATAAGTTTGACAACAACAGCCGAAGTGAGTATTCACAGGCTAAAGGCAATGACTGCTGGCACCAATCTTATGGAAGCCATATGCCCTCATATGAAAGTCATCATAGCAGCAGCATGAACAAGTCTGGAAAAAGGAAAGAGCCAAGTGCTCACAGTGCAAGTAAGACCAAATCTGGAAATGACAGACAGCCTAGTGCTCAAAGTGGAAATAAAAGTAAGGCCTCAAGTCATCATAAGTCTGCTTACTCTCCAAAGCCTTTCACTCAACTTCTAGCCTCTACTCTAGAACCAACAGAAGTGATTCATGGAAGTGAATCCTGGAATGAGGATGATGCTGCAACTCAAGTGATTTCAAGCTCAGTTGCTAAGTCTTTTAATGAAGAGCAACAGCTTTATCACCTTCAAGAGTTAGCAGCAGCAGCAAGATTCATGGAAGCTCAAGGTTTCAGGCCAGGAGCAAATGATTATGAAGCAGGAGGATCTGGTATGCCCCAAGAATTTGAATCTTATTATCCTCCATCAGCTGTTCATCCTGAGCATGATCAGAGGGATACCTTTCCCGGTTGGCAGAGTCTTTTTGATTTTTAGTACCCTCTTTCGTCATCTCAAAAGCATGCTGAGAAAGCACAGGAAGACACCTTTCAGGCTCAGGAAAATATCTTTGACCTCAACCTGCATGGTTTTCCTCTTTTGAACAACAATATTATGCTGACCAAAGAGGATTTCAAGCAAGATACATGGAAGATCAAGCAATGGCAGCTCAGAGATATGAAGAACAAACAAAATTCCAAAATGAAATCTTTTCTAGATTTGATCACCTCAACAGCAATTCTAGGTCAGCTCAAAAGGACCTTTTCACGGCGAAAATAGGACCCTTTTTGGCTATTGATGCCAAAGGGGGAGAATGTTCCTAGGTCCTGCATTCGTAGGTCATTACATTCAGAATTTGGACAAAGTCTGTTAAAACTGTTAAGGCTATTATTTTGTAATTCTAGGGGTATTTGATCTTTATTTGGTTTATTTGTGTTCTGATACTTTCTTGTTGGTATTATTGGTTGTCTGGAAGTATTTACTCTAACTCTTTCTGATCTGACCTCTGGTTATTAATGAGAAAAATAAAAAAATATAATAATGTATTTTAAGGATCTAATATAGTCCTAATATATCATAACCGTTAAAATTCAGATCATGCATTCATTAAGGGGGAGCACATATATCTACAATTTCTGCATAATATTCTGTCTAGCTAACTCTGTTTTGCAGAATGGATGAGATATTATTAACTAAAAAGGTATGTTGTCATCAATCACCAAAAAGGGGGAGATTGATAGCATCTAGGCCCCCTCAATTTTCATTATCTTGTTTTATTATAGTTTTGGTGTTGATGACTAAGTTAATAATACTTAAAGTTTTGAGGAGCATGAGCTAAAATCAATGATGAAGCAAGTTGGACTAACAAGATTAAGGTGTTCTGTTACTAGTTTATGACTTGGGAGTTGATTCAAGTCAAATAGCTAGGATTATTTTCAGTTTGGCTGTTCTAAAGGGGGACTTTGCACAAGCTAGTGGATTGGATCATAAGGCAAAGACAAAATTAGATTTCTCAGAGTAAAAAACTCTTAGTCATTGCTCTTTGAATCAAAATTCTCCTTCATTTAAATAGTCTAAATATGCAACAGACTAAAATTCAGTTATCCATTTCTTAAGTCTGTTGCATACATGGCCAAAATCCTTTTTCAGTCAAAAGCTCCTTAAGTCCAGCATTGAAAATCTTCCTTGTCAAAACTCCTATCAAGGTATCTACTCATCGGACCAAACTCCTTATTTTCACATACTTTAGTCCTTGGTGAAAATTCCTTGAAGATATCTTGCAACCAAGTGTTTTTCTATGTATGACGGACCAAAAATTTTGGTCCGGCATACATATAAAGTCTTACTCCTTCAACAGACCAAAATCTTCTCAGATTTCCATCTATAGCGGACCAATATTTTTAGTCCGTCACTCATTCAGATTATATGCCTTTTTGCTGGACCAAACCTTGGAGTTCTATTTATTAAATCCATAGATAGATATTCAGTCTTATTCGAAAGTTTTTCCTTTGTTGACGGACCAAATCTTCTTGTTTAAAATATTTTAGTCCGTTGCTAAAGCAAATCGCTTTGATAAACTTATTCTTTGTCAAAAAGGTCCTTAGCTACTGATCTTAGAAATTCCCATGTATGACAGACCAAATAATTTGGTCCGGCATACATGTAACTCTCTCATTCCTTTGCCGGACCAAACTCTCTGAAACTCCCATGTATAACAGACCAAATTTTTTGGTCCGTCGTAAATATCTTAAATTGGTCCGTGATACACATGATCAGTATCGCTAAGTTCTGTTGCTTAGTCTTTTGTAAACGTATATTTTTGATATTTTTTATATTCTGACACGTCCAACAGCTACAGTGGTAGGTGCAACGGCTAAATTAATTCCAAATGGCTATAAAAGCATTTCCTGAGCTATCTACCAAAACATAGAATGAACTCCTTGACCTTTTAGCATTCAAAATAGCTCTCATTCTAAAAAGGAGTCTGTGCTTCACTTTCAAACTCAAAATCCTCAACATCTCTAAGTGTTTTAGCTCCAAGCTGAAGTCTAGCTGTGTGATTTGCGAGTGAACCAAGAGACAGAACTTGTGCAAAGTTTATTACTCTTGGATCTTAGTGATCCTAGACAGCTTGGAGGAAGTGAAAAGTGCGACCTATCCAAAGGTGATTGTGGAAGGCCACTGTGGTTGTGAAAGGTTTGGAGCTCACCTCACTGGAGTAGTGAAAGAGTTACCTGAGTGATCACCAGAGCTACTGCGACTAGCTTTGGATAAGCAATACTTCGGAAGAAGTGCTTCAACGTGGAGTAGGAGAAAGGCTCTGAACCACGAGATAAATCTCTGTCTTATTTGTGCTTTATCTCCCTTTTTTGCTTTCGCTGTTATCAGTACTTTTTTTTTCTTTCTGTCATATATTGTACTAAGTTTTTCTCATAAAGAGAATAGTGAATTGTCTCGAAGAAGTTAAAATTTGCAAAAGTTCCCTATTCACCCCCACCTCTAGGCCAACTAGTTCCTTCAGGCATGCAAAATGGAAGAAGCTTCGTCAGGTTCCACCTGAGAACCTTAATGACTTTGTGAGGATGTTTGAGAAAAGCCATGTATCTGGTTCTTCTTCATGCGTTCTTGGTTAAGGAGTGGAAGATAATGCCATCAATGTGGGTTGTGAGGATGAATTTGCTGATGTAGGCATGGATGAAAACAATATCAATAATGAGGGTGGCAAGCAATTGAAGAGAAAGGCTTGTACCACTACTGATAGCTCGAAGAAGCAAAAGAAGAATCCTTTGGTTAGGGTAATGAAAGGCATGTTGGAAAATATGCAAGGTTCTAGTTCAGTAACATCGAGGCATTGCAAGGTGAATTGACTGTTGAAGCCATTAAGAATGTAATGGATCTGGTTGTGCAGTCTGGAGCTCAAGAAGGAAGTCATGAGTATTACAGGGCTACCAAGCTTTTTGTCAGAGCTAAATTATGCAATATTTCTCACTTTCAAGACCAATGAAGGAAGGCTCAGCTGGTTGAAGAGATGCTTTGTAGATAGGAAATAGTAGTATGCCTTTACGAATTGTTACTTGAACATTGTTACTGTATTTATGTATTGTTGCTTGAACATTGAGATTGCATTTATGTAGTAATGCTTAATCATTGTTAGTGTCAGTTTGTAACTTATCTTGTATTTGTTTATAGATGAGTTCAAGTGGTAGTTCTGACAATGGATCAAGTGATGGTAATGATGAAATATTTTAGATTGCAAGTAGACATCAATCTATGCTTCAAAAGTATGCAGTAATAGCGCATGCGCTGTTGGTACATACTATAGTGACACATACTTAAACAAATCTAAGAAGGAATCAATTATCTCTGGTTATCAATGGGTTATTAACACCTTAAATCATCTAAGAGATTGCTACAAAATGTTTAGAATGAATAAACCTGTTTTTGATAGGCTAAATGACTTGTTGGTGTCAAATTATGGTTTAAAGTCAACTAGACCTTAGTAGGAAGTTCTTCACGTCTTGGATTGTTTCACTCGCCAACAAAATATAATATCAAACCAAGAGATACAGAATTCAGAACGGTGCATTCTAGACTTCAAGATGCCCGTTTTCCACCACATTTCAATAATTACATAGGCACAATAGATGGTACACATGTACCTGTTATTGTGCCTTCATCTGAGTTGGTTGCACATGTGTTGGACGCTATGGACATGCAACTCAGAATGTGTTGACTATATGCGACTTTGATATGAGATTCACTTTTGTTGTGGTTGGATGGCTGGGTTCAGTGCATGACAATAGGGTGTCGAAGGAGGCTCTACAGAAATATCGTAGGACGTCCCCATCCCCCCTAAAGGTATATTTACATATTATATCATTATTATTTACATTACAGCATTATCATCGCTAGTGCTAATGCTATATGTTTCTGTTCAGGAAAGTATTATCTTATTGATTCGAGCTATTCTAATCAAGAGAGTTACCTAGCTCTATACTCTATTCAACCATTTGCATTTGCATTCCTTCGCAATGTCATCGAGTGATTCTTTGGTGTTTTGAATAGGGGTGAAAACGGTATCGGTAAATCTCGGAATTCCGAAAACCGTTTCCGGAATTTTTCGACCGGACGTGTCAGTATCGGTAATGTTCGGAATCGGAATCGAAATCGGAAATTTTTGTCAGAAACGATAATGATAACGGTTTTGACAAGTTCCGACCGTTTCGTTTGGTTTTCGGAAAAAATCGGTAAATTCCGTCGGTAATTACCGGAATCGCCCAGCCCACAGTCACACTCCTTCAGCCACTAAAACGCCCATAACTTTTTACTCCGAACTCCGATTTAGATGATCTTGGACTCTATGCGAACCTTATCACGAGGGCTACATCCCTAGGATCACATCTACCAAGTTTCGTGAGTTTTTGTCCAGCCGATCCAAAGATTCCTCGAAATTTTCTTTTAGGTCGTACTGATTTTTTAGTCTATTCTTCAGCTGTTCTTGAGCGCGGTGCTACCGCTCCTCGAGTGGTGCTGTGAGGACTCGAATCCACTGATTCGAACCCACTGTGTTTACCGCACTAGTCCCAGGATCAACGCTAGTGCACACAGCTCAACATTGGTACATATCACATCATACTCAACGATAATAGAATAATAGTTCATTCATTGATATATCTAAAGGTATGATCTTATGACCAACTTACATTATTAAGCCACGCAGGGCAAGACTGAAAAATATAAACTAATAATTATGCAGCGGAAAGTAGAAAACGTAGATAGCTCATCAGTTCACCACAGGCAACCGACAAGGCTCGGACCTTAATGACTCGTGTCTTCCTGGACTTCCTCTTCCAACACAGGTGTAGACTCTTCAACTGTTGATTATTGTTGTTTGGCAAGGGTGAGCACTTAAAGCACTCAACAAGTTGTGCACAGAATGCAATTCTATGTATCTATATGTAAGGCTTATTCCAATGGATAGGCTATCATGGCTATTTTGCAATAAGCAGCATTTATGAACAAGTATAATAAATAGATTGTAAAGAATGTAGAACAAATAACAATAATAAATAAATTCAGCATTTTCCAAGTAAACCAAGTTTCCAATCCTAAGTCAAATTCCATCTTCCATATGGCCTTCCGCCATCCCAACCAAGTTGTCCAATTAATTAAACTAACCCTTAACTGTAATTCCCGAGCTTTGCTCAATACCGCGAGCACGGCTATCCGAATAGTTTCACACTCTGCAGAGGTTATGCACTTTACCCACGTGATACAACCAAACACCACCAAGGCGAGTGATTATAACAAAGCCTTTACAAAGCTCTGGCTTAACCGGATACTACCCGCTAAGGTTTCAACACTGGTGGGTCTGAAAACCATAACCAGGGCCCCCCTCTTGCGCCATGTGAATTACACCATAACTCGGGAACTCACACCGACCACGATAGTACCAAAATTAAGACATTGCAAATTACTCAGCTAGGCTGGCCCATACCAGACATGTGGTTGCATGATTGACTCAGGTCAAAGGCTTGCAAGGTTAAGTCCTTAGTGTGATCAAGGCAAGACTTCCACATACCCTCTGCCCATCGGGCCCACCTTGGCATACTCGCCCCTTGTCACTTGCCCCAATCTAAGTGATCATCACCCAAGTTGATTACCAAGCACCACGTGCCATCAACAATTCAACATCGTTGCGTGACATGACTCGCCACAACAACTCAATCTCATCGTGTGATCCCACATGACACACAAGTTCATAACATTGTTCAATATTCCATTAATCAAAATTAATTATCAACGATTCTGACTCATGTGATGACGTGGCATGGCTAAGCAACTAATACGAACTAATCCTCCAATGTTGATTATAATTATTAACCAACTATATTTAACCAATCTAGGGTGACAATGGATCATGGCATACAATGACAAGGTAGGGTATATATCAATCTGGTATATTAACTAAGCCCAATCTAATTTGAAACAATTGTATACTTGAAATATATGCAATAGGGTAAAACAAATATAGCAATTTTATAAACATGGGTTCAACATGATCAAAGCACAACTTGCCTTGGAATAGGTCCTTATCTGGTTCTGGAACTTGCTCTTGAGTTGCTGGATCTTCCTCCGAAGCGTCGCACAATTCAACGTCTACGCGTACCGAAGAAGAAAAGCAAATAAATACCAAAACAGAGAGCAATTGAACTCCTAAAATTAAATAAAATTCACCATTAAATATATCTCAATTTTACAAATTTTTAGAAATTTGAATCACTCAAATCCGAGTTAAATTGCAAAAGATATAGCCTTTTGAAGTTTGAAATAAATACTGAAATCAGAAAATCAGAAATTACGAATTAACAGATTTATTTTTAATTCGAAAACCGACTTTTGACGTAAGCATGACGTCACGCTGGCGTCAGCCCCTGGCGCCCGACCAATCGACGCCACGCGCGTCGGTCCATGGACTCGGTCCACGGGACCGCCCTTGGTCCACCGCAGACGCGGTCCATGGCGCCTTGGCTGCTGAGCCCGACACACGGCGATGCTTGATTGGCTGCGGCGATGGCACAATCTGATGCGTCCAGATCCGATCGAACGGTCGAGATCTAGGGGACACGTGGCTAAGCCTCAATCGCCCGATCTAAATCCAACGGCTTGTACCTCTCGAGTGGCTCACCGACGCGTCACAATCTGGAACGTCCAACGAAGATCCAACGGTTGATGGCAGTCGAAGCTTTCCGATTGTGCTGCGGCGACGATCTCGCCGGTCGAGGACGGCGGCGCGCGCGCAGCTCTGGTGACCAAAACGCAACGAAACCACACCACTTCGACGCGGCGCAGCTTGGCGGTCTCAGATCCGGTCCTTGGGTCCACGAAGACAGCGGATCGGTGGCGCTTTTCGTCAAAAACCGCGGCGGCTCGAAGGTGTACTCCGGCGAGCTTCTACACGAAAACGGTGGCGGCTCGAAGCTCTAGGAAACCGGTAGATGCGCGGCGCGAGGTGAGGAAATCAACGCCCACCTCGGCGACTTAAATAGCTGCACGGGGAGGCGTGTCCGGCCTGGACTCCGAAGACGGCTCCGTGGCGGCGGCGGACTCCGGCGACAACTCGGAAAAGCGACGCGGCTGCATCAGGCGCGTACACGCGGCACTCATCCGACGGCCCAGCATCTCCGACGACGTGGACGAAACTCGAGCGCACGATCAAAATCAGCGGCTCAGATCCAACGCTCTAGGGTTTTACCCGAGACGGGCCAATTGAGCCGCCCGAAACGGGCTACCGGTGCACAGTATTGGGCTTCGGCCCGATACTGTTTCTAAAAGATTTTTAACACTTTAATAATTTAGATAATTCTAGAAATTCATTTAATTGGTTTTAGGCAAATAAATAATCAGGAAAAATCCAAGAAAAATCTCAAAAATACTTTGAGACATTCTGGACTTAAATAAGATATTTTTGGCAAAACTTTATTTTAACTTTGCATAAATTTAAATAGATTCGAATAAAAGGCAATAAACTTGATTTGAATTTAATTCCAATAAATCCAAAAAAATCCAAATAAATTCCAGAAAATCTCAAATGCACATTTAAGCAATAAAAACTTAAGTAAGCCAAATTTTTGGGATGTTACAGGTGCTACTGGCCCTCCTGCGGTAGCACCGACCAGACAACAATAGGCTCTTTTTGATTGGCTCCTTTTGTGTGTTTTCTTCGCAGGCTTGTTTGGATTATTTTCTGGAGGAAAGTCTGTTCGCCATCTTGGTCCTTTAGTATGTTTCTACAAATAGGCGTGGTTTAACAGTGTGTCTGAGCAAAAGAAAAAAAAAATCGATGTCCCAGATCAAATATCACAAAATATCTGTGTTTTATAGCCAATTTTGCCAAAGAGATTTGGTTAAAGATCTATGCATCCTCCTCTCCAAAACCCAAACAAGCTAAAGATAGCGAGTGTTTTACATAAAAAGAAATATATATGAAACCCATTCAGGGCGAGCACGGCAAAGCATGGAGCAAACTTTGCTTATATTTAGTCCTCAATTTTTAATTGCAAGGGTGTGGGATTTAAGGGTATTTTGAAAATAGGAACATATTAGGCGCTAACATTCTTCTGATGCTAATATGCGAACTTCACCATGAGCTTCCTTATCAACGTGAGAATAGACCCTTCTTTGATGCTAATTTTAGGATGCTATTGCTGTTAGCTTTCCCAGAGATGCTGGCACCATCAACTTTCCCATAATCAACGAACAAGATGAGTTTTCATGTTCAGTTACACCCAGTTTGGAAATAATTCTCACGAGCAAGTTTTAGCTAGAAAGCCAAGAAGTGAATGCCTCAATCAACAGAAGTCTGAGTTCAGTTGATCTTTTCTTTTTGAGAATGTGAGCCAATTAACTGAGATATTTGAAGCAAAGATTGGTGGCCTTTTGACATTAGTGTAGATGCACTTTCTGGTTCTTAGAAACTTCTTGGGAGAAAAAGAGGAGGAATAAAGAGAAAAACCAGTGATTAAGACTAGGAATATTCCGACAGTTATCCAAGGATGGACTATGGAGCCATCACCTCTACCTCTCCCAAGGGTATCGATGCCCAGTGCTTGTACTCGTAAGGCCATACATTTATTTGTGTTGAAATTAATGCTGAATTAATTCATTAGAAGAAGTCAAAGGGGTGTTGAGTTGAGTGTATGATCTTTAGTACCATATTGCTTAGGTAGGTGGAGTGCAACCAACATATAAGGGGAGTTCATGCATGGACTCTAGTATGAGTCGGTGGCAAGGCTAGAGGTACACATGGTTGGCTTTGCTAAGCTATGTACACGCGCACGCGTATATCGCGTATATCGCGTATTTCGCGTGTTTATCGCGTCGCGTATTTCGCGTGTTTATCGCGTCGCGTATTTCGCGTGTTTATCGCGTGACTTGTGACTTGCGACTTCGCGCGACCGTGACTGAGACGTGCTAAGTGTACATAACCTTTTTGCCACGTGTACCGGCTATGCCACATCACCTTACACCTCGACTACTGACGTGGCGCTGCGGACTCGGGGAGACGCACGTTTTCGTGCGGTTAGTCCGTTCGCCCACGTTGCGAGATTCCAGGGGGCGGTTCCTGGAATTGTGGCAGATCGGCTGGTTTTTCGCGAGGCAGTTTCGGTTCACAGTTTCTTAAGGGAGACGTCCCTGTTCGTGAGGAGATACGCGACAGAAATCAATCTCGTTCTCTCCAACGCTTCCTCCAGTTCTTGCTGCTTTTGAGTCATCCGATCCCTTCGCTTGTCGTGCAACAAGCGTGAGGGAGAGCAGTGTCTCCGTTCCAACGCCGGTAACTTGACGCCCTGCACAGGAGACCGGCGATCAGGTTTCTGTGAAGCGCCGCACCGCGCGACTGCTCGTCTTCTTCTTCGTTCGTCGCATCGCTTCTGCGCAGCTTCCCGTTCTTCGTCAAGCCCTCAGTGAGTGTTCTGGACTAGGCAGTTCTTAGTCCAAGTGATCCCTTTTGAGATTAGATCTTTTGAGAATGCATGCTGCTATGATAGTTTCGTTTACATATTTGTATCTTTTGGGCTATCTAGCATCTGTAGGCATGTTTTCTTTACTAGCATATTTTGTTATTTTGCTGGCTGCTAGTAACCATGTTGTAGACGCAATATTTATCATGTTCTTATTGCGTATCTTTGGAATTAAATTAATGTTATGCCATGTTAATTTTCCAACAGTTTCCTCCTCTTGTTGTTCTCTACCATCCTCTACAACTATATCCATATGGCAGTACATATGAATCTCTAAAAATTATGTGGTGTCATCAAGCTCTACCATTTCAAAAAAAAAAAGTCAAACACAAAAGTACATACTACAGCTAGGAAAAATTCTCGCGAAAAAATTGTAGGAACAGTTGAACAGGTGCAATTCAACTATACCCGTTCGTTGTGACTTCTATTGGTTTCTTAAATATACGGTTCGACAAAAGATTATTATATTATATCTTTTCTTCCATCTTAACTCTATTACATGTAAAATTCATGAGTTTCAAACAAGGCTTACAGTAAAAAAAATTTAGCAAACTACCTTTGCAGAGACATGTGGATTTGTTGAAATTGCTGCAAATAGAAGAGCAATGTATCAATGAAATTTGAGTAGACCTAGGCTCATGAGACTGCAAGGTTGCATGGTACCATTGTAGAGGATCAAGATCCTTACCAACATCCATCTGTTTTGCTCTTTGGGATTGGGAACAAACCTTTTTTTTCAGATTAGCAAATACTAATTGTTAGACTAGTGTTGAGTGAAGCCAGAAGTATGGAGATGCATGTCTGATTATTGGTCAGTAGCCCTGTTTAGTAGAGCTCTAGGTTCAGCTCCATCTCAGATCAAAAATTTGTAGGTCAAAATAATGTGAATTAAGTTTATATTTTTAGTCTAAAATGTAAAGTAGATAATCCACCTAAACGCTCTTAATGTATCCACAGCTCTAGCTGCATAAATTTTTGAAGTTAGGAATATCCTGCTCCACTAACTCCATAGATTTTGACGGAGCTGGAGTTGTGCCAAACACCCCAAGGCTTCATAGTTTTCTGATAGATTTCAAGCATGTATTCTAGAAAACAGATATTTTAGCAATAAAAATGTTCTCTGTCCTTTCTCAAATACACAATCTTGACCTTTAGTTCTTTTCTTCTTTTGCGAGATTAACTGTTGGTTTTTTTTTCGTGAGAATGACCTTTGGTTCTTATATGAAACAGGCAAAGAGTTTTTACGACAGATTTACAGTACTTCCTTCTGCCTAATATAGATAGTTTGCGAATTTTTTTTAAATAATACATTTTATAATTCAAATTGTAAAAATATACCACGAAATCAAAAAATTGCAAAAATGTGCTACTGTCGCCCTACCATAGGGCGACTTGCTGGCTAGGCAGTGAGGTGGACGAATTATTCATGCTGTGATTGGGCAACAGGATAAGTCGCCCAACAGTAGGGCGACACCTGTATAAATCGCCCAGTGGTAGGGCGACATGGCACAAATTCGCCCAATGGTAGGGCGACATGTAGAAATCGCCCAATGAAAGAGTGACATGGGAGAAAATTTCCATATTTTTAAAAAAATTCTGAGAGACTTCAAAAAAGGTGAAAATATTTGGATAAACAGATTTAGCATTCAAGTAAAATATTTATGGTACAACACATGGATTATAAACACATGGACACAAGGAATAACACAATTGCACATAGAGAATAATATTTATGGTACAACACAACTATCACATTTTGCTATTCTCTTGCTCACTTGCTTATAAATTTCAGGACTACCTAGGAATTTATACTCTTAACCTGCAGTTCGAAGAATCAGAAACGCATTCAAAACTAAATCAAGATCAAACTCATTTTTGCATGTGAAAAATTCGTAGCCTTATGCGTTATTGCATTTGGACAAAATCGCGTTATTGCATGTGAATAAATTTACACCTTGCTTTGCATGTATTTTCCACTAGTGCAATAACCCATAATTATTATAGTCGACGACAACTCATGTTATGAATATTTCGTACGAAGCACTTAAACTATTTGTTGAACATACATAAGGGCAGATGCACCGAAAGTTCAGATGATAAAATAAGCAATAGATTAAATTATATTACAAGGGCATTACAACAGTGACGAAATTGCTTGACGAACTAACTAACGAAAGCATTGTTTGTCATGGTGGAACAGATGATCGTTCCGCCTATCTGGGTACAGCCAGAATGATGTCCCACATTTTCTGCATATTACCTGACCTGTGTAAATTTGGAGATTTGTACTCGAACACCGCTCAATCCCCACTATGAAAGAACTCCATGGGGATCCGCAGTGCTCTGTGTGTCGCGAATGGGTGGCCTATGCCGCACGCCTCGGTGTGTAAGATAGAATTTTTGGTCATCCCGATTCCGGCGCCCCTATGTTAATACCACCTGTGTTCCGGATGGTGCGCGTAACGCGTCAAGGATTTGTTGCGTGGTGCGAACCTCGCCACCGCTTCCTCTTGTCCCTTCCTCTTCGAGAGGAGATACCTCTTGCACCCTCATTGCGCTGGCGTTGGCGGAGATTTGCCGAGACGCCGCTCTGCTTCGCTCGCACTCCACTATATGGTGCAGGAGGTGTGTGTTGGGCTTATCCTTGTACAACCGAAAGCGTGCCCTGCAGTCAATGCAGTATGCCCGCTTTGGTAGTTGAATAACACCGTAGGCGTACTCGGGGTCTGGCTTTTCTGGGCGGTAGTAGCACCACAGAGAGGGTTGCTCCCCCCAGTTATCCCATACAGGAAGTTTGAGATGTGGGTGGTACATCTCCGGGTCCACCCAGTTGAAGTAGCCGCACCATTCATCCTCGGCCAAGGGGCACCGGTAGAATCTCCGATCCGCTAGATCATCGTGGCAGGTATCAACCACTGCCTGCAGGCCATGTTCGCAAAAGTCAGGGCTTTCGGGTGGCCCTTGAGGAGGTTTCTCCTTTGACTCGAGCAATTTCGCAATTTTCTTTTTGAACTCCTATATGCGATGAACTGGTTTAGAATTACAACTTTGTGAGTGAAACATGAGTACGTCGCATGAAACTCACCGATTGGTTGGCCCCTTGCCCACCGGCCCTGAACTCTGGTCGATCTAGAGCGGGGACATGTCCTGGCAGCCTCTCCCACCGGGTGAAGTTCTAGGGCGAAGCGTGGTAGGTGTCAATGCAGTTGTAGATAAATTCGATATCACGTCGTTCCGGCCTGTCGATCCATTGGAAGAAGCAACACCGGTCCTTGTGCTGAGAAAAGAAAGGACGATGCATGAAATAGTAATGTTACCCTGTATTGTATGGACACCAGTAGGTCTACCCGGTAAGAGCGGGCACAAAAGTAGTGAGCGCGGGCGGCCGTCTCTCCATGGGTAGATTGCATCATCTTCGCCGGAAAGTTGCAGTCGCAATTGGGTCGGGGCAACTCCGGCAGAACTGGGGCGTCAACGCTACTAGTATCCGGGTACTCGGGGCGGGATGACTTCTGCTTTCTGAAGAGGCGACGGTAGAACAACATCGTGCCCTAATTTGTGTAGATTCAGCTGGCATGTATTGCTTGTTTGGCGGTGTTGATGTCTACCCCTCGGCCGCTTTTATAGTGGTGGTGAGGGGTTGCTCCACACAACTACAGCACTGATGGGATGGCATCCTCTGTGAAAAGCTGCACGACAAGGCTGACAAAGCTGATGCATGTGACTTGTCTAATCGACCTGACAAGGCTGACAAAGCTGATGCATATGACTTGTCTCATCGGCCTGATAAGGTTGACAAAGCTGATGCATGTGACTTGTCTAATCGACCTGACAAGGCTGCAAGCCCGTGAGTAGGCTATTCGCCCTGAAAAGCTGCTGCACGTCAGTACTTCGTCATGCTTGAAAGGAGGGCTACTGTAACAAAGAATAACAATATTTCATAACCAAAAGTAAGAGGTTACTAACATAACAAAAATATATCGTATACAACTAAATACATAAGATGAAAATTACGTTACAATGTAATAACCAAATACATAAGCTAAAATAACATAACAAACTACTGGCGCCCCCGTTTCTGGGCGCCTCCTCGCGGCTAGGCAGGCCTCCTGCGAACCTACCCCTGCGAAGATGTACCTGGAGCACTCCTCCCTGCAGTAAGCGGCACGCCGCGAGGGCCGTCAGCCACATCGCGAGGCATGCGGCATCCTGCCAACTCGAGGGTGCGTCTGGCGCTCTCCCTGAACCTCGCGAAGAAGGAGGTCACGTCCTCTCTGGTCACGTTTACCCCACGAGACAGACGAGACAGGAAGCTCCCGGACTCCTCGTAGTACCGGGCTAGCACATCAGTCTGAAAAATACATTACGAATTAACCTAACACATTAATCTGGAAAATGCAATACGAAAATACATCGTACATTACACAAAACTTACCGCACTGTGCAGAACCGAGTCTGTATGGTGGGGATACGTGTCCCTCACCCTGGGGATGTGTCTAGGAGGATCTGGGTCGACACGTACCAAATACACACGGGTACGGGAATGTACCACTCACTACAAGAAACAGGAAAAAATTCGTAGGCCAAAAACCCACGAATTTAGGCCAAAACACACGAATTTAATTTAAATTCGTGAGCAAAACCGTCAAATTTAGTTCACGAATTTAACTCGACGAAATTAATCAATTAAATTCGTGGGTAACCACGAATTTAAGTTAAATTCGTGGGTTTCTGCCAAGCCCACGAATTTAATTGGGAATCTGAGTTAAATTCGTGGGTTTATTGAACCCACGAATTTAATCTGTTAAATTCGTGGGCTATATAGCCCACGAATTTAATCTGTTAAATTCGTGGGTTTAATAAACCCACGAATTTAATCTGTTAAATTCGTGGGTTTAATAAACCCACGAATTTAATCTTTTAAATTCGTGGGCAGAATAAACCCACGAATTTATCTGGAGCAGCCAGATAAATTCGTGGGTTTTGAATGGCTCACGAATTTATCAGTCATTTTTACAAAAAAAAATATATATCCATATATATATCCAAATGTATAATATATATATATATATGCATCGCACTCAATACATATAACAACTAAAGAAGAAAAGAAAAGGCAAAAAGAAAATTGAAACTAAAAATTGCTAAGCGAAGAATAAATACGAAGGATCATCTATTTTGTTCAAATCTGATCAGAAACACTAACACAAACGAACAAACTCCACAATGAAGTTCAAGCGAACGAAGAATTAACAAACGAGACACCAAACTTATTACCTCTACTGAAATACTGAAACCAACCTTTTAACTCTTCAAAACCGGCTTAAAACTAAGTCTCCGAAATGTACAAAATTTCGGCATGACCTCTCTAGTAAATAGGACATCCACTCAGCAGACAAAAAAACATTTGCAATTTTAATATATATATCAATCTCTCAAACCAGAAGGAGACATTCTAGCAGATCCTTAGATAATCCAATCACACATCCAACGGCAAATTGTAAACTACGCAATGACGTACAACACATTACAACCGCAATAGATACAATCCACATTCCATTACAATAAGTCCATCACAATAAGTCGATCACAATGTATCCATCACAACAAGTTATAAAGTACAACAGTAATACACCAATCGAGCTCACAATGGAATTCATGCCTTGGGGTTGTTGGAGTTGTGGGTGCTACCACCACCGTCGGCGCTGTTGAAGATGTCTTCTATGATATCGTCGTTAGTACGTGCTGGAGGGCGTGACCTAGAAACCTGCAAGTTCAAGATTAACTTAGGTTGTGTTACAAGTAACATTATGCTAATTCACATGAATATCAATATGAGAATATCAATAGTACTATTCAACCAAGACACAATATGAGAATATCAATATGACAGGTCAAGCTAAACAAGAATAGATATTATATATAAGAACTACACCTACGAGCTAGTCAAGATATCTGTAATAATCATATGAACATCAATCTCATATTCAATGAAGCATCAAAGTAATACTCTCTAGTATTAATGTAGTTAACCATCTAGTTCAAGGCCAAGATTACAACTAAAATTATTTAATTCAACTTCCAAAGACCCTAATTGCATCATTGAGTATTCAAAAGATAACAAACAGTGAAAATAGTTCAAAGAAGCAATTAAGAGTTTTGGTAGTCATTTTAAGAGTTCAATATACAAAGTACAAATATAAAGCATTCTACAAGGATAAACAATCGATTGTACATGGGCAAACAACACATTCTACAAGGATGCCATATAAAGCATTTAAAACATAAGTTTACAATTGAACAAGTTGTCTTAAGATAACTTTTCAATTCCAACAAGTTCCAAATCAAAAAGTTATTGTGAGAAAGAAAAATCAAATAGCACGTAATGGGTTAATAATTTGGTAAACCATCACATATCTACTGAGAGCACAAAGAATGAACTTTCATAAGCACACAAGTAAACCTTTCAAGTATGAACATTGAGATGATTTGTGCAAGGTTTAAGAAAGATTTGCCTAAATGTCCTAAAATCGACTAAGTTATGCATTTCAACTGAAATTATCACTATTGCAATAGATTACTCAGATTGATATATACTAAAAGAATGAACTAAATTTCCTACGGAAGCATATGTCCATCCGCTGCACATCGATTAAATTGCAACTAATGTTCCTAAATTTGAGCAAGAGAAAGGAAGGGAGGGGGCAGGTAGCTCACCAAGTCATCAAACTCCACAACAAAGTTCAAGCAAACGAAGAATTAACAAACGAGACACCAAACCTATTACCTCTACTAAAAGACCGAAACCAACCTTTTAACTCTTTAAAACCGGCTTAAAACTAAGTCATTGAAATGTACAAAATTTCGACATGACCTCTCTAGTAAATAGGACATCCACTCAGCAGACAAAAAAACATTTGCAGTTATAATATATATATCAATCTCTCATACCAGAAGGAGACATTCTAGCAGATCCTTAGATAATCAATCACACATCCAAAACGGCAATTTGTAAACTACGTACGCAATGACCACCACCACCGCCGGCGCTGTTGAAGATGTCTTCTATGATGTCGTCGTTAGTACGTGCTGGAGGGCGTGACCCAGAAACCTGTAAGTTCAAGAATTGACAAACTTAGCTCGTGTCGCAAACTTAGAATGTTTTCGACATCCATACCGTGGTGTAAATGAGGGGCTGCAGGCCCACGGGTTGAAGTACATAGGCATTCCTTGGCTTGGCATAGGTGGTGGGTACATGTAGAACGGGTTTGGAGGTCGGGAGCCTGTAAGGCATAGACAGTACATTATGCCACATATAAATCATTCATTAAAATTTTGAATAACGAATTGAACCGATCCGTCTTTACCTGTGGTGCCTCTCCTGCTGAAGGTGGCTCCATCTGTGGAGTGAACATGTAGAAAGGAGGAGGAGGCTGGGAGCTCTGTGGATCATAGTTTGTGATATAAAGTATACATAATAGAGTTTTATGAAAATAAAGAATGCATGAGAATATCATATAACCTGAGGTGCATCTCCTAGGGGTGGTGCCTTCATCCCAGTAGGGTTTATGAAGGACGCCGGGGGAGGCTGAGCACCCTGTGATGCTTCTCCTTGTGGTGGTGGCTGCATGTGCGGAGAAAACATGTAGAAGGGAGATGGCTGGGAGCCCTATGACATAATAGTCCAGTTTGTGAATTCGTGATTTTACGAGCTAAGTGAATTAGAGAGTAATGAACTCAAGTATCTTTACCTGTGGAACAGGAGGGCGAAACACTGGCACGTTAGGTCCAAGAGATTGTGACAGTTGCTGCATATAGATTGTTTGTTAGATTTTAATCACAAATGTACAATTGAGCGTTTTGTTCAAAGTTGAGATTGTACCTGCAAATACATTTTCATGTATTCTGAGTCTTCTTGGCTTCTGCGAGCTTCCTTTCGTGCTTGACGAGACTCTTCTCGCGCTTGACGAGCCTCCTCTCGCGCTTCACGAGCCTCCTCGTGCACTTGTGCTTCCCGTGCGGACCTCGACGAATGAACACATTGAGGTCCCCTTTTCCCCTCGCCAACGCTGTCGTATGCCTTTTCCCCTCGCCACAACTTCTTCATCTCATCAATTAAGGGCCGCATGAACACATTGAGATCCTTCCCTGGATGCTTAGGACCTGGAATGACAAGAGCAAGGAATATGAACCCCTCTTTCAAGCAAATCTCAGGTGGAAGATTGTATGGCATGATGAAGACCGGCCAACAAGAGTAGGGGCTAGCGCTTGTGCTGAAAGGTGTGAAACCGTCTGTGGACAAACCAAGACGGACACTCCTAGGGTCGCTTGCAAATACAGGATCGAATCGGTCCAATGCCTGCCATGCCTCGCCATCAGACGGATGCACCATCATATCCGGGTCTTGGTCCTCACGTCTACCTTCTTTGTGCCACCGCATATGTTTCGCTGTTTCTTTTGACATGTACAGTCGTTTAAGCCTATCCGTGATCGGCATGTACCGAAGCTGTTTAGTCGCGACCTTTGTAGTCACTGATACCCCTTCCTCATCTACCACCTCAACGAATCTACACTTACCGCAATGCATACAATGGGCATCCTTGTGATGATCCTTCCAGAACAGCATGCACTACAAGAATCAGGGAAAAATTCGTGGGCCAAAAACCCACGAATTTAAGCTAAAACCCACGAATTTAACTTAAATTCGTGAGCAAACCGTCGAATTTAGTTCACGAATTTAACTCGACGAAATTAATTAATTAAATTCGTGGGTACCACAATTTAAGTTAAATTCGTGGGTTTCTACTAAGCCCACGAATTTAATTGGTTTCGAGTTAAATTCGTGGGTTTAAAAACCCACGATTTAATCGATTAAATTCGTGGGTTTAAAACCCACGATTTAATCATTAAATTGTAATAAAAACCCACGAATTTAATCAATTAAATTCGTAATAAAACCCACGAATTTAATCGATTAAATTCGTGGGTTTTTTCAGCCCACGAATTTAACTATCATTTTTACAAAAAAAAATGTGTATATATCCAAATGATTTATATATATATATGTATCGCACTCAATACATATATGTATATATATCCAAATGTATGTATTTATATATATATATGTATCGCACTCAATACATATAACAACTAAAGAAGAAAAGAAAAGGCAAAAGAACATTGAAACTAAAAATTGCTAAGTTTAAGAATAAATAAGATCATCTATTTTGTTCAAATCTGATCAGAAACTGTAACACAAAAGACAAACTCCACAATGAAGTTGAATCGAACGAATAATTAACAAACGAGACACGAAACCTATTACCAGTACTAAAATACTGAAACCAACCTTTTAACACTTCAAAACCGGCTTAAAACTAAGTCTCCGAAATGTACAAAATTTTGGCATGACCTCTCTTGTAAATAGGACATCCACTCAGCAGACAAAAAAACATTTGCAGTTATAATATATATATATCAATCTCTCAAATCAGAAGGAGACATTCTAGCAGATCCTTAGATAATCCAATCACACATCCAACGGCAATTTGTAAACTACGCAATGACGCACAACACATTACAACCACAATAGATACAATCAATATCCATTAAAATAAGTCCATCACAATAAGTCGATCACAACGTATCCATCACAACAAGTTATAAAATACAACGCTTATACACCAATCGAGCTCACAATGGAATTCATGCCTCGGGGTTGTTGGAGTTGTGGGCGCTACCACCACCGTCGCGCTGTTGAAGATGTCTTCTATGATGTCGTCGTTAGAGCGTCTTTGGGCGTGACCTAGAAACCCGCAAGTTCAAGATTAACTTAGGTTGTGCTACAAGTAACATTATGTTGATTCACATGAATGTCAATATGAGAATATCAATAGTACTATTCAACCAAGACACAATATGAGAATATCAATATGACAGTCAAGCTAAACAAGAATAGGTATTATATATAAGAACTACACGCATTTGAGCTAGTCAAGATATGCTTGCAATAATCATATGAACATCAATCTCATATTCAATGAAGTATCAAAGTAATACTCTCTAGTATTAACATAAGGCCAAGATTACAACTACAATTATTTAATTCAACTTCCAAAGACCCGATTGCATCACCGAGTATTCAAAAGATAACAAACAAAGGAAAATAGTTCAAAGAAGCAATAAGCGTTTTGGTAGTCATTTTAAGAGTTCAATATACTGAAGTAGAAATATAAAGCATTCTACAAGGATAAACAATCGATTGTACATGGGCAAACAACATTCTACAAGGATACCATATGAAGCATTTAAAATATAAGTTCACAATTGAACAAGTTGTCTTAAGATAACTTTTCAATTCCAAGAAGTCAACACAATATAAGGTTCAAATCAAAAGTTATCTACATGAGCACAAGATATGGGTTCATAATTTGGTAAACCATCACTTATCTACATGAGCACAGTAATGAACTTTCATAAGCACACAAGTTAACCTTTCCAAGTATGAATATTGAGATGATTTGTGCAAGGTTTAAGAAAGAGTTGCCTAAATATCCTAAAATCGAATTTAAATATTTAAATTGTAGGTATTTATTAATTTAAATATTTAAATTGTAGGTTTTTGGCCCACAATTTAAATATTTAAATTGTGGGTAATTTTTGCCCATTACAATTTAAATATTTAAATTCGTGGGTTTCATTTGGCCCACAATTTAAATATTTAAATTCGTGGGTTTTATTTTGGCCCACGAATTTAATTAAAAACGTGGGTTTTATTAAAACCGACGAATTTAAATAAATAATTTCGTGAGTTTTTTTTTGGGCCCACGAATTTAAAAAACCCACGAATTTTTCCCTGATTCTTGTAGTGATGCAATTATTCTCGCATACATCAATCTTCTGGTAATTCATCCCGAGGCCGGCCATCAACTTTTTCGATTGGTACAAATCCTTTGGCATCTTGTGGTTAGGCGGAAGGACATCATTCATTAGTTCAAGCAAAGCGTTGAAGCATTTGTTCGAAAAGTTGAACTTCGACTTCATCGACATAAGCCGTGCAACCGCCTGCAGGACGGTCACATTGGTCAAGTCATGCAGCTTCTCGTCCGAGGCGTCAAGTAGCCTATAGAATTCCTTAACCTCCTCCGGCTGTGACCCCTCCCCGGAGTTAAATTCAGTCCCCCTGCCAAGATCATCCAGCATCTCTTCCATCCGGTCATGATCCTCCCCATGGTCCAGCATCTCTTCCATCTCAATGGCCTGCCCTGCGGCCTCTCCACGACGGTGCCACACTAAATAGTTAGGCATGAACCCGTTTTTGCAAATGTGATACTGCACTATATCCTTGCTGTAGTAGCTGTTATTCTCGCAGAGGGTACACGGGCAATACACATATTCGACTCCTCCAATAATGCTTGCTTCAAGAAAGCATCCGTGATCGCCCCATTCCTTGAGTGCCCCCATCACTCCTCCATCCGTCATACATCGCCTTCGATCATCACCCATTATGAAAGCTAAACAAATGAAACGATGTCAACGCACGACCGTGGCTTAGGTGACAAAGACAACCCTATTAGGAAAGATGTGTTCTAAACCCACCTAAGAATGGAGGTTATTGCATGCGCACTGTGACGCAGCATCTGAATCGAACGAATTTCGGAAGATAACCCCGCTGTTCTCCAAACGCACGCTCGATGTGGTGCGTCGAAGAACAACAGATTATGCGCCGAAATCACGCTCGATCGCTCACACGCCACAGGCCCGTGCAACAACCAACATTCTCGGTTGTCCAAAATATTTGGACAATTTGAACCGCGCACCTCACAGCAAATGTGAGATGCGCCGTTCCTCAACGGGTGACGCCTAGGCTCTCTCATCGTTCGACACAAACCCTAAACTCTAACGTTATATACAACGGCAAAGTGAGAAAATAAAAAATATATATCATATGCAATAATATAAAATGAGATGAAATAACTTTAAACGAATATAAAAGAGATGAAATATACCTTCTTCAACGCCGTGGGGCGTCGCGGAGGGTCCGGGAGGGCGGGTGGCGCCCGGACGGCGAGGCGACGCCGCGGGTGCGCCGATGATGGTGCGACGGTGGCGCGGCGTAAGCGAGCGGCGGGCGGGTTTGGCGCCGACGGCCGGGCGGGCGGGCAGCGGTTCGAGCAGCGGCCGCCGAGGTGGCGGCGCGGCAGCGGCCGGGTGACGCGCGAGCGGTGGGCGGGTGGCCGGCCGGGCGCGTCTCGGCGGCGGCGTCTCGGCGGCGAGCGGGCGGCGACGGGCGGAGGGGCGGGCGGCGGCGGGCGACGACGTGGGTGGCCGGCGGCCGGGCAGCAGGCGGGCGGCCGGTCGGGCGACGTCTCGGCGGCGCGAAGCGGCGGCAGGCGGGCGGCGGCGGGCGCGCGGCGGCGGGCGCGCGGGCTCGCAGACCTGGCGGGCGGCGGGCGACGGCTGGTGGTGGCCGGCGGAGGGAAGCGCGGGCGGCGGCTGGCGGGCGGTGGCGCTGGCAGGAGGGCGGCCGGCGGCGCGGCGGTGGCGCACAAAGGGCGGCGGGCGCGCAGCGGGTGGCCGGCCGGGCGGAGGCGGCGCGGCGGGCGGCCGAAGCGAAGGCTGGCGGCGCGCCGGGAGGGTGGCCGGGCGACAGACGGCGCCGAAGCGGGCGGCGAGGCGGCGCGCGCAGCGGCGGCGGGCGGAGGGGGAGGCGGGCGGCGCGGCAGCGCGAGCGGGCGGGGCGGGCGGGCGGGCAGGGCGGGGCGGCGCGGGCGGCGGGGCGAAGCGGCGCAGCGATGGCGGCGCGGCGGCGGTCGCGGGAGAGGGCGCAAGACGCGTCGCGGCGTGGGCGAAGGGCTTTTCCTACTCGGCTTAAATTCGTGGGGTTTGGTGGCCCACGAATTTAAATGCGTAAATCGTGGGTAAGTTCGCCTCGAATTTAAATGAATAAATACGCGTGTATTGTGGCTCACAATTTAAATAAATAAATTCGTGGGTATTATTGTGGCCCAAGAATTTAAATAAATAAATTCGTGGGTGTTATTATATTACAATTTAATTAAAAACGGGTTTTATAGAAACCGACGAATTTAAATACATAAATTCGTGGGTTTTTTTTGGCCCACGAATTTAAAAAAACCCACGAATTTTTCTCTGTTTCTTGTAGTGACTGTCGGTATCCCTGGTACGTCTGCGGGTCGTACGGCGCATCCTCGGCATGGACGTCGTCCAAGGCTCCTCCGCACTCCTCGACCCATGGCACCATACGTACGTGCCATGGGGTGCCCCCGTGCCCGCCCCTCCTAGTGTACCTGCGGATTAGCAAAAATGTAGCATTATTACATGTCATTACATCGTACAGATTAGAGAACATCGATGTAGGGAACTTACGTGTGGACGCCGTGCGGGACCTGCCGACCGACTGGATCGGGAACTCTGTCGAGACCAAATCGCCTCATCACTCGATGGACAGCGTAGCCCTCGACCGTGACGCCGAACACAAGGAACCGACGTACGCTTAGTACGCCGCGTCGCGGTGCATAGGGTGGACAATCCACCGTCACATGTAGCTCGACGCCTCCCGCCGTACGGCGCCTAGCGACGCGTCCTCGGTGAGGTGGTCGAACGCAATGACGAATCGCGGGTAGCTAAGCCGCACCGCCGTCTTTGTGCCCACCTAGGCTGCAGCGATGATGAGAAAAATCAACATTACCATTAGTACTGACAAATGTTAAAACGTAGGTTTCACAACCATGGTTTGCAATATCTTACCCGTCGGTGGCACCAGATGGTGCCCATAGTCGGTGCGTCGACATCATCGTTACCATGGTGTACAAGAGGACTCGTGTCGATCCCTGGGCGCCCGATCCGAACCTCTCGTATGCCCAAAGTCAGAGAAGCGGTGGACACCGGTGAGGATCGACCGCCGGTGATCCGCCCACACCGCCGCAGAGCCCACGGTACATCGCAGAGGACCGTGACCCCGTGAGTATCGCGCGCGGCGTCAAGGGGTGCGTCCGCGATCGCCCTCGCGAACTAGACAAAGTGCCTGTCCACGCTATCCCCATGGGAGCTCGTGAACATGCACCAGCCAAAC
The DNA here is from genome assembly GCA_036346275.1 of Otatea glauca. Taxonomy (NCBI): domain Eukaryota; kingdom Viridiplantae; phylum Streptophyta; class Magnoliopsida; order Poales; family Poaceae; genus Otatea; species Otatea glauca. The sequence continues at coordinate 20,196,059 of CM070732.1, read as the reverse complement.
AGCCAGAGCAGGTACGCCTCAAGGTGGCGGCTCACCCTCTGCTCGTCGCAGGCTCGACGATGTGCTCTGCCTGTAAATTTAAGTTTTCTTCTTAGTCTAGCCAATATATATATGTGAAGTTAAGTTCGAAAGGTTAGTTGCTTACCACGAACTGTCGAAGCCACCTGTGTGTCGGACCATAGGTGCTGGTGAAAGGTCGGTACGCAGCAGGCGGTAGCACCCCATGGAACCGCGCAAGTACCTCATCGCGCCACAACGGGTCGACGTCCTGCGGCACCACAGGGTCACCAGCGATCGGGAGACCGAGGAGGTAGGAGACGTCCTCCAAAGTGATCGCCATCTCCCCGACAGGTAAGTGGAAGGTGTGCGTCTCCGGTCTCCACCGATCCACCGAGCGGAGAAGGGACTGTCAAACGGAACCGTAGCTCGTGTCCCTCCCTGCGCACTGCGTGCGCCTCCACCATCCGTGCTGCTGGCAAGAATCCCGCCGCCGCGACCTACTGAAATAAAAATATTAAATTAATATGAGCACCGCACTAGTTAATTAAAACAGATTATGATATCGTGATCGGAATATTTTGAAATTAAAAGATAAATACGTTACCTGGGGATCCAACGTGGATCGAGGGTCCAGAGCTCCTGCGGTGGCCTCGGCCGTAGTACGCACAGCTTCTGAGGATCATGTCCCTCCTCTGGTGAAGCGGTGGCGAAGTGTGCACGGTGACGACGGTCAACGACTGGGTCTACCAACTCAAAGGGCCAGTCGTCATCTACAGCCTGGTGAGCCATACCTGCAAATTACCAAAAGGAAAGTTATATAGAGAGAAATACACAAGCATCAGAATAATACATCGAACCAAATGCGTACAAATAAATACACAAGCATCAGAACAATACATCGAACCAAATGCGTACAAATAAATACACAAGCATCAGAACAATACATCGAACCAAATGCGTACAAATAAGTACACAAGCATCCACAAAATATAATCAAACAGATTACAACGCACACTACATCAGCAAAATATATTAAAACAGGTTACAACGCACATTACATCATCAAATTATATTAAAACAGATTACAACTCACACTACATCAGCAAAATATATTCAAACATATTACAACGCACACTACATGAACAAAATATTAATTTGACATATAGCATCTAATAGTTCAAATAGCTTCTCCCGATGATGTCGTCCACCATGCCTTGCAGACGACGATCCTTCCCCCGCCGTCGGGTTGCCATGTCTTCCTTCATCCTCTTCATTATGTGGCTGGCAGTTCTTGAACGTGTGTCCTGTTCGCTTGCACAACGAGCATTTCTTCATGCGCTTACCAGTTTCGAACTCATTCATGTCATTCCTGATACGCCTTGTTTTGCGACGGTCTCCTTTGTATGATCTTGCATCAAAGTCAGGGACCCAGAACCTTTCATCGACACTAGGGGTTGTGGTGAAAGAACCGACAACACCATAACCATACAGCTCCTCGCCCCAGGTTGCCATCACATTTTCCTTTGTAAAATATTCAGATAGATATGTACCGGGTCGCATTCCAAATAATGCACATGCAGCTATCACATGAGAACATAGCCTATGCAACAGGAGGGGTTTGTTACACGAGCATTGACATTCAGCCTGTAAGATGCACTCTTGGGTGATAACCTTCTGGTTTGTTCCCCGCAGTCCTTTATGCCTGCATATCACCTCAAAGCGCAATGTTCGTGAACCTACTTTGATAGCTCTATGCTTGCTCGCCTTCTTACTCTTCTCATCCATGTATTTACTTATCATGCTTGAGTACAAGGCTTTCTCATCTCTCATTACTACTTCAACAGCTTTATGCCTATCCACAAAATACTTGGTCGTACCCCGCAGCACTCCCTCAACAATTCCTACCAACGGGAGACACCTCATCCCTCTCATTACCCAGTTGTACACGTCCGCCAAGTTGGTCGTCATGACACCGTATCTAGCACCATGTGTGTCATGTAACAATGACCACTTCTCTTTGGGCTCGTGCTTTATCCAGTCCGAGAAACATTTGATCGGCCTTTGCCTTCGACGATGACTCGTCGCCTCATCTTCTGTTGCCAGAGGGAATAAAGACTCTGCCTGCTCTTGTGTTACACTGGTAGTAGTCTCCTTGTGTTTTTTTGTTAGATCATCAAGATTCTTCCAAAGAGTACGGAACTTGCTATCTTGGTTCTGCTTACATAGCCTCTTGAACATGTTCATCAGTTCCTTGTTCTTGAATTGCTTATAGAAGTTCGCGCCCAAATGCCTCATGCACCATCGGCTCGCAAGTCACCCAGGAAATGGCTCCTCTTCCCCGCTTGCAATCGTCGATGGCACTAAGCAGACCAACATGCCTATCATTCAGTATGCAGACATGTTGGTGAGTTTTCACCACCCCGATCTTCAAGTTCCGTAGGAACCACAGCCAACTCTCATAGTTCTCGCTTTACACAAAGGCAAAGGCAACAGGTAGAATCTAGTTGTTCGCGTTGACGCCCACAGCTGTCATTATTTGTCCTTTGTATTTCCCGGTCAGGAATGTGCCGTCCACACACAACAATGGACGGAAGTGATAGAACGCCCTAATGCAAGCTCCGAATGCAAAGAAAACTCTCTTCAGATGCCTCTTGTTCGGCCACTTGCTTGACGGACAGTCCTGATAATCATAAAAAGTTCCAGGATTTCTTCCCTGAATGCAACTGAGTAGTGCGGGCAGATTATGGTACGAGTCTTCAAATTTCCCAAATCTCATTTCTAAGGCCTTCTGCTTCGCCCTCCATGCCTTCCCGTAGCTAACTGTGTACTGAAATCTATTCTCAATTGCTCGGATAATAGCACGGGGCTCAAAATTCAGGTTCTCAACTATCTCTGGGTACATGACACTCGCGATGTACCTGGAGGACAGGTTCCTGTGAGCTACCAGGGTTTACTCAGTCATACAACTATGTTGTTCAACCTTCGAACATAGCCAGTGAGTGCCCCATTTGGGCTTGTACGCGTGCACTCTCCAGGGGCACCCTTGCATCTCACACACCACGTCATAGCAGGTTGGGGTGGACTTCTTAACCCTGAAAGTTCTTCTTAGTGATAAGGCCCAATCTTTGATAGCATCCCTTGACCGCTCTTTTGTGGGGTACATGTCGTTAGGTCTCACCTCATTGTCGCTATATCGCCAAGGTGTATCATTGCCTTCATTTACAACCAGTGTTATTAAATTGATGCGTGCTCCAATCTGCCGCACAAGTGGCTCAACATCTTCATCTTCATCTTCCTCATCCGAGTTATCGTCGTCTTCCACTTCTACTTGTTCATATTCAAGGTCTTCTTCTTCCATATGTGCTATTACTTCCTCAATTTCCTTACCTTCGTCTACTTGCCCCCGCGCATCTTGCCCAATGTTTCCATCATCTTCCCTAATCTCAACTTGCTCACCACTCTAGTAGACGATATCCTCATTGCAACCCTCAACATGCTGCTCCCGGCTAGACTCCCCAATTTCAGTGTCACCATAAGTGAACTCATTTTGAGCCTCACTACGCTCACCGGCGTCTAGCTGCTGCTGCGGGGCAACAGCCCTTTCATACGCTTGCACCAAAAGCACCCGATACCACCCACGTTGCCTAGCCCCCCTCACATATGACCTCCAAGATGCAGTTCCTTTCATCTCAACCAACTCCCAATAAACAGGATCATATCGCATGGTGCAAAGGCAAGATAACTTGAGCTGCCACTTCTCTTGTTCCATCCGAAACATATAATACAACCAATTCAACACAGAAGCAAATGTACGCTCTTCGACTCTACTTAAACTTCTATCCACATACTGAAAGTTACTCAGATCCGCACCCTCCGAACCATACATGACAACCCCTTCTCCATAAAAGATTCTAAATGGAACTCGTTCTGACATATCTGTGAACCTATTCATTAGCACACGAATTAATTACTCTTCGTAAAAAGTACTATATCTATTTGCTACAAAAAATTATACGTATGTATATCTACAATCGGAGAAATATATATCTATTTACATTCTTAAAAATATACATCTCTGTACTTCTATTCCTACAAATATCATTACATGGAAACCAAGTGTGCCCATTTCAGATGCAAAAAAACTATGCGAAAAATATCTACATTACTAACAATATTCATCTCTGTACTAGTATTTCTAAAAAACATCTACAACCCTAACAATATATATATGTGCACTTCTACATGTAAAGAAACATATATATCTACATCTAACTCTAAAAAACGTAACAACATATTATTATTCGTAAAAAACAACCCTATAACTAGATCTAACCCTAACCCTAAACTCTAAACGAATTAAACCGCGGAAATAACTACATCTAACCCTAACCCTAAACCCTAAACGAATTAAACCGCGGACATAACTACATCTAACCCTAACCCTAAACGAATTAAACCGCGGAAATAACTACATCTAACCCTAACCCAAAACAAATTAAACTGCAGAAATAACTACATCTAACCCTAACCCTAAACGAATTAAACCGCGGAAACCGCGGAAATAACTACATCTAACCCTAACCCTAAACCCTACATAAATGAAATCATGAAAATAACCTAAAAAAAATACCTGCATGCAGCCGCCGCTCTTCCTCCCTTTTTCTTCTTTTCCTCTTCCCTTCTTCTCTCTTCTCTTCTTTTTTTTCCCTTCCTTTCTTCTTTCTTCTTCTTCTGCCGATCGAGCCGTTTTTATAGCCAACAAGTCGCCCCCTGGTTGGGCGACAGGAGACCGCCTCAGCACCTGTCGCCCAACCATGCGTCGATTTTTGGGCTGTCGCCTGTTGGGAGGGCGATTTTTGGGCTGTCGCCCGTTGGGAGGGCGACATGAGCAACGGTCGCATGACGTGGCGCACATCGCCCTACCAGAGGGCGACATCTGCCTCCGTTGCTGAGCTAGTGGGCGATAGCCACGTGTCGTCCAACCAAGGGGCGACAGAGGTATATTTTTGCCAAAAAAAAAATTCGTGGTATATTTTTGCAATTTGAATTATAAAATGTATTATTTAAAAAAAATCGATAGTTTGCAAGCAAACCCAGAAAGGAAGTATGCACCCAAAATGAGTTGTATTTAAGGATGAAGGGGACACACTTTCGCTTACGCAAAGCATAATTTACATAGTTTTTCACGGTATACAATGAACGCATGGTAGAGCTGAAAGCGGTTGCTGCTAGCTCTCACCATAAGAAAAGGAAGAGGCTACTTTAATTAAGAAATCACTTGTAGTTTGGCGCAAATCTTTGCGTGGTTGCAAGATTCGCTTTTGAGTAAATTTTATAAAACTGTAGATTTTTATACAAATTATCATAAAACTATAGATTTTAACTCTTATTTTACAAAACTACAGTTTTTAGAAGAATTTTTGTTACAAACTACAAGTCTTAGAATCGATCGTTTTTTATAACATGTCTTACAATGTGGGCTCACATGATAGCCTCACGCGTCTTCATTTTTTATTTTTCTTGTGCGTGAGGCTGCTATGTAGGCTCAGATTGTCGGACCCGTTACAAGAAACAACCAATTATAAAACTTGTCGTTTTGTGAAATAAAAGTCAAAATATGTATTTTTTTTATAATTTGTAAAAAAAACTTTAGTTTATGAAATTTACTCTTTGTTTTTTAGAAATATATTTAACGAAGTCTCTGAAAATATAGCAATTAAATAGCAGAGAAAAGGTATTCAAAAATAATAAATCTGACGAAATTAGTGAGAAGTGTGTTTGTTTTCCTCTTAAGCCTGACGATGCAGAATTGGTCCCGGTGCGTTGTCAGGGGGGTTTCTTTCAGCAGAGAAGTTTGTTATGACAAGGGTTAAACGTACGGCTGACAGGCAACGTAGATCATATGTCAAACATCGCATAACAGTCTCTTTTTGGCGCATGCGCCTGTCGCCATGACAATACAACATAACGTCATTGTCAAAGAAACAATTGCCGTTTACTTTAAACGAGATAGACAGTGTAGTTAATTACCATGTAGACACGTACTATCACACAAGACTGCCAACTTGTCTCACGTAGCTAGGTATTTTCTTTGCGGATTACGGGATTAGCTAGGTAGCCCTTGGCACGCAAAGAACACCCTGGATGTCGTTCAACATGGCGGTGTATATGTGCGTTAGAATTTGGTCGCTGTAGTTGCGTAATACTCCGTGCTTTAATATGAAGGCTTGTATGGTTTACATGGAGAGGTGATGAGGATATTAGTGTTTCATTGATTGTCTAAAGTGAGTTGTATTAGTATATAATGTATGTTGTGTCTAAACATAGCACCTCGCTAACTATTTTACACCAAATAAGAACAAAAGTGTAAGTGGGTGCTATGCATGTAGGGGTGAAAACAGATCGAATAGTTAATTTCCGACTGGTCCGAATAATTTTTTGATACAGATTCTATCGGATCGGATATTTGTTGGATAGTATCGGATCGGATACAAATACGGATATTTTTTGTCAGATACGGATACGGATTCGGTAGCTCACTATTTGTCGGATACGGATGCGGATTATTCGGTGAAGAATGAGTTCGGATATCCGGTCTCAGTCTCGCCGGTCGCCAGGCCTCTCCATCCAACTTATCCAAGTAGGGACGAAACGAAATGCAATTTGGATCGTTATGGAGAAAACGAAACGAAGTTTTTTCTAATCGAAATGTAAAATGTCTGATTTTAAACCTAAACGGAAATTTTTTGTCGGAAACGGAAACGAAAACTAAAGAGCCATTTCCGACGAAAACGGAAATTCTGTATAAATAAAATTAGAAATTCTGTCAAAAACTTAGCGCACTTGGCCCAAAAAGGAGAATGGAGAATTTACATTCATTTTCAAATTAAAATAATTTTAGAAACACAGATGGCTTTATAGAAAATATCAAATAGAGTTCAAATTTTTTTAAAAATTCTCAGAAATACTTTGATACATTTTGAACCTAGGAAAATTATTTCTAGCATACTTTTGGTTTCATTTTTCACAAATTAATTAATTTTATAAATCTGAAAATAGCAAAATGGCATTTATAAACTCCAGAAAATCCAGGATAAATCTCAGAAAATATAAATGAACATTGAACAATAATATAAAATTTTTAAGGCATTACACCTTTATAGTTGGAGGAGCAAGAGGATATCGATCATAATAATATAGAGGAGGACATGAAGGTCTGATCTGAGGGACAAATAACGAGCCTTCCGCTGACAAACTTAAGAAAAAACTTCCTAGTGATACCGATAAATATAACATTGTTCTTATGTCCGCATTAGAGATGGAATGAGTTATATTGTTTTTGCAGTCATGTATATTGTGATCATGTACAATGTTCTTGTGGAATTTTCAACTTTCATTTCCATATCCGCTCTGTTCTGTTCCATATCCATTTTCGGGGTTTTTGATTTCATTTCCGTTACCGGTAAAAGATGTGGAAACGGAAATAGAACGATAATTTACCGACCGTTTTATTTTGTTTTATCCCTAGATCTAAGTATCCAACTCAAGTCAAGGCCCTATTTGAGGGGCTTTACACCGGCTTCAGCTTTTGAAAAGCTAGTAAGTCCTCCAAACAGCTCAACTTTTAAGCGGTTTTTGGTATAATCTAGAAGTCGTATATATAAAAGTTGAAAGCTGAGTTGAACCAGCTTTTTTAGCTTATTACTAAGGAAAATTAACTATTTGATAAATGATCTATTATAAAAAAAACTACATCTATTTTTCAGCCTAGAAAACCAAAAATCAGTTTTTCAGAAAAACCACGCTCTCGCAAGCACCACGTCTCCACTCTCCTCTCCAGTTTCCCAGACCCGATCCAGATCTAGCCCCCGGCGCTGCCCTTGTCTGCCCCTCTGGTGCCGTCCATCCTCCTCACCCGGTCACCGCCCTTGTCCGTCCCACGGTGCGCTCAATTCATATAAGTTGATGCTAATTGGATAGTCTCATATGCTCTGTATTTGTATGATGTGTGGTTTTCTTGGGACGATTGGCTGGGAAGGATCCTTACCCTAGGTATTGATCATCGCCTATGTACGTCTTGCTGCGGTGAATGATTCTTGGAAATTTGAATCTAAAAAACTGGGAGAAATTACAGTGCTGTGTAAGTATCTGAAGGGGAGGGCACCTCACCTTCTCTTGTAGCCTTGTAGGACTTGGAAGATGACATGGAAGCTACAGACTGCAGCCTGTTTTCAATGACAATTTTCTTTACCTGTGCCAAAACCTGCCTTAATTCGATGATTAAGGCTATGGTTTCCTGTTTCCTCTGCCTGCTGATAAGCACTAAAATTGATCGGGGATGTTTTGATGATGTACAATTCTACATGCCTAAACATGTAGGAGCATGAGGACTACATTCTTCTTTATATTATTTTGCATGTCATACTCCAAATGTTCCCATTTCTTTGATGTTTGGTAAAATTGCCTTTTTGTCTATTTATTATCCGGTGTCTAGGATCCAGCTGATTCAAATTTACATTAGGGTTTATTTTATAACTTGCAGTACTTTGGCCATAGCCACACTTATGCTAAATGCGCTCACAGGCCTAGCTGGTTGGAATTTACATTTTGAGTGCTTACAGCATTTGTTGATATTGAATTACATTATTAGATATAGGAGCTTGATAAAATTCTTGGGTACTAAAACATATTTCCTGGACAAGTGCTCCCATGCAGGATTTCTTTTGCTTTGTCAATACAGTGTACTTTATGCGACGATTCAGTTGTGCTTATGGCATAATCACACAAATATCTTCCTTTTTATGACAATCATTAGGACATATATGATGTCAGATTGCGTGACAAATCTAAACATTCTGTTTTCATCTAGGTAAAAAGGTCATAAAGGGTAAAGGGGAATCATCAGAAGCAGGTCTGCCTAGGAAGGATGAGCTGAGGAAGACCATTATTGAAATCCTTAAAAGAGTTGACTTCAACATGGTGGTTTACACCTTGTTTTATGTAGTGTACTGAGAATTAATATTACTATCTCAGTTCGTTAATGGCACTATTTTGACTATTTGCCATCAATTTATTTTCAACTTTGATGATTAATATACTGAAAAGTAAGAATGACTGCATAAAAATGGTACAGTTATATTTGTTGTCGAGTATTTTTGTAATGTCTTATTTCCTTTCGTGGCTGTTCTGGATAATGTTGTGTTTAAAGAGTTTAATAGCGAGAAGTCAACCTATGACAGATATTTTGAAACAGGGGTAGCTAATGGCAAATACTAGTACTTATGTTGGTTAACATAACGGTTGTCTATGCCTCTATGCAAGGGGTGAAAACGGATCGAATAGTTTTAGAAAAATAATGGAGTTCTTGTGATTCTTGGTTAGTGATGCCCTGGATGGTTGGATATATGTTTTCTCTCGGTGAATGAAAATGTTTATATTTGTTCAATTTTCAATAGTGTTTTGATCAAATCAATTAGTTTTATGTTTCGTTGATTTCTTATGTACAATCTAAGGTGTTATCGTGTTTCGATAAATATCTGTGACGGTAGCTGATTCAATTCGTATTCGCTCCGTATCTATATTCGATATTATTCGTATTTGTATCTGAAAAAAAACATTATCCATCTATACATGTATGGGCTTTTTTGGCCGGATGGTACAAGTTGTTTTCCGTACGCACAATTATACCCGGCCTATCTATCTACATACTGTACGATGACTGTACCAATATATCCTGTACAATTTGCCACCCGAAAATAAAAACAAAACAAAACAAAAGAGGGAACAATATCTGTAACAGAGCAGCTAAGGCATATGCCAGGTATATGATGATATCTTCGATACGTGTGCCAATGACATGCACCCAACTTGCTTGCACCAATAATAATGTCGTAGTTACCCCTATATGTAGCTACCACTATACACACATCTTTTCTTTTCTTCTGTTTTCGCTTTGTTCCCCTCCTCCCATCGTCGCTCCAAGGAGAAGATTGATAGATCGATCGATCCATGGACCAACCAATAACTGCCGTAGAATCCCGCAGCCACCAAAAAATAATAAATAAATAAATAAAATAGTTTCTTCAAAAACAAATAGATAAGAGCGAAATATTCTGTCTGACGAAAAAAAAGCCTAACAAAAAAGAGTATACAAAAAATTATGCTGCTCTGCTCCACGATATAACAGCCAGCTCCTTTCTTCCCCTGCACCACACCAAGAAAGAACACGCACACCGCTGCACACATATATAAAGAGAGGTTAGTTAAGTTGAGATTTCTCCTGCACTGCTAGTAGGCTAGCTGCGCGGCGGCGGCGGCCGGCGGCGAGTGACGGAGAGGGGAGCCGAGATGGCGGCGGGGAACGAGTGGATCAACGGGTACCTGGAGGCGATCCTGGACGCCGGGGTGAAGCTGCGGGGGCAGGGGTTGGCGCTGCCGCGGCTGCAGCCGTCTGCGTCGTCGCTGGCGGACGACGCTCGGGCGGGCGCGGCGGCGTACAGCCCGACGAGGTACTTCGTGGAGGAGGTTGTCAGCCGCTTCGACGACCGCGACCTCCACAAGACATGGACAAAGGTAACCATTCGCCAACTCAGTTTATGTTCCAATTAAGTTGCCATCGATCGTGTTGTTCTTGTAATCTTGTTCGCTTGCTTATCGATCGATGCGACGCGTTTATGGATGGATTAACGCTTGTTTGTGCCATCAGGTGGTGGCGATGCGGAACAGCCAGGAGCGGAACAACCGGCTGGAGAACCTGTGCTGGAGGATCTGGCACGTCGCCAGGAAGAAGAAGCAGGTACGCCATGGATGTGCTTTCAAGCTCAAAGGCTTGAGATTTTCTTTCTTCTTTCTATTTCCGTTCGTTCTATTTGTTTTGTGTTCTCTCGGGGAAAGATTATTAGTAGGCCTGTTCAAAGCTGGCTTCCTAGTTAGCCTGGCCCATAAGGCACTGAGCACGTCCGATTGAATTCTGCTCGTGTTCGGCTCCGTCTGTAAGTCTTGCGTTTTAGTGTGTGAGTTGCGTTTCGGCCATGGTGCGGTGCATGCAAAAGGCTGTTTCTAGCCTCTTAATTGGAGAAGCCGCTATTAGTCTTATATACTCCATTAGCTAGTTGCACTTACATGCTCCAGATTGTCAATTGGTCCTTCCCTTTTGTCATCAGAAAACTTGAGCAATTTGCACATGCATGCAGCTATTACTCCCTAGGTGAACAAGGCCGTAGGAGTAACTTACATAAGGGCATCTCAGCTCTAGACGTGCCCAATCTCTATTCATTTTTCCTTTTGGTGCCACGCCAGATCTCCATAAACATGTGGTAGTATATATGTTTTGCTCCTCTCCCATCGAGCTGCACAGATCTTAAAGCATCACGAAGGAGTAAGTAAGCATCATCTACTCTCCATGCTTACTTTAGAATTCACAGAAATCACTGTAGAGAGAAGCATAGAATAGATCACCTCCATTCTCTATTATTGTGAAGGTACCACATGCATTAGAATAGTGTGGAGAGATGCATCGTCGCTTCAGATATTACGAGTCCATTGTGAAGGTACCATGCATTGGAATAGTGTTCGAGCGATGCATCGTCATTTCAGATATTACGGGTCCATTGCGAAGGTACCATGCATTGGAGTGGAAAGTTGTACATGATAGCTTTAGTTTGTAGGACGCACGCTCTCTCCTAAGGCTTCCACTTGAAGATGCCTTGCTCTGATTTTTTTTTACAAACGCCATCTCTTTTGGACAGTTCTACGTTTTTAAGGCTGTAATTTCCCCGAGTAAAATTTCAGAATTTTAATTTTTATATTTTACGCATGTTTTTATGAACTTTTTTTTTCCTGAAATGGTAGGTGGAGTGGGAGTACTCGCGGCAGCTGGCTCGGCGGAGGCTGGAGCAGGAGCTGGGCAGCCGGGAGGCCGCCGAGGAGCTCTCCGAGGGCGAGAAGGACGCCAAGCCCGACAACGCTCATCCCTCCGTGGCGGCCGATGGCGGCGACCACCAGCAGCAGCAGAGCCGGTTCGCGAGGATAAACTCGGACGTCCGGATCGTCTCCGACGAGGAGGACGAGGAAGGCAAGAACAGGAACCTCTACATCGTGCTCATCAGGTAAGTACACCAACCTAACTGACTAGTAATTTGACATGTCACACATTATTCAAGGCTACTAATGAATTGAGCACTTCCAACATCCTTACGACTGATCAAGAGATGTGATGCTATCTTGTAATTTATGCTCGAATTTAGCATACATGGGCTCGTGCGTGGGGAGAACATGGAGCTTGGACGAGATTCTGACACCGGAGGCCAGGTCAGTGCGAATACATTTCTGTTGCAAAATTTGAAGCATTCACTTTCGAATAAATTTTAAAAAATAGCCTCCTCCTTAATTATAGAAGGTGTGTAACCTGCTGCACTCCTTACCATGGCAAGGAACTGAACGTTCATGCCGGACCAAGAATACGCCAATCAATTAATCACTTGAATTAATTCACTTATTTAATCAAGGACCCTACCTACTGAGGTGCTTGCCGCTGCTCCCATGATCGAAGACAGGACTAGTTTTGCAAATTCGTTCGTATAACGCTAGATTTTTTTTAATTGACATGGGCCAAGAAAAAAAGCAAAATAAAAGAAGAAAACTCGCAAAATTTTGTAACAACCGCTTACATCTCTCAATGACAAAGAATGTTCATTTACAGAAATCCATTTTCATGAAAAGCACAAAAAATTATATACCACTGACTTGGCTTGTGATCATAACCGGTGCAACAAAAAGAAAGCTCAAACATATATTGCACTGAGCTATCTTATCCAGGGACGGTCAAGTCCGGTCCAAACGTTGACACATGTGCTGGATTTCAATTGACCGAACATTTTTGTTTCCATGCCAGGTGAAGTACGTGGTGGAGCTGGCCCGCGCGCTGGCGGCGACGGCGGGGGTGCACCGCGTGGACCTCCTCACGCGGCAGATCTCCTGCCCGGAAGTCGACTGGACCTACGGCGAGCCCGTCGAGATGCTCATGCGCCTGTCCTCCGACACCGACGAGGGCGATGGCAGAGACGACGGCGGCGCCTACATCGTGCGGCTGCCGTGCGGGCCCCGGGACAAGTACATCCCCAAGGAGTCCCTTTGGCCGCACATCCCCGAGTTCGTCGACCGCGCGCTCGCGCACGTCACCAACGTCGCGCGCGCCCTCGGCGAGCAGTTCGCGCTTCCGGCGGCCGGCAATGCGGCGGCCGCACCGGTGTGGCCGTACGTGATCCACGGGCACTACGCGGACGCGGCGGAGGTAGCGGCGCACCTGGCGAGCGCGCTGAACGTTCCGATGGTGATGACGGGCCACTCGCTGGGGCGGAACAAGCTGGAGCAGCTGCTCAAGCTGGGCCGCATGCCGCGCGCCGAGATCCAGGGCACGTACAAGATCGCGCGCCGGATCGAGGCCGAGGAGACGGGCCTCGACGCGGCGGAGATGGTGGTCACCAGCACCAAACAGGAGATCGAGGAGCAGTGGGGCCTCTACGACGGCTTCGACCTCAAGGTGGAGCGCAAGCTCCGCGTCCGCCGCCGCCGCGGCGTCAGCTGCCTCGGCCGCTACATGCCGCGCATGGTGGTCATCCCGCCGGGCATGGACTTCAGCTACGTCGACACCCAGGACCTCGCCGAAGGGGACGGCGACCTGCAGATGCTCATGAACCCTGACAAGGCCAGCAAGGCCAAGAAGGCCATGCCTCCCATCTGGACAGAGGTAACAACAGCTCAAGCTTTGTGAATTCTGTGGTCTCCTCGGTGCTGATATTGTTAGTGTTGTAGGTGCTGAGGTTCTTCACCAACCCGCACAAACCGATGATCCTGGCGCTGTCGCGGCCGGATCCCAAGAAGAACGTCACCACGCTGCTCAAGGCCTACGGTGAGAGCCGCCACCTCCGCGAGCTCGCAAACCTGGTAAATATGCGACATTGCACTACCCAAACTCGAAGTTTCAAACAGAATAGATTTCGGACATCAAAATGACAGAGCTAGCATGGTCCATTGGCCTCTGCAATAAATGGCAGACACTGATACTGGGGAACAGGGATGACATCGAGGAGATGTCCGGTGGCGCCGCCACGGTGCTGACGGCCGTGCTGAAGCTCGTCGATCGGTACGACCTGTACGGCCAGGTGGCCTACCCGAAGCACCACAAGCAGACGGACGTACCGCACATTTACCGCCTTGCCGCCAAGACCAAGGTACAAAATGCCATCATTTTTTTTCCTTTCAGAGTTTCAGAGCAGACTTGAGTACTTGACACTTTCTCTTGGTGATTCGCAGGGAGTGTTCATCAATCCTGCTCTTGTCGAGCCATTCGGTCTGACCATCATTGAGGTAAGAATATTGCACGATGCAACTTGTTCTTCTGAAATTTTCAGAATGAGATTTTTTCTGGTCACTGAGACCAATGTTTTTGTTGTTGTTGTTGTTGCGTGATGTGTGCGTAGGCTGCTGCTTATGGCCTGCCTGTGGTTGCGACCAAGAACGGCGGGCCGGTGGACATCCTTAAGGCGCTCAACAACGGCCTTCTGGTGGACCCCCACGACGCGGCAGCGATCACCAGCGCGCTGCTCGACCTGCTGGCCGACAAGGCACGGTGGCTGGAGTGCCGGCGCAACGGCCTCCGCAACATCCACCGCTTCTCGTGGCCGCACCACTGTCGCCTCTACCTCTCCCACGTCGCCGCGCACTGCGACCACCCCGCCCCGCACCAGCTGCTCCGCGTACCCGCCGGCCCAGCCGCCGAGGCCAACCAGGGCGTGGATGAGCCGCTCTCCGACTCGCTCCGTGACCTTTCCCTCCGCATCTCCGTGGACGCTTCACACGAGCTCAATGCCGGGGACTCGGCCGGCGCCATCATGGACGCCCTCCGCCGGCGCCGCTCGACGGACCGGCCAGAGAGCTCAGCTCGGGCAACGGGCTTTGCTCCCGGCCGACGGCAGAACCTCCTGGTCGTCGCCGTCGACTGCTACAATGACGACGGCCAGCCGAACGTCGCGCACCTCAAGAAAGCCATCGACTTGGCGATGGCGGGCGGCTCCGGCTCCGGCGGGCGGCTCGGATACGTGTTGTCGACCGGCATGACCATCTGTGAGGCTGTCGACGGGCTCAGGGCCAGCTGCGCCGACCCGGCCGGCTTCGACGCCCTGATCTGCAGCAGCGGAGCCGAGATATGCTACCCATGGAAGGAGCTCGCCGCCGACGAGGAGTACTCCGGGCACGTGGCGTTCCGTTGGCCGGGCGAGCACGTGAGGGAGGCCGTGCCGAGGCTCGGGAAGCCCGACGGAGCGCAGGAGGGGAACCTCGCCGTCGACGAGCCAGCCTGCTCCGTGCACTGCCACGCCTACGCCGCCACGGACGCGTCCAAGGTGAGCATTAACCATTACCGCTTCTTGGGCACCTCATTTCATATCCTCCTCCATGGCCACACTTCTTGATGAGTTTTTGTGCTGGTTTTTGGCAGGTGAAGAAGATCGATTCGATCAGGCAGTCGCTGCGGATGCGCGGGTTCCGGTGCAACCTCGTCTACACACGCGCGTGCACGCGCCTCAACGTGATCCCCCTCTCCGCTTCCCGGCCGCACGCGCTGAGGTGAAAGAGATCAATGAACTGACATCACACAAGTAGTAATGGTTGTTCGTGATACTGAACATTTTTGTTTCTGACCATTTCCTCTAGATACCTGTCGATACAGTGGGGTATCGACCTGTCCAGGGTGACCGTGCTCGTCGGCGAGAAGGGCGACACCGACCGCGAGAGGCTCCTACCGGGGCTGCACAAGACGTTGATCATGCCGGGCATGGTCGCCCGAGGCAGCGAGAAGCTCCTCAGGGACGAGGACGGGTTTACGACGGAGGACGTCGTGGCCATGGACTCCGCAAACATCGTCACTCTCGCTGAAGGCCTGGTTGCCTCTGACCTCCTCAGGGCTATCTGAGAGCTGCTCTGCTCTTATTTTCTACGGCTCGTAGCTCCACTTGGATGTGGTAATTTTGGTCTATTATTCTGACACAAAATAATTGCAGACGTAGTTACCAAAAAATACGGTTTGTCCGATTCGTGATACTAGATTCGGTTCACGGTTCACCACTTTTTCTTTAAATTTTCACTGCGAACATAAACCGTGTTCAATTTCGACGAATTGGTGGTTTACAACAAATCCGGTAACTATAAATGCAAACTTGTGTACCTGGGCAAGTATAAGGATTGCTTGGTGTTGCTGCTGCACAAGGAAACATGTCACTAATAATTTTTCTTGTCTTGACGATGCCTCCGCGAGGTATGTGTGTATATATAAAAGAAAGAAAATAAAGAGAAAAAAGTTTGCCTGTTGGGAATTTTGATTGGCAACAATAGCCAATACTACACTTGAGTACAATTTTCCAATCAATGTTCTTTTGGCTCGATCTTCTGGGTAGAGGTGGGCGTCGTGCAGGGCTGGTCCGGCCCAGCACGAGCCGGGCCACGATGACCCATCGTGCTCGCCATGCCGTGCCGGCCCGGCTCACCTTCGGCGAGCCCACACACAGTCTATTTGCGTTTTGTACCTGCTTCACGCCGTGTCGGTCTAGGACTGACCCATTTGCACTATTGCGACGAGAGAAAAAGAGCCGGAGATGCACAGAGCTGAGACAGTGGACACAAATATTAGAGAAAAAATAACTAAATTTTATATATTCTTGACCCATTCTCCCTCTCTCTCTCTCAGTCATTGTCTCTCTCAATCTCTCCCGCTATGTGTCAATCTCTCTTGCTCGCTCTCTCTCTCAATCTCTCTTGCTCGCTCTCCATCTCTCTCTCTCTCCCCCCCAATCAGTCTCTCTCTCCTGATCATTCTCTCTCAATCTCTCAGTCTCTCTATCTCGATCTCTCGCTCAACCGATCAATCTCTCTATCTCAACCTCTCTCGTTCGCTCTCTCTCGCGTGATCATTCTCTCTCTTTCCCTCCCGATCATTCTCTCCCTCTCTCAATCTCTCTCGCTCGCTCTCTCGCCCGATCAGTCTCTCTCTCAACTCGATCAGTCTCTCTCTCAATCTCTCAGACTCTCACTCGCTCTGCGAAGCTTCAACGCTGGGACGATCCGCAACCTAAGACGCACACAAGAAGCTGTTGTAGGAGGAGCAAGGCTAGTACGACTACATCTGCACTACCGCACTACATCGACTCTACTTCCGCTACGGGTCTACGTGTCTAGTGGTAATTCTGTGATCTATAACTTGCAGTGGTTCCTTGGTTACGCGATAGAAAAATTTTGTTTTTTTGCTAGAGTAGCCTACCCGTTCCCCAGCAGTTCCATGCGGTATCTGATTCGTGTAGTAGACTTTCCAAAGCATTTGAACCTAGGGAATGTTTCTATTGTTGTAAAAGTTATGGAGATGTTTGAGCAACAGGGCTCCGTTCTAGATGTGCAGATTTATTATTCCCATTCCTCCTTTGTTTTTAGGCTTGCAAACCATATGCCAGGATGCTAACAAGCTAGAACGCTGATGTAAGTCTTGTGATCTTCTCCATAGGCAGTGCCTCCTAGCTTTGTCAATGTAGTTAACTACTGTTTTGGAAGCCTAAGGGAGCACATGTAGTAAGTTGGAAGGACAGACAGTATTGTGTTGACCATTGTCAGCCATACTCCATAGGGTAGAAAGACCGCACTACCTAAAAGTCTCCTTTCAATGCGATCCAAGAGAGGAGCATACTCTTTAACCTTTATGGCAATCCGAGATAAGTGAAAGGCATAGATCCTGTGGTACACCCGAATGTCCTTGCTAAATGATGCAAGCGATCACTGTTGACATTGATCGGGTACATGAAAGTCTAGTTGTAATTCACTTTGAGACCTGTGGATTCCTCAAAAGTGTTTAGCAAACCCTTGAAATAGAACAATTGTGTAGCATTAGCCGGCATAATTATGAGAGTATCATCTGCATATTGAATAATGGGGGTAGTCTTGCATCTCTGGGACCGTAATAGGGTATTTTAACACACCTACTTGTGTTGCCTTGTTGATCACTACCTGAAGAAGGTCTACCCCTAAAACAAAGAGAAGTGGTGACAAGGGGTCTCCTTGACGGACCCCCCTATGCATTTGAATTGCTTTCCTAGGATTCCATTGAGAAGTATTGAGGAGTGCCCTGAAGAGAGAGAATCGCCTGAATCCATTGAAGCCAAGTGTGGGAGAAGCCTTATGATGTAGAATCGCCATGATGAAAGAGTGGTCAATATATCAAAAGCCTTTTCAAAATCTATCTTGATGACCACTATTTCCTTCCTGTTGTGGTGGCATTGATGAAGATATTCAAATGCCCATGCTACAGTCTTGGATTGTTCTACCTCTAAGAAATTCATATTGGTTTCTGTGAACTAGGTGGAGAATGACCTTCTGTAGCCTATTTTCCAAAATCTTTGTGATGAGCTTGATGCTTGAGTTAAGGAGTGATATCGGTCTATAGTCATTGACTGATTGTGCCGAGTGTTTCTTTGGAATCAATGTTATGAAAGAGCTATTTATACTCTGAAGATCCATGTGCCCCGACTGAATGTAGGCTCAATTTATTCTTGTCAGGTTGTATAGATGTACGTGTGGGAACAAGTACTATTTATCTACCTATTACTAAACAGAACTGTCTGTGTTGCAATTTATAGAAAAATGGTATGCTTATGTCCTTGAATTTGTGTATGTGTTCTAAAATTCACGTGGGCGCATTGAAAGTAGAAAATAGGTTACTAGGTTGTCAAACAATTTATACTATTTGTTGTCGTGATTGGTAATAGGTTATATTATTTTGGTGTACTGAATTCAAATTATCCCTATTCCTAGGGAAGTCATGTGAGTGCTGAGTTTTTAGATGTCCCAAATGTTTAATCATGCATTAATATGTTTAGATTGATGAACATGCCATTGTCTATCCAACATCCTATTATTTATAACTGATTGTGGACTATTATTTCTATTCAAGATCTAGTACACATGCATTTTCATGAATGGTTTAAAAATTATGTATATTTATTAAACCAATCTGCTACTCAATCCTTTGTTTCTACCAATGATTTAGGCATAGATTGAAATGTGAATGCTATGAATCATCAAAAGCATATGTTATTTATTCTGCATTTAACTGTTAATGAGAAAAAGGCAAGGGCTTATACCTGGCATCTTATGTTGTAGGGAAAGAGGAAGGGATGGTAGGAGAAACAGAGGCAAGATGGCTTCCTTTCTACCTCTCCTTTTGGCGTGCTGCTCTACCTTTAGCATGAAAGGGCGGTAAAGGTGATAGTGAAAGGGTAAGGTTCTGGAGGGTGAGGCTGGGATTAGGTACTTATAGCAAGTAGAGAATGGTGGTTTGAGGGGAAAACCTGTGGGCTGGGTTTGTAAACCAGTGGGCTGGGGCTGTAGGTAGCAGTCATGCAGATTGCCACCCATCCTTCCCCATACCGTGTGTGTGCACAAATGTCGGTAGGGAGGAAGTTTAGGTGGGCTGGCAGCAGCTAGCCATTGCTTGGGTGCTAAGGAAATAATTCATAGATCTGTTTGTAAGGGTTTTGGATTGATGTTTAATAGATTTGTCTTTGTTTGTAATTTCTATAAATATTCAAGGATTATAATGGAATTATGTATTATGAAAGGACTATATTGTAAAGTTAACTATTGTTTTAACCCTTGTGCTAATATGAATGTATTTGTGAATGATTTATTCCCTTAAGTGATTATGTTTACTGCGACTTATCTTATTGTGAATAGTTAAATTGAATTATTGTTGATTGTCTAATATTCATTCAACAATATACTTATATATGTGTGTGTATATATCTCTACTACTTCTAATTACCAGTTGGTGGCGGTGGTCCGTTCTCCACGATTTGAAAGGAAAGTAATAGTGTATCATATCACGATTTGATAATTGATTGGAAATTGATATCTCTATTGAAGAAAAGGAAAGTAGTAGTGTATCATATCATGATTTGATAATTGATTGGAAATTGATATCTCTATAGAAGATTACGTAAAATTTGGACAGAAGAAAATTGTCGGCGCGTGGCTTGGTTGACACAGATTCGACGACCGTTGCGCTGTCCGGCGGCGGGCCAGACAAGAAGGCGAAGCTCCAGGACGTGGTGATGGGATGCACCACCTCGTACGACGGCCAGAGCTTCTAGGCCTCGGGCGGCGTGCTCAACCTCGGCAACAACATCTCCTTCGCGTCCCACGCTGCCGCGCGCTTCGGCGGCCGCTTCTCCTACTACCTGGTTGATCACCTTGCCCCGCGCAACGCTACCAGCTACCTCACCTTTGGCCCAGGCCCAGACATGGCCTCCAGCTCCGCCACCACGTCGTCGTCACAGATACCGCTGCTTCTCGACGGCTGGAGAGCCCGTTCTACACCCTGACGGTGGAGGCCATCTCCATCGCCGGCGAGGCCCTCGACATCCCCGGCGAAGTGTGGAACGTCTAGAGGAAGGGCGGCGCGATACTGGACTCCGGCACGAGCCTGACGATCCTCGCCACCCTGGCGTACAAGGGTGTGGTCTCGGCGCTGAGTAAGCAACTCGCCGGTCTGCCGCGGGTGAGCATGGACCCGCTCGACTATCGCTACAATCGACGGTGGTGCACCGCCATCACAAAGCTAACGGATGCGATTATTTGGTGGCGCGAATCGAACCGCCGACGAAGAGCTACGTGATCGACGCTGCGCCTGGCGTGAAATGCATTGGGCTGCAGGAGGGCGCGTGGCCCGGGGTGTCCGTCATCAGTGACATCCTGCAGCAGGAGCACCTCTGGGAGTTCGACCTCCGGAACCGGTGGCTCAGGTTCAGTCAGACATCGTGCACCTAATGATTTCAACGGTGCACGATTCGTTTAGCCATGCAAGTCGTAATGGTGGTGATGGTAATATTTCTGCTTTTTGTAAGGCTCTTGGCCAAGTGTTAATAACGCTATGGAATGATTTCTGAAAAAGAAGAAGAGGCGTTAGTGCAATGGAAAAATGTTCGGGAATAGCTAAATTGATGGTGCGGTTAGGATGTCCACTCGTTATGATAAGTAACAACACTTCATTCTTTTTATCACTTTTTTCCTTACTCAGCGTTATCCCATTCATCCTTCTCTATTTTTTAACCGTTTTTGAAAGTTTTTAAATCGAAATATTTTAAACTGAACGTTTTTTAATCAAAACTTTTTATTTGAAATTTTTCAACTTCAAACTTTCTAATTTGAGAATTTTCTATTTGAAAATTTTTCGTCAAACTTTCTAATTTGAAAAATTTTCGTCGAGTTTGCGGTTCGACTATCTCCACGCGTGGGGCAATTCATCGGATTCGTGGTTCACAGACGCATAAGCACAACTACCGATGGCGTGCCCACGTGGAAGGTGGCTATGGAGCGACACCACCAATCGATGCAGTGCAGCTCCTCGTCCTCAAAGAAGGTTCCTTTCGACCCTCTACGGTTCTCCGATCTCTCTACCACCTGATTATGAAAAGAAGGTGATATATATAGTAAAACGTCATCATCAAATATGATTTTATTTTCATAATTCCCAGGGTTTTTTTATGATTCTGGCTAGGAATAGCGGGATAAGCCTGACAAAGGCTGCCACGGAGCAGAGCATAGTCAGGCGTGGCGATGGAGTCGAGGAGGTGTGTAGACCAGGAG
This sequence comes from Otatea glauca, assembly GCA_036346275.1. Classification (NCBI taxonomy): domain Eukaryota; kingdom Viridiplantae; phylum Streptophyta; class Magnoliopsida; order Poales; family Poaceae; genus Otatea; species Otatea glauca. The sequence continues at coordinate 20,174,378 of CM070732.1, read as the reverse complement.
GAGTGTAGATCAAGTACAGTGGAGAAGACACGATGCGGGTCGGGTAGAGTTCAGCTGGTTACTTCAACTGAGTCGATGACTTGATATAAGCCAAGTCAATGTGTTAGATAACATGATTTTTTTTATTCGTAGCAACACACGGCTATTTTCTTTTATTGCTTGACCTTTATGTTTCGTTATGAATTTTGTTTTCCGTAGCAATGCACGGGCACTGAACTAGTATATTCATATATCTGTATAACTATAGTCTCTTGGATTGTCATGAGGTTTAAGTATGGCAAGGGATTAGGATGAATTAACCTAATTTAGCATACTAATGAAAATGTAACGGTTTATTAATGGATTGTAAAGATGTAAAGATTTATTAGCTATAGTGTATCCATCTTTTGGTTCTTAAATATGCAGGTTCACTGACTACATGATTTTCCATAAAATTGCCTAATTAATTACACCCGAATTGAAGAAAATACTTCGCATGCATGTAGACAATTAAGACATCACCCAGAAGTAGAGGTGGGAGTCGGGCTGGGCCTTTTTGGGCTGGTCCGAGGCACGACGGACACAGCCCAAGTGGGTGTGTTGTGCCGGCATGGAACTGTAGCTTGGGCCATGCCGGGGCTGGAACCGGGCACGATGGGCGGCACGACCGTTTGGGCTGGGTCCTTGCCGGCACGACACGGTGGCACTGCCGTGAAACCGCGGTAGGGAGGTGTGCCATGGGGGAGAGCAGTGGCCGTCGTGTCACCGAGCCGTGCCGCACGCGCCACCGCTTCGCGCGCCGCGCCCGTCGCCTCGAATCGTCGTGAGCCCATCATCGCAGTCGGTCGTGTCCCACGCCGTCGTTGTGGGGGAAGAAGGGTCTGTGGGGGAGAGCGCGAGGTGGAGGGGGTACCTGCACCGTGGCTACGCCATTGCCTCCCGCCATGGCCGCGTTGAGCCCTCGCCGCCTCACTCCCGCCATGGCCATGTCGAGCCCACGCGCTGTCGTCTCGCTTCCCGCATCGCTGAGCCCGCACTGCCTCACCTCCCGCGTGTCGTGCCACCTTGCCTCCCACGTCGCCATGCCCATGGCCACGTCGTCACCGTTTTCGTCACCGTGGGCGTGCTATGCCCGCGCCATTGCCATTGCCATGGTCCCGCACCATGCCTTCTAGGAGACCAAGGGGGGCGTCGGGCTGAGGAGCCCAAGAGGGTGGTGGAGGACAGAGGTAGAGGAGAGGGGCAGTGGAGGGCGGAGGAGGCGAGCGGGCACCATGGGGGAGGCGAGGAGGCGCCAAGGTGGAGGAGGCGACCCGGCGTTGAGGTGGGCCGAGGAAGGAGGCGAGGGCAGTGGGGTTGGCGAGGGAGGTGAGGGCGGTGGGGTGGCAAGGGCGCGGGGGTGGCGAGGAGGCTGTCAGGGGCGGTGGTGGAAGAAGATGGGGCAAGTGGCGCAGGGTGACGGGGGAGCCGAGGCAAGCTGGGGAGAGAGGATGCTGGTTGGGGGGAAAGAGGAAAAAATTGGGGGGAGGGGGGAGGAAAAAGGGAAAGGGGAAAACAGTTGGAAAAAATGATAGGAGAAAGAAAAAATGAGAGAAAGTTCAGGTATTATCTTTCTTCCGACTCTCTATATCACATATTTGGAGACAGGGACAGGGATCCACCTGATTATTTTGAAAGTAGATAAATGTTGAAAGAGTGAAGTCTGAGGACAACAGTAAATGTAAGAAATGGGATCTCTAAAGCTACCCGCCCTACTAAAGAAGTTCGCTAGTAAGGGACATGCCGAACACCTATCTGGCAGGAACAACACTCACCGGAGTGCTAGCGCCGGCTAAGCTATTCTGGGTGGGTGGAGGGGTGGCGGCTAGGGTTTCAGGAATTCCGAATTCCTATATCTCATCCTTTTTAAAGCCAACACCTCCTCCCTTTATATAGACGTCCCATAACGGGTTTCAACCCTTGAAGCCCATTAGGAACTCTAAGCCCATTACAACTCGAGTCCCTATCCGAATTGGTTACAGCCCCTTAAGTGTGCGACCCTATAGGTTCACATGCACTCAGACATGGCTGGAGTACCTCTGTCGATCATTGAGTACTCCTACTCGACCGTCGAGCATTCGACCAATAGTCGATAGCGGCCCTTAGCAGGACTTGTCGACTCCCGAGAACATGTAAAGATCAGACGAACCTCAACAATGTCCTATATGCATTTCCTTTTGCCTTATGATATTGGTCAAACCCAAGGCGAGTTGATATCATCCATATTTGGATGGCTCGACAATCTTTCTCGATGTCGTGACTCGGATTCCCGAATACATCGAGTTAACTCTTTGACTCGAGTAACTCTTTACTCGAGTAGCATGGTCATGTGTTTCTGGAATCCGTCCACTCAAAAGACCTAGATATATCTCTCCCATTGTATGGAGGGGCAAATCCTATTTTGATCGACCACGCCTCGCAACATGTTTCATGACAAACTCGAAAGCCATCTTTATAACTACCCAGTTACAATGTAGCGTTTGACGACCCCTAAGTAAGCCATTACGCACCTTGAAAATATGCGATAATCTCAAGTCGAAGGATATAGCATACACATCGTATATGAGACCAACTGATGACATGAAAGAATACAACGTTCTCGCAGCGTCTTATAGTGGGTCGATGTCCAACACCATATTCTCTTACATGTGTCCATATTATTGTTTTGATATCTCCATATCTATGACCCGTGAAACATGGTCATTGGTCAATACATATGCTAGTCTACTCATATGTGTCCTCATATGATTATCGACTAGGGACCCCCTTTTAGAATGAACATCATAAAGAAGAACACATAGTTTCACAAATAAGTCACGTACTTGTTAATCAATATCCATGATGTTATTCAAAGAACAATCTCATAGTTTCACTACAGGAAAAGTGATTATCTATGACGAAAACGTCGTGACGTTCTCAACTTTTGTCATGAAAAATCTATTTTCTGTGATGACTTGTTTATGTTCGTCATTAATTGTATCAGGCACCGTCGCCCCATGTACTTTTGTGACGAAACATAAAATTTCGTCATGAAACTAAAATACAAATCGTCATAGAAAATGAGTCGCGTTTTTTTCAGGTTGGGAAGCGATCATTGCTAAAACCTCCTGGCGGCTGGAAGGCCCTAATCTATTTTTTCCTTGTTGCTGGAACCTCCTGGCGGCTGGAAGTCCCTCACGGCCAGAGAGTTCCTAGCGCCTGCACTCCATCATAGCTAGAGGTTTTCCTTGTGGCGTGAGATTCTCTTGGTGGCTTGAAGGACTTGTGGATCAATGTGTTGGTTCCTAGCGCCTGCACTCCATCAAAGCTAGAGGTTATTTTTTTCTCGTTATTTGTTTGCATGCTTATTTTATTTTTAGATTGATTTATTGTTTCTCCATCAAGTGATTGATCTGAAATTTTTGATTGGTTAATTCCTCATAAATCTTGATTAATCTCGTAATTAGGGTTTGATCAATTTTCGTCATTATTGATACAGTCATCTTGCGAAGGTCATAACTCTAGATCCGTATATCCGATCGAGCTGATTCTTATTGGATTAGTTTCAACATTGAATCTAGTTTCTACATTTAAAATTTCGCATCAATCCAATAGAGAAATCTTCAGGAATTACTATTTTAGTGAATGTATATCATTCTGTTTTTGTGGACTATTTTAGGACTGATTTTGACCTATTGTTTGCCATGTTCAATTATGTATTTTCTTAGATGGACAGAAGTTGGATTCAGGGTAAACAATTTACCCCTGCATATATCAAAGGTGTGGGAGAGTTCATGCAATTTGTGAAAGAAAGATTTGATGAGAATGTTCAAATACTTTGTCCATGCCGTGCATGCCTTAATCAAATAGCAAAACCTCAGTCAGATGCGCATGATCATATTCACATATATGGGATGTCAAGTGGATACACAAAGTGGGTTTATCATGGAGAATCTGTTGATGCTGATGTGCATGAATCTCAAGTGCATTTTGATGAAAATGTTGAGCATATAGAAAATTCTGGTCCCGATGGGTTGTTTGCGGGTGAGGATGACAATGATGATGATGGTGGATTGCCAGAGATGATAGAAGAGTTGTACACCGCTTGGGACCAAAGTGGAGAACATCCAAAGTTTGCTAGAGTGCTCGAAGACGCCAAGCGCGGACTTTGCCCAGAATCTAAAGTATCAAGATTCTCTTTTCTTGTGAAGTTACTTCATATCAAGTCATACAATCGAATCAGTAATAAAACATTTAATGCACTACTGAAGTTATTGGTGATAGCATTCCCTCATTGCAAACTTCCCAATACATATTATGAATTAAAGCAATATCTCCGTGAATTGGGTCTTGGATATGATTCTATCCATGTGTGCATGAATAACTGTGTGCTGTTTCAGAAGGAGTATGAGAATAGAGATGAATGCTCGATATGCGGTGAATCAAGATGGAGAGATGCAGATGGTAAGAAAGTGGTTCCTCAAAAGTTGTTGAGACATTTTTCGCTCATACCTAGATTGAAAAGGTTTTTTGCTTCGAAAAAAACAACAGAGGACACACAATGGCACAAGTTGAAGCGACAACCAAATGATAATGAAATGAGTCATCCAGCTGATGGTGAGGCGTGGAAAGACTTTGATAGGAAATATCCATTGTTTGCGGACGATGCAAGGAACTTGAGGCTGGGCATAGCTACTAATGGCTTCAATCCATTTGGTAATATGAGCACTTCGTATGGCATGTGGCCCGTACTTGTGATGCCTTATAACATGCCACCGTGGGTATGCATGAATGGATCGAACTGCATGATGGCCTTACTCATCCCAGGTCCAAAATGCCCTGGAAAGGATTTTGATGTTTTCTTGGAACCTCTCATAGAAGAGTTGCTTGAACTATGGAATGGTGTCCCTACTTACAATGCTTTTACTAGTGCGATGTTCAATCTTCGTGCTGCAATAATTTGGTGCATCCATGATTATCCTGCTTTAGGCACATTGTCAGGACGAACTACAAAAGGTTATTATGCATGTGTTCATTGTGACAAAGATCCGTTGTCACGGGCCATAAGGAGGAAGATATGTTACATTGGCCATCGTCGTTACCTCGCAAGGGACAACAATATGCGGAAAAGTTTAGCTTTCGATGGACATCATGAAAAGCGTGACAAGCCAGGAGAGTTCAGTAAAGAGGAGCTTTTGTAGCAACTAGAGAAGGTCAAAGATGTTAGACCAGGAAAGCATCCTCGAAATAATAAAAGGAAGCGTCAAGAGGAGAACGAGCTTCAGTTATTTAGCTGAAAGGCTATATTGTTTGAATTGCCATATTGGGTAGAATTGAAGCAGCGACACAATCTTGATGTGATGCACATCGAGAGAAATATATGCATGAACCTTCTTGGCACATTACTGGATATAGAGGGGAAGACAAAAGACACTATTAGTGCTATGCTTGATTTGCAAGATATGGGCATAAGACGTGAATTGCATTTAGAGTACAAGGGCAACTCGTATAGAATTCCTCCAGCATGCTATACCTTGAAAAAGGAGCATAAGCTTGCATTTTGTGAATTTATTAGAGAAGTTAAATTTCGGATGGTTTTGCTTCCAACTTATATAGATGTATTAGTCTTGATGGATGCAAGTTACAAGACTTGAAACTCATGATTGTCATATCCTCCTGCAGAGAGTTTTACTGTTGGCCTTGGGTATCGTCGTGCAGGATATATATGAAGCAATTGCGGAGTTGGGTAACTTCTTTAGAGAATTGTGTAGTAGAACTCTAAAAGTAGATGTACTGCAGCGACTTAGAGCACAGATCCCAGTCATTCTATGCAAGCTTGAGAAAATATTTCCTCCAACCTTCTTTGATGTGATGGTGCACTTGGCTATTCATCTACCGGATGAGGCAATTCTTAGAGGTCCAGTTCAATTTGGATGGATGTACCCAGTAGAACGTCGACTTATCACTTTAAAAGGTTTCGTGAGGAATAGGGCAAGGCCAGAAGGGTCCATTGTAGAGGCATACGTAGCTGAGGAGGCCATGACATTTTGCTCAAGATACATGGACGATGTTGACACCAGATTTAATCGGGAGAACAGAAGTGGGGATGGATTTGTAGAAAACCTGGTGGATTGTGACGTCTCTGTTTTTATGCATGGTGTTAATTTAGTAGATTCCTGTAGAGTTACATTCCTTGATGGTGAACATGACAAGCTTATTTGGTTTGTGCTAAATAATTGTGAAGAGGTTGATCCATACATGAAGTGAGTAATCATTTATATTGAACTTAATATTTATGAAAGTGTGGACTTAATGTAATGCTATGCTTCGTGTTTCCTGTTTTGCAGAATGTTTAGAGAAGAGTTAGAGAAAGAAGGGGCAAATGATATTGATAGAAGGGTGATGACTGCATTTCAGAGATGGTTCAAAAAATATGTAAGCAAGCAGAAAGGTGAGGTTACTGATCACCTACGTGCACTGTCGTGTGGTCCAGATCTCCGAGTTAGGATTTACTTATCCTGCACTGTTAATGGTGTTCGATACAACACCATTGATCGTGAGAGAAACATGAAGACCAAGAATAGTTCCATCATGGCGGAGGGTACACATAATGGCCTGTTCACTGAATTTTATAGTTCATTGAAAGAGATCATTGAGTTGGCATATAACTCAGATATACAAGTTCGTCGATCGGTGGTTCTTTTTCGATGTGACTGGTATGATCAAGATGGAAAGAGGAGAGGCATTGCAAATGATGAATATTTCAAATCCATCAATATTGAGGAGCTGTGGTACAAGACAGATCCTTTTATTTTGGCCACCCAAGCAAAAAAGATATTTTACTTACCAGACACTCAATTGGGCAAAAATTGGCGAATTGTGCAGAAGTTTGAGCATAGGCATATATATGATGTGGCTGAAAATGAGATGACCAATAATGTTGGCGTATACCAAGAAGATGATTGTTCTGATAATGAATGTAATCTGCAAGATAGTAATCCTCCATCAAAGACTCTGCACCGCGATGATGATAATGAACATATAGCTGTTGATGCTAGTTTAGTGGACAACATAAGCAAATGTGATGTAAAATGATAATAGTGTGAGTGAATCCAAGAAGATGACACTATGGTGCGATTCACGATGATAATGAGCATGAGAATACTCTGATGGACGACAGCGACGAAGATTTGTTACTTAGGATGACAGCTACGAGGATTGGATCTTGATGGTTATAGTTTATTTACCAACAGTGTACCTATGGTCTTTAGTGACGAATTCTGTGACGAACTAGAAAGAATGTAGTTACTATTTATGAAACTTGTAAAAATGCCATAACTTTTGACTCGTAACTCCGATTTTGGTGTTCTTGTACTTTCCAGAATCATCATACTATGAGCTATCCAAATATATTCTTTTGGGCACCGATTCTTGTTTGCAAATATGAAATCTACGTACGTTTGTTAAAATGGCCATAACTTTTGACTCGTAACTCCCATCGGGGCGTTCTTTGGCTCGTTTGAAAGATAACAAAATCAGATGGTCGGATCCTGATGGTTTGTGCGAGTGCGTATGCGGCGACGGAATTCCAAAAAAGGTCGTTTAGGGCCTCAAAACGGCCTCCGAAGTTTTGAATCTATTTCGGTCAGTTTGAAGGGTAAAAATCTATGTAGGGCCTCAAAACAGCCAGTTTGAAGGGTAAAATACGCTTTACCGGGCCCAAAAGCGTATTTCCTTTTCCGATCAATGAGGGGGTGCTTATTCTTGTGAATTTTCCAAAATTTCCCGCACAAACACAGGCGCCAATTTCCACTGCAAAAATCCAAACACCCGGGCAAAATTTATAAGGCCCACGTACAGGGGAAACGCACGCAGCAGGAGATTTCCCCCAAATCACTTCTCGCGCGGCTCATTTCCCCCAAATCACCTTCTCACGTGGCTCCTCCTCCACGGACGACATCCTCGCGGCGGCGAGTGGTGCCCGGCTGCCTCCACATCGACGGGCCTCCTTCTGCATCTGCCACCTCCGTCTGTCACCTCCACTTGCCATCTCCACCACCGCTGTCTCCATCCGTGACCCGTCGCCGCCTCCCCCACCTACACCACAAGTTGCGCGCGACGCCAGCTGCGGGAGGACCTACCTCGGGGACTGCCGCCTGCCTGGTGAGCCACCAAACCCCTCTGTTTGTAGGTCGCCTTCTTCTCTTCTAAACCCCAACCCTAGTTTTGATAGAACCGTTGTGTCGCCTACCAGATCCATATATGAACATTATATGTTTCCTTTTATCTGTTATTTTCAGTAATTTGTGGGGTCGATTTGTGATTACTGTAGCTGCATGCTCGAAATGTAATCACCAGCCCATTAGTGATTCCCCGTTAGTGTCTGAATGTCGGTCTCCCTCTTAGTGATTCCCCATTCTGGGTTTTTACCTGTAACAACCCAAAATTTGGGTTTTCAAAAATCTTTTGTTTAGTTCATCTTTCCAAAAATCCCCGCGGATTTTCTCTCTTTAATAAAGCTTAATCTGAAATTTTTTAATGCTAAATAAATTAAATTTGACTAATATAAACTTCAATTAAAATAAATTTAGTTTTATTTGAGTTCATTGTGCTTCAAGGAATTTTCTGTAATTTTTTAAAGATTTTTCGGAGTTCGTTTGCTATTTATTTGGAATTAATTTAAATTAAGCCTTTTGTTAAATTTAATTAATACTGCAAAATTTTAAATAAAGTTTGGTTAAAAATATTTTATTCGAGCTCCAAATGTCTTAAAATATTTTCTAGAATTTTTTTTGAATTTTTCTGGTATTTTTATTGCTCTAAATGAATTATTTTAATTTCGGAATTATTTTAATTCGAAAATTGGGCTAAATCGACGTGGCGGCTCCGTAACCGCCACGTCATCGCCTAACCTCAGCCTTCCGATCTCCATCAAGCGCACTGAGAATCGCCACGTCACCCGACTCGTTTCATTGCGCGCGAGGTGTTCGATCCGATCCGTTTTCAATCCAAATCCGATTTTTCTTCGTGTTTCGTTGTATGGCACGACTCCCTACCCTATATAAGTGTCCTAAGAACCCTCCCACGCACCCCTAATCCCCAGAGCACCTCTCAAACTCTAAAAACGCGTGCAATGCCGTCTTAGGCGCCCGCCTCGCCGGCCGATCTTGGCATCGCGTTCCCCGTTATTCTGGAAAGTTTTTCTAAAATCCGCTCGCGTCATCTCGTGCCATATGGTCCCATCTACCTCTCCACCAAATTTGGTGCTGTTTCACCAAGCAAATCAAAAGTTACGGCCGTTCCAATCTCGAATCTTGCTTGTCGCTCCTTCGTTTTTGCGAGTTTGACCGTGAAATTTATTCGTAGACTCATCTTGATGTCCTCTACCTGGTGCTCACCTAACTCAAGGTTTTGTCCATGGGATTGCCGCAGAAAATTCAATCTTCCCGATCGATTTGCGTGACGTGCTGCTGAAAACTTCGTCGCGCGTTCCCCGTTGATCCAGAAGGTAAAACTCAGATCCGTTCACGTCATATTGTGCCAAATGATCCCAGATAGCTCTCTGTAAATTTTGGTTAGGTTTCATCCATTATCTTAATAGTTATGGCCGTTTGATCTATTAGCTTTAGCTTGTAGTTCATCGATGTTTGTGATCTGTCCATTGGGTTGCCGCCAAATCCGCTTATACCGTTGAGCTCGTCTCGCTGCGTTCTACGTGGTGCTCACTTCCCCTTTGCTGTTCCATCTATCGAAAATTTTTATATTCGTTAGCCGCCGCCTTTCGTCAGTACTGTGCGCCGTCTTTTGCCGCCAACCATCTTAGTTCGCCTTGGTCGTGTCATAATGTCCAGTAGGCCATCATTCTCTGGTTTGCCCATCTTTAGAGTTCATTTGGTCTTCGGTTGCCATCAATGCCATAATCTAGAATCTACCCGTCGTCGTTCGTGAAGGACCGAGATGGCGAACAGAGGGGGGGTGAATGGTCGCAAATAAAAATTCCCCCAAAATACTCCAACAAAAACCTTGACAAGATCGCTCAAAAGGAATTGTGAAAAAACCCGAAAAACTAGACAATTATGTGTACCCCAAGCTTGCATGGATAAGTACCATAAAATATGTGGGGATTTTTGAGTCACAATCCTGGTTGTCTAGTGTCCAAAATAAAGAGGAATCAATTCAAACTCTTGCTTTTAGAAAGGACATCAATTCAAATCACAAAAGTCACTTTCAGAAAAGCAAAAGCAGGATTTCCAGAACTTGTCCTCAATTTGCACAGGAGGTTGGTGGGTTTCTGTAGCTCACAAAATTTTGAGACTTTTTCTCCCTGTGAGAATTAGAGTCGTAAAGAACTCCACCAAATTTCTCCTCAAAAAGCCTTACAGAAAAAACAGGAAATATCGAAGAACACAGTCTGGTCAAAAACTTCGAGCAGAAAGTTTGGGGCTCGGTTTTCACCTCATGACACCCAAACGGTGCAACAAGTGAACTCCAAAATTTTTCTGTAAGCGGATATCAGAGTCCCGCACCTCCTCCAACAAGAATCACTCAAAAAGGATTTTTCTATATTTTTACAAAAATCAAACGCTGACTACTGCGCGAAGAACAAGTTCAGAACAAAGTTGGAACTTGAAAGAAAAGATGTTCTCTACTCAATCCAAGAGTGCAAAAGAGATGTAAAACCATGTGAACACACTCAAAACATCCAAGAACAGCAGCATTTAGAAGGAGGGGAGGCAAATCCAAATTACTTGAAAGTAAATTGCGGGAATGTAATTATGGAAAGTAAATGCTGAATTTAAATTGCGTAAAGTAAAGACATAATGTAAATGCGCAAAATAAATTCAGAGGTGGATGAATAAAACTTTAATTTCTGGAAGGGGAGGTTACAAAGCCTCACATTCATGTGGGCAAAGCTCAAATGAGCATCAAAAACCTCAACACCTTCAAGGAGAGGAGGCTACCCTCCACCCCTATTTATACTACTCTTGGGCCACCTACCACCCTTGGATGAGTCCCTCAACCTAGAGCACTCATCTAAGGGCTAGGATTAACCCACACACACAGCCATGCAAGGGCTAACCCAAAACCCACACACATACCGGGTTTTCTTGCAGTTTTGAAAACATACTACCTAGACCCGCTAACCTATCAACTAGACCTCAATCAAGCGGCCCTCATTGATCCACGCGGCATCTAGCTAGCATCAACTCCTTTCCTTGTCTTCTTCACTTGCCCGGACTCCGTCTCCGATCATCTTCCGGCGATCTCCCAACCGTCTGGACCTCCGACGCTCCTCGCCTAGTCCCGGTCATCCTTCGCCTCACCATGACCTAGCACCGTCGTCCTGCAACCATCAAAGACAAGGAAACTCCTCACATGGCAATGCCCACAAAGATGTGCAATAAACCATCCAACTCATCACTACCGCGTCCATACGACCGGTACTGCCACTCCTGGCAGAGACAACTCAAATTGCTTCATTTTGAAAATCAATCCAAATCAAACTCAAACTTGAGCACACCTTGCTCAAATAAAGTCAAATACTCATCACAAACATGGATGGACCTCCACATGGTCCTTCAATCTCCCCCTTGATGAGTATATTGACAAACCATACAAAAGGCATAAATTTGAGTTTGAAGAAAATGAAGAAGAAAGCAATTTTTAGTTGCAAAGTCAAACTTGGTCCAAAGATAGAAATTAGAACCATGACCAAGTTGACGAAGAGGAATTCAGATTTTAGAGTTAAATTTAAGAAAGAGCAAGTTTTCAACAAAACTCTAAAATCCAACTAAACATATCAAATGTGATTATGAGATTATGATCCAATGAAGTAGTAGCATAGTTTTACAAAGATCATAATAACCAAATAAGCATTCACATTTTATCTTTTAGTGATGCCTTTTCTCGTTATCTCCCCTTTTGGCAATATAGGCATCAATTTTTTTATGTATGCATGAAATGCAATCGAAAGAGCTTTGAGGATTATCCAATTGATCAAAATGGAAGGATATTACACCAAGCTTGTCAATTTGAGAAGATGACTAAACTAAGACATGTCCAAGTGCAAATCTGAGCTTAGTTTTGAATATTTCATTTTAGCAAGAATTGACAAGTGCAACACTTAGCTTTAGTTTCAAAAATAGAAGAATAGCCACTCTAAGGATCAAAAGGAAAACCTAGAGTTCAACCTACTCAACACGTTGGGGAATCTAGAAGAGCATACAAGGTCCTTTGGGCTCATTTATCACTTAATGCAAATTTTGATTTATCATCATACAAGACATAGCGGGGTGCAAATGTTTGACATTATTTGCATTCTTTACCCACATATGTCTTTGTTTTTAATTTATTTGCATTTTCTTTTGACAACCAATTGACTCAAGCCGTGTCGACCATCTCAAGATGAGCTCTTAAGAGGATGGTCTAGGTCAAACACGATGTATTCAAGTTCATCCCAAGTGCAATGGGAAGCGGTCTTGTGAATACAAGGTGTTGAGTCGTATGTGCACAAGAAGAGTCAATTTTGTTTAATTTTCATTTTTAGTACAACGATTCATGAGCAATTGAAGGACTCTGCATGGATCAAACTAGTTTCACCCAAGTTGCTATAGGGACTCTAGAGAACTCCTAAATTTCTCAAATTATGGCACAAACCTCTAGAGAAGAAACCTAGCAAGTAAAAGCAACAAGTTTCATCAAGTTTTTCATTTAAGGCTTATTTCATTTTTAAGCCTAGCAAGTTAAATGAACTTGGACATACCTAAGCTAGTGATTTTCTTCAAATGATGTAGCATGGTGTATAGCATGAAGAAGAAATCAATTGCATAATAGACAAAGCTCATAAAGCAGAAAATGCAGTCTAAATGCAATGCATGAGCAGATTCCCAAACTCCCCTCAACAAATGAATCAATTTTAAGCTCAAATCTGGTTAAAGTTGAGTTATTATCAAGATTAGGCATAAAGAAAACCCGAATGAACTCAATAATAACGAGAAAAAGCAGAATGAGGAGAAGAAGTCGAGAAGCGCAAAGCTGGATGGCTATAGAGCATAGAAAAGATAGAAGAGACTCACTCGGCTCGGACTCGCTCTTATCTTCCCAGTGGTGACATAGGAAGGCGACTCTAGATCCCAACTAAGGAGTGCACACAGACCTGTCTACCCGGAGGCCCAATACACGCTAGACTTATAAGGCGTGAGGGAACTCAACCTAGAGAGAGAGAGAACGACTAATCACGCATGATAGCAACCTAAAGCACAAGATAAGAGGTCAATGCAAGGCATGCGAGAAGTCTAAGTGAGTGAACTCAACTCAAGAAAACAAGCCCAAAGTCACCCGGAAGAAACACAAAGAAAAGAAAAGCTTGAAGAAAACATATAATACATAATATACAAACCGGCTCCCCCTCACGAAAGGCCGTAAGGGCTCACGACTCAAGCTCACTCCTCAAGGCAACAAATCTGGAGCTATCCAAAGGCTTGGTGAAGATATCGGCTAAGCAAGGTCACTCTCGAATGAAGCGCGATATCTCCCTTCTCCACATGGTCTCTAAGGAAGTGATATCTAATATCAAAGTGCTTGGTCGGGAATGTTGCTTTGGGTTTTAGCAATGCAAATAGCTGAAGTGTTGTCACGAAAAGTGGCACACTCTCTATCTCTAACCCATAGTCCGTAAGGTCGATCTCATCGAGCACTGCAGCTACGACAATCGGTGCAAAGACAACATACTCGGCCTCGGTGGGTGTGCAACCCTGCATCGCTTCCTAGATGACCAAGAAACAAGAGAAGTGCCAATGAATTGGCAAGTGCGAAGTGCTCTTCCTATCTATCCTCTGACAAACAAAGTCGGCATCGGAAAAGGCTCTAAGAGATAGACAAGAAGAAGAAGAGTACCAAATACCATAATCGGTGGTAGCACGAAGGTACACGAAAATGCGCTTGACCGCTTTGGCGGTGAGAGGCGCGAGGAGAAGCTTGAAATCGGCGCCTGAGACACTGCAATGAAATGTATGTCGGCCTCGAAGCGGTGAGGTACAAGAGGGAGCCGATCATGCTCAAACTCCTTTTGATCGCAGGCTCACCATCCTCATCGAGCTCGAGGACAGCGGTGGTGGCCATAGGAGTCATCACCGGCTTCCCATCGGACATGTCGAAGCGCCTCGGGAGGTCACGGGTATATTTGCCTTGATGCAAGAAAGTACCTCTCGAGTGCTTGATTTGGAAGCCAAGAAAGTAGCTCAACTCGCCCATCATACTCATCTCAAACTCTGTGCTCATCACCTCGTAAAACTGAGACACAAGCGAATGAGATGAGCCACCAAAATTATATCGTCCACATAACGGACAAGAAGAAAATGAGACTCATGGTGTCGATGAATGAGTTTTGTCTACTATACCCATTTTGAAGTCATGGTGAGAAGATAAGACTTGAGCCTCTCATACCATGCTCTGGGGGCTGCTTGAGTCCATACAAAGCTTTGGAGAGCTTGTATACATGACTCGGAAACTTGGGGTTCTCGAATCACGGAGGTTGTTTGACATAAACCTCTTCCTCAATATAGCCATTGAGGAATGCACTCTTGACATCCATTTGATAGAGCTTGAAGCCACGGGATGCGAGAGAATGCAAGCGGGATCCTAATAGCCTCTAGTCTAGCTACAGGGCAAAGGTCTCCTCAAAGTCAAGACCCTCAACTTTGAGAAAAGCCACTGCAACTAGCCTAGCCTTGTTGCGAATGACAACCCCATCCTCACTCTGCTTGTTTTGAACACCCACTTGGTCCCAATGACATTATGACGGATGGGGCTCGACAAGCTGCCATACCTTGTTCCTCTCAAAGTTCTCAAGTTCCTCATGCATAGCATTAATCCATGATTCATCGGATAATGCATGAGAAACATCTTTCGGCTCAAAGGAGGCAACGAAGGCGAGTGGAGGTAGAAAGCTGGACAAACTGATTTTGAGCGAGTGACGCGCTCAAGCAGATCACCAATGATCGATCGGTGGATGAGCTTCTGGATATGACGGGAGGACCGAGCGAAGTGGCCTCTACCTCATGCACGAGAAGAGGTAGGAGCAGAGCCACTCATTGAAGGAGAGCCGGAAGGCAAGGGTGGTCTCCCGAGGTGCGAGAAATGGAAGCAGGAGGCACCTCGGTATAGAGGGAACTGGATCGGTGGAACACCATCATCTCCATCATCCTCATCTTCTACAAAGATGGTCTCGGAGGGATAAGAAGAGCTCAAACATCGTGTCTAGCTCTGGGCTAGCCTCATCGAAGGTCACATCACAGTCTCTATGATCCTATGCGCATCAACACTCCGGACCCTATAGCTACGAGAAGAAGTCGAGTAACCTAGAAAGATACCATCGAAGAGCGAGACTCAAACTTATCTAGGTTACGGACTTCAAGATAAAACACTTGCAACCAAAAGCGAAAATGAGACACACTGGGCTTTCGCCCATACCTCAACTCATAAGAAGTGCGATGCAAATGTGCTCTCAAAACACGCGATTAGAAACATGGCAGCGGTAGCTATAGCCTCACCCAAAACTTCCTAGAGTCTTGACTCGTCTAGCATCGTCTGGCCATCTCAACGTGGTCTGTTCTTCCTTTCCACTCGCCATTCTCACTGAGGGCGTAGGGAGAAGAGAGCGATGCTCTAAACCAGACTCCACACAAAAACTCTCAAAGTAGGAATTCTTGAACTCCGTGCCATTATCACTGCGTATAGCTCGTAATGCACACAGGAGCTCAATAGACAACCTCTTGATCAAACCCTGAAGTGAGAAAAGTCTCATCCTTGAGGCCATGAAGAATACCCAAGAGTATCTAGAAAAATCATCAACGATGACAAGAACATACCACTTCCTCCTGCCTTGTTGCACTCTATTTGGACCAACGGTGTCCATATGTAAAAGCTGTCTGGTGCATCAGTCATCACTACGGTGGATTGGAGGATGAGAAGCGATAACCATCTTGCCATGTCGGCAAGGAGAGCAAACTAAGTCTTTGACCATCTTGAGTTTGGGCAAACCCGAATGAGATCATGGCGCTAACTCGGGTCAAATGATCAAAACCAATGTGACCAAGTCTCCTATGCGAGAAGGAGAGATCACGGGACTCGAAGCAATCAAACATCGAAGAGAGTCTCGGAAGAAGCGGAAAAATCAGCACGAAAGACTCTCCCAAATCTAGAAATCCATAAACTAACCCTCCGATGAATCAAGGATTCTCTGGGCATTACTCTTGAAGCTTACCTCGAAAGAGTCATCGATAAGTTGAGAAGCAGAGAGCGATTGTATTGCACTTACTTACTAAGGCAACATCTTTAAGAATAAAATTTTGGTTAATGCGGATGGTACCTTTAGCAATGACTCTACGAAGATGCATCCCCAAAAGTGATTAACTCATCAGGGGCTCGGACTAGGAAGAGAACCAACGAGAATCTCCGGTCATATGGCGAGAACAACCGAGTCAACAATCCAAACATCGCCCTTCCCCATCAAACGAACTGATCAAGACACAAGAGAGAAAGATGACTCGATCTTGGGATAGAGTGAAGACTTAGGAACCCAATCTTGAACCATCGACACCTCAGTACCGATACCAGAAGAAGATGGACTCGAGTGTCTCTCTGACGCTCAACTCTCACACGATCAGAGCAACTCGGTAGATAATCTAGGAGTCAAAGCGGGTTGGTACGCCGTGGTGCAAAAGCGGACCATCCCGAAGAAGGTGCTGGATCTCCTACGAGAAAACACCTCACGCCACGATATCTACCTCGATGGGAAAAGCGAGGAATATCAAGAGGACGGCGGAAGAGCCCGACTACTGAACAGCTCGGGACTAAAACTCGAAGAACTAGCATGAAAACCAAGTCACGGGACGCGCCCAAAAACAGCGACTCTCTAACTGTCTAGAAGCGGTGTGTGTCTTAGGAGCACTCAAAGTGCAGGGATGACCACGAATACCCCTAAGAGCGACAACACGCTCACACCGAGTGATCTTGGCGCGCTCAAGCGAAATCTACTAGGTGACCATCCTTCTTACTGAAGGTGCATGTGTGCCGCCTTGCTAGAGGCGAAGCAATAGGAGTAACACCCTTCAGTCGGAAGTCCTATGGACAACCCAGTGAGACCTAAACACGGTGGTACTCACTCAGGAGCTACCACAATCTCACCACTCTTGGAGTCGCGCACTATGGTGGGAGGATGCGCGCGGCGTGCTCAAGGGATCAAATCCTAGACCTTGATTGAATCTACTAATCTTGGATTGGTCTAGAATAAGATTGAGCTTCTTCTTGCCTCCAACAAACTTCTCGAGAGTGCTCATAAGATCTTGGCAATCTCGGAAGAAAGAAGCACAAGAAGAGCAGGGGAAGGAGAGGAAGAAGAACCAGAAAGATGAGCTCTCAAAGACGTGCATTTTCTCCTCAAGACGGCTGCCTCAATCTTGAGGGCCTTACAAGAAAGCAAGGAGCATCTCTAATTCTATGGGCTTGGTCTTCTAATTTCTTCCTAAGCTCGACATGGATTTTATCCAAGTCCCCACAATCTCGATACATCATAAGCAATATTTTTGTGACTTATCTAGTAAGTCCTTAGCAAGTTTAGCACACTTGACATCTGTGGTTTCATTGTCAAGTTTTAATTGCTTCTGACCCTCACATGGCCGTGGGTCCTTAGAAGCAAGTGATTCAAGTTCATTGTTTCTAGCGAAAGCTTCCCAAGGTGTTCGCTCATGGCATCAATTTGACAAGCAATTTAGGGCAATTAGAGCATGATGGAGTGGAGTGAGCATGAAGAAAACTAGCCTCAACAGAATAGCATCAATGAGAACTAGTGCTAGCATTCTTCAACCTAAGACCATCAAGTTCAACAAGCACACTATCATGTATGGTCCTTAGGTTCTCCAACTCCACAAGAATAGCATCACACAAAGAGCAATCATCGGTGACTCGGGAGGAGAAGATCTAAGTGAAGCTAACTCCCGAGTCAAGGTACCTACTTCCTTCTCAAGCTCAGTACACCTAGCTCTAGCTCTAGCATGAAATTTTCCTAATTTGCGTAAAGCTTCGTTGAAAGCTGGTCATAGGAGGGTACCTCGTCCAGTCATTTGTAGAGCTCGGAGTCGCCGATGTCGTTGGTGTCGGCCATGAAGCACATCTTGGGAGAAGTCGTCGCCGCCTTTCTTCTCTTGCGGATCATCCTCGCCTCGTCGCTCCATGTCTCCGTGTCGGAGAGGTTGATGTCGTCAAGCGCGGCAAGGCCAGCGGTGGAAGAGCTTCTTGTTCTTGGAGAAGTTGCGGTACTTCTTCTCGTCGCGGTTCATGAACTGGAGGCTTCTTGTTGCGGTTCTTGTCGGTGTAGTCGTTCTTGCCCGAACCGCCAGCGTCATTCTTGCCCTTCTCGGCTTGGGACAGTTCGCGAATGTGGTTGGGGCCACCACACTCAAGCGGTGATCATGCCACCTCTCTTCCTCTCTCTCACCCTCTTGTATGCATGAGAAAACTTGCGGCGAGAAGAGCAAGCTCATTTTTCGAAAATTTTCCGATTGGTCATCGCTTAGCTCGCAAAGGGCGGAAGAGAGAAACCAATAGAAGGATCGGAAGAAGAAGATCCAATGGGATCGGTGACCAAAGCCATCGATTGAGATTTCGTCTTAGAGACGACATCGATCTCATGAGTCTTGAGGCGGGAATAAAGCCCGTCAAGAGTCGAGTCGATAAGTCGGTGGTGTCCTTGATGGTAGTCACCTTCATCTCCCAAACCCGAAGGTCGAGTGCGGTCAAGAAATGCCGAGCATTGTCCGAAGTCGGGGTATATGCAACCAAGCGCCGGAGGTCGCTCAAAATCTTTGTAAACCGACCAAAACACTCGTCGAGACTCTCACCGTAGCGTTGATCAAACTTGTTGTACTCGCGCTTGAATCTGCCTCACGGTCTCGATTTGAGTAGAGCCCTCATGGTAAGCATCGAGGTTACCCAAATCTCGTGGCGGAGCGAAGGTGAAAATCTATCATACTCACGCGGCTAAGACCACAGTATGAGAATGTTCCTTGCCTTAGCATTCGCCTCAACGTCAACCATATTGATGGCGTGACATTTTCATCGTGAGGAACCTCATACGGAGTTTCACCTTACGCCATATCGGTAGCCCAGGCGATGATGTATGACTCCATCCAGGATTTCCAAAAGGAAAATCAACTCCATTAAAGATGGTAGGCTTGGTGGAATATTTGTCCGTCGCTATGGCTCTTGAGATCGGTCAAGATCTAGAAAGAGCGAACCGGCTCGATACCAATTGAAGGACCGAGATGGCGAGCAGAGGGGGTGAATGGTGCAAATAAAAATTCCCCAAAATACTCCAACAAAAACCTTGACAAGATCGCTCAAAAGGAATTGTGAAAAAACCCGAAAAACTAGACAACTATGTGTACCCCAAGCTTGCATGGATAAGTACCATAAAATATGTAGGGATTTTTGAGTCACAATCCTGGTTGTCTAGTGTCCAAAATAAAGAGAAATCAATTCAAACTCTTGCTTTTAGAAAGGACATCAATTCAAATCACAAAAGTCACTTTCAGAAAAGCAAAGCAGGATTTCAGAACTTGTCCTCAATTTGCACAGGAGGTTGGTGGGTTTCTGTAGCTCACAAAATTTTGAGACTTTTTCTCCTGTGAGAATTAGAGTCGTAAAGAACTCCACCAAATTTCTCCTCAAAAGCCTTACAGAAAAAACAGGAAATATCGAAGAACACAGTCTGGTCAAAACTTCGAGCAGAAAGTTTGGGGCTCGGTTTTCACCTCATGACACCCAAACGGTGCAACAAGTGAACTCCAAAATTTTTCTGTAAGCGGATATCAGAGTCCCGCACCTCCTTCAACAAGAATCACTCAAAAGGATTTTTCTATATTTTTACAAAATCAAACACTGACTACTGCGAAGAACAAGTTCAGAACAAAGTTGGAACTTGAAAGAAAAGATGTTCTCTACTCAATCCAAGAGTGCAAAGAGATGTAAAACCATGTGAACACACTCAAAACATCCAAGAACAGCAGCATTTAGAAGGAGGGAGGCAAATCCAAATTACTTGAAAGTAAATTGCGGGAATGTAATTGCGGAAAGTAAATGCTGAATTTAAATTGCGTAAAGTAAAGACATAATGTAAATCATAAAATAAATTCAGAGGTGGGTGAATAAAACTTTCATTTCTGGAAGGAGGTTACAAAGCCTCACATTCATGTGGGCAAAGCTCAAATGAGCATCAAAACCTCAACACCTTCAAGGAGAGGAGGCTACCCTCCACCCCTATTTATACTACTCTTGGGCCACCTACCACCCTTGGATGAGTCCCTCAACCCTAGAGCACTCATCTAAGGGTTAGGATTAACCACACACACAGCCATGCAAGGGCTAACCCAAAACCCACACACATACGGGTTTTCTTGCAGTTTTCAAAGCATACTACCTAGACCGCTAACCTATCAACTAGACCGCAATCAAGCGGCCCTCATTGATCCACGAGGCATCTAGCTAGCATCAACTCCTTTCCTTGTCTTCTTGACTTGCCGGACTCCGTCTCCGATCATCTTCCGGCGATCTCCCAACCGTCGGACCTCCGCGCTCCTCGCCTAGTCCGGTCATCCTTCGCCTCACCATGACCTAGCACCGTCGTCCTGCAACCATCAAAGACAAGGAAACTCCTCACATAGCAATGCCCACAAAGATGTGCAATAAACCATCCAACTCATCACTACGCGTCCATACGACCGCATCGCCACTCTGGCAGAGACAACTCAAATTGCTTCATTTTGAAAATCAATCCAAATCAAACTCAAACTTGAGCACACCTTGCTCAAATAAAGTCAAATACTCATCACAAACATGGATGGACCTCCACATGGTCCTTCAGTTCGATCCAGTTCTTTTATTATCGGTTCGTGTTTCGGTTAGCCATCCTTGGTAATCTTTTATCGCAGAGCCAACCCTACCTATCGTATCCCTATGCCAAGTGGATCTATCCGAGAGTCGTTTCTCTCAAACCCTAATTGAACCTTGTGTCCAATCTGTCCGTTGACGATGGATCATGTCATGTAAACCTCGCAACTCGCAGATCAATCCTGAGCCATATCATATCCTTGCTACCATATCGTTGTACTACAATCGACATCTCATCTTTGCATGAGTGTCCTGTCGTTGCTTCGCTATCTTCGCATGTGTGCATGCTCGCAAAAGCTCTAATGCAATATCATCATCCTCTCTATCACCTTATTGTAATCTAACCCCATCACCTATGAGTTTAGCCTTGTCTTCATTTCCTCGCTGCCTTGTCATCGTCAAGCATCTTTATCGACGTATGACTGATCTAAAATCGAATCGCATGAATGTCAACCCCGCTTGTCCATGTCCTATTCTTGAAATCTAATCTGCCATTGACCTAGAAGTCATTCGTGGACTTGGTCGATAGACCATTGGCCATATGTCATATCCTTGTGCCATATCTAATCTATTAGTCTATCTTGCTTTTGTTTGATTGTGTATCATTTAATCGACAAAAGTCATCATTAAGCATCGAGTTTAGTTCATTGCAAACTAACGTATCTTTATGGACCGGTTTATAGATCGAGAGCCCATATGTCATTGTCTATCCAATCAAGATAATAACTTCAGAAGAAATATTCTTTGGAATATTATTCTTTCTTTCACAGTTATCAGTCTTTTCCTTTTTGGTGTATTCCGGAAGTTCGTTCTCTTTTGTCTAATATCTGATCTAATCCATTCAAGTTCCTAAATTCATCTAAGCCTTCGTGATCCAGTACTATCCGTTCTCAATTTGGATTTTATTTGATTTATCTTTTGAGTTGGTTTGTATTTGCTTCTTCTTTAATCGTTAGACGCATCGTCCGGAAGTTGTTCTAAGGAGCTGAAGATCAAGAAGGTAAAGATCGAAGATCAAGAATTAAAGATAAAGAGTAAAGAACAGTAAAAATCGCAAGGGCCAGGCAAGTTGTGCTTTGATCATATTGAACCCATGTTTATAAAATTGCTATATTTGTTTTACCCTATTGCATATTATTTTAATTATACAATCGTTTCAAATTAAATTGGGAGTTAGCTATTATACCAATTTGATCTATACCCTACCTTGCCATTGTATGCCATGATCTAATTGTCACCCTAGGATGGTTAATTAATAGTTGGTTAATATTGATAATCGACATGAAATTTGGTTAGACCGTCGTAGATTGCTTAGCCATGCCACGTCATCACATGTGTCCGAATGTTGATACTTAATCTTGACTAATGGAATATGGAATAATGTTTATGAATTGGTGTGTCATGTGTTGTCACACAGTGATATTAAGTTGTCATGGCGAGGAGGTCACACAACTAGATTGAAATGTTGGTGGCACGTGGTGCTTGGTAATCAAGCGGGGTGGTAATGATTTAGATTGGGGCAAGTGGCAAGGCGGTGTGCCAAGGTGGGCGAGATTGGCAGGGGTATGTGGAAGTCTTGCCTTGGTCATTTAAGGACTTAACCTTGCAAGCCTTTGACTGAGTCTCTCTTGCAACCACATGTCCGGAATGGGATAGCCTAGTGATTAATTAGTAATGTTTTAGCTTGGTACTACCATTGGCGGTGTGAGTCCGGGTGTCTGGATTAACTCACATGGCGCAAGAGGGGCCCTGTCGTGGTGGTTTAACCCTTGATGTTGAAACCTCGCGGGTAGTACTGGGTTAAAGCAGAGCTTTGTAAAGGCTTTGTCATGATCTCTCTGCCGACACACCAAAGGAAGTGTGTTAATTGCATGGCACTAAGAGACGATCATGTCGTGTGGGTAAAGTGCATAACCTCTGCAGAGTGTAAAACTATTCGAATAGCCGTGCTCGCGGTATTGAGCAATGCTAGGAATTACTGATTAAGGGTTAGACTTTTGCAAAACAAAACTTGGGATGGATGGCGGTTGCCATGGTAAGTTGGAACTTGATTAAGGATTGGAACTTGGTTTACTTGAGAAATCTTGAATCTATTTATTACAGATCATTTGTTTTATTGTCTTTACAATCTATTTCTTGTAATTGTTCTCAAATCTTTGCTTTCTTGCAAAATAACCATGATAAGCCATTCCTTGGAATAAGCCTTGCATATAGTTATATTAGAATTGCATTACATGCACAACTTGTTGAGTGCTTTATGTACTCACCCTTGCCATCAACAAAATCATCAATTGAGGAGAAGACTACAACTTCAAAGGAGGAGAAGTTCCACGAGGGGCGAATATCTAGGAGTTGAACCTTGTCGGTTACTGTGGCATATTGATGGGATTCGTCGACGTTCTTCATTCCACTTGCTATTTATTTAATTTGAGTTGAAGCCACCAAGGCCTCATAAGTGTAAGTTTGACCTTAAGGTCGTTCAATAGTTCTATATTAATAAATGAAGTCTTTGTTTATTATTCCATTGTGTATGATTGTGATATTTCATCAATGTTGAGGCTGTGTGCACTAGCGTGATCTGGACTAGTCTTTGAATACACAGAGGATCCGGATTTGCATATTTGGGTCCCGACAGAGGTGGTATCGAGCCATCTTGTTGTAGGTCTTGACCCTAGATAGTTTGGCCGTTCCTTAGGAGCTTCAAAAGTATTTTCTAAATGAGAAAATTTAACTTGAAAGAATAATATGTTCTTGACTTATCTTATTCTTCCATTCTTTCCCCTTTTGCTTAAATTATTCTTCTTTCCCCATTGGTTTAAATAAAAATCTTAACCCTGAGTTGTTCTAAGTAGTTAACGATGTTTCACACTTAAGGAGAAAGTCTTGGGTGTCTTCTTCTTGCGATCCTAAAGATCGTGAAGGCAGGAATCGTTGAGCTCAAGGAAAAGAAGTGGATCGATGGCGTGTTCCAGAGTTAGAAGAACTAGTACTTTGGTGGCCAGTTGAGACTCATGTGTGAAGAGTTGCGTCAGTCTAAGATAGAAGTGTTACCCTTTTAGGCGATAGATTGTTGTGTGCTTAGGTTAATTTGTTTTTTTCTCCTTGGTTGCTCGGTGTGCGATATCGTTGCATAGCTTTTAGGCTTTTGTAAGCAACCATACCAAGTTTTTAATAATGTTTGTATAAGTTATTGGGTTAGACCTGCTCCCGGCACTAGTATTCTTGAACCTTATCTTTGCTTTTCCCTCTTAACTAACCACAGAGTGGTCAGCAGATGGAAAGGACCGATAACAACAAAGTGATTTGAGGCGATTCAAGTCAATACGATTGCTACTCTTGGTGTTAGTAATAAAGTAGATTGTGACCGGCGTAGTCCACCGTCACCGATAGTGACAATTGAATTTGGATCGATTATTCACCGCTCAAACCCAGCTCATGCGACAATGATACAACAGATGAATGTTATCGATTGCCAAAATCAATGCCCCTACAACCACGATCACGACCACCTATTCACGGTCAAAGTTTGCCTTGTTCAAGAGGACCAAACCACCTACGTTTGGTGGATCACCACTCTCAAAGATGCGAAATCTAGCTTGGCGTCATAGAAGGAAGCGGCTTTGGTGCAATGTGAAGATGAAGAGAAGGTTCCCTACGCCACATGTCGATTGGAAGGAGATGCCTTGGAGTGGTGGGAGAACTATTGTGCTACCTACGAGGACACGGAAGAAATCACTTGGTTGGAGTTCGTCGCTACTTTTCAGTAGTTCGTTGCTTTGTCAAATGTTAGTATGACTACTGCAAGTTCAGAGAAGTGTACAACCCCTTTTTCCTATGTTATACCAGGATGTTGTTCCTTGAAGTGTTGTCAACCAAACAAATCGGAAGACCATGCATGCGTCCGTTGTGGAGGAATAGGACACACCGCTAATAAGCATGCAATCAATTGTTCCAGCTGAGAAGGAAGCCATTTACTTGGAGAATGTCCTATGAGCAATATTACATGTTATCTTTATGAAGGACGTGATCATTGTCTAGCTTAATGTCCATTGGATTCAATAGTGACCGCCGTGACTCGGCATCAGTGAGTGAATTTTCGAGCCGTCATTGCTCAAAAGTTAGCGAAAAGAGAAGGATTGTCATCCGCACTTGCTGTGCCGCGTGTGAAATGAAGAAGAATCATGTCAACTCGTCCGTTTGCCTCAAATAACCAGGGATACTTGGTCACCATGGAATTGTTTCTTGTGCGATAAACAAGGTCATTGGGCGAGGAATGCCGTATGAACCAACAAGTGGTGATGCACGAGAAAGGCGATATTGTGCATATGACTACACCTAACGCACACGACGACCGGGCATTCGTGCTACAAGCGTAGTAAGTTAGGTCATTTTGTTAAGGAATGCCCACGTAAAGGTCAATCAATTTTGGAAGCCATGATCATTCTAGAAATCACTTGATGAAAGTTTATAACCCCAAGAGTGAGTGGTAAAACTGCAGGATTAACTTGCTCAAAGAGTCGGTTGAAGCAAGAGGAGTTGATTAACAAGACCCTTATTCTAGGAGATGAGTGCAAGAAATACACGATATACCGCAAGCGTCGAAAGCTTTGTCAAGAAGGACCACCATAATAAGCAAATGAGGAGTGCCCCTCAACAACTCAGTTGCCATACTGCTCAGACTTTGTTCGAGACACCTTCACCTGTGCCTCGCCTTGATAGTCAAAATTTTCATAACACCACCCTGGTTAAAACTTCTCAAGGAGGAAGCTTACTGCCTAGAGGTTGCTTTGCCTGTTGCCAGCCAGGACATTTTGCTAAACACTGCCCTCAGAAGAAAGTGATCACTGCGGATCGCATCAATCTCAGCCCTGCTCCTACCAAGATTAGTGCTATGTCAGAAGGAAGTCAACAGATGTCGGTCAAGCGTTGCTTCAGATGCAATGAACCGGGACACTTGCCAACAGTTATCTTAAGAGAAAAGTTGTTATACCTGTCCGCTTCAATCTTAATCCTACACCTCTTGAGACACTTGCATCGAAAGTGAATTGTGGAGCCATGCGCTTGATGCCGAGAAAAGATCATATCAACCACATTATGACTACCGGAGCTTAGAAGGCATCAGAGGTTGTACTGATTGAAAATCATATGTAATCCAAGATGTTGAGAGTTAACTTGTCTATTGTTGAGATTGAGTTCCTAATAAATCTTATCATATTAGAAACCCATGCTTGAGATGTTTATCCTTGGAATTATCTGGTTACCTATGTGTAAGGCAGTTTTGGTTTATGGTCAAAGATTTGATCAGTTAAGAGGAGCGAAAGTGTTTTTCGAGAAAGACTTGCGATCAGTTTAACTTCAGCATATCAGAGACAGCTAAGGACCAGTTGTTCCGTTATGGTTGAGCCAAGAAGGTGGATGTGCCATCACATCAGAAGAAAAGGAGTTGTTGCGTATGCTTAATAACTACAAAGGATAATTGTTTTCCTGACGAATTGCTTTAGCTACCTTAGTGTATGCCAGCAGAACCATACCATTACCTCTGTAATAGTTGGAGCTTGAGTTTAATGTGAAGGAATATTTAGTTGATCTAGAGTTTAAGGAAGTACTCGCGAATCAAGCTGATAGAGATAGAAACAGACCAACAGGAATGTTGTGCAAGACCGCAGAGTTGCAAGCAAGTTTCACTGTCAAATGCCGCTTGTGCAATTTCTAGAAGAAGTAGAAAACCGAGTGTTAAAGGACGGAAAGCAAGGGAGCCTGTCAAAGGAGATGCGAGCGTCGATCGAGTGCGTGATGTGTTTCAAGAGTCTCAACACAAGGAGTGCCTTCTTGTGCCAGAAAAGCAGACACCGTGGAAGTCAGTGGAATTGCAAAAGGATCTCATTCGCATCGCGCAGCCTACAAATTTTGGATGTTGTCAAGCATTTGTTCGAAAGCAACCTTACCCAGTGTGCAGTTGCTTGGAAGTTCAAGAAAGTCTCAAGAGTTGAGTCCCCCAGAACCTATTTCTATAGACAACCTTAATCTCGGGGTCGAGATTCTGTTAAGGGGGGGAGGTTTGTAACAACCCAAAATTTGGGTTTTCAAAAATCTTTTGTTTAGTTCATCTTTCCAAAAATCCCCGCGGATTTTCTCTCTTTAATAAAGCTTAATCTGAAATTTTCTAATGCTAAATAAATTAAATTTGACTAATATAAACTTCAATTAAAATAAATTTAGTTTTATTTGAGTTCATTGTGCTTCAAGGAATTTTCTGTAATTTTTTAAAGATTTTTCGGAGTTCGTTTGCTATTTATTTGGAATTAATTTAAATTAAGCCTTTTGTTAGATTTAATTAAATACTGCGAAATTTTAAATAAAGTTTGGTTAAAAATATTTTATTCAAGCTCCAAATGTCTTAAAATATTTTCTAGAATTTTTTTTGAATTTTTCTGGTATTTTTATTGCTCTAAATGAATTATTTTAATTTTTGGAATTATTTTAATTCGAAAATTGGGCTAAATCGACGTGGCAGCTCCAGAACCGGCCACGTCATCGCCTAACCTCAGCCTTAGATCTCCATCGAGCGCACTGAATGCGCCACGTCACCGTCTTGTTCATTCATTGCGCGGTGTTCGATCCGATCCGTTTTCAATCCAAATCCGATTTTTCTTCGTGTTTCCTTGTATGGCACGACTCCTAGCCTATATAAGTGTCCTAAGACCCTCCCACGCACCCCTAATCCCAGAGCACCTCTCAAACTCTAAAACCGCGATGCGTGCGTCTTAGGCGCGCCGCCTCGCCGACCGATCTTGGCATCACGTTCCCCATTATTCTGATGAGTTTTTCTAAAATCCGCTCGCGTCATCTCGTGCCATATGGTCCCATCTACCTCTCCACCAAATTTGGTGCTGTTTCACCAAGCAAATCAAAAGTTACGGCCGTTTCAATCTCGAATCTTGCCGTCGCTCCTTCGTTTTTGCGAGTTTGACCGTGAAATTTATTCTGTAGACTCATCTTGATGTCCTCTACCTGGTACTAACCCTAACTCAAGGTTTTGTCCATGGGATTGCTGCAGAAAATTCAATCTTCCCGATCGATCGCGACTGACTGAAAACTTCGTCGCGCGTTCCCGTTGATCCAGAAGGTAAAACTCAGATCCGTTCACGTCATATTGTGCCAAATGATCCCAGATAGCTCTCTGTAAATTTTGGTTAGGTTTCATCTATTATCTTAATAGTTATGGCCGTTTGATCTATTAGCTTTAGCGGTAGTTCATCGATGGTTTGTGATCATCCATTGGGTTGCCGCCAAATCCGCTTATACCGTTGAGCTCGTCTCGCCGTGTTCTACGTGGTGCTCACTTCCCCTTTGCTGTTCCATCTACCGAAAATTTTTATATTCGTTAGCCGCCGCCTTTCGTTAGTACCGCGCGCCGTCTTTTGCCGCCAACCATCTTAGTTCGCCTTGGTCGTGTCATAATATCCAGTAGGCCATCATTCTCTGGTTTGCCCAACTTTAGAGTTCATTTGGTCTTCAGTTGCCATCAATGCCATAATCTAGAATCTACCCGTCGTCGTTCGATCCAGTTCTTTTATTATCGGTTCGTGTTTCGGTTAGCCATCCTTGGTAATCTTTTATCGCAGAGCCAACACTACCTATCGTATCCCTATGCCAAGTGGATCTATCCGCGAGTTGTTTCTCTCAAACCCTAATTGAACCTTGTGTCCAATCTGTCCGTTGACGATGGATCATGTCATGTAAACCTCGCAACTCGCAGATCAATCCTGAGCCATATCATATCCTTGCTACCATATCGTTGTACGACAATCGACATCTCATCTTTGCATGAGTGTCACGTCGTTAACCGCTATCTTCGCATGTGTGCATGCTCGCAAAAGCTCTAGTGCAATATCATCATCCTCTCTATCGCCTTATTGTAATCTAACCCCATCACCTATGAGTTTAGCCTTGTCTTCATTTCCTCGCTGCCTTGTCATCGTCAAGCATCTTGATCGACGTATGACTGATCTTAAATCGAATCGCATGAATGTCAACCCCGCTTGTCCATGTCCTATTCTTGAAATCTAATCTGCCATTGACCTAGAAGTCATTCGTGGACTTGGTCGATAGACCATTGGCTATATGTCATATCCTTGTGCCATATCTAATCTATTAGTCTATCTTGCTTTTGTTTGACTGTGTATCTGTTTAATCAGCAAAAGTCATCATTAAGCATCAATAACGTATCTTTATGGACCCGGTTTATAGATCGAGAGTCCATATGTCATTGTCTATCCAATCAAGATAATAACTTCAGAAGAAATATTCTTTGGAATATTATTCTTTCTTTCTCAGTTATCAGTCTTTTCCTTTTTGGTGTATTCTGGAAGTTCGTTCTCTTTTGTCTAATATCTGATCTAATCCATTCCAGTTCCTAAATTCATCTAAGCCTTCGTGATCCAGTACTATCCGTTCTCAATTTGGATTTTATTTGATTTATCTTTTGAGTTGGTTTGTATTTGCTTCTTCTTTAATCGTTAGACGTATCGTTCGGAAGTTGTTCTAAGGAGCTGAAGATCAAGAAGGTAAATATCGAAGGTCCAAGATCAAGAATTAAAGATAAAGAGTAAAGAACAGTAAAAATCGCAAGGGCCAGGCAAGTTGTGCTTTGATCATATTTAACCCATGTTTATAAAATTGCTATATTTGTTTTACCCTATTGCATATTATTTCAATTATACAATTGTTTCAAATTAAATTGGGACTTCGCTATTATACCAATTTGATCTATACCCTACCTTGCCATTGTATGCCATGATCTAATTGTCACCCTAGGATGGTTAATTAATAGTTGGTTAATATTGATAATCGACATGGGCTGGTTAGACCGTCGTAGATTGCTTAGCCATGCCACGTCATCACATGTGTCCGAATGTTGATACTTAATCTTGACTAATGGAATATGGAATAATGTTTATGAATTGGTGTGTCATGTGTTGTCACACAGTGATATTAAGTTATCGTGGCGAGGAGGTCACACAACTAGATTGAAATGTTGGTGGCACGTGGTGCTTGGTAATCAACTGGGGTGGTAATGATTTAGATTGGGGCAAGTGGCAAGGCGGTGTGCCAAGGTGGGCGAGATTGGCGGGGTATGTGGAAGTCTTGCCTTGGTCATTTAAGGACTTAACCTTGCAAGCCTTTAACTGAGTCTCTCTTGCAACCACATGTCGGAATGGGACAGCCTAGTGATTAATTAGTAATGTTTTAGCTTGGTACTACCATTGGCGATGTGAGTCCGGGTGTACGGATTAACTCACATGGCGCAAGAGGGGGGCCTGTCGTGGTGGTTTAACCCTTGATGTTGAAACCTCGTGGGTAGTCTTGGGTTAAAGCGCGAGCTTTGTAAAGGCTTTGTCATGATCTCTCTACCGACACACCAAAGGAAGTGTGTTAATTGCATGGCACTAAGAGACGATCATGTTGTGTGGGTAAAGTGCATAACCTCTGCAGAGTGTAAAACTATTCGAATAGCCGTGCTCGCGGTATTGAGCAATGCTCGGGAATTACAGTTAAGGGTTAGACTTTTGCAAAACAAAACTTGGGATGGATGGCCGGTTGCCATGGTAAGTTGGAACTTGATTAAGGATTGGAACTTGGTTTACTTGAGAAATGCTGAATCTATTTATTGCAGTCATTTGTTTTATTGTCTTTACAATCTATTTACTGTAATTGTTCTCAAATGCTGCTTTACTGCAAAATAACCATGATAAGCCATTCCTTGGAATAAGCCTTGCATATAGTTATATTAGAATTGCATTTTGTGCACAACTTGTTGAGTGCTTTATGTACTCACCCTTGCCATCAACAAAATCATCGGTTGAGGGGAAGACTACAACTTCAAAGGAGGAGAAGTTCCACGAGGGGGCGAATATCTAGGAGTTGAGCCTTGTCGGTTGCTGTGGCATATTGATGGGATTCGTCGGCGTTCTTCATTCCATTGCTATTTATTTAATTTGAGTTGAAGCCACCAAGGCCTCGCAAGTGTAAGTTTGACCTTAAGGTCGTTCAATAGTTCTATATTAATAAATGAAGCCTTTGTTTATTATTCCGCTGTGTATGATTGTGATATTTCATCAATGTTGAGACTGTGTGCATTAGCATGATCCTGGACTAGTGCTGAATACACAGAGGGTCCGGATTTGCATATTCGGGTCCCGACATTACCCATGTAGTTTACCAAAGAAATTTAGGAATTATTTCCTTTCATAGGCGTTGAGTTCATCAAATGACTGAAAATCGATTGCTTTCTACATGCTGGTACTAAAAGTCTGAAAACCCTTGCACTAGATCTAACACACAAAACCAGCAAATAAGCACACCTAAATTCAAGCATTCATTTTCCTCTTTCTGCAATTTCGTTTCCTTGGAAACTATTAGCCTATGCATTGCTTGATGTGAACTAAAGCGCTATTAATTATGTAGTTATGCACAATGAGGGGTGGAGTAACCAGTATGGAGTGCTGAATTATCTAGACTGCAATCACTAAATTGGCAATAGAGTTTGTATCAGAAGCTAGTAGAAACATCAAAAAAGCAAAATTATGGAAGAGACTCAAATAGTCCGAAGTGAATAAGTTATTGCTATTTCAATTTTTCTTTTTCTGTAACCAGAATATCATATTATCCAACTAGGAGCAGCCAATGAGAACACGACACAGCAAAGGCAAAGGTAAGATTTGTATTTATCTTTCCATATAACAATTTTACTATGCTTGTGCATGAATAGGGCCCTATAGTCCTGCAGTTGAAATCTTGACTATTAAAATATGCTCACCTATGTCTCAAATAATAATACTGTTGTTTTCATTATATAGAACCTGAACCATGCGAATATGAGAAGCTGCGGCTAGCAAACACCGCAACGATTCAAGCCAAATTTCAATCTCTAGGTATCAGCAGTTAAAAACCTTCGGATTCAACTTCAACCCCACTACAAGCTGAAAGGATAGCAAAAGGGTAGAAACAATGATGACTCTGATTACGATCCTGAAGAGGATAAGGGGGGCCGAGGGAGATGAATCTGCCAGCATCCCTTCACCAACTAAGGTGCTTGCTGATCTATCTCTTGTTGGGAGGCTAAGGATGTTAGCTGCATGTATTGTTTTGCATTGCATCTATTTAATTTCTTTAGGTTGCTTCATTTATGTTATTTTTGTTGTGCTGCCTATTTCATTTTGTACACATATTTACACTTAAATTTTCTTCTGGTCTAGTATTTTAAAATGTGCATTACAATACCAGCTCAAAGGCCCATAAAAAGGAAGACCGACAACATGCCTCCAGGTGGTACAAGAGCTTCAAAGAGAGTGAGGGCAACTACAGCAGCAGAGGAACCCACTGGAGTCACAACATGGTCCGCAAAAAAAGTGGCCTTACCTACACTTCAAGAAGATACAACCACTGAATCCCCCGAGCAAGTGGTCCATGAGGATCGAATTCGGACAAAAGAACAAGAACCCATTGCTCAACCTACGAGTCCGGTCATGGATTGGTCCTATCCAGAAGATGGTGCAGAACAGCAACAAAATGATGGAGGCAAGTTATTTTTGGGCATTCTTCTTTTTCATCTTTATTACAATTGTGTCATAGAACAATATTTCAGATTGTTTTCATAGGTTACAAACATTAAGCATTTAACTAATCCCTTCAATGCCTTTTTCGTAGATCCCCAAATACTTCTATAAGAGGGAAGAGGGCATCAACAATGGGGAAAATGCTTGAGAAGATGACTAGAACTATGGGCAAAAGGTTGCGGTCCAATTTCTTTGAGGGATGAGAAGGCCACATAAGCCGTTGGAAGCTGCAAAGTTTGCATCAGAGTCTGGCATTCAAATTAGGCATCATGTCCCTATCCTCACTAGTTGGAAGGAGTACAAGAACAACACAACTCATTTGGATAATTTCATGGAAAATTGTTTGTAAGTGATTTCATTCTTGGCCATAAACAACTACTCTTCTTCCACATTAGATTGCGTAATTCATTAATGTGGTTCATTCAACCTGCTAGACACGGCTGGCCTTGGACACCAGTGATAGGACAACCAAGGATGCATGTGCGACAATCTAGGTATTTGCTGAAGAAGTGGTTTTTCGATGGTATCCCAGCAAACGAAATTAGTACAACATCCCCAATACCTACCATGACAGATGAGGAGTGGAAAAAACTTGTCCAGAAATGGTCTGACCCGAAAAGCAAGGTACGGTCTATGAATATATGGTTCTATTCAAATTCCATTCATGAATGTGCCTAATGGAACCATCTGATGTACGAAATATCTGAAAAGAACAAGCAAAATCGTGCCAAAGTCAAGTTCCATCAAGCCACGTGGTCTCATGACTACATTGCACCTTTGCCATGCTCAGTAAGTATTGTTCACCGTCTCATTATTCATTTTCCATCCACAACACTTGATAGGAACCTTGCTAGTAGGCAGCCAAGGAAACCTTGATAACCAAAGAGATAAAATTAGATGCACTTATTTAGTTCAAGCCCTGCCTATAATAAAGCCATATGTAGTTAATAAAAACTTTTCTACTTGATACATTTTATTTTGTTTCTTCTTCCAATTGTAGAAGGAGAAAAACAAAGATCAACAATTCACTGTTGTGGACATGTTCAAGGAGTGCCACCAAGAAGAAGGGACTCGCTGAACCTGTGCAACGCGCAATTGTAAGTCCCTGCAATTCCTCCTTTTTCTTCTGCCATTGTATCCTATAGAGGGTATTTCCAGATGATAGCACCCATGGTCACCTCACTGCATAAGTATATATGGACTCATCAAAATATATGTTTCTTCTGTTATGCTTACAAAATTGCTTTCTTGCATCCATACCATATAAGTAACTAGACCACATTGAATAGAGAGATTCATTGTGTCAGCATACAAAAGTTAATCCATTTCTTCATGTGCTTTTTATGAAATTTTCTAAATGCAAATTTAGAGATTTTTCAAATGTCCTTGAGGTTACCTTTGTTGTGTCTGTTCTATTTGGATGAAAGTTTTCTTTGTATAAGCCTTTTATCCCTGTTATCACTATTGATTCTGTTATGTTTTATGTCTTAGGCTGAGATGGAAGCTATGATGGTGCCTGATGTAGAGGGTCAGCCAACAATGTCTACTACCGAGATTGTTGACAAGGTTCTGTCTCAAAGTAGCGCCACCAGCAAATTCTTGAAGAATGTTGGCTTACATTCTTCCACTCTGAACTCTGCAAAGGACTCCAAACAACAAGCTCTTGAGGAACAGCTTGAGCAGGAGAGACGAGGAGCAGCTGAACTTTGACAGGCCGTTGAGTAACAGCAGCAAGAAGTAGAAGACATGAAGCTAAAAGCACAAGCATCAGATGAAGCACTGATCAAAACCCAAAAGGAAATGGAGAATTTAAAGAAGAGGCAAGAGGAGAATGATGCAATTATTCGCCGTCTCATGCGAATGGCTGGTCAAGACAACTAGTGAGTTTATGAACCTGTTCACTTATTTTGCATGGATACTTATTTTGTATGGCTGGTAACCTGGTTCACTAGTACTAGTGAGTTTAGGTAACGTGGTTCAACTTTGTGACCTATGGATTTATTTTCAACAGCTTCAAGTGTGGTACTAACTAAAAGTACTATGAACAAAGTTTGTGTCTCTTAATGTATATATGGTTATGTGCAATGTATTGATTGGTCTCCTGAAAATATTGTGTGCTGTGTCGAGATGTATTGTGTGTTGTGGCTGTAAAAATGGATCATATGTGGGCTGACAGAAGTGTTCAATGACAATATCATGGCTATTTTGCATCTATCTATGGCAAAATTATTCATCACAGAAAATGAAAGACCATTACTTCCATGACGAAAATGCCAGTCCATGTGGCACTCATCAGTGACGAAACATTTGCGTAACAACACGTGCCACGTCACCTCACATCGTGGCTGCTGACGTGGCACTAGACTATTCAATGACGAAAATGCATGTCCACGTAGCACTTATCTATGACAAAACATTTGTGTCACAACACGTGCCACGTCACCTCACATCCTGGCTGCTGACGTGGCACTGCACTGTTCAATGACAAAAATGCATGTCCACGTGGCAACAATCTGTGACGAACAATTTTGTCATAAATAAAATGGTCTACGCTCATTTTTGACCGATCGGAGTGTTCTTTTATGAAAAAATTGATATTTTTCATGACGTTTTGGGTACAATTAATGACGGATATATTCATCATAGAAATGACCTCTTCGTTGATGAAAATGTAATTCGTCATAGAAAAGTTGATTTTTTATGACGAAAAAAAGTAATTCATCATTGAAAACTTTCTATGACGCACTTACTATGACAAGTTGAATTTCGTCATAAAAAACCTACAATGACGATTTCGGGACTAATGATGACGAGTTTGGAACGTCATTAAAAATCACTTTTCTTGTAGTGTTTATGAACATTTATGGAAATATAATCATCTCTATGATTGCCTCTAGGACATATTTCCAACAGGAACAACAAGCTCATGATCATTCTGGTGGAGGGACATCATGAGTTTGAGTATTGAATTTAGAGGAGTAGTAGCAACTACTGTTGGATCAGGTACTTCGGTGGCCTTCTGAAAAGACTTATGGAATGATCAAATTCCATCTCAACTATTTCCTAGACTTTTCTTATTCGCTAAGGATGAAGATATATCAGTGTCAAAGTTTATGCAACAACCCAATTGGCTTCAACACTTCAATTTGCCATTGTCCACGGAAGCCCACGCAGAATTGCTCCAACTCACAAATTGGTTATCTAATTTCTCCTGTGACACATCTATTAATGATCAATGGTCTTACATATGGGGGCAGTCTGTCTTTTCCTCAAGAAGATACTACAAACACCAGTTTCAGGCATTACAAGACACAACCCAATTGTCATGGGTCTAGAAAAATAAATATAGTCCAAAGCTCAAGGTATTTGGATGGCTTATGATTCAACACCGACTCAACACAAAGGCAATGCTAATCCGGAAAAATGTCAAAGTTCACATCGATAATTCCTGCATATTGTGTAACACAACACAAGCAGAAACAACACACCACTTCTTCTTCGCTTGTTCGTTTGGTCGAACATGTTGGCAACATATTGACATCCACTGGAATCTCGTAGATAATATGTTGGACATGATAGCTCAAGCAAAACATACATTTGGGAAGTTTTTCATTGAAATATTCTTGATTGCGATGTGGCAGATTTGGAAGACTTGAAACAAACTGATCTTTCAGCTAAAGCAACCCTCGGTGCAAACCTAGAAGCAAGATTTCATGGAAGAGGTTGTCCTTCAATCCCATAGATTCTCAAGTCAGGATAGGTATTATGTCATTCTGTGGATTCAAACTATGTAACCTCAGTTGTTCTTGTCCTTTTCTTTCATTCATTGTGTCTTAAAACTTGACTCTTCTATTATCTAATATTATATATATCAGAAGGGCTCTCCCCTATTGATTTTCGGTCAAAAAATTATCTCAACTCACTAATCTAGACATCAATCAAGAAACATGGCTAACTAAACACTTGCTCAAATTGAAAATTTTGCATTGGGTTCTAAACAATCTGAACACACTATTCGTTAAGTATGTGCACACACATTCAAGAACAATGCTCCTAAATTTCTACTGCTGTCACTCACAAGTGACGAGGATTGTTGACTTGTTAGAATATCGTTAACTTGTCAAAGCATCTCAAAGGTGTCACGACCACCCTTGGTCTGCGACCACTCATGGCTATGACGACCGCTCCTTGGTTGCGACCTCCTTAGGCCACGACCACTCTTGGTCCACGACCACTTCTTGGTAATGACCTCTTTAGGCCACGACCACTCTTGATCGTGACGACCACTCCTTAGTTGTGACCCCCCTTAGGCTATGACCATTCTTCCACTCCTTAGGTCACGACCCCTCTAAGACGTAACCACTATTGCTCTTAGAACAATTTTAGGTCAATAGTTAAAGACCTCTCGCCCATTGAGTGGTCTCTAAGCCCTTCCTAAAGGCGTCACAAAAGGAGTCAAACAAAGAGTATATTCACGTGCAACAATTCAAAGCCCACGTGGAGATAGTTGTCAATGACTGAAGACAACATACGAGACAAAAAAGACATGGTAGTTTACGGTGGAATATGACAGTTACAAAAAAGTGAAGAGGCGTCAGTTAAATACAAGACAGTTAAAAGAAAATGAAGAGGCGATAGTTAGACAACAACTCCTGCCATTTCATAGCTATAAATTTCTATGGCCTGCGTACCATTTAGAGAGAGAGAAAGAGAGACGACAAGGAAAAGAGATTAAGACAAATTGTTTAGACTTTAATCTCCCTCTGTAAACTTCATTCCATTGTAGAAAAGCCAAGAAATAAAGTGTCCCTACTTATATTTTCATTTTAGTGTCCGGTTTGCAGACATAAGTCCCAATTATCATCAACAAGGTCATACATGGGAACACATACATACCAATTGAGCAATCAAAATAAATCTATACTAAAACAAAATCATAAATGCCACATTACTCCATTTGGATGAAAATCTAATGGGACCTGAACAAATTAAGGCCCCTGTTGTTAATACACATTGATTAACAAAGAATTGCTAGGTAGTACTTGATCTTGCAATATGATTTTGACTGCATCCCAACACACCTGTCGGGGATCAGTACCCTCGCCACGTGTAAGCATCCCCCCGGGTCTCGTAGCAGCTTCTCACGAGTCCGGAGGCTTGTCTCCGACCTGGAGGGTGCGCTCCCCCAGCCCAGGCTCGGGTCCAACGAGCTCAGGCTCGAGTGCGAGAACAAGGATCTGGCTCGAGCTCAACGCCATGACCTCACGCCTTCCAGGGTAAAACAGCATTTGTAATAATTTGTCTATCTCATGTAAAAACTCTCTCCTGCGTGGGAGTCGGAACCAAACTTGCCCCTGCGTGGGAACTAGGGCCGAACAACTCCCGTCAACTCCCAAACAACTCCCGAGCAACTCCCGTCATCTCTCAGCGACCCCTATTGACCCACCGCGGTCACCGGACGTCAGCTTCGTGGTCGGGTGGCGAAGCTCCCAGCGGGCTATAAAGACAGGAGATCACCCCGACCTAAAGGGAGAGGCCCCCTCCGGAAGAAAAACAAGACAACTCCAGCCGGAACACTTGAACCTCGAGAGGAGACACTCCCGCTTGTATTCTCCCACCGAGCTTCAAATACGTCTTTCGCCTCAGGGCAAGACTGGAGTAGAGCTATTACCCGACCTCGGGGGCTCGAACCAGTATAAACCTCGTGTTCATCGCTTTCTTCTCCGGCATACACCCTGCGACGCGCACCATTCCTGAACGAGCACGACATCGGGCCTCGCCCTCAAACGATCTATTCACATCCCCCCTTTGCGGTTGGCGGTTCCGATCGTCGACAACACCTATACAAGATCAAGCATATGTAGATGTCTCTACTCACAAATATGGGTAATCATCAGTTAAGCATAGACTAAGCAACATATAACAAATCTGGAAGGAAGCACAAAACTAAGAGGACATATCCCAAGCAAGTCTCTCTCTATAACAATCTACACAATTGAAGTTTTCAGAAAACATCAAGCAAATTGAAAGTCATTGCACACACATTACTCTAAAAATTCATACAACTAATACTCATGGTTCGTAGGAATTCAACACATATCTACACATCTTAGCTACTATGGTTCATCACACAATCGAGACATGCTTTTGTTAATCACGACTCACAGAATCCTTTACTGATAAACATATACAATAGGAGATGTTTCATTGCCAAATCCATACATACGTGTATATGATAGTTAAGCCAATTCCATTAATCAGATGAGCTAAAATTGCATTGTGAAATTGGTTGTGCCAGTACATATGAGACACTATATACTAAATGTTAGTGTTATGCCCTTGAGGCAATCATTTAGATGATTGTAACATGACTATGTTTATGAATAATAATATGATTATTGGTCCAATGAATGTATATCATTGTATTGATCAACAAGTATGTGACTTGATTATGAAGCTCTTTACTTAATGATGTAATTCGATATATATCTCTGATCGGATATCATCGTATAGGACTACGATGAATAGATCAGCACATGTAGTGATCGATGATCATGCTTCATAGATCATGGGATATGGAGATATCATCTCTACATTGTGGACCATGTTGAAGAACATGGGTTAGATAGACCCGCTATGGGACAACTGCGAGAATGTTTCATTCTTATGTGTCATCAGTGTATCTCATACCTAGAAGATGTATGATCCTTAGACCTGAGATTGTCATATTCCCTACATGTGTAATAGTTTTCCTTGGGGCTATCAAACACTACTTCCTAACCGGATAGTTATAAAGGTAGCTTTCATGTTTACTATGAAGCGTGCGAGAGGAAGTGAGCGATCAAGATGGAATTTGCCACTCCAATGAAGCGGAGATATATGACAAGGCCACTCGTGTGATATGATTAAGAAAGTGCATGGCCATGCCGTGATTGAGGAGTCAATTACAACTTATTAATATATCACGGATACGAGAGATGGATTGAATCATCAAAGGATGACATGCTTCTCGCCTTGAGATCAATCTTCATATACTTGGCAAAGGGATTATTACATGAGTTCTTTTGATAGGTTCTATTCGATTTGATCACAGTATGTTTGGGAGTTGGTATACTTTGCAAGAAGCCGCTACCAACTATTGGATTGAAAAGGAGTTTTCCGAATCCATGTCCAAACGTATGTGAACTGCAGGTCACACACTTAATGGGTGGGGCGCATTAATTTGGATTGGATCCGTAATTAATGAACCTCGTGGGCTTAGCATCTTTGGTGGGCCTGGTTTGGGTTTCATCTCGTGGCTATATAAGGAGGGAGGAGGAGGCGCAGGTGTGCTTTCCACGGTTTAGGTTTTATTCACTTGAAACCCTAGCCTCCTCCTCTCGCGCCTCGCCGAAGCGACTAGGTGCTTGCACACGACGCGCGGCGTTCCATCTCTGGGCGTGTGGACTCTGCGGTGGCGCTGCTGCGGCTGCGGCGTGGGAGGGCGATCCACGCGAGGCGAGGACGATCCACTACATCGACGCAACGGCTGCGGCGAGGGCGAACCACTACATCGACGCGCGAAGGATTCCGCGCAGCTGCGCGTCTAGTGGTAATCTTATCTATGATCCCCTTCTTGCGAGTAGCTTTACGGTTCTGCGGTAGTTTTTTTGTGCTAGCGTAGCATACCGCGTTTCCCTTGATGGTATCGAGCCATCTCGTATAGTTTTGTGATCTGGATGTTGCACATATGATGTGTGAGGTTAGTAGATTGGATCTATTACATGTTCGGCCGGTTCATGTGATGAATTGGTGACGGCGACCATCGATGAGATCGATCGATTTAGGGTTTGAGGAAAGTGCAAACCGACTCAATCTTGATTTGGGTGAGTCCGTTCATGATGCGGCGTTACCCTTACCGGTCGGGTTACCGCCATCGGGGTTTCAAAGCGTATCCATATGGGACCAAGCCAATCGGATCGAGTTGGATTGGGTCAATCTGGTTGATCCATGGTAAGTGCAAGCAGATTCAATATTGATTTGGGTGAGTCCGTTCATGATGCGAGCGTTGCCCTTACCGGTCGGGTAACCGCCATCGGGGTTTCAAACGTATCCATATGGGACCAAGCCAATTATATTAGATCGGATTAGGTCAATCTGGTTGATCCGTGGAAATTTTGAGGTGTTTTCCATGGCGGAAGACATGCCTCTAAAAAAATTCAAGCGCGCCCTCGACCCCTGGCCGATTGCGCCAGGGCTCTGCGGCGGCCCATGGCGGAAGACATGCCTCTAAAAAAAATTCAAGGACGCCGCGCGGCTACGCCTTGGACCCTTGGCAGGCGCCCTCGGACCCGCCCGACCGCCGCCGGGACCGCTGGGCTTGCCCCTGGACCCCTTGGCGCCGCCTCGGACCGAGTCGTAGGGTTGCTTTTGTTTAACTCGTTTTGCGAGGAATTATGTGAAATAGTATGGCCTATGTGTATGTGATGCATGTAATTTCCACATGGCTGCGTGCCGTGTTAAGCCATAAGGCTATTTAAATTGTATAACGACTGCGTGTCGACTTGTGATGCTTCAAACCCTCATGTAAAATTCATTATCAAAAGTTGTAAGGAGTTGCATCCATAATGATGAAGGCGATGGCTAGGTGAACAAATCAAGCAAGGTGGCTAGGTGAACAACCAAGCATGATGATGGAGATCTTAATGCTAAGGGCCATGCTATTTCACGACTTATTTTGATTTTACGTGGATGTGTGTTTTATCCTTGCTATTTTCTTTATGCTCATTGCATGTGATGCTATGTTCATAGTAATCTTTGTTCATCCTTATAGTTAAAAATCTTAAATCAAATTGTCCATCCAATTGTTGCACCTATCAAGAATTTAGATCGTTATTGATATGACTGCCAAAGTAGTATATCAATGGCTATCTCAATAGATGATAGGGATGTGTTGGACACATCACGCATAACAATGGCAGATTTAAACGAGCTATCAAAGCGGTTTTGGGCTTGAGGACATAAGTGGTTGGGATTTGATTTCAGTAATGAAGGAACCTATACAAGACAATTGGTGTCTAGGAAAACACACATGAGGCAGGTTTCTTAATTGGCACCGAATACGGGAAGTGCTCCCTCCCTCATGTGAGCCCTTGGGGCAGGTTGACCTGGCCATGAGTCAAGTTGATGGAGGCATTCATTACTTGTTTTCATACTCAACAAACAAGAGTTACATATGATGTAATTAGCAAAGGTGTTGCTTACCTATGTCATTAAATTTCTAGCAGTGATGCCAAAGCTCACTAGTGTTTAATGAATATGGATCTTGAATACTCACTATGTGTCTATAAAAGGACATAAAATAGGAGTGTCTTTAATTAAAAAGTTTAATAAAAGTTTTACATAAACATAGTGCTTAGAATCTTTGCATATTTTTGTTGTAGTTCAATGGCACCTTCTCCTACTCACTGCTACACTGGTTTTGCTTTGAGATCGG
Organism: Otatea glauca; assembly: GCA_036346275.1. Classification (NCBI taxonomy): domain Eukaryota; kingdom Viridiplantae; phylum Streptophyta; class Magnoliopsida; order Poales; family Poaceae; genus Otatea; species Otatea glauca. The sequence continues at coordinate 20,132,342 of CM070732.1, read as the reverse complement.
TTTGGAAAGGAAAAACTGAATGGAACTAATTTTGTTGATTGGTATCGCAACTTTGAGAATTGTTCTCAAGCATGAAAAGAAGGACTATGTTCTAGAGAATCCAATTCTGATGAACCGGTAGAAAATCTTTGCTCGCAATTTGAGGTTGAATATGAAAAGCATGTTAATGCTACATGAGAGTCATTGTCTCATGCTAGTCACAATGGACTCGAGCTCCAAAAGCAATATGAGGACCAAGATGCTTACAATATGATTGTGGGCTTGAAGGGCATGTTTGGGAATCAAGCAAGAGCTGAGAGGTATGGTATCTCAAAGCTTTTATTTGCTTGTAAGTGGTGAAGGCGATCCGGTCGATCCTCATGTGATCAAGATGATTGGTTACATTGGGAGATTGGAAAAACTTGAGTTTCCCTTAGCCTCGGTTTGGCCACGGATGTTATTCTCCGTCTACGCCTCGAGCTTTGAGCCATTCATTATGAATTTTCATATGAATAGCATGGAGAAGAGCCTAACCGAGCTACATGGGATGCTCAAGGCTGCGGAGAAAGCATTAAGAAAAACCCAATCATGTGATGATGGTTGAGAAAACAACCGCTTTAAAAAGAGAAAGGCTAAGGTGGAGGAACGGGAAAGAGCAAGGGCAAGGGCAAGGGCAAGGCTCAAGATGAGATCGCGAGCCTCAAAACTAAGCTTCGAAGCTTAAAGTTGGCCCTCAACACGATACCCAATGCTTCTATTGCAAGAAATCGGGGCATTGGAAGCGGGCTGCGAAAAGTACAGCGGATAAGAAGAATGGAAATGTGGTTTCCACTTGGTATTAATGTTATAGAAATTAATCTTGCTACTTCTTCACTCAGCTCATGGGTATATGATACCGGTTCGGTTGCTCACATTTGCAATTCGTTGCGGTGATAAAGAGTAGAGACTTGGCAAAGGAGAAGTGGATCTTGGCGTGGGGAATAAAGCAAGAGTTCTTTGGTCTTGCCGTTGGCACATACCCATTGCATTTGCCTTGAGGATTAGTTTTAGAACTCAATAATTGTTATTTTGTTCCATCTTTGAGTAGAAACATTATTTCATCTTCTTGTTTGGAACATGAAGGTTATGATTTGAGAATAAAGAACTTTGTTTGTTCAATATTTTTGAATGATATGTATTATGGTCGTTGCCCCATGGTGGATGGGTTGTACGTCCTTGAACTCGAAGAAAACACATCTATAATATTAATGTAAAAGGCAGGCCTAATGATTTGAACCCTACCTTTTTGTGGCATTGTCGCTTAGGTCATATAAATGAGAAGCGCATGAAGAAGCTCCATGGTGATGGACTTCTAACCTCATTTGATTTTGAATCATTTGAAACATGTGAATCTTGTTTACTTGGCAAGATGACAAAAGCCCCTTTCACGAGGTTTTAGTGAGAGAGCAAGTGAATTATTGGCCCTAGTACATACGGATGTATATGGACCAATGAGCTCATTGCTAGGGGTGGGTTTGATGCTTTGTAACTTTTACCGATGACTTCAGAGATATGGATATATCTATTTAATGAGGCATAAATCTGAAACTTTTGAAAGGTTCAAAGAGTTTGAGCGAAGTACAAAATCAACTTGGCAAAACAATAAAACACTTACGATCCGATCGTGGTGGCGAATACTTGAGCCAAGAGTTTGGTGATCATTTAAAGCAATGTGGAATCGTTCGCAACTTACTCCGCCGAGAACGCCTCAATGGAATGGTGTGTCCGAACAGCGAACGGACTTTATTAGATATGGTTGGTCAATGATCACCAAACAGATCCGCCATTATCCTTTTGGGGTTTCGCTCTAGAGGCAATTGCGTTCACTTTGAATAGGGTCCCATCAAAATCCGTTGAGAAGACGCCATATGAGATATGGTGGGAGAAGACCCATGTTGTCATTTCTCAAGATATGGGGATGTGAGGCTTATGTAAAACGTTTACAATCGATAAACTCGCACCTAAATCGGAAAAATGCTTTTTGTGGGGTATCCTAAAGAAACAAAAGGATATTACTTTTACAAAAGAAAGCGAGAACAAAGTTTTGTTGCTCGAAATGGTGTCTTTTGGAGAAAGAGTTTCTTTCAAAAGAAATCAGTAGGAGTGATGTGTATCTTGATGAAGTTCGAGAATCACATGAATATGTTCAAGCTACCTCTGAACCTTCACAAGATGTACAAAGTGTTGTACAACTTTGTGGAAGAGACTCCACCCCACGTAGGTCGGGAGGCCACGTCATGTACCTATTAGATATGGGAATGACATATTATTGTTGGACAATGATGAGCCCACGACTTATGAAGAAGCAATGATGGACCCAAACTCGAAAAATGGCTTGAAGCCATGAGATCCGAAATTCAATCCATGCATGACAATCAAGTTTGGAACTTGGTCGATTCACTGATGGTGTAAAACCATTGAGTGCAAATGGATTTTTAAGAAAAGATAGACGTAGATGGAAATGTTCAGATCTATAAGGCACGGTTGGTGGCAAAGGGTTTCAAACAAGTTCAAGGAGTTGACTATGATGAAACTTTCTCACGGTAGCCATGCTCAAGTCTGTCAGGATCATTTTAGCTATTCTTGCATATTTTGATTATGAAATATGGCGGATGGATGTCAAAACGACCTTCCTTAATGGGAATCTTTACGAGGATGTATACATGATACAACTGAAGGCTTTGTTGATCCTAAATATGCTAAAAGGGTATGCAAGCTTCAAAGATCCATTTATGGGTTAAAGCAAGCATCTAGGAGTTGGAACATTCGTTTTGATGAAGTAGTCAAAGGTTTTGACTTTATCAAAAATGAAGAAGAGCCTTGTGTTTACAAGAAGGCTAGTGGGAGCGCACTTGTATTTACGATTTTGTATGTGGATGACATATTATTAATCGGGAATGACATTCCTATGCTTGAAGATGTTAAGACTTCATTGAAAAGGAGTTTCTCAATGAAGGACTTGGGAGAAGCATGCTATATCTTGGGCATAAAAATCTATAGAGATAGATCAAAAGGTTAATTGGATTAAGTCAGAAGCGTACATTGACAAGATATTGAAAGGTTCAATATGCATGAATCCAAGAGAGGTTTCATGCCAATGTCACATGGCATCGATCTCTGCAAGAATCGGTGTCCTTCGACATCGATGAGCGAGACAGGATGAGCAAGATTCCATATGCTTCACTATTGGGTCTATTATGTATGCCATGATCTGTACACGCCCGGATGTCTCATATGCTCTAAGTGTCACGGCGGATACCAAGCGGATCTGGTGATGGTCATTGGATAGCCGTAAAAATATCTGAAGTACTTGAGAAGAACTAAGGGTATGTTCCTTGTTTTGGAGGTGAGGAAGATCGGTTGCAAAGGGTTACACCGATGCAAGCTTCCAAACCGACAAAGATGATTTTCGATCGCAATCCGGGTTTGTGTTTACACTTAATGGAGGAGCGATGGTGGAAGAGTTCCAAGCAAAACACGGTGGCCGACTCTCTGACGAAGCGGAGTACATTGCGGCCGGAGGCCGCAAAGGAGGCGTGTGGATTAAGAAGTTTATCACGAGCTTGGTGTGGTCGCTAGTGTCTCTAGTCCAATGGACATCTATTGTGATAATAGTGGTGCCATTGCACAAGCAAAAGAGCCTAGATCACATCAAAGTCTAAACACATACTCCGTCGCTTTCACCTTATTCGCGAGATTGTGGATAGAGGTGGCGTCGAATATGCAAAGTACATACGGAAGCCAATGTGGCCGATCCGTTGACAAAGCCACCGCCACGACCTAAGCATGAGGCGCACACAAGGTCTATTGGTATTAGATACTTAATTGATTGACTCAAGTGCAAGTGGGAGATTGTTAGTGTTATGCCCTTGAGGCAATCATTTAGATGATTGTAACATGACTATGTTTATGAATAATAATATGATTATTGGTCCAATGAATGTATATCATTGTATTGATCAACAAGTATGTGACTTGATTATGAAGCTCTTTACTTAATGATGTAATTCGATATATATCTACGATCGGATATCATCGTATAGGACTACGATGAATAGATCGGCACATGTAGTGATCGATGATCATGCTTCATAGATCATGGGATATGGAGATATCATCTCTACATTGTGGACCATGTTGAAGAACATGGGTTAGATAGACCCGCTATGGGACAACTGCGAGAATGTTTCATTCTTATGTGTCATCGTGTATCTCATACCTAGAAGATGTATGATCCTTAGACACGAGATTGTCATATTCCTACATGTGTAATAGTTTTCCTTGGGGCTATCAAACACTACTTCCTAACCGGATAGTTATAAAGGTAGCTTTCATGTTTACTATGAAGCGTGCGAGAGGAAGTGAGCGATCAAGATGGAATTTGCCACTCCAATGAAACAGAGATATATGACAAGGCCACTCGTGTGATATGATTAAGAAAGTGCATGGCCATGCCGTGATTGAGGAGTCAATCACAACTTATTAATATATCACGGATACGAGAGATGGATTGAATCATCAAAGGATGACATGCTTCTCGCCTTGAGATCAATCTTCATATACTTGGCAAAGGGATTATTACATGAGTTCTTTTGATAGGTTCTATTCGATTTGATCACAGTATGTTTGGGAGTTGGTATACTTTGCAAGAAGCCGCTACCAACTATTGGATTGAAAAGGAGTTTTCCGAATCCATGTCCAAACGTATGTGAACCTGCAGGGTCACACACTTAATGGGTGGGACGCATTAATTTGGATTGGATCCGTAATTAATGAACCTCGTGGGCTTAGCATCTTTGGTGGGCCTGGTTTAGGGTTTCATCTCGTGGCTATATAAGGAGGGGAGGAGGAGGCGCAGGTGTGCTTTCCACGGTTTAGGTTTTATTCACTTGAAACCCTAGCCTCCTCCTCTCGCTGCCCCGCCGAGCGACTAGGTGCTTGCACACGACGCACGGCGTTCCATCTCTCGGACGTGTGGACTATCTGCGGTGACGCTGCTGCGGCGCGGCGTGGGAGGGCGATCCACGGCGAGGCGAGGACGATCCACTACATCGGCGCAACGATCGCGGCGAGGACGAACCACTACATCGACGCGAAGGATTCCATGGCTGCGCGTCTAGTGGTAATCTTATCTATGATCCCTTCTTGCGAGTAGCTTTCTGGTTGCGCGGTAGTTTTTTTTTTTTGTGCTAGCGTAGCATACCGCGTTTCCCTTCACTAAACACATATATGTACCCTGGCCCAATCACAACATAGGAAGGTCCAATAGTAGCGTTGGCAAATTTAACCAATAGGGATCCAATACACATAAAAATCTACTAGCATCACCATGAACAAAAAAATTCCAAGAAGTAGAATCATTAGCAATAATAGGGAGGGAAATGGGCATGTTTTTGTTAAACACAAAATGCAAGAACTCAAGTACTGAGTCATGTACATCACTCGGATTCATACCACAAGCTCGCACAAGTAATTGGCCAAGGTCGATAAGGATAAAGCAAACTCACATAAACACATTCTTGCTATCACACTCATAATAGACATTGCATAAATAGATGAATATATGAATTGTGCATCTAGGGGTAAAGCACTAGAAGGGACAAGAGCATGAGTAGCTCTAGCAGTAGAATGGAGGAGGTAGATTTGCACTTAGCTTTTGGGGTTGAAGCAATGGGGTGGCAGGAGCTCACCGTAGCCATAACAGTGGTTGTGGTTGCCGGTCTCCAGGTAGCCAATGTGCTACTGAGACATGTGAAACCATGTTGAAGATGGGGCTGGTGTAACCGGAGGCCACAATCACCGCATGGCCGTGTTGCTTGTTGCGTGACAGCAGTCGTCGGGCCGAAGGAGGAGCCACCCCGCATGGTTGAGGTGGCATTGAAATCAATGTAGGGTGGCGTTGGTCATCGTTGATGTTGATACGGTGGCGAAGCCACTGGATCCGACGAAGATGACCCACCGGTTGGAGCCCAGTGGTGCTAGAGTTGGGGAGGCTTGAGGAAATGGTTAGCGACGGTAGGGTAGGGGAAAGGTCATGGAGGTTAGAGGCAAGTTCATCAGTAGTGATGGCCACCGCTGGATCTGGTGAATCCTAGTGGTGGAAAGGATTAGGTTGCGACACGAATGAGTTGGGGAGTGAGTAGAGGGAGAAGAGGGGAGCAGTGGAGGCCGCCGGAGGCTATGGATTGGGGCAGCGGTGCAGTCAGCTACAGGGAAGAAGAGGCATGTGCGAGAGAGAGGGAGAAGAAAAGGGAGATGAGTGACGGTGCGAGGTGGTGGAGAAGAGGAGGGGGAGCCAAAGAGGCCACCGCGTGGAGAGGGGGAGGCGGCGCTTGGGAATGAGAGCAAAAGGCAGATAGGAGGGATTCGGTCGATGGTTGGAATAGGGAGGAGGAAGTACATGGTTAGATTAGGATTAGGTTTAGGAGGTCGGCTAGGCCGGGCCGATGCGATAGGCTGGCCTGGGACGGGCCAGATGGGGTGACGAACAGTTCGAACCAGGAGAAAAAGGAAAGGGGAAAACCATTAGGTTGAAAACAGTAATGGACCACTTTTTTTCTCTTTTCTTTTCTCTAAACTAAATTATAATTTAATTCTTGCTACATTCACCCATAGTAAGTAAATAAAAGTGAGTAATGAGACAATCACCAAATAAAATGCAAATACAACCTTAATGAATTAATACACAAATGGAAAAGTCACATTATAATTAGGACACAATCAGGGAAGATTCTGACTATTAAAAGTTTTTACACTTTCACTAGAAAATTTCTTCGAGTGCAACCTAGGGAAATTAGGACCGGTTGATATTTAAATTTTATATTTTTCTCTTTCTTTTTCTCTTCTCTTAATTAAATTCTATTTTAAATCTTTACTATATTTACACCTACTATGTATATGACATGAATAATTAAAACCGTACAAAATAATTGCATTTAAAAACCCTATCAAATAGTAAAAATCACACAACATGCATGACCAATGTTTTGCATCACATTTAGGAACATGCATAACTAAGGTATTCGTCATGCCTAAAACCTAAATAGGAAGTGACTCGCAACTTTAGTTTAAATTATTATTAACAGTCGATCTCAAGAACCGTCTAAAATGCGTAGGAATGTTTTTCAACACTAGCAAGCTGGAAGGAGCTTACTCAGGAAGGTCACCCTTCGACCATGTCTAATGAACTGATTTTTATGGGTTGCGGATTGTTATGAAATTCTTGCATACAAATAAAAAGGTTAATTTCTAAAATAAATTAAATCAAGTCAAGTGGATAAGGTAGATCCAGTTGGTGATATCGATGAGGTTGGACCAGAGAAGTCTAGAAGTAAAACCATAACCTACGTAGGGTTTTGGATCAATTTGGTGGGTAAAGGAGTTCATGGTAAGAATGACCCAGGTAGGTTTGTTGTGAAAGTCAGAGCTCCTCTATATAGGATATCACTTAAGGGTATAAACCAAACTGACGCTTACTTCAAAAGTGACGAAAACCGTGTTTACCATAGATCTGGAATGGGACAGACTGAACTAAGTAGCAATCTCTGCCACGGGTAAGAAGGTGACTGTTGCTAGGTAGGGGCAGTCACCCTGGCGCAAGACTGTAAGGTAAGAGTATCAACCTGCGTGCCTTTGGTGAGGCGAGGTGGTATGGGCAAAGGTCAAAGTACGGGTTGGCCAAAGATTCTGTTTTCTTGGCTTAGTCGTGAGCCGAAGGTAGCACATTGGTCGGATATTATAAGCTAAGTGATGCTATAGGCAAAGCAATACACCTCTCATCAGAATAAAATATGATATCACTCCTAGCTTTCGAGTTTAGAAGTGTGTTGTGTCGGTTTTCCTCTAACACAGGTTGTAAGATCCCACGTTGCTCTGCCATTAGTAGATTTATAAATTAAAACTTGATATTCTCCAGCAAATGGGTAAACAAATGGGTACTTTTGGATAAAGAGCTACTTTGGAGATATGGCTTGGTGGCCAGGGGTATATAAATATGTATATAAATTCATACATCAACTTTTCGCTACATGCTGAGTACTGTAGTACTCAGGCTTGCTTTCATTATTGGTTTATAGAACCTGCTTTGTCCACTAACCCAAACGAAGTAGATGGTGACATTCATGATGCTATGAATTATAATTGTGATGTTGGTGTTGCTGTGGAGGGCTATGAATATGAGAGAGCAGACGACTAAGACCTGATGGAATAGAAGACTTTCAGGAGGGAGGCACTAGAGTATTATTGTAATAAATAGGCGGGCGGTGTAGAAATCACCATTGTCGGACCTAAGACAGTACTATAAGTACTCTAAGAATAAATCACCATGTACTGAATGGTGGAAGTTTCTACGTGTGCATGTGTTGTTTTCCTTAGCTGATCCTTGTGTAACTCTATTCTGTGATGCTTTCCACTAGATCTGGCTTGGTTAGACAAAGTGGGGGCGTCACAAATTCTATCTCAGAAAATCCTACAATTTGGTTTCTTAGGGATAGTAGGGGCACCTTGCGTCCTCATCTTGTAGGAACAACGAACAAAGTAGTTGTAGTTGATATACTATGTTTTTGGAGACTGGAGTGTTCACATGAATGAAGAATTGCTACAACCATCGTCCCAAAGGCAATCTTTGTGTGATACATCCTGCATGATGAATGAACTACCCAGCAAACTCAATTTCTTAATAAATTAGCAGGAGTGTTATGGAGGGTGATGGGATTCACATACCTGCTGCCGCCTGCCGATTGAGATTTGGAAAGGATGATGCCCTTTGATAGTGGGTGGATCGATCTTATGATGATGAAGAAGATAACTTGGACCCGTGAACCCTGACGAACACTGGCACCAACCACCATCTTGATATGGCAATGCGCGACACGTGAATTAACTCAAGAACACGCTTCGATCCTCACCTACTTGACCACATGAAAGTAGACATACGCTTCCTTGCAATCACCCCAAAGAAATTGCCAGAACAACGGTGATAATTTCAAAAGTGGAGCTCCCTATTCTAAAAGGGGCATGAGAGTACAAGCTATAGAAACAAGAGTACATCTTTAATCTGAAATTTTGTGGTTGTGTTTACAATGAATAGAGCACATATATATAGGGGTGGGGGCTTGTGAATAGTGCATATGAACAGTACCACACCTCCCATATACACTATCCCATCTAATTGGAAATAATCTTATTAGTTTAGAAATAAATTATTATATAATATGAGAACAATCTCCTCTTACCAAGTTATGGTGATCACTTTCTTTTCATAAAGATTGCTGAAATCTCTTCTTACAAAGTCATGGTGATCTCATTCCTTACTTGAAAATTGCTAAAACCTCACAATCCTTCTCTCATGCTTCTTTCCTTTGCATGAGGATGGTCAAAATCTTTTCTGACTTCTCTCTTGCTTCTTACCTTTGCTGTTGAAGTGCATATACGGAAGGAAATAGAGAGGATGGCGCATGGGCCATGTATGGGCTGCATGGGTCACATGGAGTTGGCTTAGTCCACGCCTCCTGGTGCTCCTATGTGTTTTTTGGTGTTAACAATGCTCTTGTTGTCTCCTTTTAATGTCCATCCTCCTTTTTCTCTCGCTCAACACACCATGTTCCAATACCTTCATATCTAAGAACACAAAAATTAGTTGCAAAATAAACATCCAATTTTCATTGGAAGTTAACTTATGATCAATTAAAAGCAACACAACATTTTGAGCTAGTTTCTTGGTACGTGATCATGTGATTGGTTCTTGAAACATGTTTGGAGCCTTATCATGAATAATGGAAGAAGATGATATCGGTGTAGTCAAAGGAATGCCCTCATTACCCTTGAGTAGGTAGCCTGCAGTCACGGTTGTGGCCTAACAATCAATTGGTAAAGTCCGGCAAGGCCGCATCGGGACGCCAATGTGGGTCGGACCATGATGGCCATGTCTCGATCTGGCCGAAGAGGAAGAGGAGGGTGAGCTGGGCATGTCATCGGATCTGGAAAACATGCTCGTCGAGCTCCAACACGAAAAAGTTTGGTTGCATCACTCACTGCTGCCTCCCACCATCGCGTCGTCTGAGAGCGCTGTCGAGCACATGTTACACCCACCACAGAAGGAAGAGTGTGCGGGGAGATGGTGCTGTAGGTGACGAAGATGGCCGACCGCGATGCCAATCTAGGTGGGATTATGACGCGGATCTCATTGTACCCAACAGACCACAGAGGAGGTGGGAAAAATGGAGAGAGGAGGCTTTGAATGTGTGGGTGTGGTTTATGCTCCGAGCACCTTGATTCTTGGCTGCAGTTGCCAAAACCCGAAAGAATGTGGAAGGGGTGATGTTGTGAGCAACGGCTGGTTACCTGGCCCCACATGTCGGTGTAGAGAGTTGTGGCGCGTGAAAGATGGAAAGATGAAGTAAGAAGAGATGGTGAATGGAGACAGTTCCCTTTTATATGAGTGTAGAAATCTTTATCTTTGAAGGACCATGTGGAGGTCCATCCATGTTTGTGATGAGTATTTGACTTTATTTGAGCAAGGTGTGCTCAAGTTTGAGTTTGATTTGGATTGATTTTCAAAATGAAGCAATTTGAGTTGTCTCTGTCAGGAGTGGCAGTACCGGTCGTATGGACGCGGTAGTGATGAGTTGGATGGTTTATTGCACATCTTAGTGAGCATTGCTATGTGAGGAGTTTCCTTGTTTTTGATGGTTGCAGGACGACGGTGCTAGGTCATGGTGAGGCGAAGGATGACCGGGACTAGGCGAGGAGCGTCGGAGGTCCAGACGGTTGGGAGATCGCCGGAAGATGATCGGAGACGGAGTCCGGGCAAGTCAAGAAGACAAGGAAAGGAGATGATGCTAGCTAGATGCCGCGTGGATCAATGAGGGCCGTCGGATTGAGGTCTAGTTGATAGGTTAGCGGGTCTAGGTAGTATGCTTTGAAATCCGTGCAAGAAAACCCGGTATGTGTGTGGGTTTTGGGTTAGCCCTTGCATGGCTGTGTGTGTGGGTTAATCCTAGCCCTTAGATGAGTGCTCTAGGGTTGAGGGACTCATCCAAGGGTGGTAGGTGGCCCAAGAGTAGTATAAATAGGGGTGGAGGGGTAGCCTCCTTCTCTTGAAGGTGTTGAGGTTTTTGATGCTCATTTGAGCTTTGCCCACATGAATGTGAGGCTTTGTAACCTCCCCTTCCAGAAATGAAAGTTTTATTCATCCACCTCAGAATTTATTTTGCATTTACATTATGTCTTTACTTTACGCAATTTAAATTCAGCATTTACTTTCCGCAATTACATTCCATAATTTACTTTCAAGTAATTTGGATTTGCCTCCCCTCCTTCTAAATGCTGCTGTTCTTGGATGTTTTGAGTGTGTTCATATGGTTTTACATCTCTTTTGCACTCTTGGATTGAGTAGAGAACATCTTTTCTTTCAAGTTCCAACTTTGTTCTGAACTTGTTCTTCGCGCAGCAGTCAGTGTTTGATTTTTGTAAAAATATAGAAAAATCCTTTTTGAGTGATTCTTATTGGAGGAGGTGCGGGACTCTGATATACGCTTGCAGAAAAATTTTGGAGTTCACTTGTTGTACCGTTTGGGCGCCATGAGGTGAAAACTGAGCCCCAAACGTTCTGCTCAAGTTCTTGACCAGACTGTGTTCTTCGATTTTTAGTGTTTTTCTGTAAGGTTTTTGAGGAGAAATTTGGTGGAATTCTTCAAGACTCTGATTCTCACAGGGAGAAAAAGTCTCAAAATTTTGTGAGCTACAGAAACCCACCAACCTCCTGTGCAAATTGAGGACAAGTTCTGGGAATTCTGCTTTTGCTTTTCTAAAAGTGACTTTTGTGATTTGAATTGATGTCCTTTCTAAAAGCAAGAGTTTGAATTGATTCCTCTTTATCTTGGACACTAGACAACCAGGATTGTGACTCAAAAATCCCCACATATTTTATGGTATTTATCCATGCAAGCTTGTGGTACACATAGTTGTCTAGTTTTTCGGGTTTTTCACAATTCCTTTTGAGCGATCTTGTCGAGGTTTTTGTTGGAGTATTTTGGGGGAATTTTTATTTGCGACCATTCACCCCCTCTGCTCGCCATTTCGGTCCTTCAATTGGTATCGAGCCGGTTTTGCTCTTCCATAGATCTTGACCGGTCTCAAGAGCCATGGCGACGCACAAATATTCCACCAAGCCTCCAATCTTTAATGGAGTTGATTTTCCTTTTTGGAAGTCCCGGATGGAGTCATACATCACTGCCTGTGGCTACGATATGGCGAAGGTGAAACTCCGTATGAGGTTCCTGGCGATGAAAATGTCACGCCATCAATATGGTTGACGTTGAGGCGAATGCTAAGGCAAGGAACATTCTCATCTGTGGTCTTAGCCATGGTGAGTATGATAGGATTTCTCACCTTCGCTCCGCTCACGAGATTTGGGTAACCTCGATGCTAACCATGAGGGCTCTACTCAAATCAAGGCGTGAGGCGAGACCAGTTCAAGCGCGAGTACAACAAGTTTGATCAACGCTATTTGGTGAGAGTCTCGACGAGTGTTTTGGTCGGTTTACAAAGATTTTGAGCGACCTCCGAGCGATTGGTTGCATATACCCGACTCGGACAATGCTCGGCATTTCTTGACCGCACTCGACCTTCGGGTTTGGGAGATGAAGGTGACCACCATCAAGGACACCACCGACTTATCGACTCGACTCTTGACGGGCTTTATTCCGCCTCAAGACTCATGAGATCGATGTCGTCTCTCGGAAGACGAAATCTCGATCGATGGCTTTGGTCACCGATCCCATTGGATCTTCTTCTTCCGATCCTTCTATTGGTTTCTCTCTTTCCGCCCTTTGCGAGCTAGCGACGACCAACTGGAAAAATTTCGAGAAAATGAGCTTGCTCTTCTCACTGCAAGTTTTCTCATGCATACAAGAGGGTGAGAGAGAGGAAGAGAGGTGGCATGATCACCGCTTGAGTGTGGTGGCCCCAACCACATTGGCGAACTGTCCCAAGCCGGAGAAGGGCAAGAATGAGCGTTGGCGGTTCGGGCAAGAACGACTACACCGACAAGAACCGCAACAAGAAGCCTCCGGTTCGTGAACCGGCGCACGAGAAGAAGTACCGCAACTTCTCCAAGAACAAGAAGCTCTTCCACCGCGTCCTTGCGCGCTTGACGACATCAACCTCTCCGACACGGAGACATGGAGCAACGAGGCGAGGATGATCCGCAAGAGAAGAAAGGCGGCGACGACTTCTCGGCATGTGCTTCATGACCGACACCAACGACATCAGCGACTCGAGCTCTCAAATGACTCGGACGAGGTACCCTCCTATGACCCACTCAACGAAGCTTTCGCAAATTAGGAAAATTTCATGCTAGAGCTAGAGCTAGGTGTACGGAGCTTGAGAAGGAAGTAGGTACCTTGACTCGGGAGTTAGCTTCACTTAGATCTTCTCCCTCCCGAGTCACTGATGATTGCTCTTTGTGTGATGCTATTCTTGTGGAGTTGGAGAACCTAAGGACCATACATGATAGTGTGCTTGTTGAACTTGATGGTCTTAGGTTGAAGAATGCTAGCACTAGTTACTGTTGATGCTATTCTGTTGAGGCTAGTTTTCTTCATGCTCACTCCACTCCATCATGCTCTAATTGCCCTAAATTGCTTGCCGAAATTGATGCCATGAGCGAACACCTTGGGAAGCTTTCTGCTAGAAACAATGAACTTGAATCACTTGCTTCTAAGGACCCAGTCAGCTCATGTGAGGGCTGTAAGCAATTAAAACTTGACAATGAAACCCTGAATGTCAAGTGTGCTAAACTTGCTAAGGACTTACTAGATAAGTCACAAAAATATTGCTTGCGATGTACTGAGATTGTGGGGGACTTGGATAAAATCCATGTCGAGCTTAGGAAGAAATTAGAAGACCAAGCCCATAGAATTAGAGATGCTCCTTGCGTTTCTTGTAAGGCCCTCAAGATTGAGGCACCGTCTTTGAGGAGAAAATGCACGTCTTTGAGAGAGCTCATCTTTACGGTTCTTCTTCCTCTCCTTCCCCTGTTCTTCTTGTGCTTCTTTCTTCCGAGATTGCCAGTATCTTATGAGCACTCTCGAGAAGTTTGTTGGAGGCAAGAAGAAGCTCAATCTTATTCTAGACCAATCCAAGATTAGTAGATTCAATCAAGGTCTAGGATTTGATCCTTGGAGCACGCTCGCGCATCCTCCCACCATAGTGCGCGGCTCCAAGAGTGGTGAGATTGTGGTAGCTCCCGAGTGAGTACCACCGTGTTTAAGTCTCACTGGGTTGTCCATAGGACTTGACCGTAAGGGTGTTACTCCTATTGCTTACGCCTCTAGCAAGGCGAAGTACACATGCACCTTCCGTAAGAAGGATGGTCACCTAGTAGATTTACGCCAGCGCGCCAAGATCACTCGGCGTGAGCGTGTTGCTGCTCTTAGGGGTATTGAGGTCATCCCGGACTTTGAGTGCTCCTAAGACACACACCGCTTCTAGACAGTTAGAGAGTCGCTTTGTTTTGGGCAGCGTCGAGGACTTGGTTTTCATGCTAGTTCTTGAGTTTTAGTCACGGAGCTGTTCAGTAGTCGATCTTTCCGCCGTCCTCTTGATGTTCCTCGTTTTCCCATCGAGGTAGATATCGTGGCGTGAGGTGTTTTTCGGTAGGAGATCCAGCAGCCTTCGGGATGGTCCGGCTTTTGCACCACGGCGTGCCAACCCGATTTTGACTCCTAGATTATCTACCGAGTTGCTCCCGATCGTGTGAGAGTTGAGCGTCGGAGAGACACTCGAGTCGATCTTCTTACGTGGTGGTACTACGAGGTGTCGTATGGTTGAGATTGGGTTCCTAAGTCTTCACTCTATCCCGAGATTGAGTCATCTTTCTCTCTTGTGTCTTGATCGAGTTAAATCCGGATGGGAAGGGCGATGTTTGGATTGTTGACTCGGTTGTTCTCGTCATATGACCGGAGATTCTCGTTGGTTCTCTTCCCTAGTCCGAGCCCCCGGTGATGAGTTAATCACTTTTGGGGATGCATCTTCAGGTAGAGTCATTGCTAAAGTGTAAGGACCCGAATCCACTGATTCGAACCCATCGTGTTTCTTGCACTATTCCGGGATCAACGCTAGTGCACGACTTAACATTGGTACATATCACATCATACACAACGATAATAGAATAATAGTTCATTTATTGATATAACTAAATGTATGATCTTATGACCAACTTACATTATTAAGCCACGCAGGCAAGACCGAAAATATAAACTAATAATTAAGCAAATGGAAAGTAGAAACGTAAGTAGCTCATCAGTTCACCACAGGCAACCGACAAGGCTCGGACCCTAATGACTCGTGTCTTCTTGGACTTCATCTTCCAACACAGTGTAGATTCTTCAACTGTTGATTATTGTTGTTTGGCAAGGGTGAGTACTTAAAGCACTCAACAAGTTGTGCATGAATGCAATTCCATGTATCTATATGCAAGGCTTATTCCAATGGATAGGCTATCATGGCTATTTTGCAATAAGCGACATTTATGAACGAATCTGATATATAGATTGTAAAGGATGTAAAACAAATAACGATAATAAATAAATTCAGATTTCTCAAGTAAACCAAGTTTCCAATCCTAAGTCAAATTCCATCTTCCACATGGCATTCCGCCATCCCAACCAAGTTGTCCAATTAATTAAGCTAACCCTTAATCTGTAATTCCGAGCATTGCTCAATCATGCGAGCACGGCTATCCGAATAGTTTCACACTCTGCAGAGGTTATGCACTTTACCCACGTGATACAACCAAACACCACAAAGGCGAGAGATTATAACAAAGCCTTTACAATGCTCTATCTTAACCCGATACTACCCGCTAAGGTTTCAACATGGCGGGTCATAAACTACATCCGGGGCCCCCTCTTGCGCCATGTGAATTACACCTGACAGGGAACTCACACCGACCACGATAGTATCAAAATTAAGACTTTGCAAATTACTCACTAGGTGGCCCATACGGACATGTGGTTGCATGATTGACTCAGTCAAAGGCTTGCAAGGTTAAGTCCTTAGTGTGATCAAGGCAAGACTTCCACATACCATCGCCCATCGGGCCCACCTTGGCCTCCTCGCCTCGCCACTTGCCCCAATCTAAGTTATCATCACCCGGTTGATTACCAAGCACCACGTGCCATCAACAATTCAACATCGTTGCGTGACATGACTCGCCACAACAACTCAATCTCATCGTGTGATCCCACATGACACACAAGTTCATAACATTGTTCCATATTCCGTTAATCAAGATTAATTAACAATGATTACGACACATGTGATGACGTGGCATGGCTAAGCAACTAATACGGTCTAACCTCCAATGTTGATCATAATTATTAATCAACTATATTAAACCAATCTAGGGTGACAATGGTTCATGGCATATAATGACAAGGTAGGGTATAGATCAATCTGTATTTTAGCTAAACCCAATCTAATTTGAAACAATTGTATATTTGAAATATATGCAATATTGTAAAACAAACATAGCAATTTTATAAACATGGGTTCAACATGATCAAAGCACAACTTGCCTTGGAATAGGTCCTGATCTTGATCTGAAGCTTGCTCTTGGGTTGCTTGATCTTCCTCCGAAGCGTCGCACAATTCAACGTCTACGCGTACCGAAAGAGAAAAGCAAATAAATGCCAAAACAGAGAGCAATTGAACTCCAAAAATCAATTAAAATTCACCATTAAATAGATCTCAATTTTACAAATTTTTAGAAACTGGAATCACTCAAATCCGAGTTACGATGCAAAAGATATAGCCTTTTGAAGTTTGAAATAAATATCAAATCGGAAAATCAGAAAATCAGATTTAATAGATTTATTTTTATTCCGAAAATAGATTATGCGTCATCATGACGTCACGCTGACGTCAAGATCGACCGACCAATCGGAAGCTGCCACGTGGCCGGTCCATGGATGCGTCCACGATCCGCCGGGTCCACGGCAGACGCGGTCCACGGCGCCTCATTCGCTGCGCCGACACGCGGCGGCGCCGATTGGTTGCGGCGACGGCGCAACTGGTGCACCTGATTCCATCGGACGATCGCCGATTGATGCACACGCGGCGAGATCACGAGCACGGGTTTTAGATCCAACGGACGGCGATTAAGGAGGGTTTTACACCACCGAGGACACGCGGTCAGATTCGAGACGCGTCGGCGAAGATCCAACGGACGAGCTTCTCACGCAAATGGCGTCGCCGAGACCAAAATCCGCGGCGATGAAGACGACGATACTCGCGAGGCACTCCGCGAAGTTCGGACGTCGAGACCTTGCGCTCGGCGCGGCGGCGAACGAGGACTCAACGCACCCGTCCGAGCCTTAAATAGGCGCACGGAGAGAGGCGCGCGGCGGCGGACACGGACTCCGAGTCCGCGGAAACACGGCGCGCGGCGGAAGAGTCCGAGGCGAGACGACACACGAGAACCCTTCGATGACGAATGAACTTTGGGATTCAAAGCGGCGTGGCTGGATCGGATCCGCCGAACCAACTAACGGACACGATCCAAACTTTCCCGAACCGTGCGACTTAATTCCGACCGTCCGATTCGATCCGACGTCCATCGGCGCTAGGGTTTGCGATTCACGCGAAAAGCTCCCGACCGCCGTCGCGAGATCAACGGTGGCGATCGCGCACCTCCGCTCGTGGGCCAATCGGGCCGCGACCATGAGACCATCACAGCAAGACAAAGTGTTGGGCTCGGCCCAACACTGCTTCTGAGATTTTCAAAAGGTTTTCATTTAAAATAATTCCATAAATTCATTTAATTTGTTTTAGGCAATAAAACAATCGGAAAAATCAAGAAAAATCTCAAAAATACTTTGAGACATTCGGACTTAAATAAAATATTTTTGCTAAAACTTTATTTTAACTTTGTACAGATTTAAATACTTTTGAATAAAAAGCAATAAACTTGAAATAGGAATTAATTCAAATAAATCTAGAAAAATCCAAATAAATTCAGAAAATCACAAATGCATTTTTAAACGATAAAAACTTAATTAAGCCAAATTTTGGGATGTTACAAACCTCCCCCTTATGAGAATCTCGGCAGAGATTGGGGCTAACTAGAGAATAGGTTCGGAATTTCGACTTCAATTCTTCTTCTCGCTCCCAAGTGGCTTCACTTTCGAATGATTGCTCCATGAACTCGCAAAGCGAATAGACTTGTTTCGGTCTTGCGCTCCACAACATCCAAAATTCATTGGTTGCTCTTTATAAGTCAAATCTTCTTGCACTCTATTGCCTCCAACGGGCTTGCTCTGTTGGCACTCGAGACACTTCTTAAGCTGCGATACATGGAATACATCATGCACTCGCCAATGACCGAGGCAACTCTAAGCGATAAGCTACCTCTCTCGACGGCTCGGAATCTTGAGCGGACCGACATATCTTGGTTCAAGCTTCCTTTAACGTGAAATCTCTTAACGCCCTTAAGAGGGTAACCCCGAGGTACACATGATCTTACGGTTCAAAACTCAAATCTCGACGGCGATTATCGGCGTAGCTTTTCTGTCTTGGTGTGCTATCTTTAATCTCTCTCGATCATTGCTACTTGACTTTACGCCTCTTCGAGGATATCTCGCCCAAACACCAAAGCGTTCTCTGTCTCGTTCCAATTCAATGGAGTACGACAAGCACGTCCATACAATGCCTCGAACGGTGACATTTGTAGGCTAGCTTGATAACTATTATTGTGGCGAACTCGCATATGGCAAACATTTATCCCATGTCGTAGCGTAAGCTAAGGCACAAGCTCTCAACATATCCTCTAAGATCTGATTTACTCTTTCATCGACCATCCATCTGCGGGTGATATGTCAGTCTTGAAATTGAGACGGGTTCCCATTGCTTCATGCAACTTATTCCAAAACCTTGAGGTAAATTGGGTACCTCATGCGACACAATCTTCTTTGGCACTCCATGCAAACATACAATCCTTGACATGTACAGATTACGCCAAGCGATCTCGGAGTAAGTGGTCTTTCTTGGGATGAAATGAGCGACCTTGGTTAGGCGATCCACGATAACCCAAATGGAATCGTAACCTTTCTGAGTCTTAGGTAAACCGGTGATAAAATCCATCCCGATTTCCTCCCACTTCCATTCCGGAATTTTCAACGGTTGCAACAAACCAACGGGTCTTTGGTGCATAGCCTTTACTCTCTGACACACGTCGCATAATGCAACATGCTCAGCCACTTCACGCTTCATTTTTGGCCACCGAATCTCTCCTTCAAATCTGGTACATTTTAGCACTTCTGGATGAATTGAGTACTTTGAATCATGCGCTTCCTCAAGAATCAATTGTTTTAATTCCTTTTATCCAAGCACACAAATTCGGCCTTTGAAGAACATAGTTCCTTGTTCGTCAGTGAAATCTATGGCTAGGCCTTCTTCCTTTTAGCCTTGATTTTTGAAATTTTATCGTCATCTTGTTGACCTTCTCTAATCTGATCCTCTAATGTTGGTTTTACTTCTAGCGCAGCTATCATTCCTGCGAACGACCTCCAATCTTAACCTCTGAAATTCCTTGCATAATTCTCGTTGATCCTCCATTGACAATGCATTTGCGCTATGGCTTTTTCGACTCGGGGCATCCGCCACCACATTGGCTTTTCGGGATGATAATGGATTCCCACATTATAATCCTTAATTAGCTCAAGCCATCTTATTTGTCTCATATTCAGTCGATTGAGTGAATATGTATTTTGACTCTTATGGTCCGTATATATCTCACATCTATTTCCTATGAGATAATGGCGCCATATCTTTAAAGCATGCACTACGACTAACTCCAAATCATGCGTTGGGTAATTCACTTCATGCGGTCTCAATTGTCTCGGCGCATAAGCAACGACTTTGCCTTCTTGCATTAACACGCATCCCAAGCCCCGCTTCAAGCATCGCGATAAATGTCAAATCCATTACGCACATCCGCAACACTAATACGGGGTGTTGTTAAACGCTTCTTTAATTCCATGAAACTTTTCTCGCACTCCGCGTCCATGCAAACTTCTTCTCTTTCTTTAACAAGCTGCGTAAGGGGTTTAGCAATTGTCGAGAATCCTTCTATGAACCGACGGTAATATCCCGCCATTCCCGTAAAACTACGAATCGAGTAATGAGACTTGGTGGCTCCCAATGCAACACTGCGTCCACTTTTTGGGATCAATGCGACTCCTTTGGTAGTCATTACATGACCGAGAAATTCAACTTTCTCCTTCCAAAATTCACACTTGCTAAACTTAGCATATAGTTGATGCTCTCATGACTGTCTAAAACCATTCTCGGATGTTACGCATGCTCTTCCTCCGTCTTGAGTAAACCAAGATATCGTCTATGAAGACTACAACAAACTTGTCCAAGTAATCCATGAAGACTTTATTCATCATGTTCATGAAATATTTGGGGCATTAGTCAATCCGAATGACATGATCGTGAACTCGTAATGTCCATATCGCGTAGAAAACGCATCTTAGGTACATCCTCCGCTCGGATCTTCAAGCGATGGTATCACGAGCGAAGATCTATCTTGGAGAAAACTCCGGCTCCTCTTAATCGATCAAATAAGTCGTCGATCTGGGCAGCGGATACTTATTCTTGATCGTTACTTCATTAAGTGCACGGTAGTCGATGCACATTCTAAGACTTCCATCCTTCTTGCGAACAAACAAAACCGGGGCTCCCACGGCGATGAACTTGGTCTAATGAAACCTTTCTCTTGCGGTTCCTCAATCGCTTCTTCATTTCTACTAACTCGTCGGTAGGCATCCGATATGGTCTCTTTGATATCGGTCTTTGCACAGTGCTAACTCGATGACAAACTTGATATCACGATCCGGTGGCAATCTGGCAAATCTTCCGAAATACATCCGGGTATTCTCGCTCTTGGCACATCTTCCATCGATGGCTTTCCTGCTGCTGACCGTTAATCGCCTGCGTCCCGAATGCGGTCGCTTGAAACTCCACTTTCTTGCCACTAGGGCCTTCCAAGGTCACGATCCTTCGCCACAATCTAAAACGACCTTATGCTTGGACAGCCAATCCATTCCAAGGATGGCGTCTAGGATTGCGCATCTATCAAGATAAGATTCGCGAGAAATTCTATCCCATCCATAAGCAACTTAGCTCCCAAACACCCAAGGCTAGATCTAAGCTCGGATCACGGGCTTGGACTAAGAGCACACACTTAAGATTCACCACTTTAAATCCATTCTTGGTTGCAAAACTTTGAGAAACAAGCGAATGCGAAGCTCGAATCAAACAAAGCAGTGGTGTAATTGAGTTGACCAGAACTTACCCAAGACGACGTCGTAGCTTCACGAGCTCCATCGGTGATGTGGTTGATTCTTCCACGACCGTTGATTGCGGCGTTGCTCGGCTTGGCTTGGTGCACGATTTCCTCGATGTTGGTGCTTTAGCGGGTGTTGTTCCTGTGTTGAAACGAGCTGGTGTGATGCCTCCTTACGTGGACACCTATTTGAAAAGTGCCCGGCTCATTGCAAGTATAGCATCTCTTCACCGCAGATCTTGATTTCCCCTGGTGCATTGTTGCCTTGCGCTGGGTCCGAAATTCGATTGGCGCGGCGAGTGTAGGGTTGATGTCTTGTTCCCGGTGGTGGTTGAAATCTAGCAAATTTGGGTGACATCCTCAAGCGTAGATGGTTTGGCGTCCACCCGATTGTTCATCAAGCGCTTACGGTTTTCACCTAGCTCTTTGCGCTTGTCCTCTAGGATTAAAGCCTTATTTACAGCTCCGAAAATCCGGAAAATTGTGGGTAATCAGTCCACTGCGATCTGAATTCGGTCCCTTCATGAAGCGAGGCGCCTAGCTTTATCCGTCGCTACGTCCTCGGGGCATAACGAGCTAAGCGAGTGAATTTATTCGTATTCGCCACCTTTGGTTGGCCTCCTTGCTTCAAAGCTCGAACTCCTCCTTCTTAAGATCCATCATTCCCTCCGGGACATGATCTTGGCGAAAGCATTAGTGAACTCCTCCTGTGTTATCTCTTGCGGGGCTCCATGAGCGCACGATAATTCTCCCACCATTCTCGGCGGTTCCTTCAAGTTGATGAGGCGTAGAGCACCTTCTCATTGCCCTCACACCGAGTGATGTGCGCTTCTTCTCAATGGTCCTAAGCCAATCATTGGCTTCCAAAGGGTTCACGTTTCAGAGAAAGTTGGTGGCCTAGTCCTCATAAAATCCGATAGCTTGGACATAGGTCGAGGTCCACCATGATTGTTACGAGTTGCGGGATTGTTGTGGTTTCTTCTTGCATTGGTCATCTCTTGCATCTCTTTGCATCATTATGCGCATCGGTTGAGTCTGTCTTTGCAAGGAATGCTCCCAGATTCTCGCATGTCCTTTGGCGGTGGTTGAGGCTGCCTCCATCATTGGGATTGTCATTCGACGCATCCACTTCTGAAGCACCGTTGTTTCCTCGAGTATTCACCATCTGATGATTGCCTCTTAGGTTAGGAAAGGTAGATGTAGCATAGATGAGAAGTAAGAATTTCTAAAACGGGGAGATAGGTTATACCCAAACTGAACAATTCTTTATTTAACTTGGTATGGCTGCTTATTTAAGCCTACAAGCTCTGCAACACATACTGCACACTCAGCAATACAAAGAAGCAAACTAAACACGAAACCTTAACGTCCACTAGAAAGGTAAAGACTAACTTAAAGACGCGACTCACACTCGAGTCTCAACACAGCTCCAAGGCTGACACTCACTCATCCCCACCACCTGGTGAGGCCCGATCCGCGCATACACGGCGGGTGGGTGGCATCGGAGCAAACCTATCCCGATGACCTATTCTGGGTCCTCTGCAACAACGGGTCCGCACTCCCTCGGCTCCCACTCTCGCTCCTCTGGATCCTCCTCGGACTCCTCAGCTGGCTCCTGAACTCTCTGAGTCACGCGCTCCAGCTCGTCCTCAACTGCCTCCAGGGCCTCTCCCAGCTCAGTGATCATCCCGATGGCTGAAGCACGGGTCACCTCGAGCTCCTGCTCTGCTACTCGAGTGCCTCGTACGTCTCCGGCTCGGGTAGTCTCTCTCATATGATCCTCTGGGCAAGGCGAACTCGCAAGGTGCGTCGCCAGAGCACACTCGCTCCCCTCAATCCGTCGTCTTGGCATGCTTGAGCGTCTGGGTGAAGTCGAACACCGAGTCGTGAAGCTCGTCGCGTAAGTCGCGGCGGACACGGCGAAGAGCAAGTCGGCGACCTCTGAATTGCAACCTCGCACGAGAATCTTTCGCGGAGATGTTGATTGGCTGCTAGCTTCCTCGTTCTCCCGAGCGTAGATGATCAACTTGCAAATAAATCCTCGGTGTACACCATTCAGCGACCAGTGCCTCCTCGGTAAAGTGGACGATAGAAACCTCAAGCGTCTGAAGTACTCTCCACGGCTCCATGGCGTAGCCGCCATTTATCTCCTCAAAGGTCGAACGATCGGCATCCGCTCCACAAGAACTTGGAATAAGTTCTCCACCAAACGGCAAGTAAAGCGGGTAAATTTAGCAAAGGCTAGAAGTAGAGAATGAGATGAGTCGAGAGGGTTTTATTAGTCAAGCTTAGATTTTCTTTTAGAAAATAATTTTGGACACACTCAAGACACCTCCAAACTATCTAGGGCCAAGACCTACGGTCGAAGCTCGATACCACCTCTGAAGGACCGAATCCATCGATTCGAACCCACCGTGTTTTCTTGCACTATTCCGGGATCAACGCTAGTGCACACGACTTAACATTGGTACATATCACATCATACACAGCGATAATAGAATAATAGTTCATTTATTGATATAACTAAATGTATGATCTTATGACCAACTTACATTATTAAGCCACGCAGGCAAGTGAAAATATAAACTAATAATTAAGCGTGGAAAGTAGAAGCGTAGGTAGCTCATCATTCACCACAGCAACCGACAAGGCTCGGACCCTAATGACTCGTGTCTTCTTGGACTTCATCTTCCAACACAGTGTAGATTCTTCAACTGTTGATTATTGTTGTTTGGCAAGGGTGAGTACTTAAAGCACTCAACAAGTTGTGCATGAATGCAATTCCATGTATCTATATGCAAGGCTTATTCCAATGGATAGGCTATCATGGCTATTTTGCAATAAGCAAGCATTTATGAACGAATACGATATATAGATTGTAAAGGATGTAAAACAAATAACGATAATAAATAAATTCGATATTTCTCAAGTAAACCAAGTTTCCAATCCTAAGTCAAATTCCATCTTCCACATGGCATTCCGCCATCCCAACCAAGTTGTCCAATTAATTAAGCTAACCCTTAATCTGTAATTCCGAGCATTGCTCAATACCGCGAGCACGGCTATCCGAATAGTTTCACACTCTGCAGAGGTTATGCACTTTACCCACGTGATACAACCAAACACCACAAAGGCGAGAGATTATAACAAAGCCTTTACAATGCTCTATCTTAACCCGATACTACCGCTAAGGTTTCAACACATGGCGGTGTCTGTAAACTACATCCGGGGCCCCCTCTTGCGCCATGTGAATTACACCTCGACCGGGAACTCACACCGACCACGATAGTATCAAAATTAAGACTTTGCAAATTACTCGGCTAGGTGGCCCATACTGACATGTGGTTGCATGATTGACTCAGTCAAAGGCTTGCAAGGTTAAGTCCTTAGTGTGATCAAGGCAAGACTTCCACATACCATCGCCCATCGGGCCCACCTTGGCCTCCTCGCCTCGCCACTTGCCCCAATCTAAGTTATCATCACCCGGTTGATTACCAAGCACCACGTGCCATCAACAATTCAACATCGTTGCGTGACATGACTCGCCACAACAACTCAATCTCATCGTGTGATCCCACATGACACACAAGTTCATAACATTGTTCCATATTCCGTTAATCAAGATTAATTAACAATGATTCTGACACATGTGATGACGTGGCATGGCTAAGCAACTAATACGGTCTAACCTCCAATGTTGATCATAATTATTAATCAACTATATTAAACCAATCTAGGGTGACAATGGTTCATGGCATATAATGACAAGGTAGGGTATAGATCAATCTGGTATTTTAGCTAAACCCAATCTAATTTGAAACAATTGTATATTTGAAATATATGCAATATTGTAAAACAAACATAGCAATTTTATAAACATGGGTTCAACATGATCAAAGCACAACTTGCCTTGGAATAGGTCCTGATCTTGATCTGAAGCTTGCTCTTGGGTTGCTTGATCTTCCTCCGAAGCGTCGCACAATTCAACGTCTACGCGTACCGAAAGAGAAAAGCAAATAAATACCAAAACAGAGAGCAATTGAACTCCAAAAATCAATTAAAATTCACCATTAAATAGATCTCAATTTTACAAATTTTTAGAAACTGGAATCACTCAAATCCGAGTTACGATGCAAAAGATATAGCCTTTTGAAGTTTGAAATAAATACTGAAATCAGGAAAATCAGAAAATCAGATTTAATAGATTTATTTTTATTCCGAAAATAGATTATGCGTCATCATGACGTCACGCGACGCCAAGACTGGACCGAACCAATCGGAAGCGCCACGTGGCCGGTCCATGGATGCGTCCACGATCCGCCGGTCCACGGCAGACGCGGTCCACAGCGCCCGGTTGCTGCGCCGACACGCAGCGGCGCGCCGATGAATTTTGGCGGCGAGCGCAACTGGTGCACCCGATTCCATCGGACGATCGCCGATTGATGCACACGCGGCGAGATCACGAGCACGGGTTTTAGATCCAACGGACGGCGACAGGAGGTTTTTACACCACCGAGGACACGCGGTCAGATCGAGGCGTCGGCGAAGATCCAGCGGACGAGCTTCTCCGCCGCTAATGGCGTCGCCGAGACCAAAATCCGCCGGCGATGAAGACGGCGATACTCGCGGCGCGCCCGGCGAGTTCGGACGTCGAGACCTTGCGCCGGTGCGGCGAACGAGGACTCAACGCACCGTCCGAGCCTTAAATAGGCGCACGGAGAGGCGCGCGGCGGCGGACACGGACTCGAGTCCGTCGGAAACACGGCGGCCGGCGGAAGAGTCCGAGGCGGAGACGACACGAGAACCCTTCGATGACGAATGAGCGGCCGATTCAAAGCGGCGTGGTGGATCGGATCCGCCGAACCAACTAACGGACACGATCCAAACTTTCCGAACCAGTGCGACTTAATTCCGACCGTCCGATTCGATCCGGCGTCCATCGGCGCTAGGGTTTGCGATTCACGCGCGAAAGCTCCCGACCGCCGATGCGAGATCAACGGTGGCGATCGCACCTCGCTCGTGGGCCAAGCCGCACGACCACAGACCATCGCGCGACAAAGTGTTGGGCTCGGCCCAACACTGCTTTCTGAGATTTTCAAAAGGTTTTCATTTAAAATAATTCCATAAATTCATTTAATTTGTTTTAGGCAATAAAACAATCAGGAAAAATCCAAGAAAAATCTCAAAAATACTTTGAGACATTCTGGACTTAAATAAAATATTTTTGCTAAAACTTTATTTTAACTTTGTACAGATTTAAATACTTTTGAATAAAAAGCAATAAACTTGAAATAGGAATTAATTCAAATAAATCTAGAAAAATCCAAATAAATTCCAGAAAATCACAAATGCATTTTTAAACGATAAAAACTTAATTAAGCCAAATTTTGGGATGTTACATAAAGGTACCATCTGCATTAACCAAAATTTCATTCTTAAAGATGTTGCCTTAGTAAGTAAGCTGCAATACAATCTGCTCTCTGTTTCTCAGCTTATCGATGACTCTTTCGAGGTAAGCTTCAAGAGTAATGCTGTAGAATCCTTGATTCATCGGGAGGGTTAGTTTTGGGATTTCTAGATTTGGGAGAGTCTTTCGTGCTGATTTTTCTCGCTTCTTCCGAGACTCTCTTCGATGTTTGATTGCTTCGAGTCCCGTGATCTCTCCTTCGGCATAGGAGACTTGGTCACATTGGTTTTGATCATTTGACCCGAGTTAGCGACCACGATCTCATTCGGGTTTGCCCAAACTCAAGATGGTCAAAGACTTAGTTTGCTCTCCTTGCCGACATGGCAAGATGGTTCTTGCTTCTCATCCTCGATCACCGTAGTGATGGTGATGCACGAGACAGCTTTTACATATGGACTTTGTTGGTCGGCTAGAGTGCGATCGGCAGGAGGGAAGTGGTATGTTCTTGTCATCGTTGATGATTTTCTAGATACTCTTGGGTATTCTTCATGGCCTCGAAGGATGAGACTTTTTCTCACTTGGGGTTTGATCGAGAGGTTGTCTATTGAGCTCCCGGTGCATTACGAGCTATCTGCAGTGATAATGGCACGGAGTTCAAGAATTCCTACTTTGAGAGTTTTTGTGAGGAGTGCGGTTTAGAGCATCGTTCTCTTCTCCCTACGCTCCTCTCAGAATGGCGTAGTGGAAAGGAAGAACAGGACCACTGGTTGAGATGGCGGGACGATGCTAGGCAGTCTGATACTCTAGGAAGTTTTGGGTGAGGCTATAGCTCCGCTTGCCATGTTTCTAATCGCGTGTTTTGAGAGCACATTTGCATCGCACTTCTTATGAGTTGAGGTATGGGCGAAAGCCCGGTGTGTCTCATTTTCGCGTTTTGGTTGCAAGTGTTTTATCTTGAAGTCCAGTAACCTAGATAAGTTTGAGTCTCGCTCTTCGATGGTATCTTTCTAGGTTACTCGACTTCTTCTCGTAGCTATAGGGTGCAGAGTGTTGATGCGCATAGGATAATAGAGACTGTGATGTGACCTTCGATGAGGCTAGCCTGGGAGCTAGACACGATGTTTGTGCTCTTCTTATCCCTCCGAGACCATCTTTGTAGAAGATGAGGATGATGGAGATGATGGTGTTCCACCGGATCCAGTTCCTCTATACCCGAGGTGCCTCCTGTTTCCATTTCGCACCTCGAGTGACCAGCCCTTGCCTTCCGACTCTCCTTCAGCGAGTGGCTCTGCTCCTACCTCTTCTGTGCATGAGGTAGAGGCCACTTCTGCTTCTGGTCCTCCCCGTCATATTCAGCGTTCTCATCCACCTGATCAAATCATCGGCGATCTGTTTGAGCGGGTCACTCGCTCAAAATCAGGTTTGTCCAGTTTCTGCCTCGACTCTGCCTTTGTTGCCTCCTTTGAGCCGAAGGATGTTTCTCATGCATTATCTGATGAATCGTGGATTAATGCTATGCATGAGGAACTTGAGAACTTTGAGAGGAACAAGGTATGGCAGCTTGTCGAGCTCCCATTAGGTCATAATGTCTTTGGGACCAAGTGGGTGTTCAAAAACAAGCAGAGTGAGGATGGGGTTGTCATTCGCAAAAAGGCTAGGCTAGTTGCACAGGGCTTTTCTCAGGTTGAGGGTCTTGACTTTGAGGAGACCTTTGCCCTCGTAGCTAGACTAGAGGCTATTAGGATCCCGCTTGCATTCTCTCGCATCCCGGGGCTTCAAGCTCTATCAAATGGATGTCAAGAGTGCATTCCTCAATGGCTATATTGAGGAAGAGGTTTATGTCAAACAACCTCCAGGATTCGAGAACCCCAAGTTTCCGAGTCATGTATACAAGCTCTCTAAAGCTTTGTATGGACTCAAGCAGGCCCCCAGAGCATGGTATGAGAGGCTCAAGTCTTATCTTCACAGCCATGACTTCAAAATGGGCATAGTAGACAAAACTCTGTTCATCAGATACCATGAGTCTCATTTTCTTCTTGTCCAGATTTATGTGGACGATATCATTTTTGGTGGCTCGTCTCATTTGCTTGTGTCTCAGTTTTCTGAGGTGATGAGCACGGAGTTTGAGATGAGTATGATGGGCGAGTTGAGCTACTTTCTTGGCTTCCAAATCAAGCAGACTCGGGAGGGTACTTTCTTACATCAAGGCAAATATACCCGTGACCTCCTGAGGCGTTTCGACATGTCTGATGGGAAGCCGGTGATGACTCCTATGGCCACCACCGCTGTCCTCGAGCCCGATGAGGATGGTGAGCTCACGATCAAAAGGAGTTTGAGCATGATCGGCTCCTCTTGTACCTCACTACTTGAGGCGGACATACATTTTGTTGTGTGTCCGTGCGCTCAATTCAAGCTTCTCCTCGCGCCTCTCACCGCCAGCGGTCAAGCGCATCTTCAGTACCTTCGTGCTACCACCGATTATGGTATTTGGTACTCTTCGTCTTCTTGTCTATCTCTTAGAGCCTTTTACGATGCCGACTTTCTTTGGTGTAGGATAGATAGGAAGAGCACTTCAGCACTTGCCAATTCATTGGCACTTCTCTTGTTTCTTGGTCATCTAGGAAGCGATCCGGAGTTGCACATCCACCACCGAGGCCGAGTATGTTCTTTGCGACTAGTTGTTTGAGCAGTGCTCTGGATGAGATCGACCTTACGGGACTATGGGTTAGAGATAGAGAGTGTGCCACTTTTCTGTGACAACACTTCAGCTATTTGCATTGCTAAAAACCCAAAGTGCAACATTCCCGGACCAAGCACATTGATATTAGATATCACTTCCTTAGAGACCATGTGGAGAAGGGAGATATCGCGCTCATTCGAGAGAGTGACCTTGATTAGCCGATATTTTCACCAAGCCTTTGGATAGCTCAGATTTGTTGCCTTGAGGAGTGAGCTTGAGTCGTGAGCCCTTACGGCCTTCGTGAGGGGGAGCTGGTTTGTATATTATGTATTATATGTTTTCTTCCACTTTTCTTTTCTTTGTGTTTCTTCTGGGTGACTTTGGGCTTGTTTTCTTGAGTTGAGTTCACTCACTTAGACTTCTGGCATGCCTTGCATTGACCTCTTATCTTGTGCTTTAGGTTGCTATCATGCGTGATTAGCTGTTCTCTCTTCTCTCTAGGTTGAGTTCCCTCACAGTCTTATAAGTCTAGCAGGTATTGGGCCTCCTGGGTAGACAGTGTCTGTGTGCACTCCTTAGTTGGGATCTAGAGTCAGCTTCCCTATGTCAGTCACTGGGGAAGATAAGAGCGAGTCTGAGCCGTAGTGAGTCTCTTCTATCTTTTCTATGCTCTATAGCCATCCAGTTTTGCAGTTTCTCGACTTCTTCTCCTCATTCTGTTTTTCTGGCTATTATTGAGTTCATTCGGTTTTTCTTTATACCTAATCTTGATAATAACTCAACTTTAACCAGATTTGAGCTTAAAATTGATTCATTTGTTGAGGGGGAGTTTGGGAATCTGTTCATGCATTGCATTTAGACTGCATTTTCTGTTATGCAATTGATTTCTTCTTCATGCTATACACCATGCTACATCATTTGAAGAAAATCACTAGCTTAGGTATGTCCAAGTTCATTTAACTTGCTAAGCTTAAAAATGAAATAAGCCTTAAATGAAAAACTTGATGAAACTTGTTGCTTTTACTTGCTAGGTTTCTTCTCTAGAGGTTTGTGCCATAATTTGAGAAATTTAGGAGTTCTCTAGAGTCCCTATAGCAACTTGGGTGAAACTAGTTTGATCCATGCAGAGTCCTTCAATTGCTCATGAATCGTTGTGCTAAAAATGAAAATTAAACAAAATTGACTCTTCTTGTGCACATACGACTCAACACCTTGTATTCACAAGACCGCTTCCCATTGCACTTGGGATGAACTTGGAATACATCGTGTTTGACCTAGACCATCCTCTTAAGAGCTCATCTTGAGATGGTCGATACGGCTTGAGTCAATTGGTTGTCAAAAGAAAATGCAAATAAATTAAAAACAAAGACATATGTGGGTAAAGAATGCAAATAATGTCAAACATTTGCACCACGCTATGTCTTGTATGATGATAAATCAAAATTTGCATTAAGTGATAAATGAGCCAGAAGGACCTTGTATGCTCTTCTAGATTCCCCAACGTGTTGAGTAGGTTGAACTCTAGGTTTTCCTTTTGATCCTTAGAGTGGCTATTCTTCTATTTTTGAAACTAAAGCTAAGTGTTGCACTTGTCAAATCTTGCTAAAAATGAAATATTCAAAACTAAGCTCGTATTTGCACTTGGACATGTCTTAGTTTAGTCATCTTCGAAATTGACAAGCTTGGTGTAATATCCTTCCATTTTGATCAAATGGATAATCTTCAAAGCTCTTTCAATTGCATTTCATGCATACATAAAAAATTGATGCCTATATTGCCAAAAGGGGAGAAAACGTAGAAAAGGCATCACTAAAAGATAAAAATGTGAATGCTTATTTGGTTATTATGATCTTTGTAAAACTATGCTACTACTTACATTTGGATCATAATCTCATAATCACATTTGACATGTTTAGTTGGATTTTAGAGTTTTGTTGAAAACTTGCTCTTTGTTAAATTTAACTCTAAAATCTAAATTCCTCTTCGTCAACTTGGTCATGGTTCTAATTTCTATCTTTGGACCAAGTTTGACTTTGCAACTAAAAATTTCTTTCTTCTTCATTTTCTTCAAACTCAAATTTATGCCTTTTGTGTGGTTTGTCAATATACTCATCAAGGGGGAGATTGAAGGACCATGTGGAGGTCCATCCATGTTTGTGATGAGTATTTGACTTTATTTGAGCAAGGTGTGCTCAAGTTTGAGTTTGATTTGGATTGATTTTCAAAATGAAGCAATTTGAGTTGTCTCTGTCAGGAGTGGCAGTACCGGTCGTATGGACGCGGTAGTGATGAGTTGGATGGTTTATTGCACATCTTAGTGGGCATTGCTATGTGAGGAGTTTCCTTGTTTTTGATGGTTGCAGGACGACGGTGCTAGGTCATGGTGAGGCGAAGGATGACCGGGACTAGGCGAGGAGCGTCGGAGGTCCAGACGGTTGGGAGATCGCCGGAAGATGATCGGAGACGGAGTCCGGGCAAGTCAAGAAGACAAGGAAAGGAGATGATGGTAGCTAGATACCGCGTGGATCAATGAGGGCCGTCAGATTGAGGTCTAGTTGATAGGTTAGCGGGTCTAGGTAGTATGCTTTGAAATCCGTGCAAGAAAACCCGGTATGTGTGTGGGTTTTGGGTTAGCCCTTGCATGGCTGTGTGTGTGGGTTAATCCTAGCCCTTAGATGAGTGCTCTAGGGTTGAGGGACTCATCCAAGGGTGGTAGGTGGCCCAAGAGTAGTATAAATAGGGGTGGAGGGTAGCCTCCTTCCCTTGAAGGTGTTGAGGTTTTGATGCTCATTTGAGCTTTGCCCACATGAATGTGAGGCTTTGTAACCTCCCTTCCAGAAATGAAAGTTTTATTCATCCACCTCTGAATTTATTTTATGCATTTACATTATGTCTTTACTTTACATAATTTAAATTCAGCATTTACTTTCCATAATTACATTCCGCAATTTACTTTCAAGTAATTTGGATTTGCCTCCTCCTTCTAAATGCTGCTGTTCTTGGATGTTTTGAGTGTGTTCATATGGTTTTACATCTCTTTTGTACTCTTGGATTGAGTAGAGAACATCTTTTCTTTCAAGTTCCAACTTTGTTCTGAACTTGTTCTTCGCGCAGCAGTCAGTGTTTGATTTTTGTAAAAATATAGAAAAATCCTTTTTGAGTGATTCTTGTTGGAGGAGGTGCGGGACTCTGATATACGCTTGCAGAAAAATTTTGGAGTTCACTTGTTGTACCGTTTGGGAGCCATGAGGTGAAAACCGAGCCCCAAACGTTCTGCTCGAAGTTCTTGACCAGACTGTGTTCTTCGATTTTTAGTGTTTTTTCTGCAAGGTTTTTTGAGGAGAAATTTGGTGGAGTTCTTCAAGACTCTGATTCTCACAGGGAGAAAAAGTCTCAAAATTTTGTGAGCTACAGAAACCCACCAACCTCCTGTGCAAATTGAGAACAAGTTCTGGGAATTCTGCTTTTGCTTTTCTGAAAGTGACTTTTGTGATTTGAATTGATGTCCTTTCTAAAAGCAAGAGTTTGAATTGATTCCTCTTTATCTTGGACACTAGACAACCAGGATTGTGACTCAAAAATCCCCACATATTTTATGGTACTTATCCATGCAAGCTTGGGGTACACATAGTTGTCTAGTTTTTCGGGTTTTTCACAATTCCTTTTGAGCGATCTTGTCGAGGTTTTTGTTGGAGTATTTTGGGGGAATTTTTATTTGCGACCATTCACCCCCCCTCTGTTCGCCATTTCGGTCCTTCAATCTTTATTAATATATAAATAGAGTTAGTGACGATCATCCATTCTCCATCTCTTCCTCTCTACGAAAAGCATTACACCAACGTATGAGCCGTGTGATAAAAAGAAAACCAACCGCATCTTTCTCTTTCCATTAACACTCGCTCTCTTTAGATGGGCTATTCCTCAATTCTCCCTTTCTGTGGTAACTCAAGAGTGCAATATTTTTTAAAACATATAATATAATTTGATTATTTGATTAAAAAGTATATTTACGATGAATTGCACGGTCCCTAGTAATAACTAGTATAGTGCCTGTGCTAACGCTACGACGGCAGTACCTCACTTATCAATTAAATGAGAAGATAAGTATGAATACAACACTTAATAATAAAAGAGAAATTTAGAATTTTAAATGAATTTAGAAAGAAAACGAAACTAAATGGAGGTCGAATGGCAAAACGGGCTCCCAAAAGATTTTAAATCAAGAAAGAGAAAGAAAAAGAATTTTCGATTTTAGATTATTTTTTGCAGCTTCCACAGAGACAACTGCGTGCTCTCTGGCTTAACTAGCGCAAGGGAGGAAGGCCAGGGGGTGGCGGCGATCATGATGGGTCGGCAGCAGTGCGGCGAGATCGCCAGACCGCGCTGCGGGGAGGAGTCACGGTTGCGGTGAATTTCGTCGGGAAAGATGACGGTGATGGCTTGGGTTACCTCCAAAATCTGACGATCTTTACAAGAGGGAGCACTTGGAGATTTACGCAATGCGATGGGGTGGAGAAGAGCTCGCCTGCTTTTATAGCCCCGAAAAAAGCATATTTATAGAAACCATAATTTGGGATCAAATCAGATTAGGAGGAAATTTTGGCAATAGAGCACGAAATTTAGGGAATTAACACCATAGATGAAAAAAGGAGATTTGGTGCGGGATTGATGGAGCTTTGGAGCTTCTTTCTTGCTTTAATGGAGGAGGGAAGGAAGAAGCTTCTGCAGTGCAATTGCTTGACTAGAAGAAGCTACAGTGAGTTGCCTTCATTTTTTTAAATATAGAAGGATTTTGAAAAGATAACATATTAGGTTAAAGAATTCTAGAAAAATTCTCAAAAAACTTTCGATTATTTTGTACTTAATAAAATTATTTTCAAAAAATTAAATTATAAATTTGCCGAGGCACGATGGTCGCGAGGTCGCCGACAAAGAACCTCGCCGCGTCAAGCTAAAACCACCGATGGCGGCAGTGGAGCCATTGCGAGACTGCGTTCTCCCGGTCATACGCCCCATCTCTCCGGTTTCCTTTTCCAAAGACGTAATGTATGGTCCTTTCCTTTTCCAAGACGTTTGTTTCCTTTTCCTTGATTCCAAGACGTTTGTTTCCTTTTCCTTGTTGATCTTTGGAGGTGAGGAAGGTTTGTTGTGGGCCACAGGATGATTTGGAAAAATATAGAAAATAAATGCGCTCGCCGACCATTTGGATCTGTAAGGAAAAAGATAAAAATTAAAGCGAGTGCTCGTCGGTATTGGTTTAGCGAGAAAAAATTGAAAAAATTAAGCAAAGACTCACAGACAGTTGGTTCCTTAGGTAAAAAATAAAAACAAAAATTCAACGCTCTCCGTGCGCTGAATTTAGGCTCTATGGGTCTAGATCCGTAAAAAAGTCTCGAGAAGGGCCATATTCGGAAAAAAAAATACGATCAAAATGCCAGGACAATAAAAAATTCAAGTCTTGTTTTCTTGTATGTGGATCCTCCCTGTTTATTTCCTTGTTTGATTCACCCTCCTTCCAAATATGTAGTACGTACAATTTTGGCTAGTAAAAAATTCAAATATGATTTCATTGCATGCGGATCCTCCTTATTTATTTCTTTGTTTGATTTACTCTCCTTCTAAATATGTAGGTGGGGGAGGTCTGTTGTGGGCCACAGGGATGATTAGACACACTAAATAATAGCCATCGGATGTGGGTGAGTAAAACTGAGGAAAGATCTGAGAAGTTCATTTTGATGAATGCAAGTTTTTGGGGACGTTTTACTGGGTGCACGAACATTGAGCCATCTCTAATAAGGTGCATTATTTAGGGTGGACGTAGGAAAAATTGCTTAGATGCATTATAAAAGGGTATAGATAATAAAATAAGGCAAAGTCGCGCCGCATCTGTTCCCGTGGGTCTGGCTGTCCCACCCTAGGGCTGTTGTCCACTGTCCACAGGGTAGACAGACCGGAGGAGTCGAGCACTCCCTTTGTATTTGGCAAAGCTCTCAAGAACTCCCAGCAGCGCGAGAACCGCAAGAGGCGACAGAGACAGAATGAGGCGGCTCCTCGGGCTTGGCAGGCAGCCCCCGCCGCTCCCGCTCTTCCCCGCAGCCAAGAGGGCCGCGTCGCCGCCGGCGAGACTCCTCCGCCGCTTCTTCCCTGCTAGCCGCCTCCTCCGCCTGCTCCTCCTCCTCGCCGTCCTCTCCCTCATCTCCCCGGCCTACTTCCACCTCCGCCTCCGCCGTTTCCACCGCGTGCGTCCTCCGCGCTCGTTCAATCCGACAACCCCGTTCTTGGGGATTTTTACTGATTCAATGCATTTCTTGGTGACCCTTTTTTGTTAACCTTTTCTTGGGGTTCCAGATGCGCGAGAGGAGGTGCGGGTGGATCGCGAGCCCGCCGCTGGTGTGCGCGCACGGTGGCGACTCCACCAACGCATTCCCCAACTCGGTGGGTGGAGATCGCTGCGATCTCAGATTCTCAGTGAATTTTTAACCGGTGGATTTTTACTTTTTGGCTGGAAAAATGTGTTGACTTGTTCTTGGTTTCGTGCGGGATCAGATGGACGCCTTCCGCATGGCTCTGGACGCCCGTGTAGACTGTGTGGAGGTGGATGTGTCGAGGTCCGCCGATGGCACACTCTTCGCGCTGCATGACAGGTAATTGAATTGCTGCTTGGCTGGGGTGGTGGTGGATTCAATCAGGAACCCCACGTTTCTGTGCAACATTTACTCGAAATATGATTGTTGATTGGTTTATTAGGTACAATAGCTGAAACTAGGACTAGGATGTTGGTTATTGCATCCGTTAGTGTAGCTCAGGTTTAATCGAGCTTGAGACAGGAGTTATAATACTAGGTTAATAGTATATCTAGTACTGGAAGTGGATGGATTTCCGTTATGTACCGGTTGATACAGGAACATGGTTTGCTTGATTTGTTATTTACGGACCTATGTGTACGGTTGATCATGGTATACCATTTTTGCAACTGGATCGAACCGTGGCTCACTAGTTGATAGGTAGGCGCACATGTTCTATGTGAAAAATAAATACTCCATCTGTTCAAGTTTATAAGACGTATTTCTTCTTAGCACGCAGACCAAGAAGATATTGAAAAATAACTAGATTACCCCTAATTATTATCACTAAACACTATATTCTACGTATGCATGTAGAGAATATGAAGTAAAGATGCATATTTATTAGGGGTATATAGGGAACATCACACTAATTTTGCATTGGAATATAAAATACGCCCTATATTTATGGACAAAACCATTAAAAAAATAAGCCTTATAAACTTGGACAGAGGGAGTACTACTTTAGCCCTCTCCTGCATGTTGTAGGGAAAATTAGGCATTACAATCAGGGAAACAATCCAGCCAAAAACAAGGACTAGACCAAGACCTGAGTGACCCTTAGCAGCTAAAACATGAGCTGCACAATTACAAGAATGTGGACAGTACTCCACCCGGGAAGACAGAAATTCTGGTATCAAAGTACTCTTTGCTTCTCTAACAAGTACACCAAACGACACAAAATCATACTCTGAACCAACGAAGGCATGCTTTGAAATCAAACAATCAGTCTTGAAAATGACGTTTCCCATAACTAATTTCCTCTTCATTCTAATCGCCCTTAACATGATCCACCTGCCTCTAGTTAGGTGCCATATGTGTCGCTATGATGACATTTCAGAGATTAAATGGATGAACTACTAAGTTTAATATTATTTATTCAAAATAATTATCTGCTTCTTACTAAATTACATGAGGTTGCTTTATTTTGTAAATGATGCACAGTCTTTTATTAACCTGGAAGCAGGGCATTAGCATTTCTGTCATTGTTGTTACTCCCAATGCCCATGGAGCTCATAGCTATCAAATGGTTTGAGCTCACCATCTAGAATTGAGTTGTGTGCATTTAATTGTACAAAGCACACTAACTTCTAAAAGTACTTTCTTAAATATTTTTTTCAAATTTCTGGGGGCCAACATGA
This sequence comes from Otatea glauca, assembly GCA_036346275.1. NCBI lineage: Eukaryota > Viridiplantae > Streptophyta > Magnoliopsida > Poales > Poaceae > Otatea > Otatea glauca. Next base: position 20,094,901 of record CM070732.1, on the reverse strand, counting down.
TTTGGTGAGAGTGGGAGACGTCATCAAGCACTAGTTAGTAAATTATCATAACAGAAACTGGGAAAATTTAAGCTAAATTAGATGAATATTCCTAAGAGTGGCAGGCAGCATGCTAATGTTTAGTTTTCCAAGCAATATGTCTTGGACATAATTCAAAATTGACACAGGCAGGGATCTGCAAGGAATGTCTGGTAATTCTACGGCAAAAGTTGGGCACTGGAGAACGGATGAGGTGAGTTATGTATTTTTAATCTAGTTCTTACTTGACGAATTTGTTGGTCTTGGTTCATGCGTTGTGCTTCATTATTTAAGCTGTGCCCACTGCTCAAAACAAACTGTTCGATGGATATATGATATGTATGGCTTGAACGAGCTGCAATTATTTTGTTTCATTCCTAGTTTCCTGAATCACATCCTGATTATTCAGTGATTCGTGCTGTGCCCATATGGTGATGGGGCACTAACAGAGTGGTATTTTAGTGTTTTGTAGATAAAAGCACTAAGTACAAGGTTTCAGCTATCGAAAACAATCCAAAACCAGGAGGTTCCTAAAGCAGAAGATGCTTTAGCGGTAAGCTTTAACCCAACGAATTTTAGTTCATGGATGACAGGTTTTATTGGTAATCATTGTAATAACCTAAGCTTCAAATGACACATGTAAAAGCTTGCCAAAAGTGGTAGCATTTTACTAGATATATGAGTATGAATTGATTGATACATCTGTATTGACTGTTTTCCCTCCCACAGTTGATAGCACAATCAGTAAGACGAGTGATTCTGGATGTCAAAGTTGGGCCTCCATCATTTGAGAAAGGTTTAGCTCAAGAAGTACTATCTGTTGTAAGTTCCATGTACCTTTTGTCTCATTTTGCCTATTGTAAGTTCCTTCAAATAGCATAAGCTATTTCCTTCATATGTGATTCTTGGTTTTTCACATATGTCTGTAATATCTGTATCATCATTGTTTAGAGCTTAATTGTAATTGGCGGCTACACTTGAAAATGATGACTACAAATAGTTAATTCTGACTCCCTGTTTATGTTCTGATTCTTATAGTGGCCCAAGTGCTATTCATAGTAACTTACATTGCTCACTGGAACACATGTTGCTTCTGATAGTAGCATTACATCCTTGGCAAAGTTGTCTAAAATACCATACGATACTTATCTATACTTGTCAACTTTTGTATTTTCTTAGTAGATTATGTCATTTGTCATCATACAGTAGTCTGTAATGTTATAGTTTTTTAGAAAATTTGTTAACACTTTTCTTAATTCAACATCATTTTTTTTTTTTGCAGATCAAGAGAACAAACTGCAAAAATTGTCTTATCTGGGCAAAAAGTGACAGCATAGGAAGAGATGTAATCAAGCTGTCTAAAGATGTTGTGGTAAATTGCTGTGCTTTGTATTCATTCATGTAAATCAGTCTGTCCTCCTTGCCTACAATCTACAAGCACTGCTGGTGTATAATTCAAGAGGTACCCATGTGTTATAGGTTGGCTACATTGTTATGGTGGATCAGTCCTCTGGTAAAAGAACTGAGCTAGTGAGGATGAAAGGGGCCAAAGTTGCTGGTGTGTATCATCCTTTGATACATGAGAAGCTGATGAAGATCATGCACAGGTAGGAGCATGCAAATAACCTAGATATATCTCTTTGTTGTGCAACTAGATAAAGGAATGAATTGATTGCTAATTAAACTTAAAACTGCTGGTATTTGAAATCAGAAATGACAGAAAAGTTTTTGCATGGACTGTTGACGATAGCGACTCCATGAAGAGAATGCTGAATGAGCAGGTTGATGCCATTGTGACGAGCAACCCTTCCCTCCTGCAGCAGCTGATGCGGGAGACGAGAACAGAATGCATGGAAGATGGTTTTGCCTTACCCTAGTGATGGCTAATCCTCCCTACGGTATTAGCCATCACCGTGCATGGTAAGATAGTAGCATGCATGGAAGACGGTTTTGCCTCTCCACAGAGATGATCAATGACAGTTGATTCTTAACGCATTTTTATGATTTGAAATGATCTGTACTTTTTTTATTTTGTTTTGTTACGTTGTACACATCGATCAGATGGTAGAAACAGATTGCCACAACGCCATATTTTTCTGAAAGACAATTGTCAGTTTGTGGCAATCGTGTTTCGTTAGCTAATCACGGGATCATGCTTTAGTCACTGACATACGACTATGTTTCTCACCTTTGAATGTATGCATTCAGATGAAACCTGCAGATCAAGTGATCTTTCTTGAAGATCGTATTTGATTATGGTCGCAGCCTTTGCTTTGCTGTTTCTGTGAAGACTTTGCTGTGTCTAGAGACCAAACAGTAGAAAAAGGTAGAGGTGATGGCTGTTACCCTCTCTGAAGGGGGAGGGTAGAGGCCAAGAGGTTCCCGGATATGGTGAGCGATAGAAAAGTGATGAGAAATATTTAGTTTTCGTATTCTCCTTGGTCTCTCCTGCTCCAGCATAGAGGGGGGCTATTTGTTGAGTTACAACCTAATGGATGTGAAATTGCAACAGTATCCTTATAAAGTCCCTAGAACTATAGGTGCTTCACGGTCTTTTAGCCCTTTGGCGGTAGCTTCAGTGCAAGGTGGATCGTGTGGGTTGCGTTCACCATGTCACCTTTCTTGGCCTTCACAAGAGTTTTGATCTTTCTTGGCCTTCACAAGAGTTTTGATCTCCCCCTTCGGCATTCTTGAGATGGCCCTTTTTGGGGCCGAAGGAGCACCTTCGGGAGGTCATTGAGGTGGTTAGCCATCTTGCTACGAATAATTTATTTTCGCTGTAGTTTTATTTATTTCTTAGTCTAAGCTCTTTGTGGCGTATTTATGTAAGGTTGACCTTAAGGTTGTTCAACAGGTTATTTATATTTAAATAGATGAAGTCTTTATTTGTGTTCTGCTGTGTATGACTGTGATATTCATCTTTGTTGGGATTGTGTGCACTAGCATGATCCTAGACTAGTGCATAATGCATAAAGAGTCCTAATTTATATATTTGGGTCCCGACAAAAAATAATGTGTGGACAGTTTCCTTGATATGTAGAAATAACTGATCAGAAGTTACTCCAATAAGGCATCTCCTATGAAGAGACACCTTTTAACGAGAAGACACCTTTTATCAGGAGACACCTTTTGAAGGATAACTGCCAACCATTCATCCTATACAAATAGGGAGGCCTTTGTGCCATTTGAGACATGTTCACTATTCTGATCATCTTCATTTGTGATATCTGAGAGAGAAAAAACAGTTTTGGGGAAGACTATAATAGCTTAGAGAGTTTAGAGAAGATAATTAGAGTGTTGCAAATCTGCTGGACCCCTATTGTAGTATGTGAAACCTGAGGAAAAGAGCAGTTTTTTGGGGAAAAAGTTTAACCCCAAAACCCTAGCCCCCTCCTCCTAATTTTTTTTCCTTCTTGCTGGTTTTGGGGGTAGCCCCTCCATTTTTGGGGGGTAGCACCTTGGATTATCCTCCCACTCCCTTGCCTCTTCTTCCTCCCAAACCAGCAGCCCTGCTCCCTTGTGTCTCCTCCCCTAGCCAAGCTTCCTCCTTGGCGCTTTCTCCTCCAAGCCAAGCGGCTCCTCCTCCCCTTGGTCGAGCTCCTCCTCCCCTTTTGTGCTCCTTCTTGTGGGTAAGTCAAGGTGAGCCTTCTAGGGTGGCTTGAATCTTGCTAGTTTGGGTGTTCTAGGGTTCTTGGATTTGGGGATTTTGGAGGGAAAAGGTGGATCTAAAGATTTGTGGAGAAGTTTTGAATTTCGGGCTGTGTAATGACCGTTTTTGGAGCTGCGAGCTATTTCCTGAGGGGTTGGTTGTAGAAGAAATTATAGATCGTAGTCTTAAGTTTAATTAGAGTCTAAGAACACGATTTGTGGTTTAGCCATTTAGAAAATATGGTTAATTTTGTGACTGCTGTCCAGAACTTGCTGCTATTGTCAGTAGTCTCGATCTCGTGTCGTTTTGGGCAATCTAGAGCCATTTCCTGAGGGGTTGGTTGTAGAAGAAATTGTAGATCGTAGTCTTAAGTTTAATTAGAGTCTAAGAACACTTATTTTGGTTCAACCGTTTAGAAGTTATGCTAGTTTGAATGTCTGCTATCCAGAGCTTGCTGCTGTTGACAATAGCTTCGGTGTTGTGCTGTGTATGCCTAGTTAGAGACCGAATTGAATTATTTCAATAACTAGAGAAAGCTAAAAATTTTTCTGTAGATTTCAAAAATGTCATCGTTTGCTTAATTTGTAGTCACATAGGAATTGTTTTGAGTTTTCAAAGCCTGTTGTCCTATGAGTTGGCAGAGCAGTCTTCGGAGTTGTATTAGAGAAGTGTGATGACCTAATAAAGAAAAGTGGAAAACTAAGAAATTATGGGTTATTACCTATATATTGCTTAAATCTTTTGGTCTCATAAGTTTAGGCACTAAAGGTTGAAATTTTGGTGTTTTGTCCAGTGGGGCAACAAGGGGCGCGTAGTTGTGAGGTCACTTTGTTGTGTTTAAATTGTTGATGCCGAATGTTATGATTGCATTATTTTGAGATGTATGTAATTGTTATTTCAGGAAGTATGACTTCGGGGATAGCCTCAACCCCGCACCATCCCGTTCTTCATGGTTAGAGGCAAGTGTATCAACTAGAATAATGTTAGGATGTTGGTTGCTTACTTGTGACTATGAATATGATTATGCTAACGATTATGATTATGTTTATGAGTATGTCTAGGATGATGATTATGTTATGATGATGCAAATGATAAGGTGATGGATGTAAGTATATGACAATGTGCATGTTTATATTCATGTTCATATTTATGTTTATAAACATGTCTATGGCAATGTGAGTATTGAAATAGAATGCAATTTGTAATTCATTTACATCACGTACATTTGTGCATTCATTATGGAAGAGGTGACCCAAGTGGGCCTCTGTGTTTCTGTTTGCACCAGAATTTGGTCAGTCTAGTCAAAATCGGCAAGAAAGTCAACATACGGTAACTAATAGACGATTTGAAAAGATTTGAAGATATTTGGCAACGGCAAAGACCTTTGAGGGAAAGCTATCCGAAATAAGGCCGATACGGATCAGGTTTTGTAACGTGTTGTAATAGGACATGATCGGCTGACGGGTATAAAAGAAGGGCCAACGCGAGCTGCGAGAAGAATCCAACACAATCAAACACACCAATTTACATTACTTTTCCTGTCGACTAGGAGTAGTTGTAATTTAGTCTTTGTAATTCGTCTTGATCAATAAAGTTGCGCATCGCCGATTGTTGATCTTCTTCGAATTACGCCCCAGGTTCGATTTGTTCTGATTTTGTTGCGCATCGCATTTCATATTTTACCTTGTCGATTACAAGTTAAATCGATCGCACGCTCTGAACGGTGTTAAATGCGGTGTCTTTCTTGTCGAAACCCTACTTCAAGTTTTTGACGTCAACACACTCTTGGCATGCCCAGTGGGACCCAATGTCTTCATCAGGGAAGCCGATTCCATCGTCCGATCTCAACGCAGAAGCTATAATCGTCCCGACGATGGACGATTTGACGCCAGAACAACGTAGAGAAATCGAAGATCAGAAAACTGCGCTAGAAGAGATGATGCTAAACTGTTATCAGAAGACTAGACGTGGCGTCACTCAAATTGCTCTACCGACGGTCAATGCCCTGGGGAATGCAGGTGTTACAGAACCGGTAAGCCGATATCTACCTGCTCAAGCCGAATTATCAGCTATGATTAATCAGTCTGTACACCATGCTCTAATAAACCAGTCATCGGCTCTTGTCACCACGCTTAAGCCGATGATAGCAAATAGCATTAAAACTATCGTCCAGGAATTGGCCTCGTCCGGAAGTCTGCTCTGTTTTTTCAGTAGTGCAAAACACGCAGAGCACACTAGCCGATCCTAAACCATCAGCTATGACCTCACCCCCTACCATGATGCCTACTCAACCCACTATCATATTGCCTAGAGATCCTCGGTCAAGTGGGGTAAACCATTACCAGGCTTACACTGATGTTGCCAAGTTGGACGCATCAGCGAACCTACCACCATCAGCCCTGTTCTATGTTTTTCCACAATCGGTTTCACAACCGATTGAACCTGACAGATACCCACAGCGTCATGAATTGGTCCTGCCTAGAAATCCAGGTCCGCATAAGGTGGTGACCTTGGATTATCCTCCCACTCCCTTGCCTCTTCTTCCTCCCAAACCAGCAGCCCTGCTCCCTTGTGTCTCCTCCCCTAGCCAAGCTTCCTCCTTGGCGCTTTCTCCTCCAAGCCAAGCAGCAGCTCCTCCTCCCTTGGTCGAGCTCCTCCTCCCCCTTTTGTGCTCCTTCTTGTGGGTAAGTCAAGGTGAGCCTTCTAGGGTGGCTTGAATCTTGCTAGTTTGGGTGTTCTAGGGTTCTTGGATTTGGGGATTTTGGAGGGAAAAGGTGGATCTAAAGATTTGTGGAGAAGTTTTGAATTTCGGGCTGTGTAATGACCGTTTTTGGAGCTGCGAGCTATTTCCTGAGGGGTTGGTTGTAGAAGAAATTATAGATCGTAGTCTTAAGTTTAATTAGAGTCTAAGAACACGATTTGTGGTTTAGCCATTTAGAAAATATGGTTAATTTTGTGATCGCTGTCCGAACTTGCTGCTATTGTCAGTAGTCTCGATCTCGTGTCGTTTTGGGCAATCTAGAGCCATTTCCTGAGGGGTTGGTTGTAGAAGAAATTGTAGATCGTAGTCTTAAGTTTAATTAGAGTCTAAGAACACTTATTTTGGTTCAACCGTTTAGAAGTTATGCTAGTTTGAATGTCTGCTATCCAGAGCTTGCTGCTGTTGACAATAGCTTCGGTGTTGTGCTGTGTATGCCTAGTTAGAGACCGAATTGAATTATTTCAATAACTAGAGAAAGCTAAAAATTTTTCTGTAGATTTCAAAAATGTCATCGTTTGCTTAATTTGTAGTCACATAGGAATTGTTTTGAGTTTTCAAAGCCTGTTGTCCTATGAGTTGGCAGAGCAGTCTTCGGAGTTGTATTAGAGAAGTGTGATGACCTAATAAAGAAAAGTGGAAAACTAAGAAATTATGGGTTATTACCTATATATTGCTTAAATCTTTTGGTCTCATAAGTTTAGGCACTAAAGGTTGAAATTTTGGTGTTTTGTCCAGTGGGGCAACAAGGGGCGCGTAGTTGTGAGGTCACTTTGTTGTGTTTAAATTGTTGATGCCGAATGTTATGATTGCATTATTTTGAGATGTATGTAATTGTTATTTCAGGAAGTATGACTTCGGGGATAGCCTCAACCCCGCACCATCCCGTTCTTCATGGTTAGAGGCAAGTGTATCAACTAGAATAATGTTAGGATGTTGGTTGCTTACTTGTGACTATGAATATGATTATGCTAACGATTATGATTATGTTTATGAGTATGTCTAGGATGATGATTATGTTATGATGATGCAAATGATAAGGTGATGGATGTAAGTATATGACAATGTGCATGTTTATATTCATGTTCATATTTATGTTTATAAACATGTCTATGGCAATGTGAGTATTGAAATAGAATGCAATTTGTAATTCATTTACATCACGTACATTTGTGCATTCATTATGGAAGAGGTGACCCAAGTGGGCCTCTGTGTTTCTGTTTGCACCAGAATTTGGTCAGTCTAGTCAAAATCGGCAAGAAAGTCAACATACGGTAACTAATAGACGATTTGAAAAGATTTGAAGATATTTGGCAATGGCAAAGACCTTTGAGGGGAAGCTATCCGAAATAAGGCCGATACGGATCAGGTTTTGTAACGTGTTGTAATAGGACATGATCGGCTGACGGGTATAAAAGAAGGGCCAACGCGAGCTGCGAGAAGAATCCAACACAATCAAACACACCAATTTACATTACTTTTCCTGTCGACTAGGAGTAGTTGTAATTTAGTCTTTGTAATTCGTCTTGATCAATAAAGTTGCGCATCGCCGATTGTTGATCTTCTTCGAATTACGCCCCAGGTTCGATTTGTTCTGATTTTGTTGCGCATCGCATTTCATATTTTTACCTTGTCGATTACAAGTTAAATCGACTGGCACGCTCTGAACCAGGTGTTCGTCTGGTGTGCTGCTGTCAGAAACCCTACTTCAAGTTTTTGACGTCAACACACTCTTGGCATGCCCAGTGGGACCCAATGTCTTCATCAGGGAAGCCGATTCCATCGTCCGATCTCAACGCAGAAGCTATAATCGTCCCGACGATGGACGATTTGACGCCAGAACAACGTAGAGAAATCGAAGATCAGAAAACTGCGCTAGAAGAGATGATGCTAAACTGTTATCAGAAGACTAGACGTGGCGTCACTCAAAAAATTGCTCTGCCGACGGTCAATGCCCTGGGGAATGCAGGTGTTACAGAACCGGTAAGCCGATATCTACCTGCTCAAGCCGAATTATCAGCTATGATTAATCAGTCTGTACACCATGCTCTAATAAACCAGTCATCGGCTCTTGTCACCACGCTTAAGCCGATGATAGCAAATAGCATTAAAACTATCGTCCAGGAATTGGCCTCGTCCGGAAGTCTGCTCTGTTTTTTCAGTAGTGCAAAACACGCAGAGCACACTAGCCGATCCTAAACCATCAGCTATGACCTCACCCCCTACCATGATGCCTACTCAACCCACTATCATATTGCCTAGAGATCCTCGGTCAAGTGGGGTAAACCATTACCAGGCTTACACTGATGTTGCCAAGTTGGACGCATCAGCGAACCTACCACCATCAGCCCTGTTCTATGTTTTTCCACAATCGGTTTCACAACCGATTGAACCTGACAGATACCCACAGCGTCATGAATTGGTCCTGCCTAGAAATCCAGGTCCGCATAAGGTGGTGACCTATTCTGAACCTTTTGTTCCAGTACCAGAACCCCAAATTAGACATAATAGGTACGATCAGTATACCCGTTTGCCATTGGCTTAGCCTAATTGGCAACCCGAGTTTGCACTCGGGGGGCAGAATGCCAACTACGACCAGCATTATCAAGGGTCTACTATTCCAGTGGCCGATAATGCGAACTGGGCTGATCAAATTCTGCCGTCTTGAGAGATCAATTCGGCATACAGCCGAAAGGGAAGGTTATCGGCTATAGAAAGCCGTATCCCGATTACATAGATCGCATGCCTTATCCTCACAATTTCAAAGTCCCAGATTTTGCAAAATTCTCTGGTGACGACTCGATTACTACCCTGGAGCATATCGGACGATTTATCGCGCAATGCGGCGAAGCAACTCAGTCCGATGGATTGAAAATCAGACTGTTCCCATTGTCATTGTCAGGGGCAGCTTTTACTTGGTTCACTTGTCTACCTCCAAATTCGGTTCATTTATGGAACGATTTGGAAAGCCGATTTCACGAATACTTTTTCTCAGGCAGTTTAGAACTCAGAATCTCCGATCTAAGCTCTGTTCGCCAGAAATTTGGAGAATCGGTGACTGATTATATTAAAAGATTTAGAGAAATAAAAAACCGATGCTTTAGTGTCACATTGCCCGATAACCAACTCGCTGATTTGGCTTTTCAAGGGGTGGAACTTAGAGAGAAGTTTGGAGGACAAGAGTTCACCGATCTGAGTCATCTGCTTCATCGCGTGTCGACTCAGGAAAGCCGATTCCCGGATAATAGGGCGTTTAAAGATAGATTTAAAAATGGTAATAATAAAGAAAAAGATAAAGCCAAAGTTAATATGGTCGACTATTGTCCGAGCAATTCTTAAGAAGACGATGAAGTAGAAATAAACATAGCCGAGTGGATAAAAGGGTCTAAAAAATCCTTAGTCTGTTCTTGGGTTAAGCCGAGTAGGAATAAGTCGGAAGTTAAGTATGCCTTTGATGTCTCCAAGTGTGATCGTATTTTTGATTTGTTGTTGCAAGAGAAAATAATACGGTTGCCCGAAGGACACGTCAAACCATCGGCTGACGAGATCAAGAAACGTAGGTATTGCAAGTGGCACCATTCTTTTTCTCACAACACTAATGATTGCAATATTTTCTGTCAATAGATCCAGTCGGCTATCGAGGATGGTCGGTTAAAATTCGCTGATGAGCCGACCATGCAAGTTGATGCTGATCCAGTCCCTATTAACATGGTTCAATGTTCGAGCAAAGGAAAAAAGCCGATGCATGATGAGCCAAAAAGGGATCGGCAAGTTAACATTCAGTCAGCCTCAGACGGCAGTAAGACATTAAAGATTACAATCGGTTCGTTAAAAATAGAAGCCGATCATGAAGAAAAGAATTCAAGGACCGTTAAACCCAAGGGAAATCCTTAGGTGGGTAAATGGTATAAAGCCGAAAAATCACCATCAAGACAGACAACAAAAAAGCTGGGACCGACGTTTTCTCAGTTGATGGAGAAGTATGAAAGAATGACTAATCGACCACAATGTCCTACTCGTCGGTCGGACAATCTATATCGCACTGAAAACGTAGAGACAACGCATAGAAGATGTCCTTTTTGATAATTTTGTTGGGAAAGGGGAGTAGCATTGCCATCTCCGTATACATGCCCAATGGAGTATTATCCCCAAGATGATTGGCTCAACCGATCGGCTAGAGATAGGCTGTTTGGGCCGATACGAGATCACCATGACAAAATTTACAGAAGACCTGTTTGTGAAAGAATATCTGAACCAAATCAGGTACCGGACCAGGTTGTAACACAAAAGTCTAGTTCTGATCGGGAAGATTTGGCTGGCCAAATACATAAGCCAATAGAACCCAAACCTAGGTGGTGCCCACCTGGCCTTAGCCGATCACAGCGCAGACGGCTTCAGAGACTAAGGACTCAAGAGATCAGAGAAGCCGATGCAGAAAAAACAGAGGGATGAGACTTTCAATGAGCTTCGGCCGATCAAGGTTATCAAGAAGGAATGGAGGAAAAAAGAACAGGTTGAAGAAGATTTTGAGTCAGCGGATGACCTGGATTCTCCTATGATTAGGGACGACACACCTCCGATGGAAATCAATATGGTATTCACATTGTCGACCGAATTCAAAATTAAAACCGAATCGGCCAAAGAAACTTTTGCTCAGTCGTGTTCAGGTGTCCAAAATGCAATCTTCGAGAAACCGAGAGATGATCATCGGCATTTAAAACCATTGTATCTGAAAGGCTATATAAATGGCAAGCCGATATCAAGGATGCTAGTGGATGGTGGAGCTACAGTAAATCTGATGCTGTATACCACCTGCAAGAAATTGGGTAAGTCCGATGAAGACTTAATCAAGACTAATATGGTTTTAAATGACTTCACAGGCGATCCCACAGAGGCCAAAGGCGTTATGGTCACAGAATTGACTGTTGGTAGTAATACTTTGCCGATCGTATTTTTTGTTATTGATGCCTAGGGAAATTACAGTGTTCTGCTTGGTCGAGATTGGATTCACGCCAATTGCTGCATCCCGTCGACTATGCATCAAGCGCTTGTTCAATGGAATGGAGGGGAAGTTGAGGTTGTTACAACTGACACATCGGCTCATATCGCCATGGCCAGTTCTGACGCGAATTGGCAACACAAAGAAGCTGGATGCATATCTGGGAAAACGATGGATGATTGTGACTTCATTTGTGTGAGTAAGACAAGACTTATGCCGATCAGTGTCAAGCCGGGTATGTTTGATCGGACAAACGAGGTATTACGACGATGGGGACAAGAAAAACAATGAATGCTTTACAAGATAAAATGCAAAGCTATCGGCAAATAATAGATAGCTATGAGGCCATAGAAGATTTCCAAGAAGTTGAAAAATTAGGTCAAGGCTTCACATCTACTGATCTGCTCGAAGAAGTCGATATAGGTAGTGGTGATAGAAAAAGACCAACTTTTATTAGTGCAAAATTAGATGTAAAATGTAAAGAAAGATTGGTCAAAATTCTTAGAGATTATAAAGATTGTTTTGCTTGGGAGTATCACGAGATGCCTAGTTTAAGCCGATAGTTGGTGGAACATCGGTTGCCTATTAAACCAGGATATCGGCTATTTAAACAGTATTCTAGACGTTTTAATCCGGCCCTGTATAATATTATAAAAGAGGAAATAGAACAATTGTTGGAGGCAAAATTTATTAGGCCTTGCCGATATGCGGAGTGGGTTTCCAACATCGTCCCAGTTATGAAGAAAAAACGAAAAACTAAGGGTCTATGTCGACTTTAGAGATTTAAATAAAGCCACACCAAAAGATGAATACCCGATGCCGATAGCCGATATACTTATCGATGCTGCATCAGGGAATAAAATCATAAGTTTTTTAGATGGAAATGATGGATATAATCAGATATTCATGGCAGAAGCCGATATACCAAAAACAACCTTCAGGTGTCCTGGTGCGATAAGGTTATTCGAGTGGACAGTTATGACTTTCGGTTTGAAGAATGCTGGGGCAACTTACCAGCGAGCCATGAATCTGATTTTTCATGACTTAATCGGTCATATTGTCGAAATATACATTGATGATGTCGTAGTAAAATCTACACATGACTTACAACATTTGGCCGATTTAGAAAAGGTTTTTCAGAACATAAGATCGCATGGCTTGAAGATGAATCCTTTCAAATGTGCGTTTGGCGTGTCGGCTGGGCAATTTTTGGGCTTTATGGTACATGAAAGAGGTATTGTAGTTAATCAAGCAAGGGTGAAAGCTATAGTCGAAACAGAGCCTCCGACATGTAAAAACGAATTACAAAAGCTGATCAGCAAGATTAACTATCTTCGAAGATTTATCTCAAATCTTTCCGGTCGGATTCGTGCTTTTACCCCACTGTTGAAATTGAAGGATGATCTAGAATTCGTGTGGGGAATTGATCAGCAAAAGGCTTTTGATAACATCAAGGAATATTTAGCTAATCCTCCGATTCTAGCTGCACCACGAAAATGGATTCCTTTCAAGTTGTACATATCGGTCGAAGAGGAAACTATCAGAGCTGTTTTAGAAAAGGAAGTCGATGGTAAGGAAAGGGTTATTTTTTATTTAAGCCGACGCCTACTTGATGCTGAAGTCAGGTACCCTTTCGTTGAGAAATTATGCTTATCTTTATATTTTTCATGTACAAAGCTAAGGCATTATATTTTAGCATCGGCTTGTAAGGAGGTCTGTAAAACCGATGTTATAAAATATGTGTTATCGGCTCCAATTTTACGAGGTCGACTTGGTAAATGGGCTTATGCCTTAATAGAGTTCGACCTGACTTATGAATCGGCTAAAGCAGTTAAAGGACAAATTATGGCCGATTTTATAACAGGGCAAGATACTGTTGCCAACCTAGTATTTGTCGCCCCTTGGCAGTTGTTTTTTGATGGGTCGGTGTGCAGGGAAGGTGATGGCATCGGCATTGTACTCATATCACCCAAAGGATATAATTTTGAATTTGCATTTCGGCTAAATAATCGATGCTCAAACAACCAGGCAGAGTATGAAGCATTGCTCAAAGGCTTGCAATTGCTAGAAAATATCAGAGTAAGTACCGTTGAGGCATATGGCGATTCCATGTTAATCGTACAACAAATAAAAGGTGAATACCAATGCCGTGACGAAGTATTACTCAAATATTTAGAACAGTGCTTCGAAATCATCGGCTCGTTTACCTCATTTTCTATCGGTCATATCCCTCGAGAATCGAACGATAGAGCCATCGCACTGGCTCAACAGGCGTCAGGATAGAAAGACTTTGGTCGATATCAGGTGACCGAACTAGTAAACAAAGCAGTCATGTGCGCGGATATTGTTGATTGGAGAACGCAAATAAGGAATTACCTGATCGACTCGTCTAAGCCGACCGAGCGCAAGGTCAGGCAGCAAGCTTCAAAGTATGTAATCATGGACGACACTTTGTACTATCGGACGATGGAAGGTTTGCTGTTGAGATGTCTTGGAACTGAAGAAGCACGGGTGGCAATGGGTGAAGTGCATGAAGGTATTTGTGGATCTCATCAATCGGCTTATAAAATGAAGTGGATGCTTAGACGAACATGATATTTTTGGACGATAATGTTAGAGGATTGTTTCAGATATTACAAAGGATGTCAGACTTGTCAAAAGTTTGGCAATATACAATTAGCACCGGCATCGGCTTTACACCCGATTATCAAGCCATGGCTGTTCAGAGGCTGGTAGATAGATGTAATCGACCAAATATTTCCTGCTTCGAGTAAAGGCCACAAGTTTATTTTGGCCGCAACCGATTATTTCTCTAAATGGGTTGAAGCTGTACCACTTAAAAAGGTAACTAGTGTTGAAGCAATCGGTTTTGTTAATGAACATATTGTCCATCGGTTTGGAATATCACAAACAATCACGACCGATCAAGGTACGGTGTTTATGTCTAATGAATTTCAGAGTTACGCGAAAAGTCTAGGGATCAAATTGTTGAATTCATCCCCGTATTACGCTCAGGCTAGTGGACAAGCCGAGTCATCTAACAAAATGTTGATCAAAAGGAAAATCGATGAAAGACCAAGGAATTGGCATTCAATCCTATCGGAGTCACTTTGGGCGTATCGGCTAGCTTATCACAGAGCAATAAAGCTTTCGCCGTATCAGTTGGTGTATGGACAAGAAGCCATTTTACCTATGGAAATTAACATTGATTCTATACGAATAGCCAGGCAAAATGGTTTGTCGGCTCAGGATTATAATGATTTAATCATCGATAACTTGGATGAATTGGCAAAATTACGTTTGTTTACATTTGATCGGCTTAAGAAGAATAAAGTCAAAGTTGCAAAAGCATACAATAAAAAGGTCGTGCCTAAGTCTTTCGATCAGGTCGATTTAGTTTGGAAAACGATACTGCCTGTTGGTTCAAAAGATAACCGATTCGAAAAATGGTCACCTATGTGGGAAGGACCGTACAAGGTCAATCGGCTAGTCGGTGGAAATTCATACATACTCGAAACAATAGAAGGGCATGTTTTGCCCAAAGCGATTAACGGGAAATACTTGAAAAGATACTATCCTAGCGTTTGGATTGGAGCTTAGCCGATTAAAGATCGTTCTAAGGGCCAAATTAACACGGTGCTGTTAATCGGCTAGGAAAAATGAAATTACATAAAGCCAATTATAAATCGGTTAAACAGCCGATTATAAAACAACAGAGTTACATATGTTATGTTTCATAACATCCAGCAAAAGTTTTACATCTCAGAAAAGTTTAGTACTGAATGTCAGATCCTGGAATTATGGCGCCCAAAGTCGATAGAGCACCGGCTGCTTTGGCAATCACACATTGAACTTCATCAATGATGCAATTGTCTTCTTTTGTGCTCCCTGGCACTGGCACCACTTTCGCCATTTGCTTCTTTACTCTGACCACGGCCATTGTGATGCCCAGCTTTTGATCTTTGATGGCCGACGAAGTCTTCTCAAGGGTTTGTTGGCCTTTCAAGATTAGCTTCTCCGTCTTGGCCAACTCTTCCATAAGAAACTTCTTGGTCGATTCGAGCTTGCCGATGGAGTTCTTTGTGGTTTTGAGCAGCTCAGTGTCGACGTCAAACTTCTGCTTCTTGGCCTTGGCGTCCGCAACAAGCTCGTCTAAAATTTTCTGATTGGCCTCTTGAGCTTCACGCTGCGCTATCCTTGCCTGAGCTGCCTCCACTTCAGATTTCCTCTTGTCCAAATGACAGACGTTGAGGAGCGCTTCCATAGCCTCTGGGGGCAGATCGGCTTCAACTGCAGCCATGGCATCTCTGATCCACTGGTTGTTTGCCAAAATCTCCGACTGTGGCTTCATCACCAAATCGAAGAGTTTGTTGAGCCGTTCTTGCATTCCAGGAGCAGAGGTGACAGCAGCCGACGCTTCCTTCGAGACTTCAAGAATCTTCCTAATCTTTGCGTCATAGTCGTCAGTGGCCATGATCTCAGGATCGTCAAGATCGGCCAGAGTAAAATCCAACAAGTTGGTTGGGTTGGACATTTCTAGCTGTGCTTCGACCGCCATGGCTAATGGCGTCGGCAATGAAGGAGAAAGGACTCCTACAGAAGCAGCAGGGAGGTCGGCCAAGATTGCAGTGACCTATGCTGAAGATGTCAGCTGTAAAGAAAAACGGAAAGAGTAAGCCAACATCATCAGAAAACTTTATTAAATATACTACTTACCTTTGCAGTAGCCGACGTGTGTGGCGAGCTCTCGCCACTTTGCTCCTGGGGCTTTGATCCCCTTTTCGTCGGAGCCTTGTGTACTTCGTTTTCTTCTTTTCTCAAATTATGATCGGTTAAAGATTAGTTCCAAAAATAGTAAAAGAAATAACAGCCGATTGTACTATGCTTACTTGGTTGTTTTTTCTCTATGTCCGACAATGACGGACTTTGAACACCCAGGGTACCCGAGGTGTACCCAGTAAGGCCAGTCAATTGGTGCGGCCTTTTTCCTTGTTGGGCACTACCCGATTGGCCGACAGAAGGTTTCTTGCCAGCAGCCTTAGCCTGTAAAGTAAACAAGGGTTAGTCAATAAAATGTCTGAAGATTAAGGCAAATAAAGAAATGATGATCAATGCCGATACCTCGCTAGATATTTTTTCTAAACTTGTGTTAGTGTAACCGATGAACTAGCTTCACTGCTATAATCGCTGTTAGACACTAAGGATGGCTCTGGCAGATCGGGGAAGAATTCCTTGATTATAAATGACGGAGTTTTTTCCCATATATATCGACTCTGCAATAGCCGAACACCATGTTGTGAAGCCTCCTGCCCGGCGAGCATTCAGGAAGAAGTGAGGAAGGCTGCGAAGTTGAAGCTCATCGGCTAACTCCAAAACCAGCTCGGCTGAAGTGGCATTGCGAACCCTGGCTCTGGGCTAAAGTCGGTCAAGAAGTGGCAGGCTTGGAATCACCTGACCAAAGCCGAGCTGCCTTGCGTAGACTGAGGGATAGTAAAATTCATACGAAGGCTGGAATGTCCGATTCCTAGTATGAAGGCCGACATGAAAGACACATGGAGATTGAAGATTTTATACAAGTCCAAGGTCTCCTTAGGCATCAAAGAGCTGTCGGCTTCCAAATGCAGGAAAGAAGTCTAAGGAAAATCGGTTGTAGAGCCATAACTAAAGAAGTCTTGTTGTTTGAAGTCTTCAGTGTCTAATTGCAGAAAGAAGGACAAAAATTTTCTACAGCCGATAGGTGAGATTCTTGTCTCATTACTGGAGCACATTATAAATCTCTCACCAAAGGATCGGCATTCTCTGAATTGGAAAGGTGTTCCTTCTGGGGTGTCCTCTCTTGGAAAAGGAGTTCCGTCGGCTAAATCCAGGTTGAAAGAATGACTGAATAGGCAGTAAAGCCATATTTGTACAAACCAGATCGGACCGCCCACATTCCCAACAGTGAAATTCTCAAAACCAGTGAAAAGCCGACTCCTTATCACATAGAGCATCTGATATATTGCGCCAAGGAAGGTTTTCCCTAATGCTAGCCGACGTCCTTCAACAAGATGTTCTGCTATTACTTGATAGACTTGAGTTGGCCCAAGGGATGCCCCGCAAAATAAAAAGCGATCTAGCCAAAGGTTCATGAAAGCAACATTTTCTTCGTCCGATACTAGGCCATTAACCTTATTATTGTTTCTGATATATTTGGCCCACCCTTCACCTTTAGATCGGATAAGTTTATATTTTGGCTTACCACTAAAAGCCGATACTTGTTCACCATTTGGCCTAAGACAGCACAACTGAGCTACACGTCCAAAAGAGTTGGGCCGATGGGACCGGTACGAAACAAAAAAGCATTAAAGCAGTCCGACCAAAAATAACAGGCCGTGGCCACCAAGGGCTCATTAGCTTCCGGATCGGCTTAAGAAAGGGGGATACACTCGGCTATGCCCATTTTCTCCCATTCACCCTTCTTTTGGGCTGCCACTCTGATAAACCAATTTCTCCACCCCTTGAGAGTTGTCGACCAAGCCCTAAAATTTTTATTCCAACCTTCTATGTTATGACCAGAAGCCGTTAAAGGAAGATGAGGAATTCCTTGGTTTGTGTCAGTACTGACATCTAGATTTCCCAAGGGACCCAAAAAATATTGGTCGTTGCTATGCGGGATCGGAATGAGTACTTGGCTTGGGCCCATTGCAGCCGATCTGGGAGGATGATTGAGCTAAGGACTTGTTTTGGAGGACCGTCGAACAGAGAGTTTAAGCTGATTGCAAATGGTGCGAGAGCTTGAGCGCTGAAGAATGACCGTGTGGGGGCTGCTTTATATAGCACGGCAAAAATTTGAAGATGCGGGAAATGAATCTCAAAAGACACGAGCAGTTAAAACGCACTACACTCATGTCAGAAAATTACGGCGCAATTAAAGCAGCAGTTACTATATGAAGTTTCACGGTTAGCCGATGGAGAAAAGCCGATAGTTGAAATTTTTGAAAGATGACCAGTCATCTCTCAAAAATAGGGGGCATATGTTTGCACCAGAATTTGGTAAGTCTAGTCAAAATCGGCAAGAAAGTCAACATACGGTAACTTACAGACGATTTGGAAAGATTTGAAGATATTTGGCAACGGCAAAGACCTTTGAGGGAAAGCTATCCGAAATAAGGCCGATACAGATCAGGTTTTGTAATGTGTTGTAATAGGACACGATCAGCCGACGGGTATAAAAGAAGGGCCAAAGCGAGCTGCAAGAAGAATCCAACACAATCAAACACACCAATTTACATTATTTTTCCTGTCGACTAGGAGTAGTTCTTGTAATTTAGTCTTTGTAATTAGATCTTGATCAATAAAGTTGCGCATCGCCGATTGTTGATCTTCTTCGAATTACACCCCAGGTTCGATTTGTTCTGATTTTGTTGCGCGTCGCCTTCTTCAGAATCGATCTACCTTTATTCTCTGATTAGCCTTAATCGGCTAATTAGACTTACCCTTTTTTCTTGGTTTAACCGGCTTTGAGCTGATTGAATCTAAGCCGATTGATCTTCGCGATCGGCTTTGAGTGAATTTCATATTTTTACCTTATCGATTACATGTCAAATCGACTGGCACACTCTAAACCAGGTGTTCGTCTGGTGTGTTGCTGTCAGAAACCCTACTTCAAGTTTTTGACGTCAACAGTTTCACACGTAATGAGACATGAAAGATCTACTTTGGTAGGCCCCTCCATGGGCTGAAAGGGAATGAGAGGGTGCACACCGACGGGTGTGCACCGAGCTATGCCCGTATGAGCTATGAGATGTGCATTATGAGCATGCATGTTGCATTGCATGAGTAAAGAAAATTTTTAAGTTAAGTGAATGTGTTTATACTCTTATGTGATTATCAAGATGTTTATACTCTTAAGCGTTTACCAAAGTGTTTATACTCTTTTACAATTGTCAATGTGTTTATACTCTTGTGCGGTAATCATTTAATGTTACAACTTACTATGATTTATTGTTATGCGATACATGAATTGATATGATGCACTTTGCTGAGTTTGAACTCACGCTTGTTTTATAATATTTTTTTAGGTACCTTAAGATCGGCATATGGGAAAGGGGTTTAGCACCACTTCTTCCACTAGATATCATTCAACATAGTCAACCTTGTATTCCTAATTGCTGTACAATATTTCTCTAGTGGTTGTGGATTAAGTCCCTGTTTGGGTTCTAGCTTACTTATGTGAGGAGTTATGGTTGCATGGTTGTATGTTGGTTGAATTTGTCGCGTAATTTGTTATGTGATCATGGTTTATGTTCATGGTTAGGTTATGTTGTTGTTTATGTGTATGTTGTGTTATGCTACGTTGGGTTTGTTTCGTTTACTCTACCTTGCGAAATATGCTTTTATGGTTGTGTAGTGATTATATCTTAATGCTTGCGATGCTGAAATTTTTAGTATTTTGGTTGTTCACTTGGCTAATAGAAGTAACCCTTTGTCCTACTGTTTGCACTCTCTGGTCTTAAGGCTTGCAACCATTTTCATTCATAAGCGCGTCTTGAACATCAACACTAGATAAACTAGGTTGGTCATGGTCAACATGCTCAAAAATGGGAAACACTTATGTATTATTCCAGATGTGATATCTCTATTATTTTTGGTGAGCAATAAAATGGGAAACATGTTTTAGACTTAGATGAAAGGTTGTGGATTCCAGTGCTTGTGCACGAGATGCGGGTATGTTTTTGTCTCACTCGGTCACTAAGGACCGAGTCTATGGTGTAGTTAGACCCAAGAACCAATATACAAACCACGTGTGACTTTTATGAGAAGGCCCTAGCATAACAAGTTATCGCAGGCTAGAAACAAAATCGCTAGTGGTAGCTGATATGTGAGATTGGGCTTGTATGGGTATGGAGGGTGTACTCACTACTTGTAGGGACCTTGCTGGGTAAGCATGGTCTACCAACACAACGTTTGAGCTCTTGGGATGTTGGAGGGATACTCCTTATCCTAAAAAGGGTATCGACGGGCGGTTTGTTATTAGGATCGGCAATGTAAAGGCTTTATTATAAGCTTTCAAATTGGATACCAATGGTACTGAGTGACATGTGTTTACATGGTGGGATGTTCATGTCATATGGGTGAAGTTGTACGGCCTCTGCAGAGTATATGAATCTATTTAAATAGTCGTGTCCCTAGTTATGGACAACTTTGTGAATCCTCCTACATTGTAGCTCTTCTTCTTTTTAAAATGGTATTGGGAGTGTATGGATGGGAAATTCATGCACGAGATGACCGGCAAAAAGAGTTTTTCTATGGTTTAATGTTTGTGGCAGTGTGCTATGTATTTATATTTGTTACATATATTTTATCATTACTTGTTATCTAATGTCAAATGCTTTTACATCTTTCCGCTTGGAATCTACTATTCAATATTGTGAAAGAAAGCTTGCTTTATGCAAAAATTTGATAACATGTTAGGATAGCCACTCTGTTGACATAGACTTGCGTACTATATATATTTCTTTAAAAGTCTTGTAGGTTACGATTTTCATTTTCACCGTTGCTTGTTAGATATATTCAGAAGATGTGGAAAATGAATCGATGCACGGTTATTTTTATGTTGCATGTTTCGGCGATGAGGATGCTGATTCCAATGGCCTCATCCAATCAGTTGCCTGTGGTCAGGCTAGGCATGCTCGCTGGACCTCACTACCTTTTGTTCTTGTTTTTGCTTCGTTCTTTTTCTGTGTGAAATTATTTGGTCAGTTGGATCCTTTCGTGGTCAAACTAGTGATGTAACACTTAACTTCGTATGCTTATCACTAAGTGTTATTTTACTTCTTGTTATGTATGGATATTGTATATTAATGTTGGATGTGTGTGCTAGCAACCGATCATGATACTAGCATGGTAAACACATAGTATTCAGAAATGTAGTTTATGACATTGTTCACCCATATAATGGTGCTGCTATAAAAGAAGACGGTTGATGTCGGGACCCGGATCTACAAATCCGAAACCCTCTGTGTATACTGTACTAGTCCAGGATCATGCTAGTGCACACAGTGAAAACATAGATAAAATATCATTCCATACAACGAATTAACTAAGAAGAAGCAAATTATTATTAAATAAAGCAAATGACCTTATGGTCAAAGTTTACACCACTATGCATTAAGGGCTTAAGAAACAAATAAACTGTTACAGCGAAAAAGATAACTTGGCCATTCGACATGCCATAGGCAATCGTCTGGGGAATGACTTCCTAATCCACGTAGTCTTCATAATATTCATCCTCATGATATTCATCATTTCCTGGTCCTTCCTCAGTAACTGATCAACAAAGGCTTAAAGCCGTGAGTACAAAAGTACTCAGCAAGCCGTAGGGAAAAGATGCACTATTCATGCAAGGCTTAACAAAGGATAGCCATATGGTTCATTTGTAGAAAGCAATAACTTTAATTGAAATACAGTAAATAGATTGAAAGCATCTTTATAAAAAAGATAATAAATAACTGGTAAATCAATGGTAGACAACATGAACAAAATAGCGAGGCATCACCCTACACCATCTAAAATAATTATCAACCACCAAATTCAACAGCATAACTCCAGACAATAAAACAACAGTAAACTCCCCGTTCATATCCCAACAATTCCACATTTCAACATTTAATGAAATACTCTATACCTCATGTGAAATTCCCGGGCATGTTCATGACCGCGGACTTGGCTATTCGAATATTTTGACACTCTGCAGAGGTTGTACAACTTTACCCACAAGACATGATCATCTCTTTGTGCAGCACAATTAGTACACTTCCTTTGGTGTGTTGCAGAGAGATCATGACAAAGCCTTTACAATGCACTGTCTAAACTCGATACTGCCCGCTAAGGTTTCGTCCCGCAAGGCCCCCTCTTGTGCCTTGCGAATCTACCCGTTCATCCCGAAACCACACACCAATTGGCAGTACTCAAGGCTAGACATTGCAAATTAATCAGCTAGGTCTGTCTCATACCAGACTTGTGGTAGTACGGTTAGGCCCAGTTCAATGGCGCACAAGATTAAGTTCTTAAGTTGTCTCAGGCAATACATCCACATCCCAATGTGCTAGAAAGCACCTGTTAGAAAGCACCCCCTTTACTGCACGATCACTTGCCCGAGGGAAAATAACTTTGTTCAACCAAGACCAATGGCAAACCCTACCATGGTACAATAAATTTTATAGCAGTGGCTAATAGCCACAATTCAATATCTCATTAAGTCAAGATTAACATTAATTCACATGTGATATGAATCCCATCGTACAACTAAGCAGGTCTAAATATAAGTACGATAACCCAGTGTTGGTAGTATGATCATGTCCAACTAGTAATGACCCAACCTAGGGTTAACAATGGATACATGGCATCCCAATAATCAAGGTGGCATAATGTCAACTAGGTAAATAGCTACTCCCGGCAAATAATCATTGTACAGAAATAACATGCAATTGTATAAAGCAAAGTACTTTTGTAAACATAGGTTCAATATGATCAAAGGTTACGACTTGCCTTGCTGATCTAGTGCTGAGTCATGGTCTTTGAAGTCTCCGTTCACTCCCTGAGATTACTGTATACCCAAAAAGAGAGCAACGAAACCAAATAAATACCACAAATAAGCTCAAAACTGAAAATAAATAGCTCTAGAAGATAGAGCTTGATTTTAGAAAAATTTAGAAACTTGAATCACCTCAATCGGAGTTCGTATGAGAGAGAACGGGCCTCCGAAAGATTAAATTCAGAGAAAAAGGCTAAAAAAGAGAAAATCCGAATTTTCTGATTTATTTTTCTATTAGAAAATCGATTTATTACGCAACGCTGACGTCAGCAATCAATTTCCTGAAATAAAAATAAATCCAAAAATTCTTATTTCGTTGACATGCGGGACCCACGGTCTATGGACCGAGTCCACGACTTGCACTGGTCACAGTGGAATGGGCTCACGGGAATAGCCCTAGGATTGACGCAAGCGCTGACGCGGCGATGGCGCTGACGTGGACGGGCCACTTGTCGCGCATCCAATCGGCGACGCGGGATCAGACGACGGAGGAACAGCATATGGTTGACTACGACGTGGCGCGATCAGGGGCGTACGCGGAAGATCAGACGACCACAACTTCGCGATGAAGGACGACGGCGAGGATGACAGTGCAGATCACCGGCAATGAAGAAGACGATGCGACTTCGGCGCTACGACGACGGATTGAGCACGAGTTGGTTCGAATCTGGAGGAGGACGTCGACGCGAACTTGAGGAGGTGCACGGCTGCGGCGGAGATGCACCGGAGCGGTGGATCAACGAAGAAGCAGAGCTCGACCGGCGGAGGAACTTCGGCGAGGTCATTCTCGACGACGGCAGCATCTCAAGCGACGAGGAAGAAGGCAACGGGTGCGACGCACGACGGGGAACACACAACGAGGCACCTCGGGGGCTTAAATAGACCTGGGGAGGCGTGCGAGGCACGGACTCTGAGAGCGGTGGTAGCGCGGGCGATTCGGACGCGGGCGGCTCTAGGGTTTGCGGCAGCGGCGCGGGTGAGATCCGGACCGCACACGTGTTGCAGATCCATGACTCGCGCGGCGCGGGCTGGCTGGGCCAACAGAGCGGAGATGGGCCGGGGTGCGGAGGCGAAACAGACCAGAGAAATAGGAACAGGCTGGCGAAAAATTTGGCCCGAAGGAATTTTCAAAATAAAAACAAATTTCGAATTAAGAAAATTCTAGAAATTCAAATAAATTCGAATAAATTCAAATAAATAGCAAATAAAATCAAAAAAAATTCCTTGAATCATAATGAACCCAACTAAAACTAAAAATCTTTTATTTGATGAATAGATTAATCAAATTAAATATTTTATTATTGAAAAATTCAAATTAAGCTTTGATTAATTCAAGAAAATACAAATGATTTATTTTCAAATTCAAACATTACAAAACACAAATTTTGAGATGTTACAGTTGAACAGTTGACATCACTAAATAATAACGCTAGAGGTCACCTAAGGTTGGACCATTGCTTATAATTATATAATATTAAAGTGACATTGATATTCTCACTGAGTGTGACAGTACAGTGACTTATTCATATTCTCGGTAAATGTGCAAGTCTATCCAAAGATAGCGGTTTGTTCATATAATCGATTTGTCTATAATTGAATTTTGAAATAGGTATGTCAATATTGTTGGCGAGTGTGATTGTCTAACTAAAGATATTGTCTTGCTAATATAATTGATTTGTCTATAAAAGTATGTTATTAGCATATTTACCTGATATATGGCGAAAGTTGTGTGCATGACTGTGATGATAAGCTCGTACACATTTCTAAATTTTATTTACTCAAAGCGTTAAGGTTTGAACATAGATTTCATATTGTGTTCACTTAAAGAATATTCTAAATCGGATGTTGCGACAAGTCCATTATTGGGCATTATCTAGGTTATTTGCCAACCATGAAATTTGGTTGATATAGCTACCTTGTTGTGACAAATATCATTTTGTGGTTTATTAAATTAAAATAAAAATAAATTTACAAATTTTTGTACTATTGAAATTTAGTTTATATGAATTGAATTTAAAAATCTTGCCACCTTGAAAGAAAATTTTGGTGAAGAGAAATCAAAGAAACGAATGCTCCCAATACTGATGTGGTATATTAATTTTGGCAAAAGCTAGAAAAGAAAACATTTGATATTAACACGGAACCAAAAATTATACACTTTCGTTGGGAAGGTTGATAGAAACCTTATTTGAAGAATTCCACAAAAGAGTGGGAGTAGTCTGTACATCGATACTCCAATTTTATGAAATGAATTGTGTCTTGCTTTGAGGATACTATTCTTGAACTGTGTGGACTTTAATTTTGGTCCTTATATAAATGACTGTAGGAGTAACAATTGTGATAAGTATTTGAAAAGTAAAAAATGAATGGATTTAAAATACTTGTCTACGAAAGAGAAAAGTGCAAAAGTTATGTCATGTTGAGCAAAATTGTATTCTATGGGATTCGCTGACTATAGCCTGTGACAAGTATTGTATTATAGGAAAGTCCTTGTTAGCATGGTAGACATATAGATGTGTGTAATGGTTACTCGCAGAATGTGATGTATTTGATGAATTCAATTAAAGTTATGCTTTGCATATTGTTGTTACCAACACTAAAGTATCGTAACAACCCAACATTTATAAATAGGGGAATACAAGCATATGAATTGAATTTGGTCTTAGTTTGGATTTTTAGCATTTATTTGAAATTTCTAGAATTTTTGCAAATAAGAAAAATGCTTTTTAAATAACCTAGAATTGCTTTCGAATTTCAAACTTCAGTTTTGAATCATCACAAAGTCTGTAAAAAATTATATATATTCTAAATAACCTCCAGATCACCTTAAAAAAGTTTCAGGAAATTTTGAATTCATTTAATGCCTTAGAAAAATCAGAAACATCAATTCTTAAAAAGAATAGAAGCGCTATTTGATTTTTTATAAAATTCACCAGGCCTGATCGTCCTCCGAGATTTTTGTGGGTTGGCTTAGGATCCTCCACAAAAAAAAATTCATAAAATTTGAAGTCCATTCGATAGCTTAATTAAATTCGAGAAGCCTTAGCTGCAAAAAGAAATTTGAAAATAAAAATCTGTAAAATACCGAAAAGGAAAGCATCTTTTCTCAAACTCGTGCTCTGCCAAGAAAGCATAAAACCAAGATTTACGCCTTCCTTTATGAGCCAACCCTCTCACCCTCTCTGTAGTAGGCGGGCTCGGGCTGTCAGTCTCTCCCCTTGGCCAGGCCCACATGTCAACCTCTCCAGAACGCGCCGTGCACCCCTAGATACATCGGCTCGACTCCACACCAGAACATTTGTGCCATGTCACGGTAACAACTACGCCGCCCGCGCCTTGCCGTGGCAGCCCCAAGCTCTGCCGCACCTAGGCATTCCACGTCATGGTGGAACTTGCACCTAGTCGAGCTGTCTCATCCATCTGCCATGCCTCCTGACCTCTACGCCTCACTGCTCCCTCTGCCGCTATCTCTAGTTTGTGCGCACACTATCCTCGTCGGTTTTTCCTGCAAGTCACCCAGCCCCAGTGTCGTTTCTCATTGGCTGAGATGCCGGCTCATGGTCCGAGCACTGAGCCCCTCCCTCAGCGGCTATAAAGACCAATCAATAGTTAGATTTTATAAAATGAGAACCAAGAAGGGATGCTATATTCTATTGGAAGTATTGGCAAAATTTTTGGGCTATGTATCAGTTTATTTTTGAGAAATACTTAGAAGCTTTATTATGATTACTATTATTTATTTTACTATCATTCTAATTTATTTATTGTATTTAATTGTAAATACTTCTTTAATGCAAAATAACCATGTCAACCATTTATTTGGAATAAGCTTTGCATATAGTTATATTAGATTTGCATTCTGTGCACAACTTGTGAAGTGCTTTATGTACTCATCATTGTCACAACAAAATCATCAGTTGAAGAAGACTCTACTGTTGCATTGAAGGAGTACCAAGAGGAGGTGAATTTCTAGGGTTCGAACCTTGTTAGTTGCATGCGGCATATTGATGGGTTGGCTACGAAGTTTTCGTTCTGCTACTGTTTTAGTTATTGGAGTGTAAGCCCTGTGTAGCATAATTATGTGAAGTCGACCATAAGATCAATCAACTGTCTTTTATTCAATCAATAGAGTCTTATTATGTTTCCCTTATATATGATTGTGATATTTTATCTATGTTGTTGTTGTGTGCACTAGCGTGATCCTAGACTAGTGCAGTATACACAGAAAGTTTGGGTTTGCATATTCAGGTCCCGACAAGTTCCCTCACAGTCTTGTTGGACTAGCAAGTGTTGGGCCCCCCCTGGGTAGACTTAACTTGAAAGAATAATAAGTTCTAGACTCATCTCATTCTTCTATTCTTTACCTTTGCTGAAATTTTCCTCTCTTTCCCTGCTGGTTTAAGTTGAGGTCTTACCCCAGGCTATCTATATCAGATGAGGATGTTGCAGACTTATAGAGAGCATACCGGTGGATACGCTGCTGAGTTATGGAGGGTTTTGCATGTGCTTATAGGTTTTGAGAGGCTACTCTACAGAGGAACCAGTTGGATCGTTGATAGCAAGTATTATGGGATGATATGCAAGATTGTAATCTATGCCAAGGAAGATACCAAGGCGAGTCATCCTGTCAACATAACTGTCAGGAGGCTTACCTTCGACACGAGTATTCAAGAGTAATCGCGCCTTGCATTGCAACGCATCTGCCATGAGCATGCCGATGAACTGAAGCAAACAATGTTCAGACTCCATTCTCATGGAAGCGTTGCTGGAAGTTCAACTATTAAAGAGGAAGATAATGCAACGGTAGTGCACTTGGCCAGGTTTGCCGCTGCACAAGAGGTGATGCAAGATACTACTAAGGAATTGGAGCTGGTCTATGAAGTACTAAGGGTTGCTAAGGAAGATCTTCATGAAACTCGCATAATGGCTACTGAGACGATCATAGAGCTGGAGGAAGCCTTGTTCACCACTAGAGTGGAGATCAAGGAGGAACTAGATGAATAGGAAGACCCTAAAGAGGTAAAGATGGAGCCTGAAGACTTGGAGCCTATGACGCAAGAGGTGCATGTGCAGTTTGAGGCCACTGTTCCAAGTCATCAAGAACGCTTTGCGCCGATGCCTGCCCATCCATCGTCTCATGCCCCAGGAGACCTCAACCTGGTTGGGCTGATGAGTGATGGTGTTAGTCTAGTGTAACTTCCCAATTTTTGGATTATTTGGCTTTAATATAGTTTTTATCGAATTTCAGAATTTTTGTGATTTTTCTAGAATTTATTTGGATTTATTTATTATGATTGAATATGACCTATTGTGAAAATTATTTAAATAATAAGAAAGTTTATATAAACTTTTATCAAAAATATTTTATTTGCATCCCAAATTGAAGGACTATGTGGAGGTCCATCCATGTTTGTGATGAGTATTTGACTTTATGTGATCTAGGATAGCTTAGATTTGAGTTTGGATTTAAAATGGATTTCAGGTTGAAAGAGGGAAACAGAGAGTTTCCCATTTGCGCCGGACCAAATGTTGCATGAGTTGCATTTGCGCCGGACCGGGGTAGAAATAATTTGCTTTTGCGCCGGACCAATGGAAATGAGAAACAGAGAGTTTCCCATTTGCGCCGGACTGATTATTTTCGCGCCGGACCAAGTCACAGTGAGTTTCACGTGTACGCCAGACCGGTTTTGACAGCCAGCAGTAATTAGCATTTTTGACGGTCTTCCCTTGCTAAAAAAATTATTTGGTCTATATAAAAGTTGTAGAGAATTTCAAGACACATCCTTTTTATGTTGACAAGTTTTTCATTTCAGCAAAATAAAAAATCATAGAAAAACGGGAAGGTTAACAGTGAATTTCACGTTCGCGCCGGACCAAGTCACAGTGAGTTTCGCGTGTACGCCGGACCGGTTTTGACAGGTGGCAGTAATTAGCATTTTTGAAGGTATTCTCTTGCTCAAAAAATTATTTAGTCTATATGAAAGTTGTATAGAATTTCAAGACGCATCTTTTTCATGTTGACATGTTTTTCGTTTGACCAACAGAGAAAGTCATAGAAAATCGCGAAGGTTAACAGAGAATCTCACGTTTACGCCGGACCGATTTTGACAGCGTGCAGTAATATGCCTTTTTGAAGGTCTTCCCATGCTAAAAAAAATTATGTGTTCTACATGAAGTTGTAGAGAATTTCGAAACACAACTTTTTCATGTTGACAAGTTTTTCATTTGAGCAACATAAAAAATCATAAAAAATTGAGAAGTTTACTGCTGTATTGAAAACAGGATGTTTGCATTTGGTTGAAGTGTTTTGGTTCTGTTTTGGTCTGTTCTAACATCAATTTGTGATCTAATTGATGCGTTGGGTCCATGGTGGAACAAGAAGGGTTTTCTTGTCTTTGTGAATGTAGGACTTCATTTGGTGGTCATGGTGAGGCGAAGGGAGGTTGGAACTAGGTATGGGATGGCCGGATGTTCGCCGGAAGATGGCCGGAGATGAAGTCGATGCAGTCCCAAGAGACAAAAGATTAGTGGAGAAGCTAGCTTATCACTACTTGGATCAAGGAGAGCTGTTGGGTTGCAGTTCTGGAAGATAGAGTAGTTGATAAGTGTAGCTTGCTTTGAAAACCGTGCAAGAAAACCCATGTGTGTGGTGGGTTTTGGGTTAGCCCTTGCATGGCTGGTTGAGTGGGTTAATCCTAGCCCTTGATTGATGCTCTAGGGTTTAGAGGCTCATTCAAGGGTGGTAGGTGGCCCAAGAGTTGTATAAATAGGGGTGGAGGGGTAGCCTTCCCCCAGTGAAGGTTTTTGAGGTTTTTGATGCTCCTTTGAGCTTTGCCCACATGAATGTGAAGCTTTGTAACCTCTCCTTCCATAAATGAAATGTTCTTCATTTATGTTCATGTTTCATTTCCTTTACGCATTTAAATTACACAATTTAAATTTCGCATTTACTTTCTTGCAATTTACATTTATGCAATTTTGATTTGCCTCCCCTCCTTCTAATTGCTTACGAATCTTTTGCTGAGGTTTATGATTGATTCTTTCTTGAAATCCTGTTTCAATCATCTAGGCTATCCATGCGTTCTTGTTGCAAGAAGTTGATCTTTTGCGTTCTTGAATGCTTGATCTTGTAGATTGTGTATCCTTGAGTTTCTTTGTGTTCTCTTGCTTGCTGGGACGTGTGGGAAGTCATTCAAGATCACCTTGATCATCAAAACCCCACAAGCAAGCCTTGATCGAAGTTCTTTCGATTTTTGTCGAAACTTGGTGCGTTCCTCCTTCCCGAGCATAAATGTCGGAACTTTGACATGAATCCTTGTGATTGAAGGTTGAAATAAGTTCCTGACATCCCAAGGATCTTATCTACCAAGTTTGGTTGAGTTTGGATCAACGGATCAAAAGATACATCAATTTTCTTATTTGAACGAGTGCTGAAAACGCTGTTCATATGCCTGATTTCACTGTAGCTACAGTAACCCCGGTAGTATCTCCCCCAGAGTGCGATAGCACTGGCATCAGGCTGATTTTTGTGAAAATTGACTCTTTTGCTTCCATTTGATATCTAAGGGTTTTGGCTTGGTTTCTTTGGGTGAAAATCTGCATTTGTGATCTTCCTTAGAGAACATATTTTAATTTGGGATCATTCACCCCCCTCTGATCACCATCTCGGTCTTTCACAAATGTCTCAAAAAAATTTTCAGAATTTTTTTAGAATTTGTTTTGGTATTTTTACTATATTGTTTGCCTTATTCCATTTTTGGGAATTATTTAAAATGGGAAAAGGTATTTTTAATCTTTGAATAGTGTTGGGCCGAACCCATGCGAGCCCAGCCCATCTGACTCAATCGGCCCGTTCTTGCCCGCCAGCCACACCCGAGGATCCACCGTTGGATCATGATCGAACGGTGGATGGGAGTCATGTAACTCTAGTGCGTCGTGGCCATCCAATCTGAACGGATGATCGAGATCAGTCGTATTGGATTGAAGCACTATCTAATCTCAGCCGTTTGTTCCATGAGTGATCAGGATTGATCCGTGTCTGTGTGCATCGGGTTGTTCATTGTGCCACGCGTTGGCGAGTGGGTCATCGTCTTCGCGAGTTCATCTTGTACTCTGCTCCGTGGTCGCCACGGATCCTTCGTCGATTCGGGCTCGGTCCAGTCATCTTGGGGCACAAAAGCGGAAGCATTGGGACCGCAAAGCCTTAAGCATCCAAAACCCTAGGACCATCTAGCCTTTTACGCCATCGTTCGACCGAGATTCAAGGTTTTCCGCATAGCGCCGCCGTGAGGAAATTTCGCTGATTCACCGTCGTCCGTGAACTTTGAGGGTTGCTGTCGATGCTGTTCGCTTCGCCTTGACATGGGACAGCCGATGAGCACCTTAGTTTCATCCGGATCTCACCGGAACACCGTCGCTTCGTTGGACCTGAAGCCACCATCGTTTTTCGTCATTGCCACCGTCGTTCCAGGTCACAGATGGAGAAGCGAAGTGCGTCATCAGAGTCGTCTCACCGAGATCTACCCATAGGTACCACACATGGTCGCCGTCGATGACCCTAGGGCCGTGAGCCACTACTGGCCAATGTGGCCAGGCCCGCGTCATGTTGCGTGGCGTGCTGATGTCATTCGTGACGTCGGTTGGGCTCACATGTGGGGCCCACGCGCCAGTCTCTACGAGGGATTTTCTGTGGAAAAATAATTTGACTAAAAAGCTTTATTCTGTGCTGACATCATGTTGATGTAATAAAGGGATTTTCTAGTATAAAAATTATTCAAGAAATTATGATTTTCTTATTTTATCAAATCTTTCGAGAGCCTATTCTCCCTCGTACGTGCTCCGATTGAGGCGATTCAAATTTCTAAAAAATGTAAAATTGAGATCTATTTAATGGTGAATTTTATTTGATTATTAGAATTTGTTTGCTCTTTATTTTGGTATTTATTTGGTGTTTTCTTTTGATACACGTAGATGTTGAAGTGCTTGGAGCGTTTGAGGTGGAATCGTTGAACCAAGACTAAGGTCTAGAATAAGAACAAGGGTTTTACCCAAGCAAGTTGTGCTTTGATCATGTCGAATCCAGTTTTATAAAATTGCTATATTGATTTAAATTATTGCATGTCATTTCATGTGTACAATTGATTTCAAATAGTTTGGGATCTAGTTAATCTACTCAATTGAATTATACCCTACCTTGTGATTTGTATGCCATGATTATTTGTCACCCTAGGATGGTTCATTACTAGTTGGTTAATATTAGAAATCGATATGGGTTGGTTAGACCATGCTTAGTATGCTTATCCATGCCACGTATAACTCATGTCTTCTGGAATATCAAATTAATCTTGATTAATGGAATATGTAACTTGTTTATGGAATTGGTGTGTCAGGTGTTGTCACACAATGATGTTGAGTAGTGGTGACGGGGTTGTCACACAACGATGTTGACTTGTTGATGGCACGTGGTGCATGGTAATCACGTGGGGTAATAATGATTTAGATTAGGGCAAGTGGAAAGGGAAAGTATGCCAAGGTGGGATAGAATGGCAGAGCGGTTGTGGAAGTCTTGCCTCGGTCATCCTAAGGACTTAACCTTATAAGCCTTTGAACTGAGTCAAACATTCATCCACATGTCTAGAATGGGACAGACCTAGCCGATTAATTTGCAATGGTTTAGCTTTGGTACTATCAGTGGTGGTGTGAGTGTCGGGTTATACGGTTCAATTCACATGACGCAATAGGGGGGCCCTGTTGTGGTGGTTATAATGTTTTAATGTTGAAACCTTAGCGGGTAGTACTGGGTTAAAACAGGGTATTGTAAAGGCTTTTGTCGGGACCCGAATATGCAAATTCGGACCCTCTGTGTATATCGCACTACTCCAGGATCACTCTAGTGCACACAGGCTCAACATAGATGAATATCACAATCATACACAGCGGAAACATAACAAAAGACTTCATATATTAAATAAGACATAGTTGAATGACCTTAGGTTTGACCTTACACTTATTAGGCCTCGATGGCTCTAAATTAAAGTAAATAAACAGCAGCGGAATGAAGAACGTCGGTGAATCGCATCAACATGCCACAAGCATATGACAAGGTTCAACTCCTAGATATTCACCTCCTCGTGGAACTCCATCTCTTTCGAAGGTGTAGAATTCTCCTCAACTTATGATTTGGTTGATGGAAAGGGTGAGTAATTAATGCATTCAACAAGTTGTGCACAAAATACAAGTCTATCATACTATATGCATGGCTTATTCCAAAGGAACGGCTAATATGGTTAATTTGCAACAAAGCAGCATTTATGAAGAAATAGCATAGATAGATTGGAAAGATAGTAAAACAAATAATAACAATAATAAATTTCTCAATTATTTCCCAAATAAACCAACTCACAACCTTAAATCAAATTCCAAACTTCCATTGGCATACAGCCTCCATCCCTAATTCATTTTAATAAAATCTAACCCTTGACCGTAATTCTCGAGCATTGCTCAATACCGCAGGTATGACTATTCGAATAGATTTTACACTCTGCAGAGGTAATGCGCTTTACCCACACGACATGATCA
This sequence comes from Otatea glauca, assembly GCA_036346275.1. Taxonomy (NCBI): domain Eukaryota; kingdom Viridiplantae; phylum Streptophyta; class Magnoliopsida; order Poales; family Poaceae; genus Otatea; species Otatea glauca. Next base: position 20,061,324 of record CM070732.1, on the reverse strand, counting down.
TCTCTTGTTGCCAAGCTTAACACACTTCCTTTGGTGTGTCGGCAGAGAAATCATGACAAAGCCTTTACAATGCTCTGTCTAAACCCAGTACTACTCGCAAGGTTTCAACACTGGTGGGACTGGTTACCACATCCAAGGCCCCCTCTTGTGCCATGTGAGACTACCCGTGCGAGGACTGGTTACCACAACCCGGGACTCACACCACCACTAGTAGTACCAAAGCCTAAACATAACAAATTAATTAGCCAGGTCCGTCCCATTCCAGACATGTGGTTGCATGATTGACTCAGGTCAAATGCTTTCATGGTTAAGTCCTTAGGTTGACCAAGGTAATACTAACAAAAAATTCACCATTACCAATATACCAACCATTTCCATTAAAAACAATGCGACCGCCCAAATGCCACACTGGCCCACCACAAATTCTTGCCATATTACTTAGTCTAAATCATTTTACCACCCTAGTTGATTACCATGCACCATGTGCCATCAACAACATTGTGTGACAAAACCTCACACACCAGTTAATAAATATGTTCCATAGTTCATTAAGCAAGATTAACCTTTTCACATAAAATGATGATTCGTGGCATGGCTAAGCATACTACTTGCGTTCTAATTAACCCACATTGGCAATTAATAGCTACTAACTAGTAAAGAACCATATTAGGGTGACAAATGAGATACGACATACAATATGGCAATGTGGATATATCACACTTGGATGAATAAATATAGCCAACATAATTGAAACAAGTAGTAATTGAATTAGTATGCAATACTTTAAAACAGTATAATGTTTAAAACATGGGTTCAATATGATCAAAGCACAACTTGCCTTCAAAGAGCTCTAGATCCTGCTCTGGACCTTATTCTTGGTTTAACTCCTCAGTCACGAATACCTCGGGCACTTCAACGTCTACGCGAAACGAGCGATAAAGCTATAAAAAAAAAATGGAGAGCAAATAAACTTCAAAAATTAAATAAAATTCACCATTAAATAGAGCTCGATTTGACAAATTTATATAAACTAGAATCACCTCAATCGAAGTTCGTATGAGGGAGAACGAGCTAAACAAAGTTTGAAATAAGAGAAAATTCAGCAAAATAGAAAAATCCGAATTAATAGAATTATTTTCCTACTGGAAAATCACATTATGACGTCAACTGACACGTGGCACAATTAGAAGCCGATACGTGGCCTGGCACATGGACTCGATCCACAGTCGCACCGAGTCCACGGTGTACCGACGGCACTGTATCCGTGAGCCGGCTGACGCAAGTTGATGTCATCCGAACACGTGGCTTGACACGGGCGTGACATTTGGCAGGCTCAGGTTCGGTGGCTAAGCGGAGCGATCTGGACCATCCATCATCAATTCGACAGTGGAGACACACGGCGCAGACATGTGGCGGCACGGCAGCATCTTAGCCATCCAAGCGAAATCGAACGGTTAAGGATACCGATGAGGTTTTGGCTCGGGATTATTGCGGTGGCGACACGCAGCGAAATCTAAACCAAACATAGATGATCGCACGAATGACACTACTCGGCGCAGGACAGCGACATGGCTAGCCTAGTGCCTGACGCGTGGCATTCAACCGACCGTGCTCAGCAGATCCAACAGTTAGGTTGACGCGACTGCGCAGAGCGCTACACAACACATGGCAAAATTGTGGCCATCCTTGCGGAAATCCGACGCCTGCGGGCGAGCAGCTCGACGGTGATGAATGCGGTGGCCGCGCTATGCCGGAGATGGAGATGATGACCTCGCACACAACTTTCTAGGGATGGCTCTGGATCAGTCTCGCGCGGATCTTGAGCATCTTGACGTGACGAACTTACAAAGTGCTTGAGCGCGGCGGAACGGCCTTCGGCAGCATCGGAAACGGAGAAGAATAGTGGTGGCACAACTCCTCACTCTAACGAGCTCTTCTGACGGCTAGGCCGTGTCTCAAGCGACGTTCTCTAAGCCAAAAAACACGGCTTGAGGTGACGATCCTCGCACAGCGTGCGACGCATTAAATAGCGCATCGACGTCCGAGTTGGTTGCAAAAACCTAAGCGTGATACACGGCGGCCACGGAATCTTGGTCGGATACATGGCGGCGACACAAAATCAATCTGTACTGAACACGTGGCAAGATCCATCGCTTCCCATGACGCAGACGACGCGATTGATCTCTGGCCGTTGGATCAAAATCGACAGTCAAGATCCTAGGGTTTGCGAGCAGACGGCTAGGCGGGCTATAGCTGAGCTGGAGGCACAAAGAAAATGGACTGAGGCCACTGGGCTGTGGCCCAACACTGCTCCAGAACATTTTCAAAGTATTTTCGAATAAAATAAATGCCAGAAATTGAAATAAGCCAAATAAAATAGGAAAAATACAAGAAAAATTCCTAAAAAAATCTAAGAAATATTTTAGGGCATATGGAAGTAAAATAAAATATTTCCAACAAAATTTTATTTAAATTTTTCACACTTTTTAAATAACTTTATCAAAAGGCCAAAATTCAATAAATGCAAATTAAATCAAATAAATTCTAGAAAGTTCATAAAAATTTAAAATGGATATTAAATCCACAGAATGCAAAAATTGGGATGTTATAGCTTTGTTATGATCACTCAGTTGAATACTATTGTATGGCAAGTCACGACAGACGTGGTGAGTTGATTGTTTCTTATGGGTAAAGTGCATAACCTCTGCAGAGTGTAAAATCTATTCGAATATCCATACTCGTGGTATTGAGCAATGCTCGGGGATTACAGTCAATGGTTAGATTTTATAAAATAAAAACTTGGATGGGAAGGCTAGATGCTATGGGAAAGTTGAAACACAATTTAGGACTGGATGCCATGTTTACTTGAGAAATACCTAGAAATTACTTATTACTGCTATTTGTTTTACTGTCTTTTCAATCTACTTATTGTATTCATTTATAAATGCTGCTTTATTGCAAAATAATCATGTTAGCTATTCTATTAGAATAAACCTTGCATATAGTTATGTTAGAATTGCATTATGTGCACAAGTTGTTGAGTGCTTTAAGTACTCACCCTTACTAACAACAAATCACCAATTGAGGAGTCTACACCAGCTTTGGAGGAGGAGTACCAGGAGGAGACGAATGTTTAGGGTGCGAGCCTTATTAGTTGCATGTGGTATACTGAGGGGTAATCTATGTTTTCATTCCGATGCAGTTTAATTTGTTAATCTTAGCTTAGCCCTGCGTGGCATATTCATGTAAGGTCGACCATAAGGTAAGTCAATAGGTTATAAATAATATATGAAGTCTTTATTTATGTTTTCGCTGTGTATGATTGTGATATTCATCTGTGTTGGGCTTGTTTGCACTAGCGTGATCCTGGACTAGTGCAGTATAAATAGAGGGTCCGAATTTGCATATTCGGGTCTCGATAGAGGTGGTATCAGAGCCATACTGACTGTAAGTCTTGGCCCTAGGTAGTCTAGTTGTCTTTTAGGTGTGTCCAAAATTATTTTCTCTTGGAAAAATTAAATTTGACTAATAAGAAGCTCATGACTCTTCTCATTTTTCTATCCATGCCTCTATGCTGAATTTTCTGCTGATTCAAATAGAGGTCTGACCCAAATTTCTTCTGTTAGATGAGGGTGGCTCAGACTTATCGTGAGTGCGAAGGAGGCTATGCTGCTGAACTATGGAAGGTTCTACAAGTCCTTGGAGGCTTTGTTCGACCGCTTTACAAAGAAAACTGCTGGGTTGTTAATGGTGTGAAGCGAGGTTTCATTTGCATGATTCTTGTTTTGAGTCGCGTTTGTTTAAGTTAGACAGTGTCATCCTTGTAGACATTAGTTGGTGTGCTTAGTGTGATTTAGTTCTTTCATGATTGCAGAGTGTGCAGTATGTGTTTCATGGCCCTTAGGCTCTTGTAAGCAACCATACCAAGTTATTAATAAAGTTTGCTTATTTTATTGGGTTAAACCTATTTCCCCTGTACTATGATTCTTATATCTTGTTTATGTTGTTCCCTCTCCCCTAACTCCGTGAAGCAATCAAGCAGATAGTTCAGACTCTCATGGAAACAATGGAGGTAAGGAAAGTGGAAACCGATCTGATAACAATCCCAATGATGGAACATTTCCTCAACCATCACCGCTGGTAGATATGCAGAACTTGGGAGCTTTTCTCGCTGCTCAGACTCACTTGATGCAGACTACTATGTAGTAGATGCAGAACATGACAACTCAGGCCATAGCTAACAACACTGTTCAAGTTAACAACAATAGATTTCGTCCTTATTCAAAGTTGTCTGATTTTATGAGGACTCGTCCACCAACATTCTCTGGGAATGTCAATCCTTTCAAAGCTGATGATTGGCTTAGAACCATAGAGAGGAAGTTGTATATAACCCAGTGTGAAGGTAATGAGAAGGTTCTCTACACTTCTCATCAGCTGGAAGGTACTACTGCTGAATGGTGGGAGAACTATTGTGCTGTCCATGAAGCCCCCAAGAGATCACCTAAGAGGAGTTTACTACTGCATTTCGTCAGTATCATGTGCCTGAAAGAATGATGGACCTGAAGAAGGAGGAATTTAGGGCACTTAAGTAAGGGAACCAACTAGTGGCTGATTATCTAAATAAATTTACATAGCTTTTGCGTTACACCCCTAAAGATGTTGCAACAGACAAAGCAAGACAGTCTAGTATAATGAAGGGATTGAAATCTGGGTTGCAAGTTGGGTTGATTACCCATAACTTCCCAGATTTTCAGGAGTTAGTCAACAAGGCTTTAATTTTGGAAGGTAAGTGCAAAGAAGTTGGTGAGGATCGCAAGCGCAGGATAGCTTATCAAGCAGGATGTCCAAATTAGTTAAGGTTGAGAATGACTCCTCAATAGTTTGCGAGATTTTAGCCACAGGCTACAACCAATATGTCGACACCTGCATCCTGTCTAGCTGGTCAGAGTTTTCAAACGCCTGCTCAAGGAAACAATTCACTATGAGGAAATCAACAATCTTCTGTTAAACTTTGTTTCAGTTACAATGAGCTGGGACACTTTGACAACAAATATCTTCATAGAGGAGGTATTACACCTGTTCGCTTCAGCCTTGGTTCTACACCTGCTAAGGCACCTACGCCAGGAGTGAACCGTGGAACAAGTCAAGTGGGAGCTACTCCCCAAGCAACAGTGAGAGGTCGAGTCAATCACATCACCGCAGATGGAGCCCAAGATGCATCAGACATCGTACTGGGTAAGTTTTTGGTTAATTCAGTACCTGCAATAGTTTTATTTGATTCTAGAGCTTCGTATTCTTTTGTTTCTCAAGTTTTTATGGTTGAAAATGGGTTGGATGTTAAGAATCTTAAGTGTATACTATTAGTCTATGTCCTAGGGTCAAAACTTCGATCTAACCTTGGGTGTTTGGGAGTTAAGTTGCTCATTGATGGAGTAAAGTTCCTATCAAACCTTATTATATTGAATACCCAAACCTTAGATGTTATTCTCGGAATGGATTGGTTATCCAAATATAAGGCTATTTTGGATTGTGGTCGAAGGGTTGTGTTAGTTGAAAGCCCTAAAGGAGAGAAAGTGAAATTTCAAGCAACCACAGTTTGTGATGGTTAGTTGATGATTAATAGTGTGAAGGTTGCCAGTTTAGAGGATGCACCAGTTGTTAGAGAGTACCCAGATGTTTTCCCTAAGGATTTGCATGATATCTCGCCAGATCAGGATATTGAGTATGTTATTGAGTTAGTGCCTGGTACAACACCAATAGCAAAAAGACTATATCAAATGCCTACCGATGAGTTGGTAGAGATGAAGAAGCAGATCGAGGAGTTGCTAGAGAATGGTTTCGTTAGACCTAGTTCGTCTCCATGTAGAGTGCCTGTTTTGTTTGTTAGGAAGAAAGACAGAAGTTTAAGAATGTGTATTGATTATCGCGCTCTTAATGAAGTGATGATAAAAAATAAGTATTTGTTGCCTAGGATCGATGATTTGTTTGATCAGTTAAGAGGAGATGTAGTTTTCTCCAAGATAGATCTTCGATCAGGATATCATTAGTTGAAGATTCGTGCAGTGGATGTCCCTAAGACTCCGTTCTCTACGCGATATGGACATTACGAGTTTACGGCCATGTATTTTGGATTGACCAATGCTACTGCATATTTCATGAACAAGATGAATAAAGTTTTTATAGAATATTTGGACAAGTTATTTGTTATCGTGTTCATAGATGATATACTTGTTTACTCCAAGATGGAGGAAGAGCATACGGAACATTTGAGATTAGTCCTTATGAAACTACGAGAGCAACAGTTGTATGCTAAGTTTAGTAAGGGCGATTTTTGGAAAGAGAGTTGAATTTCGTGGACATGTGATGACTGCTAAAGGAGTTGCGAATGACTGCTAAAGGAGTTGCGGTAGATCCAAGCAAAGTGGAAGCAATGTTGCATTGGGAGCCACCGAAGTCAGTTACCCAGATCTGTAGTTTTCTAGGAATGGTAGGATATTATTATCGATTTATTGATGGATTCTCGACGATTACTAGATTGCTTACACAGTTGTTGAAAAAGGAAAAGAAGTTTGCATGGACGCTAGAGTGCGAAAAGAGCTTCAGGAATTAGAGAAACACATGATGAAATCACCAGTGTTAGTATTGCACGATGTTCAGAGTAGCTTTGATATATATTGTGATGCTTCTAGACATGGTCTTGGATGTGTGTTGATGTAGAATGGTAAGGTTATTGCTTATGCGTTAAAGCAGTTGAGACCACATGAAGAAAATTACCCTACGTATGATTTGGAGTTGGCTGCCGTAGTGCATGCTTTAAAGTTGTGGCGTCATTATCTTATTGGTAACAGATGTGAGATATATATGGACCACAAGATTTTAAAGTATATTTTCACCCAATCGGACCTTAATATGAGACAGAGGAGATGGTTGGAGTTGATTAAAGATTATAATGTTGGAATCCACTATCATCCAGGTAAGGCTAATGTGGTAGCCGATGCCTTGAGTCGTAAATGCCATAATGCCAGTATGCTAGTTCAGGAGGATCAATTTGAGCTATGAAAGGAACTTCAGAAGTTGAAACTGGAAGTTATTCCATAAGGATTTCTAGCTACTTTAGAAGTAAAGCCGACGTTAGAATATCAGATCAGAGAAGGTCAGCAGGATGATCAAAAGATCAATCGAATCAAGTCTAAGAAGGATGAAGGTTTAGCCAAGAATTTTACTTTAGATGGTCAAGGTACTATGTGGTTTAAAGGTTGAATTTGTGTACCTAACAAGAAGGAGCTTAAGCAGTTGATTATTGAGGAAGCTCATGATTCAAAGTATTCGATTCATCCAGGAAGTCCCAAGATGTATCAAGATCTCAAAGATAGGTTTTGGTGGCCTAATATGAAAATAAAGTTGCTAAGCATGTTGCTCTATGTGATGTGTGTCAGAGTAAAGGCAATGCATTAGAGACCTGCTGGTTTGTTACAGTTGCTAAAGGTTCCTGAATGGAAGTGGAAGGACATCGATATGGATTTTTTTACTGGTTTGCCTAGAACCTAGAGTGGTTATGATTCCATATGGGTCATCGTTGATCATTTGACCAAAGTCGCCCATTTCATACCAGTTAAGACTACTTATTCAAGAGATCGTTTGGCAGAGCTATATATGTCAAGAATTGCGTGTTTGCATGGAGTGCCCAAGAAGATAGTGTCAAATAGAGGTACTCAATTTACCTCAAGATTTTGGAGTAAGTTACATGAAGTAATGGGAACTCGTTTGAATTTTAGTACATCATATCATCCGCAGACAGATGGTCAGACTGAGAGAGTTAATTAGATTTTAGAAGATACGCTTAGAGCTTGTGCTTTAGCTTATGCTACTTTGTAGGATAAAAGTTTGCCGTATGCTGAGTTCAGTTGTAACAACAGTTATCAGACAAGTTTGCCAATGTTACCATTTGAAGCTTTGTATGGTTGTGCCTGTTGTACTCTATTGAATTGGAATGAGACATGAGAGTGTTTGGTATTTGGGCCTGATATTCTTAAGGAAGCTGAAGAGTAGATTGCTATGATCAGAGAAAGGTTGAAAGTAGCTCAGTCGAGACAGAAGAGTTATGCTGATAACCGTCAACAAGAGTTGAGCTTTGAGCCAGATAATTTTGTGTATCTCATAGATATCCCTCTTAAAGGAGTTAAAAGGTTTCACGATAAAGGGAAGCTTGCACCAGGATATGTTGGTCCATTCAAAATCTTGAGCCGTCAAGGAAAGGATGCTTATCAGTTAGAGCTACCGCAGTCATTGGCAGGTGTGCATTACTGGGGAACGGGTAGGCTATTCTAGCGAAAAATCAAAATTTTCTACCGCATAACCAAGGAACCACTGCAAGTTATAGATCACAGAATTACCACTAGACACGCAGACCCGTAGCAAAAGTAGAGTCGATGTAGCACGATGGTGCAGATATGACTGTCGCAGGTTGCGGATCGTCCTAGCGTTGAAGCTTTGCAGCAACGCCTCTAAGGTATCCACACGTACGGGGCAGGAACACCACGCGCCAGAGTGCTAGCACCGGCTGCGCGGTTCTGGGTGGAGGAGGGGTGGCGGCTAGGGTTTTGCGAATTTTGAATTCCTGATATGTCTCTTCGTGTGTGTCTCTCACTCCATAAAGCCACCACCTCCTCCCTTTATATAGACGTCCTATAACGGGTTTCAACCGTTGAAGCCCATTAGGAATTCTAAGCCCATTACAACTCGGATCCCTATCCGAATTGGTTACAGCCCCTTAAGCGTGCGACCCTGTAGGTTCATGTGCACTCGGACATGGCTGGAGTACCCCTATCGATCGTTGAGTACTCCTACTCGACCATCGAGTACTCCTACTCGATCATTGAGTACTCGATCAATAGTCGATAGCAGCCTCTCGCAGGACTTACCAACTCCTGAGTACATGTAAAGATCGGACGAACCTCAACAAAGTCCTATATGCATTTCCTTTTGCCTCACGATATCGGTCAAACTCAAGGCGAGTTGTTGTCATCCTTGTTTGGATGGCTCGACCACTCTTTCTCGATGCCGTGACTCGGAATCCCCAAATACCTCGAGTTAACTCTTTAACTCGGTGGCTCGAGTAACTCTTTACTCGAGTAGCATGGCCATGCATTTTTCGGAATCTGACCACTCGAGAGTCTTAGAGATATCTCTCCCATTGTATGGAGAGGCAAATCCTATCTTGATCGACCATGCCTCGCAGCATGTTTTATGACAAACCCGAAAGTCATATTTATAACTACCCAGTTACAGAGTAGCATTTGACGACCCCTAAGTAAGCCATTACGCATCCCGAGAACATGCGACGATCTCAAGTCAAAGGATATAGCATACATATCGTATATGAGACCAACTGATGACATGAAAGAATACAATGTACTCATAGTATCTCATAGTGGGTTGATGTCCAACACCATATTCTCTAACATGTGTCCATATTATTGGTCTGATATCTCCATATCTATGACCTGTGAAACATGGTCATCGACCAATACATATGCTAGTCTACTCATATGTGTCCTCATAAGATTATCGACTAGGGACCCCTTTTAGAATGAACATTATAAAGACGAATATAGAGTTTCACAAACAAGTCACGCACTTTGTTAATTAATATCCATGATGTTATTCAAAGAACAATCTCATACTTCATGAACATTTATGGAAATATAATCATCTTTATGATTGCGTCTAGGGCATATTTCCAACATGCATGACGTGTTTCATGTGTCACAGCTTAAGAAGTGTTTGAGAGTGCCAACAGAGCAGACACCGTTAGAAGTAATTGAGATGCAGGAAGATTTTACTTACAAGGAGCAGCCGATTAAGATTTTGGATGTGATGGAGAGTAAGACCAGAAACAATTCAATGTGTGGTACCTCGACATAGGTGTGAGCAATCACATGACGGGATCCAAGGCGATGCTCATGTCCCTCGACTAAATTATGAAGGGCTCGATCAAGTTTTTTGTGGAGATATGCGACCGTGGTGCCTTAATGTTCCAATGCAAGAACAAGGAGCACAAGATGCTCACCAGGTGTATTATATAGCTCGTTTGAGTAGCAATATCTTCAGCTTGGACGAGGGCGGCTATAAGATCGTCATTGAGGATGGCGAGTTGTGCTTCTTCGACCATGAACGGGCACTGCTGCCATGAGCCTCATGGTCCAGGACAGGTTATACACCGTGCCCCTGAACCTGGCTGCACCCGTGTGCTTGCTCTCAAAGGTGGACGATGTGGCGTGGCTGTGGCATGCACGGTACAACCACCTCAATTTCCATGCACTACGAAACTTGGCACTGAAGGAGATGGTGGAAGGCATTCCTCTGATCGACCATGTCGAGCAATTCGACGATGGCTGTGCACTGGGCAAGCAGCATCTCATGCCATTCCCTAGCATCGCATGCCATTCCCATAGGCCATGACGTACCGTGTTAAGCATGCACTACAGCTGATGCACAACGATATGTGTGGCCCGATCACACCGACAAAGCTAGGAGGTAATAGATATTTTCTGTTGATTGTTGATGATCATAGTAGGTTCATGTGGCTTGAGATGCTCAAGTCCAAAGATGAGGCATTTAAATGCTTCAAGAAGATCAAGGCTCTAGTGGAAACTCAACAAAGCACCAAGCTCAAAGCGTTCTGCTCAGGTCATGGTGACGGAGTAGGAGTACTGCGATGAGCTAGTCATCAAGCACTACACCACCACGCCTTACACGCCATAGAAAAATGGCATTGTCGAGCGCTGTAATCAAATTGTGGTGAAGACGGTGCGCTGCCTGCTGAAAAGCATGGGTATGCCGGCCGTGTTCTGGGGTGAGGCCATAAAGACTGCCGTATACATCCTCAACTGGGCACCAACGCGGAGCCTCGATGGCAAGATGTTGCATGAGGCATGGCACAAGAGGAAGCCGAAGGTGTACCTGAAAGATCCAAATGGCGATCAGAGGGGGGGGTGAATGATCCCAAATAAAATTTCTAAATAAACTTTCCCCCTAAAATTCAAACCACCAAAAGTCCAGAAAGAAAGAACTGAACCATCGATCAAGCAATTGCATGAATAGAGGCACCGACTAGTTAAAGTCGGGTGAAAAGTAAAAACTGCACTGGTCGGGTATCTCTGTTCGGATGAACGGTGTTCCGGGATTAGCAAAGTACTGCGAACAGGTCGTCAGCATTAGTCGGATGAACAGTGTTCGAGATGAACAGTACCCCCGACCAGAACTGGTCGGATGAACAGAGCTCCCAGCCTGCAGAGGCCGGATGAACAGTACTCCCGACCTGAAGAGGTCGGATGAACAGTACTCGGAGTGAATAGTGTTCGGGTGAACAGTAAAATCAGCACAAATCTTAAAAACAGAAATCGATGTAACTTTTGATCGGCTGATCCAAAAACAGTGAAAATTGGTGTGCACCTCCCTAAGGATGTCAGGAACCTATTTCAATCATCAATCGAAGGAATTGATACCAAGGTTCCGTCCCTTTTCAGTTTAACAAATGCAACACCAAAAAACAGAGTCACGAACACAGACCTTACCTCTAACTTGCTGGTGGGAGTTGATAGTCAGAATATCCTTGGATGACTCTCTACAAATCATAGCAAGTAAGTACACGAAGAAACAACCCTTCAAACAAATAGAAACACGATCTGAAGGCACTTTCTTCTACTAGGCACAAAAATTGGTTTCTTGCAAAACTGAATAGAAGAGGTTGTAGATTGCCTAGATGATTGGGATATGATCTATAGAAGATTCATCCAGCAATCTTTCATCCTAGGCATAAAATCCAAAAGCACTTAGAAGGAGAGGAAGAAAATTCAACCATACAGAAGTTAAAGTGCATGAAATTAAACGATGAATTTAAAGCATAATGTAAATGAGGAAAGTGAACTCAAAGACGGGAAAGCAGTCTTTTATTGCCAGAGGGTAGGTTTACAAAGCCTCACTACAAAGTGGGCAAAGCTTCAGGAGTACAGAGGCCTCCAGAGCACTCTCACCTACTCACGTACACTTTCCTCACATGCTCTTCACCCCCACAGGGAGACACCCCTCTCCCTATCTATTTATAGCATGCTTGGACCATCTACCACCCTTGGATGAGCCTCTAAACCCTAGAGCACTCCATCAAGGGCTGAGATTTTACCCACTCACACAGCTATGCATGGGCTGACCCGAAACCCAACAACACAACGGGTTTTGCACGCTTTTCAAATCATACTAACTTGACCCGCTACTCTATCTTCCTGACCGCGATCCAACAGTCCTCCTTGATCAGAGCAGCTTCAAGTTAGCATCTCATCCACTCCTTTGTCTTCTTGGCTTGCAGCTACTCCCTGGCCTCAGTCATCTTTGGCGACACCTTGATCATCTGGACCTCAGCTCTCCCAGCCTAGTCCTGATCTCCTTCGCCTCACCATGACCTAGCTCCAAAGTCCTGCAACCATCATAGACAAGGAAACCACATCACATAGCAATGTCCAACAACACATATCCATCTCAACAGAAAGAAATACACTACGCTGACCAGCAAAACCCCGACCACACGTGGTCTGACCACTGGTCTCCATCCTGATCACTCGAGGTCTGATCACTGGTCTCCGACCAGCCAAAGCCCAGACCACTCGGGGTCGGACGACTGGTCTCCGACCAACCACTCGGAGTCGGACGACTGGTCTCCGACTCAACCACTCGGAGTCGGACGACTCGTCTCCGACCAACGAAAGACCTGACCACTCGGGGTCAGATGACTGGTCTCCGACTCAACCACAGCCCCGACCACTCGGGGTCAGACGACTGGTCTCCGACCAGCCACTCAAATTGCTCTAGCTTGAAAATCAATCCAAATCAAACTCAAACTTGAGCACACCTTGCTCAAATAAAGTCAAATACTCATCACAAATATGGATGGACCTCCACATGGTCCTTCAATCTCCCCCTTGATGAGTATATTGACAAACCACACAAAAGGCATAAATTTGAGTTTGAATGAGAGAAGAAGAAAGCAATTTGATTGCAAAGCCAAAATTGGTCCAGAGAGAAAGATATAAATTCATGACCAAGTTGGCAGAAAGAATTTAGAGCAAGACCATGAAAAGAGCAAGTTTTCCACAAAAGCTCTAAAAACCAATCGTAAGTGCCAAATGTGATTATGATCCATAAAAATAGCAAAGATTTAAAAGATCATAAGAACCAACAAGCTTTCACATTTTTATCTCTCTTTTTTAATGATGCCTTTTCTACATTTTCTCCCCTTTGGCAATATAGGCAACAAAATGGAATTTTCTCCTCTTTTTATGTATGCTAGAAATGCAATCGAAAGAGCTTTGAAGATTATCCAATTGATCAAAATGGAAGGATATTACACCAAGCTTGTCAATTTCAGAAGATGACTAAACTAAGACATGTCTAAGTGCAAATACGAGCTTAGTTTTGAATATATCATTTTTAGCAAGATTTGACAAGTGCAACACTTAGCTTTAGTTTAAAAAATAGAAGAATAGCCACTCTAAGGATCAGAAGGAAAACCTAGAGTTCAACCTACTCAACACTTTGGGGAATCTGGAAGTGCATACAAGGTCCTTCGGGCTCATTTATCACTTAATGCAAATTGTGCTTTATCATCTTACAAGACATAGCGGGGTGCAAATGTTTGACATTATTTGCATTCTTTACCCACTTATGTTTTTTTTTTGCATTTTATTTTGACAAGCAATTGACTCAAGACATATGCGACCATCTCAAGATGAACTCTTAAGAGGATGGTCTAGGTCATACACGATGCACTCCAAGTTCATCCCAAGTGCAATGGGAAGCTGTCTTAGAAATGCAAGGTGTGGAGTCAAGAAGAGTCAATTTTGCTTAATTCTCATTTTTAGCATAATGATTCATGAGCAAATGAAGGACTCAAGTATGAAACAAACTAGTTTCACCCAAGTTGCTATAGGGACTCTAGAGAACTCCAAAATTTCTCAAATTATGGCACAAACCTCTAGAGAAGAAACCTAGCAAGTAAAAGCAACAAGTTTCATCAAGTTTTTTTTATTTAAGGCTTATTTCATTTTTAAGCTTAGCAAGTTAAATGAACTTGGACATATCTAAGCTAGTGATTTCCTCCATATGATGTAGCATGGTGTATAGCATGAAGATTGAATTAATTGCATACTAGACAAAGCTCATTAAACAGGAAATGCAGTCTATATGCAATGCATGAACAGATTCCCAAACTCCCCCTCAGCATATGAGTCAATTTAAGCACAAATTTAGTTCAAGTTGAGTTATTAGCAGAATTAAGTTCAAGAAAGACCCAAATGAACTCAGTCGAAACCGGAAATACAGAATGAAGAGAGGAAGTAGAGAAAACTTCAAAACTGGATGGCTATTGAGCATAGATAAGATAGAAGAGACTTACTACGACTCAGACTCGCTCTTATCTTCACCAGAGACTGACATAGGGAAGCTGACTCTAGACCCCAACTAAGGAGTGCACATGCACCTGCCTACCCAGAGGCCCCAAAACTCGCTAGACTTATAAGGCGTGAGGGAACTCAACCTAGAGAGAAGAGAGAATGACTAATCACGCATGATAGCAACCTAAAGCACAAGATAAGAGGACCATGCAAGGCATGCCAGAAGTCTAAGTGAGTGAGCTCAACTCAAGAAAACAAGCCCAAAGTCACCCTAAGAAGAAAGGAAATCTTTGGAAGAAAATATATAGTACATAATATACAAAGCAGCCCCCTCAAGATAAGCCGTATGGGCTCACGACTCCAAGCTCACTCCTCAAGGCAACAAACCTAGAGCTATCCAAAGGCTTGGTGAAGATATCGCTAACTGGGGTCACTCTCTACAAATCAAGCGCGATATCTCCCTTCTCCACATGGTCTCTAAGGAAGTGATATCTAATATCAATGTGCTTGGTCAGGGAATGTTGCAATCGGGTTTTTAGCAATGCAAATAGCTGAAGTGTTGTCACGAGAAAAGTGGCACACTCTCTATCTCTAACCCATAGTCCTCAAGGTCGATCTCATCCAGAGCACTGCTACAAAGAATCGGCTGCGCAACATACTCGGCCTCACGGTGGATGTGCAACTCCGGATCGCTTCCTAGATGACCAAGAAACAAGAGAAGTGCCAATGAATTGGCAAGTGCCAGAAGTGCTTTTCCTATCTATCCTACAGCCAGCAAAGTCGGCATCGGAAAAGGCTCTAAGAGATAGAAAAGAAGAAGAAGAGTACCAAATACCATAATCAGTGGTAGCACGAAGGTACCTGAAGATGCGCTTGACCGCCTGGCGGTGAGAGGCGCGAGGAAAAGCTTGAAATCGAGCGCACAGACACACAGCGAAATGTATGTCCGGCCTCGAAGCAGTGAGGTACAAGAGGGAGCCGATCATGCTCTGAAACTCCTTTTGATCAGCCGGCTCACCATCCTCATCGGGCTCGAGGACAGCAGTGGTGGCCATAGGAGTCATTACTGGCTGTCCATCAGACATATCGAAGCGCCTCAGGAGGTCACGGGTATACTTGCCTTGATGCAAGAAAGTACCCTCCCGAGTCTGCTTGATTTGGAAGCCAAGAAAGTAGCTCAACTCGCCCTCATACTCATCTCAAACTCTGTACTCATCACATCAGAAAATTGAGAGACAAGAGAATGAGACGAGCCACCAAAAATGATATCGTCCACATAAATCTGGACAAGAAGAAAATGAGACTCATGGTGTCGGATGAACAGAGTTTTGTCTACTATGCCCATTTTAAAGTCATGGCTGAGAAGATAAGACTTGAGCCTCTCATACCATGCTCTGGGGCTCGCTTGAGTCCATACAGAGCTTTGGAAAGCTTGTATACATGACTCGGAAACTTGGGGTTCTCGAATCCTGGAGGTTGCTTGACATAAACCTCTTCCTCAATATAGCCATTGAGGAATGCACTCTTGACATCCATTTGATAAAACTTGAAGCCTTTGGATGCAGAAAATGAAAGCAGGATTCGGATAGCCTCTAGCCTAGCTACAGGGGCAAAGGTCTCCTCAAAGTCAAGACCCTCAACCTGAGAAAAGCCCTGTGCAACTAGTCTAGCCTTGTTTCTAACTACAACCCCATCCTCACTCTGCTTGTTTTTGAACACCCACTTGGTCCCAATGACATTATGACTAGATAGGGGCTTGACAAGCTGCCATACCTTGTTCCTCTCAAAGTTCTCAAGTTCCTCATGCATAGCATTAATCCATGACTCATCGGATAATGCATGAGAAACATCCTTCGGCTCAAAAGAGGCAACGAAGGCAGAGTGAAGACAGAAGGAGGACAGACCCGTTCTTGAGCGTGTGACACGCTCGAACAAATCGCCAATCATCTGATCAGGAGGATGACGTTTCAATATGACGGGAGGACCGAAGCGTATGGCCTCTACCTCTTGAACAGAAGAGGTCGGAACAGAGCCACTCGCTGAAGGAGAGTCGGAAGGCAAGGGCTGGTCTCCCTGAGGTGCAGAAATGGAAACAGGAGGCACCTCAGGTATAGAGGGGACTGGATCCGGTGGAACACCATCATCTCCATCATCCTTATATTCTTCAAAGATGGTCTCAGAGGGATAAGAAGAGCTCAAACATCGTGTCTAGCTCCGGCTAGCCTCATCAAAGGTCACATCACGGTCTCTATGATCCTATGCGCATCAACACCTGCACTTATAGCTACGAGAAGAAGACGAGTAACCTAGAAAGATACCATCAAAAGAGCGAGACTCAAACTTATCTAGGTTACTGACTTCAAGATAAAACACTTGCAACCAAAGCGAAAATGAGACACACCGGGCTTTCACCCATACCTCAACTCATAAGAAGTGCGATGCAAATGTGCTCTCAAAACACGCGATTAGAAACATGGCAAGCAAAGAGCTATAGCCTCACCCAAAACTTCCTAGAGTATCAGACTCATCTAGCATCGTCTGGCCATTTCTACTGTGGTCCTGTTCTTCCTTTCCACTACGCCATTTTGTTGAGGGACGAGGGAGAAGAGAACTGATGCTCTAAACTGCACTCCACACAAAAACTTTCAAAGTAGGAATTCTTGAACTCGTGCCATTATCACTGCAGATAGCTCGTAATGCACCGGGAGCTCAATAGACAACCCATCGACCAAACCCCAAGTGAGAAAAAGTCTCATCCTTCGAGGCCATGAAGAATACCCAAGAGAATCTAGAAAATCATCAACGATGACAAGAACATACCACTTCCTCCCGCCGATCGACTCTAGCCGACCAACAAAGGTCCATATGTAAAAGCTGTCCCGGTGCATCACCATCACTATGGTGATCGGAGGATGAGAAGCAAGAACCATCTTGCCATGTCGGCAAGGAGAGCAAACTAAGTCTTTGACCATCTTGAGTTTGGGTAAACCCGAATGAGATCGTGGTCGCTAACTCGGGTCAAATGATCAAAACCAATGTGACCAAGTCTCCTATGCCAGAAGGAGAGATCACGGGACTCAGAAGCAATCAAACATCGAAGAGAATCTCCAGAAGAAGCAGAAAAATCAGCACGAAAGACTCTCCCAAATCTAGAAATCCCGCAAACTAACCCTCCTGATGAATCAAGGATTCTACATGCATTACTCTTGAAGCTTACCTCGAAAGAGTCATCGATAAGCTGAGAAACAGAGAGCAGATTGTATTGCAGCTTACTTACTAAGGCAACATCTTTAAGAATGAAATTGTCATTAATGCAAATGATACCTTTAGCAATGACTCTACCTGAAGAAGCATCCCCGAAAGTAATCAACTCATCACCGGGGGCTCGGACTAGGGAAGAGAACCATCGAGAATCTCCGGTCATATGACGAGAACAACCGAGTCGATAATCCAAACATCTCCTTCCCATCCGATTTAAACCGATCAAGACACAAGAGAGAAAGATGACTCAAGATCTTGGGATAGAGTGAAGACTTGGGAACCTAATATCAATCACACGACGCCTCGAGTACCACCACAAAAGAAGACTGGACTTGAGTGTCTCTCTGACGTTTATCCCTAACAAGATCAGTAGCAACTCTAGTAGATGATCTAGGAGCTGAAACTGGGTTGGCACGCCGTGGTGCAAAAGCCGAACTACCCCAGTGAGGCTTCCTAAATCTCCTACCAGAAAACACCTCACGCCGCTGATATCTACCTCGATGGGAAAAACGAGGAATATCAAAAGGACAGCGGAAAGACTAACTACGAACAGCTCCAGGACTAAAACTCAAGGAACTAGCATGAAAACCGAGTCCTGGATGCTGCCCAAAAACAGGCAACTCTCTAACCTGTTTAGAAGCAGTGTGTACCTTAGGAGCACTCAAAGTCTAGGGATGACCCTGAATACCCCTAAGAGCAGCAACACGCTCACGCCGAGTGATCTTGGTGCGCCTGAAGCAGAAATCTACTAGGTGACCATCCTTCTTACAGAAGGTGCATGTGTACTTCGCCTTGCTAGAGACAGAAGCAACAGGAGTAGCACCCTTCTGGTCAGAAGTCCTATGGACAACCCCAGCAGACCTAAACACGGTTGTGCTCACTCTGGGAGCTACCACAATCTCACCACTCTTGGAGCCACGCACAATGGTGGGAGGATGCGCCCGAGCGTGCTCCAAGGGATCAAATCCTAGACCTTGATTGAATCTACTAATCTTGGATTGGTCTAGAATAAGATTGAGCTTCTTCTTGCCTCCAACAAACTTCTCGAGAGTGCTCATAAGATACTGGCAATCTCGAAAGAAAGAGGCACAAGAAGAACAGGGGGAAGGAGAGGAAGAAGAAGAACTGTAAAGAGAAGATCTCTCAAAGACGTGCTTTTTGTTCCCTTAGCACGGCTGCCTCAATCTTAAGGGCCTCACAAGAAACGCAAGGAGCATCTCTAATCCTAAAGGTTTGGTCTTTTAACTTCTTCCTAAGTTCGACATGGATTTGATCCACATCATCCTTAACCCCAACACACAGCAGGCAACCAGTTTTTGACTTATCTAGTAAGTCCTTAGCAAGTTGATCACACTTGACATTCAAAGCATCATTGTCAAGTTTTAGTTGCCTACAGCCCTTACATGAGTTGACTGGGTCCTTAGAAGCATGCAATTCAAGTTCATTATTTCTAGCAGAAAGCTTTCTAAGGTGTTCGCTCATGGCATCAATTTGGCAAGCAATTTAGGCAATTAGCACAAGAAGGAGTAGAGTGAGCATGAAGAAAACTAGCATCTACAGAATGAGTATCAACAGATTCATTGCTAGCATTCTTCAACCTAAGACTATCTAGTTCAGACGACACACTATCATGCATAGTCCTTAGGTTCTCTAACTCCACAAGCAAAGCATCACACAAAGTACAGTCATCGTGACTCGGGAGGAGAAAATCTAAGTGAAGCTAACTCCGAATCAAGGTACCTACTTCCTTCTCAAGCTCAGTACACCTAGCTCTAGCTCTAGCATGGAATTTTCCTAATTTGCGTAAAGCTTCATTGAGCTGGTCATAGGAGGGTACCTCGTCCGAAAGGTTGAGAGCTCGAGTCGCCGATGCCGCTGGCGTCGGCCATGAAGCACATGCCGAGAAGTCATCGCCGCCCTTCTTCTCTTGCGGATCATCCTCGCCTCGCCGCCCATGTCTCCGTGTCCGAGAGATTGATGTCGCAAGCGCGGCGAGGACGCGTGGAATAGCTTCTTGTTCTTGGAGAAGTTGCGGTATTGCCTCACGCCACGGCTCGCGAATCGAGGCTTCTTGTTGCGGTTCTTATCGATGTAGTCGATCTTGCCCGAACCGTCTTGTTCGTTTTTGCCCTTCTCCAGCTTGGGACAGTTTGCTCGAATGTGGTTGGGGCCACCACACTCAAACAGTGATCATCCCACCTCTCTTCTCTCTCTCACTCTCTTGTATGCATATGAAAATTTGCGAGCAAGAAGAGCAAGCTCATTTTCTCGAAATTTTTCCAGCTTGGTCATCGCTAGCTCGCAAAGGGCGGAGAGAGAGAAACCAACAGAAGAATCAGGAAGAGAGGATCCAATGGGATCGGTGACCAAAGCCATCGATCGAGACTTCGTCTTCCGCGAGACGACGCCGATCTCATGAGTCTTGAGGCGGGAATAAAGCCCGCCAAGAGTCAAGGTCGACAGTCGGTGGTGTCCTTGATGGTGGTCACTTTCATTTCCCAAACACGAAGATCGAGTGCGGTCAAGAAATGTCGAGCATTATCCGAGTCGGGTATATGCGGCCGATCGCCGAGGTCGCCAAAATCTTCAGAACCGACCAAAACACTCGTCAAGACTCTCACTAGCGTCTTTGTTCAAACTTGTTGAACTCACGCTTGAATTGGTCCTGTCGAACCATCTTGATTTGGGTAGTGCCCTCATGGTAAGCATCGAGGGTCACCCAAATCTAATGAGCAAAACCAAGGTGAGAAATCCTATCATACTCACTGCGGCTAAGACCCTGTATGAGGATGTTCCTTGCCTTAGCGTTCGCCTCAACGTCAGCCATATTTCCGACCGTGACGTTTTCATCAGCAGGAACCTCATACGGGAGTTTCACCTTCTGCCATATCAAGAAGCCCTGGGTAGTGATGTATGACTCCATCCGCGATTTCCAAAACAGAAAATCAACTCCAGCAAAAATGGGAGGCTTGGTGGAATACTTGTCCATCGCCATGGCTCTTGAGACCGGTCAAGATCTATGGAAGAGCAAAACCGGCTCTGATACCAATTGAAAGATCGAAATGGCGATCAGAGGGGGGTGAATGATCCCAAATAAAATTTCTGAATAAACTTTCCCCCTAGAATTCAAACCACCAAAAGACCAGAAAGAAAGAACTGAACCATCGATCAGGCAATTGCATGAACAGAGGCACCGACTAGTTAAGGTCGGGTGAACAGTAAAAACTGCACTGGTCGGGTAGCTCTGGTCGGATGAACGGTGTTCCGGGATTAGCAAAGTACTACGAACAGGTCGTCATCACTAGTCGGATGAACAGTGTTCGAGATGAACAGTACCCCCGACCAGAACTGGTCGGATGAACAGTGCTTCCGACCTGCAGAGGACGGATGAACAGTACTCGGGGTGAATAGTGTTCGGGTGAACAGTAAAATCAGCACAAATCTTAAAAACAGAAATCGATGTAACTTTTGATCGGCTGATCCAAAAACAGTGAAAATTGGTGTGCACCTCCCTAAGGATGTCAAGAACCTATTTCAATCATCAATCGAAGGAATTGATACCAAGGTTCCGTCCCTTTTCAGTTTAACAAATGCAACACCAAAAAACAGAGTCACGAACACATACCTCACCTCTAACTTGCTGGTGGGAGTTGATAGTCAGAATATCCTTGGATGACTCTCCACAAATCATAGCAAGTAAGTACACGAAGAAACAACCCTTCAAACAAATAGAAACACGATCTGAAGGCACTTTCTTCTACTAGGCACAAAAATTGGTTTCTTGCAAAACTGAATAGAAGAGGTTGTAGATTGCCTAGATGATTGGGATATGATCTATAGAAGATTCATCCAGCAATCTTTCATCCTTGGCATAAAATCCAAAAGCACTTAGAAGGAGAGGAAGAAAATTCAACCATACAGAAGGTAAAGTGCATGAAATTAAATGATGAATTTAAAGCATAATGTAAATGAGGAAAGTGAACTCAAAGACGGGAAAGCAGTCTTTTATTGCCAGAGGGTAGGTTTACAAAGCCTCACTACAAAGTGGGCAAAGCTTCAGGAGCACAGAGGCCTCCAGAGCACTCTCACCTACTCAGGTACACTTTCCTCACATGCTCTTCACCCCCACAGGGAGACACCCCTCTCCCTGTCTATTTATAGCATGCTTGGACCACCTACCACCTTGGATGAGCCTCTAAACCCTAGAGCACTCCATCAAGGGCTGAGATTTTACCCACTCACACAGCTATGCATGGGCTGACCCGAAACCCAACAAAACAACGGGTTTTGCACGCTTTTTAAATCATACTAACTTGACCCGCTACTCTATCTTCCTGACCGCGATCCAACGGTCCTCCTTGATCAGAGCAGCTTCAAGTTAGCATCTCATCCACTCCTTTGTCTTCTTGGCTTGCAGCTACTCCCTGGCCTCAGTCATCTTTGGCGACACCTTGATCATCTGGACCTCGGCTCCCAGCCTAGTCCTGATCTCCTTCGCCTCACCATGACCTAGCTCCAAAGTCCTGCAACCATCATAGACAAGGAAACCACATCACATAGCAATGTCCAACAACACATATCCATCTCAACAGAAAGAAATACACTACGCTGACCAGCAAAAACCCCGACCACACGTGGTCTGACCACTGGTCTCCATCCCGATCACTCGAGGTCGATCACCGGTCTCCGACCACCAAAGCCTGCACCACTCGGGTCGGACGATGGTCTCCGACCAACCACTCGAGTCGACGGCGGTCTCCGACTCAACCACTTGAGTCGGACGATCGGTCTCCGACCAACGAAAGACTCGACCACTCGGGTCGACGACCGTCTCCGACTCAACCACAGCCCCGACCACTCCGGGTCGGACGACTGGTCTCCGACCAGCCAAAGCCCCGACCACTCGGGGTCGGACGACTGGTCTCCGACCAGCCACTCAAATTGCTCTAGCTTGAAAATCAATCTAAACCAAACTCAAACTTGAGCACACCTTGCTCAAATAAAGTCAAATACTCATCACAAATATGGATGGACCTCCACATGGTCCTTCAGTACCATCTCTGGACCTTTGGCTGTGTCATGCACATCAAGAAGCTTGGCTCCAGAGTGAACAAACTTGCAGATTGCTCGACGCCGATGTTCTTTCTCGAGTATGAGGAGGGAGCGAAAGCTTACCGAGTCTATGATCCGATGGCGAAAAAGCTCCATGTGATGTGGGATGTTGTGTTCGAGGAGCCCAAGAAGTGGGACTAGGAGATGACACACCATGATAGCATCTCCAGCTCACCGACCATGTTCATTGTGGTTTACTCCACCGACACAACTTCGGCATCCAAGGTGAGACCAGTGGTGCACAATCGGTGGAGCCACATATTGAAAGACTGAAATCGGAAACAAGAGGGGGGGTGAATAGGAGCCAAATAAAAATTTCCCCCTCAAAAATCTCTTCGAGAACACTAGTTCTATTAAGCAAACACTAGGTTCAACAACACCAAAAGTAAAATAAAGGAGCAGGAATTTCAGCAACTCGGATGAGCAGAAATATCAAGCTTGGCTGTTAAATGTGAATAACTTTAGATCTACTCATCCCAAATTGATGAAATTTGAATCATGGCAATATAAGGTCCTCACGGTTGCGATTTAAAAATGAATTTCAAAATAAAGCCCAAAAAAGAGACCTTTGTAGCTAAACAATCACGTTGTACAAAAGTTGAGCTTTCAGAAACTTGGATGTAAAGAAACCTCAATAACTTTTGATCTACCTATGAAAGTTGATGAAATCTGCAACATAGCAAGATAAAGTCCTCAGATTCATGATTCTAAAAGGAATTTCAAAATAAATCCCACATGTGTGACCTATCCTGTTTTAATTTCACGCTGCACAAAAGCAGAGATTTCAGAAACTTTGACTACAAAGAAACCTTAATAATTTTTTATCTATCCAGAAAAACTTGATGAAATTTGAACCATGACTAGGAAATGACCTTAGGACTATGATTCTATAAGGAATTGCAAGAATAAGCCTAAAGTCTGAACCTTTCATGCAAATGGTTCAAGCTGCACGAAAAAACAGCGATTTCAAATCAAGAACACGTTGTAGCAAGCACAACTTGAGCAAGAATAAATTCTAATGGTCTTGCTGGGTTGGAACATGATGTAGATGAGTTCCTCAACCTCTTATATATCCTAGATCCAATAGAACTATAGTAAGTAGAAAGAGAGGAAGCAGAGCTAAAGTTACAAGAAAGAACCAAGCAAAAATACAAGAAATAAAATAAATTTTAGAACATAGATGAGCTTGAATCTTGCATTGCTTAGAGGAATGGTTACAAAGCCATACTTATATGTGGGCAAAGCTCAAAGGAGTATAAGGAAACCAGAAATCTTTCTCTAAGACTTAACATAGAGGCATCCCTCCACCCCTCTATTTATAGCACACTAGGAGCAACCTCCACCCTTGGATAACCTTTTTGGCCCTCAAGAAACCTCATCAATGGTTGAGATTCACTGCTTCACTCATACATGGTTAGAGCAATCTCCACCTTTAGACAACCTTCTTGGCCCTCAAGAAACCTCATCAAGGGTTGAGATTCACTCCCTCACTCATGTATAGGCTTACCTGCAACCCAACAACATAACGGGTTTTAACCTTTTAACACTAACTTAACCACTACTCAATCCGCGAACCGTTGATTCAATGATCCTCCTTCGCTTGAGTATAGCTTAAGTTAGCATCTCATCCATCCACTTGTTATCCTGGATCGTAGCAACTCTCCAGCCTTAGTCATCTTCTAGTGTCACCTTGACCTTTTGGACCTCATCTCTCCTAGGCTAGTCACAGTCTCCTGCGCCTCACCACGACCTAGCTCCGTAGTCCTGTAACCATCACAGACAAACAAAACATCACATAGCATTGCTCAACATAATATGCAATATGCATGTAATTAATACCAATATAAATTCTCGATTAAATGCATCGCTCAAGCTCACTAGGAAGGCCAACCATAACTAAAAATTGCAAATTTAGTTTTCTAAACTAAAACAAACTCACACAAATCAACACAAGCCTAACAAATGTCAAATACTCATAACACATCCATGGGTTGACCTCCACATGGTCTCACACATACGCCAACACCTGCACCAACAGGTGTTGAGTGGCCAACACCACCTACCCACGACGACACGCTCGACTCCGAAGGTAGCCCGCACCGCTACTGTAAGGTGATGAACATCTATGACACCATAGAGGGGCACGACATCGAGTACAGTGGGTTATGCCTCCTAGTTATTGAGGAGCCCGCAAGTGTTGAGAAGATGCTCAGTGAGGCGTGTTGGAGGTGTGCCATGGAAGAAGAAATGAGGTCCATTCGTGACAACAGCACCTGGAAGCATGCCTCGCTCCCGGTCGGACACAGAGCCATTGGGCTTAAATAGGTGTTCAAAGTCAAGAAGGACCCTTCAGGTAATGTAGTAAAGCACAAAGCTCGTTTAGTAGCTAAAGGATATGCACAACGACATGGGGTGGACTTCGACGAGGTCTTTGCTCCGGTGGCATGGATGGAGACCATGCGGTTGTTGATCGTGCTCGCTGTGTCTGGCAGCTAGGAGGTGCACCACATGGATGTCAAATCGGCGTTCCTGAATTGCTACCTTACAAAGGAGGTCTATGTGCACCAACCACCCGGTTTCATCAACGTTGACAATGGGCACAAAGTGCTCAAGCTGCGCAAGGCACTGTACGGGCTGCGGTAAGCACTGCGAGCATGGAACGCAAAGCTTAACCGGTGCTAGTCTCAATCAACTTTGATCGGGGCCATTGGAGCTCGTGGTGCACCAGAGAGCTAGCAGTAGATTGTTTTTGTTGGTTGGCATGTTTGTCGATGACTTGATCATCACTAGATCTTGCGTCGATGACATTGCCGCATTGAAGACCCAGATGCAATAGCTATTCAGCATGAGCGACCTCGGACTCCTGAGCTACTATATGGTGATCAAGGTGAAGCAACGTGCCGACAAGATTTCACTATGCCAGAGCACCTACGCAAGCAAGATCCTTGAGATTGCAGGCATGGTCGGGTGCAATCCGTGCCACATGCCTATGGAGAATCGCCTAAAGCTAAGCAAGAAGGATGTCGGTGCTGTTATGGATGTGACGCAATACCGGAGCATCGTTGGGAGCCTATGCTATCTTGTCAACACAAGGCCTGACATCACTTACGCGGTGGGCATCATAAGCAGGTTCGTGGAGGCACCAACGGTGCAACACTGGGCGGAAGTTAAGCAGATACTATGCTAGGCTGACATACCAGAGTCCACACTAGTGGGTTTCAGTGACAGCGACCTCACTGGCGATGTCGACGATCGCAAAAGCACCATGGGGATTGCCTTTTTCTCGGATCAAGCATGATCACATGGGCTTCCCAAAAGTAGAAGGTCGTTGCACTCTCGTCCTATGAGGCAGAGTACATTGCAGTGGCAACAGCGGCATGCCAAGGTGTCTGGCTGAGCCGGCTGCTGGGCAAGCTATTGGGACACGAGCAAAAGAAGGTAAAGCTTCTGGTAGATAACAAGTCAGCAATTGCATTAAGCGTGAACCTGGTGCATCACGGAAGGAGTAAGCATATTGATACTTGTTTTTATTTTATTCATGAGTGCATCAATGATGGCAAAGTGGATGTCGAACATGTCGGCACCGATGGGCAATTGGCTGACATTCTCACCAAGGCGCTCGGGCAGGTCAAGTTCATTGAGATGAGGCAGAAGCTCGACGTCGTGAAGGTAAATTCTGTGCAACAGGGTTAGGGGGTGATTTGTTAGACTTAAGCCTGTTGAATCCTTCGAGGCCAACTGAATCAATCTTGTTCTGTTTGTTAGTTGAACTGATCGTGCGCATTGAAGCTTAGAAATCTGATCTTTAGTTAGTTTGTTATTCGGTTAGTGTTGATCTGATCTTCAATTAGTTCGTTTTGATCTGTAACTTTCGGTCTTGTGTGCCTATAAATAAGAGAATGACAATAGAAACAGCTGCAACATTTTTCCACGCAGCACAAACTAGTCTCTTGTTCGCCGTCGTTCCCTGGTGTTGCGCAGCGCAAGTGTGTGTCCTGAGGCTAGTGTGTGCTCGCCGGCAGCCAGCCACAACAGAGACAATCTCAAGACAGGCTATTGTACATGGTTAAAGGGAAAGATAACGATTAACATTGGAAAACAACAGCAATTGGCGCCATTGGCACTTATTGAAATCTAATCTTCTAACTGACCAGTACAATAAACAGGCCATTGCAATCACTGGGTGCCGGAGTTGGATGGGAATTTCATCCGATCAAGCAATATGTCTTTTGTTTCAGAGGGCATGGTTAGCATTTCTTAAGACTAGTCAATAAATCAAAATTTAGTAAACGATAGAAAATCAATATCCCAGATGGTTCTAAGAACCGTCTGAGATAAGCCCCACATCACAGACGGTTTCAATTTGAAACCGTCTGTGATGACCTATTGTTATCACTCACACTTTGATACAGACGGTTCATAAAACCGTTTGTAATGTGGTTTGTGAATCGTCTGCAATGAGTCGTTGTGAAGTAGTGTTCCACCGCCGCAGTTGCTAAGATTGCTGCCATTACATGCTGGCCCTGTCCCTTGGGCGCCCGGTACTGGTCGTCCATGCATCGTCGCGTCTGCAGGTAGCCGCCGGTGGTAGCGGCGACGCGGTCTCCGCTGACAACTTGGGCCTTCTCAACATGAACATCGACGTCTCCTGCTCGAAGGCCTATCCAGATTGCGTGAGAGCCTGCATCAATTCTACGGGTTAAACCAGGAATGCCTTACTAGCTGTAATAGCAGGCAGGGCTGATACAGTAAATCTTACCGTAGGATAGTGGTGAGCATCAGGCCATGCTGTGCCAGAATGTCTATTGTAACTCGGATCGTGCTGGGCCAGGAACCGGGCACAGTAGGTGGCACGGCTCAGCACGGTACAGTGTGATCGTGCCGCGGCCCAGACGGCACGCTTGGCACGGCAACACGGCAGACCTGCCACAGCCGAATTTTTTTTCTTTAATATTTATTTTTATTCTTTTTCTCAAAACTATACGTCGGAATTAAAAAATTACAAAAATACCCTCCGGTCGCCCGTGTATGGGGCGATCGCCCTATACACGGGCGATAGCTCCCTCGCCGTTTGCTGCCGTTAGCTGCCGTCGGTGTGGGCCCCCCGTCGCCCGAGATAGGGGCGACAGGGGGTTGCAGGCGATTTTTTTTTTAGTATTTTTTGTAATTACTATATGCCTTTTTAATATGAACCCCATAACTTTTGCTAGGAGTGTCCAAATGAAATGAAACTTGTTTCTAAATTTAAATTTTGGAATGAGGAATTAGATTGTAAAATAAAAATTTATGTGTTGTTTGCAGAAAAATAATTTTATTTGAGTTCGAATGCTAGGCTCTAACTATGGATTGTGAAGGAATTACAATGTGTGTTGATCCATAAATCATGAAATAAATAGAATAAGTTACTACAACCTTATGCACTTCATTTTTGCAAAAATATTTAAATATGATTGCATTTTGAATCAAAGATGGCTAGTTTAAACCCTTTATAACATTCATTGTTCAAGTAGTTAGAATAATGTCTAAAGGACCTCAAAACTTGACAGAATCATTTTTGTTGCATTCTTGGGCTTGCATAGGTTACAATTATGTAAAAATATTTAGATGTCACTTTAGGCTGCACTATTTTATTGTTGTCCGAACATGCAATCGGTAAAACATAAAAATAGCCGTATCTTTCGCAAACGAGGGTCAAACTCGATGAAATCAAATCTGATGAACTTAAAATGCTATAACCTATCTTGATGGACAAAAATAACATCATTTGAGACAACTGGGGCAGTAGGACATATACAAGCCCTTCGGACAGTGAGCATACACTTGAAGGTTAGGCCGCACTCTTTATTACGACTTAAAACTGAAAGTAGTACCACGAACAAAGAAAATCAAAGTTAACACCAGACGTCTACTGAGTGCTTCAAGGCCACTTCCCATTCGCCCATGCCTCCGACGGGGCTTCTCTGGCACGCCGTGCCCTCTCTCGTTTCCTCTCTCTCTCGGCCTCCTTCTCCTCCGCTTCCTTCCTAGATGCCTCCTCGCGTGCGACATCACGTTGTTCTTGAAGCCGCCGCGTGAACTCGTCCTGCCGGTTGGCTTGGTCAAGAAACCGTTGGTCCTCGGGGTTGATCTCCGTATCAAACCACTGCTCAAATTCACACAGTGGCGGAGGTGACTGCATGAAACGTAAATTAGCAAAGTTTCATTCACAAATATTATGTAACTCGTACGATTGTTACCATGCGGCGATCCTTCAGGCTCTTCTCCGGCGGATCGAAGGCGTAGTTCGCGCACTTCCAATACCTCCTCTTCCAAGTTGAAATTTCCCAAGAGCGGACAAGCCTGCAAAGATCTCCGCACATACACATGGGTGCTACAGCTCCACGAGGTAGAAAGAGATCTTGGTACGCTAAATTGCGCGGGCATGCACTTGCTTCTTCCTTTGCCTTCCCCTTTGCACTTGCACGCCTCGGCATTTTCGATTGATCCTGAACTTTTTTCCTCGCCCCTCTATTATTTCTTTCTCTATTCTTTGCGAGACCGCTTGTGAGAACGAATGTTATAAAGGGCAGATATCGCCCGGGTATGGAGCGATCGCCTCATATTAGGGCGATCGCCCCGACTAGAGGCGATAGGTGCACCGAGACGTTGGTGTGTTGTCACGTAGTGTGGCATAGGCAAGCAATGCATACATGAATTTGAACAATTTAAAGTGATAAGGCTGTCATGTTACTAACTCAGAGAGTTATACAATATGCTGCTGAACGTAAAGCCATTACAAAAATACATCCGTGCAACAAGTCAATCACGGCCACGCTTCCTGATCTGGCCCGTGGGGTAGGTGAGTGGCGACGGCGGACGGACGTCCCTCCTAGGCCGGCCCTGCGGCGCAGGCGTAGAGTAGTGTGGCGGCGACGAGGGTGTGTCCTGTGGCGGCGCTCCCGAGAGCTGAGAGGGGTCGAGGTAGTCGGTCGAAAGGTACTCCTCCAGGTCGAACTCATCGTCCACAGGGTCGTCGAAACCACCCTGGGGTCCTACTGGGGCGCGAGACGACGAGGGAGCCTCCGCAGCCCACTGTCCCCACTGCTGCTGCGTGGGAGTGTAGCGAGGAACCGGTGGGGTAGGGCGAGATGCGGAAGGAGCCTCCTCAGCCCACTGTCCCCCCTGCAGCTGCGTGGGAGCGTAACGAGGCACCGGCGGGGTAGGGCGAGGTGCTGGGGTGTAGGGATGTGGTGTTCTGCGTCCGCCGACATCTCCGCGCCCCCGGCAGGTGGCCAAGCGAGCCAACCGCCTCATCCTATCGAGGACCCGAGCCCAAGCTGTCTCGGACTCGGCGGTGGTCACCTGTATGCCCCCCCGTAGGTGCGTCAACATGGACACAGCCTCCACCTCAATCTCCCCCATGAGCTGAGTCTGCATGTAACGTCAGATTGTTATTACGTAATTTACATGAAAAAGACGTGCCCATGTAGCTTCGATTGCGACACTTACCGAGGCGTTGTCCCTCTGGGACATCTGTGAAGGGTACGAGTCCGCTACCGATGTCTACCGTGCGACGTACGGTGCTGGTGTGTACCCCACCCTGTGTCCCTAGTAAGACACCTTCAACTATACCCACCAGTGGAAGGCATCTGGTGCCTTTCATTACCCAGTTGTAAATCTCCGCCAGGTTCGTTGTCATGATCCCATAACGCGAGCCGCCCTCGTCATGCAGAAGGGACCATTTCTCCAAAGGCTCATGTCGTATCCAATCGGTGAAACTCTTTATACTGGTACCCGACCTACGCCGGAGGTTTGGGGGGTCTGTCGGCAGCGCACACAAGTCTGTGGGGTCCTCTCCTTGCTCATGGTACACCATCGGGTTCCTTGATGAACTAGCGGTACCTCTGCGATCCATTGATTGCTTCTTCGTTAGTTCGTCCAACGTCCTCCAAAGCGCGTCGAACTTCCTCCGTTGGTTCTGTTTGCATATGCGCTTGAACATGTTCATAAGCTCCTTGTTCCTGAACTGACGGAAAAAATTGGCACCCATGTGCCTCATGCACCACCTGCTCCTCAGGTCTGACCACTTTGCTGCTCCCACGACGACGGACCCTTGTTGCATATCCACGATCGCCCTTAGCAGCCCTGCATGTCAGTCATGGATGACACAAACATCAGGCCTGTCAAGAACAACCGCCAGCTTCACTCTTCCAAGGAACCATACCGACTCTCCGTGTTTTCTCCACGAATGCCAATGCAACCGGTAGAACACGGTTGTTGGCATCCACCGCGATCGCAGATTAGAATCGCCCTTGTACTTCCCGTGAGGAATGTGCCGTCCATGCAAAGGAGGCGGCGATCTTTAACGCATTTATGCATGCGCCCAAGGCGAAGAATGCACTTGCAATACCCACTTACCGCGCACACACCACCCGCAGAAACTCCGCAAGGTCGACGGATGTACCGGGGTTCCTACGTGCGATTGCCCCGAGCAAGTGGGAATATTCTCGCACGAAGCCTCGTGACGCCCCGAACCGTATTTCCAGAGTCGTCCTTTTGCTCTCCATGCCTTTGCGTAGCTAATCTTATATGAAACCTCTCCTCCACGGTGTGATAATAGATCGAGGCCGCAGATGGGGATTGTCCACGATCTGACCATAAAACACATTTGCCACCCAAGTGAACGACAGATTGCGGTGTCCCTGCTCGCTTCTTCCACTCGCAGATTATGCTCAATCACTATGGAGCATTTCCGGTGAGTCCTTCCACTTCCCACGGTATGCATGCACCGCCATGGGCACGAATCAACTACGACTTCACGTCGTAGTCCTTCTTCTTGGACTTCACTACCTGCACTGCCGGAGAGACATTGCCCAGTACTTCACCGCATCCATCACAGCCTCCTTGTCTTTATATATGGCCCCCTCCGTCACCTCGTTCTCACGATACTCCCATGCATCAATGTTCCCTTCATTCATTGTTAGGTCTTCGAAATTGTAATTGGTCCACGCACCAGGGATAGGCACCTCAGGAGCGTTGTCCTCCTCGTCGGAGTGCTCACCATCAGGGACTTCCTCATCCGCACGGTCCTCCTCTTCCATCAGGTCAACAATGTCCTCCACCTCCTCCCCCTCGTCGGCCACCCCTCGTGCCTCCACCGCTGTCTCCTCCGCCCCGGTCCCTTCGCCACCGCTAGCCTCGTGCTCCTCGTCTCGGGCTCTCGCCGCCTTCCTCTTCGCATCCTTCTACATTTGATGTCCCTCCCGTAATGTCCACCCCGACATCACAAACTTGCGACACCGATGGAGCTACCGGGTAGCATCAGACCAACAACATGAGCGCCAACCCGCTCTACGGCAAAACCAACATAACTCCTCCATGTTGACGTCGAGTTAATAGGAATCAACTCTCCGTAAAAACGGTCTTGCGCTCGGCTCACTACTGCTCTGAGCCGCAACCGAACACTCTGGGCATCCAAACTGAACATCCGAGACATCCACTCCAACAAACCCCAATATGTCCTATCGCTCGGTCTAGATATGCCCCGTACGACTCTTGAAAATGATGATAGATCCACCCCATCCGCCCCCTGTGCTATCTCCTCATCTCCATAAAATATTTGGAAATACAATTTCTCCGACATGCTGCAATGTCCGACGGAAAAATATTACTCTAAAATATAATCTACAAAACGTACATTGATCGTACTACAAAATACGACTATGAATATGTGATTCGACTAGCCTACTATACGGCCTAATATTCAATTTCTACTACATTACATTTGTATATATTGCCTAATACATTATTTACATAATAAAATTAGTAATACACGACCCTACTAAATTAAATTCATACCACATTACATTTGTATATATATTGCCTAATACATTATTTGCATAACAAAATTACTAATACACAACCCTACTAAATTAAATTCAAATATTGTCTAATATTTCTATCAGATAAATTTCTACATCTTGAATACTACATTAAATTTGCACATCTTGACATACTAAATTAAATTTGTAAATACTACATACTACATTAAATTTACGAATATTAACCGCTATATTAAATTTCTAAACAATACATAATCCTAAAATTTCTAAATACTACAACAAATTCCTAAATATTAAATGCTACATTAAATTTTAAATCTTGCATAACCTAACAAAAATTCCTACATTTACCTCTACAAAAAATTGCTAAATTAACTCTACAATAAAATTCAAAAATTTACCTAAATTTCTCGGCTCCTTCTCTTCTTCTTCTCTTCCTCTTCTCCTTTCTTCTCCCTCTCTTTTTCTCATTACGCGCTCGGCCCCTCTCTTCTTTTCTCTGCGCCGACCGAGCGGCATTGGGGCGCTTTATACGGCCCTGTCGCCCCTGTATGGGGCGATCGCCCATCTGAGGCGATAGGGGCCCACACTCGCAGATTAACGCACTAGCCACATCGCAGCGGAGGGCTGCTATCGCTCGTGTATGGGGCGATCGCCCCATACACGGGCGACCGGAGGGTATTTTTGTAATTTTTTAATTTCGACGCATAGTTTTGAAAAAAAGAATAAAAATAAATATTAAAGAAAAAAATTGAAACCGTCTGTGATGACCTATTGTTATCACTCACACTTTGATACAGATAGTTCATAAAACCGTTTGTAATGTGGTTTGTGAATCGTCTGCAATGAATCGTTGTGAAGTAGTGTTCCACCCAGGGTTTAAAATGCCGACGAAAACCGGTCGGTTTTCGCGAAAACCGGCCGTGCCGTGCCGGTTCGGCAAGTAAAACCGTTCGGAAAACCGTTCAGATGAATAGTAAATTTAAAAATTTGAAGAAATTTATAAAAAGTGTCAAAAAATTTAAAATTTTTTGTGCGGTCCTGAGGCCAACCTAATGATTGTATAAAATTTTCAGATTATTATCGATCACGTACATTTTTAAAAATTCGAGCGGTGATCTTGTCACAATATATGCTCTTTAGTTTTTTATTTTCTAGGGGCACAAAATAAAGTCTAATATTTCTTAAACTTTTTTGTGATGTTATAACTTATTTACAATGATTATGTAAAATTTTGAGAAGATGATCGATATGTGTATTTTTAAAAATTCAAAGTGATATTATCATTGTATATGCTCTTCTATTTTTGATTTTATATAGGTACTAAATGAAGTCTAATATTTTTGAAGATTTTATTGTATAATACTTTGGAACTATTTATGGTTACATTAAATTTTCAGAATATAAAAAATCTTTTAAATGTTTATAAAAATCTGACAATATCTTTGTTCCTTTTCCTTAATTGCTGTTTTGGATTTTTTAGAAGTAACAAATGATTTCAAAAATTATTTAAATTTAACTGAGGTGTTTTATAGATTAATTAGGATTTTGTGTAATTTTTTCAAATTTTTTTGCATTTTTTTCAACTTTTCCTTTCATTTCTACCATTTTTCCTTCTGTCTTCGGTTTTTGACGAAAACCAACCGGTTTTCGAGCTTTTCGACCGGTTTTCGTTTTTTTGAATTGATTTGACCACCTGTTTAACTTTCGCAAACCGATCGGTTTTTACCGAAT
The DNA here is from genome assembly GCA_036346275.1 of Otatea glauca. Taxonomy (NCBI): domain Eukaryota; kingdom Viridiplantae; phylum Streptophyta; class Magnoliopsida; order Poales; family Poaceae; genus Otatea; species Otatea glauca. The sequence goes on along the minus strand of CM070732.1, from coordinate 20,026,952 downwards.
TTCGACCGGTTTTCGCGAAAAACCGGTGCCGAGCAATTCTCGAAATTCAGTTCGAAAACGAAATTGTTAACCCTGGTTCCACCGCCGCAGTTGCTAAGATTGCTGCCATTACATGCTGGCCCTGTCCCTTGGGCGCCCGGTACTGGTCGTCCATGCATCGTCGCGTCTGCAGGTAGCCGCCGGTGGTAGCGGCGACGCGGTCTCCGCTGACAACTTGGGCCTTCTCAACATGAACATCGACGTCTCCTGCTCGAAAGCCTATGCAGATTGCGTGAGAGCCTGCATCAATTCTATGGGCTAAACCAGGAATGCCTTACTAGCTGTAATAGCAGGCAGGGAAGCTACAGTAAATCTTACTGTAGGATTTGGTGAGCATCGGGCCATGCTGTGCCAGAATGTCTATTGTAACTCGGACCTTGCTGGGCCAGGAACCGGGCACAGTAGGTGGCTCAGCACTGTACAGAGTGACCGTGCCGCGGCCCAGACGGCACGCTTGGCACGGCAACACGGCAGACCTGCCACAGCCTGTGGCAGGGCAAGGATCCGCGGTAGGGCACGCTCGCACCGTTGCTGCCCACCGCAGCTCGCCTCTACCACCAAGCACCTTCCCAAACACCTAGTTAGGCAAATCACACGCAAGCATAGATTAGTAGCGTAGCGAGTGAGGAATCTATGTGTGGAACCTTCTCGAGGGAGGCAAGGGGGTCGACGGTGAGGGCGTCGATCTGGACGACGCCGCAGTCGAGGAAGACCTTGCGGATGTGGAGGCTGGGCGAGCGCAACTCGGCGGTGAAGACGAACTCAGGCACCTCCATCGACACTGCACCTCGTGCCCCGCCGCAATGAGATGCCGCAACACCTGTTGCGGCCGCACTGCTGCCGTTGTTGTCGCCGTGGCCGTCGTGGGGAGGGAGAGGCCGACGTCGCGGCCCTGCCTCGTTCGCGCCGCTGCCACCCACCGCGGTCATGCCTATGGACGCAGCTGGCCGGTGACCGCACGCGCACCAGCTCGCCCCGGCCGGTTGTGAGCCCGCGGGGTCGACGGTCTTGAGCGCTTGCTTCAGATTTGGGGATTTATGGGGACCGGGGAACGCATGTGCGTGTTGGGGAGGAAAAGAAGGGAAAGTAGTCGCTACTCGCTAGTCGCAACTCGGAAGCCTGTCCTGTGTGTGTACAAGATATGAGTTGTCTTGTGTGTGAGTTGAGACGGTGAATAATTCACCTTTTTGGCCTCATTTCTGTCAATTTTTCCGGAATTAGCTCTCTGCCGCACAGAATTTCAAAAATAGCCCCTAAACAGTATATTCCAGCGACGGCGCAGCACGTGAAATTTTTTTATTCGATTCTCACGGTCGAGATCGCAGAATTTTTTTATTCGATTCCCGCGGTCGAGATGCGCAGAATTTTTTTTCCACGCTATGCTTGAGCGCTGAAAAATATTTAATTCGAGAAATATTTTTTTCTGGGCAAGCACGAGTCCAACGGTCGGCGCGCGCAGGAAATGCGCGGAATCCAGCGCTGCGCGACCGCTGGATTCCGCGGTGACGTGGCGGGCGAAGATCGGTCGGGCGCGCGGGCCGGTTGGAGGCGGGCGATGACGATGCGACACGTGGAGGAAAATGCGTGGGCTGGCTAGAGGAGAGTGGCGACGGTGCGACGCGTGGAGAAAAAGGGTTGTCAGGCTGGCTGGAGAAATGTGGTTCGGTCGACGCGCAAAGGAAAAAAAGCGGGGGCCGTGGGCAGTACAAATTAGCCGAGTTTCACGCGCAAAAGAGTGCAGTATTGGAATCGTTATGTCTTGTCCGTGCGCCTTATGTCTTGTCCGTGCACTGAAAGCAACGACAAACAGCTGCTTCTTCGGCGCATTCGCGTAAGGAAGTGCTATAAATCGCAGCTAGTTGATTTGTGTTGAGTATTCAACGTGAGGAAAAGAAGCAAAGCAAGAGCAAGGCGGTGCGAGCGCTGGTAACTGAGAGTTAGAAGAGAGGAGAGGAGGAAAAAACAGAGAGGAGAGCGAGGTGGAAAAAGAAATTTGGAAGCATATTTTCAGAGGAATTTTTATGATATTCATATTTTGTAGTAGTTTTGTTGGAGTTTTTATTTTAGATCATATGACGAGGAATCTGTATGATGCAGGTTGTCCGGAACGTTGGTTCGTACATCCGTCGGGATATTTAATATCCAGGAGAGCTTCAGGAAGGTTAGTTCGAAATTGTCATGAAGATTAGTATGTTGTTATTATAGTAGTAGTATAATTAGTAAAACATTATTGACATTTGCAGTGTACAAAATGATGTTGTTAGTATTATCAGATGGACAGGTTTAGTAGAAGGAATTGGAGTATAATAGCACATTGGCCCGTAAAATAACGCTATAGCTATATTGCTGTCATACAATTATGAATTTATTAGAATGATAATAATTTGGTTCTTTTATTAGTTGAAAATTGGTGTAATATTATTGTGATATATGGAACACTTAAACAATGTTAGTGTAATATTATGACAATATTTGTAGGATTAATACAATTATTGCGATGTGTGTGTAACTTGGGCAATATCAGTATAATATTATGACAACATTTGTGACATTAGTACAATATTAGAATAACTAGTAGCAGAAGAAATGATAAATTCAGTGCAACGAGCCGTACATGAAATGACATCAGTAGTGAGTAGTACTGTTATAGCCCAGTTTGTTTTATTTTTTCGCAATTAGCCGTTGATCCAACAAAATAACATAAATGGCTGCAGAACAGTACTAATAATGGGTTTCTGTTAGATGAGTAGTACATAAATCGATAATGCAAGACGTAAATAACAGTATGTAAATGGCAACCTGATGTTAGTGCTCTTTCAGTGTAATGTTACTACAATATGAATGTAACTAGTACAGTGTTAGGACAGTACAAGTATATTTACTGTAGTATTTGTATGATATTAAAGGGATATAAGTTCGTAGTAACGAATTTTCTATAGTATGAGAACAAATAGCACAATGACACCACTGTTAGACGTAAAATTTGTTGGACAACTAATAAAATTGCGGTATGAACAGTTTAATATTTAGTGTAGCATTTGTATAATATTAATGTAATATTTGTTTGTTGTAATGAAATTTCTGTAGTATCCGAAGAAATAGCACAATGACATCACTGTTAGTAGTAAAAAAGTTATTACCATTAATGGAATAAATAATGGCACGTGATTACCTTAACAGTACCATATGGAAATGATATTTATGTATTTGCTATATTAGTACTGATTACGGATGTGGCGAACCGTACATTGGTACCTAATACGCGTGCTTGTGCCTTTCGCTATGGTAGGTACTAAATGGCAGAAATACTAGATTTATCCATGTTTTATGGTGACGGTGTTGTTCGAGAGGGTCCATATGGGGTGGACCTTTCGAACTGCGAAAGGAAGGTGATCAAGGCTCCGGGTTTCACGGAGATGAGTCTAGTGGATCTCCGTACGTGCGTGAGAAGCGCATTCGATCTGGAGATTGCCTGAAAGAAGCTCCTCATCGAGGTGGTGCATGCCAGAGTCGTAGAAGGTTCCACCAACTACGTGTGGGTCCTATGCAAGATCGTCGGAAGCACAATGTGGGGGGATACATGTAAATTGTGATGAACCCTGAAGCGCTGATACATCGTCGGCCGATGGTGTATGTGCATTTCATGGACAGAGGCCAAACCTCTAATCCCCTCAGTGGCGGTGACGTCGTCGTTGAAGCATCCTCTGGGGCCATCGGTGAGGATATTGGTGCTGATGACTTTTAGGCGAATGAAGACATCGGGCGGTGGTGGTCCGCTCGCATTGACTGCCACGAGGACCTAGAAGGCATGACGGACGAAGCAATATCTGATGAAGATGAGGAAGTGGACACGGATAGCAGCGGAGACGACGATGCAGCTCCAGTTGGTGGCATTGTGTCCACCGATGTGAAGTATGTCTCTTTTCGGTTGGACGATCTGGCGATGACGTCTCTCATACTGCTAGACGAAACCGGCAATGAGTGGGCCTTCGATCAGGACACTCTGCTGGTAAGACAACACTTCCCTATGAAGAGTGCCGCCCAGCAAGCAATTGCTAGATATATGGTAAATATCAGCCGCACGTACCGGGTGTACAGGTCAAACCAAGAGACCTACATTGTGAAGTGTACGGATGCTGAGTGTGCAGGCAAGATCCGTGCCCAGAAGTTCAAGGGCGGGAGTTCGGGCTTCAAGGTAATTGTCATGACGGACCACACTTGTATGCTTGCGGAGCCACTGCAGAAGCACATAAATGTCACGTCCTCATATGTGACCAGTCTGATTTCTCACTTGGTCACAGCGGATGTGACCATTTCACCGAAGATACTAATGACCGACGTGGTTAACATGGTGGAATATCCTGTTAGCTACGGCAAGGTGTGGCAAGCGAAGCAAAAACTTATAGAGATGATGTACGACACGTACGAAGAGGGCTACAACCTTGTTCCTCGCAAGCTTCACCAGATTGCTGAAGCCAATCCTGGAACCTACATCAATAAGGTGGATAGGCCACACCCCATGAAGGGTCCCAATAATTTCATCCTCGACCGTGTGTTTTGGGCATTCGAACCAGCCATTCAGGACTTCAAGTACTGCCGACCTGTGCTGACCATGGATGACACTTTTCTATCCGGCAAGTACAAGGGCACCATACTTATGGCGGTCGCGGCGGACGCCAATGACCAGCTGCTCTCGGTGGCCTATGCACTCATGGAAAGCGAGAACACGGAAAGCTGGTTATAGTTCCTAGCAAATGTGAAGCAACCTGTTGTGTAGGACCGCCCGAACGTATACCTCATCACGGACAGGCATGCTGGGTTAATGTCCGCTATCAGCACCATGCAAGAAGGGACACAACCACCCTACCAATGGAATGACGTCGTCAATCGCTGGTGTATGAGGCATCTTGCTGCGAACCTGCAAAGGAGGTTCCGCAGCAAGGAAGTTATGAAGACATTCAAGAGGCTCTGCATGCAAAACCAGAGGCGGAAGTTCGAAGCCATATGGAGAATGCTCGATAAAGAGACCGCGAAACATACGACGCAGTCCACAGAGGGCCAAGTGAACAACTTCTCTCAGTAGGTGCAGTTGCATGCTCCAGAGCTAGAGAAGTGGTCCTTGTTGCATGACACCGACGGTGTAAGGTACGGCATGATGACAACTAACATGTCGGAGGTTTACAACGGTGTTCTGAAGGGTGTCCGGTCCCTCCCAATCAGTGCCATCGTGGAGGAGACCTGGAACAGGACCGTTAGATACTTTGTGAAAAGGAGGATGAATGCAAGGAGGCATCTAGATGAGGGAAAGCGGTTCTTCGAACGTATGCACACATACATAGAGAAGAAAATAGAGAAGGCTCGTTTCCACGACGCCCGCACCATGGATACCATAAGCAAGTGTGCACAGTACGTGATGTGGCCACATGCACATACAACAAGCCACAACTGTTGCACAAGCCATGCTCGCATGTATATGCGGCGTACGCGGTTCTCCGTCAGTCATCCGTGGCGTACATCTCTGAGTACTTTAGCGTCGACCATCTGTTCGGGACATGGAGTTCGAAATTCAACTCCTATGGCTTGGACATGCATTATAGGGAGCTGTGGCCGGGGCAAGTGACTTGGTGTCTGAATGACGCTTTGAAGCGGAGCGGTCGTGGACGGTGGCAGTCACGGCGAATCCGTAACGATATGGATGCAAGTCAGCGGGGAGACGGACGAGATGCACGAAAGTGCCGTATATGCAGGACGGTGGGGCATACAATGAAGAACTGTCATAATAGGGCCGGCTCATCGACCCATCCATAGAAACCATATCAATGTTCCTTCGTATAATTGTTTTATGTGAGTGTAGTACCTTCGTGTAATTTTTTTTTGTTATGTAGTATTATGTACCGTGCTACCTATGTCATGTTACTTAATGGCATATCGTTTACCATCCCCTACATAATTTTATTTTTGGTGATATGTCACGTCACATTATATTTGTTGATATGTCACGTTATGTACATCTTACCCGTATTAATTTGTGTTTCTTTTTTCTACTTGCAGTACATGGTTGCACACCCGCAGACTTTGCCTGGCCCATACTACGATGCCAAGCATCGTAGCAGGCTGTGGCTTTCAGATGTTGTGCCACCGTGTTTCGTTCTTAAGGCCCGAGGGAGCACTGGCCCTTGGACGAGCGGTACGTGTCCACTCTACAAGATTCAGGGCTACTGCCGCTAGCCCAGATGATGGACACCGGGCAAGCCTTCAGTTTCGACGCGCCTCTCTTATCCGCGCTAACCCGGATGATGACGATTTCGTATCACCTCCACCTTAGCGTTCAAACACAATCGGAAGAGGCTGTTAATCACTACTACAACAGGTCGTTCAAGAAACAATAGAAGATGATGTTCAATCAGCACCAGAGGGGGCTAAATGATGATGACGATTTCGTATCACTTCCACCTTGGCGTTCAAACACTATCGAAAGAGGCCGTTGAAGCACTACTACAGCAACCCGTTCAAGAAACAATGCAATAGGACGTTAGCCACTAATATATGACTTTCCTCCTTCTATTGAATGTATGGTTTTGTATAGTTTTGTGACTTATGTTGTATCCCAGTTCTATTGAAAATATTTTTTGCCTTCTTTCCAACAGAATCGATGTGCTTTAATTTTTAAGTGAGAACAAACATCGACTCTTTTTGCAAGAAAAAACAGCTGCTGAAATGGGTCCCCAACCGTATGATGAATCATCCCATGATGTTTGAAATTTTATTGTTTGAATGGTCAATTTATTTTCATTACAAATTTCAAACATGTCATATTATTTTTTAAATCGGTATACATTATTTTATTTTTTTGTTCCATAGATCATTCAACCGAGAAGAAACACTGACTTTTTCGCACCGTTCTGATCCTCAACGCGTCCTCTGGCCGGGCCCACTCATGCACGCACCAAAATCCGTAAAAACGATTTTCAAAACAGCTAGAAAACGAAAAAAATCCAAAAATTACACTATGCGGCATATACGACAAAATATTCTTTTACCTTTTCTTTACATTTATAAGCGATACAAAATAAAAACAAAACCGATCGAAGAAAAAAAAATACCGGTTTTTTTCCCTCAAACCGTCTCCCGCTCACCTCCAGCCGGTCGCCACGTTGCCACGGAATCCAGCGGTCGCGCAGCGCTGGATTCCGCGCATTTCCTGCGCGAGCCGACCGCTGGATTCTCGCTCGCCCGGAAAAAAAATATTTCTTGAATTAAATATTTTTCAGCGCTCAAGCATCGTGTAAAATTGAAAAAAAAATTCTGCGCATCTCGATCGCGGGAATCGAATGAAAAAATTTCGCGCTCTGCGCCGCCGCTGGAATATAGTGTTCGGTGGGTTATTTTTGAAATTCCGTGCGGCAGAGAGCTAATTCCGGAAAAATCGACAGAAATGAGGCAAAAGAAAAAAAGGTGAATTATTCTTAGACGGTTGGGTCGTATAATTTGCGTCGCATGTGATATGTCTGTGTCCTAGCAACTAGCTCCCTGAAAGCACTAAAGGCTAGCTATCACGTAATACTAGTTGTAATGCTCTCACACCCAGCACACGCACAGACTGACAGATGTCGCAGACCCATCAGTCCATCCCCTCACCTCCGTTAAAAAATGCTCTCAAGCCTATGCAGAACTGGGGAATCAGGGAAAAGTCCGCGCGCGTTTTTTTTCAGGGAAAAGGAGGGAGAGAGTGAAAAGAGGGACATTTTTTTAAATAATATTTTTTAAAAACAATTTAACAAAACAACTATGCTAAAGTAAAATTTTGCAAAAATACCCACGTGTCGTCATTTGAATTGACGATAGGTCTCTGTCACTAATGGTTATAGAGAGTTGTCGTCAACAGTCCAGCTCTCTATCGTCATTTCAAATTACGACAGAGTCTGTTGCCATTTCAATTAGTGACATGGATGTGTTGCCAATTTAAATGGCGACAGTGGGTATTTTTGCAAAATTTTGCTTTAGCATATTATTTCTATAATTTTTTTTCAAAAATATTAATAAAAAATAATTCGGGAAAAGAGAGTAGAGAGATGGGCGAAATAATTCCCCAACAGATAGATTCACGCAACGGGCAGCAAACTCTCTCCACAACATTCGGCGAACAGACAATGACGTGACACGATAAAAGACGTAAAGCGACGCGACGTTATTGAAATGGACCTAAGCGCAACGGGCATAATGAACCAAAGACTCTCTTCTGATGGCTATAAAATTCCGTCAGGTAGTCATTTGTTCAGCACTTCAGCACCCGAAACTCGTTCTTTTTCTCCTGAGCTAATCGTACACGTTCTCTCATTTATTCAGTCCCCAAAACCGACTCGTTCTCTCATTTGTTCGCTCTGTTTGCTCTCTATTTGCTTTCTTTTTTTGCTCTTCCGCCAGGAAATAAAATGTTTCCTAAGAGCAATTACATGCCTCAAAGACTGGGAGCGTGCAGATAAAAGGATACAACATTAACCCGAGGATCCGAAGATCACGGAAGCGGTAGCTGATTTTGACAATCTCAGTCTTGAGTAGTCTATGCATATATACGTAGTTACTGTACTCTTTTCCTTATCGGGGGTACCCCACACATGCGTAGGGCCTGCATGTGGTTGAAAATGAGTGCCCTCAAAAGGGGTCAATCTGGGAGTGCTAATTTCTTGCCTTAGATTCATCTCAAGACATGTTTCACCCAAACACTGGTGTTGTATCATATGTATAGGACATATTGATAGCCTGATACTACTATTAGCATCTTTCTTTTTTGCGACAATACTACTAGTAGTTTATAAGGCGTATTTTTTGTACAATCAACTCCGTGCGTCTCCGAGTCCTTTTTTCTCGTCGCAATAGTGTAAATGGGTTATGCTTGAGTCGGCACGGTACGAAGCGCAAATGGGCACGATTCAAACCCAACTCGTGCTTTAGACCGGCCTAGTACGGCATGACGTCCACCTCTATTGAGAGACAGCAGTGAGGACTGGTTGCTAGCTATGTACGCATAGAAGATAGCATGGTGTGAGCGTGTAGTGTACTAGTATTGTTCCAAATAAATTCCAGCCATAACCTCCAAGCTGGCTGCCATGCAGGAGCTAGCGTTTGTTGTTTCTGTGGCGTAATTGTGTTTCCCCAGGTTTTAACGGTTTGCTGAATAATGATCTCCATATCGAAGGCTATATAGCCTTGCGCAGGGAGGCACGTACGCACGGTTGAATTCCCTTTCAATTCAATGTATGTATCTATGTGTATGTGTTTCTTTTAATATTGTTCAAACTACTGCCGCCATGCGTCATGGATTCGTTGTCGGTTTTATCAGATGGATGGGAATGAAGTTCAAGATTTAAGCCGTAAATTAATGTCAACAGAGAGATGCGGGAGGCTAACTTCAAAATGTATAATTACTTTTATTTTCCAACATTCTGCATCTCCGCATGAGCCCAACTTCAAAAGAAGAAAGCGAAAACTTGTAAACTAACTTCACAACAGAATTTCAGCTAGAACATTAGCATAATGTGGCAGGAAATTCAAGAGGGATTGTAACAGGTAAAGGATATAAGCCAATTAATGTCTGTTTCTTAATTTGATGAACAATACTAGCCAGGGTCACGCGCTACGCTGTGTCGTGCGAAATTTCGGCGTGTGATGCTGCGACGTGGGAAATCTGGAAAATTCAGTCGCGCGACATTGTGACGCGCGAAATTTGGTCTAACGGATATTTCTGGAAAACAAACGCGTAACTTCGATTTTCTTTTCTTTTTATATAAAAAATGGGTTGTTAGGAGCCGTCGGCGAATCTGTTGATTTTTTTTTTTTTGGAGAAACCTGCGGAGGGATTTAAACGTCATTCAATTTTTTTGTGTAAAAATGGGTCAGCAAGACCCGTCGGCTAATTTTGAGGACCACTGTAAACCTTCGACGAACCTGTGTTTTTTGGGTAGGGTTGCTAGGAGCTGTCGGTGAATGTGCGTTTTTCTTTAGAAAACCACGGAGGGATTTAAATGTTATTTAATTTGTTTGCTTAAAAACGGGTCGGTAAGACCTGTCGGCTAATTTGTGGACTACTATTATCCTTCGGCGAATCTGTGTTTTTTTAGGGAGAAAGCCGAGGAAGTATGTTTTTTTTTTCGGGTCCATTATGAAAAAAACGATTTAAACGGCATTTAGTTTTTTTTGTGTAAAAATGGGCTGATAGGACCCTTCGGCTAATTTGTGGACTGCTATAAATCTTCGGTGAATCTGTGTTTTTTTTAAAAAAACCGCGTCTATTCCGAAAAAAACGATTTAAATGTTATTTAGTTTTTTTGTGTAAAAATGGGTCGGTAGGACCTGTCGGCGAATTTGTGGACTGCTATAAATCTTCGGCGAATCTGATCCTATAAAAACCTCTGGGAGAACCTGAACGTAAACCGCAGAGGGACCTGAACTTTTTTTTTATTTTTTTCGGATCTATTTTGTTAAAAAACTGACCAGAGGACCTAAACGCGATTTCGGATTTACGGAGAGGCTTATCGCGCACTTGCTGAGGTGGCACCCCTAAGGAGCCGGCAATCCTCACCTCTTTAAAAAGAAGTAAGTACAGGGGCGGACCGAGCAGAGGGTCAGGGGGCTAGAGCACCCCTACCCTCGATCACACCATAGGTACCCCCTTAGCACTCCCTACCCAACGTGAGGTGTCACCATGCTGTCGCCATGGAAGCCGATCAAAAAATTGCAACTTGAAGACCGGTTTAGCACCCCTAAATTTATATCCTGGGTCCGCCACTAAGTAAGTATACATACATTTGATAATACTATCATGAGTTCATGACAAAGCTTCAGGTGAATTAAATCGTATGGGTGCTAAGACAAACAGATAACGATAAATTATGGGTGAAAAAGCACGAGATCTTTTTTATTGAAATCTGCATGTGGAGAGGGACCCTGCGTGACGAGTAGGTGCAGTCGTCAATGGGTTCGATCAGAACCTCGAACAACAATTCTTGGGATAATTTTGTTTGCATTAACAGCAGAATGGGCTGGCAGGATCTGAAAACCGGCCGTGCCGAGCCGGTTCGGCAAGTAAAACCGTTCAGATGAATAGTAAATTTTAAAAATTTAAAGAAATTTCGCAAAATGTATCAAAAAAAAATTTGAAATTTGTTTTGTGCGGTCCTGAGGTCATCCTAATGATTCTGTAAAATTTTCAGATTATTATCAGATACGTACATTTTTTAAAAATTTTGACAGTGATACTGTCACAATATATGCTCTTTAGTTTTTTATTTTCTAGAGGCACAAAATGAAGTCTAATATTTATTAAACTTTTTTTGTGATGTTATAACTTATTTACAATGATTATGTAAAATTTTCAGAAGATGATCAGATATGTGTATTTTTTAAAAATTCTGAAAGTGATATTATCATTGTATATGCTCTTCTGATTTTGATTTTATATAGGAACTAAATGAAGTATAATATTTTTAAAAATTTTATTTCATAATAATTTGGAACTATTTATGGTTACATTAAAATTTCGGAATATAAAAAATCTTTAAATATTTATAAAAATCTGACAATATCTTTGTTCCTTTTCCTTAATTGCTGTTTTGGATTTTTAGAAGTAACAAATGATTTCAAAAATTATTTAAATTTCTCTGAGGTGTTTTATAGATTAATTGGGATTTTCTAATTTTTTTTTGCATTTTTTTCAATTTTCCTATCATTTTCACCATTTTTCCTTCTGTCGTCGGCCGGTTTTCGAGCTTTTCGACCGGTTTTCGTTTTTTTAATCGGTTTGACCACCTGTTTGACTTTCGCAAACTGATTGGTTTTTACCGAATTTTGATGGGTTTTCGCGAAAAACCGATACCGAACAATTCTCGAAATTTAGTTCGAAAACGAAATGGTTAACCCTGCTTAGGTTATTGTAGCACGTGCCAAGTCCTCGACTCTCCAGCGGATTGGACTTTGGGAGCTCTGAATGCCAACGTATCACCAGCCCAAAACAGCCTAGACACTTCCCAAACCCAACGATTCCTTGTTGGCTTGGGAAGAATTTTTTTTGTCTTTAATATTTCTTTTTATTTTTTTTTCAAAACTAGGCGTCCAAGCTTAGAAATTGTAAAAATAGGTACCGGTCGCTCGTATATGGGACGATCGCCCCATATACGGGCGATTAGTCTCGATTATTTGACGGCAGGAGCTTAACTAACGGCAGGAGGCGGGGGGCCCACCTATCGCCCGAGGCAGGGGTGATCGCCCTCTGCTAGGGCGATGGGTGGGCAGGGCCGATTTGTTTTTAAAAAAAATAATTCCTAATTAATTTTCTAAGAATAATCAATAGGACAGAAATAACGAAAATAGTCATAGTACTAATGTACTTTAATATTTTAAATCTTTAAAGAATTGATACCTCTTAGTATTGATTATAAATAATTTTTAGGTATTCATTGTTAGGTCTTCGAAACTGTAATTGCTCCACGCACCAGGGATAGGCACCTCAGGAGCATTGTCCTCCTCGTCGGACTGTTGACCATCAGGGACTTCCTCATCGGCACGGCACGGTCCTCCTCTTCCATTAGGTGAACTATGTCCTCCACCTCATCGGTCACCCCTCGTGCCTCCACTACTGTCTCCTCTGCCCCTCGATCCCTTCGCCACTGCCAGTCTCGTGCTCGTCGACTCCGGGCTCCTCGTCACCTTCCTCTTCTCATCCTTCTACATTTGACGTCCCCTACCCCGTAATGTTCACCCCGACATCACGAACTTGCGACACCGATGAAGCTACCGGGTAGCATTGTACCAACAACATGAGCGGCTAACCCCGCTCTACGGCAAAACCAACATAACTCCTCCATGTTGATGTCGAGTTAATAGGAAACAACTCTGCATAAAAACAGTCTTGAGCATGGCTTACTACTGCTTTGACCCGCAACCGAAAGTCTGGGGATCCAAACTGAACATCCGAGACATCCACTCCAACAAACCCCTGTATGTCCTATCGCTAGGTCTGCATATGCTCCGTACGACTCTTTAAAATGATGATAAATTCACCCCATCCGCCCCCTATGCTATCTCCCCATCTCCATAAAATATTTGGAAATACAATTTTTCCGACATGCTGCAACGTCCAAGTAAAAAATATTACTCTAAAATACAATATACAAAACGTACATTGATCGTACTATAAAATACGACTATAAATAAGTGATTCGACTATAAATAAGTAATTCGACTAGCCTACCATATGGCCTAACATTATATTTGTGTCACGTTACATTAACCCTACGAAATTAAATTTGTAAATATTGCCTACTATTTTCACTGTATTCACTTTCTATATACTGAATACTACAATAAATTTGTAACGTACTAAATACTATACAATCCTGAAATTTCTAAAAACTAAATACTACATTAAAGTTCTAAATATGAACTACGACATTAAATTTCTAAACAACATTATCCGAGAAATTCTAAACGCTACACAATCCTAAATTTTCTAAACACTACAATTAATTTCTAATACTACATTAAATTTGTAACGTACTAAATACTATACAATCCTGAAATTTCTAAAAACTAAATACTACATTAAAGTTCTAAATATGAACTGCGACATTAAATTTCTAAACAACACTATCCGAGAAATTCTAAACGCTACACAATCCTAAATTTTCTAAATATTAAATGCTACATTAAAATTCTAAATACCACACAGTCCTACAAAATTTTCTAAACACTATAAAATCCTAAAATTTCTAAATAATAAATGGTACATTTAACTTCTAAATAACTAAACAATCATAAAATTTTTTTGTAAAAATACCTTCGCAGAAACGACGAACCGACTTTCCCCCCCTCTTCTTCTCTCTCTTCTTTTTTTCTTTTTCTTCTTCTTTCTTCTTCTTCTTCTTTCTCTTCTTCTCTTCTTTTTCTTTTTCTTCTGTCTCGGCTGCGTGCCTCAGCTGAGCCCGAGCGAGCACCTTTAAATGACCCCTGTCGCCCCTGTCTTGGGCGATCGCCCCTTTCTCGGGCGATAGGGGGCCCACCTCCTGCCCGCCGTTAAACTGTCGTGAGAGAGGCATCCTATCGCCCTTGTATGGGGCGATCGCCCCATACACGAGCTACGGGTATCTAAAATCGCAATTTCTCAGCCCGAACGCCTAGATTTGAAAAAAATATTAAATAAAAAAAAATCGCTTGGGAACTCCCAAGGCCTGTGTGTCAACGTCGGATTGTCTAAATTCGGCCCAACCAACCTCACGCCGACGCTATATAACCGCTAGACTATAATAAAGTGATTTTTTATTATACCACCTCCCATTCCAAATATAAGTCATCCTAAAACCTAGCCAGTTCAGGGTTCCAAATCTCACCGAATTTCTGCGAAATTTTGGATTTCGAGTCTCCACGAAATCTAGACTACCGGTCGGATAAAAATCTTTTTTAAAAAATTTGTACTTGCTACAGTAATTCCTTTTTCAGTGAAATTTCGTGTTTTTTTTGACCTGTTTTTGAACTTTTAGGGCCGGATTAGGTCCAATAATCCTTAGGAAAGTCATCTCCTATGAAAATTTGTTGAAAAACCGATTTTTTGATACATTTTAAAATTTTGGCAGAAATACTATCAGATTTTTATAAAATTGTATAAGCTTGATAATGAGCTGAAAATTTTATGGTACTATATTTAGTATTTTAAAATTATACATTAAAAAATTTAAAATAATTTAGATTTATTTGTTATCCTTAAAAAATCAAAAACAGAATTAACATAATTGGGACAGTTACATTGTCAGAATTTTATAAATTTTCTTGTGTGTGATTATGATCTAAACTTTTTGTCAGAGATTAATAATTATCTCAGCACCATTATATAAATTTTTTAAAATTTTTTAACTTTGTTTGTTTGGTTAATCAAATCTATGTAAGCATTGAACTTCGTTTGTTATATTATATTTCAAAAATCAGAAAGCAAAAATCAGAAAGAGAAGAACATAAATGGTACTGTGCCTTGTAAGAATTTTATAAATTCACTGGTGTGTGATCATGATTCAAAATATTTATGAGATATTAATAACTTCCTTATCACCCTTATGTAAAATTTTCAAAAATTTTAATTTTTTTTATTGCTAAAGCAAATCTATGTATTGATCATTAGGCTTTTATCAGGACGCAGCACTGTCTGAATTTTTATACATTATTTGAGAATGATCATCATCTAAAAATTTTAAATGAACATTAATGTTATTTCAGGACCATCAAAAAAAAATTCAAAAGTTTTTAATGTGGTTTAGATAATTTTTCATTTTGTTCAAGTTTGACGGTAAGCCTTTTAACAGGGCAATAGTACTATTCGAATTTTTAAAAATTCATAAAGTTTGATCATCTTCTTAAAATTTTATGAGAACATTAGAGATGCATCATAACCATGCAAATTGTTTTTCAAAAGTTTATAAGGTGGTTTGAACCATTTTACATTCGGTTCAAAATTGCCAGTCAACGTTTTATCAGGACAGTAGCAATGTTTGAATTTTTAAAAATTCCATAAACTTCAAAATTATCTGAACTTTTTATGGAAATATCACCTATGTTTCAAGACTCTCCAAAACAAAATTTTCAACATCGTTTGACCCACTTTTCTACTGTTGCAAAAACGCCAAAATTTCGGGTATTTCGCCCGAAATTTCGGGATTTCTCAGTAGCAAACGGACCGGATTTGAATTTTGGACGAGTTTTGTTCGAAATACCGAGATTTCGTCAAAATTTCGTTATGCGGTCCCAGCTGAGATTTTATCCGAAAACAAAATTTGAATCTGTAAGGCCCCCATTTTTATAATAAATACCAATAATGGGTACCATGTGCATACAGTACTAGTCCCATGATCAGTAGCTAGTACGCACAATTACAAATTGATATCACAGTCATACACAAGCTTTATTACACAGCGGAAGTAAGGTTACATAATATTTTTACAATATCAAAAGTAAAACTGCAGTGGAGACAACTTCTTGTAGTTGCCTTTTTAACCCATTGTCCCACAGGCAACTGACAAGGTAAAACATTAGAAAAATTCATCGTTAAATTCCCTGTATCCTGCATCAACGTATGAGTCGTCGGGGTAATCTGATTCTTCATCTAAAAACATCAATATAGGCAAGTTGAGTACTTACGTACTCGCAAGACTTTTACAAATCCTATAATACATGCAGGTCATTTCAATGGAAAGGCTATTATGGTTAATTTGCAGAAAGCCAGTTTGAATGGTAAATACAGAATAGTAAATTGTAACAAAATTTGCTTAAAATCATATTAATTAAAATGACAGTATATAAGTGCGAGTAAATAGAAATTCGAACCTGGGTATAATGATCATATCCAAAACCAGTTCTACTGACACACAGTAGAGTTCACCGACACACGGTAGAAAATCAGATTTTATGAAAATAAACAAAACTTCTAACTATGTGATGACTTTACCAAGTGCCCATTACCGCGGGCGCGACTAATCGATTAGTTTTACACTCTACAGAGGTATACAGCTTTCCCCACAAGACATGACTGACTCTTTGAGCAATCGATATTTGCACACTGCCTTTGGTGTGCCGCAGAGAGTCATGTTATAACTGTTACATTATTTAATCCTGACTTTGCACCAGCACGGTCACGATAAACCCATTCTGTGGCGGAAGAACTCAGAGCATAGAAATGATGGAACTCCCCACAGTATGGCGTACACCATTATATTGGTAGACGTTTATTCCATGATCACCTCGGTGTGGACGTCCCGTCGAGCAATTCATTAAGAAACATCTCGTACTACTCCGGCCTTCCAAGTGCAAAGCTAGTTTTAAATAACTTAATAAGTTAGAGCTGTCCCATACCAGCACTTGTGGTTGTATGATGATTCTTGGCTTGAAAACAACTCATAGTTCGGTCCTTAACTCGACACGGGCAATAATCTCACCCTACACTACGTGCAAAGACATGCACTCGCAGCTATTGCCAATAATTGCCCGCATCTAAACCATAGTTTTATTTACATTTTCCAACCAAAATACCAACCATGAGCGAGGTTATACCCATTTAAATGTCATATCCAACATTTTTAATCATGTCACAGTTTTATATTGCTTTAAGCATAGCTAAGCATAACACTAAGTGTAAGTGACCCATATTGACATCAAATAATGTCTATGTTATTCTAGGGTTATCAAGGTTCACAAATCCATACTTATCAGGGAAGTTCTATGTAGCTACAGGTACCATTTCCAATACTTGTAATATAGCAGACTTTAATAAAATAAAGTATGCAGTAAAACATTTAATGAAAACATTTATAAAGCTGGGATCAATATGATCAAAGGGGTGCTTGCCTTGTTGATTCTCCTCGACGTCGAACTCCTGGTCGTCGATTATACCGGATTCGTCGAGTTCTACACGTCGTATGGTAATACATAACAAATACCAAATTTCAATAGGGCCAAAAAGAAATCAGATGGAAATATTCAAATAAAATAATTTCACAATTCAGAAGTGGCTGCAAGCATCATTTTTCCTTATTTGCAATTTGAAAGATTTAATCTTCTTGAATCATTATTGCACTATTTAATTACATATTTAACAACTCAAATTTTTTTATTATAACAAACCCTAAGTATTTTTACATAATCAGTTCCTGAGGTTACAAGGAGTTTAGCAAAATTTATTTTACTAAATTTGGTGATTATTTGCAAAAATTCTATGTATGACATATTTCTACCTTTTTCCTTAAATTTGAATTCAGAATTTAAATAAAATTAAAATTTGAAATATTTTTTGCATATTCTGAATATACATGATTTTATATGAATTTAGAAATTTATTTCATAAAAATTAGACAGTTAGTTCAAAAGATATTCAAGTTTGAATATTCTAGGTTTTGCAAAATACAGAAAATTAGAAAATTGCCGAAAATGGAAAGTACGCTTTCGCGGGAAAAACGCGCTTTCCCTTTTTGGTTTGCACCGGGTCGTGGCGCCGGACACCGGGCCCAGTGTGATGGCTTACTGTACAAGACAGCGTGGTCGACGTGTGAACTGCGCGGCGCGCGGTGGTAGTTAGTGGGTCCCGCTTGGCAGTGACTTGGCATAGCGAGAGGTTGACTGGCCGGTCCCGCAAATCAGCGATGCAGGCATGGCTGGCGCAAGCGACTGACACTTGAGTCCCACTCGGCAGCGACTCAGAGTAGGGCCGAAGGCTTTCTCGACCGTCGGCGGCGAAGCGTCGCCGGAGAGCCAGAATGGGTTCCATGGATAGACTCAGTGCGTCCATGCGCATCTAGGGCAGGTCTCGTGGTGGCCGAAGGTGGCTGGGAAGGGTGTCTCCACTGGCGAGGTGCGGCGGCGGCTATGGACAAAGCTCGCCGACGGCGAGGAAGGCCCTAAGAGGCAGAATGGGTTCTACCATGGGCTTCAGCGTACCAAGGCGCACACAGAGGTGGTCTAAGTTTGGCTGCGGATGCTCCTTGGCGGTGCGCCACCGTGCAAGGTGTGGCGGCGCCATGGCCGAGCGGCGAACTGGCGAAATCAGGCCTTCCCGAGCTTCACCTTCACCAAATTGATCATCAACGCAGTACAAGGGTCTGATTTTATCACTTCTTCAAAAGAATGAGCCATCGGAGAGGGGTCTCACCGAGCGAGGGCGTCGACGGAGGAATGAGCTCGACACGGGGGCTGACCGGAGAAGAAGAGCTCGAGCCAACGGCGGGGACGAGTTCTAGATGATGCGAGGATGCTTCAGCTTGGACAATTCAGGGTGGAATTGGTTGAGGGGGTGAAACGGTGGTTTTCCCCTTTCTTCGGTTTTCACCGGAGCTGGGAGAGATGCAGTGGAGTTGCGGCGGAATAAGACTCGGACGGATGAATGGGGTAGCTGCGACGACGGGCGATGCTTAAATATGACCGTGGGGTCGGTTTGGTGTGAGTCAAGGCGCGAGAAGGATCGGGCGAGCGGCGTCTCTGACAGGGGGAGAAGAACGCGGCACGGAGGCTGACATGTGGGGGCCAGGTGGCAGCGAGGGTCGGCGGCTTGACTGGCTGACACACCGGGCCCACAAGTTTGCAAGAGAAGAAAATGAACTCAGATGAAGGCTCTGGACAGAACGGGATGGTTACGGCGATTTTGATGGTCAAACCGACTCAAAATTTTATAAAAATTTTACCCTGTGTCGGAAAGGTAATTATCAGCTTCCAGTAAAAATTTCACATTTTTATGATTTGGGTAGAATGTTAAATAATTCTGACAATGCAGCTTTTACTTTTCTGCCCATTCGGTTTTTCATTTAATTGATGACTGAAATGAAGTTAATATTTTATAAAAATTTTATGAGAGTCTGAAATGGTATTTTACATCTTATGTAAAATTTTAAGATTTTATTTATTAATATCTTATTTTTTAATAATTCTGACATTACTATTTTCCAATTTATTTCTTCATTGTTTTCAAATTTTTAAAATTATAAAATGAATCATTAAATTTTTTATATTTTTACAGGATATATTAACTGTACTGATGTCGACAGGGTAAAAATATTGACTCAGGGTAGCTTCCTGAGAATTCTTCAAAATTCTTTTACTTTCTGCCCTGATTTTTCTTTTACAGAATTTGTTTTAATTAAATTACATTTTAATTAATCTAAGTCTTCCACCGACTTAAACTGGCTGTGGAGAGCCTTAAGATTTTTTTTATGACTTTGGTAGATTTTTGTTGACTTGGTATTTTTACTTTTACTATTTTACTATATCCTTTAATTCACTTTCTTTTATTAAAGAAAAGCCAAAAGAATGTCCAATAATTCCAGAAAATTCAGAAACAATACATAAAAGACTTTTAATTCACTTTTATTTATTTTATTAATTTTGAGGCTGTTACAGAATCCTTGCGCCAGTCGAGGACCCAACCGTAGCTCAGTTGGCAAAGGTGCCGTCGAGCAGCCAACCCACTTGGGTTCAAACCTAAGGTTCAACGTGGGAACTCACCAAATAAAATGGGTATGTATGCATAAGCGTGCACGTTATTTGGGGTAGCGTATTCCCACCCTATGGAGATCGTAGAGCCTCTAATTAATTATATTTAAGAAAGGATCCTACTAGTTTGACCATCAATATATAAGAATTTCCTTGAGAAATATGAAATTGGTATTATTACATTATCATGACATATACTTACATCATGTATAATTACTTTCATTTAAAACAATATATTTTTATATAATTGATGGTTAAAATGTCACCTTATAGACTATGTCAACATTTAAAATAGTTTATATTTAAAATTAGATCGTGAGGGAGTAAGTAAATAAAATGTGCACCTGTTGCGCCAAACCATCTGCACCCTCCAATGTCCAAACTATGTGTGAACAATTACATTTTTGAGAACAGTTAGCTGTTGACACCTCTCCCTTGGAATGAATGCGTACAAGAATCTGTATCATTAATTGATACCAAACAAATTTTGTAACCAATGATAGATATTCTTTACTATTAGCCAACCAGTTCATAAATGATCAATCTTGACTTCTATTCAAATAAACGCGGAAGTCTTCTGTTTAGTTGAATTTGGTTCAAAGGCATGCTTACGAGATCCATCATATTGCAACAAAATTAATATATCTCACCTAAACCCGAACTTGGACTCCTACTTAAAGACTTACAACGTAACATGTCATTATCGAACGTCAAGCCGCAATACCAAACTAAAGAGACTTTTTATAATTGAAAGGTGATAACTTAATGTAAATTTTTATGAGAAATTTTATAGTGAATTACATAGGTAGTAAGTAGTGGTAGTAGGAATCAAATCTAACTATTCATTCTCAAGGGTATTTTAGACTTTTCCTATCCATTCATCGGGGGTATTTTAGATTTTTTCTAATTCGTTTACAGTTTTGGATTCACCGAATACCTGGTGATCTTCAAAGACTTCTTATCCATTCATTCGTCATTTATCGGGATCACATGACGTGTTTTACCGTAAAGAACAGATAGTATGACATATTTTTTTACCCTTTTATCCCTATTTCAATTTTACTACCGATACTACAGAGTGGTAGTATAACTAAATCTTAGTTGATTTCAACCATTAGATTCAAAGGAATGGACGGCTTATATTGATTTTAATCCACGGTAAAAGAGCTCATTTTTATACCTCCTAAAAATAGTAAATTGTCTCCCAAACAAATGTTCAAGCACGTTTGAAACCGGTTTCATCTCGGACCCACCTACACACCATAAAAATACTCAACCAGGCCAAAACATGGCATCCACCTGTCAAACCAGCTACAACATCCTCCAAACATGCACTGCTCCATTGCAGCCGTTGACCAGAGTGACCAGCATGGCAGGCAGGCAAAGCTAGCTCCAACCTTCAATTTCCTGCCTTTCGTTGACTCGATCGTCATCAGTACAGCATTAACTTAACTAAAAATATGCCTCCCCCAACCAGAGTCAAAGCTAGCAAGAAACGTCCAGGGGGAACGAAATCTCCATTTTCGTCTTCAATGCAGTACCTCCTTGCTCTCTCGTGGATACTTCCATTATTCTTTGATTCTTCTTCTTGGCAGGCATTAATTTCCTTTCTTCCACTCGCATTAAGTTTTTGCCTTATCCTTCCGCAAATCGCGTCTATAAAATTCGATGACTGGCCTCATGTTACATTTCGTCGTTGAGAAGACAAGGAGTGTTTCAGCAAGGAAAGATTGATATATCAATCTCAAGAGGTTAGGAATTAATGATCTTATGCTTTGGTTAGATGTCTAGATTTGATATCTCCTTTTCTCTACGTGCTCCCATTTGATCTTTTGTTTTCCGGAGATAGGTTTGGCCCTTGTTCAAATTAGTGGCCACATTGTTGATCTTGTAATATGCATGGTAGGCACAACGATTAATTGCTATATATGTTTCCTTAACTTCTTTAATTCAACGACCATGTATAAATATTATACAATGCATATGCACAACGATTTGCACGATCGATGATACCTTTCTGTACAGGACAAGTCAAGTTTCTAAACTACATACACTACGTGTGTAATAGAGATCGACCACGACAGTTACTGAATTTTGATAGCTGCAGACCAAAAAACTGAAAAAAAGTTCATCAATTCTTTAGGTTTATCGTCTGATAACAATCACTCCGTTTAGAAATATTAGTTTTATAGTTTTAATGGTCTTATTTAGAAATATAAGATTTGCACGTAAATTTAATAAGAATTTTCTTACTGTACCCTTATTTATACTCTCTCAACCATATGCATTTATTCATTACCACATACACACAAAGTATTATTTCTCATCTTCTAAGACAATTAGGTAAGGTATCTAAGTCATTTTCTCTTATACATTTCTTAATTTCATTATAACCTTAATCCTTATGCAAAGTTAAAATACGTCTTATATTTCTGAACAAAGTAATCCACTAATCCAATTCTAGGTTATTATTACAACATTAATAATCCTTGTATTAGAATAGGACAGCTAAAAAAGCGGCGTGTGTTTTAGACTTGCCACACGTGCAATAAATGACAAAAATGTCCCGCACACAGTTAGGGTTTACGTTCCTCATGTGAGGCTTTTGTACTGCTCCCTCCGTTTTTTAATATATATCATTTTAGCTTTCAAATTTATGTTTCTAAATACATGTTATTCTACAATTTTGTGACAACTTTTAACTATTTTGCCCTTTCTATGCATTTACCATTCATTATTCCCAATATTATTTATTAATGTGGAATAGAGCAATATATACCATCCAACAACAATAAGTGAGCTAATGAAGGAGAGCAATTTGATCATTTCTATATGTGCCTTGGTTGAAGTGCAAAATCCTAAAACGTCGTCTATTCAGGAACGGAGGGAGTAGTAAAGAAATGCCACGTGTCACTGTATGTAGTTTTGTATTGGGCAAACATTATTTTGTAAATACATGTCATTCTAGCTTTCAAATTTTGTTTATCAACACATGCCATTCTACAATTTCGAGGTGGCCTCTTACCATTTTTTGCCATCTATATGACTATTTTCAGTATCATCTACTACCATGGACTAGAGTAATACGCACCATCTAAAGATATAATGAAAAGGGTAATACAATCTTTTAGGTCTTGTTTGGGAGGTTCATTCCTGATCGGGATCCTTGTGGATGGGTCGGGATTTTAGCCAGGAATAGACCTCCCAAACAAGACCTTATGAATGTAACTTGATGTAAGTACAAAAATCTAAAATAACATCGATCTATTCGAGAACGGAGGCAGTACTTGATTAGTAGGTTTTTTTTATTTCACTGGGACTATAAAAAAAGTGTCGTGCGTTTTAGATTTGGCACGCTGCAATAAATAACAATATTATGGCACGCGCACCAAGTAACACAAGAAGGAAAGAAATACCACATGTCAAGCGTATGTAGTTTTGTGTTGGGCAAACATTCATATTGTTTGTTGTAATTGATTGGTGAAAGTTCATTGCATGCATATTCCTTCAAAAGAAGTATTGTATATCATTTGGGGGCTTGGTACATATTGGATGGGTGCCTTAAATATCTATTGTATACACTACTGCGGATCGGGCATGCACAAGCGGTTCGAAACCGCTTTCAGAAGCGGTTTTAGAACCGCTTGTAAGCAACCGCGAGTGATACCCCGTCGGGTATCACAAGCGGTTCCCCGAACCGCTTGTGGTTCGATATTTCCACAAGCGGTTGGTGTTACGAACCGCTTGTGGAGAAGCTCTCTCCACAAGCGGTTGGAGTTACCAACCGCTTGTGAAGAGTCTGACAGCATAGCGTTTTGATTATATTCAATATAGAATATGTTTTCAGAGGGGTTTTTGATATAGATTTTGACAATTAAAATAAATAGAACTTCATGAGTTTTTTTGACACATTTAAATATATATATATTAGTCATGAGTATTCATTAAGGTAATTACAGACTAAAAATGAACAAGTTGATGAACACATGAAATAATAAGCCACTTTTACAAGTTTCAAAGAATAAAAGGGCGAATCTTGAGCTCATTTCTTGCGTGCGTCGCTCTTTGTGCCCTTGGTCGACGTTGATGTCAGTTCACCTGTCCTTATTTCAGGACAATCTCTCCAACCATTTGCGTGGAACTCGCCTTTGGTGGATACAATCTTATCGACAATAAAGCCGATGAGTTGTTCTTGGATTGCTGCAACCCGGTGCGGCAGGATCACGCCTTGCACATCGACGTTGGGCTGACAAAGCGGGAGGTAAATAAATCTCTGGACATGTAATTATTAAAGTGTAAGTACTAAGAAATTGACATGTGCACACTACCTCGGCGTTGGTTGTCGGCACATCATCGTGGGTAATACTTTGCATATAGTGGCACACATAATAGCCACATAAGTTGTTTCCACCCGTCTGTTGTAGAACCTGCGATGAAATTTGAAAAGAACACGATTATTGGAATGAAAAACTGTTACGGCATATTAATATTCTTTAATACGCACTCGAGTGCTTAATTGTACATCAAATTCGTTCTCGAAATCTCCTTGTTGCTTCTTTCAAACCGCGAATGCCCTGTGTGATGCGTTAGTATGAATGGTAATTATCGAGTTGGAATTAGCAAGGTATTTCAATATATATAATAAGGAAAACTATCGTATATATATGTGCTATATACATTTAGGGTGTCAATGATAAATTGATATTTTTCACCGAGTCCTTTTGAGTCTTGAACAATGATCTAGCTGCTATCAAGCTTGATGACAAGAAGGATCCGATGAAACCTATTCATGTATTGCAACATATATGTAACTAGCTAGTAGTATTATAAATGCCTTGGAAAATATAAGAACGAGAGGTTGTATATATACGTACTCGAAGTTGAAGGGCAGAAGTATGTACGGTTTGTAGTGCTATCCCAAGAATGCATCGAGAATGTAATCTTCAACATCCTTTCGGTTGTATCCAAAGACGAACTCGTTAACAATCTCTGGGTCGATGAAGCCCACGTTGAAGATATTCTCTTTTCTACATCGTTGTATCTCCATTCTACATAGAAAGGTATAATTTTAAGAGTTACAATTTTATTGTACGAGGAAGCACACGGTAAAGGTATGAGCTTGACACTTACAGGCACCAGCAGCTCATGAGAGACACGTTGATGGAGTCGGCATGGTAAATATTGTATAAGTCGTCAAATTCGAGCCATATGTTATTGTCCCCGCGATAAAAATCATCTTCTTTGAAACGGAGGGGGAACATCGTTCTTCCTTGAGCGGACTCCGTCATGTACCATTCGTGAAATTGCCGCATCTTGGTTGGCAGATCCTTTATCTCATTTGGGTCAATCAGCTCCCGGCCCAACTGAAATTGCCATCTGACCATTGTTGCCATTGGGATATCATCTGTTAATCCAAGAGTCTGAGGTGTGGAACCGAGTCCGCCTCCTTCAAAACCTCTCGAGGTTCTCCGATCTTGGTCTCTTCTTCTTCTTCTTTGCCGCCGCCGCCTGACCACGTTTATTCTTCTGTGTAGCCTTAATTATTGTCCGTTCATAGTTGGACGGCACAGGTAGCGGCTTTGCACGGCATGTCGCGAAGTGTTCCGCCGCTTTTGGATTAGTTGGTACCTTTGGCTCTACCTTCTTTTTGGCGAAGTATGCAGCCACTTCTGCTTTAGTGACCGCATCACTCTCCTCCTTATTCATATCATATGCCCTCTTTGGAGGTTCCTTTACCTTGGTCGATTGGCTGGACTCCGCCTTCTTGGGAGCAGGTGGGGGAGCCTTAATTCTGTTATCGAGCTTCTTCCTCGGAGGAGATGGTGGAGGCGTGGTTTTCCTTGGGGGTTCTTTTTATTTGAGATCTTTGGTGGTGGAGTAGGGCTTGCGTGGAGCGGGTGGTGGAGGAGGCGTGCTCGCTTTTTCTTGGCGAGACATTGCATGGCGGTGACGTTGGAGGAGGCGTGGGTTGGCGTGGTGGAGATGACGCGCCCACAGCAGCTGGAAATATGATGTACCGTTTGCGCCAAAGGATGATATTGTGGAGGGCCTGTCCAAAATTGGTCACGTCGTCGCCTCCAGCAATATTGAGGTGAAGTTCTTCAAATCCGCTCAGCACCTCCTCCACCGCGATCTTTGAGTAACCCGGGGGTATCTCGTTGCAGTGGAACATCTGGCCCGGCTCCACCGGATATGCCATGCCGTAAGCCACCTTGATGGAGAGGTTACGCGCATCAACGTGTAGCTCACACTGGCGGCGAACCCTTATGTCATCCACGGGATAACGGGCTAGCAAGGTGTCCGCTTCAGGGGCCCCGGTGGACGTGCAGCTACTTCGCCGCGCGGAGGGGCTAATCACGGCGTCCGGCTGATTGCTCGGACCTAGTCCTTGAAGCTTGCTGAGGGCAATTTGTACTTGTTGCGCAACTATGTCGCCGATGCTAGCCTGGGTTGCTCTGAGCTCTTGTTCCAGTTGGTACACTTTACGTGATTCTCTTGTTTTGCTTCTATGCCGGCTCCTATACGTATGTGCATCCTTAGCGAAACCATACTTCCACGGCGTCAGCTTGCCCATACCTCGTGTCCGTCCTGAGTGCTCAGGGTTTTCAAGGGCATGTGTTAGCTCGTCATTCTCCCCGCTCGCCACCAATGTACGCCGAGATCGCTCGACGGCTTGTACAATCCTTTGGCCACCTCTTGTACTCTGGTGCCATCACCAAACCGCCGTCATCCAAAGGCTCCCCATGACCCATGAACCAATTGCGCAGCACTGCTCCCAGAGCGGTAGCCGGTGTGACGTCCTTCGCCATTAATTCTTCTTCCCGCTTTTCCCATTTTGGTACAGCCTTGATGTAACCACCAGTGCCAAGATGGTGGTGGTATTTCTTCATCTGTGAATTGGCCTTGTTCTTCTGACTCGCGGCCTGGCCTTCAGCTGACAGCTTGAACTCCTCGAATGCTTCCTAGTGATCCGCCCACTTAGGAAATTGGTTGAAGTCGGGTCTTTCTCCCTTCTGCACATACTTGCGGCTGAGAGACGTCTTCTAGGCCTAAAACATTGTTGCCATCTTCTTCAAAGTGAATTTCTTGGCCTTGTCTTCAGACCCTTGAGGAAATCTGAAATTTTCCTTAATATCTTGCCAGAGCAGATCCTTGGTAGCTTGAGGAACTTCGGCTCATTTTATGATGCTAATTGGGACGTGATCCCTCACGTGGTAACCGCAAGCGTTGTTGTACGGCCCAACTGCTAAAAGAGGGGCAACCGGCATCCCTTCGTTGTTAACGTCGGTAAACATGTGCTTTGTGGACGGTTTCTTGTTAGGTCCCCGATGCTTGGATTGGTTGCTCGATGCACGGGGCTTAAAATACATAAACATATGTACAAATGTGTCAGAGTGTATTATATTAATGAATTGCGATTAATTAACATGTCTACGGGGATTATATTCTTTTGGCTATACCTCATCCTGGCCAGAACCAGTGTTATCGGACTTAGCGGCTCCAGCGTCAATGGCTTCATCAGGTGCAGCCTCAACGGCCTCACCGGAACCACCATTAGCCCCAGCGACAGCAGCGTTAGCATCACCTTCGATGGTACCCAGCGCGATGGAGTCCAACAGAACTGTTCTCCCTCATCGAAAGTAGGGTCACCACGTCCTGGTTGCGCCATCTGTCCTAATTCCGAAAAAATGTTGATATAATTATCATATTACTTTGAAACAACCATATTACAGATTACAACACAAGCATATTATTACATAAATTTCTACACCAAGCATTAAGTTCTACGGCATGTTGGAACTAGCCCAAGGACCAAGCACGAACTCGTGGACACAAGAACAAGAAATACACCATCATTTTGGAACTAGCCCAAGGACCAAACACGAATACGGGCATGCGCACAAACCGTGCAACTAACGCTGGTTACTGGAAGACAACGGGAAAGGACAAGGAAATCTTCACTGGACAACTACCAACAACACCGGAGCTAGTAGGAATGCCACGGTAATACAACTTTTATGTATTCATCATATGACAGGTGACGAATACTTATAACAGGGGTACCCCAACAGCCCGAAGTGACGAGCCGGCGGCCTCAAGCACAGCTCAAGCCCAACAGGCCGCTCCCAGCCCGCTACCGACCGAAGCACCTGCAAGGCCACACAAGACATCCCTTCCCGACCGATCGAGGGAAGTGTCTCCGACCAAGCAGGGCTCCCGACCCCCGCCGCGAGACGGGACCCCCCGGCTCCGACCAAGCAGGGCTCCCGACCCCCTTGGCGGGACGGGATCCCCCGACTCCGATCAAACCAAGGTAACATCCGCCAAGGGCCGCGTGTCGAAGCCCCCACCAGCCTACAGCCACGTACCCCACGAACGGGGTCAATCGAAATGACTATACAAGGGCAGGTGGCCCCTTCCCAAGAGGGTTTAATGACTGCCGAAGTCATGCTCCCAGTCCCATCAGCCGGTCACATACAGTACGAAGACACGCTCTCTCCCGAGGCAACACCCACGTCATGCGCAGCAACGTCAACGCTTGTAAGGTTCGCAGAGGGCAGGTACGCCGTTTCCCGGGGAAATACCTAACCGCCCTGGCCAACTAGACTACCGACCCAGCATGGGCAAGACAGGCGGTGATCAGTCAGCAGAACAAAGGACCGAAGCTCCTAGTGTAGGTCACCTCGTCCTCTCCCAACTCTCGATGTAACCTGCCCCTTCCTTCCGTATAAAAGGAGGCAGGAACCCCCGTAGGAGGGGGATCGAACCCATCTCGCTAAGCCATTAGCACTCTCGCTTGTAAACTTTGTGCAGTCATACAGATCAAGGGAATACAACGCCACCACACGAATCGGAGTAGGACCTTCGCCCAACCAAGATACATCTTGGACTTCGAGTCTAACCATTCGTGGAGTGGAACGCGCGCCCCTTAGACTTACAAATTTACTTGCGGTGCTCAAACGCCGGCGGTTGGCGCGCTGTAGGGGCCGCATGTCTTCATCACCATCTCCGATTCCGCTTGCCTCCCGATGGCATCTTCCACCCGCGACGGCATGATCGCTGGCGGGAGCCGATCCGCCGGCTCCCTCAACTTTGCCGTCACCTCGGCGGGAGGGCTTACGCCATCCCGCCTCCACCGGAGGCCAGCGCCACGAAAGCTCTGGCGCCATCTCCGGCGACCGCTAAGCTCCGCTTGGGGCGCCTGCGAGTCCCAAAGCGAGCCGGGAGCGCTCCGCCACGTCGGCGAAAGCTCCGTGGGCCGGCGGTGACCGTGTCACCTCCGTGAGGCTCACAACTTGTAGCGATGGTCGCTACATGCCGCCTCTATCCACGAGCTGGAAGACTCTTCCACCACGACTCGGCTCCGACACGGAGTACCTCGCCGCAGCGGCACTCGCGAGTGCAACATGGCGGGCACGGTTGATTTATCCATAACCCCCGCGGCTACGGGGGCCCCCATCCGGCGCACCAAGGCGCAGGAGGAGGAATACCAACAGCGGCGTCTTTGAACGCGCCAAACTCGCCGCACCAACTCCGGCGGCATACAAGAGTCGATAAGCGAAGGGTCGAGCTCGACCAGCTCGAGCTAACTCGAGCAGGATGAGCCCGAGACCTAGCAGGTGCCCGGCGATGCGCGCGGACGCGCGCAACAGGTACACCACAAGCTGGCGGAAGAATCCGACGGCCCTCAGTTTTTCCCCCATGCAAGCCAAAACGTGGCCGCGGCTGCGATGCTGCTTCGAGGCCTTCCGGAGCCGGCTGACCCGGAGGCCAAAGCCACGTACCAGAACCTCCGGGGGCTGGTGGAGAGTGCGGCCGTGCAACACATGCAGGCCTCCGGCTCCTACCGCTCCGGCGCCACCTCTGGCCACCGGGCCCATACCGCCACTGGCCGGGCCTGGTCCGCGAAGGCGGCGCCACACCACGAACCACCCCAGGCCTCGCGCACCCCGGTGCGCCAGCGCCTCGGCGACGCCTACGACGTTCGCGCCACCCTCGAGGCGCGGAGAAAGGCGGCGGAGGAGGCCGTCCACTCACGTATTGTGGACGGCGGGCGCCACCGCCACACCCAAGCCCGATGGTCCCGGACCGGGCTTTACGCCAGGATCCGTCAGCGGATTTCCGCGATTCCGGCGCCCACCAACATCGCCAAGTACACTGGGGCCACGAACCCAGGTGTCTGGCTTGAAGACTACCGGCTCGTATGCCGGGCGGGGGGAGCGACGGATGATCTCTTCATCATCCAGTACCTCCCCATCTACCTTGCGGACTCGGCCCGAGCTTGGCTCGAGTACTTGCCCGCCAAAACCATCGAGGCGGGCCGACTTGAAGACCCTCTTCGTTGGCAACTTCCGTGGCACTTACAAGCGCCCGCAACTCCTCGACTGAAGGCTGCGCAAGCAGCCTGTGGAAACCCTCCGGATTACATCCGGCGGTTTTCCCGCCAATGCAACGAGCTCCCCGACATCTCCGATGCCGATGTCGTGGGAGCATTCATCTACGGCACCTCCTGCAAGGCCCTGGTGCACAAGCTGGGCTGTCTCAAGCCCAGGACCACCAAGGAGCTCCTCGACATCGCCACCAACCACGCCTCCGGTGAGGAGGCTGTGGGGGCTATCTTCGAAGGAGGAAAGGCCCAAGAAGAGCCGGCAGATCCGAATCGATCCTTTCGACCGCTCCGGCAAGCGGAAGCGGCATGGAAAGCGATCCGCGAGTCCCAAGTGGTCGCCATCGCCGATCGCCGCTAAGCAAAGAGTCGCGACCGGCCGTCGCGCTGACCACCGAAAAATTGATGGACGGCCGTGCCCAAACCACGGGTTCCCGTCAAACATAAGTACCGGATCGCGAAGTCTCGAGACGCTTCTTTCTGTGCCCCACGACGCGCGCGGGCAAAGGAAAGAAGCCGCCATGGCCCCACGGGCCGTGGAGAAAAGGCGCACGACGAGTTCCCGAACCCGACGGCCGCCTCATGATCTTTGGCGATCGGCATGCTACGCCGACAAGCGCCGCTCAAACTCGCCACCGTGAGGTCCACATCGCCTCACTAGCCGCCCTCAATACCTCCGTGGTCGAGTTCCGGCCACCTTCGATCGGCCGATCACCCGACCACATCCACCGGTAGGGAAGATACCTACGTAGTTGACCCCATCGTGGGAAGAAGCGCCACCAAGGTGCTCATGGATGGCGGCACGGCCTCAACATCCTCTACGTGGAGACGCCGACGCCATGGGGATTCTCGCCGAGTCTCTAACCGAGCAAGGCTTCTTTCCACGCGCCATCCTCGCCACAGACCATCCGCCGGCAGTCGACTGCCGTCACCTTTGGGGAACCGGGAATTTCCGCACCGAGACCTCACTTTTGAGGTTGTGGATTTCCCGGCCCTATCACGCTATCCTGGGGAGGCCATGCTACGCCAAGTACATGGCAGTCCCCAGCTACGCCTACCTCAAGCTGAAAATGCCCGGGCCACGAGGAGTCATCACCGTGGCATCGTCTTTCCAGTTTGCCTACAACTACGAGCGGAGCAGTTGTGAGCTTGCCTCGGCAGTCATCGCGTTTGCCGAGCTCGACAACCTCAGGAGGGAAGCCTCCGAGTCCGCCCCCGAGTCTAGCAAGTCGGGGGCGGGATCCTTCAAGTCCGCCGAGGACACAAAGAAGGTCGCGGTCGATCCCTGCGATCCGACCAAGACCGTGCGGGTCGGAGCCACGCTCCCCGCCAAATAGGAAAGCGCGCTCGTCGGCTTCCTCCGCGCCAACAAAGACGTCTTCGCATGGAGGTCCTCCGACATGCCAGGAATCCCAAGGGAAGTCGCCTAGCACTCCTTGAGCATCCGACCAGGCTTAAAGCCGGTCGCCCAACGCCTGCGCTGCTTCGACGAGGAGAGGCGCAGGATCATAGGGGAGGAGATCGCCAAGCTTTTGGCTACAGGGTTTATAAAAGAGGTGCGCCACCCCGAGTAGCTAGCCAACCCTGTACTTGTAAAAAAGAAAAATGGGCAATGGAGAATGTGTGTTGACTATACGAGTCTCAACAAAGCGCGTCCCAAAGACCCGTTCCCCTTGCCCCGCATCGACCAAGTCATCGACTCCACCGCGGGGTGCGAGTCTCTTTCCTTTCTGGATGCCTACTCAGGCTACCACCACATAGCGTCAAGGAGTCCGACCACTCGCGACTTCCTTCATCACGCCGCTCGCTCGCTCGCTACGCTACAATGCCGTTCGTCCTAAAGAACGCGGCGCTACATACCAACGATGTATGCAAACGTGCTTCAACAAACAGATCGGTCGCAACGTTGAGGCGTACGTTGACGACATCGTCGTGAAGACCAAGAATGCGCACGACCTTATTGCCGACCGAAGAAACTTTCGCGAATCTTCGACGGTTTCAGATAAAGCTCAACCCCAGAAATGCGCCTTCGGGTCCCCAAAGGAAGCCGCTCGGCTTCATCGCCTCCGGCAGGTATCGAGGCCAATCAGAGAAGATCTCGGCGATCGCAAGGATGGGCCCGGTTCCTAACCTCAAAGCGGTCCAGAGGCTAACAGGGTGCCTTGCCGCCTTGGGCCGTTTCGTGTCTCGCCTTGGCGAGCGCGGAATGCCGCTCTACAGGCTGCTCAAGAACCGACCGCTTGGTGGACCCGGGAGGCTCAGAAGCCCTCACCCGCTCAAGGCCTTCCTATCTCACCTCCACCCCGGGTCGCCCGGCACCAAGCGAACCATCGCTCCTCTACATCGCCGCCATCGCTCAAGTCGCGGTGCGGCCCTTGTGGTGGAACGAAGCGGAGGAAGGCCGCGAACTCAAGGTACAACGCCGCCTACTTCATCGAGGTTCTTTCCGAGTCCAAGGCTCGGTACTGCAGTCAGAAGGCTCTCACGCGACGCCATCGCTAAGAGAAAGCTCGCCCATTACTTCGACCAAAGACGCCATCACCGTGGTGATGCGTCCCCGCCGGCGAGATCGCCCACAATCGCGACGCCGGAAGGATAGCCAAGTGGGCGCCGAGCTCGCCGCCACGGCATAACATACGCCCCTGACAATGATCAAGTTGTAGCCCCGCCGATTTCGCCGAGTGGACCAAGCCCAGCGCCACCGTAATCGAAGAC
The DNA here is from genome assembly GCA_036346275.1 of Otatea glauca. Taxonomy (NCBI): domain Eukaryota; kingdom Viridiplantae; phylum Streptophyta; class Magnoliopsida; order Poales; family Poaceae; genus Otatea; species Otatea glauca. The sequence continues at coordinate 19,993,801 of CM070732.1, read as the reverse complement.
CCCGAGTCATGGACAATGTACTTTGATGGGTCCTACACCAAGAACGGCGCGGCGCGGAGTCGCCATCATTTCCCACTCGGAACAGACTTCAATACGCCATCGTTGCTCTTCGACGCGACCAACAACATCGCCGAGTCACGAGGCTCGCCAACGGTCTCGGATCATCGCCGACCTCGGCGCTCGCCGACTTACGCCCGCAGGACTCCAAGCTTGTCGTTGACTGTGTCATGAAGGCTTCGAGCCCCGAGACGCCCGTATGGTCGCGTCATCGTCGGAAGTGCGCAAGCTCGAGGAGCGGTTCAAGGGTTTCGAGCTCCACCACAGCTACAGACGCTACAACGGTGAGGCCGATTACCTAGCCAATCTTGCCTCCAGTAGAGGGCTAGTCCCACCCGGGATCTTCGTCTGCGACCTCCTGCAACCTTCCATCCAGCTGGACTCGGTGGCCGAGCGGTCTCCCGATTCACCTAGCACGGTCACCCCGACCGCCGCGCGGTCGGGCGTAGACTTGGCCGGGTCGAACCGCAGCGTGCTAGCAGCTGAATCCGACTGGAGGAAGCTCTTCATCAACCGTTTGACGGACGGGTCGCTCCCCCCTGACCCGACCGAGGCCCGGCGCCTCGCTCGGTGGGCAAAATCTTTCGTCCTGGTCGGCCCAGACCTTTACAAGAGGAGTCCCTCCGAGGTCCTCCGAGGTGCGCTCGCCGACCAAGGGAAGCAACCGCTCGATATCCATGGCGGGGTCTGCGGCCACCATGTCGCACTCCCGATCCTCGAGGAAAGGCCTTTCGACAAGGTTTTTATTGGCCGACCGCCGTGTCCGACGCCGAGCAGATCGTGCGCACCTGCGAAGGGTGCCAATTCTTTGCCCGGCAGACACATCGCGCTGCCAGCTCAGGCCTTGCAGACGATCCCCATCACATGGCCGCTTGCGCTTGGGGACTCGATCTGGTCGGGCCCTTCAAGTAAGCGCCCGGGCTTTACTCATCTCCTAGTCGCGTGGATAAGTTCACCAACCGGATAGAGCCAAGCCGGTCGTGAGCGCCACGCCGCACAAGCCGCCATCTTCTTCCGCGACATCATTTTTCGGTTCGAGTCCCAAACTCTATCATCACCGACAACGAACGCAGATTCACAGGAAGGAGTTCCTCGAGTTCTCGCGACGACTTCAACATCCGCGGTCGATTGGGCGCCGTGGCCCATCCGCGACTAACGGCCGTGTCGAACGCGGCGAACGGCATGATCCTTCAAGGACTCAAGCCACGGATCTTCGATCGGCTCAAGCACCGCGGGCGGTGGGTGGCCGAGCCGCCTCCGCCCTCCGGAGCTCGCGGACCACGCCACCCGAGCGACCGGGTTTACACCGTTCTTCATGGTGTTCGCTACCAAGCCGCTCTTGCCAACAGCACTGGAGTATGGCGCCCCAAGACTACAAGCCTTCGATGAGGCTCGGGGCTCGCCGCAACAAGACACCATCGACCACTCGACGAGGCGCATGACGTGGCCATCTTGCGATCGCCAAGTATCAACAAGCTCATGGCGTTACCTCACCGGCCAGTTCGAGGGCGATCCCGGTCATTGGCGACCTAGTCCTCGCGCCAGTCCAAACCAAGAAAGACAAGCACAAGCTATCGCCGCCTGTTAAGGCCCCTTCACCGTCAGAGGTTCTCGACCGCACCTTCGACTCAAGGACGCCGACGGTCGCATCCTTCCGAACGCTTGGAACATAGAAAAGTTAAGGCGATTCTATCCCTAAACTCTTTTCTTTTTCCCTGGCATGATCTTTACCTTTACCCTTTCGAGCACCTGGTCGCCATGCGACGCTCGGGGGCTGCCCCATGGCGCCCCCATTCAGGCTGCTTCTGGTCGGCGTTTATGCGGGTCGATGACCCGACCGATCACAAGGTCCATCCCGAGTGGTAACCCTCTCGACCCAAGCGTTACGGCCTACGCCCCAGCGGCTATGGTTGCTAAGTAGCACTTCGCGGAAGAAGGAAGTGCCCGAGTGGAGTGACCTTTTGGTCGCTTGGGAACACTCCTCCCACAAAACTCGGCTAACTCACGCTCGTGCGCGGTCGGTGACCCGACCGTCACGAGGTCCTCCCGAGCGGTAATCCTCTCGACCCGAGTGCTATGGCCTCACGCCTAGCGGCTATGGTTCGCACTTCGCGAAGAGGGAAATGCCCAAGTGGAGCGATCTTTTGTCGATCGGGAACTCCTATCCTCACAAGTGCGTATAATCGCCGAGTAACCAAGATTCCTATCCTCTTAGCCCTCCGAAGCAACCCGACCTACGCATAAGTGACCCTTGCGGTCCTTAAGGCTATGGCGGTCAAACGCTCACCAAAAACACAAAAGGGGCAAGAGGCGATCGAACTTGTTAACCTTAAGATTGTTTACAAGCATAATAGTCTTTACAATCAAAAAGGAGGATAAATCTAACTACTTTATTCTTCCTCGAGGGCAACCTGCGGCGAGACGTGGCTGGCAATCTCCCGAGCGTGCGGCTCGACCAAGAGCTCGAACCTGTCGATCTCGCCGCCGGTCCGGTTCAGCGACGCCAAGCCACCACCGCGAGGTCAATTCCATCGTAGTGCGAGATGGTGTTGACCAGCGCCGAGGAAGCTCCAAGTGCCACGCCAACAATCACCGCCCTCTCGACGCGCTTTGGCACTCGGGCTAGCGAGGGCGCCAGAGCGCTCGGGCCCACCACTGCTCCAAGGACCCGGACGCAGACGTCCTGGCCGGCCTTGCGAAGGGCCTCGAGCCTGTGGCGCTCGGCCGACCATCTTCGGCAACCTCAGCCGCCAGAGCGCCCCGCGCGCGTGACCGCTTTGTCATAGGCCGCAGGCGCCCTTCCGCTCCTCAAAGGCGAGGCCCAAGTTCTTCTGCACCTCTGCAGATGGCAACGCGCCGATGATCACGACTTACGAATAGCGCCCACGAATCAAATAAGAAGTTGAGACCCTTCACGGCCGCAGAGTTCGCCAGTTGCCGACTTCTTGCCCGCCGCCTCGAGGAGGCCCTCAAGGAGGTCGTCCTTTCGAGCGACCTCCCGCCGAGCGGACTCGGTCGGTGTCCTTCCGAGCTGGTCTCGCTCGGTCCGCAGACGGGTTGCTCGCGCTTGCGCTGCCTCTCTGCGGTGGCGGCGGCGTCCTCGGGCGCCGGTGGCCTCGCCAAGGAGGACTCGAGCTCGCCACCTTCGCCTCGAGGACTTGGCCCTGTGCACTCATCGAAGAGAGCCTTAGTGGCCCTCCGCCTCTTGGCGGACCTTCGCGCCTCCGACCGCCTCACGTTCAGCGCCTCTTGAGCTAAGCGCAGCTCAAGGCGCAGCCGGTTGCACTCTTCCACGGCAGCCGCCCGCTGGCTGTCCGAGCGCCGTAGGAGCTCGGCTTTGCCCTCCGAGCAAGCCCGCAGATGCTGCAAGATGCGGACTATCCGTTAGTCTCACGGCGAGTGCGTCAGAATTTTACAAGTTGGGTTTTTTCATCAACTTACCGAGCTGATCGGCCGGACTCCCCCGGCCATCGTGTCCAGCGCTCGGCTGGAAGATTCTAGAGCAAGAGTCAGACCCTTTCGGACCTGCTCCATCTCTCGCTTTGGCCCGAGCGCCTTGTCAAGAGCGACCCACTCGCTCTCTTCTGTTTCGCCCACCGACCCCGACTCAAGGGCCACCTCGCGGCGGGCCCTCGTCGTCTCGCTCGGGCGGGGCGCTACCCGTCCAGAGCACCATCGGAAACGATGGAGGAACTGGTCCTCCGGGATCCTCGGCGACTTGCGCTGCGGACCTCGGTCGGCACCTCCTCGGGCGAGGTCGGACACCTCGCACCGCCGCCTCACCTCGGTAAACACGATCGCGGCGACTCGCTCGCCTCTTCTTCCGTGAGGATGATCACGCCACCGGCGGTGTCCCCAATGGAGGCGTCGGGAGAGCTCGCCAACCTCGGCCTCGTGGGCGGCGCGCCGACCGCCAAGACCACGATCGCGCCGACCGATCGGCGTCTCGAACCTCTGCGGCGTCCCGCCGCTATGCGGTTCTTCGGCGTTGTCCCTTGCGGAACCGCCACAGGACGCGCCATAGCCACACCCGTATAGGCGCTGCACATCACAAACACTTAAAAGCGGTTCGGACGGCTTTGCTGCAAAAATGTTTGAACAAAAGAAAAGAGTACTTATCGAAGCCGAAGGGTGCGCGCGCAGCGCGCCTCTTCGCGGTCCCTCCGAGGGGCAGATCTGCCGGCCGCTTCCCGGCCGCTTCCACCGGCGCGACGATGACGGCGCGGTCACCTCCGCGCCGAGGCCCCGGCCGCGGAGCTCGTGGTGTCGCCCCCGGCAGTCCACGCCGACCGGCCGCCGGCCGGCGGGTCGAAGGAACCCACGGTATGCGTGACCGAGGGTGCTTCCACTGCTGTCGGTGGAGGTTACACCCGCAGCAGTGGCCTCCGACACGTCCACGCGCGCTGCCTCGCCAAGCGCTCCTTCTCCTTCTTCTTCCTCCTCTCCTCCTTCCGCTTCTTACGGGAGGAGTCGAGCTCTGCGGTCTTCGCTCGGGCCGCCGCCCTCACCTCCTTATCTCCCGGGAGCGGCACCCGGGAGAACATGCCTAAGAGCCCCTAGAAGATAAAAAACACTGGTCAGACCAGGCGTTAAAAGCAAAGAAAAGAGAGGCGGGAAGAAGTCCGGCCGACCTACCAGATTTGGAGGGTGGGCCGCCGAGAATGGCTCCGGGTGGCCGCCCGCCGCCTCCGTAGCGCTTCCTCCCGTGACGGCGGTCACCTGGGCTTCGACCTCCATCGCGGCCAGCTCGGGCTCCGCCATCCTCATCCGGCGGGACGCTCAGATCAAACAGGGCGGGCTCGTGCGTAAGAGGTTGCACGCAGATCCTCATGAAGGCACGCATGACCACGTCCCCGGTGAGCCCTTGCCTCCTTAGGGCCCTGACCTGCTCTACGATCAGGGCCACCTTATTCCTCTCTCGCTTCTCGGCGCCCCAGTTCCACTCCTCCCCCGCCACGGGAAGTTTGCCGGTGAAGGGCGGGGCGCTGTCTCCGACGTTCTGAGCATAGAACCACTCAGAGCGCCATCCCTTGTTGGACGATGGCAGCTTGACCTCGAGATACTCCGTGCTCGGCGGACCGGCGGAGGGCCAGCCACCAATGGCGCCGCGCGCCCGTTGGCTTGTCCTTCCGAGCCTTGCTTGAAGAAATGCCTCCACGCCCAATGCGCACGATTCCTGTGGAAAGCCTCGCAGAGCGTGATGAATATGGCGATGTGGAGGACCCCGTTGGGGTTAAGATAGTGCGCCTCCGCCTTGTAGTGGAAGAGCAGCCCCCGGACGAACGGGTGCAGCGGCAAGCCGAAGCCGTGCTCGAAGAACGAGGCTAGCACCACGACCTCGTCATCCCCCGGCGAGGGGGCAGCAGCTCCCGTCGGCACTCTCCAACCAGAGAGATCTTGCGCAGGGAGGAAACCCTTCTTCACCAAGCCGAGCGCGCGGCTGGCCTGGGCATAGCACTCTGGCCACGACATCCTTCCAAAAGAGGCGACGGAAAGGCGAGGAGAAGAGAAGGCTGAGTTTCTTTTCCTTGGCTCTTTGTTGTTCTTTTTTGTCTTAGGGACGGGAGGCGAGGAAGGCAAGCAAGCGTGACTACTCAAAGCGCCCCAGCAATGTATTTATAGAAGACGAGCAGGCGCCGACGAACAGTACCCCTCGAGCGAGCGTCGCGTCCACCTCGTCTCATCACGCCACCGTAACTCCGGTTTCCAATTCCACTCAAAGATTTAATCCTAACAAAACGGCAGGAATATAAAGACGCCGCCCGAGCAAAAGGCCCCTGAACCTCTTGGTCTCCGCCTTGAGGCCAGGACGGTTGCTCTGGGGCGCGTGTGAGAGGCCCACTGGGCCACTGCGGCCCCAAAAGGCAAAGCTCGGGCTTGCGCCGGGCCCCACTAAAGTCAGGTTCAAAAGGCCTACCCCACCAGATGGGCATAAGGTCGCCCCAAATAAACTTGAGCGAGGGCAAGTATGAGGTGAGCCCACGGTGGGCCCTCTGCTAGGTCGGTTGACGACCCAATCACCTCTACTCGTGTCCGAGACCATACTTCACACTCTCCCGGAGCTCATCGATGAGCGACGGCCGGTGTGCCTCGGGTGGGTGATCGACCCGTGGCCCATACGGATTGAGTAAAGAAAGGTTTCTTATGGGTCGCCCCACGCAGGCCAGACACCCTACTGGGACCGTCCGCGGAAGGGTCCCCTTGGGCGGGACCTCCCAGACCCACTGACTACTCGTTATAAGCTCTACGAGCACGGCGTTCAAACCAACGCGGTAAACGCGCGTAGCTCACCCCTCTAGGTCCCACACCGCGGATGGGGTATACGTGTGGGATAGACGGCGCCACTCCTCTCGCAGCCTACCATCGCCGGACAAGGACTCGGATGGATGCCCCATGTCCAGCCACGACGTAAAACGAGCCCACGCCCGCCACGACGAAACGAGCCCACGCCCGCTATGACGTAAACGAGCCCCGCCCACCGCGACGAAACGAGCCCACGCCCGATTGCGACGTAAACGAGCCCCGCCCACCGCGACGTAAACGAGCCCACGTCCAGCTACGACGTAAAACGAGCACTCGGACACCCGAACCTCGCGCAGAGGCATCGCGGTCGTCCACTGCCGACCAAGGCACGGTCCAGCTACGACGTTAAACGAGCACTCGGACACCCGAACCTCGCGCAGAGGCATCGCGGTCGCCCCCGCCGACCAAGGCACCGCCCACCACGACGTAAACGAGCACTCGGACACCAACCGCGCAGAGGCATCGCGGTCGCCCCTGCCGACCAAGGCACCGCCCCGCCACGACGTAAAATGAGCACTCGGACACCGAACCTCGCGCAGAGGCATCGCGGTCGTCCCCGCCGACCAAGGCACGGTCCGGCCACGACGTTAAACGAGCACTCTGACACCGAACCTCGCGCGAGGCATCGCGATCGTCCCCCGCCGACCAAGGCACCGCCCGCTACGACGTTAAACGAGCACTCGGACACCGAACCTCGCAGAGGCATCGCGGTCGCCCTCGCCGACCAAGGCACCGTCCGGCCACGACGAAACGAGCACTCGGACACCGAACCTCACGCAGAGGCATCACGCCGCGTCCCCGCCGACCAAGGCACGGTCCAGCCACGACGTTAAATGAGCACTCGGACACGAACTCGCGCAGGCGCGATCGCCCATCGCCGACCAAGGCACGGTCCACCACGACGTTAAACGAGCACTCGAACACCGAACCTCGCGCAGAGGCATCGCGTCGTCCCACCGACCAAGGCACCGCCCACCACGACGTAAAACGAGCACTCTGACACCGAACCTCGCGCAGAGGCATCGCGTCGTCCTCGTCGACCAAGGCACCGCCCGGCCACGACGTAAAACGAGCACTCGGACACCCAAACCTCGCGCAGAGGCATCGCGATCGCCCTCGCCGACCAAGGCACGGTCCGGCTACGACGTTAAACGAGCACCGGACACCGAACCCGCGCAGAGGCATCGCGATCGCCCCGCCGACCAAGGCACCGCCCACCACGACGTTAAACAAGCACTCGGACACCGAACCTCGCAGAGGCATCGCGTCGTCGTCCTCGCCGACCACGGCACCTCCAACACGATGTAAAACGAGCACCGGACACGAACCTCGCGGCGAGGCATCGCGGTCGCCACCGCCGACCAAGGCACGGTCCAGCCACGACGTTAAACGAGCACCGGACACGAACCTCACGCAGAGGCATCGCGTCGTCCTCGCCGACCAAGGCACCGCCCGGCCACGACGTTAAACGAGCACTCGGACACCGAACCTCGCGCGAGTCATCGCGGTCGTCCCGCCGACCAAGGCACGGTCCAGCTACGACGTTAAACGAGCACTCGAACACCGAACCTCGCGAGAGGCATCGCGGTCGTCCCGCCGACCAAGGCACCATCCAGCTACGACGTTAAACAAGCACTCGGACACCCGAACCTCGCGTAGAGGCCTGACGGTCATCCCTGCCGACCAAGGCACCGTCCAGCTACGACGTTAAACGAGCACTCGGACACCCGAACCTCACGCAGAGGCATCGCGGTCGTCTCTGCCGACCAAGGCACCGTCCAGCTACGACGTTAAACGAGCACTCGGACACCCGAACCTCGCGCAGAGGCCTCACGGTCGTCCCTGCCGACCAAGGCACCGTCCAGCTACGACGTTAAACCAGCACTCGGACACCCGAACCTCGCGCAGAGGCCTCGCGGTCATCCCTGCCGACCAAGGCACCGTCCAGCTACGACGTTAAACTAGCACTCGGACACTCGAACCGCGCGCAAAGGCATCCGGTCGTCCCTGCCGACCAAGGCACGGTCTAGCTACGACGTTAAACGAGCAACTCGGACAACTCAATCGAAGCAAACTCATCATGAAGACATTCATAAAGAAAAAGGAGATTTCATTATAGGCCAACAGGCTCAAACTTTACACAACTTTACATACAGTACCCAACAGACACGAGAATAGCTACGCTACACCACGGCAGGACTTTATCCGCGCCAAAGCCTCTTAAACATCCGTGCGGCATCGGTGGCACCGACGGCATGCTGGTAGGCCCTTGTCTGGTCGACGGGACAGCCGCCGCAACCGCGGAACCGTACGCCGACGCGCTTCCTGCCGTTCAGCGACATCGACGCACCAAGATCGACTACACTCGCGCCCTCGCGCCATCGCTCTAGAAGGGCCCCCTTACTACCTCGAGCCTCGGACGACCTCGAGCAACAGATCGACGGCAAAGAAGATCACGGGCTACAGCCTCCTTCCTCCGAGTTCGCCATCGCCGGTCGTACTCAGCCCAAAGCTCGGCCAAAGGATCTTCTTCTTCTACCACGACATCATCACCAAAGCTGAAGACTAGAAGGTGCCCCGAAGCCATTTCAAGAAGCAAAAGAAAGGATTCTCGTCTAAAGGTCTATCACTCAAGCAAGCCGTAGCGCCCTTATATACCTGACGGAGGAGATTAAACGCTCTGCAATAAATGCAAGCGCCGAAAACGGCGCCTTCACCGTAACCCGGCGCCCGTAAGACGAGCGGGCGAGGCGCGCCAAGCCGTGCGCGGCGTGCACAACGAGGTGATAAAAAGGCCCCGACGGTTCGAATGCTCCAGGCCATATTCCAGGGCAGCCGTCGGATGCGCCGGGTACACTCGCGAAATCGCTTGACCTAATCGGTCGGACCAACCACTCGCCTGGGCCACCACTCTCATCAAGCTCAACCCCAACCGAATCGCCAAATCGCCGGGGTTCGGGGCTACCGACGAATACTTATAACAGGGTACCCTAACGGCCCGGCGACGAGCCGCGGCCTCAAGCACAGCTCAAGCCCAACAGCCGCTCCCACCCGCTCTGACCGAAGCACCTACAAGGCCACACAAGACATCCCTTCCCGACCGACGAGGGAAGTGTCTCCGACTGCAGTGGCTCCCGACCCCGCCGCGAGACGGACCCCGGCCCGACCAAGCAGGGCTCCCGACCCCCTTGACGGGACGGGATCCCCCGACTCCGATCAAACCAAGGTAACATCCGCCAAGGGCCGCGTGTCAAGCCCCACCGCCTACGTACCACGCACCCACGAACGGGTCAATCGAATGACTATACAAGGGCGGTGGCCCTTCCCAAGAGGGTTTAATGATCGCCAAGTCATGCTCCCACCCCATCACCGGTCACATACAAGACGAAGACACGCTCTCCCGAGGCAAGACTCCACGTTATGCGCAAAGAACGCCAACACTCGTAAGGTTCGCAGAGGGCGTACGCCGCTTCCGGAAACACCTAACCGCCTCGCCAACTAGACTACCGACCCAAGCATGGGCAAGACAGCGGTGATCGGTCAACAGAACGAAGGACCAAGCTCCTAGTGTAGGTCACCTCGCCCTCTCCCAACTCGATGTAACCCGCCTTCCTTCCGTATAAAGGAGGCGGGGAACCCCGAGAGGAGGATCGAACCCATCTCGCTAAGCCATTAGCACTCGCTTGTAAACTTTGTGCACTATCAGATCAAGGGAATACAACGCCACCACACGAACTGGAGTAGGGACCTTCGGCCCGAACCAGTATACATCTTGGACTTCTGAGTCTAACCATTCAGGGAGTGGAACGCGCGGCCCCTTAGACTTACAAATTTACTTGCCGGTGCTCGAAACGCCGACAACAGGATGAGTGGGTTATCTGTCGTGTCTTTGCCAAGAATGTTGGTGTCTTTGACAAAAATCAGCTTGTGGGCATTTCACAGAACATCTGGTGGGTAGCCGAATTAGAGAGGGAGGAGACGCGTGCACACATATACCTCGGTCCTCCTGGGTGGAATGGCGGTGTGGCGGCGCTTTGGTGGCGGAGTAGGCGTCGACGAGGTGGCGGAGAAGGCGCCGGCGGCCGGGGTGGAGTGACGGCGGCGATGAGGGCACCAGCGCACGCGGGGTCGATTGTCGCGGTGGTGGAGGCGCCGGGATGGTTGGGTGGCGGAGGAGGCCGACGGCGTCGACGGGGACGGCGACGCGGGGTCTGGACGGAGGCGACGGTGGCGAGTGGCCGAGAGACACGAGAGGCGGCGCGCGCGCGGGGATCTCGAGCGGAACTTAGAAAATTTGGTGTGAGAAAAGGGCGGGCGTTTCAAATTTATACAGGAGCACTTCTACAAGCGGTTCTAATAACCAACCGCTTGTAAAATATCTCTACAAGCGTTTTAGAACCAACCGCTTGTAGAGGGAGGACTTCTACAAGCGGTTCGTAGAACCAACCGCTTGTAGAATATCTCTACAAGCGGATTTAGAACAACCCGCTTGTAGAGGGATGACTTCTACAAGCGGTTGGTATTACTAACCATTTCTGAATGTTGCTCTCTAGAAGCGGTTCTTTTATCAAACCGCTTCTGAATTCTGCGTTCTAGAAGCGGTTCTTTTCTCAAACCGTTTCTGAATGTTGAGCTCTAGAAGCGGTTTGACAATCAAACCGCTTCTGAATGTTGCGTTCTAGAAGCGGTTCTTTTCTCAAACCGCTTCTGAATGTTGCGTCGTACAAGCGGTTCTTTTCTCAAACCGCTTCAGTTTAATTTCATAATTTTTAAAAAGTGCTTTTAGCACTTCAGTTTCATTTTAGAATTTTTAAAAAATGCTTTTAGCAATTTAGTTTCATTCTATATTTTTTGAAAAAGCTTTTAGCACTTCAGTTTCATTTCATAATTTTTAAAAAGCTTTTAGAACTTTACTTTCATTCCATACTATTTAAAAAAAGCTTTGAGCACTTTAGTTTCATTCCAAAATTTTGGCACTTTACATTCATTCCAAATAAACACTTCATACTGTAGAAGACCCGTGTAACATATACATAGTTCATACAGTAGGGGTACATCTTAAGTAGTAACGTACTTTGTCTTTACAAGTGTTTCTTCATTATGATCGCGACGTGTGAAAGGAGTATCCACGTCTGTGTCATTGAGGAGGCTTATGTCGACATCCACAGCGAAAGGAGGGATCTCGTCGAACTGACTATACTCTTCCTCGTCTGTGACGTCCTCAACTCCAACAATCCTTCGTTTGCCTTGTAGAACCACGTGTCGATTTGGCTTAGTACTACAATCTTTCTGCTTGTCCTTATGCTTCTTAGGTTTGCTTGATATGTCCATTACGTAGAAGACCTGTCTCACATCGTTCGCGAGGACGAACGGTTCGCGCCTATAGCCGACTTGCGTGAGGTCCACGATTGTCATACCGTATTTGTCGACCTTCACGCCGCTTGAAGTCAGTTTGACCCATTGGCACTTAAATAGAGGGACCTTAAAAGGTCCATAGTCAAGCTCCCATATCTCTTCTATGAAACCATAATATGTATCCACCTTGCCTTTGTTGTCTTCGGCGTCTATACGAACACCGCTTTTTGGTTGGTGCTCTTGTTATCCTCGCGATCCGTGTAAAATGTGTAACCATTTATCTCGCACCTTGAATGTCACGATTTTACTAGATGGTCCCCGAGCCAAGCGTTGCAACTGCTCATTGTCCGACCCTTTCAAAAGGATGTACTTTTGTAACCAAACGCCAAACAATCCATGTGCTTGTTGTTATCCAATCCTCGACCTCCCGGAAAATCGCGGCGTAGAATACTCTTGTGCTCAAGGACATACGGGCCACTAGAGTTGATTGTTTCAAAACCGTGAAATGTGCTTGCTTAAATGTAAGAAGATCATTGCATGCAATTGCTTTCCTTCCTAGTGTCCCTTTTCCCGTAGCCTCCTCTCATGGCGTGATATAGGACGCCGATCGGGTTTAGATCATTAATGTAATCCACACAAAACTCAATCACCTCCTCCGTCCCATAACCCTCGGCAATGCATCCTTCCTGACGAGAACGGTTACTGAACATACTTCTTTAGCACACTCATGTACCTCTCGAAAGGGAACATGTTGTGTAGATACACGGGTCCAAGAATACCTATCTCTTTGACAAGGTGAACAGTGAGATGAACCATAATATCAAAGAATGCAAGAGGAAAGATCATCTCAAGACTAACCACACTTTGTACCACGTCATCCTGCATCTTACTTAGTTTATCTGGGTCGATGACCTTCTGTGAAATCGCGTTGAAAAAAGAACACAGCTTTGTGATTGTCCCTCGTACCCACTCGGGCAATATGCCTCTCATAGCCACTGGGAGCAACTGTGTCATTAACACAAGACAGTCATGGGATTTCATGTGTACGATTTTATTCTCTTTCATGTTTACGAGTCTCTTTACATTCGAGGAGTATCCGGAAGGGACCTTCACACTGTTCAGGAACACTATCACGCTTTTTTTCTCTTCTTTGCTTAGAGTGTAGCTCGCAGAATGTAGGTAATGTTGTCCTTTCCCTCTCTTTTCGGGATGTAGGTCGTTCCTCAGTTCCAAGAGTTTAAAGTCCTTCCGAGCTTGCAGTGTATCTTTCGATTTTCCATACATATCATGTAGCCTAGCAGGTTCAAGCAGACATTCTTCGTGATGTGCATGAAGTCAAGTGAGTGACGAACCTCCATGACTTCCCAATAAGGCAAGTCCCAAAATATTGACTTCTTCTTCCACATGAGTGCATGACCATCCTCATTCTGCACATATTTGCTTCCAGGACCCTTTCCAAATACTACTTTCAAATCCTTTACCATAGCAAACACACGTGGCCCACTACGATACTGAGGCCTTGCACGAAGGTCCGCTGTCGTTAAATTTCCTGCCTTCCTTCCGCAACGGGTGACTCGAAGAAGAAACCTACGGTGACCCATGTACACAACCTTCCGAGAGTTTTTCGTACATGCCGTCCGTTTCATCTAAGCCTTTGGATGCGTGCTCTATATCCTTTGATAGTTAGGCCGAACAGTTACCGAGCAGGCTACCGTTGATTGTTACAAATAACAATGCACGAGGGTGAAATACTCCCTTTGTACTCATCCCATACCCTTGCACCATCGTCCCTAACGTCACAAGATCTTCAACCAATGGTTTCGTGTAGACATCGATGTCATTTCCGGGTTGCTTGGGGTCTTGGATCAACAACGCATCATGATGTACTTTCGCTTCATGCACGACCATGGAAGAATGTTATAGATACATAGTGTAACGTGCCAGTGCTATGGTCGCCGCTCAATTCTCCGAAAGGATTCATCCCATCGGTACTCAACCCAAACCTTATGTTTCTCACCTCATCTGCGAAGTTCGGCACGTCCGGTCGACTTTCCTCCATTGTGAGCCATCTCGCAGGTGTCTAAGCACCCCGTCGTCCTTACGCTCTTCTTTGTGCCAACGCATCATCCGGGCTGCGCTTTGTTAGCAAACATACGCTTCAATCGGGGATCACAGGAAATACCACAACACTTTAGCCGAGGTCTCTTCTTCTTACGCTCCCCATCTATTTCACTGGATCGCCACGCTTCACCTTATACCGTGATTCTCGCACACCGACAAACATCCAAATCGGCATACTCATTACGATACAGATACAATCATTAGGACATGCGTGTATCTTCGTATTTCCAATCCCAAAGGATGACGACTTGCTTGGCTTCATATGTAGATTCGGCAGAGTGTTATCTTCTCGAAGCAACTTCTTTACGAGTGATAACACCACATCGAATCTCTTATCCGACACACCATTTCTAGCCTTCCATTGCATGAGTTCGGTGTGGTACGCAGTTTTTGTGGCCCCGCCTACGCTTTGGGTACAAAGGAGTTATGTGGTCCTCTAACATGCGCTGGAACTTCTCGAATCTTTCATCTCTGTAGTCTCCTCTCCGTCACGCAAAGATCCGGTCTAGCTCATCATCACCAAAGTCACCAAGTGTTTCTTCCACGGAACAAGATTATGCGTGCCGTCCGGGATCTCGTTGAATCCATCTTCCTCTTCCTCGTCTTCTTCATCGCCTTCCTGGCTAATCACCTCAACTTCGCGATGGTTGGTCCAACATGTATAGTTTGGCATGAAACCTCTCATGATCAAGTGGTTCATAACTTGCCATCGCTGGGAGTGCTCCTTCTCGTTTTGCAATCTACACACGGACAACATATGAAGTCGCTCGAGGCAAGAATGCAACGGCCGATCGAGAAAAGCTCGCACGCCATCAATGAACTCTCTCGAGCGACGGTCCGCATTGTACATCCATTGCCGATTCATCATGCCAAGTTATAATTTCATTAAAAATTATAACAAATTCCGTTAGAAAAATTATAACCTAACTTAAATTTCGTAACATTTAAACCCAACAAAAAAAAGCTCCACCTACACCGTCATCCAATTAAAGACCTACCTTTCTAATTATTTTGTATCCCTTCCTACCTTTGTAATTATTTTTTATCCTTCTACATGTTTTTCTATTTTATTTCATACACCAATAATTACTTCCTTGCAATGTTGTACCTAGATCTCTCCCAATATTGTGATATTTAAGATTCTAAAGCTAACAACCACCTAGATCTAAAGCTTCCGATCACCTTTACCTTGTAATGTCATATTTTGAACTAGATCTCCACCCTACATCTTCATACAACAACAAAAACAAGGCACATAAAACAAATTTTCGATCATGCTTAAGAAGTTCAAGATTTCTCCACATCCATTGAAAAAAATAGCAATATCTAGGTGAGAAGCATGTTCACATGATGTTACTAACTTTGAAACACTTAATTTGGAGCTAATCACCTCCAATTAAAAATTTGGACAGCACCTCCCTAAGAACAGCGCTTAGTCGGCCTTCTCTGTTCGATCGTACCTCTGCTGGCGCATGGAGGAAGAAGGGTTTAAATGCGCTGCACGGGAGGGCTTCCAGAAGCGGTTTGAGACACGAACCGCTTATGAAGGTTGCGTTCTAGAAGCGGTTCTTTCTCAAACCGCCAAATCGTAAGCGGTTTGAGAAAAGAACCGCTTCTAGAACGCAACCTTCAGAAGCGGTTCGTGTCTCAAACCGCTTCTGGAAGCCCTCTCCGGACCGTTGCCAACGAACCGCTTCTGGAAGCCCTCTCCGGACCGTTGCCAACGAACCGCTTC
Source organism: Otatea glauca (assembly GCA_036346275.1). Classification (NCBI taxonomy): domain Eukaryota; kingdom Viridiplantae; phylum Streptophyta; class Magnoliopsida; order Poales; family Poaceae; genus Otatea; species Otatea glauca. The sequence continues at coordinate 19,978,230 of CM070732.1, read as the reverse complement.
TGGTGCGAACATCACAATGGGTTCGCACCAAACCGCTTTTAATAGGCCGATTGTGTGATGCTCAATTCTATAGTAGTGATATATGAACTATTTATGTTACCTATTAGAGCATAGAACATCCCGATATTAGTGGATTCCTTTTGTTTTGGAATGGGTGGTCAATTGAGGTACAGGGTAAGGTCAAATCATTATCCTCCTCGACTTGACTTCTTCTGCCCTTGCTTTTCTTCTACACTTTTTCTTCCTTTCGGTATTCTTCCCGTCTTTGGGATGTGCTTGATGAACAAGAAATCTAGTCAAATGCGTTTTGCCTTTGCTGTACCCCAACTTCCTAGAGTTTGGCATCTCTCTCCCCCACTAGAGTCCATATTGCCCTTCACTGTATTTGATATGATGTTTTCTGGTTGCCCTTTTGAGCTTCACTTGTGCCAACAACACCGTAGCATACTGTAGAAACAAACAGTAGTTTCTACGGTACAGATACGACACGTGGCAATTACCTTGTGCGGCTGCTCCCCAAAAATTTATGGATCTATCTATAGATAACCTTGTCTTCACTGGTGTAGACTCTAGAGCATTAGACAAGTCAAGTTTTAATAGGTATATTTTCTCTATATTTAGGGGTGTAATCGGCTTAGATTTAGTCGGACGCTTTTTTTATATCCTAAACCATATTTTTTGTCGGATTAGGAGTAGGATACGGATAGTGCCAGATACGAATACGGCGCGGATAATATTGATCACGGATTCGAAGCGAATACGGAGCAAAATCGATACAATACCGGATATTTTTTTGCCGGATATCACGCGAAGATAGATACCACATAAAGAACATATATAGCAATAATTAATCAACCATATGAGTTCAAATGCAAAATAACTATCACAATTTAACTAGTTATTTTATCACATAGTCATAGGAATGGCTTCCTCAATCCTTGGCCGCCCACTCTTTCTCCGCAATGTTAGGCGTATAGACATACATACAAGGACACAAATAGACAATAAAATGAGCTCTTTGGCCACCGATTCCCTTTCTCCATAAGTATACGTTGATGACTTAAGAACTAGATTGTATGATATGTTTAACATTAATAAAAAATAAATAAAATAGGAGGCAGTCGGCGGCACGATGATGTGAGAGATGAGCATAGATGAACTTAAGCCCTATGAATAATAGCAAATCTAGCAGCACTATCAATTCCTGCATTGCGATTTCACAACAGTTTCAATGGATTTCAGATGGACCCAATACGACTTTGGAATCACCCTAAAAATGGAAAATGAATGCACACACAGCAGTCCTTCCAGCCCGGCTAATGTCCTTGCTCTGAAGCTCTTGGTACCAGGGCTCAATCCTGGGAGCAGCACAAGCAATGAGCATTTGCAAAGCAAAATGTCGAGTGACTGATCATGTAGGAAGTTGTCCAAGAAGGTTGTTACATACATCTTGTCTTTGGAAGAGAGATTTATCCAGAGCTGAAGCTGCACCCCCATCTGCTGACGGCATCTCTGAATGCACGATGCCGCTGCCTGCCGTCATCCACTGAAGAACAGATGTTGCAAATTAATTATAATGTTAGGACGAGGAAAAATGATTCCTTTTTTCTTTGTGCCTGACAAAAAAATTGAAGGGATAATGAAGTGCTCTATAATGTCCTATCCTCGATTAATTAGAGAGTAGAGTGAGACCTAGACATCTGCCCTGATGGTGCCCTTGTGGCCTGCAAAGTCCTGGTGAGTGAAGGTCCCCTGAACGAAACCCAAACACAAGCATGCATTTTAGCAAACACCTTACGGGCAACATATAAGAAAACACAAGAGGTAAATGAAAGAAGCATACATACATCAAGCATGTAGGTTACGGTCTCAAATCCTGCAGGCAAAAGACCAAACCAGATCAGAAATTCTCGTTCTAACTTATAAATTCTAATGCATATGCAAGCTAAAGATTTAATTAGGGGAAGAAGCAACCAACCATCTTACCTCTATGGGGATGATCAGGAAATCCAGCGGGCTTGGAAACTGGTAAAAGAAAAGAAGAAATTAAGGATCATTACAATTGAAACGAAAATTTGTCACTTGGGTATACAAAGATTGCAATTTTAAGGGCGGTGAGTGAAAAGCACCTGAGAACTCATCGAACATGAGGAAAAGGTCGAGGTTCCTAAGGGCGATGGCAGTGACAAGGGTTGGCAGCGGGAGGGATGGCGACAACCTGGTGGGACCGCTGGAAGGCGACGGCGAGAGGAGTAGACGGCAGTGGCTGCGTGCAAACTAGGGTCGGGACTGGTGGTGTATGAACTTAGGGTTCATGATGAGTCACTGAGGAGACTAATTGTGTTCGGCACTTCGGCTAGGGCGCAAGAAATTTCGGATATCTGATAGACTATTTTTTTTTAGATATATTCAAAAACCATCTTAGAATATGCTGATCCGATGGATAGTAATATCGCGAATCCGAATCCGAATCCGAAAAAAAATATAGGAAATCGAATCCGATCCGAATGCATCTAGTCGGTCGGTCGGACGGAAACTATCCGAACCGATTGCACCCCTATCTATATTGTCTACTATGAAAATAATAATTTTTTAGATTTTCCGAGATACGCAATTATAAGATATACGATGCTTCGACGAGGATATCGACCAAACGTGTACGCAAGACTTTATAGCCATGCATGACATGTGTCATGACTCGCTGGCGAACTGTTTGGCATGCACTTGGTAGACCATGTCTACCTAACATCCCCTCGTAGCCAAGACACAGGAGTCAATGCATTTCTTTTGCATGTGTAGCCAAGGTCACACAAAAACACCTTTTTCAGTTACAAGTCTGAAGATATGAACCAGGTAGGCGTATATATATCTTGCGAGCCGCACACGGAAGGTCATGTACTATATATGTTGTCTTCCTTAGAAGACTCAAGAAGGATTGCACCTCAAGCTGCCTTCAATTCCTCCTCCGTTAATCTTCTGTCTGTATTGCTGGATAGATAGATATGCACCAAGCCATCCCTCCTATATATATTTGTGATGTTGTCGAAGTTTATGCTTCAATTTCCTTCACATGCTACTTCTCTTTGCATGCCACAGGTGAACCAGCTGCAGATAGAAATTTTGCAGAGATTCAGCTAACCTTTGAGTCGAAGCCAACAAGGCGATCGAGAAGGGCTAGGGAGTTTAGGTAACATCCTTCGTTCTTGCTTGTTAATAAGTTCTATTTGTTTGTCATGCTGAATATGCATGATCTCTTCTCTTTTTATTGGAACTTCTGTTCTTTGAACCTGGCTAGATGTTCATTTTTATTTCTTCGAGTGCTTACAGAGGTTCTTTCAATTGGTTGTATGATATCGTGTGCTATAGGTAGAAAAATATGAGCCAATTGCGTAGCTTTGTATGATGCTCCATGAACTTCTTGTTTTGTTTATGTGGTGTTCAGTTTCAAAGAAATCTCCCTTTGTTTGTTCATATATAGTTAGTTATCTCAGATTTTAGGCTCTGTTTGGAATTGAGGAACTTTGCAGTAAATAGATTCATTCCTGAAGAAATTAGGAATAATTCCCTTATTCCATATAGGATAGTTGAACCTAATTATGTGCTGAGCAGTGCTTCAATGCTTTTCTTCTTAATACACGTTGCACAAATTTTGAAGCAAACGAAGGGGTAAGTAATCACTATCTACCTTTCATTCATGCTTTAATATTTGTGTATGGTTAGAGCCATGATAAATTTGTTTTCACTCAGATTTTCTGGGGGATGACTTCGAAATGTTCATTCTTTTCTGTAGCATCATCCGTGTACAATATCACATTATATTCCTAGCTTCCATCCCACAATGTCCATTTTATTATACTAATAGTGGTTTTACAATATCTGTCCAGTAAAATTATTGTGTTTTTTTCTCTCACCTAACCCATACAACTGCTTTTAAGTTGGGGGAGATCTAGAACTGGGTGGTGAGAGCATTTCAATTTGTGTAGGCACAAAAGATCAACACTATTATTTTCTTCCTTCGATTTTATAGCTCCTTATAATTAATTAGTCTATGCACACAAGAAGGTGATGCTAATACTGTGAAACTAAGAGAAAGTATTTCAGGGATATTAAAAAAATGGATTTATACTGATGGTTTGATTGTGCCATTTTCTAATTTTGAGAAGGCATAGTCCTAGTTTTCGCTAAAGAACAACGTGAATTGTGTTGTGATCCTTCGCTTTAGCGACAGTATATCCAGGTTTCTTCGTTAACAAGAAGCATCAGACTCGCTACATATTCAGTACAAGATTTCGACATGTACATATATATATATTGATGCTGATTTGATAGGATGCTGTTTCTTGAAGAAAAATGCTCCAAACTTCTCTCTTTCTTTTGCCCTAATATTACCACTACACATTAAATTCGAGATGCCTTGTAAATTTCTGCCAATTGTACTTGTACAACTAAAATATAATCTAGTTTTCACTCTACATGAAATACTTACTTCTAAGCAAATGCAAAAGAACATCTGTTTATGCTTTCTTAGCAAGTAGCCTATATAAAAATTACTATCTGAATATTGTTCTTTTCTTTCTTAATTTAATTTTTCCCCTTGACAATGTAAGCTAGCAGCTAGTTAACATATATTTTCTACTGCTTGCGTCTTAATATATGAACCGTGGAACATGCATATTGTGTTACAAAATGATTTTATATACACATTTCTTGATTTCATTTCTATAGTTTGTTGTTGAATATATTTTGATCGAACAGGCCTGTTAGGAAGGAGTTGTCAATGTGCTGAACCGCAGAGGATATGTAGGACCAACTAGCCAGGTAACGATTCATAATGATGATTAATTATATATATTACGAGAAAATCTGAAGTTAATCTAGACAATCGCAAGATTATTCTGCAGGCCGGGTACAACTCACTCGAAAAAAATCGGTGCAATGCAAATTTAAATTAGGTACATGTTAGATAAAATGATGTATTGTGTGTGAAAGAAATAATTTTTCTGTGACTAGAAGACTAGAACATGCTATTAGTCCATAGCAAGATTTTCTTTAGTCAAATGTAAAGTTATACCCGTCCAATAACATTAGCACACGCAATACATACTATAGTCCTCCACATATAGTACACACGTCTTTCTGAACTTTGTTGAATTAATCTCACACGCTTGCTTGCTCATGCAAACAAACATATGTACTAGCTATTGCTTTAAATACATGCATGAAGCCAAGCATTTCAAGCAATCGCTTCAACCAGTCACTGTCATGTAGAATTGCATGTAATTCTCATGTCGCTATCATCACCTGATAACTTCCTTGCGCTGCCTCACAATAAACCCTAGCTATGTCTTCTTCTGCGTTCATGCCGCCTTACTTGTGAAACAGGAGCTAGGCGCTGCCATGGACCGCAGCCCGTTGCCACCGGCACCACCGACTCCCCCCTTGTTCACGGTGGTCAAGCCGTCCGTGACGTTCGTGAAGGCCGACCGGTCGACGTTCAAGGATCTGGTGCAGCGTCTCACCGGCCAGACGGCAGCCGTGGCCACGAACGATGCCACTGCCCGCCGTGGCGCCGCCGTGCCGATGCCGCTCACTGCCGCGCGGAAGCCGGCGTTCAAGCGGGCGCACCAGCATCGGGCGAAGCTGACCATTGTCAGGCCGGAGCGTCGCTTGTCCGGCTTCGTCTCGCCAAAGGCGCTCTCGCAGTCGTCGTCGCACATGGTCCGTCCGTGCATCCTCAACAAGGCGGCGGACCTGCCATCACCGGTTTCGGCGTCGACAACGCTGGCGGAGGAGGTGGTGATGGACGAGGCAGAGGAGAAGACTGTCAAAGAGAGGTGGCTCTGCCTGCACCCGTCGTCAACGTCTTGGAGGGACGGCGCCAGCGAGCCGAAGCTTCTGACCTTATTCCCGCTCACCTCTCCCTACTCCAAAGAAAGTTCAGAACTTAGAGATATATGAAGCAAATGTGTGTAGGTTTACATATGCATGTGGTGCGTCCTGATTGTGGTTGATCCATCATCATAGAAGCAAATGTTCTCATGTGGAGATTTTGTCGTTTCTTAATAAACTTGGTTAGGGAAGTAGATAATTGGTGAATATTGATTTGTGACCTCAATATGCTAGCGTTTTCCTTTTTTCCATTTTCTCTTAGTCGAAATTTTCTCACGAAGGTCCAAATATCATTTATTAGAATTCTTTTGCTAGTAAATTGGTAAGAATGACACTGCTATAGAAAACGTGATCACTGCCGGTTCCAAATCCTCATTACTGCCGATATGGAACCGGTAGTGATTGGTCGGCAGTGATAGTCTGACTATCACTGTCGGTTCTAGAACCGGCGGTGATACCGATATCATTGCTGGTTTGTATGCGAACTGGCAGTGATGGTATGTATACAAAAATCACTCGTTAAAATAAAAAAATAATTATTTGCACCTGAACCACTCTGCATTTACTATGCACGGTTGTCGGGGATCAGTAATCTCTGTGCAAGTAAATATCCCTCAAACTCAAGGGGTGTTTCTCTCGAGTTCAAGCACGAGTTCCCGGGCTCGAGCAGGTGCCTCCTGAGCTCGAGCATGCGCTCCCTAAGCTCAAGACCAACGAGCTCGAGCTCGAGCAGAAGAACGAGGGCCCAGCTCAACCTAGCAAAATCGGGCTGGGCCAGGTCTAAAGAAGTCGGCAGTTACCAAGTCAAATAAAGGGCTTTAAAGATGGAGTCAAGGCAAACGTGGAGACTACATTTTCGGGGCAGTTACCACCCAACTTTACTGCGCCCAGATTCAAGTTTAACACCACGTCCCGGTTTCTCCGGACAAAACCGTTCCTTACAACGGTCTGTATTAGAGGTATAAAATATTCCCCTGCGTGGGAAGAACAACAGCAGAGACAACAGAGAAAACACCCCAGATACTCTCGAGCACAATCGAGCTTGAGTGCCCATTGTATTCACCTACAGAACACTAAGTGTTGCATACTACCTTTCGCCTCCGGGCAAGACTGGAGTAAAGCTGTTACCCGAATCGGGGGCTCGAACTAGTATAACTCCTCGTGTCAACCATCTCCTTCTCTGACCCTCAAAGCGGCGATCAGAGTTCCTTCCTCCGAATGAGCACGACTTAGGCTCCATCCTCATCATCCCCTCATCCTTCTTGCGGTTAGGCGATCCCAATCGTCGATAGCTGGCGCCCACCGTGGGCCCCGAGAGTTTCGCTTGTTCGAAGGGACTCCGTCGCTTCAACGTCACCACGCTTTTGTCTTCAGAGGTCAACATGTCACATTTGGTGAACTCAGACTCGAATGCGGTTCCCGAGCGCAGGAGCTCCACATCCATGTTCTCACCCTCGCCACCGCCGTGCAAACGCCTTGTCTTCATGGTTGGCAGCCGTGGGGTGAGCAAGGGAGCGGAGGATCGTGACCCAGACACTCCGGATGAAGCGCGACGCTTGGCTCGGGTTGCCATCGACCAGGCTATCACCACTCTCTGACGGGAAGATCACGGGGAGATTCGCACTTCATCCAGGCGTCCTACCCCTACCCGCCTAGGTGCATTCACCAACCAGGAGCGCCTGTGAGCTATTGCCCGGGTTATGACCGATCCCACCAGGGCGGGTTCGGCTCTCTTCAGTCGAGCTCTCGCCGAAAAGCTCGACAGGGCTGCCGACGAGGTTGCACCTCCATAGTAAGGGCGAAGACGGTGCCTTGGGTCTCGTTCTCTGGCGAACGATGACAACTCCTCACACGGATGCCAACACTCTCGTCGGCCGTCCCCACACCAGCGAGCTCGGAGTCCGTCCCGGTCATCTCCATGTCACCAGGTTAGGAGCGTATCCCGTGAGCGTGCTCGACATTGGCGGAGCGGCAGCAGCGCCATCTCGAGCAGCCGTGTGTCCAGAAGCCTTTCTCCTGACATTCCGCCCATGTAACATCCCGAAAAATAAGATAATAGGAAATTAAATATTTTGAATTTGAATATAATTACTTCTGATTTTTCCTGGCATTATTGAAATTTATTTGGATTTTCCTTGGATTTTTGTATTGAATGAAAAATCAAACAAATAGAATTAAAGAATGGATAATGGTAAAAAGATAAAAAGGTAAAAGTAAAATTTTGAAAAATTTACCATGGAATCCTATACATTCTAGTAATTCAGTAAAGTCAACAAGTAAAAATTTTAGGCACACAAAAATAAATAAATAAAATGAGTGACATCTCTTTTGACTAGAAACAGTGTAAGTGAGAATTAATGTAAAATATTAGAAACTTATCTGGAGCCATAAAAATTACCATAACACCCTCAGAGTAGGATTTATCTCTTTTAAAAAGTTCAGGAATTTATTGTGTAATTTAGACCTTCTAAAAATTCAAAATCAGAGGCTTAAAAAATCTGAAAGTTATGATGTCAGAATTTTTATAAAATAATTACCAAATATTTTGACTTGAAATTTTTATAGAAACATCCTTGGCTTTAATAGAATACTTAATAAAATGGTAAAAAATAAATGATAAATTTTGCACCCTTAAATAAATAAAAACCCGAAATGTAAATTCTCGCTGATGCACAGTATCAGAATTTTAATTAATTAATTACATGATATTTTGGTCCGAAAATTTTACTGAAGGATGAAAACTACCAGGAAACCTATTTAAAAAAGTTTCACAAAATTTTACATTGAATAGATAGGTGTTTTAATACGTGTACCAGCTTGTCTCGGCCATGCTTATCTCTTTGCCTCATCCCCTCTCACTGACGTGTGGGCCAGCCGGAAGCCGTTACCGTTCGCTGGCAAGAACGGAAAAAGGGCTCAACCTCTGCCCAGTGGTCCCGGTCCCGCTTGCTAGTCGCGTGCCTCATCTCTTCTTCATCGCGCAGCCGAGCCTCTGCTCTCTGTCTCGCGCGCCCTTTCCTCGCCGAGTCTCTGGAGCGTCCCCGCCGTCAAGCGTTAAGTTGCTGCCATGTCCATCCTTGGGAGTCTGCATCAAGCCTCGGGAGCTCTGTGCAATACCCTGACCAACCTGCGTCGTCCTGAGCCGAGCTGAAATCGCGCGCCAAGCGCTGAACCGAGCCGCAACCTTCTCCCCCCCGTTCAAACCCTGTCGATCACCGCCTTTTCCACTTATAAAAGCTAGTCCTGGGTTCGTAGAAGTGTCGCCCGTCATTTCCCCTCTACTCCTCTCGCTTCCATCTAGCCAGAGCGCCTACATTTTCCTTGCTTACGCCATGGCCGAAAGCTCCAAAGCCTTCCTTTGAACCTCACCATCAGTAAACTATAGCAATCAAAAGCCCTCAACAATAGTTGGGAATTGTCAACTAAAAACCCGTCGCCCCCTTACTGTTCTTCTTCTCCAAAAACGGCCCTCGGTGGTAGCCCATTCCGGCCACCCTCCAATCTCATCAACTGGCAAAATGGAACTGAGGTAGTACCCTGAAGCTTAATCCGTCACCCATTCGAGCCCAGCCATACCCGTCGTCATCCCCGCGAGCATCCTCTTCTCTCGCTGCGGGTCTCGGTGGCGCTGTTGCTCGCCATCGCCGGCGTTGAGACCCATTGGAAGGTGCGCTTTGCCGAGCTTGTGCTCTAGATGCCCTCCCCTTCGTCGGAGCTTCGCCGTAGAGCTGTCGCCGGCGAGCCCTAGAGTTCGCTTTGTTCTTCGGTCACTGCACTGTGGGCCCGCTTTGTCAGCGGCGCAATTGAAATCATTCCAAACCGGTAAAGGCGTTTTCCCTTCTGTGAAAGCGTATTTCCGAATTTTGCATTAATTTTTAGAAACCGAGTTATTTCAAATGCTTGTAGATTTTGCATTATAACTCAAAATTGAATGAAATAAATTTCTATATTCATGTAAAATAAATTAATTTCAGAATATACAATAATATTTTGAAAATGATCACTGGGTGATTTTGAAATTCAAATTTGAATAAAAGGCCTAAAGATATGCTATATATTAAAATGTTGTAAACAAACTTAGAATTGAATGAAACCAATTTTAGTGAAATACTTATGATTACAGAAGTTCAAATATACAAAAATATTTAAATTTCATTTTTGTTTGAATTACTTTCTATTAAAGATTTCATTCAATGCATTAGAAATTCAAATAAGCATAACTTGTATGAAAGAAATGTGAAATAAAAAAAATTGATTTCTAAATATTAGTATGACAGTAGAATACCTAAATTTTCCAAAATAATTAAGAAATGAACTTGATTTGAACTATCTCGAAAAATATGAAATAACTTAAATGTAAAATGTATAAATATGCCTAGAAAATCAAATAGTTAAAATATGGATCAAATAAATTCGAATAATCACCAAACCAGTTTTGTTAGACTCCTGGCATCATAAGGATCCCAGATGTGTAAAAATATTTGAGGTTTACTATGGAAAACAGTAAATGTTTAGTGGTCGAAGTTTCAATACGTGTATAATCCAAATAGTCATAACTTTCTCAAACGAACTTCAAATTTGATGAAACCGAATCTTACGACCTTGAAAAATAACATCCTTGCTGTTTATGTAAAAATATCTTATGGTTGTGCTAACCAGAATTAAGTCCTTGTTAGACCCTAATGATCGCTTATGTGGAGAACATCTCGATAAAAGCCAAACATCGTGAAATCAACTTTAAAGTGTTCTTAGAAATGTCCCCTAGTTATGCCTGAAAAATGGGTAGATTATCTTATAGGGTGTAGTCACAATCTTATGCCAAAAACTGAATTTTTGTCATGTAGTAATAGAATCACTTAAGCATTTTCAGCAGCTCGTAGAATATCTCATTTAAATGCGCAAATTTTATGGAAATCAGTTTAGAAATGATATTTAGGATATGTACTATCATATTCTGGAAAGATATTTTATTATAGCTTGATATTCATCTGAATCCAGCTAGTGCAATAACCCTAAGTGATAATTGTTCACTACACTTCTAATTCAATTCCTTATAACATGAACCTTATTACCATATAAGTCTTTTCGGCAAGGAATATTATATCTCGTCTAAACACTAAAATGTATGAAATTAGCTTAGATATGTTCTTCAAAGTATATACTATCCTGTTCTGAAGAAATAATCTTATTTCATCATGTTTTGCATATAAATCATGTTAGCCAAATAACCCTAAATATCTTGTTTAATGAACCTTATAATATGAATAAGCGAACTTTGTAATAATGAAGAAGTTTGTAGCTAATATATTTGTATCACCGGAACCTTCTTAAAAACCATGAATAAAGCTAGAACCTAACTTAATAGATCTAACTTATTCAAAACCCTTCTTATACAAGTCACTTAAGGCTAAGTGCTATTTGCGTAACCCTTAATTAGTGTTTTAATTCTTTTAATCCATATAATTTTAGCATCTATAATTCGAAGTTATAAATACAAGAATTCATAATTTTAGCCTCTTGAATTCGTAAATCAAGAATAGATAATCTATAAAAGAAACCATGTTTTGTTCGTCATAAAGCCATTAAGTATATGAATATGTAATTACCTAAATCATGAGATCTTAAAATCATAATTCAACCCTAAAACATTCTTGCTTTCTTCAGTAAATTTTTATTTGATCCTCTGTCTGTGTTCTTCTTGCCCTTATTGAAGTTTATTATTTGCTATATTTGCCGATTGATCGACGTGTAGAATCCGACGTCCTTCCCTCCGTCGTTGCCTCCGTCAGCTATGACCGCATCTTCGTTGTAAGCAATAAATAAGCAAGGCAAGCACCCTCCTTTGACCATCTTGATCCCAGAATTTAATTTGCATTGTGTTTATTAAAATGTTTCATGCATGCGTTTATTTTCTGTAAATTCGCTATTTTGTGGTACTGGTAGTTATACCTGTTGTCTCATGAAACTTCCTTGATAAGTATAAATATGTGAACCTTGATAATCATAGATTAAGTTTAGACATTATTTAATGTTATCATGGGTATATGCGATTACTTTTATCCAATGTTAGCCATGCTTTTAGAACAAATGAGAATGATGATCAGATCAAAATTTATTTCTTGAGAAATGAAAAATGTTTGAAATGAAGCTGTTGGTTATGGGTATTTTCATTAAAAAAACCCAAAACAAAACTATGGTTTTGATGCGAGCGATTATTGGCAATAGCCGGATGTGCAGAGGGATTTGCACGTAGTGTAGGGTGGAGTATCGCCCGTGTCGGATTAAGGACCGAACATAGTTTTGTATGATCCAAGATAATCCGTACAACCACAAGTGTTAGGATGGGGCAGCCTTAAACCAATTAAGTAATCTAGTTTAACTTTGCATTTATGGAAGGCGGGAGATTGCACAGGCATTCCTTTCCAGGTCTGCTTGTAGGGGTTTCTACATACCAATGCAACGGTGTACGCCTTGCCATGAACATAAACGAGGTGTTGGGTGTGATGTGAATGGATCCAGGTCTTGGGTGTGTGTTTCTGTTTCTATGGCGAGGGCTTAACGTCTCGGGCTGGTGCAAAGTTAACCTAGGTAATGTAAAGGTTTTCGTCATGAACATTTTGGCCACACGCCAAAGGTGCGTGAAACATGCGGCAAAATGAAAAGGTCATGACTTGTGGGTAAAGTTGTACACCTCTGCAGAGTGTAAATCTAATCGATTAGCCGTCCCCTCGGTCATGGGAAACTTGGTGAACTTGCACTAGTTAAAGGTTTTGTATTTTCTAAAATGGGTTTTGGTTTGAGCTTGTTTTAGCAGCTGTTGCTTTATGTCAAAGGGCCGACATTGTTGGATTCCATTTCTGGATTATTCGATGCTCACAAAGGGTTGTGAGTATTACTTATGCTTTATTTATTTCATATCAGTCAACTTGCTCTTTCAAATTCTGTTTACAAATAACGTGATTTACAATATCAATTCTGATTTATGCAAATTAACCGTAGTAGCCTCCTTTGAAACGGCATGCATATATTATAGGTTTTGCTAAAGTCTTGCGGAGTACGAATGTACTCACCTTTGCTTATATGTTGTTTTTAGGTGGATAAGCTAGCGAAGCTTCGAAGGTTTCTTTCGTCGCAGGTTGCGAAATTTTTTTCATCGTGATCTTTCTAGGGATTATGCCTTGTCAGTTGCCTGCGGGTTTGGATGGGCACACTACAAGACTTTGCTTCTTTTGCTGCTGTAATCTCTGAGTTGTAAGATTTTCTTTGTATAATAGCTTCCGCTTAATAATATTTGTGTATGGTTGTGATTCCAATTGTTGTGTATGTGCGTACTAGCTACTGATCATGGGACTAGTACGGAATGCACATTAGATTTCCATTTTTGCATGTATGTAAAAATGGGGGTCGTTATAGCCCAGGCGCCAAAATGTCCATGATCGCCTGAGCTATCACGCCAATGACGTCCGTTCCAACCGTCACAATCGACACGGGCTGCACCACCGACATGAACACGGACGCTACGCCGACTTCGACTCCAGCTCCAACAGTGACAGCCGCCATGCCCGGTGAGGCGCTGCATCGGCCTACAGCTGCTCGACATACTCCGTCGGCCTCCGTCAGATGAGCTAGCGGCCCGGTTCAAGCCCGCTGCGATCGAGCGGTTTGACGGGACCAAGAACCCCAGCAAATTCCTCTCGATCTACTCGACCTAAATCCTAGCAGTTGGTGGGGATGAGACCGTAATGGCCAATTACCTCCCGACCGTCCTAGACGGCGCAGTGCGCACCTGGCTTTTTAACCAGGTACCTGGCTCTTTCCGGTCATGGCACCAGGTGCAGAACACTCTCCATTCCAACTTTGAGAGCTGCTACGAGCGTCCTAGGTAGGAGAAAGACTTGGATCGTATCATCCAAGGGAAGGGCGAGATTCTCCGCGATTTCGTGCGTTGTTTCATTCGCACGAGGAATTCAATTCCGACCATCTCCGACGAGGCCGTCATCAAGGCCTTTAAGTTTGGCGTCCGCGACCGACGTCTCATCGAGGACTTGGAGATCACGGCGAATCTCGATGTCAACAAACTGTTTCGGATGGCGGAGCAGTACACGGACGCAGATGACGCTGTGCCCTAGAAGCACGATTACGACCAAGGCAAGCTCGGTTTCAACTTCGACGAGGCCGAGCCATCTAACGCCAGGGGCGATGGCTCGGATCCGCATGCTAAGAAGCGAAAGAGAGACTGTGGCAACGACGGCAGTCGGCTGCGTGTGGTCACTGCGATAAACAGCAAGCGCGAGGTATTGGAAGTACAACATCCTGACCGAGGGCAGCCGCGACCCGACCAGGGAAGACCTCGGCTTTAGTAAGGTCAACCGTGACCTTAATGAGCACAGTACTGACCCCAGCAGGGACAGAATCGGCTTAGGCCCCAACAAGGTGACGCCCAACCATAGGGTGCCGAGGTGCGACCCAGATATGATTCTGACAAGTTCTGCCTGTTCCATGGCCACAACCTGCGAAATTGTAGGACCTGGCAGAACAAGCTGGACTCCTTATACGACGGACGTGGAGAGATGCCCATGATCCCGAAGGAGGATGATCGTCCAGACAGGGTCAATGAAAGCGAGGACCTAGAAGACCTCGACCTGGAGTTTCAGCAGGGCGACCGCCGTATCGATGTAATCTTCGACGGGTCGTTGGCGTATTAGTCTCGGTGTGAGCTCAAAGATGCCGCGCCTGTCGACCAGCCTTGCAAGTGTGCTGGAACCCCGATTACCTTCTCCTGGGATGATGCTTCCCTAGGAATGACCAAGGACCTCAAGACCGCTCTGGTCCTGACCCCGACCATAAGCAATACTGTGGTCGGGCGAGTCATGGTCGACGGGGGCAGTTCCCTCAACTTGCTTTTAGCAAGCACGTTAGACCGGATGCATATTCCCCAGTCGAAAATGAGGAGTATAGTAGTTCCTTTCTTCGGCATCGTGCCAGGGATCTCAACCACTCCACTCGAGCAAGTAGTTCTGCCCGTCACCTTCGGTGACTCCGCCAATTTCCGCACCGAGCTGGTTACTTTTGAGGTGGTCGACGAAGACCTTCCCTACAACGCCATCCTCGGGTGCCTGGCGCTGATCAAGTCATGGCGGCAAACCTTTACAGCCACCGCTGCATGAAGCTCCCAGGGCCCAATGGTGTCATAACCATCCACGGCGACCTCAAAGCGGCACACGGTTGCGAGGAGAAGGCCTTGGCGCTCGCCGGCATGCTGCCCCAGCAAGGCTCCGAGGTAACCACGAAAAGTACCGCGAAGATGACTCTCGGCCAGTGTGTGACGTAAGGTCTTGCGCTCGAAGAGGGCGACTCGAGTAAGAGCGTCCACGTCGCCTCTGAGCTCAACTCGAAATAGAAATTCGAGCTCGTCACATTCCTTCGTGCCAACAAGAACATATTTGCTTGGGAACCGGTGGACATGCTAGGAGTCCCGAGGGAGGTGATCGAGCACAAATTACAAATAAGGCCTGGTTGCCGACCTGTACGTCAGAAGTTGCATCGTTTTTCTCCTGAAAAGATGATGATAATAAGAGAACATCTTAACAAGCTCTTAAAGGTCGGCTTCATTCATGAGATTGACTATTCTGAATGGTTGGCTAACCTAGTGTAACATCCCAGATTTTCTGTTGTTCTAAAATTATTTTAAAATTAATTAAATTCAAATTTTGGATTTTCCTTGGTGTTCTAATTAACCTGGCATCCATATCCTTCTGAAATTGGAGTTCAATTCTTTATCGTCCGCAAAGTCAAAATTCCAAATTTCGGTCCTTATTCGAAACTTCACCCGAGTTCCAAAATGCTCTAAATAATATCTCAAAATCCATTTAATTAGGTTCCAAATATTCTATAATGATTTTGGGAATTTTTCCAAGATTTATAGAATCTCTTTGTGAAAGACCGAGATGGCGAACAAAGGGGGGGTGAATGGTCGCAAATAAAAATTCCCCCAAAATACTCAAACAAAAACCTCGACAAGATCGCTCAAAGGAAATTGTGAAAAACCTGAAAAACTGGACAACTATGTGTACCCCAAGCTTACATGGATAAGTACCATAAAATATGTGGGGATTTTTGAGTCACAATCCTGGTTGTCTAGTGTCCAAGATAAAGAGAAATCAATTCAAACTCTTGCTTTTAGAAAGGACATCAATTCAAATCACAAAAGTCACTTTCAGAAAAGTAAAAGCAGAATTTCCAAAACTTGTCCTCAATTTGCACAGGAGGTTGGTGGGTTTCTCCAGCTCACACAATTCTGATAATTTTTCTCCTTATGAGCATCAGAGTCGTGAAGAACTCCACCAAATTTCTCCTCAAAAAGCCTTACATAAAAAACAGGAAAAATCAAAGAACACAGTATGCTCAAGAACTTCGAGCATAAAGTTTGGGGCTCGGTTTTCACCTCATGGCGCCCAAAAGGTGCAACAAGTGAAATCCAAAATTTTTATGCAGGTGTATGTCGGAGTACCACACCTCCTACAACAACAATAACTCAAAAAGGATTATTCTATATTTTTAAAAAAATCAAACACTGACTGCTGCGCGAAGAACAAGTTCTGAACAAAGTTGGAACTTGAAAGAAAAGATGTTCTCTACTCAATCCAAGAGTGCAAAAGAGATGTAAAACCATATGAACACACTCAAAACATCCAAGATCAGCAGCATTTAGAAGGAGGGGAGGCAAATCCAAATTACTTGAAAGTAAATTGCGGGAATGTAATTGCGGGAATGTAAATGCTGAATTTAAATTGCGTAAAGTAAAGACATAATGTAAATGCGCAAAATAAATTCAGAGGTGGATGGATAAAACTTTCATTTCTGGAAGGGGAGGTTACAAAGCCTCACATTCATATGGGCAAAGCTCAAATGAGCATAAAAAACCTCAACACCTTCAAGGGAAGGAGGCTACCTATCAACTAGACCTCAATCCGACGGCCCTCATTGATCCACGCGGCATCTAGCTAGCATCAACTCCTTTCCTTGTCTTCTTGACTTGCCCGGACTCCGTCTTCGATCATCTTCCGCGATCTCCCAACCATCGGACCTCCGCGCTCCTCGCCTAGTCCCGGTCATCCTTCGCCTCACCATGACCTAGCACCGTCGCCCTGCAACCATCAAAGACAAGGAAACTCCTCACATAGCAATGCCCACAAAGATATGCAATAAACCATCCAACTCATCCCTACCGCGTCCATACAACCGGTACTGCCACTCTTGGCATAGACAACTCAAATTGCTTCATTTTGAAAATCAATCCAAATCAAACTCAAACTTGAGCACACCTTGCTCAAATAAAGTCAAATACTCATCACAAATATGGATGGACCTCCACATGGTCCTTCAATCTCCCCCTTGATTACTATATTGACAAACCACACAAAAGGCATAAATTTGAGTTTGAAGAAAATGAAGAAGAAAGCAATTTTTAGTTGCAAAGTCAAACTTGGTCCAAAGATAGAAATTAGAACCATGACCAAGTTGACGAAGAGGAATTCAGATTTTAGAGTTAAATTTAAGAAAGAGCAAGTTTTCAACAAAAACTCTAAATCCAACTAAACATGTCAAATGTGATTATGAGATTATGATCCAACATAAGTAGTAGCATAGTTTTACAAAGATCATAATAACCAAATAAGCATTCACATTTTTATCATTTTAGTGATGCCTTTTCTACGTTTTCTCCCCCTTTTGGCAATATAGGCATCAATTTTTTTTATGTATGCATGAAATGCAATCGAAAGAGCTTTGAAGATTATCCAATTGATCAAAATGGAAGGATATTACACCAAGTTTGTCAATTTCAGAAGATGACTAAACTAAGACATGTCCAAGTGCAAATACGAGCTTAGTTTTGATTATTTCATTTTTAGCAAGACTAGACAAGTGCAACACTTAGCTTTAGTTTCAAAAATAGAAGAATAGCCACTCTAAGGATCAAAAGGAAAACCTAGAGTTCAACCTACTCAACACTTTGGGGAATCTAGAAGAGCATACAAGGTCCTTCGGGCTCATTTATCACTTAATGCAAATTTTGATTTATCATCATACAAGACATAGCGGGGTGCAAATGTTTGACATTATTTGCATTCTTTACCCACATATGTCTTTGTTTTTAATTTATTTGCATTTTCTTTTGACAACCAATTGACTCAAGCCGTATGCGACCATCTCAAGATGAACTCTTAAGAGGATGGTCTAGGTCAAACACGATGTATTCCAAGTTCATCCCAAGTGCAATGGGAAGTGGTCTTGTGAATGCAAGGTGTTGAGTCATATGTGCACAAGAAGAGTCAATTTTGTTTAATTTTTATTTTTTTGCACAATGATTCATGAGCAATTGAAGGACTCTAGCATGGATCAAACTAGTTTCACCCAAGTTGCTATAGGGACTCTAGAGAACTCCTAAATTTCTCAAATTATGGCACAAACCTCTAGAGAAGAAACCTAGCAAGTAAAAGCAACAAGTTTCATCAAGTTTTTCATTTAAGGCTTATTTCATTTTTAAGCTTAGCAAGTTAAATTAACTTGGACATACCTAAGCTAGTGATTTTCTTCAAATGATGTAGCATGGTGTATAGAATGAAGAAGAAATCAATTGCATAATAGACAAAGCTCATAAAACAAAAAATGCAGTCTAAAATGCATGAACAGATTCCCAAACTCCCACTCAACAAATGAATCAATTTTAAGCTCAAATCTGGTTAAAGTTGAGTTATTATCAAGATTAGGCATAAAGAAAACCCGAATGAACTCAATAACAACCAGAAAAACAGAATGAGGAAAAGAAGCCGAGAAACTGCAAAACTGGATGGCTATTGAGCATATATAAGATAGAAGAGATTCACTACAGCTTAGACTCGCTCTTATCTTCCCCAGTGACTGACATAGGGAAGCTGACTCTAGATCCCAACTAAGGAGTGCACACAGACCCTGTCTACCCAGGAGGTCCAATACCTGCTAGACTTATAAGACTGTGAGGGAACTCAACCTAGAGAGAAGAGAGAACAGCTAATCACGCATGATAGCAACCTAAAGCATAAGATAAGAGGTCCATGGAAGGCATGCCAGAAGTCTAAGTGAATGAACTCAACTCAAGAAAACAAGCCCAAAGTCACCCAAAAGAAACACAAAGAAAAGAAAAGCTAAGCTGGAAGAAAACATATAATACATAATATACAAACCAGCTCCCCCTCACGAAAGGCCGTAAGGGCTCACGACTCCAAGCTCACTCCTCAAGGCAATAAACTGAGCTATCCAAAGGCTTGGTGAAGATATCGCTAATCAAGGTCACTCTCACGAATGAGCGCGATATCTCCCTTCTCCACATGGTCTCTAAGGAAGTGATATCTAATATCAATGTGCTTGGTCCGGGAATGTTGCATTGGGTTTTTAGCAATGCAAATAGCTGAAGTGTTGTCACAGAAAAGTGGCACACTCTCTATCTCTAACCCATACTCCCGTAAGGTCGATCTCATCCAGAGCACCTGACTACAAAGAATCGGTCGCAAAGAACATACTCGGCCTCGGTGGATCATGCAACCCTGCATCGCTTCCTAGATGACCAAGAAACAAGAGAAGTGCCAATGAATTGGCAAGTGCCAGAAGTGCTCTTCCTATCTATCCTACAGCCAGCAAAGTCGGCATCGAAAAAGGCTCTAAGAGATAGACAAGAAGACGAAAAGTACCAAATACCATAATCAGTGGTAGCACGAAGGTACCTGAAGATGCGCTTGACCGCCTGGCGGTGAGAGGCTCGAGGAGAAGCTTGAAATCGAGCGCATAGACACACAGCAAAATGTATGTCGGCCTCAAGCGGTGAGGTACAAGAGGGAGCCGATCATGCTCCGAAACTCCTTTTGATCAGCAGGCTCACCATCCTCATCGGGCTCGAGGACAGAAGTGGTGGCCATAGGAGTCATCATCGGCTTCCCATCAGACATGTCGAAGCGCCTAAGGAGGTCACGTATATTTGCCTTGATGCAAGAAAGTACCCTCCGTGTCCGCTTGATTTGGAAGCCAAGAAAGTAGCTCAACTCGCCCATCATACTCATCTCAAACTCAGTGCTCATCACCTCGTAAAACTGAGACACAAGCGAATGAGACGAGCCACCAAAATGATATCGCCCACATAAACGGACAAGAAGAAAATGAGACTCATGGTGTCGATGAGCAGAGTTTTGTCTACTATACCCATTTTGAAGTCATGGTGAGAAGATAAGACTTGAGCCTCTCATACCATGCTCGGGGCTCGCTTGAGTCCATACAAAGCTTTGGAGAGCTTGTATATATGACTCGAAACTTGGGGTTCTCGAATCTCGGAGGTTGTTTGACATAAACCTCTTCCTCAATATAGCCATTGAGGAATGCACTCTTGACATCCATTTGATAGAGCTTGAAGCCCCGGGATGCGAGAGAATGCAAGCAGGATCCTAATAGCCTCTAGTCTAGCTACAGGGCAAAAGTCTCCTCAAAGTCAAGACCTCAACTTTGAGAAAAGCCCCTGCAACTAGCCTAGCCTTGTTGCGAATGACAACCCCATCCTCACTGCTTGTTTTTGAACACCCACTTGGTCCCAATGACATTATGACCGGATGGGGCTCGACAAGCTGCCATACCTTGTTCCTCTCAAAGTTCTCAAGTTCTCATGCATAGCATTAATCCACGATTCATCGATAATGCATGAGAAACATCCTTCGGCTCAAAGGAGGCAACAAAGGCAGAGTGGAGGCAGAATCGGACAAACTGATTTGAGCGAGTGACCGCTCAAACAGATCACCAATGATCCGATCGGTGGATGAGCTTTCGGATATGACGGGAGGACCGAGAAGGTATGGCCTCTACCTCATGCACAAAAGAGGTAGGAGCAGAGCCACTCACCAAGGAGAGTCGAAGGCAAGGGCTGGTCTCCCGAGGTGCGTAAATGGAAACAAGAGGCACCTCGGTGTAGAGGGACTGGATCCGGTGGAACACCATCATCTCCATCATCCTAATCTTCTACAAAGATGGTGTCGGAGGGATAAGAAGAGCTCAAATATCGTGTCTAGCTCCGGCTAGCCTCATCAAAGGTCACATCACAGTCTCTATGATCCTATGCGCATCAACGCCTGCACCTATAGCTACGAGAAGAAGTCGAGTAACCTAGAAAGATACCATCAAGAGCGAGACTCAAACTTATCTAGGTTACTGGACTTCAAGATAAAACACTTGCAACCAAAACGCAAAATGAGACACACCGGGCTTTCGCCCATACCTCAACTCATAAGAAGTGCGATGCAAATGTGCTCTCAAAACACGCGATTAGAAACATGGCAAGCAAGAGCTATAGCCTCACCCAAAACTACCTAGGTGTCTTGACTCGTCTAGCATCGTCTGGCCATCTCAACGAGGTCCTGTTCTTCCTTTCCACTACGCCATTCTCACGAGGGGCGAGGGAGAAGAGAACGATGCTCTAAACCAGACTCCACACAAAAACTCTCAAAGTAGGAATTCTTGAACTCCGTGCCATTATCATCGCAGATAGCTCAGAATGCACCGGGAGCTCAATAGACAACCCATCGATCAAACCCCAAGTGAGAAAAGGTCTCATCCTTCGAGGCCATGAAGAATACCCAAGAGTATCTAGAAAAATCATCAACGATGACAAGAACATACCACTTCCCTCCCGCCGATCAGACTCTAACCGGACCAACAAAGATTGTCCATATGTAAAAGCTGTCCTGGTGCATCAGTCATCACTATGGTGACTGGAGGATGAGAAGCAGTAACCATCTTGCCATGTCGGCTGTAACACCCTAATTTTTTTTGCTATAATTTAAATTTTGGAGTATTTTTGGTTTTTGTGAATTTTTGAGGATTTATTTAAATTTATTTGGATTTATTCAAATAGGGTTTTTCTTGAAAACAATTGAATAATGGAAAAGTTTTTGCAAAGTTTTATTGCTAATATTTTAATTGAGTTCCAAATATCTCAAAATAATTTCTGGAATTTTTCTGGAATTTTTCTGCTATTTTAAAAAGCTCCAAATGATTTAATTGAATTTCTAGAATTATTTTAAATGTGAAATATTTTAAAAATCAGTTGAATAAAGAATGGGCCGAGCCTCAACATTGTGCTTAGCCCGATTCGCGCGCAAGAAACCCTAGCGCCAGCCCAAGCCGTCCGATTCGGATCGAGCGTCTGTGAGTGTGCCACGTCGCTCGCGCGCGTGAGCCTTCGGATCGTCGCCCGACGGACGCTGCTGGATTGCGCCACGCCACTCGCCCCTCGAAATCGCCGGAGAGCGTGGGCTTTGATGGCGTGCATTCCGCCGGCAGTTTCACGCACGTCGAGGCAGCCCTTAAGTCCCCGTTGAGGGCGTCGTGCAGAGACCTTCTCGCCGCGTCTTTTGACTCCTCGCACGCACACCGAGACCCCCTCTAGCGCCCGTACAAGCTCGCCGTAGTTGCTTCTTTGTGCCACAGCTGTTTTTCGCCGTTTTCTTCGCCGCCGGTTTCTCTCCGCCGTCGCCAAGGTCACTGGAGTAAACCTTCCTCCAAGCCGCATCGAACGAGCCACTTCTTTTCGCCGGAGAAGCCCCGCATCGCCGTCGCCGAGGTCGTCTTCCCCAGCTCCGGCAACCTTCGCTTCTTCACCGCCGTCAACCTCGTCGAACCGCGCCGACCGTCCGATTTGCATCGTTCGGTTGTGGTGAGTCCACGTAGCCTCCATCTCTGTAGATGTTTAGATTGAATCGTGACCGTTGGATCTTGATGTGTACGGTAGGGATTAGATCTAGATTCTGCGGCTAGATTTAATGCGAACCCTTGGATCTTTTTGGACGCGTAGGATTGAGCCACGTCGCGCCATGAGCGAAGAATCGCCGGTATGCGTGGCCGTTAGATTAGATCTAAACGGTAGAGATTGGATCTGGTTTTGCCTAAGGATCCGCGCCGCTCGATTTGTGCGTCTGGCGGAGATGGCACCGCACTCGCCAAATCGCGCGGCCGACGCGTGGCGTTTGACGGCGAGACCGATCCTGCCGCCGATTTCGGTGCACCGTCGCGATTGCGCCGCGTGTCGCCGCATGATCCGAGACGTTGCGATGACGGCGCCGTCTTGGCCGTTGGATCCGAGCGCCGCTGGATGCGGCAGCGTGGAGGCGTGGAGCCGAGGCGCCGCGTTGGATGCGTGGTCGATCACTGGATGCGCGACGCGTGTTGCACGCATCTCGGGGCGCTACGGTGCGCGTGAGGAGATCTCGCCGTTGATTCAACGAACGGCTCGGATCTTGCCGCTGTCTTTGCGATCGCTCGGTGAACCGAGTCCACGGTAGACCAGAGCCGAGCCGTGAACCCAGTCCATAGACCAGAGCGACGTGGCAGCCTTTGGGCGTGCCACGTGTCGAGCTGACGTCAGCGATGACGTCTTATATATAAAATATTTCGACCGAATTTCTTTTCTGTGCTGGCGTCATCATGATGCGGTGCTGACGTCATAAATGCGAATTTCCAGTATAAAAATAATTCAGAAAAATCGGATTTTCTTAATTTCTGTATTTTCAGATTTTTTTCAAACTTCAAATGACTACAACTTTTGCATTTTAACTCGGATTTAGGTGATTCAAATTTCTAAATTTTTTTAAAATTGTGATCTATTTAATGATGAATTTTATTTGAATTTTTGAGGTCATCTAGTCTTCTGTATTAGCTATTTATTGCATACTTTATTTGTACGCGTAGACGCAAATTTGCCGGAAAGTTTCGAGGAAGAATTCGTCGCTCAAGACCAAGCTTCGGAACACGACCAGCAACTCTTTGAAGGCAAGTGATGCTTTGATCATTTTGATCCCAGGTTTTTAAAATGAAGTTTATGCTTTGAAACTATGCATGCTTATTTATTTAATATGAATTTAAATTGATTCGGGATAATGTAGTTAATCAACCCATTTTGTTATGCCACCTTGAATTATTAATTGTATGCCCTAAATCATTGTCACCCTAATTTGATTATATTAGTTGGATGTTAATATTGTGCCAACACGGGAGGCTAGACCGTGAGTAGATGCTTAGCCTTGCAACGAATCATGAGTGATCTTTCGGAAAAATGCTACAATACTGGTTAAAGACTTTGAATGTAGTTTGAAAAGTGGTGTGATGATGCCACATGATGAGATTGAGGTACAACGACCTGTGTGGTTCCGTACCGATGTTGAGTTATTGCTGGCATGTGTCGCACAATAATCAACTGGGTGGGAAATGTTTTTGACTGGGGCAAGTGGCAAGAGGCTGTGTGCCTGGTGGGCCTGTATGGCAGTGGGTTGATGAGTGATGTGAGTCTGTGTGCCACATTGGGCTGTGTGCCACTGTTGAGTGTTGGAAATCTTGCCTTGGTCAGTTAAGGACTTCACCTTGCAAGCCTTTGATCTGAGTCACCCGTACAACCACATGTCTGATATGGGACAGACCTAGTTGACTAGGGTTCTGATATCTTTCCTCTGATACCTCGGGGTGATAGTATACAGGGGTGTATCTGTATGGGGGAGCGTACCTGTGCTATGGCTTGGTGCCCATCCAACGGTGATTGGCTGGTCCTATACTTCGCTCTGTGAGGGAAGTGATAGTGAAGGCAATCTGGGAGAGGTTCTTTAGTTAAGTTAGAAGTTCTGAAAAGCTTTGTTGCGGACAATCACCGTGTGGTGAGCGGTCAGTATCTTGTGGGTAAAGTGTACAACCTCTGCAGAGTGTCAAAACTATTCGAATAGCCGTGCTCACAGTATTGAGCATTGCTCGGGATTACAGTCGAGGGATAGATTTTCATAAACAAAACATGGAAGGGGGCTGTGTGCCAAGTGTTAAAAATGAACTATAAGGTGTGTGCCGAGAATCGTCAAGGAAAAACCATTTGAAATTATTATTACTTATAATCGCCCCATCGCTTTAATCTAATTAAGATATTGGTTCAAAAATAAAATGTCGCTTGATGCAAAAGAACCATTTAAGCCAATCCTTTGGAATAAGCTCAGATATAGTAATAGCGCCGCATTCATGCATTACTTGTTGAGTGCCTTGTGTACTCACCCCACCTTGCTTATCAACCCCAACATCAGTGGAGGAGACTACACCAGCTTGGGAGGAGGAGTACATCAAGGATACGAGCAACTAGGGGCAAGCCTAGTCGGTTGCCTGTGGCAAGATGAAGGCTTCCACGACCTTTATTTATGTTCCGCTGCTATTTCTTTACTTTGAATAATGTAAGCCCTGTGTGGCTGACTTATCTGTAAGGAGACCATAAGGTCGTACAACTCGGTTTATATACATGTTTGCACTATTTATTCTTATATCCTTGTGATGTCTGTGATGTGCAACCCTGTATGACTGTGTGTGCTAGCGTGATCCTGGACTGGCACAGAATACACAGAGGGTCCGGATTTACAGATTCGGGGCCCGACAGAGGTGGTATCAGAGCAGGTTGACTGTAGGTCTTGACCCTAGTTTGGTTGTGCCTAGGAGGGTAAAACTATTTTCTAAAGACCTAATCAACTTGAGCAAGAATGTCAAAGAAATCTCGACTTATCTCTTCTCCCTTATTCATACCTATGCTGAATTTTTATTATTCTCTGTTTAATTTAAACAAGGTTTATTTTGGCAGATGAGGATGATCCACACCTATGGAGAGCGCACCGGAGGATATGCCGCGGAGTTATGGCGTATGATGCAGTTGCTCGGAGGTTTTGACAGACCACTGTATCGAGGAACTTCGGTGGTACGGGCAGGACTTGACGTCGCCTGGGATGTCAAGATCATAGTGTATGCTCGAGAGAGGATGAGGGCGAGCCGTCCTATCTACATCACGGTCAGGAGGTCTTCTTTTGAGGCCGGAATCCAGGAGTCGGCGCGACAGGCGATGCGGCAGATTGCCCGCACTTACTCCGCAGAGTTGGAGGGCACCGTCTTTCGTCACCATCCGCGTCGAGACAATCATTTTGACAGGATGGAGCTTGTGGAGGAGGACGCCACTATCACCCACCTGGCGAGGTACGTCATCGCCCAGGAGGACGCCTTGGACGAGGCAGTCCGGGAGTTGCAGAGGACCCGCGCCGAGGTCGCAGAGGCAAAGATCCGGTGCGGAGGGCTTAGCTCACTCCATGCGTAAGATCCAGGAGTTGGAGGTGGCTTTGTATGGACTCGAGCCCGAGCGATTCGAGTTACACGATCCGATCCGGAGGAGCAGAGCAGAGGCACCAGCACGAGAGCAGCAGCCCGGGACCGGTGAGTCGATGGGGTCATTTGCACCAGCCGCAGTAGGTCACCAGGACCAGTTTGCCCCGATTCCGGAGCACCCACCGGTGTATGCTCCGGGGGAGTCGCAGCCGGGTTGGCTCGATGAGTGATCGAGTCTAGTAGAGTATAGTGTCGAGACTCGAAGGTTGAGTCGCGTCTTTTTCTTCAGAGTCACCATTAGGTGTGAGTCGTCATGGATTCCTATGTTTGCTTACTTGTTTTTGGTTGTGAGTGTCTCATATGTGTTGCATTGCCCTTAGGCACTTGTGAGCAACCATACTGCTTTATATTATATCAATAAAGTGGCTAAATAATTTAAGTTGCACCTGTTTCCCCACATAAATTCTTCTACTTGTCTATGCTCTCTTCTTTTCTTAACCCTGGAAGTTTGCAACAGATGGTGAGGACTCGTGGAAATGTTGGAGCCAGTGAAGTGGAGCTAACCAGCGGATAACCGTAATGAAAAGCCGATTCCTCAACCGCCGCAGTCGATATGCGTAACACAGGAGCCTTCTTGATCGCCTGGACTCAACTTATGAACACGATGGTTCAAACCATGCGCAGATATCCAATCAAGCTGCTGTGAATGTTCAACCCGGGGTAACCATGGACCACACCCTACTCGGGTTGTCGGAGTTTATGAGAACCCGCCCACCTACTTTCAGTAACGCCAATCCACCGAAGCGGACGATTGGCTAAGGACAATTGAAAGGAAGCCGCACATTACCTAGTGTGTAGGACATGAGAGGGTACTCTATGCCTCTCATCAACTCGAAGGACCGCCGCAGAATGGTGGGAAAACTGCAAGAGCTCATGAGGACCCACAGAGTATCACGTGGGAGGAATTCACCTCAGCTTTCCGCCAGTACCATGTACCCGAGGGTATCATGGATCTTAAAAAGGAGGAATTCGGAGTCTCAAGCAAGGCGGCCAGTCAGTGGCTGATTACCTGAATAAAATCACCCAACTCGCACGCTACGCACCGGAGGACGTGGCTACGGATAAGGCCGCATAATCCCGCTTCATGAAGGGATTGAATGCAGGGTTGCAGTGGACCGATCACCCACACATTCCACGACTTCCAAGAGCTAGTTAACAAAGCTCTTATCTTAGAGGACAAGCGCCAGAGTTGGATGACAACAGAAGCGCAGAATGGCGCAACAAGGAGGTCGTCAAGGCCAGCAGAGGCAGGACGACACCCCAACAGATTCATCCGGCACCGCCCGGAGGCAATGATAGAGCACCACCGGCAGAAATCGCCCGATGGGTCGAATGTTCGACTCGGCCAGAATCGTGGCACAGTGGAGGAACCTCTCGAGCGGTGGGAAGACGTTGCTACCATTGCAATGAAATGGGGCATTTTGCCAACAATTGCCCTAAGAAGGAGGTGTCACCCGGTCCGCTTTAACTGGGAACACACGGCAAGGACTCCCACAACCGTGAACGCTGGGCATCAACAAAGAAGAACTCCATCCCAAGGAACTGCACGAGGCCGAGTCAACCACATTACGACAGATGAAGTCCAGAACGCCACGGATGTTGTACTGGGTAAGTTCCTAGTAAACTCGCATCACCATCGCTTTATTTGATTCCGAGCCAGCATTCTTTTATTTCCGAGATTTTGCTGTTCAAAATGATATGGAAATAGTGAATCTTAAATGTGTGCTCATAGTCCAATCCTCGGATCAGAACTCCGATCTAAAGTAGGATGTTCTGGGGTAAGACTAATAATTAATGGAGTTGAGTTCCTAGCGAACTTAATCGTCCTTAATACCCAAACCTTGGATGTTATCTCAGGAATGGATTGGTTAACTAATCACAAGGCGAGGCTGGATCATGCGGAAAAGAGTCATATCGGTCGAGAGCCGGATGGGAAGAAGATTGAGTTTGAAGCAAAATCGGTGCGGGATGGATAATTGATGGCCAACAAGATGAAGGTATCGACTTAGAGGAAGTGTCCATAGTCAATGAATATCCGGATGTTTTCCGGAAGATTTACCGAATGCCGCCAGATAGAGATATCGAGTTCGTGATAGAGCTGGTTCCAGGGACAGCTACAATAGCTAAGAGACCTTACAGATGTCCACAGAGGAATTGGTGGAAATGAAGAAGCAAATTGAAGAATTCTTTGGAAAAAGGATTTATAAGACCTAGTTCATCGCCATGGGGAGCACTGCCTTATTCGCCAAGAAGAAGGACGTAAGTTTTAGGATATGTATAGACTATCGTGCACTCAATGATGTGACGATAAAGAATAAGTATCCGCTACCGTGATTGATGATTTGTTTGACGCTTGAGAGGAGCAGGAGTATTCTCCAAAATTGATCTTCGATCAGGATACCATCAATTGAAGATCCGATCAGAGGATATTCCGAAGACTGCATTTTCGTCAAGATATGGACACTACGAGTTTACAGTGATGTCTTTTGGCTTGACAAATGCACCAGCATATTTCATGAACTTAATGAATAAGGTGTTTATGGAATACTTGGACAAGTTCGTCGTCGTATTCATAGATGATATCCTTATCTATTCCAAGACGAGAGAAGAGCACGCCGAGCATTTGAGGCTAGTCCTTGAAAAGTTGAGAGAGCAACAGTTTTTTGGGAAATTTAGCAAATGTGATTTCTGGAAGAATAAGGTTGAATTTCTTGGACACATAATGACTGCAGCAGAGTTGCGGTAGATCCAAAGAAAGTGGAGACGGTTCGCATTGGGAGCAACCCAAGTTGGTAACCCAAACCGTAGTTTCCTTGGAATGGCGGGTATTACCGTCGATTCATCGGAGGATTCTCTACGATTGTAGACCTCTTACGCAATTGTTGAAAAGGAAAGGAAATTCCTATGGACACCTGAGTGTGAGAAGAGTTTTCAGGAGTTGAAGAGGAGATTAACATCGGCACCTGTATTAGTTTTACCTGACGTTCATCAAGGCTTCGACATCTATTGTGATGCATCGCGTCAGGGATTGGGATGCGTGTTGATGCAAAATAGGAAGGTAATTGCCTATGCATCGAGGCAATTGAGACCACATGAGGAGAACTATCCGACTCATGATTTGGAATTAGCTGCCGTGGTGCATGCCCTAAAAATATGGCGTCATCATCTCATCGGAAATAGATGTGAAGTGTATACTGATCATAAAAGTCTTAAGTATATCTTCACGCAAGCTGACCTAAATATGAGGCAAAGAAGATGGTTAGAGTTAATCAAGGATTATAATGTGGGAATTCACTACCATCCTGGTAAAGCCAACGTAGTGGCAGATGCCTTGAGCAGAAAGAACCACAGTGTAAATATGCTGTTGGAAACAGGTCAGGCGGAATTGTGTAAGGAATTCCAGAAATTAGAACTGGAAATAGTACCAGAAGGATTCCTAGCAACTTTGGAAGTAAGACCTACCCTGGAAGATCAGATCAAGGAAGGGCAGAAAGATGATGATAAAATCAAAAGAATTAAGGGCAAAATGGATGAAGGCAAAGCAAAAGATTTCAAATTGGATGAACAAGGTACTATGTGGTTTAAAGGGCGCATTTGTGTACCGAACAAAAAGGAGTTGAAGCAGTTAATTCTGGAGGAGGCTCATGACTCCAAGTACTCAATTCATCCAGGAAGTGCGAAAATGTATCAAGATTTAAAGGAAAGATTTTGGTGGCCAAACATGAAACGAGAAGTCGCCGAATATGTTGCATTATGTGACACATGCCAAAGAGTCAAAGCTATGCACCAAAGACCAGCAGGGCTATTACAACCCTTAAAGATACCTGAATGGAAATGGGAAGAAATTGGTATGGATTTCATAACCGGATTGCCCAGAACGCAAAGTGGATATGATTCCATATGGGTCATAGTGGATCGCTTAACCAAGGTGGCACATTTCATACCGGTAAAGACCACTTATTCCGGAGACCGGTTAGCAGAACTTTATATGGCACGGATCGTCTACTTGCACGGAGTACCGAAGAAGATAGTGTCGGACAGAGGTACCCAATTTACCTCCAGATTTTGGGGTAAGCTACATGAAGCGATGGGAACTCGTTTGAACTTCAAGATCTGACCTACCATCCGCGCATGATGGTCAAACCGAGAGGGTTAACCAGATATTGGAAGATATGTTGAGAGCCTGCGCTTTAGCATATTCCACTTCATGGGACAAGTGTTTGCCTTATGCTGAGTTTAGTTACAACAACAGTTATTAGGTGAGTTTACAGATGTCTCCCTTTTGAAGCTTTGTATGGTCGGTCCTGTCGAACACCATTGAATTGGAATGAGACAAAGTAACGACATGTTTTTGGACCATACATTCTTGAAGCGGAAGAACGGTCGCTCGATCGGGAAAGATTGAAGATTGCACAATCAAGGCAAAAGAGTTATGCCGACAACCGCCGCAGGAACCGAGCTTTGAACCCAAGTTTTGTGTACCTTAGAGTCACACCTCTCAAAGGAGTCGAAGGTTCCATGCAAAAGGAAAACTCGCACCTGAGATATGTCGGACCATTCAAGATCTTGAGCCGCAGAGGTGAAGTTGCTTATCGCTTGAGTTACCACAGTCTTTGGCAGAGTGCATGATGTATTTCATGTATCACAATCAAGAAGTGTCTTCGAGTACCTGGGAAGAGCAAACACCTTTGGAGGTAATTGAGTGCAAGAAGACTCGACTTACAAAGAACATCCGGATGAAGATTACGGACGAATGGACAGAGAGACAAGGAACAAGTCAACACGTTCTGCAGAATTCAATGGAGCAACCATTGGAAAGTGAAGCAACGTGGGAACGTGAAGAAGATCTCAAGAAGGAGTTCCTAACCAATTTTCAGACGATACTCAATCTCGGGACGAGATTCATTAAGGGGGAGGTTTGTAACACCCTAATTTTTTTTGCTCTAATTTAAATTTTGGTGTATTTTTGGTTTTTGTGAATTTTTGAGAATTTATTTAAATTTATTTGGATTTATTCAAATAGGGTTTTTCTTGAAAACAATTGAATAATGGAAAAGTTTTTGCAAAGTTTTATTGCAAATATTTTAATTGAGTTCCAAATATCTCAAAGTAATTTCTGGAATTTTTCTGCTATTTTAAAAAGCTCCAAATGATTTAATTGAATTTCTAGAATTATTTTAAATGTGAAATGTTTTAAAAATCAGTTGAACAGTAATGGGCCGAGCCCAGCGCTGTGCTTAGCCCAGCCCAGTTCGTCGCGCAAACCCTAGCGCCGCCCAGCCCAAGCCGTCCAATTCGGATCGAACGCCTGTAAGTGTGCCACGTCGCCCGCACACGTGAGCCTTTGGATCGTCGCCGCACGGACGCGCGGGATTGCGCCACGTCACTTCGTCCCCGCGAAATCGCCGGAGAGACGTGGGCTTTGATGGCCATGCATTCCGTCGGTAGTTTCGCACACGTCGAGGCAGCCCTTAAGTCCCCGTTGAGGGCGTCGTGCAGAGACCTTCTCGCCGCGTCTTTTGACTCCTCGCACGCACGCCGAGACCCCCTCTAGCGCCCGTACGAGCTCGCCGTAGTTGCTTCTTTGTGCCGCCGCTGTTTTTCGCCGTTTGCTTCGCCGCCGGTTTCTCTCCGCCGTCGCCAAGGTCACTGGAGTAACCCTTCCGCCAAGCCGCGTCGAACGAGCCACTTCTTCTCGCGGAGAAGCCCGCATCGCCGCCGCCAAGGTTGTCTTCCCCACTCGCAACCTTCGCCGCCGCCAACCTCGTCGAATCGCGCCGACCGTCCGATTTGCATCGTTCGGTTCGTGAGTCCACGTAGCCTCCATCTCGTAGATGTTTAGATTGAATCGTGACCGCTGGATCTTGATGTATACGATAGGGATTAGATCTAGATCTGCGGCTAGATTTAATGCGAACCCTTGGATCTTTTTGGACGTGTAGGATTGAGCCACGCCGCACCATGAGCGAAGAAACCGCCGGTACCGTGGGCCGTTAGATTAGATCTAAATGGTAGAGATTGGATCTGGTTTTGCCTAAGGATCCGCGCTGTCAGATTTGAGCGCACTGGCGGAGATGGCACCGCCCTCGCCAAATCGCGTCGACGCGCGGGCGTTTGACCAGGCGAGACCGATCCCGCCGCCGATTTCGTGCACCGTCGCGATTGCGCCGCGTGTCGTCGCATGATCCGAGACGTTGCGATGACGACGCGGTCTTGGCCGTTGGATCCGAGCGCCGCTGGATGTGTGACGCGCGGAGGCGTGGAGCCGAGGCGTCGCCGCGTTGGATGCGTGGTCGATCACTGGATCTTGCGACGCGTGTCGCGCGCGATCTCGGCGCTGCGGTGCGCGTGAGGAGATCCGCCGCTGATTCAACGAGCGGCTCGGATCTTGCCGCATTCTTGATCGTTTCAGTGAACCGAGTCCACGGTAGACCAAAGCCGAGCCGTGAACCCGGTCCATAGATCGAGCGACGTGGCGACCTGCGGGCGTACACGTGTCGGTGACGACGCCGATGACGTCATATATATATATTTTTTTTATATATAAAATATTTCGACCGAATTTCTTTTCTGTGCTGGCGTCATCATGACGCGGTGCTGACGTCATAAATGCGAATTTCCAGTATAAAAATAATTCAGAAAAATCGGATTTTCTTAATTTCTGTATTTTCAGATTTTTTTCAAACTTCAAATGACTACAACTTTTGCATTTTAACTCGGATTTAGGTGATTCAAATTTCTAAAAATTCGTAAAATTGTGATCTATTTAATGATGAATTTTATTTAAATTTTTGAGGTCATCTGGTCTTCTGTATTAGCTATTTATTGCATACTTTATTTGTACGTGTAGACGCAAATTTGCCGGAAAGTTTCGAGGAAGAATTCATCGCTCAAGACCAAGCTTCGGAACACAACCAGCAACTCTTTGAAGGCAAGTGATGCTTTGATCATTTTGATCCCAGGTTTTTAAAATGAAGTTTATGCTTTGAAACTATGCATGCTTATTTATTTAATATGAATTTAAATTGATTCGGGATAATGTAGTTAATCAACCCATTTTGTTATGCCACCTTGAATTATTAATTGTATGCCCTAAATCATTGTCACCATAAGTTGATTATATTAGTTGGATGTTAATATTGTGCCAACACGGGAGGCTAGACCGTGAGTAGATGCTTAGCCTTGGAACGAATCATGAGTGATCTTTCGGAAAAATGCTACAATACTGATTAAAGACTTTGAATGTATTTTGAAAAGTTGTGTGATGATGCCACATGATGAGATTGAGGTACAGCGACCTGTGTGGTTCCGTACCGATGTTGAGTTATTGCTGGCATGTGTTGCACAATAACCAACCGGGTGGGAAATGTTTTAGACTAGGGCAAGTGGCAAGAGGTCGTGTGACCGTGGGCTGTGTGGCAATGGGTTGATGAGTGATGTGAGTCCTGTGCCACATTGGGTGTGTGCCATTGTTGAGTGTTGAAGTCTTGCCTTGGTCGCTTAAGGACTTCACCTTGCAAGCCTTTGATCCGAGTCACCCGTACAACCACATGTCCGATATGGGATGCACCTAGTTGACTAGGGTTACGATATCTTTCTCTCGATACCTAAGGGTGACGAAGACACGTGGGTGTATCTGTATGGGGAGCGACGTGCTACGGCTTGGTGCCCATCCAACGGTGATTGGCCGGTCCTATATTTGGCTCTGTGTGAGGGAAGTTATAGTGAAGGCAACACCGAGAGGTTCTTTGGTTAAGGTAGAAGTTCTGAAAAGCTTTGTTGCGGACAATCACTGTGTGGTAAGCGGTGTATCTTGTGGGTAAAGTGTACAACCTCCGCAGAGTGTCAAAACTATTCAATAGCCGTGCTCACGGTATTGAGCATTGCTCGGGATTACAATGATCGAGGATAGATTTTCATAAACAAAACATGGAAGGGGCTGTGTGCCAAGTGTTAAAATGAACTATTAAGGTGTGCCGAGAATCCTCAAGGAAAACCATTTGAAATTATTATTACTTATAAGCTGTCCCTTCGCTTTAATCTAATTAAGATATTGGTTAAAAATAAAATGTCGCTTGATGCAAAAGAACCATTTAAGCCAATCCTTTGGAATAAGCTCAGATATAGTAATAGCGCCGCATTCATGCATTACTTGTTGAGTGCCTAGTGTACTCACCCCACCTTGCTTATCAACCCCAACATCGGTGGAGGAGACTACACCGGCTTGGGAGGAGGAGTACATCGAGGATACGAGCAACTAGGGGCAAGCTCGGTCGGTTTACGTGGCAAGATGAAGGCTTCCACTACCTTTATTTATGTTCCATTGCTATTTCTTTACTTTGAATAATGTAAGCCTGTGTGGTCGACTTATCTGTAAGGAGACCATAAGGTCGCATAACTCGGTTTATATACATGTTTGCACTATTTATTCTTATATCCTTGAGATGTCGTGATGTGCAACCTGTGTATGATGTGTGTGCTAAGCGTGATCTCGGATCGCATGTAATATACAGAGGGTCCAGATTCTGATTTGGGGCCCGACATCGGCAAGGAGAGCAAACTAAGTCTTTGACCATCTTGAGTTTGGGCAAACCCGAATGAGATCGTGGCGCTAACTCGGTCAAATGATCAAAACCAATGTGACCAAGTCTCCTATGCCGGAAGGAGAGATCACGGGACTCGAAGCAATCAAACATCAAGAGAGTCTCGGAAGAAGCGGAAAAATCAGCACGAAAGACTCTCCCAAATCTAGAAATCCCAAAACTAACCCTCCCGATGAATCGAGGATTCTACAGCATTACTCTTGAAACTTACCTCAAAGAGTCATCGATAAGTCGAGAAACAGAGAGCGATTGTATTGCGACTTACTTACTAAGGCAACATCTTTAAGAATGAAATTTTGTTAATGCAGATGGTACCTTTAGCAATGACTCTACGAAGATGCATCCCCAAAAGTGATTAACTCATCACCGGTGGCTCGGACTAGGAAGAGAACCAACGAGAATCTCCGGTCATATGACGAGAACAACCGAGTCAACAATCCAAACATCGCTCTTCCCTATCCGAGCGAACACGATCAAGACACAAGAGAAAGATGACTCGAAGATGGGATAGAGTGAAGACTTAGGAACCCAAGATCTTGAACCATACGACACCTCAGTACCGACCACGAAGAAGATCGAACTCGAGTGTCTCTCGACGCCAACTCTCACACGATCGGGAGCAACTCGTAGATAATCTAGGAGTCAAAGCGGGTTGGCACGCCGTGGTGCAAAAGCCGACCATCCCAAGAAGGTGCTGGATCTCCTACCGGAAAACACCTCACGCCGCTGATATCTACCTCGATGGGAAAAACGAGGAATATCAAGAAGACGACGGAAAGACTGACTATGAACAGCTCCAGGGCTAAAACTCAAAGAACTAGCATGAAAACCGAGTCCTGGATGCTGCCCAAACACAGGCGACTCTCTAACCTGTCTAGAAGCAGTGTGTGTCTTAGGAGCACTCAAAGTCTGGGGATGACCCTGAATACCCCTAAGAGAAGCAACACGCTCACGCCGAGTGATCTTGGCGCGCCTGAAGCAGAAATCTACTAGGTGACCATCCTTCTTACAGAAGGTGAATGCGTACTTCGCCTTGCTAGAGGCGAAGCAATAGGAGTAACACCCTTCCGTCAAGTCCTATGGACAACCCACAGACCTAAACTTGGTGGTGCTCACTGGGAGCTACCACAATCTCACCACTCTTGGAGCCGCGCACAATGGTGGGAGGATGCGCCCGGCGTGCTCAAGGATCAAATCCTAGACCTTGATTGAATCTACTAATCTTGGATTGGTCTAGAATAAGATTGAGCTTCTTCTTGCCTCCAACAAACTTCTCGAGAGTGCTCATAAGATACCGCAATCTCGGAAGAAAGAAGCACAAGAAGAACAGGGGAAGGAGAGGAAGAAGAAGAACTGAGAAGAGAAGATCTCTCAAAGACGTGCTTTTTGTTCCCTTAGCACTACCGCCTCAATCTTGAGCTCGACATGGATTTGATCCACATCATCCTTAACCCCAACACGCAGCAAGCAACCAGTTTGTGACTTAACTAGTAAATCCTTAGCAAGTTGATCACACTTGACATTCAAAGCATCATTGTCAAGTTTTAGTTGCTTCTGACCCTCACATGAGCCGATTTGGGTCCTTAGAAGCATGCAATTCAAGTTCATCATTTCTAGCGTAAAGCTTTCTAAGGTGTTCGCCATGGCATCAATTTCGCAAGCAATTTAGGCAATTAGCACATGATGGAGTGGAGTGAGCATGAAGAAAACTAGCCTCAACAGAATAGCATCAATAGAACTAGTACTAGCATTCTTCAACCTAAGACCATCAAGTTCAAGAAGCACACTATCATGTATGGTCCTTAGGTTCTCCAACTCCACAAGAATAGCATCACACAAAGAGCAATTATCGGTGACTCGGGAGGAGAAGATCTAAGTGAAGCTAACTCCGAGTCAAGGTACCTACTTCCTTCTCAAGCTCTGTACACCTAGCTCTAGCTCTAGCATGAAATTTTCCTAATTTGCGTAAAGCTTCGCTGAGCTGGTCATAGGAGGGTACCTCATCCGAGTCATTGTAGAGCTCTGAGTCGCTGATGTCGTTGGTGTCGGCCATGAAGCACATGCCGGAGAAGTCATCGCCGCCCTTCTTCTCTTGCGGATCATCCTCGCCTCGTCGCTCCATGTCTCCGTGTCGGAGAGGTTGATGTCGCTGCCGGCGAGGACGCGGTGGAAGAGCTTCTTTTTCTTGGAGAAGTTGCGGTACTTCTTCTCGTGCGCCGGTTCACGAACTGGAGGCTTCTTATTGCGGTTCTTTTTCGGTGTAGTCGTTTTGCCCGAACCGCCAACGCCGTTTTGCCCTTCTCCGGCTTAGGACGATTCACCGAATGTGGTTGGGGCCACCACACTCAAGCGGTGATCATGCCACCTCTCTTCATCTCTCTCACCCTCTTGTATGCATGAGAAAACTTTGCGGCGAGAAGAGCAAGCTCATTTTTCGAAATTTTTCCAGCTTGGTCATCGCTAGCTCGCAAAGGCGGAAAGAGAGAAACCAATAGAAGGATCAAGAAGAAGATCCAATGGGATCGGTGACCAAAGCCATCGGTCGAGATTTCGTCTTCGAGAGACGACATCGATCTCATGAGTCTTGAGGCGGAATAAAGCTCGTCAAGAGTCGAGTCGATAAGTCGGTGGTGTCCTTGATGGTGGTCACCTTCATCTCCCAAACCCAAGGTCGAGTGCGGTCAAGAAATGCCGAGCATTCTCCGAGTCAGGTATATGCAACCAAGCGCTCGGAGGTCACTCAAAATCTTTGTAAACCGACCAAAACACTCGTCAAGACTCTCACCGGTAGCGTTGATCAAACTTGTTGTACTCGCGCTTGAACTGTCTGCCTCACGCCTTGATTTGAGTAGAGCCCTCATGGTAAGCATCGAGGGTTACCCAAATCTCGTGAGCGAAGCGAAGGTGAGAAATCCTATCATACTCACCGCATCTAAGACCCTGTATGAGAATATTCCTTGCCTTAGCATTCGTCTCAACGCCAACCATATTGATGGCCGTGACATTTTCATCGCAAGAACCTCATACGGAGTTTCACCTTACGCCATATCGTAGCCCCGGGCGTGATGTATGACTCCATCGGGACTTCCAAAAGGAAAATCAACTCCATTAAAGATGGGAGGCTTGGTGGAATATTTGTCCGTCGCCATGGCTCTTGAGACCGGTCAAGATCTAGAAAGAGCGAACCTGCTCGATACCAATTGAAGGACCGAGATGGCGAGCAGAGGGGGTGAATGGTCGCAAATAAAATTCCCCAAAATACTCCAACAAAAACCTCGACAAGATCGCTCAAAGGAAATTGTGAAAAACCGAAAAACTAGACAACTATGTGTACCCCAAGCTTGCATGGATAAGTACCATAAAATATGTGGGGATTTCTGAGTCACAATCCTGGTTGTCTAGTGTCCAAGATAAAGAGGAATCAATTCAATCTCTTGCTTTTAGAAAGGACATCAATTCAAATCACAAAGGTCACTTTCAGAAAAGCAAAAGCAGAATTTCCAGAACTTGTCCTCAATTTGCACAGGAGGTTGGTGGGTTTCTACAGCTCACACAATTCTGATAAATTTTTCCCTATGAGAATCAGAGTCGTGAAGAACTCCACCAAATTTCTCCTCAAAAAGCCTTACATAAAAAACAGGAAAAATCTAAGAACACAGTATGCTCAAGAACTTCGAGCAGAAAGTTTGGGGCTCGGTTTTCACCTCATGGCGCCCAAACGGTGCAACAAGTGAACTACAAAATTTTTTTGAAGGTGTATATCAGAGTCCT
Source organism: Otatea glauca (assembly GCA_036346275.1). Classification (NCBI taxonomy): domain Eukaryota; kingdom Viridiplantae; phylum Streptophyta; class Magnoliopsida; order Poales; family Poaceae; genus Otatea; species Otatea glauca. Next base: position 19,939,726 of record CM070732.1, on the reverse strand, counting down.
GCACCTCCTCCAACAAGAATCACTCAAAAAGGAATTTTCTATAGTTTTACAAAAATCAAACACTGACTGCTGCGCGAAGAACAAGTTCTGAACAAAGTTGGAACTTGAAAGAAATGATGTTCTCTACTCAATCCAAGAGTGCAAAAGAGATGTAAAACCATATGAACACACTCAAAACATCCAAGATCAGCAGCATTTAGAAGGAGGGGAGGCAAATCCAAATTACTTGAAAGTAAATTGCGGGAATGTAATTGCGGGAAAGTAAATGATGAATTTAAATTGCGTAAAGTAAAGACATAATGTAAATGCGCAAAATAAATTCAGAGGTGGATGGATAAAACTTTCATTTCTGGAAGGGGAGGTTACAAAGCCTCACATTCATGTGGGCAAAGCTCAAATGAGCATCAAAACCTCAACACCTTCAAGGGAAGGAGGCTACCCTCCACCCCTATTTATACTACTCTTGGGCCACCTACCACCCTTGGATGAGTCCCTCAACCCTAGAGCACTCATCTAAGGGCTAGGATTAACCCACACACACAGCCATGCAAGGGCTAACCCAAAACCCACACACATACCGGGTTTTCTTGCACGGTTTTCAAAGCATACTACCTAGACCCGCTAACCTATCAACTAGACCTCAATCCGACGGCCCTCATTGATCCACGCGGCATCTAGCTAGCATCAACTCCTTTCCTTGTCTTATTCACTTGCTCGGACTCCGTCTTCGATCATCTTCCGGCGATCTCCCAACCGTCTGGACCTCCGACGTTCCTCGCCTAGTCCCGGTCATCCTTCGCCTCACCATGACCTAGCACCGTCGTCACTTTGTGCCTTTTGCTCTGGTGAGTTTTCGGGTAAACTAACCGCGTCACTTTGTGCCTTTTGCTTCCGTGATCACAACCATTCAATTGGATTTGATTTTCATCGCAAATTGACCCCGTACTTCGTCGTCGATTTCTCCCGTTTGGGTACGATTCAATTCAATTCCTTGCACCCTTAGACTCCCCTTGATGCTAGCTATCCCGTGCTCACCTTAGTTTCGAGAAATTTCGCGTTTTGACATGTTTTTGGCTGCCATGCCACCGAATTCGCTCATGGTTGTCGCTGAGTGTCGCTCCGGCCACCATTCTTCGTGCCGTCACTTGCCCCGGCACCGCGATGTCGTCCTCGTTCCAATTTGCCGCTTGCCGCTCGCCGCCGTGCCCTCTAGCTCCGTCAATCATTTGTGCAAGAAGCTCTAATATGTCTCTGTAACACAAGCGCACAAGAGAATGAAGCACTGTAGCATCGCGATGCTACGGTGCAATTTCGCAATTTCGTGATTATGGTTTTTATCAAATTTTCTTTGACCCGTTCTCCTCCATCCGAACTCGGAATCGAGTGGTTCAAATTTCTAAATTCATCTAAATTCGTCCTCTATCTTCCAGTAATTTCATTATAATTTTTAGTTTATGTTTATTTTATTTTATTCATCTCGTGCACCGTTTTGCGCGTAGTCGAAGAAGCGATCGTCGTCGCCGACGAAGGAGAAGACCTCCAGAACAGCGCAGCGCACTTCGTCGATGAAGGCAAGTCTCCTTGAAGTATGTTGATCCATGTTTTGAAATGCTTTGTAGATTTACAAACTTGCATGCTATGTTGATTAAAAAAATATATTATATTATGATAGATTGTAGTTAAATACCTTGTTAATATGTATGTTTGCTACATATTAATCCATCTGTTCTTTGGCTGCCCTAGAATCATTAATTATATTATAAATGGCTTGACACCTTGTTTAGTATAATAGTAGTGCTTAGTTATGCTAAATACTATTTGTATGTTTAATTGAAGGCTTGTTACTTGAAATTCTAAATGATTGAGTGAAAATATTATTTAAAAAGGGCAGTTGGTGCTGCCAGTTTGGTAAAATAAAAGAAAATATTTGGTATTTTAAAAATTGAATGTCACAAGACAGTGTGATATGATAATTCAAGATTTTGCAATGTATCAAGTAGAGCAACCCTAAGCAATATCAAATAGCTAGTCTCAATTGGGTTCAAAGTATTCGCAAAGGATGAATTGGTTCCGAAAGGTATGTGTATTGATATTTTTGGAGTTTTATGGTTTGTATATGCTTCTGAACTCAACCAACTCAAAGGAACAAAGCTAGATCATCAATTGAAGTAACAAACCCAAATTCAGTATTTCTAGGGCAGCAGAGTTGTCGCCCAGATTAAAGTTTGAAAAGCACCGAATTTGGAAGGATCACTATGGAAAGAAATGAAGCTTATGTACTTAGCTTTCAATAGAGTACACGAACATGCAATTTGGAGCTCGGGTGTGAAAGTTATAGCTCAAAAACCGAACACCACAGAATAGCCCCAATTTCAGTTTGCGAGACTGATTCCGAATCTGACTTAAATTCGGTTTAAAAGAGTCTGAATCACAAAGGACACCCAAAAAAGTTTTTGTAGAGGACTCAAGGATTTAGGAAAGTACAAAAACATCTCAATCGGAGTTCGGACGTGAGAATTATGATTAAAAAACAGAACCGATCTGGATTGGAAGTACAACTTGCTTCACCAATTTGACGTCCAGATTAATCTAACTTAGGTATGGAATTAGAATCCGTGCCCAACTAGGTTTTTGGATAGCTCATCCCCAGGTTTCAGGAAAGTGCAAGAACACAAGAATTCGAGCTTGTATGAGAAAGTTATGAACAAAACAATAGATAGGACAGATTGAAATAAAAGCTACGCGAAGGAAAACCGACCAGCAACTAAAACAAGGACTCTAATGGATCAAAGCCTAACAAAACCCACTAAAATACCAGATTGAATCTAAAGGTTGAATTTTGGTGGAGTAATTTTCAATTTGGGACAGAGAACAAAAACTAATCTAAGGTACTGAAATTCTCACCGATCAATGAAAGCTCTGATACCACCTGATGAGGCTTAACGGAGGCCCGATCTTTCGGTGAGATGGATAGCTATCGATTAGTGGAGATGACCCTCACGATCCAGGTTACGACCGAAACACGACCGACACCAAGCAATCGCTAAACCAAACTCCGAGTTGTTATCAACCGTGCCAAAACCCGATTGACCTGATCACGAAGATCAATTCCTGTAAGCAATCGAAGAACAAGCAAGAACAAAGCAAAGGCAATCTAAAATTGCAAATATAATTGAAGTATTGATGTGGGGTTCCCAAACACGGTATTGCTGTTGATCTCGCTGAATAAGAGAATACCAAATAGTTTCACCAAGGAAAACTACAACTAAACAAAACCCAAGTTTCTATGGCAGTGGCTACTAAGTATATGAGAGGGAGGGATGTGAGAGGGTCATCCTAGGGTTGTGTGCAGCCAGGAGGAGCACACAACTTGGGCTTGGGCCCCCTCACGCTTACAAGACCTAAAATAGCCCAAAACAGTGATATAGCATATTGTTTCAATGATTTTGGCTGATCCACGATGAATCAAGGGCTGGGACCAGATCCATTTGAAAGTTCTTGTTGTAAGCTTTCAATCAAATACAAGAACTCTCTAATTATACTCCGTATGTAAAAGTTATGCTCATTTTACTTCAGATTGGTATCTGGAGGCCGAATTGGATTCCAGAACTTGATGGATTTGATATCTCTATCTTCTTGGCCCATTGTGTGACGTGTTGGTGTTGGTCCAATGAGGTTTGGATGTATCCATAGTAGTGATGTCTTCATCAAGCGGTCGAGCACACCAACGAAAAAATCGTCCAGGGTGTCAAGAAGCGAGTCTTCGACGAGCTCGAACAATGTAGCCGGGCCTGGGTGGATGAGCTTCCCACCTTCCTTTGGTCCGTACGCACCACGACCAGCCTAGCAACAGGGGCAACCCCTTTCCAGCTTGTCTTTTGTGCTGAAACTGCCCTGCCTTCTGAGGTCACTCTGGGCTCCGCTAGGGTTAGCTTGGTCGACCAAGTCGATTTCAACTAAGAACGGTCTCTCGACCTCGCCCTGAAGGAAGAAGTAAGGTGCCATGCGTTGCTACGATCGTTGCATTACCTGCAAGCGCTTCACAGGCATGCGTCTCGATCGGTACGACCTAGGGGGCTCCGCGTTGGGGATCAGGTCCTAAGACGAATTCAGGACCAGGCCAACACCAACAAGTTATCCCCGAAGTGGGAGGGCCCTACAACGTCGTTTCAGCAGATCGCACGGGGCTTACCGGCTGGCGATGCCCGATGGCACAGAGCTCGCGAACTCGTGGAACATAGACCAACTCCGAAAATGTTATGTGTAACATTCTTACCTTGATTTGCAATAAAAAGCTCTTCTTTGTTGTATATGACTATGACTCTTTACATGTTTCCTTGCATCTCGAGTACGTCGACCTCGTGTCGTGATCTCAAGGTTCACCTCCAGGGGGTCATGTCAATAATAAGCCGATTCTTATCGCATCATGACTAGTCCCCTGTAGTAGGACATGAACCAGAGACCATGCCCAAGTGTTCTTGACCTCGAGATGCTTAAGTCCTTTTTATTTTGCATCTCGAGAACCTCGACCTGAGTGTTGCGGTCTCAGAGTTCACCGCTAGGGGTCTCGTCAGTAGTAAGCCGATTCTCATCGCATCACGACTACTCCCCTGTAGCAGGACTTGAACCAGAGACCGCCCTCATAGAGTTCCCTGAGCTCGAGGAGATCCTGCTGCTAGCTCGACCTCGTGTTAGAGTTAAGCTTGTCTTCGCTCAAAGACGTAACTATGACTTTGTCTTACGTTCTTTGTTTAGGATGAAGGTATTACCTAACAACACAGGTCTCAATGGCTCAAGAACTCAAGGTATATCTCCTGTGCCCGAGGCCGGCATTGCTCAGAATCGACCACAGCGGGGGCTAAGCAAGGGGATACTAACGAGCTGAGTCTTATCTTCATCAAATTTCAAACATTAACATCAAAAAGGAACTTTATTTCTTTTTGCAAATTTACACTTACAAGTGGGTACAAGTTGCTCTTGTCCCTCTTCCTATCTACTCTCCTACCTACAGGTCGGCCATGTCGTGGTCGAGCTTCTCCTACTCGAGCTCGGCGACCCTCACCCTCAACGCGGACAGCTCGCACTACAGTCGATGCACCTTGGCTGTGGAGCTGGCGGCGCGGTTGCGCTCGTCTTGGACCTGGGCCAGGGCACTCTTCCCCATCCGGGTGGCTCGCCCCAGCTTCTCCTCGAGCTCGGCCACCTTCGCCATGAGCTCGGCGGAGGCCGTCGCGTGTGCGGTAAAGAATGCAAATAATGTCAAACATTTGCACCCCACTATGTTTTTCAAAGCCTTAAAGAAGATTTGCATAAATTGAAAAATAAGCTTGAAGGACCTTATATGCACTTCAAAATTCCCCAAAGTGTTGAGTAGGTTGAACTCTAGGTTTTCCATTTGATCCTTGAGTGCTTTTGCTTCTAGCTTTGAAACTTTGCTAAGTTTAGCACTTGTCAAATCATGCTAAATTGAAATATTGTAAACTAAGCTTTTTCATAAAAAGTATTGGTCTTGGACATGTCTTAGTTTAGTCATATTCTGAAATTGACAAGCTTGGTGTAATATCTTTCCATTTTGATCAATTGGATAATCTTCAAAACTCTTTAGATTGCATTTCATGCATACATGTTGAGAATGGGGGAGAAAATTTGAAATCTTGATGCCTATATTGTCAAAAGGGGGAGAAAATGTAGAAAAGGCATCATTAAAAAGATAAAAATGTGAATGCTTATTTGGTTATTACGATCTTTGTAAAACTTTGCTACTTCTTTTTGGATCATAATCTCATAATCCCATTTGACATGTATGGTTGGATTTTAGAGTTTTTGTCGAAAACTTGCTCTTTCTTAAATTTAACTCCAAAATCTAAACCTTCTTGAATTTTGTTTTAGCTCCAAAATCCCTTTTGTCAACTTGGTCATGATCTCAATTTTTATCTTTAGACCAAATTTGACATTGCAACTAAAAATTGCTTTCTTCTTCATCCTCTTTTAACTCAAAATATATGCCTTTTGTTGTGTTTGTCAATATACTCATCAAGGGGGAGATTGAAGGACCATGTGAGGTCTACCCAGATTTGTGATGAGTATTTGACAAAATTTAAGCTTGTATTTCTCTTGTTTGAGTTTGATTTGAATTGGATTTTCAAATAGAAGCAATTTGAGGTCTTCTCTGTTTTCGCGGTGCTACCAGGCGAATGGTAGCACCGGACCCAAGTGCTGTGTCGAAAATCCAGAAAGGGCATTTTTCGGGGTTTTTGCCATGGTAGCCAGGTGCTACCTGGCGAGCGGTAGCACCGGCCCAAGGAGCGGTGTGAAAATTCCAGAGAGGGTGTTTTCGGTTTTAGCCGCGCGGTGCTACCAAATTTTAGAGCGTAGCACCGGTGCACCATGGGCGGTGCTACCGGCCTGAGGGCGCTAGCACCGGCCAGAACGAGTAAAAATGAATTTTAATAAGTGGACTTCGTTGAATTTATTGCACATCTTTGTGGGCATTGCTATGTGAGGAGTTTCCTTGTTTTTGATGGTTGCAGGTCGACGATGCTAGATCATGGTGAGGCGAAGGATGACCGGGACTAAGAGAGGAGCGTCGGAGGTCCAGACGATCGGGGATCGTCAGAAGATGATCGGCGACGGAGTCGTGGCAAGCCGTGAAGACAAGGAACGGATGAGATGCTAGCTAGACGCTACGTGGATCAATGAGGACCATTGGATCTTGGTCTAGTTGATTGGTTAGCGGGTCTAGATAGTGTGCTTTCAGAACCGTGCAAGAAAACTCATTATGTGTTGTGGGTTTTCGGTGAACCCTTGCATGGCTGGTTGAGTGGGTAAATCCTAGCCCTTGATGGATGCTCTAGGGTTTAGAGGCTCATCCAAGGGTGGTAGGTGGCCCAAGAGTTGTATAAATAGGGGTGGAGGGGTAGCCTTCCGCCCTTGAAGGTTTTGAGGTTTTTGATGCTCCTTTGAGCTTTGCCCACATGAATGTGAGGCTTTGTAACCTCTCCTTCAAGAAATGAAATGTTCTTCATTTATGTTCATGTTTCATTTCCTTTATGCATTTACATTACGCATTTAAATTACGCAATTTGAATTCCGCCTTTACTTTCTTGCAATTTACATTTACGCAATTTGAATTTGCCTCCCCTCCTTCTAATTGCTTACGAATCTTTTGCTGAGGTTTATGATTGATTATTTCTTGAAATCATGTTTCAATCATCTAGGCTATCCATGAGTTCTTGTTGCAAGAAGTTGATCTTTTGCGTTTTTGAATGTTTGACCTTGTAGATTGCTTATCCTTGAGTTTCTTTGTGTTCCTTTGCTTGCTGGGATGTGTGGGAAGTCATTCAAGATCACTTTGATCATCAAAACCCCACGAGCAAGCCTTGATCGAAGTTCTTTTGATTTTTGACGAAACTTGATGCGTTCTTCCTTCCCGGGCAAAAAGGTCAGAACTTTGACGTCAATCCCTTGGATTGAAGGTTGGAATAAGTTCCTGACATCCCGATGACCTTATCTACCAAGTTTCATTGAGTTTGGATCAATGAATCAAAAGATTCATCAATTTTTCTTTTGAACCCGTGCTGAAAATGCTTTTCGTATGCCTGATGATTTTACTGTAGCTATAGTAATCCGGTAGTACCGGGCCCAGTGTGCGGTAGCACCGGCCTCAGGCTGATTTTTTTTTGAAAATTGACTCTTTCGCTTCCATTTGATATCTAAGGGGTTTGGCTTGGTTTCTTTGGGTGAAAATCTGCATTTGTGATCCTCCTTAGAGAACATATTTTTAATTTGGGATCATTCACCCCCCTCTGATCGCCATCTCGGTCTTTCAATTGGTATCAGAGCCGGTTTTACTCTTTCATAGTTCTTGACCAGTCTCAAGAGCCATGGCGATGGACAAGTATTCCACGAAGCCTCCTATTTTTTCTGGTGTTGATTTTCCATTCTAGAAATCGCGGATGGAGTCATACATCACTGCCCAGGGCTTCCTGATATGGCAGAAGGTGAAGCTCCTGTATGAGGTTCCTACCGATGAAAACGTCATGGCCGGCAATATGGCTGACGTTGAGGCGAACGCTAAGGCATGGAACATTCTCATACAGGGTCTTAGCTGCAGTGAGTATGATAGGATTTCTCACCTCCGTTCCACTCACGAGATTTGGGAGACCCTCAATGCTTACCATGAGGGCACTACTCAAATCAAGACCATGAGGTAGGATCAGTACAAGCGTGGGTACAACAAGTTTGAACAACACGCTGGTGAGAATCTTGATGAGTGTTTCGGTCGTTTTACAAAGATTTTGAGCGATATTCGAGTAGTTGGTTGAGTATACCCTGACTCAAAATTTTTTGACCGCACTCGATCTTCGAGTTTGGGAAATGAAAGTGACCACCATGAAGGACACTACCGACTTATCGACCTTGACTCTTGATGGGCTTTACTCCCGTCTCAAGACTCATGAGATCGACGTCGTCTCTCGCAATATGAAATCTCAGTCGATGGCCTTGGTCACTGATCACACTGGTTTCTCTCTTTCTGCCCTTTGCGAGCTAAGTGATGACCAACTGGAAAAATTTCCAGAAAATGAGCTTGCTTTTCTTGCTTGAAAATTTTCACATGCATAAAAGAGGGTGAGAGAGAGGAAGAGAGGTGGCATGATCACATGCTTCTAGTGTTGTGGCCCCAACCACATTCGGGCTAATTGCCCCAAACTGGAGAAGGCAAAGAACGAAACCAGCGGTTCGGCAAAGAACGACTACATTGACAAGAACCGCAACAAGAAGCCTCCAATTCGCGAGCTGGCGCGTGAGAAGAAGTACCGCAACTTCTCCAAGAACAAGAAGCTCTTCCACCGCGTCCTCGCCGCGCTTAACGATATCAACCTCTCCTACACGAAGACATGGAGTGACGAGGGTGAGGATGAACCGCAAGAGAAGAAGGGCGGCGATGACTTCTCCGGCATGTGCTTCATGGCCGACGCCAACAGCATCAGCGACTCCGAGCTCTACAGCGACTCGGACGAGGTACCCTCCTATGACCAGCTCAATGAAGCTTTCTACAAATTAGGAAAATTTCATGCTAGAGCTAGAGCTAGGTGTGTGGAGCTAGAGAAGGAAGTAGGTACCTTGACTCGAGAGTTAGCTTCTCTTAGATCTTCTCCTTCTTGAGTCACTGATGACTGTTCTTTGTGTGATGCACTTCTTATGGAGTTGGAGAACCTAAGGACTATGCATGATAGTGTGTTATATGAACTAGATAGTCTTAGGTTGAAGAATGCTAGCGATGATTCTGTTGATGCTATTCCACTAGATGTTAGTTTTCTTCATGTTCACTCTACTCCATCACGCTCTAATTGTCCTAAATTGCTTGCTGAAATTTATGCCATGAGCGATCACCTTAGGAAGCTTTCTTCTAGAAATGATGAACTTGAAATACATGCTTCTAAGGACCAAGTCACCATGTGAGGGTCAGAGGCAACTAAAACTTGACAATGAATCTCTAAATGTCAAATGTGCTAATCTTGCTAAGGACTTACTAGCTAAGTCACAAGAAAGTTGCTTGCGGTGTAATGTGATTGAGGGAGACTTAGATAAAATCCAAGTCGAACTTAGGAAGAAACTAGAAGACCAAGCCGATAGGATTAGAAATGCGTCTTGTGTTTCTTGTGAGGCCCTCCAGATTGAGGCAGCCGTGCTGAGGGAGAAAAATGTACGTGCTGAGAGAGCTCATCTTTCTGGTTCTTCTTCCTCTTCTTTCCCCTGTTCTTCTTGTGCCTCTTTCTTCCGAGATTGCCAGTATCTCATGAGCACTCTCAAGAAGTTTGTTGGAGGCAAGAAGAAGCTCAATCTTATTCTAGACCAATCCAAGATTAGTAGATTTAATCAAGGTTTAGGATTTGACCCCTTGGAGCACGCTCGGGTGCATCCTCCCACCATTGTGCGCGGCTCCAAGAGTGGTGAGATTGTGGTAGCTCCTAGAGTGAGTACCACCGTGTTTAGGTCTGCTGGGGTTATCCATAGGGCTTCTGACTAGAAGGGTGTTACTCCTGTTGCTTATGCTTCTAGCAAGGCGAAGTACACATGCACCTTCTGTAAGAAGGATGGTCACCTAGTAGATTTTTGCTTCAGGCGCACCAAGAACGCTCGGCGTGAGCGTGTTGCTGCTCTTAGGGATATTCAGGGTCATCCCCAGACTCTGAGTGCTCCTAAGGCACACACTGCTTCTAGACAGGTTAGAGAGTCGCCTGTTTTTGGGCAACATCTAGGACTCCGCCATGCCGTTTCTTCGAGTTTTAGTCCCGAGTCGTTCAGAGTCGGTCTTTCGCCGTCCTCTCGATACTCCTCGTTTTTCCCATCGAGGTAGATATCAGCGGCGTGAGGTGTTTTCTGGTAGGAGATTTAGGTAGCCTCAATGGGATGGTCCAACCTTTGCATCACAGCGGGCCAACCCAGTTCCAGCTCCTAGATCATCTACTAGAGTTGCTATGGATCTTGTTAGTGTTAAACGTCAGAGAGACACTCGAGTTCAGTCTTCTTCTGTGGCTGGTACTCTGAGGCATCGAGTGGTTCAGTATTGGGTCCCCAAGTCTTCACTCTATCCCAGTACTGAGTCATCTTTCTCTCTTGTGTCTTGATCAGGTTCGTCGGATGGGGAAGGGAGATGTTTGGATTTTCGACTCCTGTTGTTCTTGTCATATGACTGGAGATTCTCGATGGTTCTCTTCCCTAGTCTGAGCCCCCGGTGATGAGTTGATCACTTTTGAGGATGCTTCTTCAGGTAGAGTCATTGCTAATGGTACCATCTGCATTAATGACAATTTCATTCTTAAAGATGTTGGCTTAGTGAGTAAGCTGCAATACAATTTGCTTTCTGTTTCTCACCTTATTGATGAATCTTTCGAGGTGAGTTTCAAGAGTAGCGCTTGTAGAATCCTCGATTCTTCAGGAATGTTAGTTTGCGGGATTTCTAGATATGGGGGAGCCTTTCGTGCTGATTTTTCTGCCTCTTCTGGAGACTCTCTTCGTTGTTTGATTGCTTCAGAGTCCCGTGAACTCTCCTCCTGGCATAGGAGACTTGGTCACATTGGTTTTGATCCTTTGACCCGAGTCAGCAGCCATGATCTCATTCATGGTTTGTCCAAACTCAAATTGGTCAAAGACTTAGTTTGCTCTCCTTGCCGACATACCAACTGAAAGACCGAGATGGCGATTAGAGGGGGGTGAATGATCCCAAAAAAATATGTTCTCTTAGGAGGATCACAAATGCAGATTTTCACCCAAAGAAACCAAGCCAAACCTCTAGATAATCAAATGGAAGCGAAAGAGTCAATTTTCACGAAAAATAAACCTGAGGCCGGTGCTATTGCACTCCGGGGCCGGTCCTACCGGGTTACCGTAGCTACAGTGAAACCAGGCATATGAACAGCGTTTTCGGCATAGGTTCAAATAAGAAGATTGATGTATCTTTTGATCCGTTGATCCAAACTTAACCAAACTTGGTAGATAAGATCCTTGGGATGTCACAAACTTATTTCAACCTTCAATCACAAGGATTGATATCAAAGTTCTGACCTTTATGCCCGGGAATGAAGAACATACCAAGTTTTAATAAAAACCGAAAGAACTTCGATCGAAGCTTGCTCGTGGGTTTTTGATGATCAAGATGATCTTGAATGACTCCCCACAAGTCCCAGCAAGCAAGAGAACACAAATAAAATCAAGGATACGCAATCTACATGATCAAGCATTCAAGAACGCAAAAGATCAACTTCTTGCAACAAGAACGCATGGATAGCCTAGATGATTGAAACAGGATTTCAAGAAAGAATCAATCATAAACCTTAGCAAAAGATTCATAAGCAATTAGAAGGAGAGGAGGCAAATCCAAATTGCGTAAATGTAAATTGCAAGAAAGTAAATGCGGAATTTAAATTGTGTAAGGGAAATGAAACATGAACATAAATGAAGAACATTTCATTTCTGGAAGGAGAGGTTACAAAGCCTCACATTCATGTGGGCAAAGCTCAAAGGAGCATCAAAAACCTCAAAACCTTCCTACATGGGGGAGGTTGCCCCTCCACCCAGGATTCAGATGGAAAGCAAGGTATTTAAAGTCTTTTAAAATCAAACACTCATCACTAAATTTCTGGCTGCCATTTTATTGGGCATAATACATTAAGTTATCTACCCCATTTTCATGAACTAATTGCTAGATGCAAGCATGGTCTCAAAAGAACACACACACACATATATATATATACATATATACCTATTATGCTCTTCATACTAAATCACATCCTATTTGTATAAATCATTATTTGTTGAATATTTTTACCTAACCTAACTTTATTCTGCCAATATGCTGAAAAGAAATATGTTTAACAAACTACCAAAAATTCTTTCTGTATCAATTTAGTAATTATTGCATATTTACTAATAATGTTAGACTTCAAAAGAAAAGACATAAAACAACTAGTTACTCAATTATTTTTATATGAATGGGTTCATAGCAGAATGAGGGTTATGATAAAATTGATTCAAATAAATTTAACTTTGTTTGAAAAGTTTCCATATTTAATCTACTTTCATATGTACTATTCATCTTTGCATTAAAATATTTTTCCAAAATAGCTTTTAAAAATATTTTTGCATATTCTGGAATATTTTGATTTTAGATGAATTTAGAAATTGGTTTCATCTTATTTGGATTCCAAATGCGAAAGATATTCAAGTTTGAATTTTTAACCGATTCAAAAATCTAATGAAAATAGCAAAATACGCTTTCGCTGCACTGGAAGCGTCTTTTACTTCGCGCCAACGATGCGCGCGTTTAAATCCATCGCAGTCGCTGACATCCCGGACCCAGCCGTCAGCGACTCAAGGTGAAATTGCGGTGAGCCACTGACAAGTCGGGCCCGCATGTCATTCGGCCGAGACAGAGCTCAAGCCCGAGCTCATCGGCTGCGAAGATCCGGCGGTGCTCCGGTCCGGCCGAGGGCAATAGGATCAGTACACTATTGCGCATCTAAAGATGGTACCCATTCCTACCGGAGACTAGCCGAACTAGCTCGCCACCATGGCTATGTGGCAGCGGAAGGAGCGGCGAGCCGCGCCGGCGACAGAAGGCATCTCCGGTGGAATGGGTTCCGGTTCTAGAATCTATGGGTCCCAGAGGTTTCATTTTTGCCAAAAAAAGCTCAGAGGAGGATCGGATTAGCTCACCACCAATCGCCGGTTTTGGAGAAGAAGGGGGCGTAGTGGCGGCGGAGCTCCGGTCGAAATTTCCTGAAAATGACAGAGGGTTTTTTATGCTTGTGAGCTGGGAATGCTATAACAGAAAGCAACTGAGGAATGGTTGCTTGTACCACCTTCAATCGATCATGAACCGAAAGCTAGGGTTCTTCGGCTGATTCAGGAAAACGCGAAATTGGCAATGATCAGCGGAGTATAATGGATGAAACAAGAGGGGTTTTGATGAGCAGTCTCTGGCGATCAAGGTTCGGTATTTATAGGTCGGGGGAGACATTGTAGACGAGCCAACAACTGGTATGAACTCGACGGGGTTTTGCGGCGCTAGAACAGGCGAAGGGATGGGTGGTTTGCGAAAAATCCGGGCGAGGACGATGCGTGGCAGTGTTTGGCAGAGACGGTTTCCTCGGGCGAAGCGCAGGTGCTGCGGTGGAGCGAGCTACAGCCGGAGAAATGGCTCCGGTCACGCACGAGCTTGGCTACGAGGGAGGAAAAAGAAGGCGGTGGCTATGGCTGACAGGTGGGACCACGCAGCGATCTGGGCCCGCATGGCAGAGAGGGAGAAGGAGAATTCCGGCTTGAACTGAAATTAGAGCTGAATTGATTCACTGAATCCATTGCCTATCCAATCGGTAAATTAATGACTAATTTACTGAGTGTACATGAGCTAGATTAGGATCTATCATAAAAATTTTAGACCTATTTGACGCTTGAGGAATTTACAATAATTCTGACAGTGCACTGTGCACATATTCATGCATTGTGTTTTATATTTATTTAGGTACTTATATCTTACTCAAAAATTTAGAAACTTTTTGAGAGGTTCCTTATATGCACATTATTCTCCTGTAAAATTTTCAGCTTTAGATTCTTGACAGTTTATTTAATAAAATTCTGATATTGAGTTTCCAGATTTTTAACTATTCAGTTTTTGAATTTTTATAAATATCAAACCTAAAGATAATCTCCTGATATTTTTACTGAAGATGACTCTATCCAGGGAGAAGATAATATAAATATCTTCACATCGAAATTATAAACATTTAATTTCTGACATTTTCACTATTGCTAGTCTTGCTTCATTAATTCACCTTTCTTTTCATCATTTAATATTTTGTCATGATTTTAAAATTATATTTTGAGTTTTGGATAGCTCCATGAATTTTTACAGTAATTTTTATTATTTTGTTGTTTTACAAATCTTTTCTTAATACTTAAGTAATGGTTGATTGATTAAAAAAAGAATTTTCTGTAATGTGTCTGATTCTTCTCCAAGTCTTGGAATTCTCCGTGCGTGTATTTGGTGGATTTTCCTGTGATCTGCAGAGTCAATTTTTCTGTGTGGGAGTTTTTCCTGGCTCCTCCCTCCCTCACCCGATTTCTTCTCTCCTCCCCCACCCCACTCTATTTCTCCTCCATTTCCTGGCTCCTCCTCCCCTCATGGCTTCCTCCCCTTGAGCTCTCCTCCATGGGCGCCTCCCCTTGGTGCTCCCCCCAGCCCGAGCTGCTCCTCCTCCTCCCTCTTGGTTTCCACCCAAACTGAAATGGAGGTAAGGTCTTGAGGTAAATCCTAGGGTTTTGGTTCTGCTTGTTGGTTGGTGGAGTTCCTTTGCTAGGGGTTTGAATTTGAGGTAGGATTAGTTGAGGATTTGAGTTGAGAGGGATTGTTCTGTTTTCGGGCAGATTTTGTCCCTCTGTTAGGGTTCGATTATGCGGATCTTAGAGGCGTTTCCTGAGGGTACGACTGAAGATAAAGTTGTAGATCTCTTTCTTGCGATTCAATAGAGACCAAGAACTCTTGATTTGGTTCAGCCGTTTGAAAGTTATACTCGTTTTACTGCAGACAGCACTGGATCTGTTGGCAGTCGAAGCGGTTATAGTAATCTGTTGATTAAGCTAAGTTAGAGGCCGAGTTGGAATTTTTTCAATACATAGAAAAGATTGGAAATTTACTGTAGATAATTAAAATGTCTTCATTTGCATGATTTGGAGTTATATAACATTATTTATGCCCTATTGAATGCGCTGTCCAGAATAGCCTCTGCTGAAAATTCAGAGATTGGGCATTTTGCTGATTCGAGGTTCAGATCGAGAATTGGGGTTATTTTGTACAGTTACATAGTGGTTGGTTGTTTCAAAAGTTGTAGAGTTTTGTCTTAAGTTTCATTATATCTCAAGAACACTAATTTTGGTTTAGCGGTTGAAAAGTTATGGTCGTTTTAGTGTTGGCTGTCCTGAATCTGCGTGTGTTGGTAGCTGAAAGTTTGAACTGCAGTTTAAGACTAGATGTAAGTCAATTGAGAATTTATATTTTCCTAGAGAAATCTAGAAAATTTCCTGTAGATTAAGAAAATATCCTTGTTTGCTTGATTTGGATTCAAGAATCAAAAGTTATGCTATTTGGAAGCTCGCTGTCCTGAAATTAGAATTGCTGAAAGTTCAGAAATTTGGACAGAGATTCAGAGTGAAATTTGAGGGTTTAGAGTCATCTCCTGAATGAATGGCTGTAGGGTAACTGTAGGTTATCCTCTTGTGGTCATTTAGAGCACAAGAACTCAATGTTCGGTTTAGCCATTTGGAAGATATGCTCATTTGCGCGCTTGTTGTCCAGAATTCTATTTGTTGGGTTTTGGGGCTGCTTTGGGGGTTGGGTGTAGAAGTGCTGTATGTTATTATGAACTATATAGTCTTTTAAAAATGAGTATGCAAATGTTATTTTCAGGTGGTGTATCTTCGGGAGTGGCTTCATCCTCATGCCACTCCACTCCTCACGGTTAAAGGCAAGTACATCGGGTGATGTCTGCGATTGATTTGAGTGTTTTGGTGTATAGATTAGATGAAAAAGTATGTTTTCTAGGGATATGTATATGAGAAGTTTAGTGCAGTTTTTTGGATCAAAAAAGGGTATAATTGCTATCTTAATGCCTATGATGGAAGTTGTAGGTAGCAATTAGTCCCAAAGTGATCCCTCTCTGGAAGAATCAAAAGTTCCGACTGGTTGGATCGGATGTTCCGGTATGGAGACCGAAAGTTCCGGTTTGGCTTGAGTACACCAGGAAGTCCCCGATTTGTCGTGGGTGGTTTTTGTGAATCATGCAGGTAGAGAATGCATTCCAAACTTGTGATGATGAGGATGGACGAAGGATAGCAAATGAAAAGTGAGTATTTAATTGCAATTGTTGCATTGCATTATGGATTGTTACAGGTGATTATGTTTATGATGGTGTAAATGATAAGGTGATGAATGTAAGTATATTTTGACGTGCATGTTTATATTCATGTTCATGTTTTATGCTTATAAACATTGTCAATTGCATATGTGCATTCATGATGGAAGAGGCGACCCATGTCGATGTGTGCCTCTGTGCTCACACGTAGTGAGCACAAAAGTCTTACCTCGTAGTCTCATCCACAAAGATGGATAGGAGCGAGTCAGTAAGAGTAGGCACCCTCCACGGGATGGAAGGGGATGAGAGGGTGTACGCTGACGGACGTGCACTCAGTATACCGGTATAAATGATGAAAAGGTGCATGAGCATAAAAGCATACAACATTGCATTGCATTGTTAATATTGTTTGAGGAATAATGTGAAGAAGGTCGAGACATTGAGTTGTGAACTCAACCACAGTTGATAAATGGGTTGAAATTGGGAAATGATTAGGATATTACCGCTTTGCATACTTGCTGAATTTAAGTAAGTTATGTAGTTAAATTATTCGTCTCAAGCTATGCTATTTAGCTATGTTTATGTTCTTCGATGTACTTGTTGAGTCTTGGACTCACGCTTCTTTGCTTGTGTGGTTTTAGGTACTCGAGGACTCTGTGTCCGATGGGAAATAGCATCACCCACACTCACTCTCATGCCATGATCAAATAATAGTTTGGAATAAAGTTTCACATTGGTGTTTAGTGTGGGATCTTTGTGATATTGTATTTGTGGTTTTGGTTATTGTAAGCTTCATCGTGTAGTTAAGCTTATTAGTTGCTAAATGCTGTTATTAGTTGTTATGCTTGTGTTGGTATGATTATTATCTAACTTGTCTGTTGAGTGGATGCCCACTATTTTAGGGGAGGTGCTGCCGAAATTCTTTAGTTGGATTTCAAAAATTTATTAGAGTTGTTTTATGGTGTAGTATGTTTGAGGACACCTTTGTCCTATGGATCTACCTGGTGTAGTTATTTATTCTTGTTTTGCTGATACTCGGGGCACTGGAGGTGCTGGGGTGTTACATATTCCTTATAAGCAATAATCAAAAGAAGTCAAGAAAACTCATAGAAAATTCAGAAAAAACCCAGGGAAAAACAAATTAAAACTTCTTAAAATATATCATTTAATTTCTAATTATTACTCATTTTTCAGGATGTTACACCACCCGGGCTGGTTCAGCTCTCTTCGGTCGAACTCTCGCCGAAGAGCTCGATAGGGCTGCCAACGAGTTGCGCCTCCACAGCAAGGGCAAAGCTGGCGCCTTGGGTCTCGTTCTCTGGCGAGCGATGACAACTCCTCACGCGGACGCCGATGCTCTCGTCGATCGTCCCGGCACCAGCGAGCTCGGAGTCCGTCCCGGTCGTCTCCACGTCATCGGGTTCGGAGCGTATCCTGTGAGCCTGCCCGACATTGGCGGTACGGTAGCAGCGCCTTCTCAAGCGACCGTGCGTCCGGAAGCCTTTCTCTGGACATTCCGCCCAGGTGCCAAAATGTCAACGATCTCCTGCGCTATCACGCCAATGACGTTCGTTCCAACCGTCATAATCGACATGGGCTGCACCACTGACATGAATGCGAACGCTACGCCGACCTCGACTCTAGCTCCATAAGTGACAGCCGTCGTGCCCGGCGAGGTGCTGTGCCAGCCTACTGCTGCCCACCATACTCCGCCAGTCTCCGTCAGGTGCGTTGGCCGGCCCAGTTCAAGCCCGCTGCGATCGAGCAGTTTGACAGGACCAAGAACCCCAACAATTCCTCTCGATCTACTCGACAGCAATCCTAGCAGTTGGTGGGGATGAGGCCGTAATGGCTAATTACCTCCCGACCGTCCTGGACGGCGCAGCGCGCACCTGTCTTTTCATCCAGGTACCTGGCTTTTCAACCAGGTAACTGGCTCTTTCCGGCGAATCTCGATGTCAACAAGCTGTTCCGGATGGCGAAGTGGTACACGGACGCAGATGACGCCTTGCGCTGGAAGCGCGATTACGATCAAGGCAAGCTCGGCTTTAACTTTGGTGAGGCTGAGCCATCTAATGCCAGGGGAGATAGCTCCGATCAGCACACTAAGAAGCAAAAGATAGACCGCGGCAACAGCGGCGACCGACTGCGCGTGGTCGCTGCGATAAACAGCGAGCGCAAGGTACTGGAAGTACGGCATCCCAATCGGGGGCAGCCTCGACCTGATCAGGGAAGGCCTCGGCTTCAACAAGGTCAACCACGACCTCAGCGAGCATAGTACCGACCCCAGCAAGGACAGATCGGCTTGGGCCCCAGCAAGGTGACACGCAACTACAGGGTGCCAAGGTGCGACCCAGGTATGATTCTGACAAGTTCTGCCTATTTCGTAAGGCCCATGGCCACGACCTACGAAACTGCAGGACCTGGCAGAACAAGCTGGACGCCTTTTACGATGAACGTGGAGAGATGCCCACGCTCCCGAAGGAGGACGATCGACCAGACCGGGTCAATGCAAGCGAGGACCTAGAAGACCTTGACCTGGAGTTTCAGCAGGGTGACCGCCGTATCGATGTAATCTTCGGTGGGTTGTCGTTGTATCAGTCTCGGCGCGAGCTCAAGGACGCCGTGCGAACTGTATATGAAGCCTCTACGGGGAAGCCTGCCGACCAGGCTTGCAAATGGGCTGGAACCTCGATTACCTTCTCTTAGGATGATGCTTCCCCAGGAATGACCAAGGACCTCAAGACCACTCTGGTCGTGACACCGACCATAAGCAATACTATGGTCGGACGAGTTATGGTCGACGGGGGTAGTTCCCTCAATTGGCAGAATTTGACATTCAGTTCGTGGCATGTACCGCAATCAAGTCGCAAGCGCTCGTTGATTTTGTGGTCGAACAGACGTCTCGACCGACCCCCGAGCTTGAAGTCGAGGAGGAGAAGCCTTGGAGGATGTACTTCGACGGCTCTAGGTCATTCGAGCGCTCGGGGGCTGGAATCCTCATTATCACACCCTGGGGAGATAAACTGAGGTATGTGATTCGCTTTAGCTTCCTTGCAACTAATAACGTGGTGGAGTATGAGGCCCTTTTGGCGGGTCGCTGAGCCTACAAGTCGCTGGGCGTGCGTCGGCTGTTCGTTAAGGGTGACTCCCAGCTCGTCGTCAATCAGTACAACAAAGACTACCAATGCTCAGAAGGCTCAATGGCCAAGTACCTTGCCGATGTGCACAAAATGGAGAAGTGGTTTCGGAACTTGGAAATCAGGCACTTGCCTAGGAAGGACAACTCCAACGCCGATCTGCTATCCAAGCTCGGGTCGTCTAGTGATGAGGTTCCATCGGATGTCATCCTCGAGAACCTAGCCACACCCTCTGTCACCGACCAAGAAGAGTCAGTCGCCCTCCTCGAGAGTGTTCCCTCGTGGGTGGAGCCGATTATCAAGTTCCTCGACTGGGGCAAGCTCCCAGATGACCAGGCCGAGAGTAGCAGAATCAAGTGCCGAGCGAGCTCGTACAAGCTCGTTGTTGGACAGCTCTATCGTCAAGGCACCCTGGGTGTTCTGTCGAAGTGTATTACCCCGGAGGAAGGTAAGCACCTACTCAATGACATTCATTCAAGCCTCTGCGGTGCACATTCCTCTTTCAGGACCATGGTCGGAAAAGCGTTTCTCATGGGATTTTATTGGCCGACGACGCTTCAGGATGCACGGGACATCGTCCGCACCTATCGAGCCTGCCAGTTCCATGCTCGGAAGACGCATCAGCCAGCTTACACCCTCCAAACCATCCCGCTCGCATGGCCATTCTCGACCTAGGGCCTCGACATCCTCAGCCCTTTCCCTCAACCGGTCGGGGCAAAGAAGTTCCTGTTCGTCGCCATTGATACCTTCACCAAATGGATCGAGGACGAACCAGTCTCGGCCATCACTGCTCGAGCTGCAGTAAGGTTTTTTTGACTCATTTGTGGTAACAAGGTATGGGGTCCCATGCAGGATTATCATCGACAATGGGTCACAGTTTACCAGCGAGCTATTCCAAGAGTACTGCGAAGACATGGGCTCCAGAGTCTGCTACACCTCAATGGCTCACCCACAGAGCAACAGAACGGTCGAGCGCGCCAATGGACAAATCGTCCAGGGCGTCAAGGGGTGAGTTTCTGATAAGCTCGAACAACACAGCCGGGCTTGGGTGGATGAGCTTCCCACCGTCCTTTGGTCCATTCGCACCATGACCAACCGAGCAAAAGGGGCAACCCCCTTTCAGCTCGTATTCGGTGCTGAGGCCATCCTGCCTTCTGAGGTCACGCTAGGGTCAGCTCAGTTGACCAAGTCGACTTCGAGCAAGAGCGGTCTCTTAACCTTGCCCTAGCAGAAGAAGTAAGGAGCCGTGCACTGCTAGGATCGGTGCATTACCTGCAGGTGCTTCGCAGGCATGCATCTCGATCGGTGCGACCTAAGGAGCTCCGCATTGGGGATCTGGTCATAAGATGAATCCAGGGCCAGACCAACACCAACAAGTTATCCCTGAAGTGGGAGGGCCCCTACAGCGTCATTTCAGAAGATCGCATAGGGGCTTACCTGCTGGCAATGCCTGATGGTAGAGAGCTCATGAATTTGTGGACATAGACCAGCTCCGGAAATTTTATGTGTAACACATTTACCTTGGTCGGTAATAAAAGTTCTTCTTTATCCATAATTGTGTCCCTTTTACATTTTCTTTGCATTTTTTGTGCCTCAACTCAAGCATCGCAGTCTCGAAGTTCACCTCCAAGGGCCACGCTAGCAATAAGCCGATACTTATCGCATCACGGTTTCCCCTATAGCAGGACATGGACCAGAGACCGCGCTCGGTTTCGAGCAAACATGCATATTACAAGAAAGAGTCGTGCTTGAGTGCTTCCTGACCTAAGCGTATTAAAGTCCATTCCTTTTGCAGGCAACAATTAGGAGGGATTGTTCGACCTCGTTAACTATAATCTAGACAAGGGTAATCCTTTTTGCCTATGCTTGTGACTCCTTACACTTCTTTACATCTCTTATGCCTCAACTCGAGTGTTGCGATCTTGAGGTTCACCTCCAGGGGTCACGCCAGCATTAAGCCGATTCTCATCGCATCACGGCTCCCCCTGTAGTAGGACTTGGACCAGAGAGCGCGCTCGAGTTTGGCGTGCTTACATGCTTTGCACACAGATCCGACCTGAGTGCCTTGATAAACATCGAGACTCGAGTGTTGTAATCTCGAGGTTCACCTCCAGGGGTCACGCCAGCAGTAAGCCGATTCTTATCGCATCACGGCTCCACCCCTGTAGCAGGACTTGGACCAGAGACCACGCTCGAGTTCAGCGAGTGTATAGGCTTCGCACACAGGGTTCGCCCTCGAGTGTTCCCAAGCTCAAGCCCGCTCGCGTGGAGGGCATGACTATTAAAGCAATTTCATCTTAAGTCTTTTTCAGGACGAATGTATTAACTAACCCCGTAGGTCCTAATGGATAAACAAAGGGGACACTTCCTGTGCCCGAGTCCGATGTTGCTTGGACTCAACCACAGCGGGGGCTAAGATATTGCCCCGGTATACAAGTCAAAAATGATCTAAGTTTCATTTTCATTCAAATTCGAGCAAAAGGGAACTTTGTTTCCTCAAAAATGTTTCTTTTTATACATTTACATTTACAAAGTGTGTGCAAGTTGCTCTTGCCCCCCTCTCCTATCTATTTTCCTACCTACATGTCAGCCATGTCGCGGGCGAGCTTCTCTTGCTTGAGTTCGAAAACCCTCACCCTCAGCGTCGATAGCTCGCCCTGCAGTTGAAGTGCCTCTGCTGCGGAATTGGCAGAACAGTTGCGCTCGTCTTGGAGCTGGGCCAAGGTGCTTTTCCTAGTCCGGGTCACTCACCCCAATTTCTCCTCGAGCTCAGCCACCCTCGTCTCGAGCTCAGCGGAGACCTTCGTCGGAGCAGCAGAGAGCTCCACAATCTTCTTGCGAAGTGTTTTTGCCTCCGCGCGCGCAGTCTCAAGGGCTCCCGCCAGCACCACACGCTCAGACTCGATGGCCTTCGCTGCCTTTTCGCAAAGGTTCTCGAGGGCCTCGTTTGACCTCTCATGCTCGGCGTTGATGGCCTGTGAGAGCTCGAAGGAGTGGGCTGCGGTTAGCCGCCCCACCTCCTCCCGCTCAATCATCAGGTTGTCCTTGAACTGGAGGACATACGTGTCACGCTCCTCCACCTTGTTGAAGACCACTTGGAGCTCAGTGGAGTGCCCGCGTAGGCTTTGGAGCCCCTGGGCAGTCAGGTCCAGCCCCTGTGAAAACCAAAAGGGATTACGACAACATATAAGAAAAAGGACAAGTTCAGGCATGACTTACCTGATCAAGCCGCTCCTCGAACCTCTAGCGGCTAGGTTCGATGAGCTGTATGCCCGGCTTGACCACCATCTCGGGCGTGGCGGCCACGTTGACCCCCTCTGGCGCAGAGTTGGTCCCGCCGGCCGAAGCCTCGACCTGGGCTGTCCCGGCCGAGGTGGCAGCTCGGGTGGGACCAAGGCTCTTGAAGAAAGCAGCCAAAAAGAAACTAAGCTACAAGAAAAAGGAGCAACAAATGAAGGCTTGGGAGATTCGACGTACCTGGCGTACCCGCAGTAATCTCGACCTCGTCGGTTGAGGTAGGCCCGACCTTGAGCTCGTCTCCGTCGGCCTCGATGGTCCCGGCCCCGACCTCGAGCCCGTCTACACCAGCCTCTATGGTCCCAGCCTCGACGATCGGGACGATCGCAGCTTTGACTCCTGCGGTGGCCCCCTCCAGGTCAGTGCTTGGTCTGGTGGGCCTTTGATCAGGGTCAATGACCAGGCTCCCCCCCGAAGGTGCCGCGATGGCCTGGGCTTGCAGCGAGCGTGCCCGGTGGACCAGGATGAAGTCGTCCGCGTCCTCGTCCTCGGACTCACCATGAACAACAACCATGGTCACTGCCCGTTGGGCGCTCGAGGTCTGCGACGGGGGAGATTGCTAAGCAAAAGAAGGGGAAAAGTGTACACTATGACCAAGGTCCGCACGTATCTGCGTGACGAGCCTCGATCTCCTGGGAGGTGGAGGGGTGTCTTGACGCCTCATCCTCGTTGCGCTAGGAGAAGCATCCCCTCCCTGGGCGCTCTGCGGCTGAGACCACAGAACATGCACGGGTACCAGGCTACCCGCGCTGACCGCTCCGGTGCTCTTTGTTGGGGGTCGTTGCCCTGGTGGCGACCTCGGGAGCCGCGTAGTGGCTACTGCGCTTTGTTGCTACAAGAAGATGAGAAGAAGATAAAAAACGGCGAAGGAAAATAAGCTCGAGCTCGAGTGTTCCCGGGCTCGACGGGGATCGACTTACCACTGAGCGGTCACCCCACTCGACTTGCTGTTTCTTTACGGCGCCGCTGTTCGAGGCGCTGGGTCTAGCCTCTGGCCCGCCTTCTTGACCTTAGTCACCCCTTGCTGCAGAAGCATCCGCCTTGCTGTCTCCTGGAGCTCTTTGCTTGCCTGCAATTATTTGCAGAAGTCAATGCGAGCATGAGCTCCCTGAGCTCGACCTTAATGCAAGATGTGTTACCTCGTTGCTCCGTGTCAGCACGTTCTTGGGAACAGGGTCGTCCGTGGAGAAGTTGAATGCCGCCTTACCAAACATCTTGACCATCCTCGCCGCTAGCTAGGTCTCCGATGGAGCTGTTGGAGAAAAAGAAGAACAATGAGGTCTTCATCAAAATTTGAACTCGGGTTGTTGGATTCAGAATCCAATGTCCTAACCACTAGACCATGAGACCAATTGTTGTCAAGGGGTCTTACCGTTTGGACTTTCCCGAGTGAGGTCGTCATTCCCTTTGATCTCGAGGAACGGGTGCACCGTCTTCCTCAGGGGGAACACCTGGCTGTGCAAGAAGTCACGGGCGATGGCTTGGCCGGTGAGTCCGCGTGTCGAGCAAATATGGATGGCTGCGACGGCTTCCTGGTCTGCTGCCAGGTCGTCAGGGTTGAGGGTCTGGCGCTTGCTGTCGACGGGGTTTCCGTTGTACACGAGCGCTCCACCCTCTCCCCTCTTCAGGTAGAACCACCTCTCGGTCCATGGACCAAGAGAGTCCCGAGCATGGATTGGGGGGTAAGAGCTTTGGAGACCAATCCGCAGCCGAAAGTAGAGACATCCGACCATAGGGTCTTTCGAGGTGCGGTACAAGGAATAGAAGCAGAAGAAAAGCGAGGGTGTTGGGAGGATTCCTAGGAACCCCTCGCACAAATGAGAAAAGATAGAAAGAAGAAGGATAGAGTTGGGAACCAGGTTGACCAACTCGATCTCGCATTGCGCGAGAATCGCCACCATGAAGTCGCTCTCTGGCGTCAGCAACCCGAAGAGCATATACTGCTCGGTGCTGACGAGCTCATCCTCCTGGGGCTGCGGCTCGACCTCCTCACCCGGCAGCCGCCATGCCGTCGGGTCCAGCATGCCCAGAGTCTCAAGCTCCATTATTCGCCCCAGCGTCATCGTACTTTTTTCGAACTTGGGCATGTGTTTTGGCTGAGGTTTGATTGAAGGGGGAAGATTGTGAAGGGGAGTCGAGAAGATTGAAGAGCACTGGGGTTTGAAGCAGGAAGAAATTGGGGAATTTTCTAAAGAAGGTGTCGGTTCAAGATTTAAAGGAACCCGATTGCCGTCAGCTAGCACTGGTTTTGCCTCAAAAGGCGTGCTGAGATGCGAAGCGTTGCTAGTCGCCTCCTCGACTCTTCCGCTCGAAGACGAGGCATCGGAGTCCGTGCGTTTTCGAGCACATCTGCATCGACTTCCCCGTTCGAAGACGAGACGTCGAAGCCCGAGCGTTTTTGGGCATATCTGCATCGACTTCCCTATTCAAAGACAA
Organism: Otatea glauca; assembly: GCA_036346275.1. Lineage (NCBI taxonomy): Eukaryota > Viridiplantae > Streptophyta > Magnoliopsida > Poales > Poaceae > Otatea > Otatea glauca. The sequence continues at coordinate 19,914,441 of CM070732.1, read as the reverse complement.
GGTGTCGAAGCTCGGGCGCTTCCGGGCACATCTACATCGAAGATCTCTGAGCGATCCTGGACCTGAGCTCAAGTGCTTTTGGGCTTGACCAGAAAGCTGACCCCTCATCAAGGTCATCAGACTCAAGAACATCCCAAGCTTCAGGATCGTTCCTTGAGCCTCGGGGGTTAGCTGTCGGGGATCGGTAATCTCTGTGCAAGTAAATACCCCTCAAACTCAAGGGGTGTATCTCTCGAGTTCAAGCACAAGATCCCGAGCTCGAGCAGGTACCTCCCGAGCTCGAGCATGCGCCTCCTGAGCTCGAGCATGCGCTCTCCAAGCTCGAGCATGTGCTTCCCGAGCTCAAGACCAATGAGCTCGAGCCCGATCAGAAGAATGAGGGCCCAGCTCGACCTAACAAAATCGGGCTGGGCTAGGTCTAAAGAAACTGGCGGTTACCAAGTCAAATAAAGGGCTTTAAAGACGGAGTCAAGGCAAACGTGGAGACTATATTTTCGGGGCAGTTACCACCCAACTTTGCTACGCCCAGATCCATGTTTAACACCACGTCCCCGGTTTTTCCGGACAAAGCCGTTCCTTACAACAGTCTGTATTAGAGGTATAAAACATTCACCTGCGTGGGAAGAAAGGACAACAGAGACAACACAGAAAACACCCTAGACACTCTCGAGCACAACTGAGCTTGAGCGCCCATTGTACTCACCTACAGAACACCAAGTGTTGCATATTACCTTTCGCCTCTAGGCAAGACTGGAGTAGAGCTATTACCCTCGTCTGGGGCTCGAACTAGTATAACTCCTCGTGTCAACCATCTCTTTCTTGGACCCTCAAAGCGGCGATCAGAGTTCTTCCCTTCGAACGAGAACGACTTAGGCTCCATCCTCATTATCCCTTCATCCTTCTTGCGGTCAGGCGATCCCGATCGTCGACAATTAATCTTTGCAAGTACTTTAAAAGGACCATCGGCTCGAGGCATTAATTTAGACTTTATCAATTCAGGAAACCTATCTTTGCGTAGATGCAACCAAACAAGATCACCAGGTTCAAAGGTTCATTGTTTTTTATCCTGGCTACCATACGCTTTATATTTTTCATTCAACTTTTCAATATTTTCTTTAACTAATTCATGCATTTTCAAACTCAATTCAGCACGGCTTTTAGCATCAAAATTTAATGTTTTAGAAGGAGGTAAAGGTAACAAATCAATAGGAGCACGTGGATTAAACCTATATACGATCTGAAACGGACTTACCTTGGTTGTGGAGTGTATGGACCTGTTATAAGCAAATTCAATATGAGGTAAGCACTCTTCCCACATCTTTAGATTTGTCTTGAGAATCGCCTGTAGCATAGTAGACAATGTGCGGTTGACGACCTCCGTCTGTCCGTCGGTTTGAGGGTTACAAGTAGTGGAGAAAAGCAATTTTTCCCCAATTTATTCCATAGGCTTCTCTAAAAATGACTCAAGAACTTTGCATCATGGTCTGAAATGATGGTATTGGGCACACCATGTAAACAAACGATCTCCCTGTAAAACAAATCAGCAATGTTTGTAGAATCGTCGCTCTTGTGACAAGGTATAAAATGCGCCATTTTAGAGAAACGATCAACCACCACAAATATACTATCCCTTCCCCTCTTAGTCCTAGGCAATCTTAACACAAAATCCATTGAAATATCCTCCCAAGGAATGCTAGGGATAGTAAGAGGCATATAAAGACCATGTGGATTCAAACGGGACTTAGCTTTATTGCAAGTGGTGCATCGTGACACATAGCGCTCGACATCAAGCCTCATCTTAGGCCAAAAGAAATGGACATCAAGTACATCCTCCGTCTTCTTCACTCCAAAGTGTCCCATCAAACCACCTCCATACGCTTCCTACAAAAACAAAAGGCAAACAGAACTAGCTGGAACGCATAGCTTGTTAGCACGATATAATAATCCATCATTTAGCACATATTTATTCCAAGTTCTTCCTTCTCTACATTTGAGATAAGCATCTCTAAAATCCAGATCAGTGGCATACATACAAGTCCTTGATTGTTTCCAAACCAAAAATTTTATGATCAAGTTGTGATAACAAAGTATATCTCCAAGACAACGCATCGGCAATCACATTGTCTTTACCTTTCTTATGCTTGATGATAGCGGGAAATGAATCAATGAACTCAACCCATTTAGCATGTCATTTATTCAGTTTCGCTTGGCTTCTCATATATTTTAAAGATTCATGACCGGAATGAGTAACAAATTCTTTGGGCCAAAGGTAATGTTGCCATGTTTCTAACACACGCACTAAAGCATACAATTCTTTGTCATATGTAGAATAATTCAGAGCAGGGCCATTCAATTTTTCACTAAAATATGCAATGAGTTTACCTTCTTGTACTAACACTCCTCCTATTCCAATCCCACTAGCATCACACTCTAACTCAAAAGTCTTACCGAAATCGGGGAGTTGAAGTAGAGGGGCATTTGTGAGCTTCTCCTTTAACACATTAAAAGCATGTTCTTGTGCTTGTCCCCAGTGGAAAAGAATGCCTTTCTTTGTTAACTCATTCAATGGTGCCGCAATGGTGCTGAAATCCTTCACAAAATGCCTATAGAATCCTACAAGACCATGAAAACTTCTCACCTGTGTGACTTTCTCAGGCGTCGGCCAGATCTTGATTGCTTTAATTTTTGCTTCATCCACTTCTATCCCCTGTGGAGTAACAACATATCCAAGAAAAGAGACTCGATCTGTGTAAAAGGTGCATTTCTCAATATTACCAAACAAATGTGCATCTCTTAAAGCATTCTAAGTGGTTGGGACATTATCTGCTTGTTTAATTTCATGCCACCAATATGATGCAAAGTTAGTAAATTCACTAGTGGCAAGTCTTATTCTATGTTCTTCCGGGACTTCAAAATATGAAAAAAATTTATCCACAGATAGCTCCCATTCTAAATACTCATCCGGATTATAACGACCCGCAAAAGATGGCATGGTAAACTTAACTTTAGAAAATGCATCATTAACATTACGATGATGTCAATTAGCATTACCATTGTTACCTCACATACCATGACGATTGCAGCGAAGACGACTGCGAAAATGGGCATTCCGTTCAATAGCTTGATCCATATTGCCGACACTTTCTTCTCCTTCATCATCCTCTATGTCGTCAGCAGGGAATGCTTCTTCATCTCTAGGGGTAGCAAGATTGCCCTCCCTTCGACCTCCATTGGGAGGTGTAGGATCTGTAGGTGGAGGTAGCAGCCTCTCAGGTACTCCATTCTGGTGATGAGGTTGGCAATGCTCCGCTCAATTCGCTCCATCCTATGTTCATTGCCTTGAGCAAGCTTGGTGAGGTTTGCGTCGATGCCTCTCAACGTGCTTTGATGATCCTCCACGTACTTCATGAGCTTAATTTTTGCAACCATTTGTCTCCATCCGGAATTTCATTATGTGATCCTGTCATTGTTAGTATAAGACAAGAAGGAAAAAAGAGAGTATATATTCTTCCTATCAACTACTAGGTGGTGGACAAAGGGTAAAGATCACTCTCGCTCAAGCTTCTTACCAAGCTCTTGCAAGTTTCTTACCAACTGTGACAGGTGGTGCAATCCGGTAGGCTGGTTCGTGATAACCTGTGACAATAGTGGGGTGTGCGATTGCAAAGTAAACCTGCAACTGAATTGGAAGAGAGTGGAGCTCGGAAGGCTGTGTATGAGTAGCAAAGGTTATGCAACAATTCAAATCAGAAATTGCAAAACTGAAAAGTAGTCCCAAGCTAGTCTATGTTGCCAACCTAAACTCGTCACAGACCTAGTTATGCGATGTGAAGCACACAAATATACAAAGGACATAGAGGATTCCAGCACTTCCAAATTATTTTGGTTTTTTTTCAGTGCGGCTTTTGATTTTTTTTGCACTGGCCTTTTTCTCTTCTCTCTTCTTTTGGTGGGTGATGAGACCATGCTGGCCCAGTAAGCCATGCTTCTATCTCAAGGCAAGACAAGGGCCCAATAACTTCTGATGCTCCAAGCTCACCCCAAGATCAAGCCCAATTTGTTCACGAGTCCAGTTCGGCCCCAGGAATAATCCAACTAAAAATGACCATATTTGGTTCATAAGAAGTCCGTTTGAGGCGTTCTTGGACTCTACGGAGAAGCCCACGATGAGAGATTTCCAACAGAAGTGGTTTCACATCAAAACTCTTTCTAGATCGACGGAAATCATCAGAACAATATGACGAACAGAATCTGCCGGGTGCTGCGACATCTCCACTTGGGCCCAAAGGCCTTATACAACCTAGGGTTGCACGACCACCCCCTTGGCCGCCTCTCTTGCCTTCATCCTCTTATATATTCAGTAGCCATCGCTAGAATAGATGGGTTTTGCTTAGATTATTCTGTTTTAGACAGTTTCGCCGTTTGTTCGGTTTGTGAAACCCCAACTTCGAGTTCTTCATTGGTAATTAGCAATATTCAGATTGCATCTACCTATTCTTGCTTGTGTTCTCGATTCGCATGCAGGGATTAGCCTTCTTGGCGAGGTCAACCATGTTTGTGCGTGGTTGATAACCAAAGGAGCTGTGGTGTAGCTATTGCAGGGCTCGAATCAATTCTGATTGAAAGTCGGATCGTCAACGTCAAGTTCTCCACCAATCGACTTACTACTACCTGTCGGAAGATCGGGCCACCGTTCCCATCAAGTGGTACCGACATGGTCTCATCAGTGCGGCTCTCTGTTTTTTTGTCCTTTTTTGTTTATTTTTGTTTTTATCTCAGAGGTGTAATATCCCTCTCAACTCAAAAAGGATGGAAAACAACAACCCCACATTTTCGAACGTGATAAAATGCTAAACAGATGACCAAAGGATGACAAAAAGATGGCACCGAAACTTTCGTGGCCCAGAACTCGGTCTTAGAGGACGATTTGAGGGTCAAAAAATTCATAGGTCTAAAGATGCGCATCGTCGTCCTCTTCGAAACAAAAAAACTAACCAATGGGAGTCTGTATGCAAAAGTTATGTCCGTTTTACTGAACGCTGCACGAACCCTTCTTCTCAATCTCAAATTCTGAACTGATGCCCTAGGATTTCCGCGGCAAGCAAACTCGACAACTACAACCAGGACAAGGCTCGATCTAGACTCAGCAACATAACGACATGGCGGGGACAACAATTCAATAAAGCAAAAACCGAAAGAAAGTGCAAAGGATCAAAAGGGTTTGGATAGCGGAAACAAGGACAGCGACGAACGCAAATATTTTTGGGGCCATTTTTTTGGACACTAGGATGATGGAAAACTAACCAATGCGGAAAATACAAATTACCTAATGGGCAATGTAGCTCTGATACCACTTGATGCGACAACGGCCTGATCTTCCGATAGGTTCTACTTTTGCGGAACAGAGACGTTCGCGTTCCAAGGGCTTCCAAGCAGCGGAGATTGAATCCTTGCAATCGCTACACCCACGCACTTATCCTTATCAACCGTGCTCATGCCCGGATGACCCAACTACGAAGGTTAATTCCTGCTCGCAGTAGAAGAAACGAGCAACAACGAGAAAAAAAACAATCTGACAATTCAAAGTATCAAAGTTGAGGTTATCTCTTTCACCAAACTAGGTCTTGTGACACTACTCCAATGAACAAGTGTTTCACACGCATGGGGAACAAACTTAGCAAATAACCTAACCCTAAAAGTAGTGGCGGCTAAGTATATATAAGGGCGAGTTACAAAAAGTGATCAATCAACAGTTCTGATTCGAAGTCTGCAATAGCAAAAAATATTCACATTGATTTGGAGGCCTTTACGAACAAATCTGGAGGTTAGCTTGTATGCAATTGATAGGTCTTGAAATAAGCTTTCCAACGAGTGGTGGCTCAGCCCAAACGGACTTTGTATGAGGAAGTTATGGCCTTTTTAGTCCAGCGCTGTCAGGCTGATTCTGAGACAAGTTGTAGTACGAATTGAAGTGCACGGACGACATCAATTGGGCTTGTACTTTAGTTGTACGTGGCTTGTAGGTGTTCAAGTTTTATATGAGGTCTCCTTGAGTTAGCATCTCCTCTTCCATGCTCCTAAGTAACAACACATCACAAGGAAAATTAGGCAGTAGCACATTCTCATTAGAACAAGTATTATCACCTAAGAACGAGCTCACCTTATAATTGAGTTATTTTGCTCGGGCTCGTGTTATTGGACCAAGAGTTAAAGTTGTATCCATAGGAGTTATGTCCTCATCATTATGCAACCGAACATGTTGTTGAATTCTGTGTCGATTACATGGCTCAGGTCGAACCGATAGGTGTACCTCGATCTTGCCATGAGGGGAGGCTCCTGGGTATCGGGACCATCAGAAGGAAAGCAATCATGCCTGATCTGGTTGCATGTGCTTAAGCCCATTTCATGGTTTTGCAACACATGGCTGTAGTGTCCCTGTATATCAACGAGCACAAAAACTAGCTATGGCAAGAGAATTCGGCGCAGCACGAGCCTTGGATCACGGGACACGGGACAACATAACCTACAGCCAGGCTGTCCCATTCCAAACATGTGTTTGCATATTTGACTCAGGTCAAAGGCTTGCAAGGTTAAGTCCTTAAGATATCTAGGGCAAGATTTCCACATACCCTCTGCACTTTGGCCTAGCTTGGCACACTGCCTCATGCCACTTGCCCTAATCTAAATGATTACCACCCTAATTGATTACCAAGCACCACATGCTTTCAACAAGTCAACATCGTTGCGTGTCATCCCTCGCCACGAAAACTCAATATCATCGTGTGACAACACCTAACACACCAATTCATAATCATGTTCCATATTCCATTAGTCAGGATTAACTTTGATATTCCAAGTACATGTGATGATGTGGCATGGCTAAGCATACTAACACGGTCTAACCAACCCATGTTGATTTTAGTATTAACCAACTATAATGAACCAATCTAGGGTGACAAATAAATCATGGCATACAAATAACAAGGTAGGGTATAGATAAAATAGGTAGATTAGCTATGTCCCAATTTAATTTGAAACAATTGTATGCATGAAATAACATGCAATAAAGTAAAAGCAATATGGCAGTTTTATAAACTGGGTTCAACATGATCAAACCACAATTTGCCTTGGAAAAGCTCCTATTGTTACTCTGGAATCTGGTCTTCAGTCAACGGTTCTTCCTCGAATGCTCCGAGCAATACGACGTCTACGCGAAACAAGAGAGAAAGCCAAATAAACACCAAAATAGAGAGAAAAAACTCCAAAAATCAAATAAAATTCACCATTAAATAGATATAAATTTTAAACAAATTTAGAAATTTTAATCACCTCAATCGGAGCTTGTATCAGGGAGAACAGGCTCTCGAAAGATTCAAAAATCCAAAAATCAAAAAATTGGAACATCAAATATTAAACCGAATAATTTTTATACTCAAAATTTTTTATTGCATCAGCATGATGTCAGGGTGATCTCACCATGGGCCTGAAACAACCAGAATCCACACGTGGCTCCGATGTATGCACCTGGTCCACCGCACCGTGTTGGCTCAAGGTGGACTCGGTACACGAGTGCTGCCCGGCTAACATGCGAGCTTGCATCACGGCTGACTTAGTGGCAGCGCAATGCCCATGTGACCTACCACGCACCCACCATGTCCACGACACGTGAGCTGAGGCATCCAAGTGGCAGCGATGTGGACAACACGTGTCAATGAAGCATCAAGCTGCATCATTGACGGCGGCGCGGGGACCTAGGGTTGTCGGCGACGGGAACAGAGGCATCACCGGATAGATGTGGACCTTGCACACATGATGACGCCCTCACCATGATCTCTTATGCTTTGGAATGGTGGAGGCGGTGAGTTGAACGACGACGGTTCTAGGGTTCATGGTGAATAGCTAAGTCCGATGATCCTCTAGTGAAACTGTTGCGCGCACGAGCTTCCCTACGACGAGATGAAACGATTGGCACCAACAGCGACCTCTAAGGAGCAAGAACGATAACGAATCGATGGCTTGAACGTCATAGCGTCGCTCGGCAAAAATCTCGGATTGCGGCGGAACAGCGGCGATTCTCGACAAGAGAGCTTAGGGCTTTGGTTTACGGCTTCAAGGAGAATCGGGCGCGTGCTTTTATAGCACAAGAAACCCTCTTCAGTGGCGACTCAGATGTCTAATCCGTGGCGACCGTGCCACCGAGTCCAGAATGGGTACGATCGGAGAATATGACCAGGGCGGTGACACGTGGAAAATCCAACGGCCCACAATGATACACGCACCAACAAACCGAGCCGCACATGCATCAAACACTAACGGTTAGGATTGGATGAGTCCTGAAATGGTACATGTAAATCATGATCGCTTGATGCTAATCCGATGGTTGACAACACCCACACTGCTCGGATGAAAATGGCCACGCGATTATCATCTAACGGCCGAGATTCATCCACACACATGGCTTGAAAATGGCCTCACGATACAAATCCAACGGCTAATGCTTTAGCTTCTAGAAATAGGCTGAGCGGCCTAATGTGCACAATAACGGTTCTGACCCAATACTGTTTAGGGGTTTTCTAGGGTTTTACTAATTAAAATAATTCAAATAATTAAACTATTTAGCTTAAGGCATTGAAAATATGAGGAAAAATCCAAGAAAATTCTCAAAAATACTTTGTGACATTTTGAACTTAAATAAAATATTTTAGCTAAATTTTAATTTAATTTTATCTATAATTAATTAGTTTCACAAAAGGCCAATATACTTAATTCGAAATAAATTCAAATAAAATCCAGAAAAATCCAATAAATTCAGAAAAACCATAAAATGCACAAATAATATAATAAATTATTAAAAAGCAAAATTTGGGATGTTACAATTGAGGTACTGGTAGATATGCCTGTTATCTCATGGGGCCTCCTTAATAAATATTGAACTATGAACGTTGATAACCTTAGAATAAGGATAGACAATACATAATGTCAACTTAGGTATAAGCGAGTGCATAGTGATCATACTTAGCCATGTGTTAGTAAATAATAATGTTGCTCTTTATATTTTAAAAAGGTTGGATATGACATTAAAGGTTGTTGATATTTTGGTAAACATGAAAATAAAACTATAGCTTTGACGCAGACGATTGTTAGCAATAGCCGGATGTGCATGGGACTTGCACGTAGGGTAGGGGAGATTATCGCCTCGATCAGATTAAGGACCGAACTACTGTGTTATTTTCTGGCCAAGATAACCGTACAACCACAAGTGCTAGTATGGGACCACCTTAACCTATTAAATTACTTAGTACTGGCTTTGCACATTGGAAGGCCGTAGTAGTACAGGCTTTCTATGACTGATTGCTCGAAGGGACGTCCACACCAAGGTGATTATGGAACAAATGTTTACCAATACAACGGTGTATGCCATACTATGGGGATAAGTGGGTCAATGGGGTATTTAACCATTTGTCATTCAGTGATTGAACAAATAGCTTCTACCGCCATAGTATGGGTTTATCGTCTCCGGGCTGGAGCAAAGTTAGGTCTAGGTAATGTAACGGTTATGTTATGATCTCTCTGCGAAACACCAAAGGAAGTGTGCTAATAACGTTGCACAAAGAGTTGATCATTTCTTGTGGGTAAAGCTGTACACCTTTGCAGAGTTTAAATCTTTTCGAAAAGCCACGCCCACGGTCAAGGGCACTTGATAAAGTCATCACATAGTTAGATGCTTTATTATTTTCAAAAAGAAATGAATTGGAGACATTTGCTGGAAAGTCTTTGTTCCATATTGTATGCCAGGGAATGGCAATGAGATGACGCATTACTCATAATCATGGAGGACTGTGAGTTGTTACTTTATGCTTCCATACTTGTTACTTTCATTTTAGCCAAACTTGCTTTTACAAATTTCATTTGCAAATTACTACTTTATTTACATGTTCAATTTTGCTTTATGCAAAATAGCTGTAGAAGCCTCCTTTGACATAGCCTGTGTTTACTGCACTTTTGGGATACACCTTAAATCTTGTTGAGTACGAAAGTAATCACCCTTGCTTATTTGTTGGTTTATGTGTAGATAGCGAATCTCCAGATGACATATACTTTGACGCAGGCTACAGGATTATATTAGCAAGTTTTCATAGGGTTTATACATTGTCAGTTGCCTGAGGGTTGGATGGGCACACTATAAGTCTTTTGCTTCTTTCCGTTGTAATATACTCTGCTTTGTAAGACCTTAGTGTATAAATTACCATTATCAGATGTAATATTGAGTATGGATGTGTTATCAATTGTTGTAAATGTGCGTCCTAGCCACTGATCGTGGGACAAGTACTGTATGCACATATACCATCCTTCTTGGTATTCTGTACCAAAAAGGAGGGTCATTAACACCAGCAACCAAAGGCCACTAACCAATGTGGTACAAAGAAGGCCAATTTCCTAGAGATTTGTCAATCTTGCAATAATTGTTTTCACTTATCAATTTATATACATGTAAGACTTTACTCTTCCCATTGACATGCTTGGAAATGCGTTGAATCTGTATTGGAACGGGCTAATCTGCTATGAATTCGAGATCAACTCTGTGCCTTCTTGAAGTGTGAGGTCATAAATCCAAAAGGCGAGTGCCACTCAGCCTGACCTGATGAGTTATGAATTTGTTAGTTACCACTTGGGTTAATTTGTGAACCTTGTGCTGTGAATTTATGAGTTGTAGTTATGGATTCAATTGGTTAATATATCTGAGTTGATTTCTGAAATAGATGCATTGTACGTAGTGTGTCATATATAATCTGAGTTGATTTTTGAAATGTATGTCATAATAACATGTTATGATGTAAATTCTGTAATCTGTTTTGTTTCAGAGGGCATGGCTAGCATTTCGTAAGGCTAGCTAGTAAATAGAAAAGTGTAAATAGTAAAAACACAATGTAACATCCAAATTTTTGTCTGTATTTGATTTTAATATGCATTTTATGAATTTTCTAAATTTATTAGATTTTTTTAGATTTTATTTGAATTTAGTTAATATTATTAAATATGGCTCTTTGTTAAAGCTACTTAAATATTAATAAAGATTAAATAAAATTTTTCCAAAAATATTTTATTTGAGTTCCAGAGGTCTTAAAGTATTTTTGGGAATTTTTCTTGTATTTTCCTGATATTTTTATCGCCTTAACCGAATTTACCTAATTTCGGGAATTATTTTGAATAAAAAATATGGGAATTTCGTGAACAGTGTTGGGCCGGCCAGGTGCTGTGCGGCTAGCCCAACTGCTGCGCGGCCCATTTTCTTGAAGCAGCCGTAGATCTTTGATCGGATGGCCATTTTCAAGACGGAACCTTAGTGCTTCTTAGCCGTCTGATTTGCATCGGACGATCATGATGAGATCATGGCGTTGGAAACCCAAAGTAGGGTGAGCCGCTGGATTATTTTTGTGCGACTGAGATTGACTGTGGCTGAGATGTGTTCTGATGATCTGGGACAATTCGTTTTCGTGAGCGTATTGGATCAAAACACGTCATCGAAATCTCAACCGCTAATTGGGACATGTGGTCGGCTTTCGTTCATCGTCTCCGAGATGAACTCGGGGCAGAGCCTCCGTGACCGCCATGGACACATGTTTCATGTCGGATGTCTAGAGGACTCTTACGGCTATATAAGGGATGCATCGGGATTGTCAGAGGGCAAGTAATCAGAGCCCTGTGTTGTTTCGACGAGATGGGTTGTGTGTTCGCCGGAATTTAAAGCTTTCTCTGTGTGCCACTGTGAAGAGGAATCCGTCGATTCACCACCGAAGGAGGTCATTTCAAGCCATCGATCACGTCTGCAGGTTCGTTGTTGCGAGGCACATTTGGTGCACTCGATAATATTGTTGGAACCTTGCCGGAGCTGCATATCACCATGGAGCTTGAAGTTGTCATGCAAGAGAAGGTCGCCGCCGATGTTCCAAAGCCCTAGAAGAGAAACCAAGCGCGTCATCAAGTCCATCACATCAAGGCGAAGCCGTATGTATCCTTCCTTGCCGCCAGCGATGACCATAGGTCTGCATGCTGCGGCAAGCTGACGTGGCTTAGGCCCGGTGTTGACGCGTGCTTGAGTGACGTCAGCATGACGCAGTTGATGACGCCATTATGGGTCGTGCATGGTATTGTTGTGTGGGAAGAGTTCATGAGTCCATGGAACAGTGATCCACGTGTCGGTTCGTGACTAGTCGGTTTGATGCTGACGTCAGCAATGATGCAATAAATAAGATTTTCAGTATAAAAATAATTCGGGACAATTCTGATTTTCTCTTTTATTCAAATCTTTTGAAAGCCTGTTCTTCCTCATACAAGCTCCGATTGAGGCGATTAAAATTTCTAAAAATGAGATCTATTTAATGGTGAATTTTATTTGATTTTTGGTGTTTGTTTGCTCCCTATTTTAGTATTTATTTGGTATTCTTTCTCGTTACACATAGACGTCGAAGTGCTCGGAGCGTCCAAGGAGGATTTATTGACTCAACATCAGGTACCAGAATAAGAGCAAGAACTTTTCCAAGGCATGTTGTGCTTTGATCATGTTGAACCTAGTTTATCAAATTGATATATTGTATTACTTTATGCATGATATTTTATGTGATCAACTATTTCAAAATAGTAAGGGAATTAGTTAATCTACCCAATTGATCTATACCCTACCTTGTCATTTGAATGCCATGATTAAATGTCACCCAAGATTGGTTCATTATTAGTTGGTTAATATTAATAATCAACATAGGTTGGTTAGACTGGGTTAATATGCTTAGCCATGCCACGTACAATTCATGTCTTTGGAATATCAAAAGTTAATGTTAACTAATTTAATATGGAACTTGTTTATGGAATTGGTGTGTTAGGTGTTGTCACACAATAATGTTGAGTTGTAGTGACGGGGTTGTCACGGAACGATGTGATATGTTGATGGCACGTGGTGCTTGGTAATCAACTGGGGTGGAAAACATTTAGAATGGGGCAAGTGGCAAGGGGCAGTGGGCCAAGGTGGGCCAGAAGGGCAAAGGGTATGTGGAAGTCTTGCCCTAGTCATCTTAAGAACTTAACCTTGCAAGGCTTTGACCTGAGTTAAACATGCAACCACATGTCTGGAATAGGACGAATCTAGCTAATTAATTTGCAACATCTTAGCTTGGGCACTACCAGTGGTGGTGTGAGGTTTGACCTTTTTCATGAACTCACATGGCACAAGAGGGGGCCCTTAGTGTGGTAACCAATCCCTTAAGTGTTGAAACCTTAGCGGGTAGTACTGTGTTAAGATAGAATGTTGTAAAGGCTTTGTCATGACCTCTTGGCCAATCGCCAAAGGAAGCGTGAAATTAGAGGCAAAACGAGATTGGTCATGTCGTGTGGGTAAAGCGCATAACTTCTACAGAGTGTAAAATCTATTCGGATAGCCGTGCTCGCGGTATTGAGCAATGCTTGGGAATTACAGTCAAGAGATAAATTTTATAAAATGAAAACTTGGTTGGGATGGCAGGTTGCCATTGGAAGGTTTGGAATTTGACTTAAGGTTGGATGCCATGTTACTTGAGAAATGCTGAAAATTACTTAATACTGCTGTTTGTTTTCCTGTCTTTTCTATCTACTTATTGTATTCACTTATAAATGCTGTTTTACTACAAAAATAACCATCTTAGCCATTCCATTGGAATAAGCCTTCCATATAGTTATGTTAGAATTACATTCTGTGCACAACTTGTTAAGTGCTTTATGTACTTACCCTTGCCAATAACATCACCAGTTGAGGAGTCTATACCAGTTGTGGAGGATGAGTACCAGGAGGAGACGAGTGTTTAGGGTGCTCAGTTGCATGTGGTATACTGAAGGGTCATTTACGTTTTTTATTCTACTGCAATGTCTTAGTTTAATATTATTAGTCTAGCCTTGCGTGTCTTAATCATGTAAGTTGACCATAAGATCATTCAACAAGTTATATTAAATATTTGGAGTCTTTTATTATGTTTCGGCTGTGTATGATTGTGATATTCACCTATGTTGAGCTTGTGTACAGTAGCGTGATCCTGGACTAGTGCGATATATATAGAGGGTCTGGATTTCATATTCGGATCCCGACATACAATATCACAAACGGTTCTAAATAAGAACTATCTGTGCTGAGACAAACATCACAGACGGTTCCAAATTATAATCTTCTGTGATGTAAGAGACATCCCAAATTGTTCCAATTTGAAACCATCTATGATGTCTGTGTTATCACAGGTGATTGTTATTTAAAACCGTCTAAGATGACTTACATATCACAAACAGTTCTTGTCTAGAACCGTCTGTGATGACAATTTTCCCAAACAGTTCTCAAACCGTCTGTGATGTGCCCTTTCATCACTGACACTTTGTTACTGATGGTTCACTAAAACGTCTCAGATGACTATTTTGAACCGCCTGTGATGAGATATTTTGTAGTAGTGAGAGAATGTACTCAAAGCTCATATATGTGAGACGATCTCTTGATATTGGTGGAGTTAACAAGACAATGAGCAAAAATACACTAGCTAAGCTCCACGCTGCATGAAGAATGGTAGTGTGGGGTTTTAGAGACTTGCACTCCTCTAACCTAGCAATGCTTTCGTGTCAAGGATGGTGCCTTCTCTTATGTCTGAACTCATTGTGTGCAAAAGTTCCAATGGCCCTCATGAGAATTTCTTGGAGACAATGCAATGTATATTGCATGGAGAAGCATACTAACAACATGTTTGGTTGGATGGAAGGAGAAATAATGGAGTGGAAGTTGTAAGTCCCTTATTTGGTTAGCGGGAATGAGAATTTAAGATGGTTAGGGACTGAGAATTTGATGGTCCAACTCCCACCATTTTAAATCCATGTAGGGGTGTAATAGAAAGGAAATTGTTGTTTAGAGAATGATCGGCATCTAAGCCCTTCGCCATAGCTATGTTAAGATGTTTTACATGCTGCAATGCAATTCCTACCAATTTTTCATCTCTTTTACCAAACGAGGGATTGAGCCTAAAAAGCAAAAGTGCGATGCTCAGTCCCAACCCAAAGTATTTCTTCTAAACATACATTCCACACTACTACAAAAAATCTCATCACAGACAGTTTAAAATTGTCCTATCAGATGGTTTTCCAAACTGTCTGTAATCATGGGTCAGTGATTTAATGGAACATCACAGACGGTTCATGGTAAAAACCGTCTGTGATATCCTGTTATTACATACGATTCATCGTAAAAACTGTCTGTGATACCGAACTATCATAGATGATTAGGGATAAAATCGTCTGTGGTAATACAATCAGAGATGATTTGTATTAAGAACCGTCTGTGATAGCCTTAGGGATTTCTTTGCTAGCAGGCATAGGGAACTGCCACAGAACAATATTCATGTTCTGGACATTGCTCTTAGGGAATGTCCAACAGCTAGCAAAGTTCACTACCTTCTCGCATCTGTGAGAATAAATGTTGAAGGATTCCAAGGTAAAATCTAATTCCATCCAAAGTTCGCCTACTTAATTTTAGAACGAAATATGGATGAAATTCTATTTTGACTTGGAATCCATCAACATTTGTTCTCACATATGCGACGAGGTACTTAACTTTTCTATTGGACATTCTCTAAGAGCAATGTCCATAGCATGAATAGTACCATGTGGCAGTTCCCTATTACTACCGGGAAAGAATTGCCCCATTGATTCATGTCAAGGTCCATACCACAAATATTAAGGATAATGTCAGGTGACAATACATTAACAAGCTATGATACCACAAATATCAATAAGCATGATTGATGTGCCATAGCTTCCGCAACAGAGGCTATTAAATCCTCCTTGAAGTTCCATAACTCCAGCATAGTGCCCATTTGTTTAACACCAACGATTAACTTCCAGTCATATCTCTTAATCCCTACAAAAGCGATCATGTTGTTTTGAAAAGGGTGTTTTGGTATATTATCAGTAACCATATTGAATTAAATACTAGAAACCTTTATTTTACCTTTATAAGCTCAGCTTTGGCTTCTTCTAGCTCTATATTAGCCCTACGGTCCTTAATTATGAGTGTCGTGTTAAGAGATTCAATATCTTCTAATTTATCATCTATGTCTTTTAGTTTTTCTTTCATCTCATAAATCTTTTTTGTTAACTCAGACTTTCCCTTCAATTGTTCTACTCCACCTCAAGTTTTTGTTTTGCATCCAACAACTTTTCCATGTCGTCTATCTTACCAAATCATAATAATGGACTGATCAAATAGTGGCAATGATAATTTCAATGTTTTGCATTAAATAGATTTACTACTAGGGATGTTCGAAGTGTTCACTTGAAAATTCTATAGTTTGGATCAGAAATAAGGTCAGTTGTGCTATAAAATGTCTAATCCATAATCTACTTTTGAATCTAGGACAACTCCTACAACAACAAAACAGCTACAGTAGCATCTTTCTTTCTTATTATGGACATTACAATTGGAATAAGTACATTACGACCTATAACACCTTTCCTGCACAATGTAGTGCAGTTATTTAGCCTCATCCTAAATATTTCTCATCACCACATCTTCAGATGTCAATACATATTTCTCATTACCATAACTTCGCATGTTAATAATTACAGTGCGCCACAATTCTACACCTAGATTAGTTAGTTATCCTTTAAATCGCATAATCACACATTAGGATGCACTACTTACCAAGATCATCTTAGAAGATATTACTGCACCGCACCACACCAAATAGCGCAAACATTAGTAAATATCAAATAGTGCAAGCAGAGACCAAGAAACCAAGCAAGAACTCACCCACAATCTTTTTGTTTCACTTACATGCTCATATGGTGGCTATGAAGACAAAAACGAAGCATGGGCTCTAGGGGACTCACCAAATCAAATAGAGCACTGGCTCGTGGGGAGGAGGTCACCGAGGAGGAGGACACCGGGAAGGAGGTCACCGGGGGGGAGGTCACCGAGGTGGAGGTCACTGAGGAGGAGGACACTTGGGAGGAGGTTGCTGGGAAGGAGGTCGCCAGGTAGAGGTCACCGAGGAGGGAGGTCGTCGAGGGGAGGTCGCCAAGGAGGACAATTCCATGTGGCTAGGATTTGGGGGAGGCGAAATGCGTTGTGTGCTACGGTCTGCTCGAGGAATGTTTATAGTGGTCTGAGTTCATATCACAGATGATTTGTGGTTAGAACCGTCTGTGATGTGCATATATCATAGACGGATTTAACCACGAACCTTCTATGATATAACAATACTAAAAACGGTTCTTAGCGAAACCAGTAATTTTGACAGTCGCGCTTCTAAAACCGACTGCAATTAGATTTAACATAGACGGTTGTTTGCACCAAAATTCGGCAAGTTAATCTAAATCAGGCAAATAAAGTTAAAGATACGAAAACTAACGGAGGTTTGGAAAGAATCCGAGATGTTTGGTAAAACTGTAAGATTTTTAGGGAAACAACCTCTCAAGATAAGGCCGATACGGATATGGACTTTGAAGCGTGTTGGAATAGGACACGATCGGCCGAAGGGTATAAAGGAAGAGCCAAAGCAAGCTGCAGAAGGATCAGAAACACATACAAACAATCAGCTTTACTTTTCATCTATTTTTCCTGTCAACTAGGAGTAGTTCTTGTAATTTAGCCTTTGTAATCGATTTTGATCAATAAAGTTGCGCATCGCCGATTGTTGATCTTCGTCAATTACGCCACAGGTTCGATTTATTCTGATTTTGTTGCGCATCGCCTTCTTCAGAATCGATTTGCCTTTATCCTCTGATTAGCCTTAATCGGCTAATTAAATTTGCCTTGTTACTTTGATCTTGATCGGCTTCAAGCTGATTAAGTCTAAGCCGATTGATCTTGACGATCGGCTTGAGTGAATTTTATTGTTTTTTCCTTGTCGATTACAGGTCAAATCGACTGGCACGCTCTGAACCCGGTGTTCGTCTGGTGTGCTGTTGTCAGAAACCCTACCTCAAGTCTTTGACGCCAACAACGGTATTTGAAAACCATCTATGATGAGAGGTCTAATATACTCCTTTCTGAAGTAGTGCCACTTAGTGCATTGTACTATTGGAGCAACGGTATGGGGGTCATTTGGTGCATTGGGATGGTGTTTAAGTTAATACACCTATATGGAAAGACCTATTTCTTTGTGAGGACAAAAGGACGATCAAACACATGGAGAACACTATATTTCATTAATTATGTATCGAATATACAAAATTACATGCATCCGTAGAAGTTCATCTTTTGTCTTCTACGTCTACGCTTAAGAAGTATATCTGACTGGAGATTGTGTAGTCTGCTGATTCCCAGCATATTTGCATGGCGCTTAGTTAATTACATCTGTAGGCTTATCCTACAGAATACTTCCGATTAAGCTATGCTTGTGGTCGTTGTCTTTGAATAGCTCATCCAAATGCATGTATGATATTGTTGTAGATGCATGTGGTGAAGATGCGAATGTGATACAGGTGGCTTTGTTTTGATGATGCCGATCACGGTACGTCATCATTGTGTCGGTTCATGGATAGGATATGTCAATGAAGAGGATGACTTTTGCCTCTTCGGTGCTCAGTCATGTGTACACCTGCCTTCATCAGACGTGGACGTGTGTGTTGCCTTTGCCTCGTCGGTGCTCGGTAATGGAGTGTCCGATCCCGTCTGTATGGGACGTGTTGATGGAGTAGTTATCTTGCTTCATTGGCACTAGGCCATAATTTATTCTAGTCTCGTCGGTCTCCCGGCCATGGTGTCGATGTATGACAATTATGTAGATTACGCATCTCGGTCTTGCAGCGAGCGATGTGCATACAATGCATTGGATGATGCTTTATTTGAGGCATTAAATAATTATGCTCCCACACAAGGGGAAAAAGTCAACAAGTATGTTACCCTCTTGTATTGATTTGCTTGGAGTCGCAGTTCATTTTTTACCAATCAGTGCGCAAGAACCCAAGAAATCGACCTAAGGCTTGCTCGTGGGATTTTAATGATCAAGATGATCTTGGATAGCTTCCCACTTGTCACAGCAAGCAAAAACACAAGTCTCAACTTCCACAAATGCGATTTACAAGATCATTCATTCAAGAACGCAAAAACCAGTTTCTTACAAGAAGAACACATGGATTGCCTAGATGATTGGGATATGATCTAAAGAGAGATTCATCCATCAATCAACATCCTCGGCATAAGAATCGTAAGCATTTTAGAAGGAGAGGAGACAAATCCAAAAACATGTGGAAGGAGGGGAGTCAAATCCAAATTACATGAATGTAAATTGCAAGAATGTAAGTGCGGAATTTAAATGCGTAAAGTAAATTCAAGCATAAGAGAAAATGATTTGCATTTCTGGAAGGGAGGTTTACAAAGCCTCACAACAAAGTGGGCACAGCTCAAAGGAGCACAAAACCTCTAAAACCTTCAAGAGGAGGATGGCCACCCCTCCCCCTCTATTTATACTACTCTTGGGCCATATATTGTCGAAGGTTAGGAATCGACAATAAACTTATACTTCGGGTACCTTCGAGATAGCAGAGTCAAGCACGCAAACAAAGGCACATGATGTAGACAGGTTCAGACCTCTGAGCGGAGTAATACCCTACTCCTGTATGGATGATCTATGGCGTTGATGAACAAAGTACAAAACGATGTGTCTAGCCCTAGTTACAATGCAGATTGCACCTAGGCTAAGGCTATGCTATGCTAGAGGATGACGAAACAGGCTTCGTCGGCTCCTAAGCTCTATGCGCAAGGAAGAACTACTTGCCGAAAGCTCTAATCTTCTGGGAATTGCTCGTCCTTGGTTGTCATGATTTATTCTCTCTCTCCTCGACCTGAGGACACCTACCCTCGGCCTTATATAGTCAGGGTAGCCTGATCTCAAGTCGAGTTGTAGTCGGTTTGGAATACCACATCGTAGCCGATGTGGAGTCCATCGTCGCATAATCTTTGCAGCGTATCCAAACTTACTTAGATGCGTACTCGAGTCGGTTTCCTCGTAACGGGAACACGATCGAGTCCTTCCTAATATGGAGTTATCCTTTCCGCGCATATCTTATCCCTTAGAATTGGGCCCGTGATCATTCTTCACGTATCCTCTATGGACACATACCCCGTGTTTAGATATTCGACAGTAGCCCCCGAACTCTGCTTAGTAGAGGGTCCGTATGAGTGCTCGGTTGATTACCGCCAAGTCCTGGCTTGGTCGAGTAATGCCTCGCATGCCTGTGGTCGAAAGATTCGAGTAGAGTGGGGACTGCTGAGTATCGAGATGGGATGTGCTGGGTCAAGCGCCATGCTATTAGCCCTTATCGAGTTTTCAGAATGGCCACAGGTTACTCGATGTCGCTTTATAGACTCGATTCTGAACAGAGTTGGAAAAACTTCTGACATTCTGAACGTTGGGCAGTTGGCGCATTTAATGCTCACAGCCATGACGTTTCAGCCGTGTAGTGCCATCATTTCGCTCTTCGCACCGATCGAGGCGTCGGGTAAAGGGGGAATGAACTGTTGTCTGAGGAGATTTTTGGCGTATAAGTCCCCCGGCTTGGAACTGTTACCACCACATTTCCTACCTTTTTTGTTTTTGCTCTCGAAACCTCTGTAGTGCTCTTTAAGCCCTTGCACCACCAGAGATCACGTTCCCTTTTGCAATTGTGTCCAGCTCCTTGGCCAGGGGCAAGGCTGTTCCAGAGGAAAAACCCATCGTAACTTCGTCCTCTTGCCGCGACGGCGACACGGCCATCGATGCCGTAGCCTTCAATAAGGTGTGGCAGAAATCCATCATATCGGAAAAGCTTCTCGCGGAACTGGAGAAAGACGGCTTCGTTCCTCCACAGGCTCTCTTCTGTTGGAGATCATCCCAAGGTAAACTATTCCCCACTCCTGAGAATGAGGATGAGGCAATTGTCTTTGAGGCTTTCTTTCACCGCGGGCTTAATTTTACTCCTTCCCGTTTCCTTCAACAAGTTCTTGAATTTTACCAAATCCAACTTTTTCCCCTTATCCCCAATTCAATCACCATGCTCAGCGTGTTCATCCACCTTTACGAGGCATATTTAGGGATTAGTCCTAGCGTCAATTTGTTTTGCCACTTCTATAGCTTGAAGCGAGCGATTAAGATTGACGCTATTGGGGGTGACGGGTTCCACCTCTGCAGCGGCGTGTCCAGCTTGTATATTCCTGTTCCTGTTACCTCGTCTTGGCAATC
Source organism: Otatea glauca (assembly GCA_036346275.1). Lineage (NCBI taxonomy): Eukaryota > Viridiplantae > Streptophyta > Magnoliopsida > Poales > Poaceae > Otatea > Otatea glauca. The sequence continues at coordinate 19,893,223 of CM070732.1, read as the reverse complement.
GGATTGGAAGAAGAGATGGTTTTATATCACCTCTCCTGACACCGTGAACCTTCCCATTGGCTATCAACCACTCTTCCTTTTTCCCATCGACCTCTTGACGAAAGCTCCTCCTGCGACCGCTCGAACCGCCTACTATGCTCAGGAGATCGAGGAGCTAAGGAAGGTCGGACTGACTGGGTGGCATGTCGCCAGGGACTTCATCATGCGTCGATCAAGTCCGTTGAAGTGCAGATATCATTTTGCATAGGACTACTCGGGTGCCGATGACACCACAAGGGACAACCTTGGAGGTAAACACTTGTACCGCTAGCTATACTTCTTTCTTTATTTGATGAATAATATACCAATTTGCTTACATGCCAGGCCTGTCAAGCACGACGATCTCCTCTCATCTGAGCAGGATTTTCCAAGGCTCGGAACCAGGTCCGTGAGGTATCGAAGCATACTCACTGATAACCCACAACCGGAGGTTAGTTGCTTTGTTGCAACACGCAATGCTTCGTTTCAAGCATCTGCTGTCCACTTTTTGACTTATCAACCACTACAAGAAACAGTGAAAAATTCGTGGGTTTTTTAAATTCGTGGGCCAAAACAAAACCCACGAATTTATATATTCAAATTCGTTGGTTTCTAAAATCCCACGTATTTAATTAAATTCGTGGGCCAAAAAAACACCCACGAATTTATATATTTAAATTTGCCGGTTAATGCAAATACCCACGAATTTAAGTAAATTCATGGACAAAACAAACTCATGAATTTATATACGAATTTAATAGCCCCGCGGGCTTCTCTCTCTCTCTTCGCTCTCTCTCGCCCCGCCCGCCCCCCGCCCGCTCGAGCCGTTGCCTGCCGCCGCCCGCCGGTTGCCGCTGCCGTCCGCTTCTCAAGGCTTGCCGCCCGACCGCCTCCCGCGCCGCTTCCTTGCCCGCCCGCCCGCCACCGCCGCCCGCCATCGTCGGCGCTGTCTCGCCGTCGCTGGCGCCACCCCGCCCTTTCCGGACCCTCCGCGACGCCCCCACCGGCGTTGGAGAATTTAGGTATATTTCATCTCATTTTATATTCGTTTGAAGTTATTTCATCTCATTTTATATTCGCTGCATATGGTATATATATTTTTATTTTCTCGCTGCCGTTGTATATAACGTTAGAGTTTAGGGTTTGTGTCGAACAGTAGAGAGCCTAGGCGTCACCCGTTCGGGAATGGCGCATCTCACATTTGCTTGTGTGGTGCACAGTTCCGGAATTGTCCAGCGTATTTTGGTTAGCCCGAGAATGTTGGTTGTTGCATGGGGCTTGTGACGTGCGAGCGATCCGAACGTGATTTCGGCCGCATAACCCTGTTGTTCTCTGACGCACCAGCATCAGGCGTGCGTTTGGAGAACAGCGGGGTTATGCCGCCGAAATTTCGTTCGGTTCGTAGCGCACGTCACAGGTCGCATGCAATGGCCTCCATTCTTGGGTGGGTTTAGAACATATCTTTCCTAATAGGGTTGTCTTTGTCACCTAAGCCACGGTCGTACGTTGACATCGTTTCATTTGTTTAGCTTTGAGAATGGGTGACGATCGAAGGGCGATGTATGACTGATGGAGGAGTGATGGGGGGCACTCAAGGGAATGGGGGTAGATCACGGATGCTTTCTTGAAGCAAGCATTCGCTGGAGGAGCTGAATACGTGTATTGCCCATGTACCCTCTGCAAGAATAACAGCTACTACAACAAGGATATAATGCAGTATCACATTTGCAAAAACGGGTTCATACCTAACTATTTGGTGTGGCACCGTCATGGAGAGGCCGCAGGGCAGGCCATTGAGTCGGACCATGGGGAGGATCACGACCGGATGGAAGAGATGCTGGATGATCTTGGCAGGGGGATTGAATTTAACTCCGGGGAGGGGTCACAGCCGGAGGAGGTTAAGGAATTCTATAGGCTACTTGACGCCTCGGATGAAAAGCTGCATGACTTGACCAATGTGACCGTCCTGCAGGCGGTTACACGGCTTATGTCGATGAAGTCAAAGTTCAACTTTTCGAACAAATGCTTCAACGCTTTGCTTGAACTTATGAATGATGTCCTTCCACCTAACCACAAGATGCCAAAGGATTTGTACCAATCGAAAAAGTTGATGGCCGGCCTCAGGATGAATTACCAGAAGATTGATGTGTGCGAGAATAATTGCATGCTGTTCTGGAAGGATCATGACAAGGATACTCATTGTATGCATTGCGGTAAGTGTAGATTCGTTGAGGTGGTAGATGAGGAAGGGGTATCAGTGACTACAAAGGTCATGACTAAACAGCTTTGGTACATGCCGATCACGGATAGGCTTAAACGGTTGTACATATCAAAAGAAACAGCGAAACAAATGCGGTGGCACAAAGAAGGTAAACGTGAGGACCAAGACCCGGATATAATGGTGCATCCGTCTGATGGCGAGGCATGGCAGGCATTGGACTGATTCGATCCTGCATTTGCAAGCGACCCTAGGAGTGTCCGTCTTGGTTTGTCTACGGACGGTTTCACACCTTTCAGCACAAGCGCTAGCCCCTACTCTTGTTGGCCGGTCTTCATCATGCCATACAATCTTCCACCTGAGATTTGCTTGAAAGAGGGGTTCATATTCCTTGCTCTTGTCATTCCAGGAACTAAGCATCCAGGGAAGGATCTCAATGTGTTCATGCGGCCCTTAATTGATGAGCTGAAAAAGTTGTGGCGAGGGGAAAAGGCATACGATAGCGTTGATGGTAGAGAATTTACCTTACGAGCCGCATACCTATGGTCGGTCCATGATTTGTTGGCATATGGCATTTGGGCCGGCTGGTGTGTTCATGGTCGCCTGTGTTGTCCAATTTGTAAGGCTAACTCTGATGCATTCAGGCTCACGCACGGTAAAAAGATCACATTCTTTGATTGCCATCGACGGTGGCTTCCGGCGAGGCACCCTTTTAGGAACGATGCCAAAGCATTTCGAAAAGGAAAGAAAGTTAAAAAAGGGCCGCCGAAGCGACTCACAGGAGAGGAGATAGCTGAATGGCATAGTCGGCTTCTACGATCTACGGAAGTGGGTTTCACTAGCTATGGAAAGGAGCACAACTGGACTCATATTTCTTTTCTTTGGGAGCTGCCTTACGCGAAAGTTTTGATTCTGCCGCATAACATAGATTTGATGCACCAAGAATCTACATTTGTGATTAAAATCTAACAAACTATCTATATGCAGCAACTGTCACAATCTCTTGGACCTAACGTGCCAGTGTTTCGCCCTCCTGTTATGCCCCAGGTAAAGATACTTGAGTTCATTAATCTCTAATTCACTTAGCTCGTAAAATCACGTTTCTCACAAACTTGACTATTATGTCATAGGGCTCCCAGCCACCTCCCTTCTACATGTTTTCTCCGCACATGCAGCCACCACCACAAGGAGAAGCATCACAGGGTGCTCAGCCTCCCCCGGCGTCCTTCATAAACCCTACTGGCATGCAGGCACCACCCCTAGGAGATGCACCTCAGGCTATATGAAATTCTCATGCATTCTTTATTTTTAAAAAACTCTATTCTGTATACTTTATATCACAAACTATGATCCACAGAGCTCCGGCCTCCTCGTCCTTTCTACATGTTCACTCCACGATGATCTGCCACCTTACATAGGAGAGGCACCACAGGTAAAGACGGATCGGTTCAATTCGTTATTCAAAATTTGAATGAATGATTTATATGTGGCATAATGTACCTGTCTATGCCTTACAGGTCTCCCAGCCTCCAAGCCCGTTCTACATGTACCCACCACCTATGCCAGGCCAAGGAATGCCTATGTACTTCAACCCGTGGGCCCTGCAGCCACCTCAGACGACACCACAGGTATGGATGTCAAAAACATTCTATGTTTGCGAAACGAGCTAAGTTTGTCTATTGTGAGCCAAACAAAGTCAAATTGAGCAAATTGAGCTACCTTCACAAAACTTAGTCAATTATATCACATTTAGGCAAATAAAGGTTAATTATGTCAAAGTTGAGCCAGACTTAGTCAACTTGAGCAAATTTAGCTATACGTGCAAAACTTAGTCGATTTTAGGACATTTAGGGAACTCTTTCTTAAACCTTGCACAAATCATCTCAATGTTCATACTTGAAAAGGTTTACTTGTGTGCTTATGAAAGTTCATTGCTGTGCTCCTATAGATATGTGATGGTTTACCAAATTATTAACCCATTAAGTGCTATTTGATTTTTCTTTCATCAATAACTTTTGATTTGGAACCTTATATTGTGCTAACTTGTTGGAATTGAAAAGTTATCTTAAGACAACTTGTTGAATTGTAAACTTATGTTTTAAATGCTTTATATGGCATCCTTGTAGAATGTGTTGTTTGCCCATGTACAATCTGATTGTTTATCCTTGTAGAATGCTTTATATTTGTACTTTGTATACTGAACTCTTAAAATGACTACCTAAACTCTTAATTGCTTCTTTGAACTATTTTCACTGTTTGTTATCTTTTGAATACTCAGTGATGCAATTAGGGTCTTTGGAAGTTAAATTAAATAATTTTAGTTGTAATCTTGGCCTTGAACTAGATGGTTAACTTCTATTAATACTAGAGAGTTTTACTTTGATGCTTCATTGACTATGAGATTGATGTTCATATGATTATCACAGCATATCTTAACTAGCTCGTAGTTGTAGTTCTTATATATAGTATCTATTCTTGTTTAGCTTGACCTGTCATATTGATATTCTCATATTGTGTCTTGGTCGAATAGTACTATTCTGAACTTGTTTCATGTGAATCAGCATAATTTAGGTAAGGAAAGAGTTCAATGCCTTATTTGCTAAACTCTTGCTAAACTTACTCGATTCTAGCACATTTAGCAAAACCGAGCGATATGTTACTTGTAACACAACCTAAGTTAATCTTGAACTTGCGGGTTTACGGTCACGCCCTCCAAAGATGTACTAACGACGACATAATAGAAGACATCTTCAACAGCGCCGGCGGTGGTGGTAGCGCCCACAACTCCAACAACCCCGAGGCATGAATTCCATTGTGAGCTCGATTGGTGTATTACTGTTGTACTTTATGACTTGTTGTGATGGATAGATTGTGTTCGACTTATTGTGACGGACTTATTGTAATGGAATGTGGATTGTATCTATTGCGGTTGTAATGTGTTGTACGTCATTGCGTAGTTTACAAATTGCCGTTGGATGTGTGATTGATTATCTAAGGATCTGCTAGAATGTCTCCTTCTGGTTTGAGAGATTGATATATATATTATAACTTCAAATGTTTTTTTGTCTGCTGAGTGGATGTCCAATTTACTAGAGGGTCATGCCGAAATTTTGTACATTTCGGTGACTTAGTTTTAAGCCGGTTTTAAAGAGTTAAAAGGTTGGTTTCAATCTTTTAGTAGAGGTAATAGGTTTGGTGTCTCGTTTGTTAATTCTTCGTTCGCTTGAACTTCGTTGTGGAGTTTGATGACCTTGGTGAGCTAGCTGCCCCCTCCCTTCCTTCCTCTTGCTCAAATTTAGGAACATTAGTGTCAATTTAGTCGATGTGCAGCGGATGGACAGATGCTTCTGTAGGAAATTTAGTTGATTCTTTTAGTATATATCAATCTGAGTAATCTGTTGCAATAGTGATAATTTTAAGTTGAAATGCATAAATCTGGATTGATGATGTTTCCATATGAGTTGCATATATATGTTTGTGATCTAGTCATTTGTATTTTTGTTTATTGCAAATATATGTTCAGTCATTTTGTACATTCAGAGTTGTTTTTGTCATTTTCTTGCTTTTGTCATTTCCGACTTCTATGGCAAATGATGATATTGTGTTTTGATATGTGACTTGTTCTGAATGAATGACAGAAACACATTCATCTTCAAATGACAGAACAAGTCATGTCAATGTAGTTTCCCGTTTCCAGAGTTGGATCCATTCTTGAATGCCATTGCATTCGATTGATACTTTGCATCCAACTCGAAATGGAACTCACGCTAATGGTATATATTGCCATAAAAATCTAATGCTAACTACTTTTGTTTTTCTTTTAATTTGTTCTTTTGTGTTAGTGTTTCGATCGATTTGAACAAAATAGATGATCCTTCTTATTCTTCGCTAGCAATTTTTAGTTTCAATTTTTTTTTGCCTTTTCTTTTGTTCTTTAGTTGTTATATGTATTGAGTGCGATGCATATGGATATATATATATATAAATTTGTGTATAAATGGTGATAAATTGTGAGCCATTAAAACCCACGAATTTATCTAGGCGCTCCAGATAAATTCGTCGGTTCCTTGAGGCCACGAATTTAACAGATTTACTTCGTGGGCTATATAGCCCACGAATTTAACAGATTAAATTCGTGGGCTACGTTGGTCCACGAATTTAATCTGTTAAATTCGTGGGTTTCCCAGGCGCACGAATTTAACTCAGATTCCCAGTTAAATTCGTGGGCTTGGCAGCAACCCACGAACTTAACTTAAATTCATCGGTACCCACGAATTTAATTGATTAATTTCATTCAGTTAAATTCGTGAACTAAATTCGACGGTTTGCCCACGAATTTAACTTAAATTCGTGGGTTTTGGCCTAAATTCGTGGGTTTCTGGCCCTTGAATTTTTCCTTGTTTCTTGTGGTGACTTGGAGGACGAGGAGCCAATTGAGGATGACGGTCAAGCAGCCGGCGCTGCCATTACCAAGGCGAGCTCTCCTCGGGCTGGTATGCCAGGCGAGGGTGAAGAGGCCTTTGAGTAGACGGTAGTCGATCCTCCCTTAGAAAGGAGGTCGGTGTCTCCAACACTTCATCGACCAACCAAGCGGACTCGAACCTTAGCATCAGGGATGCCCAACCAGGTGACCTTCAACCGCTCTCTTGGTTGATATGAAGTTTCTCCAAGTATAATCCAATAAATGCTGGATGAACAGCGAACCTCCTGGAGGACTGATGCGCAGGGATCAATGACTCCACTAGAGGCATCTCTGCAAGAAGAACTTCCTGTAGTAAAACCTACTGGCCAGGTACCATTTGTGTCGAGTTGCGTCTCTCTTATCGGCGAACTTTACCTCACGGCAATTATTTGTTCATAGGCTCCACCGTCGGTCCCTAGCTTGCCTGCGCTGCATCCCCTGTTGGTCGAACTAGCAGAGGAACAACTATGGTAGTCAAATCTACACCGACACCGACCGTGCGGCGAAAATTCGCATGGCGGGGTAGGTCTACTTTTCCTCTCGTGAACTCCTCCTTTTTGGAGTATTTAGGCTTTTTATCCTTGCAGTAGGAAGGGTGCGTCCAGCGATGCCGCTGATTCGGTAGCCGTGACGGCATAGACCTCTGTGGGTGTCTTCACTACAGTTGCAGCCCCCTGCTTAGAAGATCTCACTGGGCATACTGGTGGATCCGCGGTGGCGACCATCCAGAGTCCTCCAGCTTCTCCAGCGCCTCGGGAAACTTGGTCCGCGTTGAAAACTCAGCTTCAGGTGTGCACACGTGGATCACCTCACTCTAACTTCTGCTCTCCCTCCTGCCTGATTCCTTGATGCTTTTTTTATTTTGGATTGCAGCGTGCAACCAGCTCCTTGCTCGATACTTCTACATTTTTGAAGCATAAGCGCCAATAGGTCGGGCAGCTCATGGTGTCTCAAGAGCAAATACTCGAGAGGAATAACGCTGAGCTAGAGGCACTTAAAACCAAGTTAAAGACTACTGAGGCAAAAGCTGATGAGCGGGAAAGAAAGCTAATGGCCGAGAAGGCTATGATAGAGGTTGCACTGGTCGAGGCCCAGGGCAGCCGATGCAAGGTGGAGGTGAATCAAAAATCAATCGAGGTCAAAAAAGCTATAGCGGACGCGGCACTCGCCGCTCTGCAGTCGAGGACTCTCGAGCACATGAACAACTCTGCTCGTCTTGCGACCTCGCATATGTTGGGCATGGTGAAGAGCCACAACCCGAACCTGGATCTCTCAGTCCTAATAGTGCATACCTGGAGAAGCTTCTTAACATAAACGCTATATGAACTATTGTAATGATTACCACACGACCTTTTGCCAGCCTTCATCGACCATGTGACTTAGTCCCTGCAGCAATCAAGAACTTATCGAGCAACACACGTAGAATTGATAATAAGTCTCATCTCCCACTGGCCGCTAAGCTTTTAGATGTCTGACAATCTAATGCTCGTTTGCGCATAGGATAGAATTACTCATCGTCGGATTCGAGCATGGTCGCACTTTGGTTTCGCTTGCTAACATGCTAAGTACTTCATTGAGCAAATGCATGCAAAGAAATCGCATGTTTTACAGAATTTAGGATAGATAAACGGATATTCTACTCGATAACAGCATCGACCAGAAAATAAAAACAGAGTATAGGGTCACCTGTAGCCCCCGACTCCTTACTCGATGGGCTCATTGAGTAGGGAGTAGAGCAAAATAGAGAAACACACTGGGTTCTTTTTCATAACATAGCCCCTGGCTTCCTACTCGAGTACCGCTTCGCGTATAGGATAGGACCCAATAGCATCCTAGGAGAAGGGATAGTTCACACTCCGAGATACGAAGATCGTACGAGCTTAGCTTCATCACCACAGGAGGTACGACGACATAGCACATGTACTAAAAGTAAGTTCACCTTACCCATTTTTAGTGGTAAACTAGTTAAGTGCCCGTACGTTGCTACGAAAATTCTCAAACACAACCTTGTTAAGAAAAGTTTTTCAAAGCATCAGCCAAGTTGGTTGATGAGAAAGATATGTATGAAGCAAACTTATTAGCTACTTAAGAGTACTTCAAATTATCAGTTAATCATTCGTGCTATTATAATTTTAAAAAGCCTCAACATGATAGTACAATGACAATTTTAAAAAATTTGGTCTTTTTTTTTCTCCTCCCCTTTTGTCTCGATTGCAGTCTTCTGCACCTTGTAACTTTAAACTTTGTTTTCTATCATCATAATTTAATCACAACTTTAACTGTCTTAAAAAAAGAGAGGAGGAGCCATAGTCATAGCCTCCTTCCATATTGTTTCTTGCGCCCCCCTTGAATCTTTTGTATTGCTTCTTTTCTCTCTTTCTCCTATGTGTGTATGAGCCTTCCTCTCCTCTTTCTCTTCCTGCGTCTCTTCGAATATCCTCTATGATGGAGATGAAGGTGACATTTTATAGGTGAAGGAGAGGGCAGCCAGGCGTGTGAGTGGTTAGCCTCTATGATACGGTGCCTTGTGATCTCCGGGATTGGCACGTGATTTGATTATGCAATTCTTGCCTTTTAATCTCTGCATTTTCATCCGAATGAGATATAATGAAATAGGATTTTCATGTTATGGGATATGGTGAGTATGTCATTCCATCCAAGTGGGATATGATGAGGAAACTCTTTCATTTATAAGAGATATGAATAAAATCCTACCATTTTAAGGAGATGTGATCAGTAATATTTCCATAAAATAGAGGGAATAGAAGGAATTTGGATCGGGTGGGAGGCGGGCTGAGCGAACAGAAGGAAAGGCTGAGCGAACAGAAGGAAAGGTTGAGCGAGAAGGAAAGGTTGAGCGAACAGAAGGAAAGGGGGTGGGCTGAGCGAATAGAAAGAAAGAAAGGGTATGGAGAACGGACTGCTGCCACCAAGTCGTAATTAGAAGTAGTAGAGATATGATCCTGAAGGTTATATTACTTGGGAATTAGCTGTAGAACAATCATTTGATAATCATGGAATTCCTGAGCATGAAAAGGTTAGGGTTGTTACTAGTGGATTTACTGATTTTGCTACTCTTTGGTGGAATGATTATATGCGTAAAAATCATGACATCCCAAGCACATGGATTAAATTGAAGAAAATTATGAGAGCTAGATTTGTTCCTTCATATGTTGCTCGCAAATTACAGAATGAATTGCAATGTCTAAAACAAGGTAGTAAAACTGTGAATGAGTACTACCAAGAATTTCAGAGTAGATATTTGTGTTGTGGGTTAGAAGAGACCGAAAAGACTCGATTGAACAACTTTTATTCTGGACTAGATTTTGATATTCGGATCATGATATCTTGTAAAGAATCCAATTCTATGTCATGTTTGCTTAATCTTTCATGTGAAGCTGAAAGAAAAATACAGAAAAGACAAGCAACTGTTCAAGTTCCCACAGAGTTAAATGCTACTCCTGTTGCATGCACTGCACCAAACCTTAATGAGAGCATACACCCTGAGAATACGAAAGAAATGCCAGAAAATTCAAGTGAAGTAGAGGATAGCACATGTGAGGATGATTCTACTAACATCATCCAATCTACTTCTGTTACTTCTATTGTCGTTGTTCCATGTAATATGCAGGTTACTTCCGAAGAAGGGGAGATACAAGCTGAAAAACCTGCATCATCAAGTGAAAGTTTTGAGTTTCCTACTTCTGAGGAGGACGCTAATGACCATGGTATAGATCTGATTTTACAGCAAGGGAGCTAATTTGTGAGTATATTCCTGCTGTACTTAATTCTAGTGAGCTACCATCGTGTGCCACAATTGTAGAACTATGTGATGAATTGCATTCTTATAATTTTGATCATGTGGTGCTCATTACGCATAAGGAAGTGATAGCTAGAATATCCCCTACCACTGTTGTGTGCTATATCAAGTTGAATGAGCCTGATAGCTTGAATTGTGCTATGAATAAGATTTTTGAAATTCCATCTCTTAAGACTTTATCTAGCACCTATGCCTACTGTTTTAAATTCAATTTAGTTGGGGAATATGGCATAGATGGCAAGTTTCATGTTCTACAGAATATGCATAACTTGTGATAAATTTGCTGAATTGAAGCTTGCTGTTTTGGGCAATCCTAGTTCTATGCAACAACTTGTTTCATGTAAGGCACCATCAAATTTTCCTGATATGTGTGATACCCATATCTTGCTACCTCATTGTTCGAATTTTAGTACATTGACTTGTATTACAAATCATCATGTCGTACTTGATGAGTGGAAGATGAGGACATCACTACTATGGATACGATCACACCTAGTTGTACCAAATCCAACACGTCATCCATGGGCAAAGAAGAGAGAGAGATCAAATCAATCACGTTCTGGAATCCAATTCGGCCTCCAAATACCAGCCTGAAGTAAAACACGCATAACTTTTGCATACGGTGTCCGATTGGAGAGTTCTTATAGTTGATTGAAAGCTTACAACAAGACCTTTCCAATGGGTCTAGCCCTAGCTCCAGATTCATCGTGAATCAGTTGAAATCATCAAAACAATACACTATAATACTATTTTGGGCTGTTTCGGGCCTTGTAAGCATGTGGGGCCCCAAGCCCAAGTTGTGTGCGCCCCCCTGGCTGCACACAACCCTAGGACGTCCCTCTCACGTCCCTCCCTCTTATAAACTCTGTAGCCACTACCTTACACACTTGGGTTTTGTTTGATTAGTTTAGCTAAGTGCAAACTTTGAGTCTTCGAGTTGTGCTGGACAGCCACCTTGTCTAGTCCTTCAATAGAACCCCACCCTATTTTGCTTTCATTCACATTCGCAATTTCACATTGCTTTTACTATTATTCTTGCTTATTCTTCGGTTGCTTGCAGGAATTGAACCTCGTGTTCAGGTTGATCGTGCCTACGGCAAGATCAATAACCCTCCGAAGTTTGTTTGTCGTTGCTAAGGCGCATCGTCATCGTACGTTTTAGTCGGATCGTCAAAGTCAGTTCCACGAAATCGAATAGTTATCACTCTCATCGAAAGATCGGGACACAACTTCACATCACTTGGTATGCCTGAAGCGGAAATCTGCCAAATGTCCATCCTTCTGACAGAAGGTCCAAGTATACTTCGCCTTGCTAGAGGCAGAAGTAGTATGAGGAGCAACCTTCTTATCAGAGATCCCATGGACAACCCCGGCAGATCTAAACACAGTGGTACTCACCCTAGGAGCCACCATGATCTCACCACTCTTGAAGCCACACACAATGGTGGGAGGATGCATCCTAGTGTACTCCAAGTAGTCAAATCCTAGAACCTGATTGAATTGGCTAATCTTGGATTAGTCTAGAATGAGATTGAGCTTCTTATTGCCTCCAACAAACTTTTCGAGAGTGCAAATGTGATACTCACACTCCCGGAAGAAAGAGGCACATGAAGAATAGGGAAGAGAAGAGGAAGAAGAACCAGAAAGAGACGGACTATCAGCACGTGCATTTTTCTCCCTCAGCACGGCTACCTCAATTTTGAAAGCCTCACAAGAAACGCAAGGGGCATTTCAAATCCAAATGGTCTAGGCCTCAAACTTCTTCCTAAGTTCGACTTTGATTTTATCCATGTCCCCCTCAATTTTAGCACATCGCAAGCAACTTTCTTGTGACTTAGCTAGTAAGTAGTTAGCAAGATTAGCACACTTGACATTTAAAGATTCATTGCCAAGTTTTAGTTGCCTACAGCCCTCACATGAGCTGACTGAGTTCTTAGAAGCATGCATTTCATGTTCATCGTTTCTAGAAAAAAGCTTCCTAAGGTGATCACTCATGGCATTAATTTCAAAAATAAGCTTAGGGAAATTTTGACATGAAGGAGTAGAGTGATCACGAAGAAAACTAGCCTCAACAAGAATAGCATCAATAGAACTAGTGCTATCATTCTTCAACCTAGGATCATCAAGTTCAACAAGCACACTATCATGTATGGTTCTTAGGTTCTCTAGCTCCTCAAGCAAGTCATCACACAAAGAACAAGTCATCAGTGACTTGGGAGGGAGAAGATCTAAGAGAAGCTAACTCCCGAGTCAAGGTACCTACTTCCTTCTCTAGCTCCATACATCTAGCTCTAGCTCTAGCATGAAATTTTCCTAATTTGCAGAAAGCTTCATTGAGCTGGTCATAGGAGGGTACCTCATCCGAGTCGCTGATGACGTTGGCGTTTGCAATGAAGCACATGCCGATGAAGTCATCGCCGCCATTCTTCTCTTGCGGTTCATCTCGCCCTTGTCGCTCCATGTCTCTGTGTCGGAGAGGTTGATGTCGACAAGCACGGTGAGGACGCGATGGAAGAACTTCTTATTCTTGGAGAAGTTGTGGTACTTCTCCTCACATGACGGCTCACGAACTGGAGGTTTCTTGTTGCAATTCTTGTCGATGTAGTCATTCTTTGCTGAACCGCCGGTGTCGTTCTTAGCCTCCTCCAGTTTGGGGCAATTCGCCCGAATGTGGTTGGGGCCACCACATTCGAAGCAGGTGATCGTGCCACCTCTCTTTCTCTCTCTCACCCTCTTGTATGCATGAGAGAATTTGCGAGTTAAAAGAGCAAGCTCATTTTCTGGAAATTTTTCTAGTTGGTCATCGCTTAGCTCACGAAGGGTGCAGAGGGAAAAACCAACAGAAGAAGAAGATCCAATGGGATCGGTGACCAAAGCCATCGATTGAGATTTCGTCTTCCGAGAGACAACATCAATCTCATGAGTCTTAAGATGGGAATAAAGCCCATCAAGAGTCAGAGTTGACAAGTCGGTGGAGTCCTTGATGGTGGTCACCTTCATCTCCCAATCTCTAAGATCAATTGCAGTCAAGAAATGACAAGCATTATCTAACTCAGAGTATATGCAACCAACTGCTCAGAGATCGCTCAAAATCTTAGTAAAGCGACTGAAGCACTCATCAATACTCTCACCAGTGTGTTGTTCTAACTTATTATAATCACGCTTGAATTGTTCTTGTCTCACCGTCTTGATTTGGGTAGTGCCATCGTGATAAGCATCGAGGGTCACCCAAATCTGGTGAGCAGAACGGAGGTGAGAAATCCTATCATACTCACTGCGGCTAAGACCCTATATGAGGATGTTCCTTGCCTTAGTGTTCACCTCAACGTCAGCCATATTGCCGACCGTGACGTTTTCATCAGCAGGAACCTCATATGGGAGTTTCACCTTCTGCCATATCAGAAAGCCCTGGGCAATGATGTATGACTCTATCCACAACATCCAAAATGGAAAATCAACTCCAGAAAAAATAGGAGGCTTGGTGGAATACCTGTCCATCGCCATGTCTCTTGAGACCGGTCAAGATCTATGGAAGAGCAAAACCGGCTTTGATACCAATTGAAGGATCGAGATGGCGAAAGAGGGGGGCCTGAATGATCATAACTTAAAATTTTCCCCAAAAGATAATCCAAACAAGTCCGCGAAGAAAACACAATAGACGAGCCGACAAAGATTAGCCTTTTGTGTTGGTTGGCTGGTGCTACCGCACGACGGCCGGTAGCATCGGAGACTGGTAGTACCGCAGGAAGAGTGGTAGCACTAGGCTCAAGAGCAGTCTGAAAAACAGCACGACCTAAAAGCAAATTTCGAGGAATCTTTTGATTGGCTGGACAAAAACTCACGAAACTTGGTAGATATGAGCCTAGGTGTCGGGAATCGATAGCCTCGGTACACGAAAGCACCCCCCGAACTCGTGGTTGCGTCTGAAAGGATCAAGTTGGCCTAGAGGGGGGTGAATAGGCAAATTTAAAATCTTTTAATTATTAAGAAAAACTTTTCTCAATAAAAATAGCAACAAAAAAGAGTTTCAATAGAAATTCAGCACAACTCTGTTACAGTAAGGTCAGAATTGAAGAAGAACTTGAATTATTACAGACAATAAGATGAACACACAGAGATAAAGCAATTTCAGAATGACTCAAGGGTTTTTCACCGAGGTTGAGAGACCAATCTCCTACGTCCCCATTAAAGCACTTCTTCAGAAGTATTGCTCCACCAAATAGCCAATCTCAATGGCTTTTGGTCTTTCACTAGCTTGACTCTTCCACCACTCCGGTGAGGTGAGTCTTAACCTTTCACAGCAATGGTGGCCTTCCACAATCCCTTTTGGATAGGTTGCACCAACAACTTCTCCAACCATCTAGGAACAGCTAATTCCAAGAGTAATAGACTATCCACAAGCCCTGTCTCTTGGTTCAGTAGCTAGATGCAAACTAGACTCAGCTTGGAGCAAGAACTCAAAATTTTCAGAATGAATGTTTGTGGTTTATGAGTTGAAGCTCAAATTCTTTGATGGAATGAAAGCTCAGAAATGCTAAGGATCAAAGAGTTGTAATTGATTTGAAAGATGTCAATGGTGTTCAGAATGTCAAGAATGTGTATGTGCAAAGCTCTCCTACTTTTTGTGAACCCAAGCACTGTATATATAGAGCCTGAACAGAAATAACCATTGTACCTGCCATTTGCCCATTGGGGGTTGGCAGGATGGATGAGACAGGTCAACTACTACCTCTTTTATAAGAATTTTAAGGTGTATGAGTCATATGTTGAAATATATACACGCACCGGATTGAAAAAATTAGTTCGGGGTACATAAGATTGGAGGAGTATTATTGTACCCAGTGTGACCCATTTGCGCTGGATCGAAAAAAAAACGGTCCGTCGTATACATGTACTGGTAAAGGACGTTTGTGCTGGACCGACAAAATTGGTACGATGTACACATGCTTTGTTCTATTTGGATTCCTGCAAAATAATGTTTGCGTCGGACTGAAAAAGTTGGTCCGGCATAAAAGAGAAAGCTGCTAATTTTTACCAGAGAGAATCACTTTTGCGTCGGACCGAAAAAGTTGGTCCGGCGTACACTCAGAATTTTGGTCCGCAGCAAATGGCATGTTCTCGGTTAAGATTTGAGTAAAGTAATTCTTAACACTGGACTAGAAATTTGTTCAGAGTGAAAAGACAACATACGCCGGACTTGAAGATAAGGATGAATTCAGATCGGTCCATCGTAAATGTGTACGCTCTGTTGAAATAAATCAGAAGAGAGTTCTCAGCGCCGGACTGAAAAAGTCGGTCCGCGTACATGGAGTGCGCTCGGTTAGAATTTGAAACTTGATTTTTCAGCGCTAGACTAAATGAAGTTAGTCTGAAAAGGATCTCTTTTTGGCTGAGTGAAGGGATATCTGGATTTTTGAGTGAGAGATGTGAAATGTCCTATGCTCTAAGTAATCTTAGTGATTTTAGCATATGAACCAAGATTATTACTTGTGTATAATCCCTCTTAATAGTACGGTTATTCTAGCTATATGGCTTGAATCAACTCCCAAGCCAAAACTAAAAATAAACACCTTAGTCTAGTTCTTCAAATATAGCTATTGTCATCTTTACACTAAGTATGCTTCTTGATCATCAACACCAAAACCTGCATAATAAACATAACTAAAATAATAGGGGGCCTAGATGCTCTTAGTGTCCCACAGGATCGAGGGCGTGCCTCCGGGCTCGAGCTCGGACCGAAACGAGCTAGAGCTCGTGCTCAGGCAGAAGGTCGGGGACCCCAGCCCTGGCTAAGCGAACTCGGGCCACATCCTCAGAACGGCGCCGCCATCGCCACCGCGCTCCAGGCCTAACTTCGGGACTGCGGCTTTAGTACCCTCCGGATCGTCCCGTTTCACTGTAACGGTCTGATTTAAAGACAAAGAAACCCTCCCCTTCATGGGAATCAGAACCAAACCTACCCACTGTGTGGGAACTAGGGCCAGCAATGCTCAACTGCTCCCGTCAGCTCTCAACTGCTTCCGTCTGCTCTCATCGACTCCCATCAGATCAACACGACTACTTGACATCGACCTCGGGACCAAGCGGCAGGAGGACCCAGAGAGCTCGGAGGGAGACCTTCAAGAAGACCGAGGCTCTGGAGCAGAGGAAGGAAGGCTCCCATTGTACTCACTCACAAAAAAGGTGTTGCATTCATTTTTTCACCCCTAGGCAGGACTGGAGTAGAGCTGTTACCCGAACCGGGGGCTCGAACCAGTATAATCCTTGTGACCCCAGTTTCCTATCTCTCCCCCCGGTTCTCCCCGACGTATCCTCTCCGAGACGTGACAGTCTCTCTCCGGACGAGCACGACCTCGGGCTCCACCCCTTGCACGATCCTCCATTCCTCCCCCTCGCGGTTGGTGGCCCCGATCGCTGACAGCTAGCGCCAATCGTGAGGCCCGAAGTTTCAATCGTTCAGAAATGTTACTTCAGCATCGCCAACGCCTCCATCCTCGGCAACGACATGTCGCCTTCAGCGAGCCTGAACTCGGAGGTGGTTCCCGAAATGCGAGGGCTCCACCTCTATGTTCTCGCCTTCACTGCCGCCTCGTGAACGTCTTGCCTTCATGGCCGACAGCCGCGAGACGAGTGCGCGGGCGGATGATCGCAAACTGGAAACCCCAGTGGAGGCGCGTTTGCTGGCCTGGGCCGCCATCGACCAGGCCATCACCACCCTTCGACGGGAGGAGCGTCGAGAAACCCACACTCCGTTCTGGTGGTGTAGCCCTACCCGCATGGACAATCTCGCTAGCCGGGAACGCATGCGAGCCATCGCCCGAGTTATGGCTGATCCCGCCCGGGCGGGGTCGGCTCTCTTTTGGCGATCCCTCGCTGAAGAGCTCGACAGGGCGGGCGACGAAGTTACACCCCTACAACAAGAGCGGGACAGGTGCTCTGGCTCCTGTCTCGGGCGAGTAATGGCAACTCCTCGCACGGGCGACGACGTTCTCCCCCATCGCCTCCACCCAGATGGGCCCAGAGTTCGTCGCCGTCGCCCCCGCGTCACCAGGACCCGAACGTGGCTCGCGAGCACACTCAGCGCCGGTGGAGCAGCAGTAATGCCTGCTCAAGCAACGGCACTTCTGGAGGTCTTTCCCCGGATGTCCCGTCCAAGTGCCGGTGAGTTCACGGCTGCTCTCGCGACGTTCACGTGAACCGTCAACGTCGGGCTGGGGTACGTCGTCGACTTGAGTACGGCCACCGCCGTGACCGCGACTCCGATTCCGGTGGCAGCGGCCATGCTTTTCCGTCCTACGGCTGTCCGGCATTTTCCACCGACCTCCGTCACCAGCGTTGGCAGCTCGGTTCAGGCCCGCTATGATGGAACGATTCAACGAGACCAAGAACCCCGACGAGTTCCCCTCAATTTACACCACTGCGATTCTGGTAGCCATAGGGGATGAGGCCATGATGGCCAACTACCTCCCCATCGTTCTGGACAGCGCGGCGCGCACCTGGCTTTTCAACCAAGCGTCAGGCCTGGACCAGGGGAGGGGAGGTCGGGGACCACCTCGAAGACAAATCAATATAAAAGGTTAAGTCTTAAGACCCGTTCGAGGCTCATTCAATCTTGTGCTCCAAAAAGAATTTTTACTTCATTTGCAAAGTTTACAGAGGTCACATTTACAAGGGGGAGCAAGCTACCCTTGCTCCTTTCCCTATTTTGCAGTCCTAGCTACAGGTCAGCCAGGTTGAGGGCGAGCTTCTCCTGCTCGAGCTCGGCGACCCTTGCCCTCGACGCTGAGAGCTCGGCCTGCAGTCGGAGCGCCTCGGCGGCGGAGCTGGCGACGCAAGCGCACTCGTCTTGGAGCTGAACCAGGGCTCCCTTCCCGGCTCAGGTCGCTCACCCCAGTTTCTCCTCGAGCTCAGCCACCTTCGCCTCGAGCTCGACCGAAGCCTTCGTCGGAGCGGCAGAGAGCTCCTTGATCTGCTTGCGAAGCGTCTCTGCCTTCGCGCGTGTGGTCTCGAGGGCCTCCCCTAGCAACGTGCGCTCGAATTCGGTGGTCTTCGTCGCCTTCTCACCAAGGGCCTCGAGGAACTCGTTTGACCTCGCGCACTCGGCGTGTACGGCTCGAGAAAGCTCGGAGGAGTGGGCCGCCTTTAGCCGTGTCACCTCCCCCCGCTCGGTCGCAAGACTCTCCTCGAGCTGAAGGATGTACATCTCGCGCTCCTCCACCCGGTCACAGATCACTTGGAACTCGGTGGAGTGCCTGTGTAGGCTTTGGAGCCCCTGGGTGATTAGGCCCAATGCGTGCCAAAAATGAAAAAGGTCACAACCACCGGCGGGAGACAAACGAAGTTAAGCCACGCTTACCAGATCGAGCCGATCCTCTAATGGCAAAAGGGGCCGATGAACCAAGCGCCTGGGACGATCGCTTGGGCCTCGACAGGATCCCCCGCCGGGGGTGTGGAAGCTGCACTGGCCCCCTCCGACGTGGGGTCACCCCACCGGCCAACGCCTTGACTTGGGCTGTCTTTGTCGAGGATGGTGGCCGCTCGAGTGGAACCGAGACCCATGAAGAAAGCAAAGGTAGAAAAAGGGAGGCTAAGTTGGGAGGATAAGAAAGCGGCGGCGAAAGTCGAGGCCTCGACGCACTCGGGCGCTCCCGAACTCGACAGCTCGTGGCGGATTCTTCTTAGCAGCTAGGGGATCGGCCCCGACCGGCCCAACGACCGGTGGCCCGGCCTCAGCGCCTGGGGTGCCCGTGTCTTCGACCCTCACGACGGCCCCTTCTGGGCTGACATCCGGTCCAGGGGCCCCTTGGTCGAGGCCCTCGGCCCCTTCTGGGTCGGCGTCCGGCCCAGGGGACCCTTGTTCGAGGCTCTCGGCCGCCTCGCCCTCCGAAGGCACCTCGGTGGACTGAGCTTGCGGCGAGCGTGCCCGGTGGACCAGGAGGAAGTCCCCCTCATCCTTAGAGTCGCCCTGGACAACAGTCATAATTATTGTCCGTTGGGCGCCTGAGGTGTTTGACGAAAAAACTGTTAGATATGGTTCGGTCAATGATGAGCCAAACAGATCTGCCATTATCCTTCTGGGGTTTCGCTCTAGAGACAGCTGCGTTCACTTTGAATAGGGTCCCATCAAAATCCGTTGAGAAGACGCCATATGAGATATGGATTGGGAGAAGACCCATGTTGTCATTTCTCAAGATATGGGGATGTGAGGCTTATGTAAAACGTTTACAATCAGATAAACTCGCACCTAAATCAGAAAAATGCTTTTTTGTGGGGTATCCTAAAGAAACAAAATGGTATTACTTTTACAAAAGAAACGAGAACAATGTTTTTTTTTGCTCGAAATGGTGTCTTTTTGGAGAAAGAGTTTCTTTCAAAAGAAATTGAAGGACCGAAATGGCGAACAGAGGGGGGGTGAATGGTCGCAAATAAAAATTCCCCCAAAATACTCCAACAAAAACCTCGACAAGATCGCTCAAAAGGAATTGTGAAAAACCCGAAAAACTAGACAACTATGTTACCCCAAGCTTGCATGGATAAGTACCATAAAATATGTGGGGATTTTTGAGTCACAATCCTGGTTGTCTAGTGTCCAAGATAAAGAGGAATCAATTCAAACTCTTGCTTTTAGAAAGGACATCAATTCAAATCACAAAAGTCACTTTCAGAAAAGCAAAAGCAGAATTCCCAGAACTTGTCCTCAATTTGCACAGGAGGTTGGTGGGTTTCTGTAGCTCACAAAATTTTGAGACTTTTTCTCCTGTGAGCATCAGAGTCTTGAAGAACTCCACCAAATTTCTCCTCAAAAAGCCTTACAGAAAAACACAAAAATCGAAGAACACAGTCTGGTCAAGAACTTCGAGCAGAACATTTGGGGCTCGGTTTTCACCTCATGGCGCCCAAACGGTACAACAAGTGAACTCCAAAATTTTTCTGCAAGCGGATATCAGAGTCCCGCACCTCCTCCAACAAGAATCACTCAAAAAGGAGTTTTCTATATTTTTACAAAAATCAAACACTGACTGCTGCGCGAAGAACAAGTTCAGAACAAAGTTGGAACTTGAAAGAAAAGATGTTCTCTACTCAATCCAAGAGTGCAAAAGAGATGTAAAACCATATGAACACACTCAAAACATCCAAGAACAGCAGCATTTAGAAGGAGGGGAGGCAAATCCAAATTACTTGAAAGTAAATTGCGGGAATGTAATTGCGGGAAAGTAAATGCTGAATTTAAATTGCGTAAAGTAAAGACATAATGTAAATGTGCAAAATAAATTCAGAGGTGGATGAATAAAACTTTCATTTCTGGAAGGGGAGGTTACAAAGCCTCACATTCATGTGGGCAAAGCTCAAATGAGCATCAAAACCTCAACACCTTCAAGGGAAGGAGGCTACCCTCCACCCCTATTTATACTACTCTTGGGCCACCTACCACCCTTGGATGAGTCCCTCAACCTAGAGCACTCATCTAAGGGCTAGGATTAACCCACACACACAGCCATGCAAGGCTAACCCAAAACCCACACACATACCGGGTTTTCTTGCAGTTTTCAAAGCATACTACCTAGACCCGCTAACCTATCAACTAGACCTCAATCCGACGGTCCTCATTGATCCACGCGGCATCTAGCTAGCATCATCTCCTTTCCTTGTCTTCTTGACTTGCCGGACTCCGTCTCCGATCATCTTCCGCGATCTCCCAACCGTCTGGACCTCCGACGCTCCTCGCCTAGTCCCGGTCATCCTTCGCATCACCATGACCTAGCACCGTCGTCCTGCAACCATCAAAGACAAGGAAACTCCTCACATAGCAATGCCCACAAAGATGTGCAATAAACCATCCAACTCATCACTACCGCGTCCATACGACCAGCATCGCCACTCTGGCAGAGACAACTCAAATTGCTTCATTTTGAAAATCAATCCAAATCAAACTCAAACTTGAGCACACCTTGCTCAAATAAAGTCAAATACTCATCACAAACGAGGATGGACCTCCACATGGTCCTTCAATCTCCCCTTGATGAGTATATTGACAAACCATACAAAAGGCATAAATTTGAGTTTGAAGAAAATGAAGAAGAAAGCAATTTTCAGTTGCAAAGTCAAACTTGGTCCAAAGATAGAAATTAGAACCATGACCAAGTTGACGAAGAGGAATTCAGATTTTAGAGTTAAATTTAAGAAAGAGCAAGTTTTCAACAAAACTCTAAAATCCAACTAAACATGTCAAATGTGATTATGAGATTATGATCCAACAGTATAGTAGCATAGTTTTACAAAGATCATAATAACCAAATAAGCATTCACATTTTTATCTTTTAGTGATGCCTTTTCTACGTTATCTCCCCTTTTGGCAATATAGGCATCAATTTTTTTATGTATGCATGAAATGCAATCGAAAGAGCTTTGAGGATTATCAATTGATCAAAATGGAAGGATATTACACCAAGCTTGTCAATTTCAGAAGATGACTAAACTAAGACATGTCCAAGTGCAAATACGAGCTTAGTTTTGAATATTTCATTTTAGCAAGAATTGACAAGTGCAACACTTAGCTTTAGTTTCAAAAATAGAAGAATAGCCACTCTAAGGATCAAAATAGCCACTCTAAGGATCAAAGGAAAACCTAGAGTTCAACCTACTCAACACGTTGGGGAATCTAGAAGAGCATACAAGGTCCTTGGGCTCATTTATCACTTAATGCAAATTTTGATTTATCATCATACAAGACATAGCGGGGTGCAAATGTTTGACATTATTTGCATTCTTTACCCACATATGTCTTTGTTTTTAATTTATTTGCATTTTCTTTTGACAACCAATTGACTCAAGCCGTATCGACCATCTCAAGATGAGCTCTTAAGAGGATGGTCTAGGTCAAACACGATGTATTCCAAGTTCATCCCAAGTGCAATGGGAAGCGGTCTTGTGAATACAAGGTGTTGAGTCGTATGTGCACAAGAAGAGTCAATTTTGTTTAATTTTCATTTTTAGCACAACGATTCATGAGCAATTGAAGGACTCTGCATGGATCAAACTAGTTTCACCCAAGTTGCTATAGGGACTCTAGAGAACTCCTAAATTTCTCAAATTATGGCACAAACCTCTAGAGAAGAAACCTAGCAAGTAAAAGCAACAAGTTTCATCAAGTTTTTCATTTAAGGCTTATTTCATTTTTAAGCTTAGCAAGTTAAATGAACTTGGACATACCTAAGCTAGTGATTTTCTTCAAATGATGTAGCATGGTGTATAGCATGAAGAAGAAATCAATTGCATAATAGACAAAGCTCATAAAGCAGAAAATGCAGTCTAAATGCAATGCATGAACAGATTCCCAAACTCCCCTCAACAAATGAATCAATTTTAAGCTCAAATCTGGTTAAAGTTGAGTTATTATCAAGATTAGGCATAAAGAAAACCCGAATGAACTCAATAATAACAGAAAAACAGAATGAGGAGAAGAAGTCGAGCGCAAAGCTGGATGGCTATAGAGCATAGAAAAGATAGAAGAGACTCACTACGGCTCGGACTCGCTCTTATCTTCCCCAGTGGTGACATAGGAAGTCGACTCTAGATCCCAACTAAGGAGTGCACATGCACTGTCTACCTGGAGGCCCAATACCGCTAGACTTATAAGGCGTGAGGGAACTCAACCTAGAGAGAAGAGAGAACGACTAATCACGCATGATAGCAACCTAAAGCACAAGATAAGAGGTCAATGCAAGGCATGCGAGAAGTCTAAGTGAGTGAACTCAACTCAAGAAAACAAGCCCAAAGTCACCCGGAAGAAACACAAAGAAAAGAAAAGTGGAAGAAAACATATAATACATAATATACAAACCAGCTCCCCTCACGAAAGGCCGTAGGGCTCACGACTCAAGCTCACTCCTCAAGGCAACAAATCTGGAGCTATCCAAAGGCTTGGTGAAAATATCGGCTAATCAAGGTCACTCTCGAATCAAGCGCGATATCTCCCTTCTCCACATGGTCTCTAAGGAAGTGATATCTAATATCAATGTGCTTGGTCAGGGAATGTTGCATTGGGTTTTTAGCAATGCAAATAGCTGAAGTGTTGTCACGAGAAAAGTGGCACACTCTCTATCTCTAACCCATAGTCCCGTAAGGTCGATCTCATCCAGAGCACAGCTCTGAGAACTAGTGCAAACAACATACTCGGCCTCGGTGGGTGTGCAACTCGGATCGCTTCCTAGATGACCAAGAAACAAGAGAAGTGCCAATGAATTGGCAAGTGCGGAAGTGCTCTTCCTATCTATCCTCTGACCGACAAAGTCGGCATCGGAAAAGGCTCTAAGAGATAGACAAGAAGGCGAAGAGTACCAAATACCATAATCGGTGGTAGCACGAAGGTACACGAAGATGCGCTTGACCCTGGCGGTGAGAGGCGCGAGGAGAAGCTTGAAATCGAGCGCCGACACACAAACAAAATGTATGTCGGCCTCGAGCGGTGAGGTACAAGAGGAGCCGATCATGCTCAAACTCCTTTTGATCAGCAGGCTCACCATCCTCATCGGGCTCGAGGACAGCGGTGGTGGCCATAGGAGTCATCACCGGCTTCCCATCGGACATGTCGAACGCCTCGGGAGGTCACGGGTATATTTGCCTTGATGCAAGAAAGTACCCTCCGAGTCCGCTTGATTTGGAAGCCAAGAAAGTAGCTCAACTCGCCCATCATACTCATCTCAAACTCAGTGCTCATCACCTCGTAAAACTGAGACACAAGCGAATGAGATGAGCCACCAAAATTATATCGTCCACATAAATCGGACAAGAAGAAAATGAGACTCATGGTGTCGATGAGCAGAGTTTTGTCTACTATGCCCATTTTGAAGTCATGGTGAGAAGATAAGACTTGAGCCTCTCATACCATGCTCTGGGGCTGCTTGAGTCCATACAAAGCTTTGGAGAGCTTGTATACATGACTCGAAACTTGGGGTTCTCGAATCCTGGAGGTTGTTTGACATAAACCTCTTCCTCAATATAGCCATTGAGGAATGCACTCTTGACATCCATTTGATAGAGCTTGAAGCCCTGGGATGCAGAGAATGCAAGCAAGATCCTAATAGCCTCTAGTCTAGCTACAGGGCAAAGGTCTCCTCAAAGTCAAGACCCTCAACTTTGAGAAAGCCCCATGCAACTAGCCTAGCCTTGTTGCGAATGACAACCCCATCCTCACTCTGCTTGTTTTGAACACCCACTTGGTCCCAATGACATTATGACCGGATGGGGCTCGACAAGCTGCCATACCTTGTTCCTCTCAAAGTTCTCAAGTTCCTCATGCATAGCATTAATCCACGATTCATCGGATAATGCATGAGAAACATCTTCGGCTCAAAGGAGGCAACGAAGGCAGAGTGGAGGCAGGCTGGACAAACTGATTTTGAGCGAGTGACGCTCAAGCAGATCACCAATGATCGATCGGTGGATGAGCTTCTGGATATGACGAGGAGGACCGAAGCGAGTGGCCTCTACCTCATGCACGTAAGAGGTAGGAGCAGAGCCACTCAAGGAGAGTCGGAAGGCAAAAGTGGTCACTCGAGGTGCGAGAAATGGAAGCAGGAGGCACCTCGGGAGTAGAGGGATTGGATCGGTGGAACACCATCATCTCCATCATCCTCATCTTCTACAAAGATGGTCTCGGAGGGATAAGAAGAGCCTGAAACATCAGGTCTAGCTCCTGGGCTAGCCTCATCAAAGGTCACATCACAGGTCTCTATGATCCTATGCGCATCAACACTCCAGACCCTATAGCTACGAGAAGAAGTTGAGTAACCTAGAAAGATACCATCAGAAGAGCGAGACTCAAACTTATCTAGGTTACCAGACTTCAAGATAAAACACTTGCAACCGAAAACGCGAAAATGAGACACACTGGGCTTTCGCCCATACCTCAACTCATAAGAAGTGCGATGCAAATGTGCTCTCAAAAACACGCGATTAGAAACATGGCAAGCAGTAGCTATAGCCTCAGCCCAAAACTTCCTAGAGTCTTGACTCGTCTAGCATCGTCTGGCCATCTCAACTAGGGTCTGTTCTTCCTTTCCACTCGCCATTCTCACGAGGAGCGTAGGGAGAAGAGAACTGATGCTCTAAACCGGACTCCACACAAAAACTCTCAAAGTAGGAATTCTTGAACTCCGTGCCATTATCACTGCGTATAGCTCGTAATGCACCTAGGAGCTCAATAGACAACCTACTGATCAAACCCTGAAGTGAGAAAAGTCTCATCCTTGAGGCCATGAAGAATACCCAAGAGTATCTAGAAAAATCATCAACGATGACAAGAACATACCACTTCCCTCCTGCTGACTGCACTCTAGTTGGACCAACAGTGTCCATATGTAAAAGCTGTCCTGGTGCATCAGTCATCACTACGGTGACTGGAGGATGAGAAGCGATAACCATCTTGCCATGTCGGCAAGGAGAGCAAACTAAGTCTTTGACCATCTTGAGTTTGGGCAAACCCGAATGAGATCATGGCGCTAACTCGGGTCAAATGATCAAAACCAATGTGACCAAGTCTCCTATGCCGAAGGAGAGATCACGGGACTCGAAGCAATCAAACATCGAAGAGAGTCTCGGAAGAAGCGAGAAAAATCAGCACGAAAGACTCTCCCAAATCTAGAAATCCATAAACTAACCCTCCCGATGAATCAAGGATTCTACAAGCATTACTCTTGAAGCTTACCTCGAAAGAGTCATCGATAAGTGAGAAAAAGAGAGCGATTGTATTGCGACTTACTTACTAAGGCAACATCTTTAAGAATGAAATTTTGGTTAATGCAGATGGTACCTTTAGCAATGACTCTACTCAAGATGCATCCCCAAAAGTGATTAACTCATCACCGGGGCTCGGACTAGGAAGAGAACCAACGAGAATCTCCGGTCATATGGCGAGAACAACCGAGTCAACAATCCAAACATCGCCCTTCCCCATCCAAGCGAACTGATCAAGACACAAGAGAGAAAGATGACTCGATCTTGGGATAGAGTGAAGACTTAGGAACCCAATAATGAACCATCGACACCTCAGTAGTACCACGAGAAGAAGATCGGACTCGAGTGTCTCTCTGACGCTCAACTCTCACACGATCAGAGCAACTCGGTAGATAATCTAGGAGTCAAAGCTGGGTTGTACGCCGTGGTGCAAAAGCGGACCATCCCGAGAAGGCTGCTGGATCTCCTACGAGAAAACACCTCACGCCGCGATATCTACCTCGATGGGAAAAGCGAGGAATATCAAGAGGACGGCGGAAAGATCTGACTACGAACAGCTCCAGGACTAAAACTCGAAGAACTAGCATGAAAACCAAGTCCTGGACGTTGCCCAAAAACAGGCGACTCTCTAACCTGTCTAGAAGCAGTGTGTGTCTTAGGAGCACTCAAAGTTTGGGGATGACCCTGAATACCCCTAAGAGCAGCAACACGCTCACACCGAGTGATCTTGGCGCTCAAGCGTAAATCTACTAGGTGACCATCCTTCTTACGGAAGGTGCATGTGTGCTTCGCCTTGCTAGAGGCGAAGCAATAGGAGTAACACCCTTACGGTGGAAGTCCTATGGACAACCCAAAGAGACCTAAACACGGTGGTACTCACTCAGGAGCTACCACAATCTCACCACTCTTGGAGCCGCGACAATGGTGGGAGGATGCGCCGGCGTGCTCAAGGATCAAATCCTAGACCTTGATTGAATCTACTAATCTTGGATTGGTCTAGAATAAGATTGAGCTTCTTCTTGCCTCCAACAAACTTCTCGAGAGTGCTCATAAGATCTTGGCAATCTCGGAAGAAAGAAGCACAAGAAGAACAGGGGAAGGAGAGGAAGAAGAACTAGAAAGATGAGCTCTCAAGACGTGCATTTTTCTCCTCAAGACGGCTGCCTCAATCTTGAGGGCCTCACAAGAAACGCAAGGAGCATCTCTAATTCTATGGGCTTGGTCTTCTAATTTCTTCCTAAGCTCGACATGGATTTTATCCAAGTCCCCACAATCTCGATTACATCATAAGCAATATTTTTGTGACTTATCTAGTAAGTCCTTAGCAAGTTTAGCACACTTGACATTCGTGGTTTCATTGTCAAGTTTTAATTGCTTCTGACCCTCACATGAGTATTTGGGTCCTTAGAAGCATGTGATTCAAGTTCATTGTTTCTAGCGAAAGCTTCCTAAGGTGTTCGCTCATGGCATCAATTTGGCAAGCAATTTAGGGCAATTAGAGCATGATGGAGTGGAGTGAGCATGAAGAAAACTAGCCTCAACAGAATAGCATCAATGTAACTAGTGCTAGCATTCTTCAACCTAAGACCATCAAGTTCAACAAGCACACTATCATGTATGGTCCTTAGGTTCTCCAACTCCACAAGAATAGCATCACACAAAGAGCAATCATCGGTGACTCGGGAGGAGATCTAAGTGAAGCTAACTCCGAGTCAAGGTACCTACTTCCTTCTCAAGCTCCGTACACCTAGCTCTAGCTCTAGCATGAAATTTTCCTAATTTGCGAAAGCTTCGTTGAGCTGGTCATAGGAGGGTACCTCGTCCGAGTCATTTGTAGAGCTCTGAGTCGCTGATGTCGTTTGTGTCGGCCATGAAGCACATTGGGAGAAGTCATCGCCGCCTTTCTTCTCTTGCGGATCATCCTCGCCTCGTCGCTCCATGTCTCCGTGTCGGAGAGGTTGATGTCGTCAAGCGCGGCAAGGGCGCGGTGGAAGAGCTTCTTGTTCTTGGAGAAGTTGCGGTACTTCTTCTCGTCGCCGTTCACGAACTGGAGGCTTCTTGTTGTGGTTCTTGTCGGTGTAGTCGTTCTTGCCCGAACCGCCAACGCGTCATTCTTGCCCTTCTCCGGCTTGGGACAGTTCGCCGAATGTGGTTGGGGCCACCACACTCAAGCGGTGATCATGCCACCTCTCTTCCTCTCTCTCACCCTCTTGTATGCATGAGAAAACTTACGAGCAAGAAGAGCAAGCTCATTTTCGAAATTTTTCCAGTTGGTCATCGCTAGCTCGCAAAGAGCGGAAAGAGAGAAACCAATAGAAGGATCGGAAGAAGAAGATCCAATGGGATCGGTGACCAAAGCCATCGATCGAGATTTCGTCTTCCGAGAGGCGACATCGATCTCATGAGTCTTGAGGCGGGAATAAAGCCCGTCAAGAGTCGAGTCGATAAGTCGGTGGTGTCCTTGATGGTGGTCACCTTCATCTCCCAAACCCGAAGGTCGAGTGCGGTCAAGAAATGCGAGCATTGTCCGAGTCGGGTATATGCAACCAAGCGCTCGGAGGTCGCTCAAAATCTTTGTAAACCGACCAAAACACTCGTCGAGACTCTCACCGGTAGCGTTGATCAAACTTGTTGTACTCGCGCTTGAACTCGTCTGCCTCACGTCTTGATTTGAGTAGAGCCCTCATGGTAAGCATCGAGGTTACCCAAATCTCGTGGCGGAGCGAAGGTGAGAAATCCTATCATACTCACGCGGCTAAGACCAGTATGAGAATGTTCCTTGCCTTAGCATTCGCCTCAACGTCAACCATATTGATGGCGTGACATTTTCATCGGCAGGAACCTCATACGGGAGTTTCACCTTACGCCATATCGGGTATACAGGCGTGATGTATGACTCCATCCGGGACTTCCAAAAGGAAAATCAACTCCATTAAAGATGGGAGGCTTGGTGGAATATTTGTCCGTCGCCATGGCTCTTGAGACCGGTCAAGATCTAGAAAGAGCAGAACCGCTCGATACCAATTGAAGGACCGAAATGGCGAGCAGAGGGGGTGAATGGTCGCAAATAAAAATTCCCCAAAATACTCCAACAAAAACCTCGACAAGATCGCTCAAAAGGAATTGTGAAAACCGAAAAACTAGACAACTATGTGTACCCCAAGCTTGCATGGATAAGTACCATAAAATATGTGGGGATTTTGAGTCACAATCCTGGTTGTCTAGTGTCCAAGATAAAGAGGAATCAATTCAAAATCTTGCTTTTAGAAAGGACATCAATTCAAATCACAAAAGTCACTTTCAGAAAAGCAAAAGCAGAATTCCTAGAACTTGTCCTCAATTTGCACAGGAGGTTGGTGGGTTTCTGTAGCTCACAAAATTTTGAGACTTTTTCTCCCTGTGAGCATCAGAGTCTTGAAGAACTCCACCAAATTTCTCCTCAAAAAGCCTTACAGAAAAAACACGAAAAATCGAAGAACACAGTCTGGTCAAGAACTTCGAGCAGAACGTTTGGGGCTCGGTTTTCACCTCATGGCGCCCAAACGGTACAACAAGTGAACTCCAAAATTTTTCTGCAAGCGGATATCAGAGTCCCGCACCTCCTCCAACAAGAATCACTCAAAAAGGAGTTTTCTATATTTTTACAAAAATCAAACACTGACTGCTGCGCGAAGAACAAGTTCAGAACAAAGTTGGAACTTGAAAGAAAAGATGTTCTCTACTCAATCCAAGAGTGCAAAGAGATGTAAAACCATATGAACACACTCAAAACATCCAAGAACAGCAGCATTTAGAAGGAGGAGGCAAATCCAAATTACTTGAAAGTAAATTGCGGGAATGTAATTGCGGGAAAGTAAATGCTGAATTTAAATTGCGTAAAGTAAAGACATAATGTAAATCATAAAATAAATTCAGAGGTGGATGAATAAAACTTTCATTTCTGGAAGGGAGGTTACAAAGCCTCACATTCATGTGGGCAAAGCTCAAATGAGCATCAAAACCTCAACACCTTCAAGGGAAGGAGGCTACCCTCCACCCCTATTTATACTACTCTTGGGCCACCTACCACCCTTGGATGAGTCCCTCAACCTAGAGCACTCATCTAAGGGCTAGGATTAACCCACACACACAGCCATGCAAGGGCTAACCCAAAACCCACACACATACCGGGTTTTCTTGCACGGTTTTCAAAGCATACTACCTAGACCCGCTAACCTATCAACTAGACCTCAATCCGACGGTCCTCATTGATCCACGCGGCATCTAGCTAGCATCATCTCCTTTCCTTGTCTTCTTGACTTGCCGGACTCCGTCTCCGATCATCTTCCGCGATCTCCCAACCGTGCGGACCTCCGACGCTCCTCGCCTAGTCCGGTCATCCTTCGCCTCACCATGACCTAGCACCGTCGTCCTGCAACCATCAAAGACAAGGAAACTCCTCACATAGCAATGCCCACAAAGATGTGCAATAAACCATCCAACTCATCACTACGCGTCCATACGACCCAGATCGCCACTCTGGCAGAGACAACTCAAATTGCTTCATTTTGAAAATCAATCCAAATCAAACTCAAACTTGAGCACACCTTGCTCAAATAAAGTCAAATACTCATCACAAACATGGATGGACCTCCACATGGTCCTTCAGAAATCAATAGGAGTGATGTGTATCTTAATGAAGTTCGAGAATCACATGAATATGTTCAAGCTACCACTGAACCTTCACAAGATGTACAAAGTGTTGTACAACCTGTGGAAGAGACTCCAGCCCCACGTAGGTCGGGGAGGCCACGTCATGTACCTATAAGATATGGGAATGACATATTATTGTTGGACAACGATGAGCCCATGACTTATGAAGAAGCAATGATGGACCCAAACTCCAAAAAATGGCTTGAAGCCATGAGATCCGAAATTCAATCCATGCATGACAATCAAGTTTGGAACTTGGTCAATTCTCCTGATGGTGTAAAAACCATTGAATGCAAATGGATTTTCTAGAAGAAGATAGACGTAGATGGAAATGTTCAGATCTATAAGGCACGGTTGGTGGCAAAGGGTTTCAAACAAGTTCAAGGAGTTGACTATGATGAAGCCTTTTCACCGGTAGCTATGCTCAAGTCTGTCCGGATCATTTTAGCTATTGCTGCATATTTTGATTATGAAATATGGCAGATGGATGTCAAAACAGCCTTCCTTAATGGGAATCTATCTGAGGATGTATACATGATACAACCTGAAGGTTTTGTTGATCCTAAATATGCTAAAAGGGTATGCAAGCTTCAAAGATCGATTTATGGGTTAAAGCAAGCATCTCGAAGTTGGAATATTCGTTTTGAAGAAGTGGTCAAGGGTTTTGACTTTATCAAAAATGAAGAAGAGCCTTGTGTTTACAAGAAGGCTAGTGGGAGCGCACTTGTGTTTCTGATTTTGTATGTGGATGACATATTATTGATCGGGAATGATATTCGTATGCTTGAAGATGTTAAAACTTCATTGAAAAGGAGTTTCTCAATGAAGGACTTGGGAGAAGCATGCTATATCTTGGGCATAAAAATCTATAGAGATATATCAAAAAGTTAATTGGATTAAATCAGGAAACATACATTGACAAGATATTGAAAAGGTTCAATATGCATGAATCCAAGAGAGGTTTCATGCCAATGTCACATGGCATCAGTCTCTGCAAGAATCAGTGTCCTTCGACATCTGATGAGCGAGACAAGATGAGCAAGATTCCATATGCTTCAGCTATTGGGTCTATTATGTATGCCATGATATGTACACGCCCAGATGTCTCATATGCTCTAAGTGTCACGAGCAGATACCAAGCGGATCCTGGTGATGGTCATTGGATAGCCGTAAAAAATATCCTAAAGTACTTGAGAAGAACTAAGGGTATGTTCCTTGTTTTTGGAGGTGAGAAAGATCTGGTTGCAAAGGGTTACACCGATGCAAGCTTCCAAACTAACAAAGATGATTTTCGATCGCAATCCGGGTTTGTGTTTACACTAAATGGAGGACCAGTAAGCTGGAAGAGTTCCAAGCAAAACACGGTGGCCGACTCTACGACAGAAGCGGGGTACATTGCGGCTTCGGAGGCCGCAAAAGAAGCTGTGTGGATTAAGAAGTTTATCACAGAGCTTGGTGTGGTCGCCAGTGCCTCTAGTCCAATGGACATCTATTGTGATAATAGTGGTGCCATTGCACAAGCAAAAGAGGTTAGATCACATCAGAAATCTAAACATATACTCCGGCGCTTTCACCTTATTCGCGAGATTGTGGATAGAGGTGACGTGAGAATATGTAAAGTACATACGGAAGCCAATGTGGCCGATCCGTTGACAAAGCCACAGCCACAGCCTAAGCATGAGGCACACACGAGGTCTATTGGTATTAGATACTTATTTGGTTGACTCAAGTGCAAGTGGGAGATTGTTAGTGTTATGCCCTTAAGGCAATCATTTAGATGATTGTAACATGACTATGTTTATGAATAATAATATGATTATTGGTCCAATGAATGTATATCATTGTATTGATCAACAAGTATGTGACTTGCTTATGAAGTTCTTTACATATTGATATAATTCGATAAATATCTCTGATCGGATATCATCGTATAGGACAACGATGAATAGATCAGCACATGTAGTGATCGATGATCATGCTTCATAGATCATGGGATATGGAGATATCATCTATACATTGTGGACGCATCTTAAAGAACATGGGTTAGATAGACCCGCCTGGGACACTGCGAGAATGTTTCATTCTTATGTGTCATCAATGTATCTCATACCTAGTAGATGTATGATCCTTAGACCTGAGATTATCATATTCCCTACATGTGTAATAGTTTTCCTTGGGGCTATCAAACACTACTTCCTAACTGGATAGTTATAAAGGTAGCTTTAATGTTTACTATGAAACGTGCAGAGGGAAGTGAGCAGTTAAGATGGAATTTGCCACTCCAATGAAACGGAGATATATGATAAGGCCACTCGTGTGATATGATTAAGGAAGTGCATGGCCATGCCGTGATTGAGGAGTCAATCACAACTTATTAATATATCACGGATACGAGAGATGGATTGAATCATCAAAGGATGACATGCTTCTCGCCTTGAGTTCAATCTTCATATACTTGGCAAAGGGATTATTACATGAGTACTTTTGATAGGTTCTGTCCGATTTGATAATAGTATATTTGGGAGTTGGCATACTTTGCAAGGAGCCGCTACCAACTATTGGATTGAAAAGGAGTTTTCGAATCCATGTCCAAGCGTACATGAACTGCGCAGGTCACACACTTAATGGGCTAGGACGCATTAATTTGGATTGGATCCGTAATTAATGCACCTCGTGGGCTTAGCACGCTGATGGGCCCTAGTTTAGGGTTTCATCTTGTGGCTATATAAGGAGGGGAGGAGGGTGGGCACAGGGTGTGCTTTCCACGGTTTAGAAGTGATTCACCCGAAACCCTAGCCTCCTCCTCTTGTTGCCCCTGTCGAGCGACCAGGTGCTTGCACACCGACGCACGGCGTCCATCCCTGGACGTGTGGACTACTGCGGTGAAGCTGCTGCGACTGCGGCGTGGGAGGATGATCCACGGCGAGGCGAGGACGATCCACTACATCGGCCTGGAAGGATCCGCTGCGGCGTCTAGTGGTAATCTAATCTGTGATCCCCTTCTTGCGAGTAGCTTTCTGGTCATGCGGTAAATTTTTTTGTGCTAGTGTAGCATACCGCGTTCCTCTTCAAAAACTGCTAAGAAAAAAGAAAGATAAGGAAGAAGACTACGCTGTAGGTCGGGAGTGTGCTCATACCTGAGCGATGAGCTGCCATCTCCTAGGATGGGTGGAGGCGTCCAGGTGCCTCGTTGCCCCCGTCATGGTAGCCGAAGCATCTCCCCCCTGAGCGCTTTGCGATTGCGACCTTGGGGCATGTGCAGGCTCTAGGCTCCCTCCGCCGTCCACCCCGGCGATCTGAGTCGGGTATTGCCGCCCCGGCGCAGGGCTCGAGGACTTGGCGGCGGCCACTGCCCTTTGTTGCTGCGAGGAGGCGAAGGGGGGTTAAAAAAAACAACGACAAAAGAAGTTAAGCCCGGGCTCGAGTGTTCCCGGGCTCGGCGATTTCGAATTACCACTGCGCGATCAGCCCACTAGACGTGGGGCTTCTTGGCGGCGTGGCTCGGGGCGTCCGGGGCAGGCCTCTTACCTGCCTTCTTGCCTTTGCCCGCTCCGGGTAGCGGGAGCATGCGCCTCGCCATCTCTAGAAGCTCCCGGCTAGCCTGCGCAATCGAACAAGGTTAGTGTGGTCCCGAGATTAGCTAAGCTCGGCACTGGGGTAAGACGCGTTACCTCGCTGCTCTGCCTCAAGACATTCTTGTGGACAGGGTCATCGAGGGTGTAATAGAAGGCTGCCTTCCCGAATGCCTCCTGCATCCTCGCTGCCACCCAAGACTCCTTTGGGGCTTCAGGGAAAGGAAAAGAGGCTGTTAGATCCAGGCCCGAGTTTGGGACCAAAAGGGGGGCGGGATCGAAGAGAGCTTACCGTTGGGGCTTTCCCGGGTAAGGTCATCCCTTCCTCGGTTCTCAAAGAACGGGTGCACCCTGTTTCGCAGAGGGAACACCCGGTTCCGCAGGTAGTCATTGATGACTGCCTGACCGGTGAGACTACACGTCGCGCAGATTTGGATGGTGGGCTCGGGGGTCTGGCGCTTGCCGTCGACGGGAACGCCATTGTATGCGAGCACCCCGCCCTCTCCCTTCTTCAAATAGAACCACCTTTCGGTCCATGGACCGAGGGAGTCCCGGGTTTGGCTGGAGAGGAAGGTGCAAGGGAGCCCCATCCACAACCGGAAGTACAGACAACCGTCTACGGGGTCCTTCGCGGTGTGGAATAGGGAGTAGAATCGGAAAAAGAGAGAAGAGATCGGGAGGATCCCCAAGAACCCCTTGCAAACATGAGAAAAGATGGAGAGAAGGAGAATGGAGTTAGGCACCAGGTTGACGAGCTCGATCTCTCATTGCGCGAGAACGGTCGCCAGGAAATCACTCTCTAGGGTCCGCAACCCGAAGAGCATGTACTGCTCGGTGCTGACGAGTTCATCCTCCTAGGGATCCGGTTCGGTCTCCCCGCCCGGAAGCCGCTAGGTCGCTGGGTCCAGCATTCCCAATGCCTCGAGATCCTTCATCCTCTCCACGGTCAGGGTACTCTTCCCGAACTTGGCCATGGCTTTGGGAGGTGGAATCTGCTCGGAGAGGAAAAGATGGCGGAAGCAAGAAGACAAGATGACAAGAAGACAAGGAAGCAGGAAGACAAGATGACCAAGGGCTCGATGCAGAGAAGGAGTGGGGGATTTCCAAAGTGGGCAAATATGCCAGATTTAAAGGGAGTCCGATCGCCAACAACTGGCAATGGTTACACCTCAAAAGGCGCACTGGGACATTCGGGCGGGGAACACGAAGCATCGCAAGATGCGCACCTTGGCTTCCCTGTCCAAACGTGAAATGTCGCGAGGCGCGCCCCTCGGCTTCCTTGTCCGAACGCGAAGCGTCACGGGCCGCGTCCTCTCGACTCCTCCATTCGAAGGCGAAGCGACGAAGTCCGGGCGCCCCAAGTACGCCCACGCCGGAGATCACCGAGCACCCCCACACCTGAGTTCGAGCTCGAGGGTTTCCGAGCTCAATCGGGAAATTGGACCGTTCTCAAGGTCATCAGACTCAAGAACATCCCGAGCTTCAGGATCGTTCGTTGAGCCTCGGGGGCTAGCTGTCGAGAATCGGTAGCCTCAGTACATGAAAGCATCCCCCGAACTCGTGGCTGCATCCCATGGGTTCGAGGGCGTGCCTCCGGGCTCGAGCTCGGACCCAAATGAGCTAGAACTCGGGCTCGTCCAGAAGGTCGGGGACCTTGGCCCTGGCTAAGCAAACTCGGGCCACATCCTCAGAGCGGCGCCGCCATCGCCACCGTGCTCTAGGCCCGAGTTCGGGACTGAGGCTTTAGTACCCTCAAGACCGTCCCGTTTCACTGTAACGGTCCAATTTAAAGACAAAGAAACCCTCCCCTACATGGGAATCAGAACCAAACCTACCCCTGCGTGGGAACTAGGGCCAGCAATGCTCAACTGCTCCCGTCAGCTCTCAACTGCTTCCGTCTGCTCTCAACGACTCCTGTCAGATCACCACGACTGCCTAACATCGATCTCGGGACCAAGTGGCAGGAGGACCCAAACAGCTCGGAGGGAGACCTTCAACAAGACAGAGGCGCTACAGCAGAGGAAGGAAGGCTCCCATTGTACTCACACACAAAAAAGGCATTGCATTCATTTTTTCCCCTGGGCAGGACTAGAGTAAAGCTGTTACCCGAACTGGGGGCTCGAACCAATATAATCCTCGTGACCCCAGTTTCCTGTCTCTCCCCCCCGGTTCTCCCCGACGTATCCTCTCCGAGACGAGATAGTCTCTCTCCGGAGGAGCACGACCTCGGGCTCCGCCCCTTGCACGATCCTCCATTCCTCCCACTCGCGGTTGGCAACCCCGATCGCTAACACTAGGGATGTTAGGAACTCATTCCAACCTTCAATCGTGAGGATTGACGTCAAAGTTCCTACCTTTTTGCCTAGGAAGGAAGAACACACCAAGTTTGTGCAAGAACCCAAGAAACTGACCTAAGGCTTGCTCGTGGGATCAAGATGATCTTTGATAGCTTCCCACATGTCACATCAAGCAAAAGCATAGGTCTCAGCTTCCACAAATGCGATTTACAAGATTATTCATTCAAGAACGCAAAACCCGGTTTCTTGCAAGAAGAACGCCTGGATTGGCTACATGATTGGGATATGATCTAAAGAGAGATTCATCCATCAATCAACATCCTCGGCATAAGAATCGTAAGCATTTTAGAAGGAGAGGAGGCAAATCCAAAAGCATGTAGAAAGAGGGGAGGCAAATCCAAATTATATGAATGTAAATTGCAAGAATGTAAGTGTGAACTTTAAATGCGTAAAGTAAATTCAAGCATAAGAGAAAATGATTTGCATTTCTAGAAGGGAGGTTTACAAAGCCTCACAACAAAGTGAGCAGAGCTCAAAGGAGCACAAAACCTATAAAACCTTCAAGAGGCGGAAGGCCACCCCTCCCCATCTATTTATACTACTCTTGTGACACCTACCACCCTAGATGAGTCCCTCAATCCTAGGGCACTCCATCAAAGGCTAGGATTGACCAACTCATACAACC
The DNA here is from genome assembly GCA_036346275.1 of Otatea glauca. Lineage (NCBI taxonomy): Eukaryota > Viridiplantae > Streptophyta > Magnoliopsida > Poales > Poaceae > Otatea > Otatea glauca. Next base: position 19,855,724 of record CM070732.1, on the reverse strand, counting down.
ATGCAAGGGCTAACCCAAAACCCTCCACACAAACTGGGTTTTCTTGCACGGTTTTCAAAGCATACTAACTAGTCCCATTATCCTATCAACTAGACCGCGATCCGATGGCCCTCATTGATCCAAGCAGCTTCTAGCTAGCATCACATTTGTTCATTGTCTTCTTTAGTTTGCATCGACTCCGTCTCCGATCATCTTCTAGCGATCCTTGACCGTCTGGACCCCCGACGCTCCTCGCCTAGTCCCGATCATCCTCCGCCTTACCATGATCAAAGCCCGATGTCCTACAACCATCAAAAACAAGGAAACACTTCACATAGCAATGTCCCAAAAGCTATGCAATAAATTCATCAAAGTCCACGCATTAAAATTCATCTTCACTCATAATGGCCGGTGCTACCGCCCTCAGGCCGATAGCACCGCCCATAGTGGACCGGTGCTACTGCCCCCAGGTCGATAGCACAGCTCTACTCCAGCACGAGAAAACACCTTCTTTGGAAATTTTACAACGCTCCAAAGGGTCGGTGCTACCACTCGCCTGGTAGCATCGGGCTACCATGGCTGGTAACACTGCTTAGCCAGAACCCCTAAAAACAGCCTCTCTGAAATTTGTACACCGGCTATTTGGGCCGGTGCTACCACTCACCCGATAGCACCGTGCTACCATGGCCAGTAGCTCTGGGAAAATAGAGAGAAACTCAAATTATTTCAAATTTTAAATCCAATTCAAATCAAACTCAAACCAGAGCATACCAAGCTCAAGCTTAGTCAAAATACTCATCACAAACCTAGGTAAATCTCCACATGGTCTTTCAATATACAACATGTTTATTGAATTGGTATGTCATGTGTTCTTGTACAATGATGTTGAGTTGTAGTAACATGTGTTTTTCTGCAACAAAGTGGAAATTGTTGATAGCATGTGTCGCATGGTAATCAACTGGGGTGGTAATGATCTAGATTGAGGCAAGTGGTAAGGGGTAGTAAGCCAAGGTGGGTCTGTGTGGCAGAATGGGTTATGAAAGTCTTGCCTCAGTCAACCTATGTACTTAACCTTGGAAGCATTTGACCTGAGTCAAACATACAATCACATGTCTAGAATGGGACAGACCTAGCTAATTAATTTGCAATATCTTAGCTTTGGTACTACCAGTGGCGGTGTAAGGTCCGATTGAATGATGAAACTCACATGGCACAAGAGGGGGCTCTGATTGTGGTAACAAACCCCTTCTAATGAGACCTTGCCGACCCAGCAAGCCATGCTTCTATCTCAAGCCAAGACAAGTGCCCAACAACTTCTGATTCTCCAAGCCCAGCCAAAGATCAAGCCTAATTCGTGACGAGTCCAATTCAGCCCCCAGGAGCAGTCTAACTAAAAATGACCATATCTAGGTCATACGAAGTCCGTTTGAGGCGTTCTTGGACTCTACGGAGAAGCCCACGTTGAGAGCTTTCCAATGGAAGTGTTTTTGCAAGTTGGAATATGTTAGAGAGGGTGTAACATCCCAATATTTGGATTATTTGGATTTATTATGGATTTTATCGATTTTCTAAATTTATTTGATTTTTTGGAATTTATTTGGATTTATTAATTTTTATTGAATATGGCCTATTGTGAAAATTATTTAAATAACAAGAAATTTTCTATAAAACTTTATCAAAAATATTTTATTCAAGTTCAAAATGTCTCAAAATATTTTCTATAATTTTTCTGATATTTTTTCTATTTATTTTGGCTTAAACTATTTTTGGTAATTATTTTAAACCAAAAAACTTTGAAAATGCTTTAAATAGTTTTTGGGTCGAAAGCCTATTGATCCAACCCAAGTTGACCAAGTACTATGCGCGCTCAGCCCGTATTCTAGAAACCCTAGGTGTCGGCCATTCGATCTTGATCTAATGGTGGATATTGATCTTGAAACCCTAATCAATCTTGGCCGTGGGATTCTGTTTGCGTCTCGGATCATGCCACATCACGGAGCATCTCATTCGTTCATCAAGACATGTGGATGGCCCATGGTCATCGTCTCAAATGCGAACTTAGAGCCATGCCGTCCCCGATCTCGACATCCGTGTCCTGTTCAAGAACGTCCTACAAGGCCCTATTTAATGTGCCGCACATCCCTCGAGGTTCCCCCCGTCAACCTCACCCTTATCCCTAGCTAACGTCGCTGGAGTCATCGTTTCTTGTGCGCAAGAGCTTTCCATTGTAGATTGGTGCGTCGTCACGGTTTTCTTTTGTTTTTGTCACCGTCAGTTGGTCTCCGCCGCTGCTATTGACGTCATCAGGTTGGTTGCGTCAAGATCTACCAAATACAGGAGTTAACGTTGTCGAAAAGCTGCTGCAACGCCGTCAGCCACATCATCGTCATCGTCTTCATGTCTGGTGAGTCGCACCGTTGTGCCATCACCGTCGTCCCTCGCGTGCTTCATCAGCCATCGGATCTATAGCCTTTGATCAAGATTGCGCCGCGTAGATGCTGCCCGGGTTGTCGCGTGTCAGCATCACTGTCATTGTCTTGCGTTCAATCTTGACCGTACGATCTTATGCATGTGGTATAGATCATGCCATGTGTCACGCCCGTACCTTGGCCGCTTGTCCCAGATGGCATCAGCAACGTGACGCTAGTGCTGGTGTCAATCGTGTCATCTGAGGTGTCGGGGACCGAGTCCACAGTGGACCGGCATTGCACGTGGACTGTGTCCATGCGTCGATGGTGATGAGTCGCATCCCGATTGGTCTAGATCGGTGATGACGCAATAATTAGATTTTCTAGTACAAAAATAATTCAATTAATTCAGTATTTTCTATTTTTTGTATTTTCTCATTTATCAAATCTTTCGAGAGCCCGTTATCCCTCATACGAGCTCCGATTGAGGCGATACAATTTTTAAAAATTTGTAAAATTAAGATCTATTTAGTGGTAAATTTTATTTTATTTTTAGAGTTTGTTTGCTCTCTATTTTGGTATTTATTTGGTGTTTTCTCTCATTACACATAGACGTCGAGGTGCTCGGAGCGTACGAGGACGAATCGTTGAATCAAGACCAAGGTGCGGACAGGAGCAAGAACTTTTCCATGACAAGTTGTGCTTTGATCATGTTGAACCCAATTTTATAAAATTGCTATATTGATTTAAATTATTGCATGTTATTTATGTGTACAATTGCTTTCAAGTAGTTTGGGATCTAGTTAATCTACCCAATTGAATTATACCTTACCTTGTCATTTGTATGCCATGATTAATTGTCACCCTAGGATGGTACATTACTAGTTGGTTAATATTAGAAATCAACATGGGTTGGTTTGACCGTGCTTAGAATGCTTAGCCATTCCACGTATAACTCATGACTTTGGAATATCAACTTAATCTTTATTAATGGAATATGAAACATGTTTATGGAATTGGTGTGTCAGGTGTTGCCACACAATGATGTTGAGTTGTAGTGACGGGGTTGTCATGCAACGATGTTGACTTGTTGATGGCATGTGGTGCATGGTAATAACTGGGGTGGTAATCATTTAGATTGGGGCAAGTGGCATGGGGCAGTGTGCCAAGGTGGGCCAAAATGGCAAAGGGTTTGTGGAAATCTTGCCTCGGTCATCTTAAGGACTTAACCTTGCAAGCATTTGAATAGAGTCAAACATGCAACCACATGTCTGGAATTGGACGAACCTAGCTGATTAATTTGCAATTTCTTAGCTTTGGTACTACTAGTGGTGGTGTGAATCCCGGGTATACGGATCAACTCACATGGTGCAAGAGGCGGGCCCTATTGTGGTGGTGTAACCCTTCAGTGTTGAATCCTTAGCTGGTAGTACTAGGTTAAGATAGAGCTTTGTAAAGGCTTTGTCATCATCCCTTTGCGGCACACCAAAGCAAGTGTGCTAATGACGAGACAATCTTGTCATGTGGGCAAAGCGCATAACCTCTGCAGAATGTAAAATCTATTCGGATAGCTATGCTCACAGTATTGAGCAATGCTCGGGACTTACAGTTAAGGGTTAGATTTTATAAACTAAAAACTTGGATGGGAAGGCAGGATGCCATTGGAAAGTTTGGAACATAATTTAGAGCAAGATACCATGTTTACTTGAGAAATGCCTGCAAATTATCTATTACTATTATTTGTTTTATTGTCTTTTCAATCTACATATTATATTCATTTATAAGTGCTGGTTTATTGCAAAACAACCATGTTAGCCATTCCATTGGAATAAGCCTCACATATAGTTATGTTAGAATTGCATTCTGTGCACAACTTGTTGAGTTCTTTAAGTACTCACCCTTGCCAACAACAACACCACCAGTTGAGGAGAAATTGCACCAGCTTTGGAGGAGTACCAAGAGGAGATGAATGTTTAGGGTGCGAGCCTTGTGAGTTGCCTGTGGTATAATGAGGGGTCATCTACATTTTTCATTATGCTACAATTTAATTTAGTTTAGTTTGATAATCTTAGTTTAGCCCTGCATAGCATATTCATGTAAGGTCGACCATAAGGTCAGTCAACAGGTTATAATTAATATATGAAGTCATTTATTATGTTTCCATTGTGTATGATTGTGATATTCATCTATGTTGAGCCTGTGTGCACTAGCGTGATTCTGGACTAGTGCGGTATACACAGAGGGTCCAGCTTTGCATATTTGGGTCCCGACAGCTGGGTGCCATGTTTACTTGGGAAATGCTGAAAATTACTATTATTGTTATTTGTTTTACTGTCATTTTAATCTAGTTATTGTATTCTTTTATAAATGCTGTTTTACTACAAAATAGCTATGTTAGCCATTCTATTGGAAAAGCCTTGCATGTGGTTATGTTGGAATTGCATTATATGCACAACTTGTTGAGTGCTTTACGTACTCACCCTTGCCAACAACAACATCACCAGTTGAGGAGGAGTCTACACCAGCTTTGGAGGAGTACCAGGAAGAGACGAATGTTTAGGGTGCGAGCCTTGTCAGTTGCCTGTGGTATACTGATAGCTTTATCTACATTTTCATTCTACTGTAGTTTAATTTGTTAATCTTAGCTTCGCCCTACTTGGCATATTCATGTAATGTCGACCATAAGGTCAGTCAATAGGTTCTAATTAATATATGAACTCTTTATTCATGTTTTCACTGTGTATGATTGTGATATTCATCTATGTTGAGCCTGTGTGCACTAGCAAGAACCTGGACTAGTGCGATAAACACAGAGGGTCCGAATTTGCATATTCAGGTCCCAACAAAATTGCTCTTACAAATCCTGTTTACAATCTATTACTTGATATTCATGTTTCTACTTCGCTTTATGCAAATAAACTTAGTAGCATCTCCCCTTTGATATAGCCTACATTTATTGTACACTTGTGATACACTACAAGTCTTGCTGAGTACAAAAGTACTTAACCTTACTTAATTTTTGGTTCAGTGGATGTAGAGAACGACAACCCCGGGGATATGTACTTCACCGCAAGTTATGGGGATTATGACAACGGGTTTTACTAGGGTCTACTCCTTTTTAGATGCCTGTGGTATTTTGGGAAAAGGTATACTGCTAGACTTTTGTATCTTCCGTTGTATTTTAATTGGCCATTATGATCGTGTTGTATGAACAATATTACCTTAATGTATTTGTGAATTTGTGTATGGATGTCATGACAATGTTGTAAATGATTGTACTAGCCATTGATCATGAAACTAGTACAGTGTGCACATGAGACCTTCTCAGTATTCCACGCCTGGAGGGATGGTGTCCACAGAATTTTAGTGTTGAAATTAATAGTTAACGATGTCTAGGTGTTATTTTAAGGGGCTTAGTTTTGTAAAAAAGCTTTTGCTACCAGGCGAACGATCGCCCATGGAGGACACTCACGTGCTATGAGCCTTTGACAGGTAGTGGGTGTAACTATCTAGGCCCCAAATTTCTTTTGTTATGTGCTTTGGTTATTAATGATGTTTATTTGTCAATACTAAGCATATTTCAAAGTTTCAAGATGAGTTAGTGCTTGACATTGGCATATTGGGAGTTCTTGGTATTCATATATCCCCAAAAGATATAATTGATGGCAAAGTATGAATATTAAGGACCTTGAGATTAGAAATGACCCAAGGAGTCAAATATGTATCAATTTAGTGATAGGTTTTGTTCTCGTTTTGGCCATACTATTAAGAGGGGTTCAAGGCTAGTAGATTGAGCTTGGTGAGTTTGGATAGCTAGTTGTGATGCACACTAGGTCTCTCTAGCTCATATCTAGCTAGTTAAAGAAAGCCAAGAAACCAAGTAAGGATGTGAAAATTGGACTCAGAATGGAATTTCAAAACATGTTCAGCATTTTCAATGGGAGTCAAATGATCTCGGTGTATTTGACCATTAGTTGGATCAATTCAGCAGAGAATGTATTCTAGAAATTTCAATGGGATTCGAATTATGAGAGTGGCTTGGATAATCGGTTGGATCAATTTTATAGAGGACATATTCTAGGGATATTAACTTGACTTTGATGATCCAAGTAGGTTGGGTCATTGGTCGGATCAATGTGATAGAGATGGTTCTCTCAACAATTTGCATAAGGTCGAATGATCCGACTGGGCTAGACAATTGGACTATGTATAGCAGCTATATTTTTTACTATTAGAAAGCATTTAAGCCAAATAATCCGACTAGGTTCGATGATCCGACCTAAAAGCATATTTTGAAAATATATGTCTACCGGCTAGTTTATGAGGAGTGGAGCTATATATAGACCCTATGGGGGTTCTAGTGCAGTGATGGATGACTCCATCTCAGTGTTGATCCAAGTGAGGACCTTGAAGGGCACTTTGAAGCTTGGGTCAAAACTCCTTTGAGTGCTTAAGTGTAGATAGGCCTAGTTTGTGCATCACTCCTAGTTGCTTGACCTCGTGATATTTAAGTGAGCGTTTTGGGCTTAATACTCTTAGAGATCAGTGACTCCTAGATGGTTTCGAGGCATTTAGCTCAGTGACCTTCCTTGGAGGTGCTTGTGGAAGGCTTTGGGAGTTTTCTGAACGTTTGGAGCCCACCTATCTAGAGTGGCAAACAACTACCACGAGTGGATGGCTTGATTCCTTGCACGATTTTAGGTTGAAGCTAGACTCTTGTGAGAATACTACAATGAGGAGCAGGGGAGATCGCTAAGTCTCCAAGACCTTAATAGAAAATTGGTTGTGCCTCTTGTATCTTTTATGTTTCTGAAAGACCATGTGGAGGTTTATCCTTGGTGGTGATGAGTTATTCAGTGTGTTTAAGTATTATGTGCTTAAGTTTGAGTTTGTTTTGAGTGCTATTCAAAAATTTGAAGCAATTTGAGCTCTGTCTGAAATTTGGGGTGCTACTGGCCATGTAGGAGCGATAGCACCAGACCTGCAGTACTACTGGCCCTGGGGCGGTAGCACCGGGATGTCGGTACTACCGGCCCTAGGGGCAGTGTGAATTTTCTAGAGAGTGCCTTCGCTGGGTTTTTAGGGTGTGCGGTACTACCAGCCATGTGGGAGCGGTAGCACCGGATGTGCGGTGCTACCGACCCCAGATGGCGGTAGTACCGACTTTTTGAGTGAAGTTGAAATTAAGTTGTGATTTTGTGATGTTTATTGCATATCAAATTGGACATTGCTACGTGATGGGTTTTCCTTGTTTTTGACGGTCGCAGGATGACGGTGTTAAGTCATGGTGAGGCGGAGGATGACTGGGAAAAGGCAAGGTGTGCCGGAGGTCTAGACGGTTGAGGATCACTGGATGATGATCGGAGACGGAGTCGCTGTGAGCCTAAAAGACATGTAATGGTTGAGATGCTAACTTGGAGCTACTCAGATAAAGGAGGGCCATTGGATCGCGGTCTAGAGGATAGAGTAGCAGGTCTAGTTAGTAGGCTTTGAAAAGCATGCAAAACACGGTATGTGTGTGGGTTTCGGGTTAGCCCATGTATGAGTGAGTGAGTCATTCCTACCCCTTGATGGTGATCATTAGGGTTGAAGGAACTCATCAAAGGGTGGAGGATGACTCAAGATTAGTATAAATAGAGGGGTAGGGTAGCTCTCCCCTCTTGAAGGTTTTAGAGGTTCTTGTGGTGCTTTGAGCTTTTCCCACTTTGTTGTGAGGCTTTGTAAACCTCCCGTCCAGAAATGAAATTTTCATTTACTCAGATCTGAATTTACCTTCCGCATTTACATCATGTCTTAAATTCAGCATTTAAATTCCGCACTTTAAATTCTTACAATTTACTTTCCGCACATTTGGATTTGCTTCTCACCCTTCTAAATTCTTATGGATCTTATGCGAAGGATGAATGATTGATGGATGAATCTTCTTCAAATCATATCCCAGTCATCTAGGCAAATTTTGTGTGTTCTTTGCAAGAAACCGATCTTTTGTGCTTGAGAAAATCATTCTTGTTAAATCGAGTTTGTGTGGTTTTTGTCTTGTGTTCTAGTTAGCTTTGATGTGTGGGAAGTTATCCAAGATCATCTTGACCATCAAAACCGCACGATCAAGCCCAAGATCAAGATTTTGATTTTTGCTCTTACTTGGTGCACTCTTCCTTTGATTCAAAAAATGTTGGAACTTTGATGTCAATCCATTAGATTGAAGGTTGGAATAGGTTCCTGATCTCCATAAGAAGGTGCATACCAAGTTTCATGAGTTTTGGACGAGCCGATTAAAAGATTCATCAAATTTGCTTTTCAGTTCATGATGTGTTCTCCCTCTATTCAACAGGTCCAGTACTACCGCCCCTACAAGCTGTAGCACCGCCCCTCCAGTACTACCGCCCTGAGCTGCGGTAGCACCGGCCAGAATAGTTTTCTCTAATTTCTCTTTAGTGTTTCATGTGAGGTTTTTGGTTGGATCTTTTTGAGTTGTGGAAAATTTGTTTTGGATCATTCACCCCACTCTGATTGCCATTCTGGTCCTTCAATTAGTACCAAAGCCCGATTTTGCTTTTTCATAGATCATGACCTGTCTCTAGAGACATGATGATGGAAAAGTATTCCACCAAGCCTCCTATCTTTTCTGGAGTTGATTTATTCTTCTGGAAGTCAAGAATTGAGTCGTACATCACTACCCAGGGTTTCCTGATTTGGCAGAAAGTGAAGCTCCCGTATGAGGTTCCTACCGATGAAAACGTCACGGTCGGCAATATGGCTAACATTGAGGAAAATGCTAAGGCAAGAAACATCCTCATATAGGACCTTAGCCGTAGTGAATATGACAAAATCTCTCACCTACGATCTGCTCACCAGATCTAGGTGACCCTCGATGCTTACCATGAAGGCACCACCCAGATCAAGATGGTGAGACAGGATCAATACAAGCGTGACTACAAAAAATTTGAATAGCACGCTGGTGAGACCCTTGATAAGTGTTTTGGTCGGTTCATAAGGATCTTAAGCAATCTTCGTGTCGTTGTTGCACATACTTGACTCAAAGAACGCTCGACACTTTTTGACCGCACTTGATCTTCGGGTTTGAGAGATGAAGGTGACCACCATCAAGGACAACACATATTTATTGACCTTGACTCTTGACAGGCTCTATTCCTGACTCACGAATCATGATATCGATGTCGTCTCACATAAGACGAAGTCGCAGTAGATGGCCTTGGTCACCAATCCCATTTGATCATTTTCTAAGATTTCAGTTGGTTTCTCTCTTTCTGCCCTTTGCGAGCTAAGCGATGAATAGCTAAATTTTTTTCAGAAAGTGAGCATGCTCTTTTAGCTCGCAAATTTTCTCACGCCAACAAGAGGGTGAGGGAGAGGAAGAGAGGTGGCACAATCACCTGCTTCGAGTGTGGTGGCCCCAACCATATTCACGCGAACTGCCCTAAGCTGGAGAAAGGCAAGAATGACTCCGGTGGTTTGGGAAAAAGAATGACTAAATCGATAAGAACTGCAACAAGAAGCCTCCAGTTTGTGACCCGGCGCGTGAGAAGAAGTACCACAACTTCTCGAAGAACAAGAAGCTCTTCCACCGCGTCCTCGTCGCACTCGACGACATCAGCCTCTCTGACACAGAGACCTGAAGCGATGAGGGCGAGGATGATCCGCAAGAGAAGAACAAAGGCGGCGACGACTTCACCGGGATGTGTTTCATAGTGGACACTAAACGGCAACAGCGACTCAGACAAGGTACCCTCCTATGATCAACTCAATGAAGCTTTCTGCAAGCTAGAAAAATTTCATGCTAGAGCTAGAGCTAGATGTACGGAGCTAGAGAAGGAAGTAGGTACCTTGAATCGGGAGTTAGCTTCACTTAGATCTTGTTCCTCCCGAGCCTCTGATGACTATACTCTTTGCGATGCTTTGCTTATGGAGCTTGAGAACCTAAGGACTATGCATGATAGTGTGCTTTCTGACCTTAAAGGTCTTAGGTTGGAAAATGCTAGCACTAGTTCTGTTGACGCTCTTCCTATAGATGCTAGTTTTCTTCATGCTCACGCTAGCGCACTTTGTGAAAATTGCCCTAAACTGTTGTTTAAAATTAATGCCATAAGCACTCACCTTAGGAAGCTATCTACTAGAAATAATGAACTTGAATTGCATGCTTCTAAGGACTCAGTCAGCTCATGTGAGGGCTATAGGCAACTATAACTTGACAATGAATCAATAAATATCAAGTGTACTGAATTTGCTAAGGACTTACTAGCTAAGTCACAAGAAAGTTGCCTGCGATGTGCTGAGATTGAGGGGGAGTTGGATAAAATCCAAGCCAAACATAGGAAGAAGCTCGAAGCCCAGACCCTTAGGATTAGAAATGCTCCGTGCATATCTTGTGAGGCTGAAAGACCATGTGGAGGTCTACCTAGGTTTGTGATTAGTATTTTGACTAAGCTTGAGCTTGGTCTGCTTTGGATTGAGTTTGATTTGAATTGTATTTAAAAGTTGAAACAATTTGAGCTTTTCTCTATTTTTCCGGTGCTACCGGGTGAGTGGTAGCACCGACCCAAATGGCTGGTATAAAAATTTCAGAGAGGGTGTTTTTAGGGGTTCTGGCTGGGCAGTGCTAACGGCCATGGTAGCCCAGTGCTATCGGGCGAGCGGTAGCACCTGTCCTTTGGAGCGGTGTAAAATTTCCAGAGAATGTGTTTTCTAGTGATGGCGTAGAGTGGTGCTACCGGCCTGGGGGTGGTAGCACCGGTCCACTATGGGCGGTGCTACCGGCCTGAGGGCGGTTGCACCAGTCAGTATGAGTGAAGATGAATTTCAATGCGTGGACTTTGATGAATTTATTGCATAGCTTTTGGACATTTCTATGTGATGTGTTTCCTTGTTTTTTATGGTTGCAGGTTGTCGGGTTTTGATCATGGTGAGGTGGAGGATGACCGGGTCTAGGCGAGGAGCGTCGGAGGTCCAGACGGACGAGGATCGTCGAAAGATGATAGGAGACGGAGTCGGTGCAAGCTAAAGAAGACAAGGAACGGATGAGATGCTAGCTAGGAGCTGCTTGGATCAATGAGGGCTGTCGGATCGTGGTCTAGTTGATAGTATAGCGGGTCTAGTTAGTGTGCTTTGAAAAGCGTGCAAGAAAACTTGGTTTGTGTGGAGGGTTTTGGGTTAGCCCTTGCATGGCTGTGTGAGTGGGTCAATCCTTACCCTTGATGGAGTGCCCTAGGGTTGAGGGACTCATCCAAGGGTGGTAGGTGGCCCAAGAGTAGTATATGTAGAGGAGGAGGGCTGGCCTTCCTCCTCTTGAAGGTTTTAGAGGCTTTGTGCTCTTTTGAGTTTTGCCCACTTTGTTGTGAGGCTTTGTAAACCTTCCTTCCAGAAATAAAAATCATTTTCTCTTATGCTTGAATTTACTTTACGCATTTAAATTCCGCACTTACATAATTGCAATTTACATTCATGTAATTTGGATTTGCCTCCCCTCCTTCTACATGCTTTTGGACTTGCCTCCTCTCCTTCTAAAATGCTTACGATTCTTATGCCGAGTGTTGAGACCTTATCGGCCCAGCAAGCCATACTTCTATCTCAAGCCAAGACATGGGCCCAATAACTTCTGATGCTCCAAGCCCAGCTCAAGATCAAGCCCAATTCGTTCACGAGTCCAGTTCGGCCCCCAGGAGCAGTCCAACTAAAAATGACTATATCTGGACCATACGAAGTCCGTTTGAGGCGTTCTTGGACTCTAAGGAGAAGCCCACGACAAGAGCTTTCCAATGGAAGTAGTTTCACATCTAAACACCTTCTGGATCGACGGGAATCATCAAATCAATATAACGAACAGAATCTACCAGGTGTTGCGCCACCTCCACTTGGGCCCAAAGGCCTTGTACGACCTAGGGTTGTACGGCTGTCGACTTTTGTAGTCGGCAAAAAATTTTTGGGGTAGACGCTTGATCTCAAACTCGAAGGTCATACAAGACAAGGGATTAGATAGGTTCAGGCCCTCGACGATGGAGGTAATACCCTAATCCTGTGTGCTGGGATTATATGGATCTCTTGGATCAAAGGTTGCTCAAAGCGCAATGTGCTCTGGGCGATATGGCGTATGCTCTAGGGCTTGATTGCTCTATGCTTGGATGATTGGATCTCTCTGTTGTTACCCACCCTCTCCCTTATATACTGGGGGTGGGGCAGTTTATAGAGTCCTGATCGGTTAGGAAATTCCGGTCGGTTGTTATATTCTAGATGGTTACAGGATAGAGTTTGCATCTTTATCTATCCTAATAACGACTCGGATTACAACTGTATCTTTTATATCTAAATACATATTCGACTGTCTATTGGACGTGTCCCCTTCCGTGCAGTAGCAATTCTTGGCGTGTGGCTCGTCCTTTGGGCCTTCTGCTTGGACCTGTCCCCTCCTTGGGCGATACTGGGCTGGTCTTGAAGATACCTGGTTCCATATATTCCACAGTAGCCCCCGAGTGATTCATGATCTGATTGCTATACCTCCAACTAGGTCTCAACTTGAATCATTGTTCTGAACTCCCTGTGCAAACTCCCGACTGGTTTCTTCATTTGATTTGAAGGCTTCTTCTTGCAGCGAGTGGATTATGAAGGACTCGAATTTAACCCTTGATTTTTGCTTCAACTGAGTACAATCTTCTGTCGGACAGGTTTGTCATGCGTAGCCTCGTGGACCTGACCCATATTTCAGACGTGGATTAAATATTTCTTCCCGCCCGAAGCGAAGCGTTAATATCTTTTCTCTTCATGGATAACCACCGAACGGTCATCGAGGTCGTCTTAATTTTCTGTGTCAACTCGAATTCCGAAAACCCCTTTGGCTTTCGAAACTATATTAACTCAAAGCTCCTCGGCTTCTATTGCATTTACTTCATCCTCAATGTACCGGCTATAAAAGGCGATCAATGCTTCAGGCTCAACTTGCGATATATGATCCGTCATGCGGTAACCAACAGAGACCCAGCGTGGGGAATATCACAAGAAGATATTTTTAATCCATACTTGAGGATATTCACACCCGCTTGGTGCATTGAGTGTTTAAGCATCTCATCATGGGGTGCGACGTGTCCCGGACTCGACCTGGTCAAGCCACGGTTGCCTTTGTCTGTCAGGACGCCGCGCCAGTGAGTCATTTCGGGACGCAGGGTAGAGACAGGTGTCTTGCAATTTTTTCCCGCCTAATCGGTGTAACCCTAACTTTTCCCACTTTTAAAGGCCAGTCCATGCGTCGCCCGACGGTTCACTCTTTCTTGCGCACTCTTGCCCCTTCTGCTTCCTTGCCTCTCTGACTTCTCCGCCGCTAGGGTAAACTGTTGTTGCGCTCGCATCCTCGCGCCGCCGCTGATCCTTTCTCCCGAAAATGTCTTCTCAACCCTCCAAGGACGCTTCCTCGTCGCCTTCGCCCCAGGATTGGACCACATCGACTACGACGGAGGAGCGGTTGCAATCTATGGTGGACGACGGGGTTCTCCCGGCCCCGATCCTGATCTCCGCTCGGTCGGCAGCAAGTGAATCCACCCCCACTCCTCGCCCTTAAGAGGTCGTGGTCTTTGAGTCTTTCTTCCAGTGCGGGCTGGGCCTTCCCGCCTGTGTTTTCCTTCGTGGCCTTCTCTACTTTTATGAAATCGAACTGGTGAACTTGAATCCCAATTCCATATTGCAAATCTCCCTTTTCGTCCATCTTTGTGAGGCCTTCCTGGGAATCCGCCCCCATTTCGACCTCTTTCCCCATTTTTACCTCTTGAAACAATATCCCTCGAAAAGCGACCCCAAGGTAGTCGGGGGAGCCGGATTTCAGCTGCGGGAGGGGCTGAAGAAAAACTACTTCGCAATTCCCTTCAAAACCTCCAACAAAGGCTGGCATCAAGAGTGGTTCTATTGTGCCAATCTGAAGCCTGCTATTCCCCCCTTTGTTGGGCACCGACCGAAGGCATCCCTTTCCTGGGTATCCACCCCCAACGCCACCGACATGGATTAGGTGCATGACCTTCTGGCGCTGATTGATAAATTAAAAGAGGATGGCCTCACAGGGGTTGGTCTGGCTCTTCATTTTGTTGCTCGGCGAATTCAGCCTCTGAAGGAGCGAGTCCACTTGGGATTCGCATTTGAAGGGAAGGATGATCCGACCCGGGAACTGCCCGGAGCGCTGTCGAGGGAACAAGTATGTGCTCGGGTAGGCGAATTCTTCATCCTGAGCGTCGACGTGTCCACCGTCAGATGCCCGAAATCCTTCACCGCATCACACCCTCCTCCAGAGGTAAGCGAGTTTGGCCGACCGATTTTTGCCTTTTGTCTCTGAACGTCTTTTGACAGTGTAGTGCTTCCTTTCAGGATCGAGCAGCCTTCTTTAGCGACGCGCCTCTCCCGGAGATGCCCGTTCACAAGGGCGCTCTTCCTAAATGATCGGCGAGCTCTTCGGCCGGGGGCCCCGTCACCAAGAAGGGGAAGAAAGAAATGGTCAAAGACCCTGCGAAGCCTCTGCGCCCGACTGGCGGTCCCAAGATACAGGAACCATCGGCACGGGCCCCGATGCCTTCGGCCACCTCTCCTATTGAGCCCATGGCACAGCCGAGCCCTGATCAGAGGGACTCGGGCAGTCAGGAGGAGTCCAGGGTTCCGACTGGTGGCGTGTCGGGACCCGAATATGCAAATCTGGACCCTCTGTGTATACCACACTAGTTCAGGATCACGCTAGTGCACACAGGCTCAACATCAGTAAATATCACAATCATACATAGCGGAAATATTATGAAAGACATCATATGATATATACTACTAGTTGAATGACTTTATGGTCAACTTACATGACTACGCCTCGCAAGGCTGAACAACATATGACACTACAGCGGAATGAAAACGTAGACAACCCCTCAGTATACCACAGGCAACTGACAAGGCTTGCGCCCTAAACATTCGTCTCCTCCTGGAATCTTTCCTCCAGCTTTGATGTAGACTCTTCAACTGGTGATGTTATTGTTGGCAAGGGTGAGTACTTAAAGCACTCAACAAGTTGTGCACAGAATGCAATTCTATGTAACTATATGCAAGGCTTATTTCAATGGATAGGCTATCATGCCTATTTTGCAATAAGCATCATTTATGAACAAATACAATAAATAGATTGTAAAGATTGTAAAACAAATAACAATAATAGATAGATTCAGCATTTCTGAAGTAAACCAAGTTTCCAATCCTAAGTCAAATTCCATCTTGCACATGGCATTCCGTAATCCCAACCAAGTTTTCCATTTAATTAAACTAACCCTTAACTGTAATTCCCGAGCATTGCTCAATACCGCGAGCACGGCTATTCGAATAGTTTTACACTCTACAGAGATTAAGCACTTTACCCACACGACATGATCGACTCTTGGTGCCATGCAATTAACACACTTCCTTTGGTGTGTCGGCGAAGAGATCATGACAAAGCCTTTGCAATGCGCTGGCTTAACCCGGTACAACCCGCTAAGGTTTCAACACTAGTGGGACTGGTTACCACGTCCAGGGCCCCCCTCTTGCGCCATGTGAATTACTCCATAACTCGGGAACTCACACCTACCAAGATAGTACCAAAGTTAAGACATTGCAAATTAATCAGCTAGGCTGGCCCATACCAGACATGTGGTTGCATGATTGACTCAGGTCAAAGGCTTGCAAGGTTAAGTCCTTAGAGTGATCAAGGCAAGACATCCACATACCCTCTGCCCATTGGGCCCACCTTGACATACTTGCCCCTTGTCACTTGCCCCAATCTAAGTGATTATCACCCAGTTGATTACCAAGCACCACGTGCCATCAACAATTCAACATCGTTGCTTGACATAACTCGCCACAAACAACTCAATCTCGTTGTGTGATCCCACATGACACACAAGTTCATAACATTGTTCCATATTCCATTAGTCAAGATTAATTATCAATGATTCATGTACATATGATGACGTGGCACGGCTAAGCAACTATGACGATCTAACCATCCCATGTTGATTTCAATATCAACCAACTATAGTGATCCAATCTAGGGTGACAATAGATCATGGCATACAAATGACAAGGTAGGGTATAGATCAATCTGGTATAACAGCTAAATCCCAACTTAATTGAAAACAACTTTATACTTGAAATACTATGCAATAGAGTAAAACAATATAGCATTTGTATAAACATGGGTTCAACATGATCAAAGCACAACTTGCCTTGGAATAGGTTCTGGTCTTGCTCTGAAACTTAATCTTGAGTTGTTGAATCTTCTCCGAAGCGTCACACAATTCAACGTCTACGCGTACCGAAGAAGAAAAGCAAATAAATACCAAACAGAGAGCAAATGAACTCTAAAAATCAATTAAAATTCACCATTAAATAGATCTCAATTTTAAAATTTTTTATAAATTTCAATCACTCAAATCCGAGTTAAAATGCAAAAGATATAGCCTTTTGAAGTTTGAATAAATACTGAAAATACAAAAAATCGAAAAATCCGAATTTCCCGAATTACTCTTATAAAGGAAAAATAGCATTATTGCGCCATGCAGACGTCATGCTGACGTCAGTCCTGACCCGAGCCAATCGGATGGTGACACGTGGCATGGCCATGCACCCGGTCCACGAGACCTCCTCTGGTCCACGCGAACTCGGCGTATGACGCATCGGCACCCGCACCGCCACGCGGCACAATCCAATTGGTTCAGTAGGCGGCACGATCTAAACCCTCCGTTTTGATCTGACGGTCCACAGCACTTCCCCACGAACGGCATACGCGGCGCCACCCTGATCTGACACGCGGCGACCATCTAACGGTCCATGAACATCCGACGGCCAAAGAGCTCGCTAGCGCAAAAGAATGGCACGACGGCGATGATTACCGGAGCTAGGAACGAAGGTTCTCCCGGCGACACTGCAAAGGTTCCTTTACGACGTTAACTGGTGGCACTGACGCTCCCCGACGTGAAGATTGCAGATATGGTTCCAAACGCAGCAAACACGGCTCGACGACGACCAAAACCAGCGAAAACCGAAGAGTCCTGCGCTTCCAACTCCGGTGAGCTTCAAAATACAGATGGCGGCGATCTCCTCAAAACCACACCAGCCAATCTGTGCGCAAGAACACGACGGCCTCGAAACGGGTACTGGCTAGGTTTATAAAGGCCTTGGAGTCCGCGCTTAGCACGAGAAACCGAAGCGTCTCGGCGAAGGACTCCGATAGCGTGGCGGCGACGGACTCCACGAAGACGACGTTAGATAGCCATCCACGTGGCGTGATGAACGGCGCGATGCACTTATCTGCGATTTGATCCGAGCCGTCAATGAAACGGGCGCACGAGATTGATTAGGGTTTCGGCCTTGATCGCGATTGTCGGATGGAAATCAAACGGCTCAGAGAAACTGGGCCGCACAGTGCTAGGCCGCAAAGGCACAGTGTTGGGCTTCGGCCGACACTGTTCAAAAGATTTTTCTCAGATTTATTAATTAAAATAATTCTGATAATTCGATTAAATGGTTTTAAGCAATAAAAATATCAGGAAAAATCCAAGAAAATTCACTAAAATACTTTGAAGCATTTTGAACTCAAATAAAATATTTTTGACAAAACTTTATTTTAACTTTGCATAAATTTAAATAGTTTTAAACAAAAGGTCAATATACTTAATTTAAAGTAAATTCAAATAAATCCAGAAAAATCCAATAAATTTCAGAAAAACATATAATGCTCAAATAACCAATGAAAGATTAATAAAGCAAAATTTGGGATGTTACAAACCTCCCTCCCTTAACAGAATCTCGACCCTGAGATTCAGGGCTAACTAAAGAATAGGTTTGGAAATTCTGACTTCAAATCGTCTTCACGCTTTCAAGTTGCTTCATTCTCTGAATGATTGCTCTGTTGAACTCTGCAGAAGCGAATAGACTTGTCCCTAGTCTCGCGTTCTATAACATCCAAAATTTTGACTGGCTGCTCCTTGTAAGTCAAATCCTCCTGCAATTCAATTGCTTCCAATGGCATCTGCTCCACTTGCACTCTGAGACATTTCCTAAACTGTGACACATAGAACACATCATGCACTTCCTGCCATTGACTACGACAACTCCAACTGATAAACAACCTCTCCTTGACAGCTCAAAATCTTGAACAGACCAACATATCTTGACGCAAGCTTCCCTTTATCGCGAAACCTTTTGACACCTTCAAGAGGGGTAACTCTGAGATACACGAAATCATCTGGCTCGAAACTCAAATCCCGACGACGATTATCAGCGTAGCTCTTTTTCTTTGACTGAGCTACCTTCAACCTCTCTCTAATCATAGCAACTCGCTCTTCGGCTTCCTTGAGAATATCAGGTCCAAATACCATACGATCTCCTGTCTCATTTCAATTCAACGGAGTACGACAGCACGTCCATATAAAACCTCAAATGGTGACATTTGCAAACTAGTCTGATAACTGTTGTTATAGCTAAATCCTGCATACGGCAAACACTTATCCCACGAGATAGCACAGGCTAAAGCATAAGCTCTCAGCATATCCTCTAGAATTTGATTAACTTCCTCATTCTGACCATCTGTCCGCGAATGATACGATGTACTAAATTTCAAATGAGTTCCCAATGCTTCGCGCAGCTTATTCCAAAAATCTCGAGGTAAATTGGGTACCTAAATCTGACACAGTCTTTTTAGACATACCATGCAACCAGACAATTATAAATGGTCCTACCAACTGATCTCCTGAATAGGTAGTCTTAATGGTGTGAAAGGAGCAACTTCGGCCAAACGATCAACGATGGTCCAAACGGAACCATATCCCTTCTGGATTCTCGACCATTCTCAACGCTAGGTATCTTATTACTAATTTGCCTCTTATTTCCACTCTGAACTCTGCACTGGCTGTAACAAACTTGCTGATCTCTAATGCACTGTTTTCATTCTCTAACACACACCACACAAAGTGATATTTTCAGTAACTTCACGCTTCAACTTAGGCTGCCAAAACCTTTCCTTAAAACCGGGATATATCTTAGCACTTTTCTGGATGAATTGAATACCTAGAATCATGAGCTTCTTCCAAAATCAACTGCTTAAGCTCTTTCTTATTCGATGCATAGCTTCGACCTTTAAACTGTGTGGTTCCTTGGTCATCCACGGTAAAATCTTCGGTTAAGCCTTCATCCTTCTGACCCACTTTGATCTGATCTTCAAACATTGGCTTAACTTCCAAAGTAGCTATAAATCCTTGGGAAACCACTTCTAATTTCAACTTTTGAAACTCCTTGCACAATTTCAATTGACAACTTGATATCAGTATACTAGCACTATGGCCTTTACAACTTAAGACATCGGATACCACATTAGCCTTACCAGGATGATAATGGATCCCAGCCTTATAATACTTAATCAACTCCAACCATCCTCTTCGTTCCATATACCGGTCTGCACTTCAAACTCTTATGGTCTGTACATATCTCCAACAATATAATGACGCAATAACTTCAAAGCATGCACTACAGTAGCAATTTCCAATTCATGCGTAGCATAGTTCTCTTCATGTGGCCTCAACTGTCATGACGCATAGGCAACAACTTTGCCTTTCTGCATTAACACACATCCAAGATTTTGTCTTGAGGCATCATAATATATATCAAAACGCGTTTGCACATCTGGCAACACTAAGACAGGTGCTATCGTCAAACGTTTCCTCAATCACAGAAAACTCTTTTCGCACTGCGGCGTCCATGCAAACTTCTTCTCCTAATTGCCTAAGCGGTCTCGGTTGCTCCCACGTAACATCGCTTGTGGTTGGATCCACGGTAACTCCTTTAGCAGTCATCTCATGGCAAGAAATTCAACTTTCTCCTTCCAAAAGTCACATTTGCTAAACTTAGCATACAGCCATTGGTCTAGCAACCTTTCCAAAACTAACCCAACTGTTCTGCATACTTTCCTTTTGACTTGAAGCAAACAAAGACATCCCACCTGTACATCATAACAGCTTGACCAAATTTCCCATGGAACTCCATTCGTCATGTTCATAATTCCTGTAATGGCATTGATCATTCTAGCAGACACAACTGAAAACTCATACTGTCCATACTGCATGAAAAACTCTGACCTAAGAACATTCTCTGCACGAATTCTTAACTGATGCTAACTCGATCGAAGATCTATCCTTGAGAACACTCTAGCTCCTTTTGACTGATCAAACAAATTACGATCCTGGGCAACAAATACTTACCCTTTTAATCATCACTTCATTAAATGCTCGACGGTCGATTCACATCCTTATGCTCCCATCTTCAAACAGAATAGGCGCTCCCTATGGTGACAACTAGCTCTAGCGAAGCATTTTTCTATGACTCTTCGATCTGCTTCTTCATCTCAACTAGCTCATCAATAGGCATTCGATGAGGTCTCTTTACTTTTGGCGCTGTACCAGGCACTAACTCATTAACAAACTTGATCTCTCGATCTGGTGGCACACCAAGTAAATTCTCAGGAACACATCTGGATACTCTCTTACAACTGGCACATCTTCCAAGCTAACAACTCCCACACTATTGACCTTTAGCTAACCAACACGAACCGTAGTCATTTGAAATTCCATTTTCCCGCTTTCAGGGCTTTTAGCTGACACAATTCTTTGACCAAACTCCAGGACAGCCTTATGTCCGGATGACCAATTCCTTTCAGGAGTAGCATCACGGGTCTGATATCCAATATCGTTCGCTAGAAACTTTTCTCCAACTTAACTTCATCACATCCTAGGTTAGATCAAGCCATACTGTACTTTTTGACAACGATAATTCTTCGGGCTGACAGGCTTTACAAACACTACTGAACTGATCATCATTGCACACGCAACATCTTCAGGTGAACTGTCAACATAGGTGAATACTCAGAAACAACATTTATCATTAATGCTTTTATTCCAACACTTCACGTATCAACCTCTCAACCATCTTTACTTTATTTATTTAGGCAAGAAAATCTTTACATGGAATTCATCACTAGTCACTTTTCGTTTACAAACGAGGGTATGACACTTGCATAGGATAAAATCATCGATCTAAACTTCCTCGATTGGCATTGGCTGAAGTTTTGATCGGATGTAATTGAGATTGACTTGCACCGTGCGATCACTTCCTTATGAAGGCAATTGTTAGCAAAATGCCGGGCTTGTTGCAGGTGTAAAAAGCTTAGGTCCACTTCTCTTCCTTGAGCATTAAATCGACTAAGGCGAGTTTTCATTGACGCCTCTTCTTCAACTGATTCTCCGTACAAACTTCTCTTGCGACTTTACTGCTCACTCTTGGCGTTATGAACTTGACTGAGGTAACTTCTGGAACATCCATGACTGTAGAAAATAATTGTCTTCTCTGTGGGCATCGATTAGCATAATGGCCTTCCTTGTGCGCTTGTAGCACACACGTGTTGTTGATGTGCGACTACATATACATTGTTGTCCTCTTCTCTGCGTCGAACTAGTTGCTTCATAGGGCATTCCCTAGCCCAATGACCTTCTTCATCGCACAGGAAACATGTTGTTGGTGATTGCCAATTACTACTTTCTTGATGAGGGCCAACAGGATTAAGGTACTGTGTCCTTAGCTCTTCGAGCGGCACCACTTTTGCAACCGACGTTTCGCCTCTTCTTGACAACTCTTGAGCAACTATGGCTTAAAGATTCTTTTGCTGATGCTGAGTTACAGCAGTAACTATTGGATCCAAAGGACATTGAGCTGGACCATGATCTCGACCTTCACACAGGTAACATGTGATGTCACTCATAGGACGCTCTCCAAGAGAATGATTTCCTTCACAGCTGGAACAATTAATCGCATGCTCGTCCGCGGTATGTCCTATTTCTCCACAACAAATGCATGCACGATCTTCTGACTTGTTTGGTTGACACCACTTCAGAGAGCAACGCTTAGATGTCGAATAAGGTGCATGGATAGTATTATGCTCCGTATTTACCGTGACCATATTGTCTCCAGATGAGGCAAAGAGATTACGAAAAGCAACAACAAATTCATTCCAAGTGATATTCCGCGGGGCTTCATGAACAGCGCAATATTTCTTCCACCATTCCGCAACAATTCCTTGCAACTGATAAGAAGCATACATGACTTTCTCATCACTTTTACACTGAGCAATGAGCAGCTTCCTCTCAATGGTCTTGAGCCAATCATCCGCTTCTGAGGGTAACACATTTCCTGAAAACACCGGCGGACGAGTCCTTATGAATTCTGATAACCTTGAGTAGGAACGGAAATCATTGGTAGCAGCTTGAAACACTTGGTTGACTTTGGCTTGGTCGGTCATATTCTACATTTGCTTCATCATTGCATGCATCAACTGAGTCTGAGCAGTCAAGAACTCTCTGAGACTCTGCATATCTATCTGTATTGATGGTTGAAGAATTGATCCATCATTGAGGTTTTAGTTGGATTGATTTTCACTTCCACTAATTCTGTTTTTTCCATGAATCCGAACCATCTGCTTGATTGCTTCACTGGGTGAGGGAAGAGGGAAATAGCATAGGTAAGAAGCAGGGATCCTAAAGCAAGGAAGATAGGCTTAACCAATATCTTACGCAAACAATATTAATAACTTGGTATGGTTGCTTATATAAGCCTAAAAGCTCTGCAACACATACTGCACACTCAACAATCAAGGAAGAACCAATTCAACCTATACACACAAAAACTACCGCCTACAGGGGTAACACTTCTATCTTAAGCAAACGCGACTCCCACACATGAGTCCCAACTGACTACTCGAAGCATAGATCTTCTAGCTTTTGGAACACTTCATGGATCAACTCCTTCCTTGAGCTCGATGATTACCTCCTTCATGATTTCCAGGGTTGACAGCAAGCACTTGATGCTTTCTCCTAAGGTGTGGCACGTCAACTACCAAGATAACTCAGATAAGGTTTTTAACTCGATCCAGCAATGGAGAGAGAAAGTAAAAGTAATTCAGCAGGGGAAAGAGAGAAATTCTAGCGAGGAAAGGAATAGAAGAATAAGATAAGTCAAGAACATATTATCCTTCCAAGTTAACTCTTTTCTTTAGAAAATAATTTTGAAGTTCCTATAAAGACGACCAGACTATCTAGGGTCAAGGCCTACAGTCAGTATGGCTCTGATACCACTTCCGTCGGGACCCGAATATGCAAATTCGGACCCTCTGTGTATACCACACTAGTCCAGGATCACGCTAGTGCACACAGGCTCAACATCAGTAAATATCACAATCATACATAGCAGAAATATTACGAAAGACATCATATGATATATACTACCAGTTGAATGACCTTATGGTCAACTTACATGACTACGCCTCGCAAGGCAAAACAACATATGACACTGCAGCGGAATGAAAACGTAGACAACCCCATAGTATATCACAGGCAACTGACAAGGCTTACGCCCAAAACATTCGTCTCCTCCTGGAATCTTTCCTCCAGCTTTGATGTAGACTCTTCAACTGGTGATGTTATTGTTGGCAAGGGTGAGTACTTAAAGCACTCAACAAGTTGTGCACAGAATGCAATTCTATGTAACTATATGGAAGGCTTATTCCAATGGATAGGCTATCATGGCTATTTTGCAATAAGCAACATTTATGAACAAATACAATAAATAGATTGTAAAGACTGTAAAACAAATAACAATAATAGATAGATTCAGCATTTCTGAAGTAAACCAATTTTCCAATCCTAAGTCAAATTCCATCTTGCACATGGCATTCCGCCATCCCAACCAAGTTTTCCATTTAATTAAACTAACCCTTAACTGTAATTCCCGAGCATTGCTCAATACCGCGAGCACGGCCATTCGAATAGTTTTACACTCTGCAGAGATTATGCACTTTACCCACACGACATGATCGTCTCTTGGTGCCATGCAATTAACACACTTCCTTTGGTGTGTCGGCGAAGAGATCATGACAAAGCCTTTACAATGCGCTGGCTTAACCCGGTACCACCCGCTAAGGTTTCAACACTGGTGACCCTGGTTACCACGTCCAGGGCCCCCCTCTTGCGCCATGTGAATTACTCCATAACTCGGGAACTCACACCGACCAAGATAGTACCAAAGTTAAGACATTGCAAATTAATCAGCTAGGCTGGCCCATACCAGACATGTGGATGCATGATTGACTCAGGTCAAAGGCTTGCAAGGTTAAGTCCTCAGAGTGATCAAGGCAAGACATCCACATACCCTCTGCCCATTGGGCCCACCTTGACATTCTCGCCCTTGTCACTTGCCCCAATCTAAGTGATTATCACCCAGTTGATTACCAACCACCACATGCCATCAATAATTCAACATCGTTGCGTGACATAACTCGCCACAAACCACTCAATCTCGTTGTGTGATCCCACATGACACACAAGTTCATAACATTGTTCCATATTCAATTAGTCAAGATTAATTATCAATGATTCATGTACATATGATGACGTGGCACGGCTAAGCAACTATGACGATCTAACCATCCCATGTTGATTTCAATATCAACCAACTATAGTGATCCCATCTAGGTTGACAATAGATCATGTCATACAAATGGCAAGGTAGGGTATAGATCAATCTGGTATAACAGTTAAATCCAACTTAATTGAAAACAACTTTATACTTGAAATACTATTCAATTGAGTAAAACAATATAGCATTTGTATAAACACGGGTTCAACATGATCAAAGCACAACTTGCCTTGGAATAGGTTCTGGTCTTGCTCTGAAACTTGATCTTGAGTTGTTGAATCTTCCTCCGAAGCTTCGCACAATTAAACGTCTACGCGTACCGAAGAAGAAAAGCAAATAAATACCAAAATAGAGAGCAAATAAACTCCAAGAATAAATTAAAATTAACCATTAAATAGATCTCAATTTTACAAATTTTTAGGAATTTGAATCACTCAAATCCGAGTTAAAATGCAAAAGATATAGCCTTTTGAAGTTTGAATAAATACTGAAAATACAGAAAATAGAAAAATCCGAATTTCCCGAATTACTTTTATAAAGGAAAATGTAACATCCCGAAAAATGCAATAATATGAAAATTCATATTTTGAATTTGAATATATTTATTTATGATTTTTTTTGACATGATTGGAATTTATTTGGAATTCTTTGGATTTTTGTATTGAATGAAAAGTTAAAGAAATGGAATTAAGAAATGGATAATGGTGAAAAGGTAAAATGGTAAAAGATAAATTTTGGAAAAATTACCATAGAACCTTAACCAATCTGGTAAGTCAGTAAAATCAAGAAGTAAAATTTTATGCACAGAAAAATGGGTAAATAAAATTAATGTCACCACTTTTGACTAGAAATAGTACAAGTCAGAATTTTTGTAAAATATCCGAAACTTATTTGGAGCTGGAAAAATTACCAAAGAACCCTCAGTGTAGTTTTTACACCTGGTAAAAATATCAGGATTTTATCATGTAAGCAGGGCCCTCTAATAATTCAGAATCAGAGACCATCAAAAACTGGAAATTCTCATGTCAGAATTTCTATAAAATAACTACCCAATATTTTGAGTTGAAAATTTTACATAGATATCCTTGACCTGTATATAACCCCTAATAAAAGTTAAAAAAATAAATAATAAGGTTTGAACCGTTAAATAAATACAAAACCGAAATTCAAATCCTGTACAAACCTACAGTGTCAGAATTTTTATAATTTAACCATGCGGTATTTTAATCTAAAGTTTTTACTGAAGGTTAAAATCTACCAGTAGAAACTAGTCAAAAAGTTTGAGAAAAATTGACCACGATTTGATAGCAGTTTTAATGCTCACATGGAGCTGTCCAGCTGAAGCTTATCGCTCGACTCGCCTCCTCTCGACATGTGGGCCACCCTTTATGCCGTAACCGTTCGTGAAGCAACGGAAAACGTCTCCTCCCACTGCCCGGTGGTCCCGGCCCAGCGTGGCGATCCTCCCCTCCCTCTCCTTTTCTTCCTTTCTTCACGAGACCGTCCCAGTCCGGCTCGCGCGTCCGAAGCAAGGCGAGCTCGCCTCCTCTGCTCCCCACATGTGCCTCGGCGTCCGCTCAATCCCTTGCCGCCACGGTTCATCCTCGATTCTCTCGCGCGTGACCCGCCATACCGAGCTGTCCCGAGGTCGCGGAACCATGCGCCATCTCGTCACGTCTGCAGACAGACCGGCGCCAATTTCGCTTGTGTTCAAACCACGTGAATCCAGTGGCCGCCTATAAATCACATCCTTTGCATCGCCATGAGCCCCTTCTCCTCTACACACTTGCTAAGCCAAAGCTTTCATCTTCGTGGGAGTGCCTTTGCGAACACCGAAAAGGGAATTTAGTGATTGAGCAAAATCGGTGAGCCCCTATCAAATTCCCGCAACCTTTGCATCTATGAGCATCACCGAACTTATCCCACACCTTAATTCCAGTCTCTTTTGATCGTATCGCCGCACTGCTACTGTTCATCTTCTCCGTGGCGGTGCATGGTGGCGAGCTTGTGGGTCTGTTCTCCGAATGAACCACTAGGTAAAATTGGCTCCTTATGTCGTGTATAAGCTACCCTATTACCCATTCGAGTGACATGGCCTTCTTCTCCCGCTCGGTCGAGCCGCCGGGATCACCGCGAGCTCACGGTGGGCGCCGCTCTAGCCATCAAAGCCGGCGCCGAGACCCACGATCGAGATCGCCTGTTGAGCGGTGCTCTAGCTGCCTCCCTCGCGGAGTCTCGCGAGAGTCGCCGCCGCCGCGCCTAACTCTTCTGCTTTTCTTTTCATCACAAGGGCCCGGCATGTCACCAGAGCAAGCTTTTCCATCAACCGGTAGAATACGCTTCCTCCATTCAAGAGACGTATTCCTTTTTCTTATTTGATTTTCCTAACCGTCCCATGTTCAAATATTTAGATCTTTTGCATTATAACACCAAATTGGGTGAAATCAATTTCTATATTCATGTAAAATCAAGAAATTTCAGAATATGCAATAATATTTTGAAAATGATCATTGGGTGAATTTGAAATTCAAATTTGAATAAAAGACTTAAAGATAGGCTACATATTAAAATGTCGTAAACAAATTCAAAATGGAATGAAACTAAATTTATTAGAATCCCTAGACCTTCAGAAACCCAAATATATAAAAATATTTAAGTTCCATTTATGTTTGAATCATTTCCTATTAGAGATTGTTTTCAATACATTAAAAGTGCAAAAAAAAGAATTTTTAAATAAGAAAATAATAATAATAATAATGTGTATGTCTTAGCAATACAGTAAGAATCTAGAACATAGAAAATGACTAACTAAAGAGCTTGACTTAAATAGTTTTCATGAGTAAAAGTGAAATCAAGCATAGAAGGAGTATATATATATGCATATGCATATGAAGAAGTAACTAACAATAGTATATATATATATATTCAAGTATGAATCATGAAACCGATCTTTTGGCAATAACAAAATATCCCGGAGCTTGATTTAGGATAAGCACGCTAAATAATCTAATATAAGTCAAAGCGAATATATAGAATAATAATGAAGCTAGTTACTTGCTATTGAATTATTTTAAGTATAACAACAGTAGTTTGTTAATGCATACAACCCCATAAATTAAGCATCAGGCTGGGCAAAGTCAACCTTAGTATACTCTTTGAAATAAGATCATACTAATCGACAAAAAGAGTTAAACTGAATTACGCGCATAATAGCCTTCATACTTCATATGCCTATAAAACACCTCGGCCAAAAGTAAGATAATGCCAAAACAGTTCTAAAACATTTCTAGGATCATACCCTATTAATGCCTGATAAATGAGTAGATTATCCTAGTCGGTGTGGTCGCAATCTGGTATCAAAAACTGAACCCTTAACGAGTAGTAAGTTGAACTATCAAGCTTTTTCATCGATCCGTAGAATCCCTCGTCTAAATGCAAATATTATGGAAATCAGTTTAGAAACGATATTTAGGATATGGTCTACCATATTCTAGAAAAATATTCCATTTACAACTTTCATTTCAGCTAAATCCTGCTAGTTGAATACCCCTAGAAAGTATGATTTGTCGTAACCTTTAATGTCATATAAGCGTTTTCAACTAAGAAAATAATGTCTCGTCTAAAAGCTAAAATGTATAAAATCAGTCTAGATATGTTATTCAAAGTATATGCTATCTAATTCCGAAGAAATAATCTTAATTCGTTATGTTTGGCATATAAACTTTAGTAGTCAAATAACCCTTCGTTTTATGTTTAAATGAACCTTGTCGCAATAAGAATTAGTGAACCTTGTAATAAGAAATTTATAGTCAATAAATTTGTATCACCAGAATCTTCTTAAAAACTATAAATAAATCTAATTAGCTAGCTTATCAGTCATAACCTATTAAGAACCCTTCTTATGCAAATCTTAAAGCTAAGTCTTCATTAGCGTAACCTTAACTAGTATTTTAATTCTTTTAATCCAAATAATTTTAGCATCTATAATTCGAAATCGTAAATACTGAAATTCATAATTTTAGCCTCTTGAATTCGTAATTCAAGAATAGATAATCTCTAAAGAAAACCTGTTTTGTTTATCATGAAGTCATTAAGTTTAAGAATAAAGTAATTGCTTAAATAATTCAAACTCTAAAGTATTCTGTTTTACGCAATGAATCTTTATTTGATTTTTCATCTGTCTTCTTTTCGCCCTTATTGAAGTTTATTATTTGCTATATTTTCCGATCGATCGACGTAGAATTTGACGTCCCTTCCTCCATCGTTGCCTTCGTCATCTGCGATCGCGTCTTCGCTGTAAGCGATATATAAGCAAGGCAAGCACCCCTTTGACCATCTTGATCCCAGTATTTAATTTGCATTGTGTTTATTAAAATGTTTCATGCACGCGTTTACTTTTTGTAAATTGCTATTTTGTGGTACTGGTAGTTATACCTTTTGTCTCATGAAACTTCCTTGATAAGTATCAATATGTGAACCTTGATAACCATAGATTAAGCTTAGACAATTACTTAATGTCGCCCTGGGTATATGCGATTACTTTTATCCATGCTTAGCCATGCTTTTAGAACAAATGAGAATGAGGATCGATCAAAATTTGTTTCTTGAGAAATGGAAAATGTTGGAAATAAAGTGTTGGTTATGGGTATTTTGATTAAAACCCAAAATAAAACTATGGTTTTGATGCGGGCGATTATTGGCAATAGCCGGAGGTGCGAGAGGATTTGCACGTAGTTAGGGTGGAGTATCGCCGTGTCGGATTAAGGACCGAGCAATGGGACGCTATAGATCCAAGATTTTCGTACAACCACGAGGGCTTGTATGGGCGGGTCTTAGCCTATTAAGTTGTTTAGGTGTGGCTTTGCATCTAAGGAAGGCGGGAGTTATGCACAGGCATTCGGTTTGGTCTGTCTGTAGGGGTTTACTTACCAATGCAACGGTGTACGCCTTGCCGTGGATGTAAACGTGGTGTTGGGTGTGATGTGAAAGGAGCCACGTCTTGGGTGAGTGTTTCGTTTCCATGGCGAGGTCAAGCGTCCGGGCTGGTTCAAAGCCACATCTAGATAATGTAACGGCTCAGATGATCTCCTTGCCGACACACCAAAGGAAGTGTGTTAAGCGATCCGCAAAAGAGGTTGATCATTCCTTGTGGGTAAAGCTGTACACCTCTGCAGAGTGTAAATCTAATCGATTAGCCGTGTCACGGTTATGGACACTTGGTGAAGTCATTCCAATGTTAGAATGCTTTGGTTTTTCCAAAATTGGGTTTTGGTTTGGAACTGTTTTATCAGCTTTTGTTTCATGTCAAAGGATCGACATTGTTGGATTCCATTTCTGGATTATTCGATGCTCGCGATGGGTTGTGAGTATTACTTATGCTTTACTTATTTCATATCAGTCAATTATGCTTTTACAAATTCCGTTTGCAAATAACTTGTTTTACAATGTCAATTCTGCTTTATGCAAATTAACTGTAGTAGCCTCCTTTGAAATGGCCTGCATATTATATAGGTTTTGCTAAGTCTTGCGGAGTACGAAAGTACTCACCCTTGCTTATATGTTGTTTTTAGGTGGATAATTTAGCGAAGCTTCGAGGATTCCTTTTCATCGCAGGTTGCGGGATTTTCTTCATCGAATCTTTCTAGGGATTATGCCTTGTCAGTTGCCTGCGGGTTTTGGATGGGCACACTACAAGACCTTGCTTCTTTTGCTGCTATATCTCTGAGTTGTAAGATTTTCTTTAAATAATAGCTTCCGCTTAATATTATGTTGTATGGTTGTGATTCCAATTGTTGTAAACATGTGAGTGCTAGCTACTGATCCAGGGAATGGCACAGTAATCACATGGAGGTTCCTGTTCATCAGAACGGGGTCTCACAGCATTGGTATCAGAGCTATGCTGACTGTAGGATAAACCCTAGATAGAATGGTCGTTAGCATTGGGATAAGCAAATTCAAAATCTTATGTTTCAAAGTTATCATATTTGCAAAATGTAGATTTTGCTATTCTCTCCTCATTCTTAAGATCTTATTCTTACCACTACTTTCATTTTGATTTGTAAACAAATTCTTCTCATTCCTTAAAGATAGTTTATCCTCGCTATTGTTTCTGAAGATGTCTGAGGTATGTCACTATCTTGCTTGCAAATGAAGGCTACATGGTTTACGCCAACAATCTTATTGGAGCCGACAACGCTTCACTAATCTCGACAATGCGAAGCAAAGCTCAAGAACCTCTTGCATGAAGAGACGACTTCACCTAGCAGTAAAGTGCAGAAGGATAGAATATATTATGACTTGCCTTAAAATAGGAACCCTTATACATAGCATGTTATTCCGCTCTAGTTAGATAAAGCATTTTTTTTATGTAGTGTTTATAACTCGCTACTTGAAGATTGGTTTTATTTGGTTGGTTAGGACTGATTTATATGTGAACTTAACCTCTAGGTTGAAGTTTCACAATAAGTTGTCCGTATGTATAAATATAGGAAACTTAACCCATTGGATAAATTGGAAATCATAAGATAGCTCATCTCTTCTTTCTATAAAAATTTCTTCCAAACTTACCCTTTCTTGGTAGAACTTTTTATCTGTGTAAACCATTATAACCATTAGCTTTTCTCAAAATCAAGCAATTATTAGGATTAGTAATATAGTTACCATTATCATTTCTAGCTTTACTTGAGACCACACCAATTTACATAAGCTGTTTTGGCTAGTTAAAGTTTAATTTTTCCAATAATAATTCTTAACCATTTACCTCATTACATTGTCTAGATTATATACCATGAAAATGAACTATAACCCGAGAAGTTCTATACTTCTAAATAGAAACCTTGAGATGGTTGTAAAAAAAAAATAAAATAAATAAATAAATAAATTGAAAATCCTATTTTCTAATAGGAATATAAAAAGAGCAGCATTAATTGTAGATGTACTTTTTTCCATTTATGAGATTTAGTTTCCTTGTCTGTAGACTTCTTCCTTTTAATGGATAATTCATATACCCATTTCTTCCTTGTAGAATTTTCTCTCTTCACTTCTAGTTATCCTATCTAGAAGAAACTCTCTCCTTATGCTTAATAAAAACTACCGACAAATCTTTTGAAAACAATTTCGTGATAAATCAATAAGCGTAGTGACGTCTACATCAACAACTCTGAGAATAGGGAAGTAACAAAGTGTCGCAACCATTGACTTCATGGAAGTTTTGGAGTACTAACATGTTGCAAGTAGTATAAAGATTAAAAGAAAGTCGTCGTCGAATGGCTTATTTTAAAAATAGTACTATCCAAATGACACATTATTCTAATCGCATAGTAAACCTCTTGTGCGAGAGATACATATGGTTAGGATAAAAAAAAAAAACTTAGATACCCTCCCGCATACTAAGTTGAGCATATATATATATATTTTGTGTTGTTGCAATTTTAAGTTTTGAAACTTCTGTATTGCTTTCGGGTTACTCTCGTAAATGTTAAACCATTAGGTGGAAATTTACGATGTGCCAACCCTTATTTAATAAGAAAATCTAATTAAGAAAATTTTAAGGAACGAAAAGTTGCCTTATGAACTAATAACTAACAAATAACCAACCTTGAAACAATGTTTTAAGGAATGAGACACTGCCTTATAAATTAACCAAACAATTGCCAAACCCATATATAGGCTATTCTCAAAATAATATTTTAAGGGACGAAAAGTTGCCTTGTAACCCAACAAGATTGCATCTAAGTAACCTGGTCCTAATAAATATCGTTGCAGGATGTCTGCGGCACAATCCATTAATGCATCCGCAAAAAGTAATGAGTTTTTCAGCCTTTGTAATCGACTTTCGGCTCTTCCCAAATAACTCTAGTTGAGATGTATTCTTTCAGTCGTCTCAAACGTTTTAACATACTGTGTACCTCACCTTAAGTTAGCTTATTTTGCTAAAGATTCTCGGTGTAAATTGCTAGCACTCCTCATTCACTTTGTGAAAACCAGCAGAATTCCATCTAAATAACTTTTTCATAATAATCATTGTTGCAGGATGCCTGTGACAAGATTCCTCAATAAAATCTTGGAAAGTGAAGCCATGTTAAGCTTTCAGCCATCAACGGATAATCCTACCTTAGTCCAACCAAATTCCCAATATCTAGCACAGAACAATTCCAACCTTGGATCAATCCTTGCCGAAAAAGGAAATGGTTTAGAGCAACAACCTACTCCTACATCTTACTCAATACCTAAGCGATGCTCTTTGAAGTGTTGCCAACCCAGCCAATTCGAAGATCGTGCTTGCATTCGCTGTGGAGAAATAGGACACACTGCTGATGAGCATGCAATAAATTGCTCCACCTGTGAAGGAAATCATTCTCCTGGAAAATGTCCTATGAGCAATATCACTTATTACCTTTGTGAAGGTCAAGATCATTGCCCAGCTCAATGTCTCCTTGATCCAATAGTTGCCAATACAATTCAGCATCAGCGAGAGAAATTTCGAACCTTAGTTGCTCAAGATTTGGCAATCAGAAGGGAAAAGCTAGCTACACAGAAAATATTGCCTAAGGAGTTAAAGAAACAACACATAGACTTTGATCACCTTCATCCAGGAAGTAATAAATGGCCATCGCCATCAGCATGTTTCTTGTATGGTGAAGAAGGTCATTGGGCAAGAAAATGTCTGCAAGTTGAGATTAAAAAGGAAGATAGTACTGAGAATCCAATTATACCCATCAAGACGCCATAAGGGAAGCGTGAGTGCTTCAACTGTCACAAGAAGGGTCATCTTGCTAAGCGATGCCCGCAAAAAGAACAAATATTTCCTGCAACTATGGTCATACCAGAGGCTACATCAGTTAAGATTATAACCCCCAAGAGTAGGAGGAACAAAATCTGAATCAGTTTACTCGAAGAATCAGTTAAAGAAAAGACGCCTGAATGAAGACGCTTGCCCCAAAAAGCATCCTGCTCAATTCCACCCTCAATTTCAACCATCATTTGTTCATTCCTCCAACAACATCGGTGAACAACCGTCCGTGCTCAAGACCAGCAATCATCACATTTGCTTTTGCTATCGTGAACGTGGGCATTATGCCAACAAGTACCCAAAGAAGAAGCAAAATCCACCTCAACCCCATGAAGCCAAACAACAGCAGTCGCAAAGTCGACATCAAGGCCAACAAGACCCTATCTCTGCATTCACTCCAACTCAAGACATCAATCATGGCATACCTGACACAATGCCAGGCACATCTCATATAAATATAGTTTCTGTCAGAACTTAGATTAAATTGAAATCGTTGTGTCTAATCTTAAAAGTAATATTTCGATAAGCGGAATATAGCCTTATAAATTTAACTGAACTCTCATCAAAATATATCTTATCTTAATCCTTCTAAATGGTCAGTAAGATATCAAATGCTAAACTTCCAGTTTTCGTCCTTAACCATTGCTCGATCAATCCTCTATCTGTTTTATAACATCAGTGAATAATCTTCTATTGTTTCGAATAAGATGGACAACGCCGTTTGCGTCGATCGAGAAGAATCTCATCACTTCACCAAAATCTACCCAAGTTGAGTTCATTATCTCGTCAAGGATGACATCAGGGATTCCAAGCTATATCAAAGACCTAGGAAAGGTCAAGTACCTAGAACAACCCCTGCCGCGATGTCAGGCTTAAGTAAAGACCTTCCTTATGTAATTACACCCGACACTCAATGTAATATCGAAAACGTCCTTTATGTATGCCATCCCTACAATCAACCTTTTGACTTTGTACATTATAGTCTTTCATAAGTACCAAATATAAAGAAAATCAAAACCCTCTGTCTATCAAGATGATCAAGTGAATTAAATCATCAGGATCATTTTATAATTCCCCTACCTCAACCCAAATCATGGAATTATCCTACCTTGTTTTCAATCTAAAGACAATCTAGAATAACATTTATTTTCATCTAATTTCGTCAACTATTGTTAAATTGTGCAGATCAACCATTATATTCAAATATCATTTGTTGATGATAACATTTAATTCTGCCTAAATGAATCGAATAACAAACGTTAATTCATTCCCCTCAAATATTCTAAACATATCACATGTCACTCTCTAAATTAGATTATCATTATTAACAATCCTAGTTATACAATCAAAAGAGATATTTAGTAATATTCCCCATCTGCTTACGCGAAACCCAAATAGAAATCTTCTCCATTCTAGATACATCACTTTGGAATCGCAAGAACGATGTTTTGCAAAGCGACTATATTGGAAACAAGAAGACGAGGAAACAACAAAACCACATCCGAGAAAGAATTTTCTAACCCATTTAGTCCTTGCAAATCTCGGGGACGAGATTTCTGTAAGGGGGGTAGATTTGTAACATCCCGAAAAATGCAATAATATGAAAATTCATATTTTGAATTTGAATATATTTATTTATGATTTTTTTTGACATGATTGGAATTTATTTGGAATTCTTTGGATTTTTGTATTGAATGAAAAGTTAAAGAAATGGAATTAAGAAATGGATAATGGTGAAAAGGTAAAATGGTAAAAGATAAATTTTGGAAAAATTACCATAGAACCTTAACCAATATGGTAAGTCAGTAAAATCAAGAAATAAAATTTTATGCACAGAAAAATGGGTAAATAAAATTAATGTCACCACTTTTGACTAGAAATAGTACAAGTCAGAATTTTTGTAAAATATCCGAAACTTATTTGGAGCTGGAAAAATTACCAAAGAACCCTCAGTGTAGTTTTTACACCTGGTAAAAATATCAGGATTTTATCATGTAAGCAGAGCCCTCTAATAATTCAGAATCAGAGACCATCAAAAACTGGAAATTCTCATGTCAGAATTTCTATAAAATAACTACCCAATATTTTGAGTTGAAAATTTTACATAGATATCCTTGACCTGTATATAACCCCTCATAAAAGTTAAAAAAATAAATAATAAGGTTTGAACCTTTAAATAAATACAAAACCGAAATTCAAATCCTGTACAAACCTAGAGTGTCAGAATTTTTATAATTTAACCATGCGGTATTTTAATCTAAAGTTTTTACTGAAGGTTAAAAACTACCAGTACAAACTATTCAAAAAGTTTGAGAAAAATTGACCACGATTTGATAGCAGTTTTAATGCTCACATGGAGCTGTCCAGCTGAAGCTTATCGCTCTGACTCGCCTCCTCTCGCCGACAGGTGGGCCACCCCTTTATGCCGTAACCGTTCGGCGAAGCAACGGAAAACGTCTCCTCCCACTGCCCGGTGGTCCCCGGCCCCGCGTGGCAGTCACTCCCCTCCCTCTCCTTTTCTTCCTTTCTTGGTGAGACCGCCCCAGTCCGGCTCGCCGCGTCCGAAGCAAGGCAGAGCTCGCCTCCCTCTACTCCCCACAGTGCCTCGGCGTCCGCTCAATCCCTTGCCGCCACGGTTCATCCTCGATTCTCTCGCGCCGTGACCCGGCCATACCGAGCTGTCCTGAGGTCGCGGAACCATGCGCCATCTCGTCACGTCTGCACAGGACCGGCGCCGCGAATTTCGCTTGTGTTCAAACCCTGTGAATCCGAGTGGCCGCCTATAAATCATCCTTTGCATCGCCATGAGCCCCTTCTCCTCTACACACTTGCTAAGCCAAAGCTTTCATCTTCGTGGAGTGCCAACGCGAACACCGAAAAGGGAATTTAGTGATTGAGCAAAATCGGTGAGCCCCTATCAAATTCCTGGCAACCTTTGCATCTATGAGCATCACCGAACTTATCCCACACCTTAATTCCAGTCTCTTTTGATCGTATCGCCGCCGCACCGCGCTGTTCATCTTCTCCGTGAGCGGTGCATGGTGGCAGAGCTTGTGGGCTGTTCTCCGAATGAACCACGAGGTAAAATTGGCTCCTTATGTCGTGTATAAGCTACCCTATTACCCATTCGAGCTGACATGGCCTTCTTCTCCCGCTCCGGTCGAGCTTCGCCAGGATCACCGCGAGCTCACGGTGGCGCGCCGCTCTAGCCATCAAAGCCGGCGCCGAGACCCTGATCGATGATGCGCCTGTTGAGCGGTGCTCTAGCTGCCTCCCTCGCCGAGTCTCGCGGAGAGTCGCGCCGCGCGCGCCTAACTCTTCTCTCGCTTTTCTTTCACTGTGGCGGGCTGGCATGTCGGCCAGAGCAAGCTTTTCGATCAACCGGTAGAATACGCTTCCTCCATTCAAGAGACGTATTCCTTTTCTTATTTGATTTTCCTAACCGTCCCATGTTCAAATATTTAGATCTTTTGCATTATAACACCAAATTGGGTGAAATCAATTTCTATATTCATGTAAAATCAAGAAATTTCAGAATATGCAATAATATTTTGAAAATGATCATTGGGTGAATTTGAAATTCAAATTTGAATAAAAGACTTAAAGATAGGCTACATAATAAAATGTCGTAAACAAATTCAAAATGGAATGAAACTAATTTTATTAGAATCCCTAGACCTTCAGAAACCCAAATATATAAAAATATTTAAGTTCCATTTATGTTTGAATCATTTCCTATTAGAGATTGTTTTCAATACATTAAAAGTGCAAAAAAAAGAATTTTTAAATAAGAAAATAATAATAATAATAATGTGTATGTCTTAGCAATACAGTAAGAATCTAGAACATAGAAAATGACTAACTAAAGAGCTTGACTTAAATAGTTTTCATGAGTAAAAGTGAAATCAAGCATAGAAGGAGTATATATATATGCATATGCATATGAAGAAGTAACTAACAATAGTATATATATATATTCAGTATGAATCATGAAACCGATCTTTTTGGCAATAACAAAATATCCTGGAGCTTGATTTAGGATAAGCCTGCTAAATAATCTAATATAAGTCAAACGCGAATATATAGAATAATAATGAAGCTAGTTACTTGCTATTGAATTATTTTAAGTATAACAACAGAGTTTGTTAATGCATACAACCCCATAAATTAAGCATCAGTGGGCAAAGTCAACCTTAGTATACTCTTTGAAATAAGATCATACTAATCGACAAAAGAGTTAAACCAATTACGCGCATAATAGCCTTCATACTTCATATGCCTATAAAACACCTCGGCCAAAAGTAAGATAATGCCAAAACAGTTCTAAAACATTTCTAGGATCCTACCCTATTAATGCCGATAAATGAGTAGATTATCCTAGTCGGTGTGGTCGCAATCGGTATCAAAACTGAACCCTTAACGAGTAGTAAGTTGAACTATCAAGCTTTTCATCGATCCGTAGAATCCCTCGTCTAAATGCAAATATTATGGAAATCAGTTTAGAAACGATATTTAGGATATGGTCTACCATATTCTATAAAAATATTCCATTTACAACTTTCATTTCAATTAAATCCGCTAGTTGAATACCCCTAGAAAGTATGATTTGTCGTAACCTTTAATGTCATATAAGCGTTTTCAACTAAGAAAATAATGTCTCGTCTAAAAGCTAAAATGTATAAAATCAGTCTAGATATGTTATTCAAAGTATATGCTATCTAATTCCGAAGAAATAATCTTAATTCGTTATGTTTGGCATATAAACTTTAGTAGTCAAATAACCCTTCGTTTTATGTTTAAATGAACCTTGTCGCAATAAGAATTAGTGAACCTTGTAATAAGAAATTTATAGTCAATAAATTTGTATCACCGAATCTTCTTAAAACTATAAATAAATCTAATTAGCTAGCTTATCGGTCATAACCTATTAAGAACCCTTCTTATGCAAATCTTAAAGCTAAGTGCTGTTAGCGTAAACCTTAACTAGTATTTTAATTCTTTTAATCCAAATAATTTTAGCATCTATAATTCGAAATCGTAAATACTGAAATTCATAATTTTAGCCTCTTGAATTCGTAATTCAAGAATAGATAATCTCTAAAGAAAACCCTGTTTTGTTTATCATGAAGTCATTAAGTTTAAGAATAAAGTAATTGCTTAAATAATTCAAACTCTAAAGTATTCTGTTTTACGCAATGAATCTTTATTTGATTTTCATCATCTTCTTTTCGCCCTTATTGAAGTTTATTATTTGCTATATTTTCCGATCGATCGACGTGTAGAATTTGACGTCCCTTCCTCCATCGTTGCCTTCATCATCTGCGATCGCGTCTTCGTCGTAAACGATATATAAGCAAGGCAAGCACCCCCTTTGACCATCTTGATCCCAGTATTTAATTTGCATTGTGTTTATTAAAATGTTTCATGCACGCGTTTACTTTTTGTAAATTGCTATTTTGTGGTACTGGTAGTTATACCTTTTGTCTCATGAAACTTCCTTGATAAGTATCAATATGTGAACCTTGATAACCATAGATTAAGCTTAGACAATTACTTAATGTCGCCCTGGGTATATGCGATTACTTTTATCCATGCTTAGCCATGCTTTTAGAACAAATGAGAATGAGGATCAGATCAAAATTTGTTTCTTGAGAAATGGAAAATGTTGGAAATAAAGCTGTTGGTTATGGGTATTTTGATTAAAAACCCAAAATAAAACTATGGTTTTGATGCGGGCGATTATTGGCAATAGCCGGAGGTGCGAGAGGATTTGCACGTAGTTAGGGTGGAGTATCGCCTGTCGGATTAAGGACCGAGCAATGGGGCGCTATAGATCCAAGATTTTCGTACAACCACGAGGGCTTGTATGGGCGGGTCTTAGCCTATTAAGTTGTTTAGGTGTGGCTTTGCATCTAAGGAAGGCGGGAGTTATGCACGAGCATTCCGGTTTGGTCTGTCTGTAGGGGTTTACTTACCAATGCAACGGTGTACGCCTTGCCGTGGACGTAAACGTGGTGTTGGGTGTGATGTGAAAGGAGCCACGTCTTGGGTGAGTGTTTCATTTCCATGGCGAGGGTCAAAGCGTCCGGGCTGGTTCAAAGCCACATCTAGATAATGTAACGGCTCTGTATGATCTCCTTGCCGACACACCAAAGGAAGTGTGTTAACTGATCTCGCAAAAGAGGTTGATCATTCCTTGTGGGTAAAGCTGTACACCTCTGCAGAGTGTAAATCTAATCGATTAGCCGTGTCACTGTTATGGACACTTAGTGAAGTCATTCCAATGTTAGAATGCTTTGGTTTTTTCCAAAATTGGGTTTTGGTTTGGAACCTGTTTTATCAGCTTTTGTTTCATGTCAAAGGATCGACATTGTTGGATTCCATTTCTGGATTATTCGATGCTCGCGATGGGTTGTGAGTATTACTTATGCTTTACTTATTTCATATCATCAATTATGCTTTTACAAATTCCGTTTGCAAATAACTTGTTTTACAATGTCAATTCTGCTTTATGCAAATTAACTGTAGTAGCCTCCTTTGAAATGGCTCGCATATTATATAGGTTTTGCTAAGTCTTGCGAGTACGAAAGTACTCACCCTTGCTTATATGTTGTTTTTAGGTGGATAATTTAGCGAAGCTTCGAGGATTCCTTTTCATCGCAGTTATGGGATTTTCTTCATCGAATCTTTCTAGGATTATGCCTTGTCGGTTGCTGCGGGTTTTGGATGGGCACACTACAAGACCTTGCTTCTTTTGCTGCTATATCTCTGAGTTGTAAGATTTTCTTTAAATAATAGCTTCCGCTTAATATTATGTTGTATGGTTGTGATTCCAATTGTTGTAAACATGTGAGTGCTAGCTACTGATCCAGGGAATGGCACAGTAATCACATGGAGGTTCCTGTTCATCAGAACGGGGTCTCACAGAAAAATAGCATTATTGCGCTATGCAGAAGTCGTGCTGACGTCAGTCCTGACCCGAGCCAATCGGATGGTGACACATGGCATGGCGATGCACCCGGTCCACGAGACCTCCTCTGGTCCACCGTGAACCCGACGTATGACGCATCGGCACCCGCACCGCCACGCGGCACAATCCAATTGGTTAAGTAGGCGGCACGATCTAAACCCTCCATTTTGATCTGACGGTCCACAGCACTTCCCCACGAACGGCATACGCGGCGCCACCCTGATCTGACACGCGGCGACCATCTAACGGTCCATGAACATCCGACGGCCAAAGAGCTCGCTAGAGCAAAAGAATGGCACGACGACGATGATTACCGGAGCTAGGGACGAAGGTTCTCCCGACGACACTTCAAAGGTTCCCCGACGACGTTAACTGGTGGCACCGACGCACCCCGATGTGAAGATTGCAGATATGGTTCCAAACGCAGCAAAGACGGCTCGACGGCGACCAAAACCAGCGAAAACCAAAGAGTCCTGCGCTTGCAACTCCGGAGAGCTTCAAAATACAGATGGCGGCGATGTCCTCAAAACCACACCAGCCAATCTGTGCGCAAGAACACGACGGCCTCGAAACGGGTACTGGCTAGGTTTATAAAGGCCTAGGAGTCCGCGCTTAGCACGAGAAACCGAAGCGTCTCGGCGGAGGACTCCCATAGTGTGGCGGCGACGGACTCCATGAAGACGACATTGCATAGCCATCCACGTGGCGCGATGAACGGCGCGATGCACTCAGCTGCGATTTGATCCGAGCCGTCGATGAAACGGGCGCACGAGATTGATTAGGGTTTCGGCCTTGATCGCGATCGTCGGATGAAAATCAAACGGCTTAGAGAAACTGGGCCGCACAGCGCTAGGCCGCAAAGGCACAGTGTTGGGCTTCGGCCCGACACTGTTCAAAAGATTTTCCCCGGATTTATTAATTAAAATAATTTTGATAATTCGATTAAATGGTTTTAGGCAATAAAAATATCAGGAAAAATCCAAGAAAATTCACTAAAATACTTTGAAGCATTTTGAACTCAAATAAAATATTTTTGACAAAACTTTATTTTAACTTTGCATAAATTTAAATAGTTTTAAACAAAAGGTCAATATACTTAATTTAAAGTAAATTCAAATAAATCCAGAAAAATCCAATAAATTCCAGAAAAACATAAAATGCTCAAACAACCAAAAAAATATTAATAAAGAAAAATTTGGGATGTTACATGGCGCCCCGAGTGGTCCCTCCGAGAGTAGTTCTGCCACCCGGGAGAAGCCACCGATAAGGATGAAGAAGTCCGACAGGTTTGTTACCATATCGACTCTTTAATTGGCGTGTTTCGCCAGCTTTATTTGCTGACAGTTCTTCTTTTAGGAATCCTTCATTCGATGTTCCTATCGAGACGTCATCCGGGGTTCCGGTAGGGGCCGAGCCCGAGGACGTTTTTGTTTCGGTTAAGGAGGCCTCGCCCGTGGACGCCGGAGCTCCTCTCGAGCCCCAGCCGCCTTCACCGATACCTCACGATTCGGCATTGGGCCCTGCTGCTCAGGAGCCCGTCTCCCGTCCGACCGCCGAAGTCGAGGAGATCCCCCAGATTTCGTTGTCCCCCACCCGCCCCCGGCTCGTAATGCAAACCATGTGGATCGATGAGGAGGACGGCTTGAAGCTCCTGTACGACTCGGAGGAGGAGGAGAAAGAGAGAAATGACTTCTACAGTCATGCCACGAACTGCGCATGCCTGGCCCGGGTAACCACTTTGCTGTGCTCGCCGTTTTTCTTGCTTATGCGAGTCAGCATGTAGTCACCTGTTCCTGTGTTGATCGCAGAGAATAGGGGAGCGCTCTGAAAAGAAGGCCGAGTACCTCCGGAAGATGCTCCCGGAGGTCCGAACACGCCAGGAATACCTGGTGGAATTGGAGCAGATCAAGGCTGGGCATACAGTCGAGCTGCGGGCTCTCCGGTCAGAGTTGCAGGCGCTGCGGGAGGAGAATCTGGATGTTATCGGCTCCCTACGAGGTGAATATCTCTTAACCTCCCCGTACTTCTCATTCAGTCGACTGGTTTTTTTATTTCCTTATATCCGTGTTAGCTCGAGATTCTGATATCATGAAGCTTCAGGGGCGGCTCGAAGTCTCAGGAAAGGAATTGGAAGGTACTTTCAGCCACTCAACCTTCTCTTATCTTCGTCGTCCTCTGCATGGTCCTTGAAAACCTGCTCTGCTTGCAAATTATAAGATCAAGACGCGGGCGCAGTACGCTGTTTTCAATGACAAGGTTAACGCCCTTGAGACGTCTTGCTCAAAGCTCTGCGAAGCCTTAGGGCCCTTGCTGAGCTTGATTCATCCCGAAGGCGAGAGGCCGCTCAGTAGGGACTAAGTTATCAATCACTTGGAGGAAGCCCCCAAGGAGCTCAAGAGACTTTTGAAAGTAGCGACGACCAATGGTGCTAGCCAGGCTCTGGCGATCACAAGGTCGCTTTACCCTCGAGTGGATCTTGAAGCTATCAAGGAGGGCTATGCCTACAATGTCGATGAGGACCGAGTGGCCGAACTTTGGGAGGAAGTCAAGGATGCTTCTTCTGCTGTAGCAGAGACCTTGGACCTATGAAAAATATATAAAGGCATTTCTTTGATATTTTGTTGTTTTTCTTTTTGTTTCTTTTTTATCCGAGTGGCTTTGATATCGCATCCGACTGGTCCAACCCCCGGGCTCTGGGGCATGGTTTCGTAATGTATGTCCGAGAGTCTTAGAACTTATGGGAGAGAAGCACTAAGACACGTAAGATCAAAGAAAATTATATGAAAATAACTTTAAGAACGAACTTTCATTCATATAGGAATATTTGAATTACAAAGTTCAAGTGAAAAAACGACGTAGCTGTTCTATATTCCATGTGTTGCTAACTGTCGCGCCGTCCTCACGCTTGAGTTTATAAGCTCCAGGGCGTACCACCTCATCGACAATGTAAGGGCCTTCCCAGCTTGGGGAGAGCTTATGGTCGCTTTTCTGATTCTTTCTAAGGACCAGATCTCCTTTGGAGAAAGCGCGGCTCCTCACATTGCAACCGTGATAGCGACGCAAGCCCTGAAGGTACTTTGCCGACCGAATTGTTGTGACGTCCCTGGCTTCTTCCAGTCGGTCGAGGTCTTCTAGCCAGCTTTCTTCCGAGGCATCTTCCTCATAGCTTCGAACCCGTACACCAGGAAGAAAGGTGACTGCTCGGTGGCTCTGCTGGGGGTTGTTCGCAGCCCCAGAGTACCGAGGGCAATTCTTTGACCCACCGAGTGGCATATGGTTGGAGACGATCGAAGATCCTTGCCTTTAGGCTTTGTAACACCTTGCCATTGGCTCGCTCGACCTGCCCATTACTCCGGGGGTGTGCCACTGATGCGAAGCAAATCTTTATGCCGAGTTCACCGCACCAGTCTTGAGATATGCCACCTCTGAATTGAGTGCTGTTGCCCGTTATGATTCGATTTGGTACACCAAACCTAACCACGATTTCATTGAAGAATTCCTTGGCCTTAACGGCTGTGATTGTGGCGACTGGCTTGGCCTCAATCCACTTGGTGAATTTATCAATAGCCACGAAGAGATGAGTATAACCACCTTGGGCCTTCTTCAAAGGACCCACCATGTTGAGCCCCCAGACCGCAAATGGCCAGGTGATTGGAATGATTTGTAGTTCCTGTGCCGGTTTGTTCATCTGCCGCGCAAAGAACTGACATCCTTCACATGTCCGGACGATGTCCTCTGCGTCAGTAACAGCAGTTGGCCAAAAAATCCCTGGCGATAAGCCTTGCCAACCAGGGATGATGACGCCGCGTGATTCCCACAAACTCCCGAGTGGATCTCTTTGAGAAGATTTCTTCCTTCTTGCTCTGATATGCACCATCGTAGAACGCCGGAGGAGCTCTTGCGATAGAGTTCTCCCCTGATCACTACATAGTTCTTGCTTCGGTGCATTATTCGCTCGGCCTGCGTGCGGTCTTCGGGTAGCTCGTTCTTCATCAGATAATCCAGATACGGGGCTGTCCAATCGGGGACTATGATCAAGACTTCTGTCTTTTCGCTCTTCTCAATTGGGACGTCCGACTTAGGCCGAGTGCTTATTGTGGGTTTGCGAATTTCTTCGACGAATACTCCCGCAGGCACTGTGGATCTGCAGGATCCCATTTTGGCTAGTTCGTCGGCCGCTTCATTGTCTCGACGGAGAACGTGAACCAATTCCAGCCCGTCAAAATTTCCTTCCAGCTTGCGTACCTCCTGGCAGTAGGC
This sequence comes from Otatea glauca, assembly GCA_036346275.1. Classification (NCBI taxonomy): domain Eukaryota; kingdom Viridiplantae; phylum Streptophyta; class Magnoliopsida; order Poales; family Poaceae; genus Otatea; species Otatea glauca. Next base: position 19,810,804 of record CM070732.1, on the reverse strand, counting down.
AGCCATGTTGTCTTCAATGCAGGACCATTCTTTCTGCACTTGATTGACCATGAGCAATGAATCTCCGCGGACCGTCAAACGTCGGATACCGAGCGAAATGGCGATACAGAGCCCATGGATGAGTGCCTCGTACTCGACGGCGTTGTTTGATGCAGGAAAAAGTATTTGAAGAACGTATCTCAATCTTTCTCCACTCGGTGATATGAGCACTATGCCAGCTCCCGCGCCGCTGAGCATGAGGGAACCGTCAAAGTACAAGGTCCAATACTCAAGTTCCTTGACGACCGCCGGGCTCTGAAGTTCTGTCCACTCGGCGGTGAAGTCGACGAGTGCTTGAGACTTAATGGCTGTGCGGGGCTTGAATAGGACATCGAAGGCCCCAAGCTCAACTGCCCATTTTGCAATTCTCCCAGTGGCTTCCTGGTTATGAAGTATATCTCCTATTGGGAAGGAGGAGACCACCAAAACAGTATGCTCTTGGAAGTAGTGCTTGAGCTTACGAGATGTAAGAAGTACGGCATATAATAGCTTTTGCACTTGTGGATACCGCACCTTAGATTCACTCAGGACCTCGCTGACGAAGTAGACCGGGTGTTGGATTCTCTGTGCGTGGCCCGGTTCCTCTCTTTCGACGATGATTGCAGCGCTGACTACGTGAGTCGTTGCCGCGATGTAGAGTAACAGAGGCTCTTCCGCATTGGTGAAACTAAGGCGTATGCGTTGTTAAGAAGGTCTTCAAATCTTCAAACGCTTGTCGTGCCTCGGCGCCCATTGGAACTTGTCACGCTTCTTGAAGATTTTAAAGAAAGGCATACTCGTGATACCGGTCGGAAATAAACTCGAGTGCCGCCATACATCCCGTAAGCTTCTGGACGTCCTTCTGGCAAGTTGGTGGTTCCATATTTGATATGGCCCTGATCTTTTCTGGGTTGGCCTCAATGCCTCGCTGTGATACGATAAACCCGAGTAGTTTTCCCGAAGATACTCCGAAAACACACTTCTCAGGATTGAGCTTCACGCTGAATGTCCTCAGACTCTCGAACGTCTCGGCCAAGTCAGCGATAAGATCCTTCCATTCCCAAGTCTTCACCACGACATCGTCCACGTATGCCTCCACGTTGCGTCCGAGTTGAGCGTGAAAACACCGTTGAATTGTGCGCTGATACGTTGCACCAGCATTTTTTAATCCGAACGCCATCGTGGTATAACAAAAGGCTCCGAAAGGCGTGATGAATGAAACTTTGATGTGATCTTCCGCCTTTAGGCGAATCTGGCGGTACCCTGAGTAGGCATCGAGAAAACTCAGAATCTCGCACCCGACGGTCGAGTCAACCACCTGATCAATTCGAGGTAGCCCAAAGGGATCCTTCGGACATGCCTTATTGAGATCAATATAATCAACGCACATGCGCCAAGTTTTATTCTTCTTTTGCACTAGTACATGGTTTGCCAACAATCGGGGTGATACACCTCTTTGATGAAACCTGCAGCTAAAAGCTTGGTGATCTCCTGCTTGATGGCGTTTCGGCGGTCCGGAGCGAATCGCCGAAGCCTTTGCTTGATTGGCTTTGCCTTTTCATCGACGTGCAGTGAATGCTCGATCACCTCCCTTGGAACACCCGGCATGTCGGATGGTTTCCAGGCAAAGATGTCCTTGTTAGCCTGGAGAAAGGTGACGAGCGCGCCTTCCTATTTTTCATCGAGCCCTAACCCGATCAGAGTCGTTTTGGACTAGTCGGATGGGTCGAGGGTGATTCTCTTGGTTCCTTCGCCAGACTTCATCCCCGACGTGGCCTGCTTCTTGGATGGGACGTCACCCTCCTCCTGCAGCGTAGCGGCTTCTACCTGGATTTTCTTTGCCTCGGCGGTCGCCTCCTGCAACTCGGCGAGTTCATGATTCTCTCGGTCACATTGCAAGGATTGTTTGATGTCACTGCACATCATGATGACGCCTTTGGGTCCCGACATCTTCATCACCATATAGGTGTAGTGCGGGACGGCCATGAATCTAGCCAGACCGGGCTTTCCCAAGATAGCTTGGTACGCCGTCTCGAAATCGGCCACCTCGAAACTTATGTGCTCGGTCCGGTAGTTTTCCATGGTACCAAAAATGACGGGCAAAGAAATCTGCCCGAGTGGAAATGAAGAAGCCCCGGGATCACTCTGTGGAACGGCTGAGTGCTCAGTCTTAGCTCGGAGCGAGGGATGTTCATGTCATTGAGGGTTTTGGCGAACATGACATTGAGTCCACTCCCGCCGTCGATCAGGACCTTCCTTAACTTTACGCTGCGAATAACACGGTCAAGCACTAGTGGGAACTTACCCGGATGTAGAACCCGGTTGGGGTGATCCGAGCGGTCAAAGGTGATTGGTACTTCGGACCACTTCAAATATTTGGGGGCTGCTGGTTCCACCGCATTGATCTCCGAGCGTAAGCTTTGCTTCGCTGACTCAGATCCGTGGAGCCCCGTAAATGTAGTTCGCCATGCTCGGGCTCCTGAAAATCGTCCTCACCAGGAGGGTCCTTCTTTTTGGCAGCTTCATCCTTCGCTGCAGCCGGTTGCCTGTGGCTTTCACGCGCAAAACGCTTCAGAGTGAAGCAGTCCTTGGCCGCGTGCTTTCCCTTTGGGTGGAAAGGGTAGGTCGCCACCATGATAGAATTATAGTCGGGTGCCTCCCTCCGTGGTGCTCGGGGCCAGTCGTGTTCGGCTACCGCGACTAGCTCCTCGCCTTTCCGCTTTCTATCTTTGTGCTTGGAGGACTCGGGTTTGTCGCCTTTGCTCTTCTGCTGCGGGCGATCCTCTTGGCGCTCGGCCAGGGCGTCCGAGGCCATGGCGTAGCGATCGGCCAGCGCGAACATCTCCTTCACGGAGGTAGGGGGTTTCCTAGACATTTTCTTGATTAGGTCAGGATCACTCACCCCTTTTTGGAAGGCCGCCACCACCACCGCTTCAGATACGTCCCTGACGGTATTCTTCTTCTGCATGAAACGCCGAATGAAATCTCTCAGCGTCTCATCCTTCTTCTAGTGAAGCTGGTACAGGTCCCACGGGGTGCCAGGCCTCTCGCAGGTTCCCTGGAAGTTAGCGATGAATTGATCGCAAAGATCACTCCAGGAGTCCATCGAGTTCACAGGAAGTCCCGTGAGCCATGCTTGAGTAGACGGGGTGAGATTGACCGGCAGATAGTTTGCCATCACAGTCTGATTGCCCCCAGCCGCCTTAACCGCCAGGGCGTAGACCTGCAGCCAACCTTCCGGATCTCACTCCCCGTCAAACTTTACGATGCCCCTGGGATTGAATCCTTCGGGCCATACCACTCGGCGTAGCTAAGGAGTGAACGCTCGGATCCCATCAATAGATCTCTCATCATGGTGGGGGGAGACCGACGTGGCAAGCCTCTGGCTTGGCGATTGTCTTCAACGCGCCGGGGCGGAGTTCGGTGCGGCGAGTTTATGGCCCGACGGTCGTCGTCGTTCCGAACCCATTGATGATAATCTCTATGGTCATCGTGGTTGTCGTACCTTTGATCACTTCGTCGATCGTGGCCGGTGCTGAAAACACTCGTAGTCGTCGTGGCGCCCACATCGCTCTTCCTCGTCCCGCTCCTGCTATCTGGCGGTGATGTCTTGGTAGAGGTCGCGGTTGAGGATTCGGCGAGTGTCTCCAACTGGTGGTGTATGGCGCCGACTGCCGGTATTCCGACTGGTTGCAGTCCGACTGCTGGCGACACGAGTAGCCGCGTGGGAGCGCAAGTGCGCTTCACCTACCGGATTTTCCTGATTCTACTGGATTGTTGCCGCCGTCACCATAGCCTTGATCTGGGCCACGATCGGGGCTGCCGGGCTGTCCGATGCAATCATTGGGTCCGGCGGTCGAGAACGCGTCTTGAAGCGACGACGCTCGTGACGGCGCGCGTAAGACGGATTGGTCTCCCAACCTGGACTGCAGGATGTCCTCGCGGACATTACGGTCGCGCGATCGAAGAGATCGCATCTGCACCTCCTTACCCTTACGAAGGCGATCTTCCTCCGTGGCCTCTTGATCTTCTTGATGGAGATCGGTCCTCTGCTCCTCAATTGCGAAGATGCCACGAAAATCGCAGTAGCTCTTCACCATGCCGACTGGTTTTCTAGGTGAGTCAGAACGGCAAACCTGAGATGGGTTGGCCTGATCTTCACCAGATTGGACCTGGCTTTGGACCAGGCAGACAAGCTCTCCATGCGTATCCGCAACGAAATCCAGACTTCCGAAGCGGAAGGCCAAGCTGGAGACGAAGGTGGTGATGAATCCACCGATTGCTGCCATCGAGTATGTAGGAAAAGATTATAGCGCTTCCCCTACCTAGCGCGCCAACTGTCGACTTTTGTAGTCGGCAATAAATTTATGGAGTAGGCGCTAGATCTCAAACTCAAAGGTCACATAAGACAAGGGATTAGATAGGTTCAGGCCCTCGACGATGGAGGTAATACCCTAATCCTGTGTGTTGGGATTATATGGATCTCTTGGATCAAAGGTTGCTCAAAGCGCAATGTGTTCTGGGCGATATGGCGTATGATCTAGGGCTTGATTGCTCTATGCTTGGATGATTCGATCTCTCTGGTGTTACCCGCCCTCTCCCTTATATACTGGGGGTGGGGCGGTTTACAGAGTCCTGATCGTTTAGGAGAGGTCAGTTGCTATATTCTAGCTGGTTACAGGATAGAGTTTGCATCTTTATCTATCCTAATAACGACTCAGATTACAACTGTATCTTTTATATCTAAATACATATTCAACTGTCTATTGGACGTGTCCCCTTCCATGCGGTAGCAATTCTTGGCGTGGGGCTCGTCCTTTGGGCCTTCTGCTTGGACCTGTCCCCTCCTTGGGCGATACTGGGCCGGTCTTGAAGATACCTGGTTCCATATATTCCACAATGGCCATCCCCTTGGCCACCTCCCTTGCCCTCTTTCTCATATATATTCAGTAGCTGTTGGTAGAATAGATGTGTTTTGCTTAGATTACAACTAGACATTTTGTCAGTTTTTTGCCTTTCATCGATTTGTGGAACCCTAACTCGTGTGCTTAATATTATTCGCAATTTCAGATTGCGTCTTCTACGTTCTTGCTTGTGTTCTCGATTCGCATGCGGGGATAAGCCTTCTCGGCGTGGTCAACCATGTTTGTGTGTGGTTGATAACCAACGGAGCTGTGGTGTAGCGATTGCAAGGTTCAAATCCATTCTGATTGGAAGCCGGATAGTCAACATCGAGTTCTCCACCAATCGACTTACTATTACCTATCGGAAGATCGGGCCACCGTCCCCATCAAGTGGTATCAGAGCCTCAGTTGCCCGATAGGTAATTCTTGTATCCCTAGTTTTGTTTTGCCATCGTCCTAGAGTCCAGAAACCCCTTGTGCCTTAGCAATTTTTGTTTCAGTTTCGCTTTGTTGAATTTGTGTCCATCGTCATCGTCTTGTTGTTGGTTTGAGGTCGTGATACTAGTTTCTAGTTGTCCCTTTCCGTTGCCCTAGTTCTTGTTTGCACCGTTAGTCATCCCACCACCGTTTCACATCACAACACTAGAACGGAACAGAGTCCCACTCGGTTGGTCTGTGCTGCCGCTCTGCATTATATATCTCGCTTCGCAAGCCCTAGATAGGTCATGAGCAGCCTTGTGTCAATTTCCTTGCACCACTGGCCATCCTTATTCACCCGCGATCCTATTGCTATTTTAGCCCTAACCGGAAGGAAGAAGTGAAGTCGCAGGCAATTCCAGATTGCGAAGTGTTAAATAAAACAGCCATAACTTTTGCATCTGAACTCCGATTCGGGCGTACTTTTTTTTGTTTCGAAGAGGACGACAACGCGCATATGAAAACTCCACAGGTCTTTAGATCTGTTCAATTTTTTACCCTCAAAATCGGCCCGTAAAACTGAGTTCTAGACCCCGGATGTTTCCTGTGCTGTTTTTGCCAATTTTTCGGTCATCTGTTTAACGTTTTCTCTCGTTCAAAAACCTAAGATATTTGTTTTGCCTTTGAGTTAAAAGAAAGGAAAACAAAAGGCAAGTGCAGAAAAAAAAGAAGGGCCGCACTGAAAAAAATCAGAGAAGAAAAGAAGCAAAAAGAGGGAATGAGAAGCAGATAATTAGAATTGCTTGCATCCTTTAAGTCCTATGTGCTTTGATATATCCCTGCTAGGTTGAACTAGTTCTAGGAACACGTTTAGGCCAGCAACTTTAACAAGTACGTTGGACATTTATTCAGCTTGCTAATCTGATTTCGATATTGCTTATTCCTTGCTACTAAATATTGCCTTCCGAGCTCCACATACTTCTTATCAGTTCAGTTTCTCCTTTGCAATCGCTTCGCTCACACCCTCACGGTATCATGAACTAGCCACCAGTCGTACCACCTGTTGCTTTGGTAAGAACATTTATAAGGGTGTGGTACCTAGTAGTTGATAGGGATAATACTTTGTGCTATCTTCTATTTTCTACTAGCAATTGCAAGGGTACCGGAGGACCAAGACGGTAACCAGTGTATTCTTCATAATGAGCTCCGAGAGATGAATGAGACTATGAACAAGCAAATTCAAAACATGGAGAATACACTTGACAGAAAAGACCACAAGTACCAACCAACTTTAATTCATCTCCTTCTGCTGGTAAAGGTAAGAATTTTCCAGTTCTTCCTTCTTATAGCGGATTTGGTGTTGATGCTTATATTGATTGGGAAATAGAGGTAGATAATATTCTTTCGCAATGTAACCTTTGTAATAAAAGAAAAATTAAAGTTCCCGCTAGTGCTTTAACTCTCTAGGCATCAATTTGGTGGAATGATTTTTGTGCTTATAAGACAGTACCACAAACATGGAAAGATATGAAACGACTTCTGAGAGATGAATTTGTTCCTGCTTATCATTCTAAAAAGTTACTTTATGAATTGCAATGTTTACAACAATGTGATAAAACTGTCAATGCATATTATGAAGAATTAGAAACTTTGTTGTTGCGTTGTGGTTTACATGAATCTGAAGAACTTAAGAAAATAAAATTCTTAAATGGACTTGATATGAAAATTCAGGGTATTCTTGTTGATAAGGAATATAGTTCTCTCTCTAGTTTATTTAATCTTTCTTGTGAGATTGAAAATCAAATTGAACATGAAAGACATCTTGCTGAAATTAATGTCTATAATTGCCAAAGTGAAAAATTTTCTTTGGAAGAACGGCATCTTGTCGAGTTTCCACTTACTACTAACTTTTCACAGGACATTGAGAACAAGAACAAGAAGGAAAGCACGCAAGAGAAGAAGGAGCAGGAGATACTTGCTTTCCTATGCATGCCTCAAGAATATACAGATCATGATTGCCTAAATCTCCTAAGATAGAAAACAAAGGTAACGACATATGTGCTATTTTCACACGAGGAGAGAATTCTGTTGATTTGCTAAATTTGGCCACTACTAGTGCTATGCTAGAACAGCAGTTAGTGGACACTCAAATTGAATCACCTTTGTCACAATATGATTGTCTTGCTATCCCTGGCGATAAAAAAGAGTTGTGTGATAATGTCTCATTTATATCCATGCCTCAACTAGTGAATGAACATGTGATTTTTATTTTTTATCTGAACACGTGTTCTGAAAATAAACATGTTATTCACCTTGCTAATGAAAAGGATGAGATTAAACTATTGTCTTCTTTGAATACTTTGGGTTATATTGAATTTGATGTCATATGTGATCTCAATTATTTAGAAGAGAGATTATCTATGCCTGCTAATTTGTCATGGTCATCTAGTGTTAGTTTTCATGCTATTGGCAAACATAATGATAAAGGAAAGTACATGGTGCATCGACTTTATATTTGTACCATTTTGAAATCTTCTTTTAATGTGCCACACTATCAACAACCAAAGAATATGTTAGTTTCTTTGCCGCCTCTTGTTACTAACCTTTTGCAGGCCAATGAGCTTGAGTCCAGGACGACTCAAAATCAAGAAGGGGAGGATGATGAGACCTCGCCAGTCCAGCAAGCCATGCTTCTATCTCAAGCCAAGACAAGGGCCGAACAATTTCTGATGCTCCAAGCCCAGCCCAAGATCAAGCCCAATTCGTTCACGAGTGTAAGGACCCGAATCCACTGATTCGAACCCACTGTGTTTACCGCACTAGTCCCAGGATCAACGCTAGTGCACACAGCTCAACATTGGTACATATCACATCATACTCAACGATAACAGAATAATTGTTCATTTATTGATATAGCTAAATGTATGATCTTATGACCGACTTACATTATTAAGCCATGCAGGGCAAGATTGGAAATATAAGCTAATAATTAAGCAGCGGAAAGTAGAAAACGTAGATAGCTCATCAGTTCACCACAGGCAACCGACAAGGCTTGGATCCTAATGACTCGTGTCTTCCTGGACTTCCTCTTCCAACACAGGTGTAGATTCTTCAACTGTTGATTATTGTTGTTTGGCAAGGGTGAGTACTTAAAGCACTCAACAAGTCGTGCACAGAATGCAATTCTATGTATCTATATGCAAGGCTTATTCCAATGGATAGGCTATCATGGCTATTTTGCAATAAGCAGCATTTATGAACAAGTATAATAAATAGATTGTAAAGACTGTAAAACAAATAGCAATAATAAATAAATTCAGTATTTCTCAATTAAACCAAGTTTCCAATCCTAAGTCAAATTCTATCTTCCACATGGCATTCCGCCATTCGAACCAAATTGTCCATTTAATTAAGCTAACCCTTAACTGTAATTCCTGAGCATTGCTCAATACCGCGAGCACGGCTATCTGAATAGTTTCACACTCTGCGAAGGTTATGCACTTTACCCACGTGATACAACCAAACACCAGCAAGGCGAGTGATTATAACAAAGCCTTTACAATGCGCTGGCTTAACCCGGTACCACCCGCTAAGGTTTCAACACTGGTGGACTGGTTACTACATCCAGGCCCCTCTTGCGCCATGTGAATTACTCCATAACTCGAACTCACACCACCACGATAGTACCAAAATTAAGATATTGCAAATTACTCACCTAGGTGGCCCATACTGCACATGTGGTTGCATGATTGACTCAGGTCAAAGGCTTGCAAGATTAAGTCCTTAGAGTGATCAAGGCAAGACATCCACATACCCTCTGCCCATCGGGCCCACCTTGGCATCCTCGCCCCTTGTCACTTGCCCCAATCTAAATGATTATCACCCAGTTGATTACCAAGCACCACGTGCTATCAACAATTCAATATCGTTGCGTGACATGACTCGCCACAACAACTCAATCTCATCGTGTGATCCCACATGACACACAAGTTCATAACATTATTCCATATTCCATTAATCAAGATTAATTATCAATGATTCCAACACATGTGATGACGTGGCATGGCTAAGCAACTAATACGGACTAACCATCCCATGTTGATTATAATTACTAACCAACTATATTGAACCAATCTAGGGTGACAATAGATCATGGCATACAATGACAAGGTAGGATATAAATCAATCTGGTATATTAGCTAAACCCAATCTAATTTGAACCAATTGTATACTTGAAATATATGCAATAGGGTAAAACAAATATAGCAATTTTATAAACATGGGTTCAACATGATCAAAGCACAACTTGCCTTGGAATAGGTCCTGATCTGGTTCTGGAACTTGCTCTTGAGTTGCTGGATCTTCCTCCGAAGCGTCGCACAATTCAACGTCTACGCGTACCAAAAAAGGAAAGCAAATAAACACCAAAACAGAGAGCAAATGAACTCCTAAAATCAAATAAAATTCACCATTAAATAGATCTCAATTTTATAAATTTTTATAAATTTGAATCAATCAAATCCAAGTTACGATGCAAAAGATATAGCCTTTTGAAGTTTGAAATAAATATTGAAATTACAGAAATTAGAAATTCAGAATTAACAGAATTATTTTTAAACTGAAAAACCGATTTATGACGTCAGCGTGACCTCAGAATGACGTCATCATCACAGAATTTCCAATCTGATTATTTTTCCAATTGAAAAATGCAATTATGACGCAAGCATGACGTCATGCTGATGTCAGCCCTGGCGCCAGCCAATCATACGGCGACACGCATCTTCGGCTCATAGACTGGGTCTACGGCGCAGCGCGAGACCACGGTGAACCCGGTCTACGACGCCTCGTTTAACATCCCAAAAATTTGCCAAATATTATTTTATTGCTTAAATGTGCATTTATGATTTTCTGGAATTTATTTGGATTTTTCTAGATTTATTTGAATTAGTTTTAAATTAAGAATATTGACCTTTTGTTCAAATCTATTTAAATTTGTGCAAAGTTAAAATAAAGTTTTGCCAAAAATATTTTATTTAAGTCCATCATGTCTCAAAGTATTTTTGAGATTTTTCTGTGATTTTTCCTGATTATTTATTTGCCTAAAAGTAATTAAAGGAATTTCTGGAATTGTTTTAATTAATAAAACCCAGAAATTCGCAAGGAACAGTAATGGGCCAAGCCCAGTACTGTGCCTGTGTCGGCCCGCTTCCGGAAGCAATCGCCGCAGCCGTAGGATCTCGATCGAAGGGTTGAAGCCGTGCCGAAACCCTAATGAATCTTGGGCGTCCGTTTCGTGTACGCCTCGGATTCCACCGCGTCGAGCGCTTGGTCGCCGTCCGTTGCGACACGTGGAGGGCCGGATTGCATCGTCTCCGTCGTGTCCGACCGGGACTTCTCCGCCGCGCCGTCTCCGCATTCATAAATGACTCCGCCTTGAGCACGCCTTCCGATGCCCTATAAAGCCGTGATGCATCGCCCGAGGTTCTTCGTCAGCAGCCGCGCACTTTTGTCAGACTCATTTGGCGAGGAACGTCGGGGTGAGCGCAGAAAAGCTCACCGGAGTGGTGGTTCGGACCGTGGCGATTTTCGCTCGGAGCATGACATCTTGCTTGCGCAATAAATATGTTTTCGATTTAAAAATAAATCTGTTAATTCTGATTTTCTGATTTTTGCAATTTCAGTATTTATTTCAAACTTCAAAAGGCTATATCTTTTGCATCGTAACTCAGATTTGAGTGATTCAAATTTATAAAAATTTGTAAAATTGAGATCTATTTAATGGTGAATTTTATTTTATTTTTGGAGTTCATTTTCTCTCTGTTATGGTATTTATTTGCTTTTCTCCTTCGGTACGCGTAGACGTTGAATTGTGCGACGCTTCGGAGGAAGATCCAGCAACTCAAGAGCAAGTTCCAGAACCAGATCAGGACCTATTCCAAGGCAAGTTGTGATTTGATCATGTTGAACCCATGTTTATAAAATTGCTATATTTGTTTTACCCTATTGCATATATTTCAAGTATACAATTGGTTCAAATTAGATTGGGTTTAGCTAATATACCAGATTGATTTATACCCTACCTTGTCATTGTATGCCATGATCCATTGTCACCCTAGATTGGTTCAATATAGTTGGTTAGTAATTATAATCAACATTGGAGGGTTAGTTCGTATTAGTTGCTTAGCCATGCCACGTCATCACATGTGTCAGAATCATTGATAATTAATCTTGATTAATGGAATATGGAACAATGTTATGAACTTGTGTGTCATGTGGGATCACACGATGAGATTGAGTTGTTGTGGCGAGTCATGTCACGCAACGATGTTGAATTGTTGATAGCACGTGGTGCTTGGTAATCAATTGGGTGATAATCATTTAGATTGGGGCAAGTGACAAGGGGTGAGTATGCCAAGGTGGGCCCGATGGGCAGAAGCTATGTGGATGTCTTGCCTTGATCACTCTAAGGACTTAACCTTGCAAGCCTTTGACCTGAGTTAATCATGCAACCACATGTCTGGTATGGGCCAGCCTAGCTGAGTAATTTGCAATATCTTAATTTTGGTACTATCGTGGTCGGTGTGAGTTCCCGAGTTATGGAGTAATTCACATGGCGCAAGAGGGGGACCCTGGATGTGGTAACCAGTCCCACCAGTGTTGAAACCTTAGCGGGTAGTATCGGGTTAAGCCAGCGCATTGTAAAGGCTTTGTTATAATCACTCGCCTTGGTGGTGTTTGGTTGTATCACGTGGGTAAAGCGCATAACCTCTGCAGAGTGTGAAACTATTTGGATAGCTGTGCTCGCGGTATTGAGCAATGCTCGGGAATTACAGTTAAGGGTTAGCTTAATTAAATGGACAATTTGGTTGGGATGGCGGAATGCCATGTGGAAGATGGAATTTGACTTAGGATTGGAAACTTGGTTTACTTGTGAAATACTGAATCTATTTATTAATACTAATTGTTTTACAAGTCTTTACAATCTAAATATTATATTTGTTCATAAATGCTGCTTATTGCAAAATAGCCATGATAGCCTATCCATTGGAATAAGCCTTGCATATAGATATATAGAATTGCATTCTGTGCACAACTTGTTGAGTGCTTAAGTACTCACCCTTGCCAAACAACAATAATCAACAGTTAAAGAATCTACACCTGTGTTGGAAGAGGAAGTCCAGGAAGACACGAGTCATTAGGGTCCGAGCCTTGTCGGTTGCCTGTGGTGAACTGATGAGCTATTTACGTTTTCTACTTTCTGCTGCTTAATTATTAGCTTATATTTCCAGTCTTGCCCTGCGTGGCTTAATAATGTAAGTCGGTCATAAGATCATACATTTAGCTATATCAATAAATGAACTATTATTCTATTGTTGTTGAGTATGATGTGATATGTACCAATGTTGAGCTGTGTGCACTAGCGTTGATCCTGGGACTAGTGCGGTAAACACAGTGGGTTCGAATCAGTGGATTCGGATCCTTACAGAGGTGGTATTAGAGCATACTAACTGTAGGTCTTGGCCCTAGATAGTATGAAGGTGTCCTGTGTGTGTCCAAAACTATTTTCTAAAGATAAATTTAAAGTTGACTAATAAAACACTCTTGACTCATCTCATTCTCTACTTCTCGCCTTTGCTGAATTTACCGATTTACTTGCTGTTCCGGGTGGAGAACTTATTCAAAGTTCTTGTGGAGCAAATGCCGATCGTTCCAACCTTCGAGGAGTCAGCTGGTGGCTACGCCATGGAGCTGTGGAGAGTTCTTCAGACGCTTGGAGGCTTCTATCGTCCGCTTTACCGTGGAGGCAGTTGGATCGTTAATAGTGTTCACCGAGGATTTATTTGCAAGCTGATTATCTACGCCCGGGAGAATGATGAAGCTAGCAGGCCAATCAACATCTCCGCCAGAAGATTCTCGTACGAGGTTGCGATCCAGGAGGTTGCCCGACTTGCTCTTCGCCGTGTCTGCCGCGACTACGCCGACGAGCTTCACGACTCAGTGTTCCGACTTCACCCAGACGTTCAAGCGTGCCGACACCGACGGATCGTGGAGGACGAGTGTGCTACTGCAACTCACCTTGCGGAGTTCACCCTTGCCCAAAAGGAGCATATGAGAGAGACTACTCAGGAGCTGGAGACAGTGTACGAGGCACTCAGAGTGGCAGAGCAGGAGCTTGAGGTGACCCGTGCTTCAGCCATCGGGATGATCACCGAGCCGGGAGAGGCCCTAGAGGCGGCCGAGGACGAGTTCGAGCGCAGGACCCAAGGAGCTCGAGGAGCCGCTTGAGTAGGAGTCGAGGAGGATCCCGAGGAGCGAGTGGGAGCCCGAGGAGGATCGGCCTTAGAGTTGTGTTGAGACTCGAGTGTGGAGTCGCGTCTTTGTTAGTCTTTACCTCTTTAGTTGACGTTAAGGTTTCGTGGTTTAGTTTGCTTCCTTGTAATGCCGAGTGTGCAAGATGTGTTGCAAAGCTTGTAGGCTTAAATAAGCAACCATACCAAGAATAAATAAAGAATTATTTCAGTTGGGTATAACCTATCTCCCGCTTTAGAAATTCTTACTTCTTATCTATGCTACATCTACCTTTCCTAACCCAAGAGGCAATCATCGATGGTGAATACTCTAGGAACAAAGAGCTTCAGAAGTGGATCGCGCTGTAATGACAACCCCAATGATGGAGGCAGCCTCAACCACCGCCAGTGGACATGCAGAACTGGGAGCGTTTCTTGCCGCGCAGACTCAACTAATGCAGACTATGATGCAAAGAGATGACCAATGTAGCAAAGAACCAACAACAACCATGCAGCTCGTAACAACAATGGTGGACCTCGACCTTACTCCAAGCCGCCGATTTCATGAGGACTCGCCACCAACTTTTTAGGAAATGTGAACCCTTTGGAAGCCGAAGGACGGCTTAGGACTATTGAGAAGAAGCCGCACATCACGCAATGTGAAGGCAATGAGAAGGTGCTCTACGCTTCTCATCAACTGGAAGGAACCGCCACAGAATGGTGGGAGAATTACTGTGCCGCACATGGAGCCCCGCAAGAGATCACCTGGGATGAGTTTACTACCGCTTCGCCAAGCATCATGTTCCGAGGGAATGATGGATCTTAAGAAGGAAGAGTTCGTGGCTCAAACAAGGAGGCCAACCAAGGGCCGAGTATCCAATAAATTTACCCAGCTTAGCTCGCTATGCCCTCAAGACGAGCGACAGATAAAGCTAGGCGCCTCGCTTAATGAAGGGATCAATTCAGACTCAGTGGGACCGACACCCACAATTTTCCGCACTTTGAGGAGTTAGTCAATAAGGCTTTGATCCTAGAGGATAAGCGCAAAGAGTCGGGTGAAAACCGTAGCGCTTGATGACTAATCGTGGTGGACGCCCAAACCATCTACGCTTGAGAATGTCACCACAGCAATTTGCTAGATTCCAACCGCCACCGTGAATAAGACATCAACCCTCGCACTCGCCGCTAATCGTAACTTTCAGACTCCAAAGACAGGCAACAATGCGCCAGAGGGAGTCAAGAATCTGCAGTGAAAAGATGCTATACATGCAATGAGCCAGGCACTTTTCTAATAGGTGTCCACGTATGGAGGCATCACGCCTGCTCGCTTCAACTTGGGAACAACACCGCCAAGGCACCACCTCAGGAGGAAATCGTGGCGCCAGTCAAGCCGAGCAACACCGCAATCAACAAAGGCGCGGAGGATCAACCACATCATCGCAGATGGAGCTCAGAAGCTACGGACGTGATCGGGTAAGTTTCGTTAACTCAAGACCGCCACGCTTTGTTTGATTCTCGAGCTTCACATTCGCTTGTTTCTCAAAGTTTTGCAATCAAGAATGGATTTAAAGTGGTGAATCTTAAGTGTGTGTTTAGTCCAAGCCCCGTGATCCGAGCTTAGATCTAGCCTTGGGTGTTTGGGAGCTGTTGTTTATGGATGGGATAGAGTTTCTAGCAAATCTTATCTTGATAGATGCGCAATCCCTAGACGTCATCCTTGGAATGGATTGGCTGTCTAAGCATAAGGCTGCTTTGGATTGTGGCCGAAGGATTGTAACATTGGAAGGCCCTAATGGCAAGAAGGTAGAATTTCAAGCGACCGCAGCTCGTGATGGGCGCTAGTGGTCAACAGCAGGAAAGCCATCAAGATGGAAGATGTGCCAAGAGTCGAGAATACCCGGACGTGTTTCCAGAAGATTTACCAGGACTGCCGCCAGATCGCGATATCGAGTTCGTTATCGAGTTAGCACCAGGGACAGCACCAATATCAAAGAGACCATATCGGATGCCTACCGACGAGCTAGTAGAAATGAAAAAGCAGATTGAGGAACTGCAAGAGAAAGGTTTGATTAGACCAAGTTCATCACCATGGGGAGCACCAGTGTTGTTTGTTCGTAAGAAGGATGGAAGCCTTAGGATGTGTATTGATTATCGTGTACTTAATGAAGTAACGATCAAGAATAAGTATCCGTTGCCCAGGATCGACGACTTATTTGATCAGTTAAGAGGAGCTGGAGTTTTTCCAAGATAGATCTTCGCTCGTGATACCATCGCTGAAGATCCGAGCGAGGATGTGCCTAAGACTGCGTTTTCTACGCGATATGGACATTATGAGTTCACAAATCATGTCATTTGATTGACAAATGCCCCGCATATTTCATGAACATGATGAATAAGGTTTTTATGGAATATTTGGATAAGTTTGTTGTAGTCTTCATAGACGATATCTTGGTTTACTCGAAAACAGAGGAAGAGCACGCAGAACATCTGAGAATGGTTTTAGAGAGGCTGCGAGAGCATCAGCTGTATGCTAAGTTTAGCAAGTGCGAGTTTTGGAAGGAGAAAGTTGAATTTCTTGGTCATGTAATGACTACTAAAGGAGTGGCAGTCGACCCAAGCAAGGTAGACACAGTGTTGCATTGGGAGCAACCAAAGTCTGTTACCCAGATCCGTAGTTTTCTGGAAATAGAGGGATATTACCGTCGGTTCATAGAGGGATTCTCGACAATTGCTAAACCCCTTACGCAGTTGTTGAAGAAAGAAAAGAAGTTTGCATGGACGCCAGAGTGCGAGAAAAGTTTTATGGAATTAAAGAAGCGTTTAACGACAGCCCCCGTATTAGTGTTGCCAGATGTGCAGAATGGATTTGATATTTATTGCGATGCATCAAAGCAAGGCCCGGGGTGTGTGTTAATGCAAGAAGGCAAAGTCGTTGCTTATGCGTCGAGACAGTTAAGACCGCATGAAGTGAATTACCCAACGCATGATTTGGAGTTAGCTACCGTAGTGCACGCTTTGAAGATATGGCGTCATTATCTCATAGGAAATAGATGTGAGATATATACAGACCATAAGAACCTGAAATACATATTCACTCAAGCAGATCTCAATATGAGACAAATAAGGTGGTCGGAGCTAATTAAGGATTATAATGTGGGAATTCATTATCATCCCGGAAAAGCCAACGTGGTAGCGGATGCTCTGAGCCGAAAGAGCCATAGCGCGAATACATTGACAATGGAAGATCAACCAGAGTTATGTAAGGAATTTCAGAAGCTAAGGTTGGAAGTTGTTCCACAAGGAATTGTAGCTGCACTGGAAGTAAAGCCAACACTGGAGGATCAGATTAGAGAAGGCCAGAAAGATGACGATAAAATTTCTAAGATCAAGGCTAAAAAGGAGGAGGGCCCAGCCGTGGAATTCACTCTAGAAGAGCCAGGAACCATGTTCTTCAAAGGCCGAATTTGTGTGCCGGATAAAAAGGAACGGAAACAGTTGATTCTTGAGGAAGCTCACGATTCTAAGTACTCAATTCATCCAGGAAGTGCTAAGATGTACCAGGACTTGAAAGAGAGATTTTGATGGCCCAATATGAAGCGTGAAGTAGCGGAGCATGTTGCTTTATGCGACGATGTCGAGGGTAAAGCCATGCATCGAGACCACCGGTTTGTTGCAACTGCTGAAAATTCCGGAATGGAAGTGGGAGGAAATCGGAATGGATTTTATCACCGGTTTACCTAAGACTCAAAGAGGTTATGATTCGATTTGGGTTATTGTGGATCGTTTGACCAAGGTCACTCATTTTATCCCGGTGAAGACCACATACTCAGGAGATCGTTTAGCAGAGTTGTACATGTTAAGGATTGTATGCTTGCATGGAGTGCCCAAAAAGATTGTGTCAGACAGAGGAACCCAATTCACCTCGAGATTTTGGAATAAGTTGCATGAAGCAATGGGGACTCGTCTGAATTTCAGTACAGCATATAACCCGCAGACAGATGGTCAGACTGAAAGAGTAAATCAGATTTTAGAGGATATGTTGAGAGCTTGTGCTTTAGCCTATGGTACATCCTGGGATAAATGTTTGCCATATGCGGAATTCAGTTACAATAATAGTTACCAAGCTAGCTTGCAGATGTCACCATTTGAGGCGTTGTATGGACGTGCTTGTCGTACTCCGTTAAATTGGAATGAAACAAGAGAGCGTTTGGTTTTTGGGCCAGATATTCTCGAGGAAGCCGAAAATCAAGTTGTAATGATCAGAGAAAGGTTGAAGATAGCATAGTCAAGGCAAAAGAGTTACGCCGATAACCGACGCCGAGATTTGAGTTTTGAACCAGAGGATTATGTGTATCTCAGGGTTACCCCTCTTAAGGGCGTTAAAAGATTTCACGTTAAAGGGAAGCTTGCACCAAGATATATTGGTCCGTTCAAGATTCTAAGCCGTCGACGAGAAGTAGCTTATCAGTTAGAGTTGCCTCAGTCTTTGGCAGGAGTGCATAATGTATTCCATGTGTCGCAGCTCAAGAAATGTCTCAGAGTGCCAGCAGAACAAACCCCGTCGGAGGCAATAGAGTTGCAAGAAGATTTGACTTACAAAGAGCAACCAGTCAGAATTTTGGATGTTATGGAACGCAAGACCAGAAACAAGTCTATTCGCTTTTGCAGAGTTCAAAGGAGCAATCATCCAAAGTGAAGCAACTTGGGAGCATGAAGAAGATTTGAAGTCGAATTTTCAACTCGTTTCTAGTTAGCCCCAATCTCTGGTCGAGATTCTCATAAGGGGGAGATTTGTAACATCCCAAAAATTTGCCAAATATTATTTTATTGCTTAAATGTGCATTTATGATTTTCTGGAATTTATTTGGATTTTTCTGGATTTATTTGAATTAATTTTAAATTAAGAATATTGACCTTTTGTTCAAATCTATTTAAATTTGTGCAAAGTTAAAATAAAGTCTTGCCAAAAATATTTTATTTAAGTCCATCATGTCTCAAAGTATTTTTGAGATTTTTCTGTGATTTTTACTGATTATTTATTTGCCTAAAAGTAATTAAAGGACTTTCTGGAATTGTTTTAATTAATAAAACCCAGAAATTCGCAAGGAATGTGAATGGGCCAAGCTCAAGATCGCGCTCGCGCCGCCCGCTCTCGAAGCAATCGCCGCAGTCGTAGGATCTCGATCGAAGGGTTGAAGGCGCGCCGAAACCCTAATGAATCTTGGGCGTCCGTTTCGTGTACACCTCGGATTCCTCCGCGTCGAATGCTTGGTGGCCGTCCGTTGCGACACGTGGAGGGCCAGATTGCATCGTCTCCGTCGTGTCCGACCGGGACTTCTCCGCCGCGCCGCCTCGCGTTCAGAATGACTCGCTTTGAGCACGCCTTCCGATGCCCTATAAAGCCGTGATGCGCCGCCGAGGTTCTTCGCCGCCACCGCGCACTTTGTCGATTCGTTTGGCGAGGAACGTCGGGGTGAGCGCAGAAAAGCTCACCGGAGTGGTGGTTCGGACCGTGGGGGTTTTCGCTCGGTTTCATCGCCGCCGTTGGGCCTTCGCCATCACCGGTGCCATCTTCGAGCTTGCCGGACCGAGCCACGTTGAACTGGCAACTTTTCGTCGCCAGTAGCTCGCCGGAGCACCGCGTAGCGCGTCGTCTTCTTCGTCACCGGTAAGAACCCGTCGTCGCGTCTCCATCGCCAGATCCAGAAGTTCGGGGCCGTCAGATCTAAACTTGACGGTTGATGCGCTGCCACGTAGCGAGCGATCACTGACCGTCCGATCGGTCTTCTGCGGATCATATCAAGCCACGCATTTGGCCAGTCAATTTGCGACGCGTGTCGGGCACCGGTATCGATGCGCTGTGGACCGGGTCTGCTGTGGTCCAGCACTGCGCCGTGGACCGGGTCCATACACCCGAGACGCGTGGCAACATCTGACTGGTTCGGGCCAGGGATGACGTCACCATGACGTCATGCTTGCGCAATAAATCTGTTTTTGATTTAAAAATAAATCTGTTAATTCTGATTTTCTGATTTTTGCAATTTCAGTATTTATTTCAAACTTCAAAAGGCTATATCTTTTGCATCATAACTCGGATTTGAGTGATTCAAATTTCTAAAAATTTGTAAAATTGAGATCTATTTAATGGTGAATTTTATTTGATTTTTGGAGTTCATTTCCTCTCTGTTTTGGTATTTATTTGCTTTTTTCCTTCGGTACGCGTAGACGTTGAATTGTGCGACGCTTCGGAGGAAGATCCAGCAACTCAAGAGCAAGTTCCAGAACCAGATCAGGACCTATTCCAAGGCAAGTTGTGCTTTGATCATGTTGAACCCATGTTTATAAAATTGTATATTTGTTTTACCCTATTGCATATATTTCAAGTATACAATTGGTTCAAATTAGATTGGGTTTAGCTAATATACCAAATTGATTTATACCCTACCTTGTCATTGTATGCCATGATCCATTGTCACTCTAGATTGGTTCAATATAGTTGGTTAGTAAATATAATCAACATTGGAGGGTTAGTTCGTATTAGTTGCTTAGCCATGCCACGTCATCACATGTGTCGGAATCATTGATAATTAATCTTGATTAATGGAATATGGAACAATGTTATGAACTTGTGTGTCATGTGGGATCACACGATGAGATTGAGTTGTTGTGGCGAGTCATGTCACGCAACGATGTTGAATTGTTGATAGCACGTGGTGCTTGGTAATCAACTGGGTGATAATCATTTAGATTGGGGCAAGTGACAAGGGGCGAGTATGCCAAGGTGGGCCCGATGGGCAGAGGGTATGTGGATGTCTTGCCTTGATCACTCTAAGGACTTAACCTTGCAAGCCTTTGACCTGAGTTAATTATGCAACCACATGTCTGGTATGGGCCAGCCTAGCTGAGTAATTTGCAATATCCTAATTTTGGTACTATCGTGGTCGGTGTGAGTCCCCGAGTTATGGAGTAATTCACATGGCGCAAGAAGGGGGCCCTGGATGTGGTAACCAGTCCCACCAGTGTTGAAACCTTAGCGGGTAGTATCGGTTAAGCCAACAGATTGTAAAGGCTTTGTTATAATCACTCGCCTTGGTGGTGTTTGGTTGTGTTATGTGGGTAAAGTGCATAACCTCCGCAGAGTGTGAAACTATTCAGATAGCCGTGTCATGTATTGAGCATTGCTCGGAATTACAGCTAAGGGTTAGCTTAATTAAATGGACAATTTGGTTGGGATGGCGGAATGCCATGTGGAAGATGGAATTTGACTTAGGATTGGAAACTTGGTTTACTTGAGAAATATCAATCTATTTATTATTGCTATTTGTTTTACAATTCTTTACAATCTAAATATTATATTTGTTCATAAATGCCGCTTATTGCAAAATAGCCATGATAGCCTATCCATTGGAATAAGCCTTGCATATAGATATATAGAATTGCATTCATGCACAACTTGTTGAGTGCTTAAGTACTCACCCTTGCCAAACAACAATAATCAACAGCTGAAGAATCTACACCGTGTTGGAAGAGGAAGTCCAGAAGACACGAGTCATTAGGGTCCGAGCCTTGTCGGTTGCCTGTGGTGAACTCGATGAGCTATCTACGCTTTCTACTTTCC
Source organism: Otatea glauca (assembly GCA_036346275.1). NCBI lineage: Eukaryota > Viridiplantae > Streptophyta > Magnoliopsida > Poales > Poaceae > Otatea > Otatea glauca. Next base: position 19,789,559 of record CM070732.1, on the reverse strand, counting down.
GCTGCTTAATTATTAGCTTATATTTCCGCCTTGCCTGCGTGGCTTAATAATGTAAGTCGGTCATAAGATCATACATTTAGCTATATCAATAAATGAACTATTATTCTATTATCGCTGAGTATGATGTGATATGTACCAATGTTGAGTCGTGTGCACTAGCGCTGATCCTAGGACTAGTGCGGTAAACACAAAGTGGGTTCAATCGCGATTCGGTCCTTACACCTCGGCACCTACGCCGACACGCCGCCTCGACCGATTGGTCGCAGCCGCCCCACCGATGCGCAACACGCCACACGCATCTACGCCCGATCCGATCGAACGGTGATGCATACATACGCGACGCGGCTCGATCTCATCCGCTCACTCAGATCCGACGGCCATGAACTTACCCAAACTAATGGCCAAGCCGCGGCGAGGAAATCCACCGAGACGAAGAAGAAACACGGCGACGGCGCTCCGCCGCTTTCCGACGTGATGAAGTGGAGTAGTCGAGCGCGCACACCTCGGCGAAGTTCGATCTGGGACCCAAAGTGTCGAAGTCGATGACCGGCGACGACTCGAGCAAAAACCGCGGCGCGCTTCGGCGCTCTACTCCGCGAGCTCCCGGCGCTTCCTCGATCGCTCGCGAAACTTCACCGATCAATAGTCGCGGCGCACGATGACGATTCTCGGGATGATGCGCTCTCCTTAAATAGCCTCGACGGTCGCAGACGGTGCCCGAAAGTCTAATCGACGCGGCGGCGGTGTCCTCCTGACACGCGACGACGCCCGAGTCCCACACGGAGACGACACACGCCACCGTCCGATCACGCCTAACGGTCACGATCTCGCAGCCACGATCGATCCTAACCGCCACGATTTCTTTCCAACGCAAAGATTCCCCGAGTCCCGAACCAGACGACTTAGTCTCACCCGCGATCTTGATCCAACGGCGGAGATGCGGTTTCCGGCAGCCGAACGGGCCGCGCTGCATTGTCAAGACGATACAGTTGTATGGGCCGAGCCCAACACTGTTTCACCGATTTTCAAAAGGATTTCATTTAAAATAATTCCGTAAATTCCTTTTATTTATTTTAAGCGATAAAACTAATAGGAAAAATCCAAGAAAAATCTCAAAAATACTTTGAGACATTCTGGACTTAAATAAAATATTTTTGTCAAAACTTTATTTTAACTTTGCATAAATTTAAATAGATTTGAACAAAAGGTCAATATTCTTTATTTAAAATTAATTCAAATAAATCTAGAAAGATCCAAATAAATTCCAGAAAATCATAAATGCACATTTAAGCAATAAAATATTATTTGGGCAAATTTGGGATGTTACAACGAGTCCAATTCGGACCCCAGGAGTAGCCCAACTAAAAATGACCATATCTGGGTTATACGAAATCCGTTTGAGGCATTCTTGGACTCTACAGAGAAACCCACGACGAGAGCTTTCCACCGAAAGTGGTTTCACATCCAAAATCCTTCCAAATCGACAGGAATCGTTAAATCAATATGATGAACATAATCTGCCAAGTGCTGCGCCACCTCCACTTGGGCCCAAAGGCCTTTTACGACCTAGGGTTGCACGGCCATCCCCTTGGCCGCCTCCCTTGCCCTCTTCCTCATATATATTCAGTAACCATCACTAGAATAAATGGGTTTTTCTTAGATTAAAATTAGACACTCTGTCAGTTTTTTGCCGTACATCGGTTTGTGAAACCCTAACTCGTGTAATTAATAATATTCGTAATTTCAGATTGCATCTTCTACGTTCTTGCTTGTGTTCTCGATTCGCATGCAGAGATTAATAGCAACTATGGTCCCGATCTTTCGATGAGAAGGGTAACTCTCGATTTGGTGGAACTGACTTTGACGATCCGACTACAACATACGACGACGATGCACCTTAGCAATTTCTAAACCAACTCCGGAGTGTTATTGATCTTGCCGTGGGCACGATCAACCTGAACACGAGGTTCAATTCCTGCAAGCAACTGAAGAACAAGCAAGAACAATAGTAAAAGCAATCTGAAATTGCAAATAAGAATTGGAGGCAAAATCAAGGTGGGGTTCTTTTGAGGATCTTGACAAGGTGGTTGTCCAGCACAACTTGAAGACACAAAGTTTGCACTTGGCTAAACTAATCAAACAAAACCCGAACCCTAGAGGAGGGTGCGGCTAGCTATTTATGAGATATGAGGAGGAGGAGGTCGTTCAAACCCTAGGGACACCGAAAACAACTCGATTACAAGGCCCAAGGCCCACTTTGACTCAGACTGGAAAAGTGATGTGATTTCTTTTGCAGTTTTCGGACAGCTCAGATGGAATTTGAAGGTGAAACTGGATCCATTGGAAAAAGGGCGACGAAAGCTTTCAATCAAGTACTCATGTTCCTTGAACACCCTTCTGGATCAAAAGTTATGGCCGTTTTACGTTGGTGCTGTCAGGAAGGCCGAATCCGAGTGGAACTCGTGCACATGACGATCTGGTTTCATACTTGGCGTTTTGAGGTTCTTTTCCTTGGTTCCTAAGGACAATAAGATCATCACAACAATTAAATAGCATTCCATTCTGCGAATCTCTTGTATCAAAACTTAGGAACGTATTCACCTGATAATTAAGTCGACATGCTCGAGCACGAGTAATTGGTCCTTGTAATACGGGTTCAGATTGTTGTGTATGAGATGAGTGACTAGGCGCGGTTGTGTCAATAGAAACGATGTCCTCATCAGGGATTAGCCATTTTGGCGAGGTCAACTGTGTTTGTGCGTGGTTAATGACCAAAGGAGCCGTGGCATGGCCCCTGGAGGTGAACCTCGAGATTACAAGCTCGAGTCTCGATGTATATCAAGGCACTCAGGTCGGGCTTGGCAGCACTCAGTCCCGACCTGTGTGCAAAGCATGCACGTACGCCGAATTCAAGTGCGGCCTCTGGTACAAGTCCTGCTACAAGGGGGAGCCGTGACGCGATAAGAATCGGCTTACTGCTCGCAAGCGCCCCAGAGGTGAACCTCGATATCACAGCGCTCGAGTCGAGGCATAAGAGATGTAAAGAAGCGTAAGGAGTCACAAGCATAGGCAAAAAGGAGTATCCTTGTTTAGATTGTAGTTGTCGAGGTCGAACAATCCCTCTGAACTGTTGCCTGCAAAAATAATAGGCTTTAATACGCTTAGGTCGGGTTCGAAAGCACTCAAGCCCGACCCTTGCTTGTAGTATGCATGTTTGCTCGAAACCGAGCGCGGTCTCTGGTCCATGTCCTACTACAGGGGAAGCCATGATGCGATAAGTATCGGCTTACTGCTAGCGTGGCCCATGGAGGTGAACTTCAAGACCGCGACGCTCAAGTTGAGACACAAAAAATGCAAAGAAAATGCAAAAGGGACACAATTCTGGATAATAAAGAAGAAATTTTATTGCCGTCCGAGGTAAAGGTGTTACACAAGTTCGTGAGCTCTCTGCCATTGGGCATCGCCAGCCGGTAAGCTCCTGTGCGATCTGCTGAAACGACACTGCAGGGGCCCTCCCACTTTGGGGACAACTTGTTGGTGTTGATCAAGCCCTGAATTCGTCTTAGGGCTAGATCCCCAACTTAGAGCTCCCTGGGTCGAACCAATCGAGACGCATGCCTGCGAAGCGCCTGCAGGTAGGGTTGGGCACTTTTAAACAGAAACCGAAAAATCAAACCGAATAAACCGATTATTTCGGTTTTCAGTTTACGATTCGGTTTTTATTTTTGTTCTATTCGGTTTTCAGTTTGCGGTTCGGTTTTGTAATCTCAGAAACCGAAAAAACCAATCTACCGAAAAACCGATCGGTTCGCCGACGGCTCACCGGTCACCACTCACCCTCGGCCGCACACAACAAGATGCACATTCGAACGGCAACGGGCCCCGGCCCAGCCAAATAGACCTTAGCGGCTTAGCGCATCGCACATTCCCCAATCGGCAATCGCCATTCGCCAACCCTAGACCCAGCTCCCCTCGTCGCCTCGCGATTCGGCGGATTTGCGTGTAGTGACGGCGCGGCGCCGTTCCTCCGACAGAGTCCCAGCTCGACGTTCGCCTTGGCCCTCCTGAACCAGCGGCGCGACGGCGCCAGCCGCAGACACTAGCGGTGGTGGCCGCAGCCACCTCGAGAACCAGCGGCGGCAGCGGCCGCTGCCATCTCCTGGCGTAAACCAGCGACGACGACCGCATGCACCTCCTGACGCAGCGGCGCAGCCCTAGGCCATCCTCTGAGCATTGGGTATAACTTCTCTTTCCCTCAATCGGTCAATCCCCTCATCTCAAGATCTCATCCCTGTTCGCTAGCTGTATGAGAATATTCATAAAGTTTGAAGCAATAAAGCATTTCTTATTAGAGCCACATATAGAAGATGAAAATGCAGATCGCATCGCATGACCTTCAATTCCAACAATATTCTGATGTATGATGTGGATAGCTGCTTGATTAAACTTTCCTTTCAATAATTTGTTGCGGTGAGGGTGAAGTTTGTAGGCACATGTAGACTGAGAAATAGCTCATGCATGCCAGAAATATGATTTAATTCTGATATCTCATGCATGCCAGAAACAACTCTAACTTCCTCTACGGGATCTCCAGTTACCTACAGAAGTATGAACTATCGACATTAACAATCCAACATTATACAACAGTTGCATCTTCAGATCAACTACTAATGGTCACTTGTTTTGCGATTACAACATATGTTCTGCTCTTACATGTTTTCTAATTGTTACAACACAAATTCCTCCGATTGTTGCAACACTAATAATGAGGTCGACCTGTTATTGGATCATTATTTTGTTTGAACTCTATACCCATCTGTTTCGATAAATATGTTAATGAGTTACATTTGGAATCATCTTCCAACAACGCAATAGTCCCCGGCTTGATTAAAATTAAAATCTCCTTGCCTTTTCATTGCTAATTCTATTCAGCTACTAAGTGTATGCTATGCATTTCTTAGGGGATCTCATATTCTCAGTGTGTAATTCGAACAACGGCGTTACGGCGATGATAACCGAACTATCCTGCAATGTATGTGTTCACTTCATTGCCTATTTGCTTGGTCGATTTTTTTTATTTTCAATCACTAACCATTGCATTGCACTTTTGCTTGATTTCTAGATGGTGGAGCCAGAAGATAATCCTGGAAATCATGATAGCCAAACGGGCGAGACCGAGACCGAGACTGCACAGACAGAGAATGTGCAGCAGGAGGTTAAGAAAAGAAAAGCAATGGCACCAAGATCAGATGTATGGGAAAGCTTTAGCAAGATCAAAGTTGGAGATGTTGTGAAGGCCAAGTGCAAACATTGCAGCCGTGAGCTTCGATATGACCCTAGAACCAATGGTACATCCTCCTTAAACTCTCACTTGAGAATCTGCAAGCGTAATCCTAATAGGAATACAGACCCTAATCAAGGTACTTTGCAAATACAAGCAAATCAAGGGGATAGTAGTCATTGTGAAATTTCCACTTGGAAGTTTGATCCTGAGGGACTTAGGGAAGCATTTGCTGAAATGATCATTACAGATGAGCTTCCTTTTGCATTTTCTGAACGTGAAGGCTTTAAAAAGTTCATGTCCAAAGCTTGTCCACGTTTCTGTGTTACCTCTAGAAGAACAACCACTAGGGACTCTATTCGCACTTACAATAATGAGAAAGCAAAGCTCAAACAATTTTTTAAGGATTCTTGTGAAAGAGTTTCCCTCACAACTGACACATGGACTTCAAACACACAACAGAACTACATGTCTGTAACAGCACATTTCATTGATAGTGATTGGAAGCTACATAAGAAGATCATTGGTTTTTTCTTGGTAAAGGGTCATAAGGGGGAGGACATTGGGAAATCTTTAAAGAAATGTTTGGTGGAATGGTGCATTGAAAAAGTCTTCACAGTAACTGTGGATAATTCTAGCTCTAATGATAGTGCTCTAAATTACATGAGAAGGGTTTTGAATAATTCTAACAGTAGCATTGCTAAAGGCAAGTATATTCACATGAGGTGTGCTGCACATATCATTAATTTGATAGTTTCTGATGGCCTAAAAGAATTGTCAGTTTCAATTCAACGTGTTCGTGCTGCTGTTAAATTTATTAAGAACTCACCATCTAGAATATCCAGATTTAATAAATGTGCTGAATTGGTAAAGGTGGACAGTAAAACATTCTTATCACTAGATGTTTGTACTAGATGGAACTCGACATACCTTATGCTGCATCAATTTATGAGGATGTATTTGAAAGGTATGGTGAAGAAGATCCATATTATGCAATAGAATTATGTAGTGAGAAAGGTCCTGGAGTTCCTAAAAGCGGAGATTGGGAGAATGCAAAGAAGATGATTGAGTTTCTTGGACGCTTCTATAAGCTCACTCTCTGTGTTTCTGCCACACAGCATGTAACATCAAACATTTTATTTCATGAGACAGGAGACGTTTTGCTTTTGTTGCGACAATGGTGTCATAGTGATGATGATATGCGTAAGGAGATGGGCCAAAGAATGCTTCAGAAGTACTACAAGTATTGGGGAGATAAGGATAAGTTGAACATGCTCATGTTTATTGCTGTTACACTCGATCCAAGATATAAGCTATCTAATTACACAAATATAGCTACTTTGGAGATGTTTGGTGAGGAAGAAGGAAAGGAAGTTTGGAGTAATGTGAATGATTCTTTTCGTTCTTTGTTTGATGAGTATAGAAAACTATATGCTACAACTGATAAGGCACCACAATCAAGTGATTCACATGAACCTATGGAAAGGAACACTAGGTTGATGAAATCCTTAATTGCGGAAAAGATGAGGATGAGTAATACTGGAATTGGCACCAGCAAGTCTGAACTTGACAAATACCTTAGTGAAGATAATGAAGAGGACAGCGAGAATTTTGATATACTTGAATGGTGGAAGTGCAATTCTCCTAGATTCCCAGTACTAGATTCCCAGTATTGTCTCACTTAGCTCGTGATGTATTAGCAGTTCCTATATCAACAGTTGCATCTGAGTCGGCCTTTAGCACCGGTGGACGTGTCCTTGATGACTTTAGGAGCTCACTCATGCCATTCATGGTCCATGCCTAGTTTGTACCCAAGATTGGTTACGGCGATCCCTCCCTATCAATATTGAAGAAGATGCAGCAGATTTGGCCAAAATTGAGGAAGGTAATAAAAAGATTACATACCGATTTTTCTTTAATTATATTTATCTTGTTCCTCGTTACAATTGACTATTCATTGATTTTATTCCATTTTAGCAATAATTGCAGAAGATGTTGAAAATTCTTCCAAGAAAAAGTCCAAATCCGAGTCCGTAACCAAACCTAGTGAGACTAGTACCTGAAGCATGTGCTCATCACCCTCTGTGTGCTGAAAGTAACACTATCATTATTGGGCTCGATTGAGTGGTGTTCAATAATGGTGGGTAGTGGGTACTCTTGTTTTAGTTGTTCTTTTTGTTATATACTTATATTCCTTCAAATCAATCTCATGACATTGTATATTTTACTTTTCATCTTGAGAAAATGTTTGATCTGAAATTTATTTTTTACCATGACCTAACTAAATGTAGTTTGTCAAAAAAGAAGAGGTTTATGTATTATCTCTAGTAAAGTGATCTTTCACATGTATACATCCTATGAATTATATTTACAGAGTAGCACCTAATGTAGATGCACATAAACTTATCAATGTAAAAAGTTATACTGTCTTGTTTGCAGGAATAATCTACATCTAAGTCTTAACATGTCACCATTGATTCAAGATAGAACTATACCATAGGAGCTACCATCAACTGTCAGGTTTTGTTTTGTTGAATCAACAGCTAGAAGAGTACAATTATTTATCGTATATGATAATATGATACAGGCAAGGCCCTATCTTTGGCCAACCACTGATACACTGGTGGCATTCAATTATGTCCAACACTCCAAATGAAAGATAAAACCACAAAAGCTGGAGCTCAGAAAATGTTTGCATGGCAGCTGAACCTCTTAGTGCAACCTATGTAAAAAGGAATACCAATTTTGCACACCAATTCAGTTGTTCACCTCATGTACTTTTGTCTTATGTCTTGTTTGTTTTTTCCATTGTTCTCAGGACTTATGTCTAGATTTAGTTTTGATTAATTAAATCTTGTAGCTGCCAAAACAACATTGGATTCTCTCAAGCGAGATATCGGTATGAGGCTTTCTTGGTTTTTCTTTGCATTCGCTGAGAGCTAGCAGCAGCTACAGCTTTGTGGTCCGGGTGTTGGCTATGCTGCTACTACATGCTGGCTGGAGCCTGGAGGAGTGATTGTTGTGCACTTTGTCGCATCGCATGCCGGAGCCGGAGTGATGTAGTTGTCGTCACGCCTCGCCGCTTCTTCGCCTCTACAAACTTTGTAGTTTGAAGCTCCTTGTTTCTGGCATTATGTAATGGCAAAATTTAAATTGTGATTTTTAGTTGCTTGTCATTGGTGGACAATGTATTTGTTGTACTACACTCGTATGCATGCTTTTTAGTTCCTTGTCATTGCTGGACATTTTAGGCCTGTGCTGGACATTGGACAATGTATCACTTGTCATTGCTGCAAATTCGGTTAACTGAATTAATCGAACCGAACTTTTTCGGTTAATTCGGTTCAGTTCCTACACTCGTTCGGTTTCGGTTCGGTTTACACATATCAAAAACCGAATTTTTAAAAAACCGAATAAACCGAACCGATAAAACCGAAAAAACCGATTGCCCACCCCTACCTGCAGGTAATGCGTCGATCGTAGCAGTGCACGGCTCCTTACTTCTTCTAGTAGGGCAATGTCGAGAGACCGCTCTCACTCGAGGTCGACTTAGTCGACTGAGCTGACCCTAGCAGAGCCTAGTGTGACCTCAGAAGGCAGGATGGCCACATGTAACGTCCCAAAATTTGCTTTAAAATCATTTTATTGGTTATTTGTCCATTTTAAGTTTTTTGGACTTTATTAGATTTTTCTGGATTTATTTGAGTTTACTTTAAATTAAGTATATTGGTCTTTTATTGACAACTATTTAAATTTATGCAAAGTTAAAATAAAGTTTTGCAAAAAATATTTTATTTGAGTTCAAAATGCTTCAAAGTATTTCTGTGAATTTTCTTGGAATTTTCCTGATACTTTTATTTGCTTAAAACAAATCAAATGATTTTCTGTAATTATTTTAAATCATAAATCCTTTTAAAAACCTAGTGAACAGTAACGGGTCGGCCCACTACTATGCAGCCCAAGTAGCCCACGCAGCCCGTTTTCCGTCGAAACCCTAACCCTAAGAAAGCCCACTGTTGGATTGAGATCCAACGGCTGTGTTTCGCCGCGTCGCCGAATCGCTCTGGGCCGTTGGATGGAAGCCGCGTGGATGCTCGGGATGAGGCCGCGTCACCTCTCCATGTCACCGTCGGAGTCCGCCGCTGCCAAGGAACCATCTTCGGAGTCCGCGCCGTGCATGCCTTCCCGTGCGGCTATTTAAGGCGTCGACGCGGGCGCTAAAATCCTCACCTCGCGCCGCGTGTTTGCCGCAATTTCGGAGCCCCGAGTCGCCGTCGTTCGCGCGTAAAAGCTCACCGGAGTTGAAGCTTGTAGCTGCCACGGTTTTTGCCCGAGAAAGTCGCCGATCCGCCGTCTTCCACCGCTTTGGTCACAGATCCGAGTCCGCCGTGGTGCTCCGCGTCGACTCCTCTCCTTCTTCGCGTCGGAATCGCGCCAGAGCGCTGTCGGTCAGGCCATCTTCTTCGCTGCCGGTGAAGTTCCGCCATCGTGCTTCCATCGCCAAATCCGTAAGTTGTAGACCGTCGGATCAGATCTGAACCGCCAGGATTCCACCGCCGCGGTCGCCCACGCCCGCTCGACGGATCAAAACCGCGGATGCACGCCGCGTGTTGAGCGTCGGTGCAGGCGGCGTTGCGACCAATCCGAGGGCACCACGTGTAAGGTGCAGAGGCCGAGGCGCCATGAGCCATGTCCATCGTGAACCGATGCAGGATGGTGGAACTGGTCCATGCGCCTAAGACGCGTGGCAGCACCTGATTGGTCCGGGCTTTGGTGACATCAGCGTGACACCGTAAATCGGTTTTTCAATCTAAAAATAATTCAGTTAATTCCGATTTTCCAATTTCTGTATTTTCAGTATTGATTCAAACTTCAAAAGGCTATAGCTTATGCATTTTAACTCAGATTTAAATGATTCAAATTTATAAAAATTTGTAAAATTGATATCAATTTAATCGTGAATTTTATTTGATTTTTGGAGTTCATTTGATCTCGGTTTTGGTATTTATTTGCTTTTCTCCTACGGTACGCGTAGACGTTGAATTGTGCGACGCTTCGGAGGAAGATTCAACAACTCAAGATCAAGCTCCAGAGCAAGACCAGAACCTATTCCAAGGCAAGTTGTGCTTTGATCATGTTGAACCCATGTTTATAAAATGCTATATTGTTTTACTTTATTTCATAGTATTTCAAGTATACAATTGTTTCAAATTAAATTGGGATCTAGTTAATCTACCAAATTGATATATACCCTACCTTGTCATTGTATGCCATGATCTAATTGTCACCCTAGGATGGTTAACTAATAGCTGGTTAATATTGATAATCAACATGGGCTGATTAGACCGTCGTAGATTGCTTAGCGGTGCCACGTCATCACATGTACTTGAATCATTGATAATCAATCTTGACTAATGGAATATGGAACAATGTTATGAACTTGTGTGTCATGTGAGATCATACGATGAGATTGATTTGTTGTGGCGAGTCATGTCACACAACGATGTTGATTTGTTGATGGCACGTGGTGCTTGGTAATCAACTTCGGTGATAATCACTTAGATTGGGGCAAGTGGCAAGGGGCGAGTATGCCAAGGTGGGCCCGATGGGCAGAGGGTATGTGGATGTTTTGCCTTGATCACTCTAAGGACTTAACCTTGAAAGCCTTTGATCTGAGTCAATCATGCAACCACATGTTTGGAATGGGATAGCCTAGCTGATTAATTTGTAAAGTCTAGATTTCGGTACAGTCGAGGTGACTAGTGAGTTCCTGTATTTTGGGGTAGACTCACATGGCGCAAGAGGGGGGCCCTGGATGTGGTAACCAGTCCCACCAATGTTGAAACCTTAGCGAGCAGTACTGGGTCTAGGTGGAGCATTGTAAAGGCTTTGTTATAATCGCTCGCCTTTGTGGTGTTTGGTTGTGGGTAAAGTGCATAACCTCTGCAGAGTGTAAAACTGTTCGAATAGCCGTGCTCACGGAATTGAGCAATGCTCGGGAATTACTATTAAGGGTTAGCTTAATTAAATGGAAAACTTGGTTGGGATAGCAGGATGCCATGGGAGTTGAAAATTGGCTTAGGATTGGAAACTTGGTTTACTTGAGTAACACTGAAACTATTATTTACTGTTATTTGTTTTGCAATCTTTATGATCTATTTATTGTATTTGTTCGTAAATGCTGCTTATTGCAAAATAGCCATGAAAGCCTATCCTTTGGAATAAGCCTTACATATAGTTACATAGAATTGCATTCTGTGCACAACTTGTTCAGTTCTTTAAGTACTCACCCTTGCCAACAATAATAATCAACAGTTGAAGAATCTACACCTGTGTTGGAGGAGGTGTTCCAGGAGGACACGAGTCTTTAGGGTCCGAGCCTTGTCAGTTGCCTGTGGTGAACTGATGAGCTATCTACGTTTTCTATTTTCGTTGTTTAATTCTTAGCTTATATTTCAAGTCTTGCCTGCGTGGCTTAATAATGTAAGTTGTTCATAAGATCATACACTTAGCTATATCAATAAATGGAGTATTATTCTATTACCGTTGAGTATGATGTGATATGTACCATTGTTGAGCTGTGTGCACTAGCGTTGATCCTGGGACTAGTGCGGTAAACACAGCGGGTTCAAATCAGTGGATTCGGTAACCTTACAGAGGTGGTATCAGAGCATACTGACTGTAGGTCTTGGCCCTAGATAGCATGGTGGTGTCCTGGGAGTGTCCAAAACTATTTTCTAAAGAAAAATCTAAAGTTGACTCATGAAACACTCTTGACTCTTCTTATTCTCTACTTCTCGCCTTTGTTGAATTTACTGTTTTATTGCTATTCGGATGGAGAACTTATTCAAAGTTCTTTGTGGAGCAGATGCCGATCGTTTCGACTTTTGAGGAGTCAGCGGGTGGCTATGCTATGTAGTTGTGGAGAGTTCTTCAGACGCTTGGAGGGTTCTATCATGCACTTTACCAAGGAGGCAGCTGGTCAGTTAATGGTGTACACCGAGGATTTATTTGCAAGCTGATCATCTACGCTCGGGAGAACGAGGAAACTAGCAGGCCGATCAACATCTCTACAAGAAGATTCTCGTACGAGGTTGTGATTCAGGAGGTTGCTTGACTTGCTATTCGCCGTGTCTACCGCGACTACGCCGACGAGCTTCACGACTCAGTGTTTCGACTTCACCCTGATGTGCAAGCATGCCGACACCGACGGATCATGGAGGGCGAGTCTGCTACTGCAGTACACCTGGCTGAGTTTGCTATCGCCCAAGAGGAGCATATGAGAGAGACTACTCAAGAGCTGGAGACAGTGTATGAGGCACTTAGAGTGACAGAGTAGGAGCTTGAGGAGACCCGTGCCGCAGCGATCGGAGTGATCACTGAGCTAGGAGAAGCCCTGGAGGAGGTTGAGGACCAGTTGGAGCGCGTGACTCAGGGAGCTCAGGAGCCAGCCGAGGAGTCTGAGGAGGATCCAGAGGAGCGAGAGTGGGAGCCAGCAGAGGAGCGTGAAGTTCCTGTTGCTGCGGAGGAGCCAGCAGTAGGTCACCAGGATAGGTTTGCTCCTATGCCAGCCCACCCACCGGTGTATGCGCCGGGTCAGTCTCAGCCGGGGTGGCTCGATGAGTGAGAGTCAGTCTTAGAGTGTGTTGAGACTCGAGTGTTGAGTCGCGTCTTTAAGTTAGTCTTTACCTTTTAGTAGACGTTAAGGTTCCTTGTTTAGTTTGCTTCTTTGTATTGTTGAGTGTGCAGTATGTGTTGCAAAGCTTGTAAGCTTTTGTAAGCAACCATACCAAGAATAAATAAATAATTATTTTAGTTGGGTTTAACCTGTTTCCCCCGCCTTAGAGGTTTTTGCATCTTATCTATGCTACATCTATCTTTCCTAACCCAAGAGGAAATCAACAGATGGTGAATACTCGCGGAAACAACGGTGCTTCAGGAAGTGGACTGCGCCAGAATGACAACCCCAATGATGGAGGCCATCCTCAACCACCACCGCTAGTGGACATGCAGAATCTGGGAGCGTTTCTCGCCGCACAGACTCAACTGATGCAGACCATGATGCAACAGATGCAACAGATGACTAACGTGGCTGCAAATAACAACAATCATGTGAACCAGAACAACAATGGTGGACCGCGGTCGTACTCCGAGCTATCAGATTTTATGAGGACTCGGCCGCCAACCTTTTCAGGAAATGTTAATCCCTTGGAAGCCGATGACTGGCTTAGGACCGTTGAGAGGAAGCTTCATATCACTCAATGTGAGGGCAATGAGAAGGTTTTCTACGCTTCTCATCAATTGGAAGGAACTGCCGCAGAATGGTGGGAAAACTATTGTGCCGCACATGAAGCCCCGCAAGAGATCACATGGGATGAGTTTACTACTGCTTTCCGCCAATACCATGTTCCAGAGGGAATGATGGATCTCAAGAAGGAGGAATTCAGAGCTCTGAAGCAAGGAGGCCAGCCCGTGGCCGAATACCTAAACAAGTTTACTCAGCTAGCCCGCTATGCCCCTGAAGATGTAGTGACAGATAAAGCTAGGCAGTCCCGCTACATGAAGGGACTAAATTCCGGACTGCAAGTGGGGCTGATCAACCACAATTTTCCGGACTTTCAGGAATTGATTAATAAGGCATTGATTCTGGAAGACAAGCGCAAAGAGCTGGGTGAAAACCGTAAGCGCTTGATGACCAATCTGGGTGGACATCCCAACCACCTACGTTTGAGAATGTCACCGCAGCAGTTTGCCAGATTCCAACCGTCAGTTGTAAACAAAGCATCAACCCTTGCACCCCGCCCTACTAATCAGAATTTTCAGATGCCATCACAGGGCAGTAATGCACCAGGAGGGAGTCAACAATCGACAGTCAAGAGTTGCTACACATGTAATGATCCAGGGCATTTCTCTAATAGGTGTCCACAGAAGGGGGCATCACGCCAGTGCGTTTTAACTTGGGATCAACACCTGCCAAGGCACCAGTGCCAGGAGGAAATCGTGCGCCAGGTCAAGCTGGAGCAACCCCTCAATCAACGGCGCGTGGAAGGATCAACCACATCACTGCTGATGGAGCTCAAGAGGCTACGGACGTCGATCGGGTAAGTTTCGTTAACTCAAGACCGCTACGCTTTATTTGATTCCGGAGCTTCGCATTCGTTCGTTTCTCAAGGTTTTGCAACCAAGAATGGATTCAATGTCGTAAATCTTAAGTGTGTGCTACTAGTCCAAGCCCCAGGATCTGAGCTTAGATCTAGCCTTGGGTGCATGGGAGTTAAGTTGCTTAGGGATGGGACAGAATTTCTAGCAAATCTTATCTTGATAGATACGCAATCCCTAGATGTTATCCTTGGAATGGATTGGCTGTCCAAACATAATGCTGTTTTGGATTGTGGCTGAAGGATCGTATCGTTGGAAAGCCCTAATGGCAAGAAAGTAGAATTCCAAGCAACCGCAGTTCATGATGGACAGTTAGTGATCAACAGTGTGCAGGTTAGCAGCATGGAAAGTGTGCCAGTAGTCAGAGAATACCCGGATGTGTTTCCAGAAGATTTGCCAGGAATGCCGCCAGATCGCGACATCGAGTTCGTCATTGAGTTAGCACCAGGGACAGCACCGATATCAAAGAGACCTTATCGGATGCCTACGATGAGTTAGTGGAAATGAAAAATCAGATTGAGGAATTGCTAGAGAAGGGTTTTATCAGACCAAGTTCGTCACCACGGGGAGCGCCGGTTTTGTTTGTCCGGAAGAAAGATGGAAGTCCTAGGATGTGTATTGATTATCGAGCACTCAATGAAGTAACGATCAAGAATAAGTATCCACTGCCCAAGATCGACAATTTATTTGATCAGTTAAGAGGAGCTGGAGTTTTCTCCAAAATAGATCTTCATTCAGGATACCATCAATTGAAAATCCGAGCGGAGGATGTGCCTAAGACTGCGTTTTCTACGCGATATGGACACTATGAGTTCACAGTAATGTCATTTGGATTGACTAATGCCCCTGCATATTTCATGAACATGATGAATAAGGTTTTCATGGAGTACATGGATAAGTTTGTTGTAGTCTTTGTAGACGATATCCTAGTTTTCTCGAAGTCAGAGGAAGATCATGCGGAGCATTTGAGAATGGTCTTGGAGAGGTTACGAGGACATCGGCTGTACACTAAGTTCAGCAAGTGTGATTTTTGGAAGGAGAAGGTTGAATTTCTGGGTCATGTAATGACTACTAAAGGAGTTGCAGTAGACCCAAGCAAAGTGGATGCAGTGTTGCATTGGGAGCAACCGAAGTCTGTTACTCAGATTCGTAGTTTTCTAGGGATGGCGGGATATTACCGTCGGTTCATAGAAGGATTCTCAACGATTGCTAAACCCCTTACACAGTTGTTGAAGAAAGAAAATAAGTTTGCATGGACGCTAGAGTGCGAAAAGAGTTTTATGGAACTAAAGAAGCATCTAACGACAGCCCCTGTATTAGTATTGCCGGATGTGCAGAATGGTTTTGATATTTATTGCGATGCTTCAAAGCAAGGTCTTGGATGCGTGTTAATGCAAAGTGGCAAGGTTGTTGCTTACGCATTGAGGCAGTTGAGGCCGCATGAGGGGAATTATCCGACACATGATTTGGAATTAGCTGTCGTAGTGCATGCCTTGAAAATATGGCGTCATTATCTTATAGGCAACAAATGTGAGATATATGCAGACCACAAAAGCCTGAAGTACATATTCACTCAAGCAGATCTTAATATGAGGCAAAGAAGGTGGCTAGAGTTAATTAAGGATTATAATGTGGGAATTCATTATCACCCTGGAAAAACTAATGTGGTAGCAGATGCTCTGAGTCGAAAGAGCCATAGTGCGAATGAGCTAACGACGGATGATCAACCAGAGCTATGTAAAGAATTTCAGAAGTTAAAGATGGAAGTAGTCCCACAAGGAGTTGTAGCTGCTCTAGAAGTAAAACCAACACTTGAGGATCAGATCAGAGAAGGCCAGAAAGATGATGAGAAAATCACTAAGATTAAGTCCAAGAAAGAGGAAGGCTTAGCCGTGGATTTCACCTTGGACGAGCAAGGAACCATGTTCTTCAACGGTCGAATTTGTGTGCCGAATAAAAAGGAGCTGAAGCAATTGATTCTTGAAGAAGCTCACGATTCTAAGTACTCGATTCATCCAGGAAGTGCTAAAATGTATCAAGATTTGAGAGAGAGGTTTTGGTGGCCGAACATGAAGCGAGAAGTGGCCGAGCACGTTGCGTTGTGTGACGTATGCCAGAGAGTTAAAGCAATGCATCAAAGGCCAGCGGGTTTGCTGCAGCCATTAAAGGTTCTTGAATGGAAATGGGAAGAAATCGGTATGGATTTTATAACCGGTTTACCTAAAACTCAAAGTGGATATGACTCTATATGGGTCATTGTTGATCGATTGACCAAGGTAGCTCACTTTTTACTAGTTAAGACAACTTACTCAGGAGAACGTTTGGCAGAGCTGTACATGTCTAGTATTGTGTGTTTGCATGGAGTGCCAAAGAAGATAGTCTCGGATAGAGATACGCAATTCACCTCAAGGTTTTGGGATAAATTGCATGAAGCTATGGGGACTCGATTGAACTTTAGTACAGCGTATCATCCGCAGACAGATGGACAGACCGAAAGGGTTAATCAGATCCTATAAGATATGCTGAGAGCCTGTGCATTGGTTTATACTACATCATGGGATAAGTGTTTACCATATGCAGAATTCAGTTATAACAATAGCTACCAGGCTAGCTTAAGAATGTCGCCATTTGAGGTATTATATGGACGTGCTTATCGTACTCCACTGAATTGGAATGAGACAGGATATCGTATGGTATTTGGACCAGATATTCTCAAGGAAGCTGAAGAGCGAGTTGCTATGATCAGAGAGAGGTTGAAGGTAGCACAATCAAGGCAAAAGAGCTACGCTGATAACCGTCATCGAGATTTGAGTTTCGAGCCAGATGATTTCGTGTATCTCAGGGTTACCCCTCTCAAAGGTGTTAAAAGGTTCCACGTGAAAGGAAAACTTGCACCAAGATATATCGGTCCGTTCAAGATTTTGAGCCATCGAGAGAAGGTAGCTTATCAGTTGGAATTCACTACAAGAATCAGGGAAAAATTTGTGGGCCAAAAACCCACGAATTTAAGCTAAAACCCACGAATTTAACTTAAATTCGTGAGCAAACCGTCGAATTTAGTTCACGAATTTAACTCGACGAAATTAATTAATTAAATTCGTGGGTACCCACGAATTTAAGTTAAATTCGTGGGTTTCTACTAAGCCCACGAATTTAATTGTTTCGAGTTAAATTTCGGGTTTAAAAACCCACGAATTTAATCGATTAAATTCGTAATGAAAAACCCACGAATTTAATCGATTAATTCGTAATGAAAAAACCCACGAATTTAATCGATTAAATTCGTGGGTTTAAAAACCCACGATTTAATCGAGAATTGTGGGCTAAAAACCCACGAATTTAATCTGATAAATTCGTGGGTTTTTTCAGCCCACGAATTTAACTGATTAAATTCGTGGGTTTTTTCAGCCCACGAATTTAACTGATTAAATTCGTGGGTTTTTTCAGCCCACGAATTTAACTGTCATTTTTACAAAAAAAAATGTATATATATCCAAATGATTTATATATATATATATATATGTATCGCACTCAATACATATATGTATATATATCCAAATGTATGTATTTTTATATATATATGTATCGCACTCAATACATATAACATCTAAAGAAGAAAAGAAAAGGCAAAAGAAAATTGAAACTAAAAATTGCTAAGTTTAAGAATAAATAAGATCATCTATTTTGTTCAAATCGATCGTAAATCAGAATAACAAAAGACAAACTACACAATGAAGTTGAATAACGAATAATTAACAAACGAGACACCAAACCTATTACCAATACTAAAATATCAAACCAACCTTTTAACTCTTCAAAACCGGCTTAAAACTAAGTCTCCGAAATGTACAAAATTTCGGCATGACCTCTCTTGTAAATAGGACATCCACTCAGCAGACAAAAAAACATTTGCAGTTATAATATATATATCAATCTCTCAAACCAGAAAGAGACATTCTAGCAGATCCTTAGATAATCCAATCACACATCCAACGGCAATTTGTAAACTACGCAATGACGTACAACACATTACAACCACAATAGATACAATCCACAGTCCATTAAAATAAGTCCATCACAATAAGTCGATCACAACGATCCATCACAACAAGTTATAAAATACAACAGCTTATACACCAATCGAGCTCACAATGGAATTCATGCCTCGGGGTTGTTGGAGTTGTGGGCGCTACCACCACCGTCGTATTGTTGAAGATGTCTTCTATGATGTAAATCGTTAGAACGTCCGAGGGCGTGACCTAGAAACCGCAAGTTCAAGATTAACTTAGGTTGTGCTACAAGTAACATTATCTTCGATTCACATGAATGTCAATATGAGAATATCAATAGTACTATTCAACCAAGACACAATATGAGAATATCAATATGACAGTCAAGCTAAACAAGAATAGGTATTATATATAAGAACTACACGCACGAGCTAGTCAAGATATGCTGCAATAATCATATGAACATCAATCTCATATTCAATGAAGTATCAAAGTAATACTCTAGTATTAACATAAGGCCAAGATTACAACTACAATTATTTAATTCAACTTCCAAAGACCCCAATTGCATCACCGAGTATTCAAAAGATAACAAACAGTGAAAATAGTTCAAAGAAGCAATAAGAGTTTTGGTAGTCATTTTAAGAGTTCAATATACAAAGTACAAATATAAAGCATTCTACAAGGATAAACAATCGATTGTACATGGGCAAACAACATTCTACAAGGATGCCATATGAAGCATTTAAAACATAAGTTCACAATTGAACAAGTTGTCTTAAGATAACTTTTCAATTCCAAGAAGTCGACACAATATAAGGTTCAAATCAAAAAGTTATTGATGTAAAGAAAAATCAAATAGCACGAATGGGTTCATAATTTGGTAAACCATCACTTATCTACATGAGCACGAGAATGAACTTTCATAAGCACACAAGTTAACCTTTCAAGTATGAACATTGAGATGATTTGTGCAAGGTTTAAGAAAGAGTTGCCTAAATATCCTAAAATCGACTCAGTTGTGCATTTCAACAAAAATTATCACTTTTGCAACAGATTACTAAGATTGATATATACTAAAAGAATGAACTAGATTTCTTACTAAGTATATGTCCATCCACGCACACGTAATCTCATATTCAATGAAGCATATGTAATCTCATATTCAAAGAATGAACTAAAGTTCCTACGGAAGCATATGTTTCTAAATTTGAGCAAGAGAAAGGAAGGGATGGGGCAGGTAGCTCACCAAGTAATCAAACTCCACAACAAAGTTCAAGCTAACGAAAAATTAACAAATGAGACACCAAACCTACTACCTCTACTAAAAGACTGAAACCAACCTTTCAACTCTTTCAAACCGGCTTAAAACTAAGTCATTGAAATGTACAAAATTTCGGCATGACCTCTCTAGTAAATAGGACATCCACTCAGCAGACAAAGAAACATTTGCAGTTATAATATATATACCAATCTCTCAAACTAGAAGGAGACATTCTAGCAGATCCTTAGATAATCAATCACACATCCAAAACGGCAATTTGTACAAGAATTGACAAACTTAGCTCGTGTCGCAAACTTATAATATTTTCGACATCCATACATGTGGTGTCGTCTGAGGTGGCTGCAAGGCCCACGGGTTGAAGTACATAGGCATTCCTTGGCTTGGCATAGGTGGTGGGTACATGTAGAACGGGTTTGGAGGCTGGGAGCCCTGTAAGGCATAGACAGGTACATCATGCCACATATAAATCATTCATTCAAATTTTAAATAACGAATTGAACCGATCCGTCTTTACCTGTGGTGCCTCTCCTGTAGAAGGTGGTCTGATCTGTGGATTGAACATGTAGAAAGGAGGAGGAGGTGGGAGCTCTGTGGATCATAGTTTGTGATATGAAGTACACATAATAGAGTTTTTGAAAATAAAGAATGCATGAGAATATCATATAACCTGAGGTGCATCTCCTAGGGTGGTGCCTGCATCCCAAGAGGGTTTATGAAGGGCGCGGGGAGGCCGAGCACCTGTGATGCTTCTCCTTGTGGTGGTGGCTGCATGTGCGGAGAAAACATGTAGAAGGGAGGTGGTGGGAGCCCTATGACATAATAGTCCAGTTTGTGAATTCGTGATTTTACGAGCTAAGTGAATTAAAGAGTAATGAACTCAAGTATCTTTACTCATGAACAGAGGGCGAAACACCGCACGTTAGGTCCAAGAGATTGTGACAATTCTTTGATATAGATTGTTTGTTAGGTTTCAATCACAAATGTAAACTTGAGCGCTTTGTTCAAAGTTGAGATTGTACCTGCAGATACATTTTCATGTATTCTGAGTCTTCTCGGCTTCTACGAGCTTCCTCTCGTGCTTGACGAGACTCTTCTCGTGCTTGACGAGACTCTTCTCGTGCTTGACGAGCCTCCTCTCGCGCTTCACGAGCCTCCTCGTGCGCTTGTGCTTCCCGTGCGGACCTCGGCGAGCACTCCGTGAGGAAACCGAGCCTCGTGGAGGACGATCGCATTCCACAACTCCATCCCCATGGCCCACCTACAAACGATATATCTTGAAATGTGACCATGCAATTTTTTTCCTTAGTAGAGCGAAAACAAATAAAATCAGTTTTATTAACGAACCTCCCATGCTTTAGGCCCTCCTCGGCGTGGTACAACGCTTCCACATCGACCGTGCGGCCCTCCAATCAACCTCCGCCCATGACGTTGTGTCATTTGTTCCACATATGACGCCTACAAAACAGCATTTTGGTGCTCTGGATGTAAATTTGCACAAAACATATTGTGTCATTTATACTTACCATCCTCTCACTAGCCCGCTGCCGCACAACACATCCGGGTTCTGTGGATCCTCGCCTTGGTGCCCCCGGATGTAAACTTCCACAAAAGTGGGAGTACTCCCACTTTCAGCCTCCTACGATGAAAAGTTGTAAACATAGTGACAAATTCACTAACAATTATAATACCGATACTTACCATGCGTTGCTCTAGGCCAATGTGTCCGTCTGCGCCGTACTTGTGCTTCCCCAATCTACTTCTTCTATTCCCTCGATTTCTATTTGATTTTTCTTGAAAATCCTCCGACCCCCAGTACCGGCACATCCACCTCCAAGCCTCCATGTCCTTCATTATCCAATCGACCGAGCTCTGGAGATACTCTTGTTCTGTCAGGTGTATCCTCCTCGCCTCTGGTCCTCTTCTCATGTTCACCTTCTTCACCCTCTTGTAAAAATTGATGACAGCTTGAATGCGTGCATTGCTGAATGAATCTCCGACAACCTTTTGTGCCGCCCTGTTGAAGACACTTTTGGCCTTCTTCAAAGCGTTGTAATCGTCTTCGTTCTCAAGGCGGAACCTCTCCTGCATATAATCACACACTGTCAAATTGTACTTACATTTAAAGCAATACTCAAATAGAGTAAATACATAACGCAAACTCACCCAGAAGCCAGCCCACACCGCGCCTCGACATGTTTGGTTGTCTTTGCCTCCTTCCACGTTCTCCTTCAACGCCCAAGTGCTTCCAGCCAGGGTCGCGAATCTTTCCCACCGACTCAACCATGCGGGGTAGTAGTACCGCCAAGGGCTCCAAAGACGGCGTTAACCTTTGTAATGTGGCCCGTCCACCCAACCCGGCTCTTTCCAATGCCTACAACAAAATACAAGACAAAGATGCATCAAAACAATAAGTTGTCACCTAGCTAATGCTAAAAGAGAAGATATAATCATACTGCTCCGTGTACTCTATCAACCTCCTATCGGCCGGGTTGCATCTCGGACGAACTGAGACGGTTTTACGAAACCTGAAATGCAAATAATTAGTTCATAGACATTACAATGTAAATATGGAGATTAAAAGATAATCCAATACTACACATATACCTGATGGTACCAAGAAGACCCGCCTCTTCAATCGGCTCTAAGGTCGCCTCCAACTCTGATCTGCTTGTTGCCTCGGCCTCGCGTCTGCATCTGCTTCGTTGTCCCATCGCCACCACCCCAACGACCTCCTCGTCGTCCGCCTCCCATGTCGTCATGCTCACATCCCAACCGCCTCCTCCGCAACCCCTACCGCCTCGCCTCCGGTGGCTGCTCTCGCGCTGTTTCGTGCTCGCTCATGAAGCACCTCTGGAGCTGCTCCGCCGCTGCCTAATCTGCGCCGCCCAAAGCAAATATGGCGCCGCCGCCGCCGAGAGTCGACCATCGTAACCCTTGCTCCTCGACCTTACGGAGGACGACCACCGAACTTGCCTTTAAGCTTGTCAACTCGATGCTGAACATACTCATCTGCTCAAATTTGACAAGAGTTAGTATGCGAGTTTACAAATAATTTTCAATAACTTGCAAAAAGAATGAGACAACTATAACATGTAAAAATGAAGGAGACAACAATGACTTGTAAAATGAACGAGGCAACAATAATCTTACAAAATATACATATCAAAAGTCGCCGGCGCGGAATCGTCTTGCGACTCGTATTTCATTGAGACGTGCTTGAAGACGTGCAATCCTTCTCGACTTCCGAGGGTGTTTCCGTGACGGGCCGGGTTCATCTGTTATTACGTCCGTGGCATCGGTAGGTAATTGATCGAGTCCGCCCGTCGGAGACAAGGAAAGAATCCTATAGCTTCTTCTTGATATACATCACCCACATCATCCTCTACGTTACTTTCCACATACGAAACATCCCGGGATGGTATACTTGTGGTTAACTTTAAATACAACCCACCAAGCCTTCAAGCTACGGTGAGGATAGCTCGGGTAGTACACTGCTCAACCTCGATGTGCAAGCACGATGTTATTGATATGGCCTCGAAGCCATGAATCGTGCTTCACCTCCACCATCCCAAAGTCATCGACACGTGTGCCGCTGTGTGGATCGAACCAATGGCAATCAAAAACACGACCTTGGATCTTTGCCACCCCAAAGGTATACTCAATTATGTTTTGTACAACACCGTAGTAGTCTAATATATCGCCACTGGAATCGGATGACGTTGTGACTACTCCGCTGTTTGAAGTGGCCGCAAGTGGACGGCTAGCTTCTAATTTCACTGCTCAAAACGGAACCCGCTCACATCACAATGACTATAGCTCCTTGCCGTCACATCACCATGTGAGAGTGCCGGAGATCCTCATGGACGGAGGCATCACGCATACACTATATAGCAACATTCATCACCGTTAGTCTAATATTAAGTTATTACAACAATTCATTTTAGAAAATGAATAAATAGTCAAATTACATCTCGTGGAACCATTGCACGAAGCTTGGGCGCCTTTCAACCCATCACGACGTAGGTTATCCAATTGCTTAGTTGTGGGTTGTCGAGTTGACTTCAATTTTCTTTGTCAAATACTCTACGTCATTTATTCTCGGGTTAAAAAGGACACTACACTGAAATGTTCAAAACATAATTCAGAAAGTCACTTACTCAAAATATTTTTCAACTTCTACCATGTTAGTGAACATGTAAAGCATGGCCATGTTCCACTCCTCATACTCAACATGGTGTGCAGTGTACGACCCAACAGGTTGACCCTTGCATTGAAAAAGCTTAAGTTCGCTCAACGGTTCTTCTTCCGCGGCACGATACCGATTCTTATGGACATTCACGTTGTGCTTGCGTGCGAAATACTTTGTTGAGAAGTTTGTGATCTCTTTACTTGCATAAGCCTCTGCGATACACCCCTCTACCCTTGCCTTGTTGCGCACTGTAGCTCTAAGCTTTTTCAACTCCCTTTCCTGACTATACATCCATCTGAACTGTGCAGGACCTCCAACCTTCGCTTCCCAAGGTAGATGCACCAGCAGGTGTTGCATCACATTCATAAAACCGGTGGGAAAGTTTTTCCAACTTGCATACAAGCAATGGAATTCCCTTCTCTAACTTCGCATCAACGTCTTAGAGATTTCCTTACCGCATATCCGCCTATAGAAGTGGCGAGCTCGCCAACATCCTCCACAACTCATTATCAAAATAGCCACGAAACATTACCGAACAAGTCTTTCCATGATAATATGGTAATCATGACTCTTTAGCCCGCTTAGCTTACGGTGTTGACATTCACACCCGCTTTATGTTAGATGCATAGCGGTCAGAAACTTTAGAGTTTTCAACCACCTCAAAATCATTTACGGTCTTACGGCTTCACACAAGATGGAGCTCGTGGCGGCTCTCATTCCCATTTAAACCAACTTTAACCTCGAGCCACGGCCTAGCACAATGATCACCCATGTCTTTCCTAGCACTCACGTTATCCTTTGTTTTGTCGGTTACATCAAACACCATGCTTATGATGCTTTTCGCCACATTGCGCTCTTGGTGCATCAAATCTATGTTATGCGGCAGAATCAAAGCTTTCGCGTAAGGCAGCTCCCAAAGAAAAGAAATATGAGTCCACTTGTGCTCCTTTCCATAGCCTGAAACCCACTTAGTAGATCGCATGCCGACTATGACACTCACCTATCTCCTCTCCCGTGAGTCGCCGGGGCCCTTTTTAACTTTCATCCTTTTCGAAATGCTTTGGCGTCGTTCCTAAAGGGTGCTCGCGAAGCCATCGTCGATGGCAATCGAAGAATGTGATCTTTTACCGCATGCGTGAGCTCAATGCATCGTAGTCACCATACAAATTGGACAACACAGCGACCATGAACACACCACCGCCCAAATGCCATATGCCAACAAATCATGGACCGACCACGTGTATGCGGCTCGTAAGGTAAACTCTCGCCACCAATGCTTTGTCGTATGCCTTTTCCTCGCCACAACTTCTTGACTCATCAATTAAGGGCCGCATGAACACATTGAGATTCTTCCGGATGCTTAGGACTGGAATGACAAGAGCAAGGAATATGAACCCTCTTTCAAGCAAATCTCGGTGGAAGATTGTATGGCATGATGAAGACCGCCAACAAGAGTAGGGGCTAGCGCTTGGCCGAAGGTGTGAAACCGTCCGTGGACAAACCAAGACGGACACTCCTAGGGTCGCTTGCAAATGCAGGATCGAATCGGTCCAATGCTCGCCATGTTTCTTTTGACATGTACACCGTTTAAGCCTATCCGTGAACGGCATGTACCGGCTGCCCTTTAGTCGCGACCTTTGTAGTCACTAATACCCCTTCCTCATCTACCACCTCAACGAATCGCACTTACCGCAATGCATACAATGGGTATCGTTGTCATGATCCTTCGAACAAACATGCAATTATTCTCGCACACATCAATCTTTCCGTAATTCATCCGAGGCCGCCATCAACTTTTTCGATTGGTACAAATCCTTTGGCATCTTGTGGTTAGGCGGAAGGACATCATTCATTAGTTCAAGCAAAGCGTTGAAGCATTTGTTCGAAAAGTTGAACTTCGACTTCATCGACATAAGCCGTAACCGCCGCAGGACGGTCACATTGGTCAAGTCATGCGCTTCTTCGTCCGAGGCGCCAAGTAGCCTATAGAATTCCTTAACCTCCTCCGTGTGACCCTCCCGGAGTTAAATTCATCCCCGCCAAGATCATCCAAAGATGTCTTCCATCCGGTCGTGATCCTCCACATGGTCCAAAGATCTCTTCTCGTCTCGATAGCACGCCTGCGGCCTCTCCATGACGGTGCTACACCAAATAGTTAGGCATGAACCCGCTTTTGCAAATGTGATATTGCACTATATCCTTGCTTTGTAGTAGCTGTTATTCTCGCAGAGGGTACACGGCAATACACATATTCAGCTCCTCCAATAATGCTTGCTTCAAGAAAGCATCCGTGATCTGCCCCCATTCCTTGAGTGCCCCCCATCACTCCTCCATCCGTCATACATCGCCCTTCGATCGTCACCCATTATCAAAGCTAAACAAATGAAACAATGTCAACGTACGACCGTGGCTTAGGTGACAAAGACAACCTATTAGGAAAGATTTGTCCTAAACCCACCCAAGAATGGAGGCTATTGCATGCGACCTGTGACGTGCGCTACGAACCGAACGAAATTTCGGCAGCATAACCCCGCTGTTCTCCAAACGCACGCCTGATGTTGGTGCGTCGGAGAACAACAGGGTTATGTGGCCGAAATCACGCTCGGATCGCCGCACGCCACAGCCCTATGCAACAACCAACATTCTCGGGCCGTCCAAAATGTTGGACAATTCCGAACCGCGCACCTCACAAGCAAATGTGAGATGCGCCGTTCCTCAACGGGTGACGCCTATGCTCTCTCTCGCTCGACACAAACCCTAAACTCTAACGTTACATACAACGGCAGCGAGAAAATAAAAATATATATATCATATGCGTGAATATAAAATGAGATGAAATAACTTTAAACGAATATAAAAGAGACGAATATACCTTCTCCAACGCCGGTGGGGCGTCGCGAGGGTCCGGGAGGGCGGGTGGCGCCGGCGACGGCGGAGGCGGCGCCGGCGATGGCGCTGGCGGTGGCGCTGCGGGCGGACAAAGGGCGGGTGGAGGTGGTGGCGCGGGCGGGCGACAGCGGGCGGGTGGGGCGCCGCCATCGTGGGCGAGGCGGCGTCGGGCGGCCGAAGCAGGCGGCGGCACGCGCGAGGGGCAAGACAGCGGGCGCGAGCGCGGCCGGGCGGCCGGCCGGCGAAGCGGCGCATGGGCGAGGGCACGCGGGCGGGCGGCGCCGGGCGGCGCGGCGGTGGGAGGGCGGCCGGGCGGCGGGCGGCGGCGGCAAAGCGGGCGGCAGGCGACGGCAGACGGGTGGCGGCGGCACCACGGGCGGCGGGGCGCGGCGGCGGCAAGGCGGGCGGGCGGCAAGACGGGCGGGTGGACTGCCGGGCAAGCGCTGCGGGCGGCGGCGCTGGCCGGGCGGTTCGCGGGGCGCGGGCGCGGGGAGGTCGGCCGGGCGGGCCGGGCGGCGGGCTACGGCAAGCCGGGCGCGGCGGGCGGGCGGCGCGACGCGGCCGACCGGGCGAGGGCGGCGCGGCGGGCGGGCGGCCGGGCGGCGGCGGCGTAGGCGGCCGGCCTGGTCTCGGGGCGAGGGCGGGCGGGCGAAGGGCGGGTCGAGCCGCTGAGCGGCGGAGCGAAGGGCAGCGGCCGAGCTGGCGGGCGAAAGCGGCAGCCGAAAGGGCAGGGCAGCCGCCGAAGGCGGGCGAAGCAGCGGCGGCGGCAGCCGTGGACAATCGCTGGAGGGCAGGCGGGGCCGACGTCGCGGAGGGCAGGGGCGGGCCGACGGCGCGAGCAGTATGGCGCGGGCGGGCGGGCGGGCGGCGGGGCGGGGGTGGGGATTTTTAGCCTCGGTGGTGCGTCTTGTGGCGCCGAGGGTTTTTTCCCAGTTAAATTCGTGGGTATGCCCGGGCCCACGAATTTAAAAGTTTAAATTCGTGGGTATTGTTTGGCCCACGAATTTAAATATTTAAATTCGTGGGTAATTTTTGGCCCACGAATTTAAAAGTTTAAATTCGTGGGTATTGTTTGGCCCACGAATTTAAATATTTAAATTCGTGGGTAATTTTTGGCCCACGAATTTAAATATTTAAATTTGTGGGTTTCATTTTGGCCCACGAATTTAAATGTTTAAATTCGTGGGTTTCATTTTGGCGCACGAATTTAATTAAAAACGTGCGTTTTATTCAAACCGACGAATTTAAATAAATAAATTCGTGAGTTTTTTTTTGGGCCCACGAATTTAAAAAACCCACGAATTTTTGCCTGATTCTTGTAGTGATTGCCTCAGTCCTTGGCAGGAGCGCATGACGTGTTTCATGTGTCGCAGCTTAAGAAATGTCTTAGGGTGCCAATAGAACAAACCCCGTTGGACACAATAGAGCTGCAGGAAGATTTGACTTATAAGGAGCAGCCAGTCAAAAATTTGGATGTTATGGAACGAAGGACCAGGAACAAGTCCATCCGCTTTTGCAGAGTTCAGTGGAGCAATCATTCCGAAAATGAAGCAACTTGGGAGCGCGAAGAGGAATTGAAGTCAGAATTCCCAAACCTATTCTTTAGTTAACCCTGAATCTCGAGGGCGAGATTCTGTTAAGGGGGGAGGTTTGTAACATCCCAAAATTTGCTTTAAAATCATTTTATTGGTTATTTGTCCATTTTATGTTTTTCTAGAATTTATTGGATTTTTCTGGATTTATTTGAGTTAACTTTAAATTAAGTATATTGGTCTTTTATTGAAAACTATTTAAATTTATGCAAAGTTAAAATAAAGTTTTGCAAAAAATATTTTATTTGAGTTCAAAATGCTTCAAAGTATTTCTGCGAATTTTCTTGGAATTTTCCTGACACTTTTATTTGCTTAAAACAAATCAAATGATTTTTGTAATTATTTTAAATCATAAATCCTTTCAAAAACCTGGTGAACAGTAACGGGCCGGCCCACTACTGTGCAGCCCAAGTAGCCCGCGCAGCCCGTTTTCCGCCAAAACCCTAACCCTAAGAAAGCCCACTGTTGGATTGAGATCTAACGGCTGTGTTTCGCCGCGTCGCCGAATCGCTCTGGGCTGTTGGATGGAAGCCGCGTGGACGCTCGGGATGAGGCCGCGTCACCTCTCTGTGTCGCCGTCGGAGTTCGTCGCCGCCATGGAACCATCTTCGTAGTCCGCACCGCGCACGCCTTACGTGCGACTATTTAAGGCGCCGACGCGGGCGCTGAAATCCTCACCTCGCGCCGCGCGTCTGCTGCAATTCCGGAGACCCGAGTCGCCGTCTTTCGCGCGTAGAAGCTCGCCGAAGTTGAAGCTTGTAGCCACCACAGTTTTTGCCCAAGAACGTCGCCGATCCGCCGTCTTCCGCCGCTTTGGTCCCGGATCTGAGTCCGCCGTGGTGCTCCGCGTCGACTCCTCTCCTTCTTCGCGTCGGAATCACGCCAGAGCGCCGTCGGTCAGGCCATCTTCTACGCTGCCGGTGAAGTTTCGCCGCCATGCTTCCATCGCCAGATCCGTAAGTTGTAGACCGTCGGACCAGATCTGAACCGCCAGGATTCCGTCGCGTCGCGGTCAGCCAAGTCCATTCGATTTGATCAAAACCCGTGGATGCACGCCGTGTGTTGAGCATCGGTGCAGGCGGCGTTGTGACCAATTCGAGGGCGCCGCGTGTATGGTGCAGAGGCCGAGGCGCCATGAGCCATGTCCACCGTGAACCTGTGCAGGATGGTGGACCTGGTCCATGCGCCTAAGACGCATGGCAGCACCTGAGTGGTCCGGGCTTTGGTGACATCAGCGTGACGCAGTAAATCGGTTTTTCAATCTAAAAATAATTCAGTTAATTTCGATTTTCCAATTTCTGTATTTTCAGTATTGATTCAAATTTCAAAAGGCTATAACTTTTGCATTTTAACTCGAATTTAAGTGATTCAAATTTCTAAAATTTTTTAAAATTGAGATATATTTAATGGTGAATTTTATTTGATTTTTGGAGCTAATTTGCTCTCTGTTTTGGTATTTATTTGCTTTTCTCCTTCGGTACGCGTAGACGTTAAATTGTGCGACGCTTCGGAGGAAGATTCAACAACTCAAGATCAAGCTCCAGAGCAAGACCAGAACCTATTCCAAGGCAAGTTGTGCTTTGATCATGTTGAACCCATGTTTATACAAATGTTATATTGTTTTACTTTATTGCATAGTATTTCAAGTATACAATTGTTTCAAATTAAATTGGGATCTAGTTAATCTACCAAATTGATCTATACCCTACCTTGTCATTGTATGCCATGATCTAATTGTCACCCTAGGATGGTTAACTAATAGCTGGTTAATATTGATAATCAACATGGGCTGATTAGACCGTCGTAGATTGCTTAGCTGTGCCACGTCATCACATGTACTTGAATCAATGATAATCAATCTTTACTAATGGAATTTGGAACAATATTATGAACTTTTGTGTGATGTGAGATCATACGATGAGATTGTGTTGTTGTGGCGAGTCATGTCACACAACGATGTTGATTTGTTGATGGCACGTGGTGCTTGGTAATCAACTTGGGTGATAATCACTTAGATTGGGGCAAGTTACAAGGGACGAGTATGCCAAGGTGGGCCCGATGGGCAGAGGGTATGTGGATGTCTTGCCTTGATCACTCTAAGGACTTAACCTTGCAAGCCTTTGACCTGAGTCAATCATGCAACCACATGTCTGGAATGGGACAGCCTAGATGATTAATTTGTAAAGTCTAGATTTCGATACTGTCGAGGTGACTAGTGAGTTCCTGTATTTTGGGGTAGACTCACATGGCGCAAGAGGGGGGCCCTGGATGTGGTAACCAGTCCCACCAATGTTGAAACCTTAGCGAGCAGTACTGGGTCTAGGTGGAGCATTGTAAAGGCTTTGTTATAATCACTCGCCTTTGTGGTGTTTGGTTGTATCGTGTGGGTAAAGTGCATAACCTCTGCAGAGTGTAAAACTGTTCGAATAGCCGTGCTCACGGAATTGAGCAATGCTCGGGAATTACTGTTAAGGGTTAGCTTAATTGAATGGAAAACTTGGTTGGGATGGCAGGATGCCATGGTAGTTGAAAATTGGCTTAGGATTGGAAACTTGGTTTACTTGAGTAACACTGAAACTATTATTTACTGTTATTTGTTTTACAATCTTTATGATCTATTTATTGTATTTGATCGTAAATGCTGCTTATTGCAAAATAGCCATGAAAGCCTATCCTTTGGAATAAGCCTTGCATATAGTTACATAGAATTGCATTCTGTGCACAACTTGTTGAGTGCTTTCATACTCACCCTTGCCAACAACAATAATCAACAGTTGAAGAATCTACGCCTGTGTTGGAGGAGGAGTTCCAGGAGGACACAAGTCATTAGGGTCTGAG
The DNA here is from genome assembly GCA_036346275.1 of Otatea glauca. Taxonomy (NCBI): domain Eukaryota; kingdom Viridiplantae; phylum Streptophyta; class Magnoliopsida; order Poales; family Poaceae; genus Otatea; species Otatea glauca. The sequence goes on along the minus strand of CM070732.1, from coordinate 19,758,316 downwards.
CCTTGTCAGTTGCCTGTGATGAACTGATGAGCTATCTACGTTTTCTATTTTTCGCTGTTTAATTCTTAGCTTATATTTCAAGTCTTTCCCTGCGTGGCTTAATAATGTAAGTTGGTCATAAGATCATACACTTAGCTATATCAATAAATGGAGTATTATTCTATTACCGTTGAGTATGATGTGATATGTACCAATGTTGAGCTGTGTGCACTAGCGTTGATCCTGGGATTTGTGCAGTAAACACAGTGGGTTCGAACTAGTGGATTCGGGTCCTTACACCTCAGCACAGAACACGAGCTGAAAGGGGGTTGCCCCTGTTGCTTGGCTGATCGTGGTGCGAGCGGACCAAAGGACGGTGGGAAGCTCATCCACCCAGGCCTGGCCATGTTGTTCGAGCTTATCGAAGACTCGCCTTTTGACGCCCTGGACGATCTGTCCATTGGCGCGCTCGACCACTCCGTTGCTCTGCGGGTGAGCCACCGAGGCGTAGCAGACTCTGGTGCCCATGTCTTCGCAGTACTCTTAGAATAATTCGCTGGTAAACTGCGACCCATTTTCGGTGTTAATCTTGCATTGGACCCCATACCTTGTTACCACAAACAAATGAAAAAACCTTACTGCGGCTCGGGTAGTGATGGCCGAGACTGGTTCGGCTGCGATCCATTTGGTTAAGGTATCAATGGCGACGAACAGAAACTTCTTCACCCTGACCACTTGAGGGAAAGGGCCGAGGATGTCGAGGCCCCAGGTCGAGAATGGCAACGCGAGCGAGATGGTCTGGAGGGCGTAAGCCGGCTGATGCATCTTCCGAGCATGGAACTGGTAGGCTTGACAGGTGCGGACGATGTCCCGAGCATCCTAGAGCACCGTCGGCCAATAAAATCCCATGCGAAACGTTTTTCCGACCATGGTCCTCAAAGAGGAATGTGCACCATAGAGGCCTGAATGAATATCATTGAGTAGGTACGTACCTCCTCTAGGGTAATACACTTCGACAAAACACCCAGGGTTCCTTGACGATAGAGTCATCCATCAATGAGCTTGTACGAGCTATCCTGGCGCTTGATTCTGCTACTCTCGGCTAGGTTATCTGGGAGCTCGCCCCGGTCGAGGAACTTGATAATCGGCTACACCCACGAGGGAACACTCTCAAGGAGGGTGACCGAATCATCTTGGTCGGTGACGGAGGGTGCCGCGAAGGTCTTAAGGATGACATATGTTGGAATCTCATCACAAGACGATCTGAGCTTGGATAGGAGGTCAGCGCCGGAGTTGTCCTTCCTGGGCACGTGCTTGATTTCCAAGTTCCGGAACCACTTCTCCATTTTGCGCACCTCGGCAAGGTACTTGGCCATCGAGCCTTCCGAACACTGGTAGTCTTTGTTGTACTAGTTGACGACGAGCTGGGAGTCACCCTTAGCGACTTGCAGGCTCGAAGACCCGCCAAAAGGGCCTCATACTCCGCCACGTTATTAGTTGTAGGGAAACTGAAGCAAACCACATACCTCAGTTTGTCTCCTCGGGGTGTGATAATGAGGATTCCAGCCCCCAAGCGCTCGAATGACCTGGAGCCACCGAAGTACATCCTCCAGGGCTTCTCCTCCTCGACTTCAAGCTTGGGGTTCGGTCAAGACGTCTGTTCGACCACGAAATCAGCAAGCGCTTGTGACTTGATGGCGGTACATGCCACGAACTGAATGTCAAATTCTGCCAATTCCATGGCCCATTTAGCGATGCGACCTTCGGCATCTGGATTCCTCAGGATCTCATCGAGCAAGATCCTGCTCAGGAGAACCACTGTGTGCGACTGGAAGTAGTGCGAAGTATACGTGAGGCTATGAAGAGGGCATAGAGCAGCTTCTGGACTTCGGGGTAGTGCTCCTTTGGTCCATGGAGTAGCTCGCAAACATAGTAGATTGGCTACTGCCGACTGTCACGCTAGGCCACCAGGACGGCACTGATAGCCTGGGCCGTGGCTGAGGTAAAGCAGCAGCATTTCTCCCTGTCGTGGGGTCGTGAGCAGTGGTGGGCTCGACAGGTATGCTTTCAGCTCATCAAAGGATCGCTGAGCTTCGGGTGTCCATTCGAAGCCCTCGTGCTTGTGCAACGCCTTGAAGAATGGCAATCTGTGCTCACCGAGCATTGAAATGAACCGACTAAGAACGGCCATGCGGTCAGTGAGGCACTGGACCTGTCTTGTTGATGTCGGAGGAGCCATCTTCTCGATTGCCTCGATTTTCTTCGGGATCGGGCCAACCCCCGAGCCCCCGATCATATAGTCGAGCACATTGCCCAATGTTACGTCGAACACACACTTTTCAAGGTTGAGCTTGATGTCATGCTTGTTCAGGTTGGCAAAGGTCTCCGCGAGGTCGCTGATGTTGTCGGGTTCAGAAGAGCTCTTGACAATGATGTCGTCGACATAGACCTCGAGGTTGCGGCCAATCTGAGGGTCAAAGGTCTTGATCATTAGCCGCTGGAATGTTGCGCCCGCATTGCGCAGGCTGAACGACATGGTCGTGTAGCAGAATGACCCAAACAGCGTGATGAAGGTCGTCTTGTCTTTGTCGTCGACTGCAAGATTGATTTGATGATAGCCAAAGTAGGCATCGAGAAAGCTCAACATCTTGGCGTTGGCGGTGGAATCGACGATCTGGTCTATGCGCGAAAGAGGGAAATTATCCTTTGGGCAAGCCGAGTTCAGGCCCGTATGGTCGATGCACATCCTCCACTTCCCGCCTTTCTTCTGCACGATAACTGGGTTAGCCAGCCATTCAGAATAATCAATCTCACGAATGAAGCTGGCCTTTAAGAGCTTGTCAAGATGTTCTTTTATTATCATCATCTTTTCAGGAGAAAAACAACTCAACTTCTGACGTACAGGTCAACAACTAGGTCTTATTTGTAATTTGTGCTCGATCACCTCCCTTGGGATTCCTGGCATGTCTACCGATTCCCATGCAAATATGTTTTGGTTAGCACGAAGGAAGGTGACGAGCTCAAATTCCTATTTCGAGTTGAGCTCAGAGGCAACATGGATGCTCTTACTTGAGTCGCCCTCTTCGAGCGGCACAGCCTTCATCACACCACTAGGCTGGATAGTCGTCTTGCGGTGGGCACTTTTCGTGGTTACCTCGGAGCCTCGCTAGGGCAGCATGTCGGTGAGTGCCAAGGCCTTCTCCTCACAACCGTGTGCCGCCTTGAAGTCGCCGCGGATGGTTATGACGCCGTTGGGCCCTGGGAGCTTCATGCAGCGGTGGCCGTAATGGTTTGCCACCATGAATTTGATCAACATCAGGTGCCCGAGGATGGCGTTGTAGGGAAGGTCTCCGTCGACCACCTCAAAAGTAACCAGCTCGGTGCAGAAATTGGCTGAGTCGCCGAAGGTGACAGGCAGAACCACTTGCCCAAGTGGAGTGCTTAAGCTCCCTAGGACGATGCCGAAGAAAGGAACTGCTATACTCCTGATTTTCAACCGAGGAATCTGCATCCGGTCGAACATGCTTGCTAAAAGCAAGTTGAGGGAATTGGCCGCGTCGACCATGACTCGCCCGACCACAGTATTGCTTATGGTCGGGGTCACGACCAGAGTGGTCTTGAGATCCTTGGTCATTCCTGGGGAAGCATCATCACAGGAGAAGGTAATCGAGGTTCCAGCCCACTTGCAAGGCTGGTCAGTCGGCTTCCCCATAGAGGCTTGATATACAGTTCGGGCGGCGTCTTTGAGCTCGCGCCGAGACTGATACGCCGACGACCCTCTGAAGATTACATCGATACGGCGGTCGCCCTACTGAAACTCCAGGTCGAGGTCTTCTAGGTCCTCGCCTTCATTGACCCTATCTAGTCGATTTTCCTCCTTCGGGGGCGTGGGCATCTCTCCACGTCCGTCGTAAAAGGCATCCAGCTTGTTCTGCCAGGTCTTGCAGTTTCGCAGGTCGTGGCCATGGGCCTCATGGAACAGACAGAACTTGTTAGAATCATACCTGGGTCGCACCTCGGCACCCTGTGGTTGGGTGTCACCCTGTTGGGGCCTAAGCCGATTCTGTCCCTCTTGGGGTCGGTACTGTGCTCATTGAGGTCATGGTCGACCTTGCTGAAGCCGAGATCTTCCCTGGTCGGGTCACGGCTGCCCCGGTCAGGATGCTATACTTCCAATACCTCGCGTTCGCTGTTTATCGCAGCGACCACACGCAGCCGACTACCATCGTTGCCGTGGTCTCTCTTTCGCTTCATAGCATGCGGATCCGAGCCATCGCCCCTGGCGTTAGATGGATCGGCCTCGCCGAAGTTGAAGCCGAGCTTGCCTTGGTCGTAATTGCGCTTCCAGCACACAGCGTCATCCGCGTCCGCGTACTGCTACGCCATCCGAAACAGCTTGTTGACATCGAGATTCGCCATGATCTCCAGGTCCTCGGTGAGATGTCGGTCGCGGACTCCAAACTTGAAGGCCTTGATGACGGCCTCATCGGAGATGCTCGGAATCGAATTCCTCATGTGGATGAAACGACACATGAAGTCTTGGAGAATCTCGCCCTTCCCCTGGATGAAACGATCCAAGTCTTTCTCCCGCCCAGGACGCTTGTAGTAGCTCTAAAAGTTGGAACAGAGAGCGTTCTGCACTTGGCGCCATGACCGGAATGAGCCAGGTACCTGGTTGAAAAGCCAGGTGCGTGCTGCGCCATCCAGGACGGTCGGGAGGTAATTGGCCATTACGGCCTCATCCCCACCAGCTGCTGGATTGCGGTCGAGTAGATCGAGAGAAATTCATCGGGGTTCTTGGTCCCGTCAAACCGCTCGATCACAGCGGGCTTGAACCGGGCTGGCCAGCGCACCTGACGGAGGCCAACGGAGTATGCCGGGCAGCCGTAGGCCGACGCAGCGCCTCGTCGGGCATGGCGGCTATCACTGTTGGAGCTGGAGTCGAGGTCGGCGTAGCGTTCGTGTCCATGTCGGTGGTGCAGCCCGTGTCGATTGTGATGGTTGGAATGGACGTCATTGGCGTGATAGCGCAGGCGATCATGGACATTTTGGCGCCTGGGCGGAATGTTCGGAGAAAGGCTTCTGGACACACGGCCGCTCGAGAAGGTGCTGCTGCCGCTCTGCCAATGTTCGGCACGCTCACGGGATACGCTCTGAACCTGGTGATGTGGAGACGACCGGGACGGACTCCAATCTCGCTGGTGCAGGAACAACTGATGAGAGCGTCGGCGTCCACGTGAGGATTTATCATCGCTCGCCAGAGAATGAGACCCAAGGCGCCGGCTTCACCCTTGCTGTAGAGGCGCAACCTCGTCAGTAGCCCTATTGAGCTCTTCGGCGAGAGCTCGACCAAAGAGAGCTGAACCGGCCCAGGTGGGATCGGTCATAACCCGGGCAATAGCTCGCAGGCACTCCTGGTTGGTGAATGCGCCTAGGCGGGCAGGGGTAGGATGCCCAGATGAAGTGCAAATCTCCCCGCGATCTTCTCGTCGGAGAGTGGTGATAGCCTGGTCGATGGCAACCCGAGCCAAGCGACGCGCTTCATCCGAAGTGTCCAGGTCGCGATCTTTCGCTCCCTCGCTCACCCCACGGCTGCCAACCATGAAGACAAGGCGTTCGTACAGTGGTGGCAAGGGTGAGAACATGGATGTGGACCTCCTGTGCTCGGGAACTGCATCCTAGTTTGAGCTCACCAAATGCGACATGTTGGCATCTGAAGACGAAAGCGTGGTGACGTTGAAGCGACGGAGTCCCTTCGAACAAGCGAAACCCTCGGGCCCCACGGTGGGTGCCAACTGTCGACGATCGGGATCGCGTGACCGCAAGAAGAAGGGGGAGTGATGTAGGAGTGAAACCCGAGATCGTGCTTGCCTGAAGGGAAGAACTCTGATCACCGCTTTGAGGGTCAGAGAAAGAGATGGTTGACAAGAGGAGTTATACTGGTTCAAGCCCCCTATTCGGGTAATAGCTCTACTCCAGTCTTGCTTGGAGGCGAAAGGTAGTCAATGATGTGCTGTGGTTGAATACAAGATTTACCCAAGCACGGTAGTACTCGAGAGTGGGTGTGTGTGTTTCTCTCTATCTCTATCGTCCTCCCCTTGTCCCACGCAGGGGAAGGTCTTATGGCCCTAATACAGACCATTACCAAAAAAATGGCCTTGTCAAGTGAAACCAGGAACGTGGTGTTAAACTTGGATCTGGGCGCAGTAAATTTGGGTGGTAACTGCCCCGAAAATGTAGTCTCCACATTTGCCTTGGCTCTGTCTTTAAAGCCCTTTATTTGACTTGGTAACCGTCGGCTTCTTTAAACCTAGCCTAGCCCGATTTTGCTAGGTCGAGCTGGGCCCTCATTCTTCTGCTCGAGCTCGAATTCGTTGGTCAAGAGCTCGAGCTCGGGGAGCGCATGCTCGAGCTCAGGAAGCACCTGCTCGAGCCCGAGAACTCGTGCTTGAACTCGAGAGATACACCCCTTGAGTTTGAGGGCTATTTACTTGCATAGAGGTTACTGATCCCCGACAGAAAGAAAGAGCAGGACCTTGGTCGAGATGGCCAGGAGATGCTAGATAAGTATAGTACTTCTAGGAAGTTTTGGGCTTAGACTATAGCTACTACTTGTCATGTATCTAATCGAGTATTCTTGAGAGAACATTTTCATCGCACTTCTTTTGAGTTGAGGTATGGGAAAAAGCTCAGTGTTTCTCATTTTCGTGTGTTTGGTTGCAAATGTTTAATTTTGAACTCTGAGAACCTAGATAAGTTTGAGTCTCGTTCTTCTGATGGCATTTTTCTAGGTTACTTGACTTCTTTTAGCAGCTATAGGGTCTGGAGTTGTGAGGCAAATAGGATCATAGAGACCTGTGTGGTGACCTTTGATGAGGCTAGTCTAGGAGCAAGACCCGACATTTCAGGCTCTACTTCTCTCTCCAAGACCATCTTTGTAGAGGATGAGGATGATAGAGATGATGGTGTTCTCCCTGATTCAGTCCTCTCTACACCTGAGGTGCCTCCTGTTTCTATTTATGCACTTCAGGGAGACTAACTCTTACTCTCAGACTCTCCTACAACAAGTGGCTTTGACCCTGCCTCTTCTTTTCATAAGGTAGAGGTCACTTCTGCTTCTGAACCTCCCCGCCGTATTCAGAGACATCATCCACCTAATCAGATCATTGGTAACCTGTTTGAGCGGGTCACACACTCAAAATCAGGTTTGTCCAGTTTTTGCCTCTACTCTGTCTTTGTTGCCTACTTTGAGCCGAACAATGTTTCTCATGCATTATCCGATATGTCGTAGATTAATGCTATGCATGAGGAACTTGAGAACTTCTATAGGGACAAGGTATGGCAACTTGTCAAGCTCTCATCTAGTCATAATATCATTGGGACCAAGTGGGTATTCAAGAACAAGCAGAGTAAGGATGGGGTTGTCACTAGGAACAAGACTGGGCTAGTTCATAGGGCATTTCTTAGGTCGAGGGTCTTGACTTTGAGGAGACATTTGCCCCTATAGCTAGACTAGAGGCTATTAGGATCTTGCTTGCATTTTTGGCATCTAAGGACTTCAAGTTTTATCAAATGGATGTCAAGAATGCATTCCTCAATGGGTATATTGAGGAAGAGGTGTATGTTAGGCAACCTCCAGGATTCGAGAACTCCAAGTACCCAAACCATGTCTTCAAGCTTTCCAAAGCTTTATATGGACTTAACCTGGCCCCTAGAGCTTGGTATGAGAGGCTTAAGTCCTATCTTCTTAGTCATGGTTTTAAGATGGGAATAGTAGACAAGACTCTATTCATCAAACACCAAGATTCTCATTTTCTCCTTGTCTAGATTTATGTGGACGATATTATTTTTGGTGGCTCTTCGCACTCTCTTGTGTCTCAATTTTCATAAGTGATGAGCACAAAGTTCGAGATGAGCATCATAGGCGAGTTGAGCTACTTCCTCGGCTTTCAGATCAAGCAGACTCGGGAGAGCACTTTCTTGTATCAAGGCAAGTACACTCGAGACCTCTTGAGGCGCTTCGACATGTCTGACGGGAAGCCGGTGTTGACTCTGTTAGTGTTATGCCCTTGAGGCAATCATTTAGATGATTGTAACATAACTGTGTTTATGAATAATAATATGATTATTGGTCCAATGAATGTATATCATTGTATTGATCAACAAGTATGTGACATGCTTATGAAGCTCTTTACTTATTGATGTAATTCGATAAATATCTCTCATCGGATATCATCGTATAGGACAATGATGAATAGATCAGCACATGTATTGATCGATGATCATGCTTCATAGATCATGGGATATGGAGATATCATCTATACATTGTGGACGCATGTTGAAGAACAAGGGTTAGATAGACCCGCAATGGGATGTTGCGAGAATGTTACATTCTTATGTGTCATCAGTGTATCTCATACATAGTAGATGTATGATCCTTAGACCTGAGATTGTCATATTCCCTACACGTGTAATAGTTTTCCTTGGGGCTATCAAACACTACTTCCTAACCGAATAGTTATAAAGGTAGCTTTCATGTTTACTATAAAACATGCAGAGGGAAGTGAGCAGTCAAGATGGAATTTGCCACTCCAACGAAACAGAGATATATGACAAGGCCACTCGTGTGATATGATTAAGGAAGTGCATGGCCATGCCTTGATTGAGGAGTCAATCACAACTTATAAATATATCACGGATACAAGAGATGGATTGAATCATCAAAGGATGACATGCTTCTCGCCTTGAGTTCAATCTTCATATACTTGGCAAAGGGATTATTACATGAGTACTTTTGATAGGTTCTGTCTGATTTGATCATAGTATGTTTGGGAATTGGCATGCTTTGCAAGGAGCCGCTACCAACTATTGGATTGAAAAGGAGTTTTCCGAATTCATGTCCAAACGTACGTGAACCTGCAGGGTCACACACTTAATGGGCTGGGACGCATTAATTTGGATTGGATCCGTAATTAATGGACCTCGTGGGCTTAGCACATAGATGGGCCCTGGTTTAGGGTTTCATCTCGTGGCTATATAAGGAGTGGAGGAGGGTGGGCGCAGGGTGTGCTTTCCCACGGTCTAGAAGTGTTTCACCTGAAACCCTAGCCTCCTCCTCTCGCTGCCCCTGCCGAGCGACCATGTGCTTGCACACCGACGCACGGCGTTCCATCCCTGGACGTGTGGACTATTGCGGTGACGCTGCTGTGACTGCGGCGTGGGAGGACGATCCACGGCGAGGCGAGGACGATCCACTCCATCGACGCAACGACTGCGGCAAGGATGATCCACTACATCGACACGCGAAGGATTCCGCAACTGCGCGTCTAATGGTAATCTAATCTATGATCCCCTTCTTGCGAGTAGCTTTCTGGTTATACGGTAGTTTTTTTTGTGCTAGCGTAGCATACCGCGTTCCTCTTCAGACTCCTATGGCCACCTCTATTGTCCTCGATCCTGATGAGGATGGTGAGCTACTTGATCAAAAGGAGTTCTAGAGCATGATCGGCTCCCTCTTGTACCTCAGTGCTTCGAGGAAGGACATACATTTTGCTGTGTGTCTGTATGCTCGATTTCAGACTTCTCCTCGTGCCTCTCACCACCAAGCTGTGAAGCGCATCTTTAGTTACCTTTGAGCTAGTATTGACTATGGTATTTGGTTCTCCTCTTCTTGTCTGTCCCTTAGAGCCTTTTTCAGATGAAGCCTTTGCTGGCTATAGGATAGATAGGAAGAGCACTTCTGGCACTTTCTAATTAATTGCAACTTCTGTTGTCTCTTGGTCATCTAGGAAGCAGTCCGGAGTTACGTAGTCCACCGCTGAGGCCTTGTACATTGCAGCCGGCTAGTTGCTGTAATCAGGTCCTTTGGATGAGATCGACTTTGCGGGACTTTGGGTTAGACATAGATAGTGTTCTACTTTTCTGTGACAACACTTCTGCTATTTGCATTGCCAAAAACCCAGTGCATCATTCCAGGACCAAGCATATAGACATTAGATATCACTTCCTTAGAGACCATATGGAGAAGGGTGATATTGTGCTTCAGTTTGTGGAGAGTTACCACCAAATTGCCGATATCTTTACCAAACCTTTGGATAGCTCTAGGTTTGTGGCCTCGAGAGGAGAGTTTGGTGTCGTATGTCCTTACGGCATATCTTGAGGGGGAGTGGTTTTGTATACTATGTATTATATTTGTTTTCTTTCAGCATTTCATTTCTTTTGCATCTTCTGGGTGTTTTTGGGCTTACTCTTAGATTTCTGAGTACACTTCACTTAGACTTGTGGCATGGTTTTATGGACCTCTCATCTTATGCTATAGGTTGTTATCATGCACAATTAGCTTTTCTCACTTCTCTCTAGGTTGAGTTCCCTCACAGTCTTTTAAGTCTAGCAGGTGTTGGGCACGTTGGGTAGACAGGGTCTGTGTGCACTCCCTAGCTTGGGTTTTAGAGTTAGCTTTCCTATGTCAGTTATTGGGGAAGATGAGAGCGAGTCTAAGCTACAGTGTTCTCTTCTATCTTTCCTATGCTCTATAGACACCCAGTTTGAAGTTTCTCAACTTTCTCTCCTCATTCTGTGTTTCTGGTTTCTGTTGAGTTCATTTGAACTTTCCTTGAACTTAAATCTGCTAATAACTCAACTTGAACCATATTTATGCTTGAAATTGATTCACATGTTGAGGGGGAATTTGAGAACTTGCTTCATGCATTGCATATAGACTTCATTTTTCTATTTTTATGAGCTTTGTCTATTATGCAAATAAGCGATTATTCATGCTATGCACCTTGCTACTTTTTTGAAGATCATTGTTAGCTTAGATATGTCCAAGTTCATTTTGCTTCATCATGCTAAGCTTGCTAAAATGAAAATCAAGATTTAATGAAAAATTGATGAAACTTGTAGCTTTTACTTGCTATGTTTGCTCTCTAGGTGCGTATGCCATGATTTGTGAAATCTTGGATTTCTACTAGAGTCCCTATAGCAACTTTGGTGAAACTAGGTTGATCCATATTAGAGTCCTTCACATGCTGATATATCTAAGTGATAAATTACAAAAATTAACACTTTTTTGTTCAAATTGATGTCAACACTTTACATTCACAAGACTGCTTCCCATTGCATTTGGGATGAACTTAGAATGTATCGTGTATGACCAAGACTATTATTGTCGGGACCCGAACCTGCAGATCCGGACCCTCTGTGTATTCTGTGCCAGTCCAGGATCACGCTAGCACACACAGTCATACAGGGTTGCACATCACAGACATTCACGAAGATATAAGAATAATTAGTGCAAACATGTATATAAACCGAGTTGTACGACCTTATGGTCTCCTTACAGATAAGACAGCCACATGGGGCTTACATTATTCAGAGAAAAAGAAATAGCAGCGGAATATAAACAAATGTCGAGGAAGCCTTCATCTTGCCACAGGCAACCGACTGGGCTTGCCCCCTAGTTGTTCGAATCCTCGATGTACTCCTCCTCCCAAGCTGGTGTAGTCTCATCCACTGATGTTGGGGTTGATAAGCAAGGTGGGGTGAGTACACAAGGCACTCAACAAGTAATGCACAGAATGCAGTGCTATTACTACATGCAAAGCTTATTCCAAAGGGTTGGCTTAAATGGTTCTTTTGCATCAAACAGCAATTTTAAACCAATATCTTAATTAGATTAAAGCATTGGAACAGTTATAAGTAATACTAATTTCTTCAAATGGTTTTTCCTCGAAGATTCTCGGCACACAGCCTTAACAGTTCATTTTTAACACTTGGCACAGAGCCACCCTTCCCACATTTTGTTTATGAAAATCTACCCCTTGACTGTAATCCCCGAGCAATGCTCAATACCGCGAGCGCGGCTATTCGAATAGTTTTGACACTCTGTAGAGGTTGTACACTTTACCCACAAGATACAACCGCTCACCACACAGGTGATTGTCCGCAACAAAGCTTTTCAGAACCTCTACCTTAACTAAAGAACCTCTCGTGATTGCCTTCACTATTACTTCCCTCACACAGAGCCAAGTATAGGACCGGCCAATCACCGTTGGATGGGCACCAAGCCGTAGCACGTGCACGCTCCCCATACAGATACACCCCGTGTCTTTGTCACCCCGAGGTATCGAGGAAAGATATCGTAACCCTAGTCAACTAGGTCTGTCCCATATCGACATGTGGTTGTACGGGTGACTCGGATCAAAGGCTTGCAAGGTGAAGTCCTTAATCGACCAAGGCAAGACTTCCAACACTCAACAATGGCACATGACCCATTGTGGCACACAGACTCACAACACTCATCAACCCAATGCCACACAGCCCACTGGTACATGACCTCTTGCCACTTGCCCCAGTCTAAATCATTTCCCACCCAGTTGATTATTGTGCAACACATGCCAGCAATAACTCAACATCAATATGGAACCACACAGGTCACCATACTTCCATATCATCATGTGGCATCATCACACCACTTTCAAAATACATTCAATATTCCATTAGTCAATTTTGTAGCATTTTTCTGAAAGATCATTCATGACTCGTTGCAAGGCTAAGCATCTACTCACGGTCTAGTCTCCCGTGTTGGCACAATATTAACATCCAACTAATATAATCAAACTTAGGGTGACAATGATTTAGGCATACAATTAATAATTCAAGGTGGCATAACAAAATGGGTTGATTAACTACATTATCCCAAATCAATTTAAATTCATTTTAAATAAATAAGCATGCATAGTTTCAAAGCATAAACTACATTTTAAAAACCTGGGATCAAAATGATCAAAGCATCACTTGCCTTCAAAGAGTTGCTGGTCGTGTTCCGAAGCTTGGTCTTGAGCGACGAATTCTTCCTCGAAACTTTCCAAGCAAATTTGCGTCTCACGCGACAACAAAATATACAATAAAAATCTAATACAGAGGACTAAATGGCCTCAAAAATTCAAATAAAATTCATCATTAAATAGATCATAATTTTATGAATTTTTAGAAATTTGAATCACCCAAATCCGAGTTAAAATGCAAAAGTTATAGTCATTTGAAGTTTGAATAGAATCTGAAAATACAGAAATTAAGAAATCCGATTTTTCCCAATTATTTTTATACTGGAAATTCGCATTTATGACATCAGCATTGCATCATGATGACGTCAGCACATAAAAGAATTTCGGTCAAAATATTTTTATATATAACATATTTATGACGTCAGCGATGACGTCAGCACGACACGTGGCAGCCTCTAGTGCCGCCACGTTGCTTCGGTTCATGGGCTGGGTCCACGGTTCGGCTCTGGTCCACCGTGGACTGGCAGCACTGTGCTCATGCACCGGGTGACGCAGGCCGTGGCGTCAGCGACGATGCGCAGCCAATCCCGACGCGACACGCGGCAAGATCCAGACCGCTCGCTCATCCAACGGTCGGATCTCACCCCCGCGCGGTTCGGCGACGCTTCGCACTCCACGCCCCCACGCGTCACGCATCCAACGGTGCGCCCGAACTCAACGGTCTGATCTGGTCTCACCTCGATCCAACGCCACGCGCGTCCGCACGTGATTCGATGGGGGTGCGGCGTCATCTCCGCCGTACGTTCAAATTTGAACGGCACGGATCCGCGCGCCACCGATCTACTCACAGCCGCCGTTCAGATCTAAATCCAACGGCCCACGGTACCCGAGCTGTTTACTATTCAGCCCGCTACGCGGCACAATCTCACGCGTTCACTAACGATCCAACGGCTAAGACAAAAACATATCGCAGAAACTAGATCTAATCCAAGCCGTTCGCTCTAGATCTAACGATCAAGATCAACTAACGTGTAAACCTTAGGGTTAATCCAGACCGTCCATAACAGATCTAACGGCACAGATACAAACTAAATGTAACCAGAGAAGGGCGATGTGGCACGATCCTTACCCCTCCTTGCAGATCCGACGGTCAACGATGCTCGGAGTCCGGCGATGGCGTGCGGCGGTGCAAGCTTGCCGGAGATGAGGAAGACGACGTAGTCGACGGCGTTTCGGTGGTTCCCCGGCGAGAAGATCTAGCGCATTCGACGAGGCTTGACTCGGGCAGAGCACTAGTGACCTCGGCGACGGCGGAAATGGACCGACGGCGAAGCAAACGGCGGAGAACAGTGGCGGCGCAGAGGAACAACTACGGCGAGCTCTCCCGTGGTCTCTAGAGCGTCTCGACGCGCGCTGCGAGGAGTCAAAAGACGCAGCGAAAGGAGCTCTGTCAGACGCGCTACTCGGTGCACTTTAAGGGGCCTCGACGTGTGCGCTATAGGCGGCGAAACGAGCGGAAACGGTCGGCGGCATTAGCTCCGGTGATCTCGCGAAGACGACCGACGTGGCCCTCTCCCACCGCTCGGCGGCGATGATCCGGCGCACGACGCGACGACGTGGCTCACTCACAGCATCCGATCGGGATCGAACGGCTCGGACCGGGCGACGCTAAGGTTTCGGCGCGGTTGGGCCGGCGACACGCACAGTAATGGGCTCGGCCCATTACTGTTCAACTGATTTTAAAATCATTTCAAATTTAAAATAATTCTAGAAATTCAATTAAATCATTTGGAGCTTTTAAAATAGCAGAAAAATTCTAGAAAAATTCCAGAAATTACTTTGAGATATTTTGAACTCAATTAAAATATTTGCAATAAAACTTTGCAAAAACTTTTCCATTATTCGATTGTTTTCAAGAAAAGCCCTATTTGAATAAATCCAATTAAATTTAAATAAATTCCCAAAAAAATCACAAAAATAAAAATACTCCAAAATTTAAGTTAGAGCAAAAATTAGGGTCCATTACGTGTTGACTTGTTCCTTGTCTCTCGGTCCATTACGTCCACAATCTTCATCGGATGTTCTTTGTAGGTCAGATCTTCTTGCAACTCAATTGCCTCCAAAGGTGTTTGCTCTTCCGGTACTCAAGACACTTCTTGATTGTGATACATGGAATACATCATGCACTCCCGCCAAAGATGGTGGTAACTCAAGCGATAAGCAACTTCACCTCGCGGCTCAAGATCTTGAATGGTCCGATATATGCAGGTGCGAGCTTTCCTTTTGCATGGAACCTTCTAACTCCTTTGAGAGGTGTGACTCTAAGGTACACAAAATCTTCGGTTCAAAACTCGGTTCCTCGCGACGGTTGTCAAGATAACTCTTACGCCTTGATTGTGCAATCTTCAATCTTTCCCCGATCAGGTGATTTGTTCTTCCGCTTCTCAAGAATGTCCGGTCCAAAAACATGTCGTCACTGTCTCATTCCAATTCAATGGTGTTCGACAAGACCGACCATACAAAGCTTCAAATGGAGACATCTCAGAACTCGCTCGATAATCTGTTGTTGTAACTAAACTCAGCATAAGGCAAACACTTGTCCCATGAAGTGGAATATGCTAAAGCGCAGCTCTCAACATATCTTCCAATATCCGTTAACCCTCTCGGTTTGACCATCCGTCATGGATGGTAGGTCATCTTGAAGTTCAAACGAGTCCCCATTGCCTCATGTAGCTTACCCCAAAACGGAGGTAAATTGGGTACCTCTGTCCGACACTATCTTCTTCGGTACTCCGTGCAAGCAGACGATCCGTGCCATATAAAGTTCTGCTAACCGGTCTCCGGAATAAGTGGTCTTCACGGGTATGAAATGTGCCACTTTAGTTAAACGATCTATTATGACCCATATAGAATCATATCCACTTTGCGTTCTGGGCAATCCGGTTATGAAATCCATACCAATTTCTTCCCATTTCCATTCAGGTATCTTTAGGGGTTGTAATAGCCCTGCTGGTCTTTGGTGCATAGCTTTGACTCTTTGGCATATGTCACATAGTGCAACATATTCGGCGACTTCTCGTTTCATGCTTGGCCACCAAAATCTTTCCTTTAAATCTTGATACATTTTCGCACTTCCTGGATGAATTGAGTACTTGGAGTCATGAGCCTCCTCCAGAATTAACTGCTTCAACTCCTTTTTGTTCGGCACACAAATGCGCTCTTTAAACCACATAGTACCTTGTTCATCTAGTTTGAAATCTTTTGCTTTGCCTTCACCCATTTTGCCCTTAATTCTATTGATCTTATCATCATCTTTCTGCCCTTCCCTGATCTGATCTTCCAGGGTAGGTCTTACTTCCAAAGTTGCTAGGAATCCTTCTGGTACCATTTCCAGTTCTAATTTCTGGAAATCCTTACACAATTCCGCCTGACCGGTTTCCAACAGCATATTTACACTGTGGTTCTTTCTGCTCAAGGCGTCTGCCACTACGTTGGCTTTACCAGGATGGTAGTGAATTCCCACATTATAATCCTTGATTAACTCTAACCATCTTCTTTGCCTCATATTTAGGTCAGCTTACGTGAAGATATACTTAAGACTCTTATGATCTGTATACACTTCACATCAATTTCCGATGAGATGATGACACCATATCTTTAGTGCATGCACTACGGCAGCTAATTCCTAATCATGGGTCGGATAGTTCTCCTCATGTGGTCTCAATTGCCTCGATGCATAGGCAATTACCTTCCTATTTTGCATCAACACGCATCCCAATCCCTGACGCGATGCATCACAATAGATGTCGAAGCCTTGATGAACGTCGGGTAAAACTAATACAAAGCCGATGTTAAACTCCTCTTCAACTCGAAAGCTCTTCTCACACTCAAAGGCCCATAAGAATTTCTTTTCCTTTTCAACAATTGCGTAAGAGGTCTCGCAATCGAGAGAATCCTTCGATGAATCGACGGTAATACCCGCCATTCCAAGGAAACTACGGATTTGGGTTACCGACTTGGGTTGTTCCCAATGTAGAACCGTCTCCACTTTCTTTGGATCTACCGCAACTCCTTCTTGTCATTATGTGTCCAAGAAATTCCACCTTATTTTTCCGTAAGTCACATTTGCTAAATTTTGCAAACAATCATTGCTCTCTCAACTTTTCAAGGACTAGCTTCAAATGCTCGACGTGCTTTTCTCTCATCTTGGAATAGATAAGGATATCATCTATGAATACGACGACGAACTTATCCAAATATTCCATAAAAACCTTATTCATTAAGTTCATGAAATATCTTGGTGCATTTGTCAAACCAAAAGACATCATCAGTAAACTCGTGGTGTCCATATCTTGACGAAAATGCGATCTTGGGATATCCTCTCGATCGGATCTTGATTGATGGTATCCTCGATCGGAGATCAATTTTGGAGAATACTCCTGCTCCTCTCAATCGGTCAAACAAATCATCGATCTCGGTAGCGGATACTTATTCTTTATCGTCACATCATTGAGTGCACGATAGTCTATACACATCCTAAAACTCCCGCCCTTCTTCTTGACGAATAAGACAGTGCTCCCTATGGCGATGAACTAGGTCTTATAAATCCTTTTTCAAAGTAGTTCTTCAATTTGCTTCTTCATTTCCACCAATTCCTCGTGGACATCCTGTAAGGTCTCTTAGCTTTGGAGCTGTCCTCGAACCAGCTCTATCACGAACTCAATATCTCTATCCGCGGCATTCGAGGTAAATCTTTCGAAAACATCCGGATATTCATTGACTATGGAAACTTCTTCTAAGTCGATCTTCATGTCGTTGACCATCAATTGTCCATCTCGCATCGATTTTGCTTCAAATTCAATCTTCTTCCCATCAGGGCTCTCGACCGATATGACTCTCTTTCCACATCCAAAGATCGCCTTGTGATTGGTTAACCAATCCATTCCGTGATAACATCCAAGGTTTGGGTATTAAGGACGATTAAGTTTGCTAGGAACTCAACTCCATTAATTATTAGTCTTACCCAGAACATCCTACTTTAGATCGGAGTTCGATCCGAGGATTGACTATAAGCACACATTTAAGATTCACTATATCCATATCATTTTGAACAGCAAAATCTCGGAAATAAATGAATGTGAAGCTCTAATCGAATAAAATAGTAGTGGTAATCGAGTTTACTAGAACTTACCCAAGACAACATCCGTGGCGCTCTGCACTTCATCCGTCGTAATGTGGTTGACTCGGCCTCGTGCAGTTCCTTGGGATGGAGTTGCTGCTGTTGATGCCCCGCGATTCACGATTGGCGCGGGAGTCCTTGCCGGTGTGTTCCCCAGGTTAAAGCGGACCGGGGTGACACCTCCCTTCTTAGGGCAATTGTTGGCAAAATACCCCATTTCATTGCAATGATAGCAACGTCTTCCCACTGCCTGAGAGGTTCCTCCAGTCTGTGCCACAGTTCTGGCTGGAGTCTGAACATTCTGACCCACTGGGCGATTTGCCAGCAGTGGTGCCCTATCATTGCCTTTGGGCTGGTACCGGATGAACTGTTGGGGTGCCGTCCTTTGCCTCTGCTGGCCCTGACGACCTCCTTGTTGCGCCATTCTGCGCTTCCTGTTGTCATCCAACTCTCGGCGCTTGTCCTCTAAGATAAGAGCTTTGTTAACTTAACTAGCTCTTGGAAGTCAGGGAATGTGTGGGTGATCAGTCCCACCTGCAACCCTGCATTCAATCCCTTCATGAAGCGGGATTGTCTGGCCTTATCCGTAGCCACGTCCTCTGGTGCGTAGCGTGCCAGTTGGGTGAATTTGTTTAGGTAATCGGCCACTGACTGGCCCCCTTGCTTGAGGCTCCGGAATTCCTCCTTTTTGAGATCCATGATACCCTCGGGTACATGGTACTGGCGGAAAGCTGAGGTGAATTCCTCCCACGTGATACTCTGTGGGTCCTCATGAGTCGCGCAGGTTTTCCCACCATTCTCGCGGCAGCCCTTCGAGTTGATGAGAGGCCTAGAGTACCTCTCATGTCCTACACACGGGTAATGTGCGCTTCCTTTCGATTGTCCTTAGCCAATCGTCCGCCTCCAAATGGATTGGCGTTGTTCGAGAAGGTAGGTGGACGGGTTCTCATAAACTCCGACAACCTTGAGTAGGGTGTGGTCCATGGTTACCCCGGCTTGAACATTCGCAGCAGCTTGGTTGGATATCACGCATGGTTTGAACCATCGTGTTCATAAGTTGAGTCTGGGTAGTCAAGAAGGCTCCTGTGTTCGCATATCGACTGCGGCAGCTTGAGGAATCGGCTCTTCATTACGTTGTCCGCTGGTTAGCTCCACTTCCACTGCTCCAACATTTCCACGTGTCCTCACCATCTGTTGCAAGCTTCCAAGGTTAAGAAAAGAAGAAAGCCAGCACGAGTAAAAGAACTTATGTGGGGAAACAGTGTAACTTAAATTATTTAGCCACTTTATTGATATAATATAAGGCGATATGGTTGCTCACAAGTGCCTAAGGGCAATGCAACACATACGAGACACTCACAACGAAAAACAAGTAAGCGGACATAGGACTCTATGACGACTCACACCTAATGGTGACTCAAGAAAAGACGCGACTCAATTATTCGAGTCTCAACACTACCTCGGCTAGACTCGATCACTCGTCGAGCCAACCCGGCCGCGCTCCCCGAGCATACATCGTGGGTGCTCGCATCGGGCGACCCGATCCGAAGACCTCTCGCGGTGGTGCAAAAGACCCCATCGACTCGTCCCGGCGGGCTCGCTTCTCTGATGGTGCCTCCGCTCTGCTCCTCCGGATCTGGATCGTGTAACTCGGGATCGCTCGGGCTCGGGTCCGTACAAAGCCATCTGCAACTCCCGGATCTTCGCATGGAGTGGGCTAAGCCCTCCCGCGGTGGATCCTCGCCTCCATGACCTCGTCGCGGGTCCTCTCGCGGCTCGGATCGTCTCGTCCAAGGCATCCTCCCGGGCGATGCGACGCACTCGCCAGTGGGTGATAGTGGCGTCCTCCTCCGCAAGCTCCATCCTCTCCAAACGATTGTCTCGACGTGGATGGTGACGAAGACGGTGCCCTCCAACTCGGCCGAGTAAGTGCGGGCAATCCGCCAGACGCTCGTCGTGCCGTCTCCTGGATTCCAGCCTCAAAAGAAGATCTCCTGACCGTGATGTAGATAGGACGGCTCGCCCTCGTCCTTTCCCGAGCATACACTGTGATCTTGACATCCCAGGCGACGTCAAGTCACAAAAATAAAAATACTCCAAAATTTAAGTTAGAGCAAAAATTAGGGTGTTACAATTATCTTAAGAGTCCTTAAGATGATCGACGATGGCTTGAGTCAATTACTCCTGAAAAATGCAAATAAAAAATATGAGTGGGTAAAGAATGCAAATAATGTCAAACATTTGCACCCCACTATGAGATTTAAAGTTTAAAACAAAAGTTGTATTAAAGATGATTGAGCATGAAGGACCTTGTATGCACATCTAGCTTTCCCAATGTGATGTGTAGGTTGAACTCTAGATTTTCCATTTGATCCATTGTATGGCTTTCCCTCTAGTTTGGAAACTATGCTAAGTGATGCACTCGTTAAATCATGCAAAAATGATAGTCTTATTTGTGCTTGCTAGCGAAATTGGCATTTGCACTTGAACATGTCTTATTTTAGCATAATCTGAACTTGAGTAGCTTGGTGTCATACTTTGTATATGTGGTCACTTGGATAATTTTCAAAGCTAATTCAGGATGCATTTCATGCATGCAGTTTCAAAAAGGGAGAAATAGGAGAAAATGCCTTCTTGATGCCTATATTGCAAAAAGGGGGAGAAAATGCAGAAAAGGCATCATCAAGTTTTATTGGATTTTTGGAACTTTTGTGGAAAACTTGCTCTTTCTTTGGTTTTGCTCTAAAATCCTTCCTGCTAACTTGGTCATGATCTTATTTCCTCTTTATCTTGACCAAGTTTGGCTTTGCACTCAAATTGCTTTCTTCTTTCCTTCAAACTCAAATTTTATGCCTTTTGCGTGATTGTCAATATACTCATCAAGGGGGGACATTGAAAGACCATGTGGTGGTCTATCCTTGGTGGTGATGAGTTATTGACTGTGTTTAAGCATGAGGTGCTTAAGTTTGAGTTTGTTTTTACAGCTATTCTGAATTTGAAGAAATTTGAGATTTGTCTGGAATTTGCGGTGCTATCGGCCCTGGGGTGGTAGCACTGGGGAATCGGTACTACCCGCCCTAGGGGTGGTGTGAATTTTCCAAAGAGTGCCTTCACTGGGTTTTTAGGGCGTGCGGTACTACCGGCCATGTGGGAGTGGTAGAACCGGATATTTGGTGCTACCAGCTCCAGATGGCGGTAGTACCGACTTTATGAGCAAAGTTGAAATTAATTTGTGATTTTATGATGTTTATTGCATATCAATTTGGACATTGCTATGTGATGGCTTTTCCTTGTTTTTGATGGTCGTAGGACGACGGTGCTAGGTCATGGTGAGACGAAGGATGACCGATACTAGGTGAGGAGCGCTGAGGTCTAGACGGTCGAAGATCGTCAGAAGATAATCGGAGACGGAGTTGCTGTGAGCCTAAAAGACAAGAAATGGTTGAGATGCTAACTTGGAGCTACTTGTATCAAGGAGGGCTTGTAACATCCCAAAATTGGAGTTTTGGAATGTTTGAATTTGAAAATGAATCATTTGCATTTTTCCCAGATCAATCAAAGATTAATTTTAATTTTTCTATTAATGAAGGGAATTTATTTGGCTAAACTAATCATCAAATAAAATATTTATTTGAATTTATTTGCCTTTATTCGGGTTTCTGGAAATTTCATAAATCAGAAAA
Organism: Otatea glauca; assembly: GCA_036346275.1. NCBI lineage: Eukaryota > Viridiplantae > Streptophyta > Magnoliopsida > Poales > Poaceae > Otatea > Otatea glauca. The sequence continues at coordinate 19,736,690 of CM070732.1, read as the reverse complement.
TGCTTTTATTTTATAAAAAGTTTCTTGGGCCGAATCTCCTCAGCCCGCTTCGTTCGGCCCGTTTGTTTTCCACCCTAGACCACTCCGCACGTTTGCCAGGCCGACGCGCGTTTGCTTGGCCCAGCCAGCCGGCCTGCCCCGCAAGCCCGCACCACCGCTAGCCAAACCCTAGCGCCACTAGCGTCAAAACCGCATCTGCTACCATCTCGGTGTTCGTGCCACACAAGCCTCCCAAAACCCCTATTTAAGGAGCCGCACCACTCCCGAGATTTGCCTCAGTGCGCTGCACCCGTCGCCCCCTGTAACATCCCAAAAATTTGAGTTTTGGAATGTTTGAATTCAAAAATAAACCATTTGCACTTTTCTTGAATTAATCCAAGCTTAATTTGATTTTCCTATTAATGAAAGGATTTAATTTGACTAAACTATTCATCAAACTAAAGATTTTTTCTGATACTCAAATGAATTTTTCCCAATTTAGTTGGGTTCATTGTGCTGCAAGGAATTTTTCTGTAATTTTGGGGATTTTTCTGAATTTATTTGATATTTATTTGAATTTATTTGCATTTATTAGAATTTCTGGATTTTTCTTAAATCGGAAAATGAATTTTATTTCCAAAAAGCCTCCGGGCCGAATCTTCTCCGGCCCATCCTGTTTTTTCCTCCGCCCATTTCTTTTCCTCCGCCGCCGCCGCCGCCCGCTTCTTCCGCGTCGCCTCGGCCGCCCACCTTGCGAGCCCGCCACTCGCTCAGACGGCCCATCTAGCCCAGCTCAGATACCGTCCGACGCGCTGCTGAAACCTGCCGCGCGCCGCCGCTGAGTCCGCTCGCCACGCCTTGGCGCCCGTGCGCATCCGGCGCGCGCCCCCGAGGCTATAAAAGCCGTGCCGCGCGCTCTAGAGGTTTCTCGCGCGCCGCTTTTTTGCCCTCCTTCACGCCGCTCTAGACCTCGTCGCCCGCCCGTGCGCCCTCGCGGAGTTGCGCTTCCATCCGCCGCTTTTCCCGCTTTTCTTCGCCTCGGTTGGTCTCCGCCGTCCCATTGCATCTTCGAGTCGGCCGTGAGCCCTTTTTCCGACCGCTCCGAGCCGTGCTCGCTTGCCGCGCTTCCGCGCTGGCCTCGTCTTCTTCCTCGTCTCGGTAAACCCCCGCGCCGCCGCTGTCCGCCGTCCGCGAGCGGCGCGCGGCGTGGCGTTCGATCTCGTGTCTGCGGCCCCAGATGGTGCCACGTCCTTCGCCGCCTCGCGACTCGCCTTCCGCCGTCCGTCCGCCCTCGCCGGATGAGCGACGCAGCGTGGCCCGCTGCGACATCGCTGCGTCAAGATCGACGTCTCGCCGTGAGCGGGTGCACGGTGAACCGAGCCAGCGCCGTGGACCGAGTCCACCGAGAGCCGATCGACGCCGGCGTTGCGCAATAAATCGTTTTCCAAGATAAAATAAATCCGGAAATTCCGATTTTCTGATTTTCTGTATTTTCCCTGAATTTAATTTTCCAGAAGCTCGTTCTCCCTCATACGAACTCCGATTGAGGCGATTCAAGTTTATAAATTTTTCTAAAATCAAGATCTATCTTCCAAAGCCATTTATTTTCAGTTTTGAGCTTGTTTGAGTTTCTGTTTTGTATTTATTTGGTTTCGTTGCTTCTTTTCCGGTAGACGCTAATTACAAGGGAGCGAACGAAGACTTTGAAGATCAAGACTCAGCACTAGATCAGCAAGGCAAGTCGTAATCATTTGATCATGTTGATCCTATATTTGCAAAAGTAAATTATTTTTATACAATTGCTTGCTATTTTGTGTATCAATGCTTATTTAATGGGAGTAGATGTATACCTAGTTGTCATTATGCCACCTTGATTAATTGTATGCCATGTATCAATTGCTAAACCTAGGTTGGGACATTACTAGTTGGACATAATCAATATACCAACATTGGGTTACGTAGCTATGCTTAGACATGCTTAGATATACGTTGGGATTCATGTCACATATTGAATAATGTTAATCTTGACTTAATGAGATATTGAATCGTGGCCGTTAGCCACTGTTGTAAAATTTGTTGTACCATGGCGGGGTTTGCCATTGGTCTTGGTTGAACGAATTGTTTTCCCTCGGGCAAGTGATCGTGCAGTGAAGGGGGTGCTTTCTGGCACATTGGGATGTGGATGTCTTGCCTGAGACAATTTAAGGAATAAATCTTGTGCGCCATTGAACTGGGCCTAACCGTACTACCACATTTCTGGAATGGGACAGACTTAGCTGATTAATTTGCAATGTCTAGCCTTGAGTACTGCCAGTTGGTGGTGTGGGTTCCGGGTTGGACGGGTAGATTCGCAAGGCGCAAGAGGGGGCCCTAATGGGCGAAACCTTAGCGGGCAGTACCGAGTTTAGACAGTGCATTGTAAAGGCTTTGTCATGATATCTCTACGACACACCAAAGGAAGTGTGTTAGTAACGTTTGCACAAAGAGATGTTCCTGTCTTGTGGGTAAAGTTGTACAACCTCTGCAGAGTGTAAAACTATTTGAATAGCCGCGTCCGCGGTCATGGACAAAGCTCGGGAATTTCACACGGGGTATAGAGTGTTTCATAAAATGTGGAATTGTTGGGATGTGAATGGGGAGTTCACTGTTGTTTTGTTGTCTATCATTGATCTATCAATTATTTATTTTTCTTTTCGTAAATACGCTTTCAATCTATTTATTGTATTTCAATTCAAGTTATTGCTTTCTGCAAATAAACCATATAGCTATCCTTGTCAAGCCGTGCATGAATATATTGCATCAATTCCTACGGCTTGCTGAGTACTTTTTGTACTCACGGCTTTATGCCCTTGTTGATCGATTCTGTCAAGGAGATAATGAATATCATGAGGAGGAATTCTATGAAGACTACGTGGATTAGGAGGCGTTTCCCGCACGATTGCTCGTGGCATGTCGAATGGCTCAAGTTATCTTTTCCGATGCAATAGTAGTTGTTTCTTAAGCCCTTAAGGCATAACGGTGTAAACATTGACCGTAAGGTCGTTTGCTTTATTTAATAATAATTTGCATCTTCTTAGTTAATTCGTTGTATGGAATGGTATTTCATCTATGTTTCCACTGTGTGCACTAGCGTGATCCTCGGATAGTGCAAGATATACAGAGGGTTTCGGATTTGCAAACCGGTCCCGACAGAGATGGTATCGAGCCATATCGATCGTGAGGTCGCCATCCTAGTTAGCATGGTCTTCAAAATTATTTTCTAAATCAAACCAACAAATTGGTACTTAATAGTTTTCGTCTCCTCTCGCCTTATTCTTAGGTCCTTATTCCTCTCCTTTGCTAAAACATTGATTTGAAATTTAAATTGATCTTATCTCGTGAAACTTCTCAAAGCCTCGAGTCTTCTGCAAGGATTCAACCAAAAAAGGTGAGGATCAATCTGTCAAGATTATGCCAAGAAGACTACCATATAAGATAGGTTCCTAGTGCTCAGCGGTGCTTGAGCATGTTTTCCTTTCAGTTTAGTTACGTTTAGTCTGTGTATACTAAGAGTTTCTTTGCTTGTGTGCTGGTATGTTGTACACTTGCCCCAAGCACGGTGTCGCAACCATGCCTTTAATTAAAAAAGCTTTATTTGCCTCTTTAATTTGTAGCCTTTCGGCTGCGTTCTTTTGTCTCTGGGTATTACCTTCTCCCCTAGATGATCTTACCACTCATCTACTGCTTTTCCCTCTTACCTATCAAACCTTGTGCTGCATCTCAGATGGTTGACACTCGTTCTGGAGCCGGTCGCAGTTCACCCGTGGATGCCAGTGCCAACACCAACTCCAACCCCAATGCACCACCACCACTAGCAGTGACAGATCAAAACATGGGACATTTTCTGGCAGCTCAGACTCAGCTAATGAACACAATGATGCAGAACATGAACAACATGATGAATCAATGAGAACTGCATGCAGTTGCCTAACTAATCTATTGAACCAACAGAACCAAGCTGCTGCTTTGACCTCCTCAAGCTCGTCTCACCCAAGCTAGCGAATTTATGAGGACTCGCCGCCAACTTTCTCCAACTCTTCGTAACCATTGACGCCGACGATTGGATTCGCTCCATTGAGAAGAAGCTTGCAATTGCCCAAAGTGCACCGATCGTGAGAAGGTTCTCTATGCCGCTCATCACCGGAGGGCACCGCTTGTTGAATGGTGGGAGAACTACTGATCTTGCCCATGATGACCCTCGACTATCACATGGGCGTAGTTTTCCATCGCCGCCACTCCCATATCCCGGATGGAAAAGTGGAGATGAAGAAGAATTAGTTCCGAGAGCTTAAGCAAAAAGGGATGTCAGTGAGTGAATACCTTAATAAGTTCACTCAACTCGCTCGCTACGCTCCAGAGGATGTAGCCACAGATGATGCTCGCCAGAAGAAGTTCAAGCGTGGACTCAATCCAGGACTAAAGGTGCAAGTCATTGGCAATGACTATGCAGATTTCCAACACCTGGTAGATAAAGCTATGCTCATTGAGGAATCTCGTCGTGAATTGGAAGAATCCTGTAAGAGGAAGATGATGCAGCATGGAGCCCATCAGAGTCATCAACAGAGAGTCAGAACCAATGCTCAACAGCCTGCTCGTTTCACTCCCCCGAATGCATTCAGGACCCCTACGCCAGCACCTCGCCCAGCTCCTTCAGGCAATCGCAACCTCAGCACCAACAGTAATCCACCTCAGAGGACCAGTAATCCAGCTGCAGGAGTCACATGTTTCAATTGTCATGAACTTGGTCATTATGACAATAATTGCCCAAGAAAGCAAGCTGTGACACCAGTTCGTTTCAACTTGGGATCTACGCCAGCCAAGACCCCCGCACCAGGATCAGGACGTGAAGTGCCCCAGACTCCTAACCAAGCCACCAGGACTCCGCCACCTGCTGGAAGAGGCCGTGTGAATCACGTCACCACCGAGGGCCCCACCGCACGGACGTCATACTAGGTAAGCTCCTAGTCAACTCAGCATCTGCCATGGTTTTGTTTGATTCTGGAGCTACGCATTCATTTGTTTCTCGGAGTTTTGTTGCAAATCATCAATTAAAGACAATGCCTCTTAAGACTATTTTATTAGTGCAATCTCCTGGTTCTGATTTGAGTTCGAACCAAGGCTGCCCCAAAGTTAAGATATTAATTGGAGGGGTAGAATTTCTGGCCAACCTGATTGTCCTAGACACCAAGTCCCTAGATGTGATCCTAGGAATGGATTGGCTTTCCAAGAACCAGGCAGTTTTGGATTGTGGGAATAGAGAGATCACCTTAACCAGTCCAGATGGAGCCAAGTTTAAAGTTCAAGCCGCTTCAGATCAGTCCGAAGGAATGAAAGTTTGTAGTGCCAAAGGAATAAGTTTGGAAGATGTGCGATCGCAAATAATTTCCTAATGTGTTTCCAGATGAGTTGCCTGGGATGCCACCGGATCGAGATATAGAGTTCTTGATAGAACTAGTTCCTGGAACGCCACCCATTTCCAAGAGATCTTATAGGATGCCTGCTAATGAGTTAGCCGAAGTAAAGAGACAGATCAAAGAGCTGCAAGATCAAGGTTTTGTTCGACCAAGTTCTTCGCCATGGGGAGCGATAGTTCTTTTAGTTGAAAAGAAAGATGGAACTCAGAGAATGTGTGTAGATTATCGCTCACTCAATGAGGTCACCATCAAGAATAAGTACCCTCTGCCAAGAATCGATGATTTGTTTGACCAACTTCAAGGAGCCGGAGTGTTCTCAAAGATTGACTTAAGATCAGGTTACCACCAGTTGAAGATTCATCAAGAGGATATCCCCAAAACAGCTTTTGTTACTCGGTATGGACAGTATGAGTATACCGTGATGTCTTTTGGATTGACCAATGCCCCTGCCTACTTCATGACCATGATGAATAAGGTATTCATGGAATATTTGGATAAGTTTGTTGTTGTTTTCATTGATGACATTCTGATCTACTCCAAGAGTGAGGAAGAACATGAGGATCACTTGCGCGAAGTTTTAACGAAGCTAAGAGAGAATCAGCTTTATGCAAAGTTCAGTAAATGTGAGTTCTAGATGAAAGAAGTTGCTTTCTTAGGACATGTCATATCAGCAGAAAGAGTCGCTGTTGACCCTGGTAAGGTACAAGATGTGCTAAGTTGGGAGTCACCCAAGACGGTACCCCAGATCCGAAGTTTTCTTGGAATGGCAGGATATTATCGCCGTTTCATAGAAGGGTTTTCTAGAAAAGCTAGACCGCTCACTCAACTCTTAAAGAAGGAGAAGAAATTTGTTTGGACACCAGAGTGTGAGCAAAGTTTTCAAGAATTAAAGAAGTGTTTGACAACTGCCCCAGTGCATATCATGCCAGATAATAGGAAGGATTTTGAGATATTCTGTGATGCATCCCGACAAGGACTCGGTTGTGTGCTAATGCAAGATAAGAAGGTTGTAGCGTATGCTTCGCGACAACTAAGGCCACATGAGGTTAATTATCCCACCCATGATTTGGAATTAGCAGTCGTAGTGCATGCTTTGAAGATTTGGCGTCACTATCTCATTGGTAATCGTTGTGAGGTTTATACTGATCACAAGAGTTTGAAGTATATCTTCACCCAAGCTGACCTCAATATGAGACAAAGAATATGGTTGGAATTGATCAAGGACTATGACATTGGGATTCATTATCATCCAGGCAAAGCCAATGTCGTAGCCGATGCTTTGAGTAGAAAGAGCTACTGCAATACTCTGATGATTAAGGAAAGTCAGCCAACTCTTTATAAGGAATTTCAGAAGCTTAGTTTGGAATTGGTTCAGGAAGGGTATTTAGCTACTTTGGAAGTACGCCCTACGTTGGAAGATCAGATTCGAGAAGCACGGGTAGATGATCTCGATGTCAAGGAGATTAAGAGCAATATGAAGAAAGGAAAAGCCCGTGTTTCACCGAAGATGAACAAGGTACTATTTGGTATGAGAAGCGTATTTGCGTGCGGATCGTAAAGAGCTTAAGGAGTTGATTCTCAAAGAAGCGCATGAGACTTTATACTCCATTCATCCGGAAGTACTAAGATGTATCAAGACCTCAAGGAAAGGTATTGGTGGCCTAGTATGAAGCGTGAGATTGCGAGAATATGTTGCACTTTGTGATGTCCGCGGAAGGTCAAGGCAGAGCATCGAGACCAGCAGGATTGCTGCAGCCATTGAAGATTCAGTGGAAGTGGGAAGAAATTGGTATGGATTTCATCACCGGATTTCCTAAGACCCAAGCAGGTTATGACTCGATCTGGGTAATAGTGGATCGATTGACTAAGGTAGCTCACTTCATTACAGTTAAGACTACCTATGCAGGAGATAAATTAGCAGAATTATATATGTCAAGGATCGTCAGTCTTCACAGAGTGCCTAAGAAGATAGTGTCTGATAGAGGAAGCCAGTTTACCTCTCGTTTTTTGCAGAGTCTACATGAAGCCATGTGAACTCATCTCAGATTCAGTATTGCCTATCACCCTCAAACCGATGGATAGGCTGAGCGTGTGAATCAGATTCTTGAGGATATGTTAAGAGCTTGTGCCTTAACTTATGGTGCTAAGTGGGACAAGTGTTTGCCCTATGCCGAGTTTTCGTACAACAATAGTTATCAGGGCAGTCTGCAAATGTCGCCTTTTGAAGCCTTATATGGAAGAAAGTGCAGAACCCTTCTCAACTGGAAGGAGTCGGGAGAAAGACAATTGTTTGGCCCCGCCATTCTGCAAGAAGCCGAAGAGCAAGTTCAATTAATTCGAGACCATTTAAAGATCGCTCAAAGCAGACAGAAGAGTTATGCAGATAATCGTCGTCGAGATTTGAGTTTCGAGCCCAATGATTATGTTTATCTCAGAGTCACCCCTCTCAAAGGAGTTAAGAGATTTCAAGTAAAAGGAAAGCTTGCCCCTAGATACGTGGGACCGTTCAAAATCTTGGAACGAAGAGGAGAGGTTGCTTACAAGTTAGAATTGCCTCAGTCTTTTGCCGGAATCCATGACGTGTTCCATGTATCGCAGTTGAAGAAATGCCTACGTGTGCCAGAGGAACAGATGCCATTGGAAGCCATTGATTTGCAGGAGGATCATACCTACAAGGAGCAACCAGTGAAAATTTTGGATATAGCAGAGCGTATCACGAGGAGCAAGATCATTCGTTTTTGCAAGGTCCAATGGAGCAATCATTCAGAAGAGGAAGCAATTTGGGAGCGCGAAGAGGATCTGAAGTCTGAGTTTCCCCACCTATTCCCTAGCCAGCCAGAATCTCGGGGTCGAGATTCCATTTAAGGGGGGAAGGTTTGTAACATCCCAAAAATTTGAGTTTTGGAATGTTTGAATTCAAAAATAAACCATTTGCACTTTTCTTGAATTAATACAAGCTTAATTTGATTTTCCTATTAATGAAAGGATTTAATTTGACTAAACTACTCATTGTGCTCCAAGGAATTTTTTTGTAATTTTGGGGATTTTTCTGAATTTATTTGATATTTATTTGAATTTATTAGAATTTCTAGATTTTTCTTAAATCGGAAAATGAGTTTTACTTCCAAAAAGCCTTCGGGCCGAATCTTCTCCGGCCCATCCCGTTTTTCCCCTCCGGCCCATTTCTTTTCCCCTCCGGCCCGCTTCGCCTCGGCCTGTTTCCTTCCGCGTCGCCTCGGCCCAACCCACCTTGCAGGCTCGCTCGCTCGCCCGCACGACCCATCTAGCCCAGCTCCCCGCGCAGCTGCCGCATGCGCCGCGAAACCCTAGCCGCGCGCCGCCACCGCTTGGGGTCTGCCTTGCTCACGCCTTGGCGTCCGTGCCGCGTCCGATGCGCGTCCCCCGAGGCTATAAAAGCCGTGCCGCGCGCCTCCCGAGGTTTCCCTCGCGTCGCCGCTTCTTTTGCCCTCCTTCTCGTCGCTCTAGACCCTGTCGTCCGCCCGTGCGCCCTCGCCGGAGTTTTGCTTCCATCCGTCGCTTTTCCGCCGCCTTTTCTTCGCCTCCGGTTGGTCTCCGCCGTCCCCGATTGCATCTTCGAGTCGGCCGTGACCCCCTTTTCCGATCTACTCCGAGCTGTTCCCGTTCCGTCGCGTTTCGGCCGTGGGCCTCGTCTTCTTCCTCGTCTCCGGTAAACCCCGCGCCGCCGCTCGCCGCCGTCTAGTTTCGCGCGAGTGTGGCCGTCTGATCTCGTGTCTGCGTCCCAGATGGCGCCACGTCCTTCGCCGCCCGCGACTCGCCTTCGCCGTCAATCGGCCTCTCGCGGATGAGCGGCGCGTGGCCGCCTGCGTCATCGCTTGCGTCGACGCGTCTGCCGTGAGCCGGGTGCACGGTGAACCGAGCCCGCGCCGTGGACCGAGTCCATCGAGAGCCGGCTGACGTCAGCGTTGCGCAATAAATCGTTTTTCCAGTACAAAAATAAATCCGAAAATTCTGATTTTCTGATTTTCCGTATTTTCTCTGAATTTAATTTTCCAGACTCATACGAACTCCGATTGAGGCGATTCAAGTTTCTAAATTTGTCTAAAATCAAGATCTATCTTCCAGAGCTATTTATTTTCAGTTTTGAGCTTGTTTGAGTCTCTGTTTTGTATTTATTTGGTTTCCTTGCTTCTTTTCCGGTAGTCGCTAATTCCGAGGGAGCGAACGAAGACTTTGAAGACCAAAACTCAGCACTAGATCAGCAAAGCAAGTCGTAATCCTTTGATCATGTTGATCCTATGTTTGCAAAAGTAAATTATTTTTATACAATTGCATGCTATTTTGTGTATCAATGCTTATTTAATCGGAGTAGATGTATACCTAGTTGTCATTATGCCACCTTGATTAATTGTATGCCATGTATCAATTGCTAAACCTAGGTTGGGACATTACCAGTTGGACATAATCATTATACCAACATTGGGTTACGTAGCTATGCTTAGACAAGCTTAGATATACGTTGGGATTCATGTCACATATTGAATAATGTTAATCTTGACTTAATGAGATATTGAATCGTGGCCGTTAGCCACTGTTGTAAAATTTGTTGTACCATGGCGGGGTTTGCCATTGGTCTTGGTTGAACGAATTATTTTCCCTCGGGCAATTGATCGTGAAGTGAAGGGGGTGCTTTCTAGCACATTGGGATGTGGATGTCTTGCCTGAGACAATTTAAGGAATTAATCTTGTGCGCCATTGAACTGGGCCTAACCGTACTACCACATGTCTGGAATGGGACAGACTTAGCTGATTAATTTGCAATGTCTAGACTTGAGTACTGCCAGTTGGTGGTGTGGGTTTCGGGATGGACGGGTAGATTCGCAAGGCGCAAGAGGGGGCCCTAATGGGCGAAACCTTAGCGGGCAGTACCGAGTTTAGACAGTGCATTGTAAAGGCTTTGTCATGATATCTCTACGACACACCAAAGGAAGTGTGTTAGTAACGTTTGCACAAAGAGATGTTCATGTCTTGTGGGTAAAGTTGTACAACCTCTGCAGAGTGTAAAACTATTTGAATAGCGCGTCATGATCATGGACAAAGCCCGGAATTTCACACGGGTATAGAGTGTTTCATAAAATGTGGAATTGTTGGGATGTGAGCGGGAGTTCTTTGTTGTTTTGTTGTCTATCATTGATCTATCAATTATTTATTTTTCTTTTCGTAAATACGCTTTCAATCTATTTATTGTATTTCAATTCAAGTTATTGCTTTCTGCAAATAAACCATATAGCTATCCTTGTCAAGCCGTGCATGAATATATTGCATCAATTCCTACGGCTTGCTGAGTACTTTTTGTACTCACGGCTTTATGCCCTTGTTGATCAGTTACTGAAGGAGATAATGAATATCATGAGGAGGAATTCTATGAAGACTACGTGGATTAGGGAGGCGTTTCCCCAGACGATTGCCTGTGGCATGTCGAATGGCTCAAGTTATCTTTTCCGATGCAATAGTAGTTGTTTCTTAAGCCCTTAAGGCATAACGGTGTAAACATTGACCGTAAGGTCGTTTGCTTTATTTAATAATAATTTGCATCTTCTTAGTTAATTCGTTGTATGGAATAGTATTTCATCTATGTTTCCACTGTGTGCACTATCGTGATCTCGGGTAGTGCAAGATATACAGAGGGTTTCGGATTTGCAAATCCGGGTCCCGACAGAGATGGTATCAGAGCCATATCGACTGTAGGCCGCTATCCTAGTTAGCATGGTCTTCAAAATTATTTTCTAAATCAAACCAACAAATTGGTACTTAATAGTTTTCGTCTCCTCTCGCCTTATTCTTAGGTCCTTATTCCTCTCCTTTGCTAAAACATTGATTCGAAATTATGCCACCTTGATTAATTGTATGCCATGTATCAATTGCTAAACCTAGGTTGGGACATTACTAGTTGGACATAATCAATATACCAACATTGGGTTACGTAGCTATGCTTAGACATGCTTAGATATACGTTGGGATTCATGTCACATATTGAATAATGTTAATCTTGACTTAATGAGATATTGAATCGTGGCCGTTATCCACTGTTGTAAAATTTGTTGTACCATGGCGGGGTTTGCCATTGGTCTTGGTTGAACGAATTGTTTTCCCTCGGGCAAATGATCGTGCAATAAAGGGGGTGCTTTCTAGCACATGGGATGTGGATGTCTTGCCTGAGACAATTTAAGGACTTAATCTTGTGCGCCATTGAACTGGGCATAACCGTACTACCACATGTCTCGAATGGGACAGACTTAGCTGATTAATTTGCAATGTCTAGCCTTGAGTACTGCCAGTTGGTGGTGTGGGTTCCGGGATGGACGGGTTGATTCGCAAGGCGCAAGAGGGGGCCCTAATGGGCGAAACCTTAGCGAGGCGTCGAGTTTAGGCGATTGCAATGTAAAGGCTTTGTCATGATATCTCTGCGACACACCAAAGGAAGTGTGTTAGTAACGTTTGCACAAAAAGATGTTCATGTCTTGTGTGTAAAGTTGTACAACCTCAGCAGAGTGTAAAACTATTCGAATAGCCGCGTCCGCGGTCATGGACAAAGTCCTGGAATTTCACACGGGGTATAGAGTGTTTCATAAAATGTGGAATTGTTGGGATGTGAACGGGAGTTCACTGTTGTTTTGTTGTCTATCATTGATGTATCAATTATTTATTTATCTTTTCATAAATACGCTTTCAATCTATTTATTGTATTTCAATTCAAGTTATTGCTTTCTGCAAATAAACCATATAGCTATCTTTGTCAAGCCGTGCATGAATATATTGCATCAATTCCTACGGCTTGCTGAGTACTTTTTGTACTCACGGCTTTATGCCCTTGTTGATCAGTTGCTAAAGGAAATAATGAATATCATGAGGAGGAATTCTATGAAGACTACGGGGATTAGGGAGGCGTTTCCCCAGACGATTGCCTGTGGCATGTCGAATAGCTCAAGTTATCTTTTCCACTGCAATAGTAATTGTTTCTTAAGCCCTTAAGGCATAACGGTGTAAACATTGACCATAAGGTCGTTTGCTTTATTTAATAATAATTTGCATCTTCTTAGTTAATTCGTTGTATGGAATGGTATTTCATCTATGTTTCCACTGTGTGCACTAGCGTGATCCTGGACTGGTGCAGTATACACTGAGGGTTTCGGATTTGCAAATCCGGGTCCCGACACCCCCTTCGCCGTCGCCCGAGAGCCCTCCGTCGCTTCGTGCACCCTCGCCAAAGTTCCTCCACCGCCCAAGCTCTTCGTCCACGTGGATCTCCACCGCCGGTGCTCCTTCGCCGCTGCTGTTTGCACCGTCGTGTTGCCCGCATCGCACTCTTCCAGATCTACACCAAGCTGCGCCCAATTCGTCGCTTTTTCACCGAAGCCCACATCGTCTTCTCCGTGGCCGGGGAGTTGCGTCGCCGCCTCGTCGTCGCTCTCCGTCAATGAACCATGGTCGTCCGATCTTCCGCGTGTGCTTCCGATTGCGCTTTGTCCTCCATCGCCCGCAGCCAGTGCCTCTGCCATCCGATCCCACGCTACTGATTGGATGTGCGACGCATGCCCCATCCATGTCAGCGCCTCGCTAACCGCCCGCATCAGCCACCGCATCAGCCCTACCACCCGCGTGTCATCCCCGTCAGCGCTGATGTCAGCCGTGTGACGGGTGCACGGTGAACCGGACACTATGCAGTGAACCCGGTCCACCCGAACCCTGCTGACATCAGCTTTGCACAATAAATCTTTTTTCTTTAGAAAATAATTTTAGAAAATATATTTTTCTATTTTATCTGGATTTAATCTTTCGGATGCCCGTTCTCTCTCATACGAACTCCGATCGAGGCAATTCAAGTTTCTAATTTTTTTTTAAAATCAAGCTCTATCTTCCAGAGCCATTTATTTTCAATTTTGAGATTATTTGTGTCTCTAATTGGTATTTATTTGTATTTTTTATGAACGAAGACTTCGAAGACCAAGACTCAGACCTAGATCAGCAAGGCAAGTCATAACCTTTGATCATATTGATCCTATGTTTGTAGAGTAATTTGTTTTATACAAATGCATGCTATTTGAGTATCAATACTTATTTCATGGGAAGAGCTATATACCTAGTTGACATTATGCCACCTTGATTATTGGAATGCCATGTATCCATTGTTAACTCCAGGTTGGGACATTAATAGTTGGACATGATCATATTACCAACACTGGTGTTTGCACCAGAATTTGGTAAGTCCAGTCAAAATCGGCAAGAAAGTCAACATACGGTAACTAACAGACGATTTAGAAAGATTTGAAGATATTTGGCAACGACAAGATCTTTGAGGGAAAGCTATCCGAAATAAGGCCGATACAGATCAGGTTTTGTAACGTGTTGTAATAGGACACGATCGACCGACGGGTATAAAAGAAGGGCCAAAGCGAGCTACGAGAGTGATCCAACACAATCAACACCAATCTACATTATTTTTTCCTGTTGACTAGGAGTAGTTCTTGTAATTTATTCTTTCTAATTCGATCTTGATCAATAAAGTTGTGTGTCGCCGATTGTTGATCTTCTTCAAATTACGCCCCAGGTTCGATTTATTCTGATTTTCTTGCGCATCGCCTTCTTTAGAATCGATCTACCTTTATCCTCTGATTAGCCATAATCGTCTAGTTGGACTTACCTTTTTTATCTTGATTTAATCGGCTTTGAGCTGATTGAGTTTAAGCCGATTGATCGTAACGATCGGCTTTGAATAAATTTTATATTTTTACCTTGTTGATTACAGGTCAAATCGACTGGCACGCTCTGAACTAGGTGTTCGTCTGGTGTGCTGTTGTCAAAAACCCTACTTCAAGTTTTTGACGTCAACACACTATTGGCACGCCTGGTGGGATCCAATGTCTTCATCAGGGAAGCCGATTCTGCCGTCTGATCTCAACGCAGAAGCTATAATCGTCCCAACGATGGACGATTTGACGCCAGAACAACGTAGAGAAATCGAAGATCAAAAAACTGCGCTAGAAGAAATGATGCTAAACTGTTATCAGAAGACTAGACATGGCGTGACTCAAAAAACCGCTCTGCCGACGGTCAATGCCCTGGGGGATGCAGGTGTCACAGAACCGGTAAGTCGATATCTACCTGCTCAAGCCGAATTATCGGCTATGATTAATCAGTCTGTACACCATGCTCTAATAAACCAATCATCGGCTCTTGTCACCACGCTTAAGCCGATGAAAGCGAATAGCGTTAAAACTATCGCCCAGGAATTGGCCTCGTCCGGAAGCCTGCTCAACCCGTTGCAAGCTCTGCCAAATTACCCTATTTTTTCAGTAGAGCAAAACACGCAGAGCACACTAGCCGATCCTAAACCATCGGCTATGACCTCACCCCCTACCATGATGCCTACTCAACCCACTATCATATTGCCTAGAGATCCTCGGTCAAATGGGGTAAACCATTACTAGGCTTACACCAACGCTGCCAAGTTGGACGCATCAGCGAACCTACCACCGTCAGCCCCATTCTATGTTTTTCCACAATCGGTTTCACAGCCGATTGAACCTGATAGATACCCACAGCGTCATGAATCGATCCTGCCTAGAAATCCAGGTTCGCATAAGGTGGTGACCTATTCAGAACCTTTTGTTCTAGTACCAGAACCCCAGATTACACACAATAGGTATGATCAGTATACCCGTTTGCCATCGGCTCAGCCTAATTGGCAACCCGAGCTTGCACTTGGGGAGCAGAATGCCAACTATGACCAGCATTATCAAGGGCCTACTATTCCAGTGGTCGATAATGCGAACTAGGCCAATCAAATCTCTGTCGTCTTGAGAGATCAGTTCGGCATATAGCCAAAAGGGAAAGTTATCGGCTATAGAAAGCCATATCCCAATTACATAGATCGCATGCCTTATCCTCACAATTTCAAAGTCCTAGATTCTGCAAAATTCTCTGGTGACGACTCGATTACTACCCTGGAGCATATCGGACGCTTTATCGCGCAATGCGGCGAAGCAGCTCAGTCCGATGGATTGAAAATCAGAATGTTCCCATTGTCATTGTCAGGAGCAGCTTTTACTTGGTTCACTTGTCTGCCTCCAAATTCGGTTCATTTATGGAACGATTTGGAAAGCCGATTTCACGAATACTTTTCTTAGGCAGTTTAGAACTCAGGATCTCCGATCTAAGCTCTGTTCGCCAAAACTTTGGGGAATCGGTGACTGATTGTATTAAAAGATTTAGAGAGATAAGAAACCGATACTTTAGTGTCACATTATCCAATAACCAACTCGCTGATTTGGCTTTTGAAGGGTTAATTCCACCACTTAGAGAGAAGTTTGGAGGACAAGAGTTCACCGATCTGAGTCATCTGCTTCATCGCGTGTAGGCTCAGGAAAGCCGATTCCCGGATAATAGAGCGTTTAAAGATAGATTTAAAAATATTAATAATAAGGAAAAAGATAAAGCCAAAGTTAATATGATCGACTATTGTCCGAGCGATTCATCAGAAGACGATGAAGCAGAAATAAACATAGCCGAGTGGATAAAAGAGTCTAAAAAATCCTTAGTCTGTTCTTGGCTTAAGCCGAATAGGAATAAGTCGGAAGTTAAGTATGCCTTTAACGTCTCCAAGTGTGATCGTATTTTCGATTTGTTGTTGCAAGAGAAAATAATACAGTTGCCCGAAGGACACGTCATACCATCGGCTGATGAGATCAAGAAACGTAGGTATTGCAAGTGGCATCATTCTTTTTCTCACAACACTAATGATTGCAATATTTTCCGTCAACAGATCCAGTCGGCTATCGAGGATGGTCGGTTAAAATTCGTTATTGAGCCGACCATGCAAGTTGATGCTGAGCCATTCCCTATTAACATGGTTCAATGTTCGAGCAAAGGAAAAAAGCCGATGCATGATGAGCCAAAAAGGGATCGGCAAGTTGACATTCAGTCAACCTCAGACGACAGTCAGACATTGAAGATTACAATCGGTTCGTTACAAATAGAAGCCGATCATGAAGGAAAGTATTCAAGGACCATTAAACCCAAGGGAAATCCTCAGGTGGGTAAATGGTATAAAGCCAAAAAATCACCATCAAGACAGACAACAAAAAAGCCGGGACCGACGTTTTCTCAGTTAATGGAGAAGTATGAAAGAATGAATAATTGACCACGATGTCCTACTCGTCGGTCGAACAATCTATATCACACTGAGAATGTAGAGAGAGCGCATAGAAGATGTCCTTTTTGGCAATTTTGTTGGGAAAGGGGAGTAGCATTGCCATCTCCATATACATGCCCAATGGAGCATTATCCCCAAGACGATTGGTGCAACCGATCGGCTAGAGATAGGCTGTCTTAGCCGATATGAGATCACGATGACAAAATTTACAGAAGACCTGTTCACGAAAGAATGTTTGAACCATATCAGGTACCGGACCAAGTTGTAACACAAATGTCTAGTTCTGATCGGGAAGATTTGGCTAGCCAAATACGTAAGCCAATAGAACCCAAACCTAGGTGGTGCCCACCTGGCCTTAGCCGAGCACAGCGCAGATGGCTTCAGAGACTAAGGACTCAAGAGATCAGAGAAGCCAATGCAGAAAAACAGAGGGATGAGACTTTCAATGAGCTTCGGCCGATCAAGGTTATCAAGAAGGAATGGAGGAAAAAAGAATAGGTTGAAGAAGATTTTGAGTCGGCGGATGACCTGGATTCTCCTATGATTAGGGACGACACACCTCCGATGGATATCAATATGGTATTCACATTGCCGGCCGAATTCAAAATTAAAACCGAATCAGCCAAAGAAACTTTTGCTCGGTCGTGTTCAGGTGTCCAAAATGTAATCTTCGAGAAACTGAGAGATGATCATCGGCATCTAAAACCATTGTATCTGAAAGGTTATATAAATGGCAAGCCGATATCAAGGATGCTGGTGGATGGTGGAGCTACCACCTGCAAGAAATTGGGTAAGTCCGATGAAGACTTGATCAAGACTAATATGGTTTTAAATGACTTCACAGGCGATCCCACAAAGGCCAAAGGCATTATGGTCACAGAATTGACTGTTAGCAGTAAAACTTTGCCGACCGCATTTTTTGTTATTGACGCCAAGGGAAATTACAGTGTTCTGCTTGGTCAAGATTGGATTCACGCCAATTGCTGCATTCCGTCGACTATGCATCAAGCGCTTGTTCAATGGAATGGAGGGGAAGTTGAAGTTATTACAGCCGACACATCGGCTCATATTGCCATGGCCAGTTCTACGCGAATTGGTAACACGAAGAAGCTAGATGCATATCAGGGAAAACGCTGGATGATTGTGACTTCATTTGCGTGAGTAAGACATGACTTATGCCGATTAGTGTCAAGCCAGGCACGTTTGATCGGACAAATAAAGTATTACGTCGATGGGGACAAGAAAAACAGTGAAGACTTTACAAGATAAAATGCAAAGCTATCGACAAATAACAGATAGCTATGAGGCTATAGAAGATTTCCAAGAGATTGAAAAGTTGGGCCAAGGTTTCACATCTGCTGATCTGCTTGAAGAAGTCGATATAGGTAGCGGTGATAGAAAAAGACCAACTTTTATTAGTGCAAAACTAGATGTAAAATACAAAGATTGATCAAAATTCTAAGAGATTATAAAGATTGTTTTGCTTGGGAGTATCACGAGATGCCTGGTTTAAGCCGACAGTTGGTAGAACATCGGTTGCCTATCAAACCAGGATATCGGCCGTTTAAACAGTATCCTAGATGCTTTAATTCGGCACTGTATAATATTATAAAGGAGGAAATAGAACGATTGTTGGAGGCAAAATTCATTAGGCCTTGCCGATATGCGGAGTGGGTTTCCAACATCGTTCCAGTCGTGAAGAAAAATGGAAAACTTCGGGTATGTGTCGACTTTAGAGATTTAAATAAAGCCATGCCAAAAGATGAATACCCGATGCTGATAGCTCATATGCTCATCGATGCTGCATCAGGGAATAAAATCATAAGTTTTTTAAACGAAAATGTTGGATATAATCAGATATTCATGGCAGAAGCCGATATACCAAAAACCGCCTTCAGGTGTCCTGGTGCGATAGGATTGTTCGAGTGGACAGTTATGACTTTCGGTTTGAAAAATACTGGAGCGACTTACCAGCGAGCCATGAATCTGATTTTTCATGATTTAATCGGTCATATTGTCGAAATATACATTGATGATGTTGTAGTAAAATCTTCAGATGACTTACAGCATCTGGCCGATTTAGAGAAAGTTTTCCAGAATATAAGATCGCATGGCTTGAAGATGAATCCTTTCAAGTATGCGTTTGGTGTGTCGGCTGGGCAGTTTTTGGGCTTTATGGTACACGAAAGAGGTATCAAAGTTAATCAAGCAAGGGTGAAAGCTATAGCCAACACAGTGCCGCCGACATGTAAAAACGAGTTACAGAAGCTGATTGGCAAGATTAACTACCTCCGAAGATTTAACTCAAATCTCTCTGGTCGGATATGTGCTTTTACCCCATTGTTGAAATTAAAGGACAATCAAGAATTCGTGTGGGGAATTAACGAGCAAAAGGCTTTTGATGACATCAAGGGATATTTAGCTAATCCTCCGGTTTTGGCTGCACCACGAAAAGGAATTCCTTTCAAATTATATATATCGGCTGAGGAGAAAACTATCAGAGCTATTTTAGCATAAGGGTTATCTTTTATTTAAGCCGACGCCTACTTAGTGCCGAAGTCAGGTACCCTTTTGTTGAAAAGTTATGCCTATCCTTATATTTCTCATGTACAAAGCTAAGACATTATATTTTAGCATCGGCTTGTAAGGTGATCTGTAAAACCGATGTTATAAAATATATGTTATCGGCTCCAATTTTGCGAGGTCGACTTGGCAAATGAGCTTATGCCTTGATAGAGTTCGATCTGTCTTACGAATTGGCTAAAGCAGTTAAAGGACAAGTTCTAGCTGATTTTATAACAGGGCATGATACTGCTGTCGACTTAGTGTCTGTTGCCCCTTGGCAGTTTTTTTTTGACGGGTCGGTGTGCAGGGAAGGTGATGGCATCGGTATTGTACTCATATCACCCAAAGGATATAATTTTGAATTTGCATTTCGGCTAAATAGTCGATGCTCAAACAACCAGGAAGAGTATGAAGCATTGCTCAAAGGCTTACAATTGCTAGAAAAATATCGGAGTAAGTACTGCGGAGGCATATGGCGATTCCATGTTAATTGTACAGCAAATAAAAGGTGAATACCAGTGCCGTGACGAAGTATTATTCAAATATTTAGAACAGTGCTTCGAAGTCATCGACTCGTTCACCTCATTTTCTATCGGTTATATCCCTCGGGAATCAAATGATAGAGCCAACGCACTGGCTCAGCAGGCGTCGGGATACAAAGACTTCGGCCGATATTAGGTGACCGAACTAATAAACAAAGCTGTCATGTCCGCGGATGTTGTTGATTGGAGAACGCAAATAAGGAATTACCTAATTGACCCATCTAAGCCGACCGAGCGCAAGGTCAGGCAGCAAGCTTTAAAGTACGTAATCATGGACGACACTTTATACTATCGGACGATGGAAGGTTTTCTGCTGAGATGTCTTGGAACTGAAGAAGCATGGGTGGCAATGGGTGAAGTGCATGAAGGTATTTGTGGGTCTCATCAATCGGCTTATAAAATGAAGTGGATGCTTAGACGAACAGGATATTTTTGGCCGACAATGTTAGAGGATTGTTTCAGATATTACAAAGGATGTCATACTTGTCAAAAGTTTGGCAATATACAATTAGCATCGGCATCGGCTTTACACCCGATTATCAAGCCATGGCCGTTCAGAGGCTGGGGGATAGATATAATTGGCCAAATATTTCCTACTTCAAGTAAAGGTCATAAGTTCGTTCTGGCCACAACCGATTATTTCTCTAAATGGGTTGAAGCTATACCGCTTAAAAAGGTAACTAGTGTTGAAGCAATCGGTTTTGTTAATGAACATATTGTCCATCGGTTTGGAATACCACAAACAATCATGACCGATCAAGGTACGGTGTTTATGTCTAATGAGTTTCAGAATTACGCGAAAAGTCTAGGGATCAAATTGTTGAATTCATCCCCATATTACGCTCAGGCTAATGGACAAGCCGAGTCATCTAACAAGACATTAATCAAATTGATCAAAAGAGAAATCGATGAAAGACCAAGGAATTGGCATTCAACACTATCGGAGTCACTTTGGACGTATCAGCTAGCTTATCGCGGAGCAACAAAACTTTCGCCGTATCAGTTAGTATATGGACAAGAGGCCGTTTTACCCGTGGAGATTAACATTGATTCTATACGAATAGCCAGGAAAAATGGTTTGTCGGCTCAGGATTATAACGATTTGATGATCGATAACTAGGAAGAGTTAGCAGAATTACCTTTGTCTACGTTTGATCGGCTTAAGAAGAATAAAGTCAGAGTTGCAAAAGCATACAATAAAAAGGTCGTGCCAAAGTCTTTCGATCAGGCCGATTTAGTTTGGAAAACGATACTGCCTGTTGGTTCGAAAGATAATCGATTCGGAAAATAGTCACCTACGTGGGAAGGACCGTACAAGGTTAATCGGCTAGTCGGTGGAAATTCATACATACTCGAAACATTAGAAGGGCACGTTTTACCCAAGGCGATTAACGGGAAATACTTAAAGAAATACTATCCTAGTATTTGGGTTGGAGCCTAGCCGGCTGGAAATCGCTCTACGAAGGCCTAGTTAACACGGTGCTGTTAATCGGCTAAAAAGATGGCAAATTGATAAACTAAGCTAAAATAGAAATCGGTTAAACAGCCGATTGAAAAGATAGTAAGATTTACAAAAGTGTTTTAACGCATGTTTCACAACATCCGACAAAGTTTTTACATCTCATGAGAGCTAGTACTGAATGCCAGATCCTGGATGAGTTGCACCTAAAGCCGTTAAGGCACCGGCTGCTTTGGCAATCACGCATTGAACTTCATCAATGATGCGATCATCTTCTTTGGCACTCCCAGGCACTGGCACCACTTTTGCCATTTGCTTCTTTACTCCGACCACGGCCATAGCAATACCAAGCTTTTGATCTTTGATGGCCGACGAAGTGTTCTCAAGAGTTTGTTGGCCTTCTAAGATTAGCTTCTCTGTCTTTTCCAACTCTTCCATGAGAAACTTCTTGGTCGATTCAAGCTTGCCGATAGAGTTCTTCGTAGTTTTTAGCAGCTCTGTGTCGACATCAAACTTCTGCTTCTTGGCCTTGGCATCAGCGACGAGCTCGTCCAGAATTTTCCGATGGGCTTCTTGAGCCTCGCGCTGAGCTATCCTTGCCTGAGCTGCCTCCACTTCAGATTTCCTCTCGTCCAAATGACACACATTGAGGAGAGCTTCCATGGCCTCTGGGGGCAGATTGGCTTCAACTACCGCCATGGAATCTCTGATCCTTTGATTGTTGGCCAAAATCTCCGATTGGGGCTTCATCACCAAGTCGAAGAGTTTGTTGAGCCTTTCTTGCATGCCTGTAGTAGAGGTGACGGCAGCCGACGCTTCCTTCGAGACTTCGAGGATTTTTTTTATTTTCGCGTCGTAGTCGTCGGTGGCCATGATCTCAGGATCATCCAGGTCAGCCAAGGAAAAGCCCAGTAAATTTGTCGGATCAGAAAGCTCTGGCAGATCAGCAATCGAAGCTATTGGTGTTGGCCGAGCTGGAGAAAGGGGCGCTGAGGAAATCCCAGGGAGGTCGGCCAAGATCTTCGCAACTTGTGCTGATTGTGTCGGCTAAAAAGAAGCAAATGAAGGGTATGCCGACGTGTTAAGGGATATAAGTCGCTAACTAAAGGTATGTTACTTACCTCTGCAATAGCTGACGTATGTGGCAAACTCTCACCGCTATGCTCCTGGGGCTTTGATCCCCTTTTCGTTGGAGCCTTGGTATACTTAGTTTTCTTCTTTTCTGAAATTATAATCGGCTAATGATTAGTTGGATAAAGAGTAAAAAATATAAATATAAATATAAAAAATATAAAAAAAATAAAAATATATATAAAAAAATAACAGCCGATTGTATTATACTTACTTGGTTGTTTTTTCTCAATGTCCGATAATGACGGACATTGAATCCCTAGGGTACCCGAAGTGTACCCAGTAAGGCCAGTCGACCGGAGTGGCCTCTTGCCTTGGCCACTACCCGATTGGCCAATGGCGGGCTTCTTACCAGCAGCCTTTGTCTAAAGAGCGAAAATAAAATGGGATTAGAAAATGTATATGGCAGGAACCGATGAATAAAAGGAAATTATTCAGGCCGATACCTCATCAAAATCTACAAAACTTGTATAGTATACCCCGCAGAATTAGTCTCATCACTTGAATCGCTTTTAGACACTAAGGATGGTTCTGGTAGATCGGGGAAGAATCCCTTGATTATGAATGACGGAGTTTTTTTCCATATAAATCGACTTTGCAATAGCCGACCACCATGTTGTGAAGCCTCCTGCCTGGCGAGCATTCAGGAAGAAGTGGGGGAGGCTGCGAAGTTGAAGCTCATCGGCTAGATCCAAAATCAGCTCGGCTGAAGTGGCATTGCGAACTCTGGCTCTGGGCTGAAGTCGATCAAGAAGTGGCAGGCTTGGAATTACCTGACCAAAGCCGAGCTTCCTTGCATAGATTTAGGGATGGTAAAATTCATACGAAGGATGGAATGTCCGATTCATAGTATGTTGGCTAGCATGAAAGACGCATGGAGAGATGAAGATTTTATACAAGTCCAAGGTCTCCTGAGGCATCAAAGAGCTGTCGGCTTCCAAATGAAGGAAAGAACGCCAAGGAAAATCGGCTGCAGCACCATAGCTAAAGAAGTCTTGCTGCTTGAAGTCTTCAGTGTTTAATTGCAGGAAAAAGGACAAAAAATTTCTACAGCCGATGGGTGTGATTCTTGTCTCATTACTGGAGCACATTATAAACCTCTCGCCAAAGGATCGGCATTCTCTGAATTGGAAAGGTGCTCCTTCTGGAATGTCCTCTCTTGGAAAAGGGGTCCCATCGGCTAAATCCAGATTAAAGGGACGACTGAATAGGCAGTACAACCATATTTGTACAGACCACATCGGACCGCCCACTGTGGGATATAGATTCCAGGGTATCCTCAGGAAAGGCCCAAGATGAAGGCCCAGAAGATATGCTTCACATCAAGCTTCTTAACCGTACAGAAAGGGATATATCATAACTGAAGTTGAACTTGTGATTAGAAATGATAGATCTGATTGTAATCCAGTCGTTAGAAGGATAGATAAAGATGTAAACTCTGTCCTATAATTGACTAGAATCTTGTAACCGATCGGAATCTCCAAACCGATCAAGACTCTGTAAGCCACCCCACCCCCGCTATATAAGGGAGAGGGCGGGCAACAACATAGGGATCCGATCATCCAAGCATAGAGCAATCAAGCCATAGAGTATAGAACACCTCATATCGCCCAGAGCATATTGTGCTTTGAGCAACCCCAGATCCAAGAGATCCATATAATCCCAACACACAGGATTAGGGTATTATCTCCTCCGCGAGAGCCTGAACCTGTATAAACCCCTTGTCTTGTGTGACCATCGAGTTTGAGATCGAGCGCCTACCCCATAAATTCATTGCCGACTACAAAATTCGACACCCACATTCCCAACAGTGAAATTCTCAAAACCAGTGAAAAGTTGACTCCTTATCACATAGAGCATCTGATACACTACGCCAAGAAAGGTTTTCCCTAATGCTAGCAGACGTCCTTCAACAAGCTGTTCTGCTATTACTTGATAGACTTGAGTCGGCCCAAGGGATGCCCCGCAGAATAAAAAGCGATCTAGCCAAAGGTTCAGGAAAGCAACATTTCCTCGTCCGATACCAAGCCATTAACCTTATTATTGTTTCCGATATTTTGGCCCACCCTTCACCTTTAGATCTGATAAGTTTATATTTTGGCTTGCCACTAAAAGCCGATACTTGTTCACCATCTGGCCTAAGATAGCACAACTAAGCTACGTCCAAAAGAGTTGGGCCGATGGGACCGGTACGAAACAAAAAACCATTAAAACAGTCCGACCAAAAATAACAGGCCGTGGCCACCAAGGGCTCATTAGCTTCTGGATCGGCTAAAGAAAGGGGGATACACTCGGCTATGCCCATTTTCTCCCATTCACCCTTCTTTTGGGTTGCCACTCTGATAAACCAATTTCTCCACCCCTTGAGAGCTGTCGGCCAAGCCCTAAAACTTTTATTCCAACCTTCTATGTTATGACCAGAAGCCGATAAAGGAAGACGAGGAATTTCTTGGTTTGTGACAGTACTGACATCTAGATTTCCCAAGGGACCCAAAAAATATTGGTCGTTGCTATGCGGGATCGGAATGAGTACCTGGCTTGGGTCCATTGCAGCTGATCTGAGAGGATGATTGAGCTAAGGACTTGTTTCGGAGGATCATCGAACAGAGAGTTTAAGCCGATTGCAGATGGTGCGAGAGCTTGAGCCGTGAAGAATGACCGTGTGGGGGCCTCTTTATATAGCACGGTAAAAATTTGAAGCAGCGAGAAATGAATTTCAAAAGACACGAGCAGTAAAAAATTTGGTAAGTTTAGTCAAAATCGGCAAGAAAGTCAACATACGGTAACCAACAGACGATTTAGAAAGATTTGAAGATATTTGGCAACAGCAAGATCTTTGAGGGAAAGCTAATCCGAAATAAGGCCAATACGGATCAGGTTTTGTAACGTGTTGTAATAGGACATGATCGGCCGACGGGTATAAAAGAAGGGCCAAAGCGAGCTGCGAGGGGATCCAACACCAATCTACATTATTTTTTCATATCGACTAGGAGTAGTTCTTGTAATTTAGTCTTTGTAATTCGATCTTGATCAATAAAGTTGCGCATCGCCGATTGTTGATCTTCTTCAAATTACGCCCCAGGTTCGATTTATTCTGATTTTGTTGCACATCGCCTTCTTCAAAATCGATCAACCTTTATCCTCTGATTAGCCGTAATCGGCTAGTTGGACTTACCTTTTTTTATCTTGATTTAATCGGCTTTGAGCTGATTGAGTTTAAGCAGATTGATCTTCACGATCGGCTTTGAATAAATTTTATATTTTTACCTTGTCGATTACAGGTCAAATCGACTAGCACGCTCTGAACCAGGTGTTCGTCTGGTGTGCTGTTGTCAGAAACCCTACTTCAAGTTTTTGACGTCGAAAACTGGTTTATCGTACCTATGCTTAGACATGCTCAGTTATACGATGGGATCCATATCACATTTGAATTAATGTTAATCCTGACTTAATGAGATATTGAATAGTGGCCGATAGCCACTGTTGTAAAATTTGTTATACCATGGCAGGGTTGCCAATGGTCTTGGTTGAATGAATTTGTTTTCCCTCAGGCAAGTGATCGTGTAGTAAAGGGGTGCTTTCTAGCACATTGGGATGTAGATGTCTTTCCTGAGACAACTTAAGAACTTAATCTTGTACGCCATTGAACTGGGCCTAACTGTACTACCACATGTCTGGTATGGGACAAACCTAACTGATTAATTTGTAATGTCTAGCATTGAGTACTGGCAATTGATGGTGTGGGTTTCGGAGTGAACGGGTAGACTCACAAGGCTCAAGAGGGGGGCCCAAGGGGCGAAACCTTAGCGGGCAGTAACGAGTTTAGACAATGCTTTGTAAAGGCTTTATAATGATCTCTCTACGGCACACCAAAGGAAGTGTGCTAATATCGATTGCACAAAGAGATGATCATGTCTTGTGGGTAAAGAAGTACAACCTCTGCAGAGTATAAAACTATTCGAATAGCCGTGTCCGCAGTCATGGACATGCCCGGGAATTTCACATGAGGTATAGAGTGTTTCATGAAATGTTGGAATGTGGAATTGTTGGGATGTAAACGGGGAGTTCACTGTTGTTTTGTTGTCTAAAGTTATACTGTTGAATTTAGTGGTTTGATACTTGTTTTAGATGGTGTAGGGTGATGCCTCGCCATTCTGTTTATGTTGTTTACCATGGATTTACCAGCTATTTATTATCTTTTCATTAATATTCTTTCGATCTATTTACTGTATTTCAATTCAAGTTACTGCTTTCTGCAAATGAACCATACGACTATCCTTTGTCAAGCCTACATGAATATAGTGCATCATTTCCCTGCGACTTGCTGAGTACTTTTTGTACTCACGGCTATACGCCTTTGTTGATCAGTTGCTAAGGAAGGATTAGGAAATGTTGAATATCAT
This sequence comes from Otatea glauca, assembly GCA_036346275.1. NCBI lineage: Eukaryota > Viridiplantae > Streptophyta > Magnoliopsida > Poales > Poaceae > Otatea > Otatea glauca. The sequence goes on along the minus strand of CM070732.1, from coordinate 19,709,967 downwards.
GAGGAGGAATATTATGAAGACTATGTGGACTAGGAAGGCGTTTCCCCAAACAATTGCCTGTGGCATGTCGAATGGCCCGAGTTATCTTATTTTCGCTAGAACAGTTTATTTGTTTCTTAAGCCTTTAAGGCATAGTGGTGTAAACTTTGACCATAAGGTCCGCTGCTTTATTTTATAATAATTTGCTTCTTTCTTAGTTAATTCATTGTATGGAATGATATTTTATCTATGTTTTCACTGTGTGCACTAGCGTGATCCTGGACTACTGCAGTATACATAGAGGGTTTCGGATTTGCAAATCTGGGTCCCGACAGGGCCGTTTGATCGCAATCTAGATGATAGAGTAGCGAGTCTAGTTAGTAGGCTTTGAAAAGCGTGCAAAACCGGTATGTGTGTGGGTTTCGGGTTAGCCCATGTATGAGTGAGAGAGTCATTCTTAGCCCTTGATGGTGATCTTTAGGGTTGAAGGAACTTATCCAAGGGTGGAGAATGACTCAAAAGTAGTATAAATAGAGGGGTAGGGGTAGCTCTCCCCTCTTGAAGGTTTTAGAGGTTCTTGTGCTCCTTTGAGCTTTGCCCACTTTGTTGTGAGGCTTTGTAAACCTACCTTTCATAAATGAAATTTTCATTTATTCAGATCTGAATTTACCTTTCGCATTTCCATTATATCTTAAATTCAGCATTTAAATTCCGCACTTTAAATTCTTGCAATTTACTTTTCGCACATTTGGATTTGCCTCCCCTCCTTCTAAATGCTTGTGGATTTTATGCCAAGGATGAATGATTGATGGATGAATCTTCTTCAAATCATATCCCAATCATCCAGGAAAATTTTGTGTGTTCTTTGCAAGAAACCGATCTTTTGTGCTTGAGAGAATCATTCTTGTTAAATTGAGTTTGTGTGGTTCTTGTGTTCTGTTCTTATTGGCTTTGATGTGTGAAAAGTTATCCAAGATCATCTTGACCATCAAAACCCCACGATCAAGTCCAAGATCAAGATTTTGATGTTTGCTCTTACTTGTTGCACTCTTCCTTCGATTCGGAAAAAGTCAGAACTTTGACATTAATGCATTGGATTGAAGGTTGGAATAGGTTCCTAATCTCCAAAAGAACGTGCATACCAAGTTTCATGAGTTTTGGACCAACCGATCAAAAGATTCGTCAAATTTTCTTTTGAGTTCGTGCTGTGTTCTCCCTCTATTCATCAGGTCCGGTAATACTGCCCCTACGAGCTGTAGCACCGCCCCTCCGGTTGTAACATCCCAAAATTTGGCTTAATTAAGTTTTATTGCTTAAATGTGCATTTATGATTTTCTGGAATTTATTTGGATTTTTCTGGATTTATTTGAAATCAAGTTTATTGCCTTGTATTCAAATCTATTTAAATCTGTGCAAAGTTAAAATAAAGTTTTGCCAAAAATATTTTATTTGAGTCCAGAATGTCTCAAAGTATTTTTGAGATTTTTCTTGGATTTTTCCTAATAGTTTTATTGCCTAAAATAAATAAAGCAATTTACGGAATTAATTTAATTGAGAAAACCTTTTGAAAAAGCGTGTGAACAGTAACGGGCCGGCCCATGCACTGTGCGGCCCAGATAGCCCGTGCGGCCTACTTCGGCCAAAACCCTAGGCCTAAGAAATCCCGACCGTTGGATCGAGACCCAACGGCCGAGATCTCGCCGCGTCGTTGGCCTTCGGGGCGTTGATTGAGCGGCAGCGTGGGCGCCCGGATGAAGCGCGTCGTCTTCCGAAGTCGTCGCCGAGTCGCCGCCGCCACGAGCCGTCTTGGTCCGGGCGGACCGCCTTCCGTGCGGCTATTTAAAGCGCCGGCGCGGCACGGAACCCTTACCTCGCGCGCGCATCTTTCCAAAGCCCGAGGCTCGGTCGCCGTCGTTCGCTCGAGGAGCTCGCCGGAGTGGAGGTCCTTGCGCGGTGGTTTCGCTCGGTTTCGTCGCCGCCGTTGATCTTTCGCCGTCACGGTGCCACCATCGAGATCGCCAAACTGCGCCGCGTCGGATCCGTGAAGAGTCATCGCCGTTTCGCCGCTGGAACGCCGTAGCCGAGGTCGTCGTTCTCACGTCCGGTGAAGTTGCGCCGCCGCGTTGCCATCGCCACGTTGAAGCTTGAGCCGTCGGATCTCGGTGAAGGGTCTAGATCGTGCCACGACGCCGCAAAACGATGAAGCGTCTACGTAGCGCCGCCGTTAAATCTAGATCCCGCGGCGGGTGTGCTGCCACGTCGCGTGAGATCGGTAGCCGTCCGATCAAACCCGTGCGCTCTAGATCGCACCGTCGTTGCAACCAATCGTGACTTGCCGCGTGTCGGCGCAAGCATCGGCGTCATGGACCGCGTCTGCGGTGAACCAACCAACGCCGTGGACCGGGTCTATATGCGGGACACGTGGCAGCGTCCGATTGGTTTGAATCAGGGCTGATGTCATGCTGACGTCATAAACCGGTTTTGAATAAAAACAAATCTGTTAAATTCAATTTCTGATTTGATATTTATTTTAAACTTCAAAAGACTATATCTTTTGCATCGTAACTTCGATTTGAGTGATTCAAATTTCTAAAAATTTGTAAAATTGAGATCTATTTAATGGTGGATTTTATTTGATTTTTGGAGTTCAATTGCTCTCTGTTTTGGTATTTATTTGCTTTTCTTCTTCGATCGCGTAGGCGTTGAATTGTGCGACGTTTGGAGGAAGATCCAACAACTCAAGAGCAAGCTTCAGATCAAGATCAGGACCTATTCTAAGGCAAGTTGTGCTTTGATCATGTTGAACCCATGTTTATAAAATTGCTATGTTTGTTTTATAATATTGCATATATTTCAAAAATACAATTGTTTCAAAATAGATTGGGCTTAGCTATTATACAGATTGATCTATACCCTACCTTGTCATTGTATGCCATGATTCATTGTCACCTAGATTGGTTCAATATAGTTGGTTAATAATTATGATCAACATTGGAGGATTAGTCAGTATTAGTTGCTTAGCCATGCCACGTCATCACATGTGTCGAATCATTGATAATTAATCTTGATTAATGGAATATGGAACAATGTTATGAACTTGTGTGTCATGTGGAATCACACGATGAGATTGAGTTGTTGTGGCGAGTCATGTCATAGCGATGTTGAATTGTTGATGGCACGTGGTGCTAGTAATCAAGCGGGTGATAATCACTTAGATTGGGGCAAGTGGCAATGGGCGAGTATGCCAAGGTGGGCCCAATGGGCAGAGGGTATGTGGATGTCTTGCCTTGATCACACTAAGGACTTAACCTTGCAAGCCTTTGACCTGAGTCAATCATGCAACCACATGTTGTAATGGGACAGCCTAGCTGATTAATTTGTAATGCCTTAACACGGTACTATCATTGGTGGTGTGAGTTCCGAGTTATGGTGTAATTCACATGGTGCAAGAGGGGGCCTGGTTGTGGTTTCAGACCCACGGTGTTGAAACCTTAACGGGTAATCTTGGATTAAGCGAGCATTGTAAAGGCTTTGTCATGATTTCTCTGCCGGCACACCAAAGGAAGTGTGCTAATGGCCAGGCGCAAAGAGAATATCATGCCGTGTGGGTAAAGTGCATAACCTCTGCAGAGTGTGAAACTATTCGGATAGCCGTGCTCGCGGTATTGAGCAATGCTCGGGAATTCTGATTAAGGGTTAGTTTAATTAAAATGAACAACTTGGTTGGGATGGCGAATGCCATATGGAAGATGGAATTTGACTTAAGATTGGAAACTTGGTTTACTTGAGAAAAGTTGAATCTATCATTATTGTTATTTGTTTTACCGTCTTTACAATCTATTTATTGTATTTGTTCGTAAATCTTTGCTCTGTTGCAAAATAGCCATGATAGCCTATCCTTTGGAATAAGCCTTGCATATAGTTACATAGAATTGCATTACATGCACAACTTGTTGAGTGCTTTAAGTACTCACCCTTGCCAACAATAACCTCACCAGTTGAAGAGTCTACATCAATCTTTGAAGGAAAGATTCCAAGAGGAGCGAATGTTTAGGCGCAAGCCTTGTCGATTACTGTGGTATCTTGAGGGTTGTCTACGTTTTCATTCCGCTGCGATTTAATATATTATTGACCTTGCGAGGCATAGTCATGTAAGTGGACCACGAGGTCATTTAACTAGTAGTATATATCATATGATGTCTTTCCTAATGTTTTCGCTATGTATGATTGTGATATTTACTTATGTTGAGCTGTGTGCACTAGCATGATCTGGACTAGTGCGATATACACGGAGGGTCGGATTTGCATATTCGGGTCCCGATGAAGTGGTATCGAGCCATCTTGATTGTAGGCCTTGACCCTAGATAGTCCAGTCGTCTCTATAGGAACTTCAAAATTATTTTCTAAAGAAAAGAATTAACTTGGAAGAATAATATGTTCTTAACTTATCTTATTCTTCTATTCCTTCCCTAGTCAAAATTTCTCTCTTTTCCCCTCTTGAATTTCTTTCTCTCTCCTTCTTTGGATCGAGTTAAAAACCTTATCCGAGTTGTCTTGGTAGTTGACGTGCCACATCATAGCGAGAAAGTATCAAGTGCTTCTTTGTCAACCACGGAAATCATGAAGAAGGGGATCATCGTGCTCAAGGAAGGAGTAGATCCATGAAGCGTTCCAAGAGCTAGAAGATCTATGCTTCGAGTAGTTAGTTGGGACTCAGGTGTGGGAGTCGCGTCCGCTTAAGATAGAAGTGTTACCCTGAGGCGGTAGTTTTGTGTGTATAGGTTGAATTGGTTCTTCCTTGATTCTTTGAGTGTGCAGTATGTGTTGCAGAGCTTTTAGGCTTATATAAGCAACCATACCAAGTTATTAATATTGTTTGCTTACGTTATTGGGTTAAACCTATCTTCCCTGCTTTAGGATCCCTGCTTCTTACCTATGCTATTCCTCTTCCCTAACCCGATGAAGCGATCAAGCGGATGGTTGATTCGTGGAAACAACATAATCGAGTGGCGTGAAAATCAATCCAAGGAGAATCTCAATAGTGGATTAGTTCTTCAACCGTCGATGCAGATGGATATGAAGAGTTTGAGAGAGTTCTTGTTCGCTCGGACTCGGTTGATGCATGCAATGATGAAGCGGATGCGAATATGGTGACCGGCTAATGTCAACCAAGTGTCCCAAGTCGCTACCAATGATTTCCGTTCCTACTTAAGGTTATCGAATTCATAAGGACTCGTCGCGCCGCGTTTCGAAATGAGTTACCCTCGAAGTAGATGATTGGCTCAAGACCATTGAGAGGAAGTCGCTCATTGCTCGGTGTGAAGACGATGAGAAAGTCTGTATGCTTCTTATCGATTACAAGGAATCGCTTTGAATGGTGGAAGAAATATTGTCGTTCATGAAGCCCATGAGTATCACTTGGAATGAATTTGTTGTTGCTTTTCGTAATCTCTTTGCTTCACCTAGAGACAGTATGGTCACGATAAATACGAGAGCGAATACTATTCTTGCACCTTGTTCAACATCTAAGAGTTGCTCTCGAAGTCTTCATCAACCAAACAAATCGAGAAGATCGTGCGTGCATTATTTGTGGAGAGATAGGACATACGGCGACGAGCATGCGATTAATTGCTCCGTTGTGAAGGAAGTCATTCTGCGGGAGAATGTCCTATGAGTGACATCACATGTTACCTTTGTGAAGGCCGAGATCATGGTCGACTCAATGTCCTCTGAATCCAATAGTCACCGCTGTAATTGACATCGCAAAAGAATCTTGAGCCGTAGTTGCTCCAGAGTCGTCAAGAAGAGGCGGGCGTCGGTTGCAAAAGTGGTGCCACTCGAAGAGCTAAGGACACAATACCTTAATCTGTTGGCCCTCATCAAGAAAGAAGCAATTGGCGATCACCACAAACATGTTTCTGTGTGATGAAGAAGGCCATTGGTCTAGAAAATGCCCTATGAAACAACCAGTCTGACGCCACCGGAAGACAAATATGTGCATGTAGTCTGTACCAAAGAAGGCAAGGCAATAAAAACGTTGTGCTACTCTGTCATGAGGAAGGCCATTTTGTTAAGAAATGCCGCGAAAGAATCTAGAATCTCCTACAAACGCGGTCCTTAGGAGGTTACCTCGATCAAGTTCATAACACCAAGAGTGAGCGATAAAGTCGCAAGAGAAGTTTGTACGGAGAATCGGTTGAAGAAGAGGCGTCAAGGAAGACACCGCCTTAGTCGACGAATGCTCAAGGAAGAGAGGTGGACCTAAGCTTTGTTATACTGCAACAAGCACGGGCATTTTGCTAACAATTGCCCTCATAAGAAAGTGATCGCACGATGCAAGCCAATCTCAATTTTGTTCGATCAAAAACTTGGCGCCAATACCAATCGAGGAAGTTTAGATCGATGATTTTAGCCGATGCAAGTGTCATACCCTCGTTTGTAAAAGAAAAGTGACTAGAGGTGAAGTCCATGTAAAGATTTTCGTGCCTAAATAAATAAAGTAAAGATGGTTGAGAGGTGGATATGTGAAGTGTTGGAATAAAAGCATTAATGGTAAAGGATGTTCTGAGTATTCCCCTATGTTGACGGTTCACTGAAGATGTTGCGTGCAGCAACGAGGATCGATTCGATGGTGGTTGTAAAGATTGTCACTCGAGGACTTATCATGGTCGAAAGTACACTATTGCTTGATCTAACCTAGAATGTAACGGAGTTAAGTTGGAGAAAAGTTTCTAGCTACGATATTGGATATCGGACCTAAGATGCCACTCTGGAATGAATTGGTCGCCCGGACATAAGGCATCCGGAGTTTGGTTAAAGAAGTGTGTCGACTAAAAGCCCCGAAAGCGGAAAATGGAATTTCAAGCGACTACGGTTCGTGTTGGTCGCCAGAAGGTCAATAGCGTGGAAGTTGTCGACTTTGAAGATGTGCGATTGTTAGGAATATCCATATGTGTTTCCTAAGAATCCCATCGGATCGAGAGATCAAGTTTGTTAGTGAGTTAGTGCACGTCTGACACCAAAAGTAAAGATACCTCATCGAATGCCTATTGATGAGCTAGTTGAGATGAAGAAGCAGATCGAAGAGTCATAGAAAAATGCTTCGCTAGAGCCAGATTGTCACCATGGGGAGCGCCTGTTTTGCTTGAAGATGGGAGCTTAAGGAGGTGTATCGACCGTCGAGCATTTAATGAAGTGATGATTAAAAGGGTAAGTATTATTGCCGGGATCGTAATTTGTTTGATCGATCAAAAGGAGTGGAGTGTCCTCAAGAATAGATCTTGATCGAGTTATCATTAGTTGTAACATGCGAGAAAATGTTCTTAGGTCGAGTTTTCTCGCATATAGGCAGTATGAGGTTCTGTGTATCGCTAGAATGATCAATGCCATTCTGAATTTATGGACATGACGAATGGAGTTCCATGGGGAATTTGGTCATTTGTTATGGTGTATAGGTGGGATGTCCTTGTTTGCTTCAAGTCAAAAGTAAAGTATGCGAGCAGTTGGGATTAGTGTTGGAAAGATGGCTAGACCAATGGTTGTATGCTAAGTTTAGCAAATGTGACTTTTGAAAGGAGAAAGTTGAATTTCTTGCCATGAGATGATTGCTAAAAGAGTTACCGTGGATCCAACCACAAGCAATGTTACGTGGGAACAACCGGACTGCTTAGGCCATTAAGAGAAGAAGTTTGCATGGACACCGCAATACCAAAAGAGTTTTAGGATTGAGGAAGCGTTTGTGATAGCACCCGTCTTAGTGTGGCGGTTGTGCAAACGCAGATTTTGATATATACTATGATGCCTCAAGACCAAATCTTGGATGTGTGTTAATGCGAGAAGGCAAAGTTGTTGCCTATCGTCAGACAGTTGAGGCCACATGAAGAAAACTATACTACGCATGAAATGGAAATTGCTACTATAGTGCGTGCTTGAAGTTGTTGCATCATCATATTGATGGAAATATGTACGGACCATAAGAGTCAAGGTACGACCTTAACATGGAGCGAAGAGGATGGTTGGAGTTGACTAAGTATTATAATGTTGGGATCCGTTATCATCACAGGAAGGCTAATGTGGTACCGATGTCTTAAGTTGTAAAGGCCATAGTACCAATACACCAATATCAAGTGATCAATAGAAATTGTGCAAAGAGTTTCAAAAGTTGAAATTAGAAGTGGTTTCACAAGGATTTATAGTTGCTTTGAAAGTTAAGCCAATGCTTGAAGATCGGATCGAAGTGGGTCGAAGGATGAAGGCTTAGGTGAGGATTTTACGAGGATAACCAAGGAACCACACAGTTTAAAGGTCAAAGCTATGTATTGAATAAGAAAGAGATTAAAGCAGTTGATTTTGGAAGAAGCTCATGATTCCGAGTATTCAATTCATCCAGAAGTGCTAAGATGTACGAGATTTGAAAGAGGATTTTGGTTGCCTAATATGAGCGTGAAGTAGGTGAGCATGTTGCTTTATCGACGTATGTCGAGAGTAAAGCCATGCATCAAAGACCATTTGGTTTATTGCGGTAGTTGAAAATTCGGAATAGAAGTGGGAGGAATCGGAATGGACTTTATCACGGTTTACCTAAGACTCGTAAAGGTTACGATTCGGTTGGGTTATTGTGGATCGTCTAACCAAGGTCGCTCGTTTAGCCGATAAAGCCCACTTACTTGGGAGATCGTTTAGCGGAGTTATGCAGTCAAGGATTGTATGCTTGCATGGAGTGCCCAAGAAGATTGTGTCGGACGAGGTACCCAATTCACCTCAAGGTGTTGGAACAAGTTGCATGAAGCAATGGGGACTTATGCGGATTTGATCTGACATATCACCATGAGACGGATGGTCGGTGAAAGAGTAAATCGGATTTTAGAGGATATGTTAAGAGCTTGTGCTTTAGCTTATGCTACGTCATGGGATAAAAGTTTGCCATATGCGAATTGATTACAATATCGGCTATCAAGCTAACTGCAGATGTCACCGTTTGAGGCGTTGTATGGGCGTGCTTGTCGTACCCGTTAAATTGGAGCGAGGCAGAGAGAGCGTTTGGTTTTGGGCGGATATTCTCGAGGAAGCCGAAAGTCAAGTTGCAATGATCAGAGAGAGGTTGAAGATAGCACAGTCAAGACAGAAGAGCTACGCAGATAATCGTCGTCGAGATTTGAGTTTTGAACCAGAAGATCATGTGTATCTCAGGGTTACCCCTCTTAAGGCGTTAAAAGATTTCATGTTAAAGGAAGCTTGCGCCAAGATATGTCGGTCCGTTCAAGATTACGGCCGTCGAGAGAGGTAGCTTATCGATTAGAGTTGCCTCGATCCTTGGCAGGAGTGCATGATGTATTCCATGTGTCGCAGACTTAAGAAGTGTCTCGAGTGCCAGCAGAACAAACCCCATTGGATGCAATAGAGTGCAAGAAGATTTGACTTATAAAGAGCAACCGATCGAATTTTGGATGTTATGGGCGCAAGACCGAAACAAGTCTATTCGCTTTGCGAGTTGATGGAGCAATCATTCGAGAGTGAAGCCACCGGGAGCGAGAAGAAGATTTGAAGTCGAAATTTCGAACCTATTCTCTAGTTAGCCACGAATCTCTGCCGAGATTACATTAAGGGGAGGTTTGTAACATCCCAAAATTTGGCTTAATTAAGTTTTATTGCTTAAATGTGCATTTATGATTTTCGGAATTTATTTGGATTTTTCGGATTTATTTGAAATCAAGTTTATTGCCTTGTATTCAAATCTATTTAAATCTGTGCAAAGTTAAAATAAAGTTTTGCCAAAAATATTTTATTTGAGTCCGAATGTCTCAAAGTATTTTGAGATTTTTCTTGGATTTTCCTAATAGTTTTATTGCCTAAAATAAATAAAACGAATTTCGGAATTAATTTAATTGAAAACCTTTTGAAAAAGCGTGTGAGCGATGTGGGCGGCCCATGCCTCGTGCGGCCCGAGATAGCCCGTCGGCGGCCTACTTCGCCAAAACCCTAGGCCTAAGAAATCCCGACCGTTGGATCGAGACCCAACGGCCGAGATCTCGCCGCGTCGTTGGCGCTTCGGGGCCGTTGATTGAGCGACGCGTGGGCGTCCGGATGAAGCCGCGTCGTCTTCCGAAGTCGTCGCCGAGTCCGCCGCCGCCACGAGCCGTCTTGAGTCCGGGCGGACACGCCTTCCGTCTGACTATTTAAAGGCGCCGACGCGGCACGAAACCCTTACCTCGCGCGCGCATCTTTTCCAAAGCCCGAGGCTCAGGTCGCCGTCGTTCGCTCGAGGGAGCTCGCCGGAGTGGAGGTCCTTGCCGCGGTGGTTTTCGCTCGGTTTCGTCGCCGCCGTTGATCTTTCGCCGTCACCAGTGCCACCATCGAGATCGCCAAACTGCGCCGCGTCGGATCCGTGAAGAGTCATCGCCGTTTCGTCGCCGGAACGCCGTAGCCGAGGTCGTCGTTCTCACGTCCGGTGAAGTTGCGCCGCCGCGTTGCCATCGTCACGTTGAAGCTTCGGAAGCCGTCGGATCTCCAGTGAAGGGTCTAGATCGTGCCACGACGCCGCAAGAAACGATGAAGCGTCTACGTAGCGGCGACCGTTAAATCTAGATCCGCGGCGGGTGTGCGCCACGTCGCGTGAGATCGGTAGCCGTCCGATCAAACCCGCGGCGCTCTAGATCGCACCGTCGTTGCAACCAATCGTGACTTGCCGCGTGTCGGGCGCAAGCATCGAGGCGTCATGGACCGCGTCTGCGGTGAACCAACCCAACGCCGTGGACCGGGTCTATATGCCGGGACACGTGGCAGCGTCCGATTGGTTTGAATCAGGGCTGATGTCATGCTGACGTCATAAACCGGTTTTTCAGAATAAAAACAAATCTGTTAAATTCGAATTTCTGATTTCCTGATTTCAGTATTTATTTTAAACTTCAAAAGACTATATCTTTTGCATCGTAACTCGGATTTGAGTGATTCAAATTTCTAAAAATTTGTAAAATTGAGATCTATTTAATGGTGGATTTTATTTGATTTTTGGAGTTCAATTGCTCTCTATTTTGGTATTTATTTGCTTTTCTTCTTGATCGCGTAGACGTTGAATTGTGCGACGTTTCGGAGGAAGATCCAACAACTCAAGAGCAAGCTTCAGATCAAGATCAGGACCTATTCTAAGGCAAGTTGTGCTTTGATCATGTTGAACCCATGTTTATAAAATTGCTATGTTTGTTTTATAATATTGCATATATTTCAAAAATACAATTGTTTCAAAATAGATTGGGCTTAGCTATTATACAGATTGATCTATACCCTACCTTGTCATTGTATGCCATGATTCATTGTCACCTAGATTGGTTCAATATAGTTGGTTAATAATTATGATCAACATTGGAGGATTAGTCCGTATTAGTTGCTTAGCCATGCCACGTCATCACATGTGTCAGAATCATTGATAATTAATCTTGATTAATGGAATATGGAACAATGTTATGAACTTGTGTGTCATGTGGAATCACACGATGAGATTGAGTTGTTGTGGCGAGTCATGTCACGCATAGCGATGTTGAATTGTTGATGGCACGTGGTGCTTAGTAATCAAGCGGGTGATAATCACTTAGATTGGGGCAAGTGGCAAGGCGAGTATGCCAAGGTGGGCCCAATGGGCAGAGGGTATGTGGATGTCTTGCCTTGATCACACTAAGGACTTAACCTTGCAAGCCTTTGACCTGAGTCAATCATGCAACCACATGTTGTAATGGGACAGCCTAGCTGATTAATTTGTAATGCCTTAACCTGGTACTATCATTGGTGGTGTGAGTTCGAGTTATGGTGTAATTCACATGGCGCAAGAGGGGCCCTGGTTGTGGTTTTCGGACCCACGGTGTTGAAACCTTAACGGGTAATCTTGGATTAAGCGAGCATTGTAAAGGCTTTGTCATGATTTCTCTGCGGCACACCAAAGGAAGTGTGCTAATGGCGAGCGCAAAGAGAATATCATGCCGTGTGGGTAAAGTGCATAACCTCTGCAGTGTGAAACTATTCGGATAGCCGTGCTCGCGGTATTGAGCAATGCTCGGGAATTACTGATTAAGGGTTAGTTTAATTAAAATGAACAACTTGGTTGGGATGGCGAATGCCATATGGAAGATGGAATTTGACTTAAGATTGGAAACTTGGTTTACTTGAGAAAAGTTGAATCTATCATTATTGTTATTTGTTTTACCGTCTTTACAATCTATTTATTGTATTTGTTCAGTAAATCTTTGCTCTGTTGCAAAATAGCCATGATAGCCTATCCTTTGGAATAAGCCTTGCATATAGTTACATAGAATTGCATTACATGCACAACTTGTTGAGTGCTTTAAGTACTCACCCTTGCCAACAATAACCTCACGGTTGAAGAGTCTACATCAATCTTTGGAGGAAAGATTCCAAGAGGAGACGAATGTTTAGGCGCAAGCCTTGTCGATTACTGTGGTATCTTGAGGGTTGTCTACGTTTTCATTCATTGCATTTAATATATTATTCACCTTTGAGGCATAGTCATGTAAGTGGACCACGAGGTCATTTAACTAGTAGTATATATCATATGATGTCTTTCCTAATGTTTTCGCTATGTATGATTGTGATATTTACTTATGTTGAGACTGTGTGCACTAGCATGATCCTGGACTAGTGCAGTATACACAGAGGGTCCGGATTTGCATATTCGGGTCCCGACACCGGTACTACCGCCCTGAGCTGCGGTAGCACCACCCAGAACAGTCTTCTCTGATTTCTTTTGAGTGTTTTGTGTGAGGTTTTTGGTTGGATCATTTTGAGTGGGGGAAATTTATTTTGGATCATTCACTCCTAATCGTCATTCTAGTCCTTCAGTTTCCACATTATTTAATTACTTTGTCACATTTCCATTGCTATATTTCTAGAATTGTGTAAGGTTAGAATTAGCTAGGTTGCAAAATCCACATAGAATCCCTAGGCATTTATGTTGGGTTAGTAAAATTCAAATTTTTAATTAATCCTTAGCTTGTTGTCAAAAAGAATCCCAACTCACCCCTTCCTCTTGAGCATCCAATCCACTTTATTCCTTGGGCAGCAGACATATGCGCCGTGGTGCGCTCCTCTTAAAAATGCATAATAAGTATAGTTTATGTGAAAAACTAAAATAAAAGCTCTTAAAACTTACCTAACAACCCACTATATATATGACTATATAAACGCATTACGACACAAGTCCATAACAGACGTACACTTACACTTAGATATTCCCACGTACGCAATATTTGTCCATCAGAAGAAAGACGTAATCTGGTGCGTCACGAATCATGCATGAAGTAAAGGCATGAAAGAAAGAAAAAACTGCACATATTGCTACACTTTTGGGGTGCCCAGAGACCAACGGATGACTTCCCGTAGTGACCAAAGCAATATATTGTCACCACAAGTGCTCATGGTCGGGAACAATCTATTGTTTCTCACCAACTTTCCCTTCTCCCGTCAAAATTTTCATCTATTTCCTTGCTGGCTTAGTGGAGATGATTGTACCTCCTAGTAGACTTTGATGCCCTAGTGAGATGAACAAAATTTAGAAGGAAAAAAATTAAAATATCTTTTTGAAATAAAAAGCTCAGGCTGTGCTTGACATGAAGAGCTATGCAATGATGCCAGTTAGCATACCACAGGCAAAGGTAAGCCCCACAATTCGGGTCGCATTCAATTTTAAGCAAGGTAAAGAGTGAATAGTTAGAATAGGAAAATAAGAAATATGATAGTCAATGTTCCTCCACGCGTGCGCGCGTGCACATATATATATATACACACACACACATGTGTATGCATATATATATATACATATACATATACAATATGTACATATATGTATATGTGTATATATGAGAATATTGCACTGTGAGTTGGAAGAAAATCTATATACTGCATAACCACAGTGTCTGCCGTGTTTAAGATTATAATATGTGTAATGTTTAACATACTTTTCAAAGCTATGATTATTGTAAAGGTAAAGAGTGAATAGTTAGAATAGGAAAACAAGAAATATGATAGTCAAGGTTCCTCCACACATATATATACATATAAATGTTGGATATAAATTGGGCTTGCCCATTTTTCAGTAATAAAACAAGGAAATCCCAAGCCCGCAATTAATGCTAGGTGGAATAATAAAACATAGGAAGTCTAGAGGATTTTTACTCAACTTAAATAGGTGGGTCTCATCTACACCTGTTGTGAGGTTGAAAAGGAGGAAGTTGAGCCACAAGCGCGTGCGCCGCCGCCGAGCCGAGCCGATCCGCGACATGACGCGCTGCGCTTGTGCGGTGCCTGATTTTGCTGCCTGAAGTAATGACCACTGGTGGAAGCCGGCCATAATGGTGACTCTTGACTTTTAGGCTTCTGGTGACTCGTTATGACGGTGTCTCTTAACACTTCATCTTCTGGTGGCTCATCATGGTGGCTTTTGGCCTTTTCTCTTCTTCTGGCGCCTATATAAGGAGGGCCTCTCCTCTGTTTTCGGTGTGCTCACAAACCAGAACCAAACCACCACACGTTTCCTATTGCTGCTGCTTCAACATCTCCATCCCAGACGCTTGCGCGCACAGGCTCTAGGAGAGCAGGCCTCCGAAACCACGTCCGCTGCGATTGTCTGCATGGATAGGCGGGCGATCAGGTTTTTGGGGAGCGCACCTCTGCGCGATTTCTCGCTGTTGTTCGTCTTCTTCCTGGTTCGAGAACTGTTCGCAGGACTGCACTGCGTCAACATCTTCCTGCACCGAGTTTGATCGACTACTTGACGGTGATCATGACGATCGATCGAGCGACACCACCAGTGCCTCCGCACCTTTGGTCACATCCCAGGTATATCTCTAAAACTCTGAACTTTGCTTTAGTAACTTTGTGTGTTGCTATTGCTGAAATTGGAATCATATAATCACACGTATATGTCATATTTATTTTACTGAATATTTGGATTATAATATACCAAATTCTACCTAAATATCTAACAATCCAAAAACCTGATAGGCATTTTTCGGTTACTAGCTTTGCTGTTGCGTTGAAACCTAATGTATTCGATGGTGCGAATTATAAAAGGTGGCGCACTAAGATGATCCTTTGGCTGACAACTATGAACATCTATCACGTGGCAAAGGGTAAGCCTAAAGGAACACTCTCTCCAGATGTGGAGAGAGCGTTCGAGGCTGCTGATAACCTCTTTCGAGGTGCCATGATAAGCGTTCTTGCTGAAAGCCTGTTGGATGTCTACATGTCTTTTCCATCTGGCAAAGATATGTGGGATGTGCTTGAGGTAAAGTTCGGAGTTTCTGACGTAGGTAGTGAACTGTACGTCATGGAGCAGTTTCATGACTACAAAATGGTTGATGACCGTTCTGTAGTCAAACAGGCTCATGAGATTCAATCACTCGCGAAAGAGCTTGAGAACTTCCCATGTGTGTTACCCGATAAGTTTGTGGCTGGATGTATTATTGCTAAGCTGCCACCTACTTGGAGGGATTTTACCACTTCTCTAAAACATAAAGACAAGAGTTCAGCGTGGCTGACCTCATTAGTTCTCTGGATGTTGAGGAGAAGTCAAGGGCAAAAGACACTCGCGAGAAAGGAGTTGATGGGTCTTCTAGTGCCAATATGGTGCAGAAGAAAAACTTCAATGCCTCCTACTTCAAGAAAAATAAGAACAAGCCGGACAATAATCAAAAGACTAAGCAAACAACCACCTTTAAGAAGAAGAAGAATAACAAGGAGAAGGGTAATCGCTTCGCGTTTTGCGAGCACTGGACATTGGGCCAGTGAATGCAAGGATCGCAAATGGAAGCAGAACAGAAAGTCTGCAAACATGATTATTGGCGAGACTGATGCTGGAACGTCGGAGTATGGTAATTCTGTTAGTGTTATGCCCTTGAGGCAATCGTTTAAATGATTGTAACATGACTATGTTTATGAATAATAATATGATTATTGGTCCAATGAATGTATATCATTGTATTGATCAACAAGTATGTGACTTGCTTATGAAGCTCTTTACTTAATGATGTAATTCGATATATATCTCTGATCGGATATCATCGTATAGGACAACGATGAATAGATCAGCACATGTAGTGATCGATGATCATGCTTCATAGATCATGGGATATGGAGATATCATCTATACATTGTGGACGCATGTTGAAGAACATGGGTTAGATAGACCCATAATGGGACACTGCGAGAATGTTTCATTCTTATGTGTCATCAGTGTATCTCATACCTAGTAGATGTATGATCCTTAGACACTGAGATTGTCATATTCCCTACATGTGTAATAGTTTTCCTTGGGGCTATCAAACACTACTTCCTAACCGGATAGTTATAAAGGTAGCTTTCATGTTTACTATGAAACGTGCGAGAGGGAAGTGAGCGATCAAGATGGAATTTGCCACTCCAATGAAGCGGAGATATATGACAAGGCCACTCGTGTGATATGATTAAGGAAGTGCATGGCCATGCCGTGATTGAGAGTCAATCACAACTTATTAATATATCACGGATACGAGAGATGGATTGAATCATCAAAGGATGACATGCTTCTCGCCTTGAGATCAATCTTCATATACTTGGCAAAGGGATTATTACATGAGTACTTTTGATAGGTTCTGTCCGATTTGATCATAGTATGTTTGGGAGTTGGCATACTTTGCAAGAAGCCACTACCAACTATTGGATTGAAAAGGAGTTTTCGAATCCACGTCCAAGCGTCGTGAACCTGCAGGTCACACACTTAATGGTGGGGCGCATTAATTTGGATTGGATCCGTAATTAATGAACCTCGTGGGCTTAGCACTTTGATGGGCCCTAGTTTAGGGTTTCATCTCGTGGCTATATAAGGAGGGGAGGAGGGAGGGCGCAGGGTGTGCTTTCCCGCGGTTTAGGAGTGATTCACTCGAAACCCTAGCCTACTCCTCTCGCTGCCCCTGCCGAGTGACCAGGTGCTTGTACACCGACGCACGGCGTTCCATCTCTGGACGTGTGGACTACTGCGGTGACGCTGTTGCGACTGCAGCGTGGGAGGACGATCCACGGCAAGGCGAGGACGATCCACTACATCGACGCGCGAAGGATTCCGCAACTGCGCGTCTAGTGGTAATCTTATCTATGATCCCCTTCTTGCGAGTAGCTTTCTGGTTACGCGGTAGATTTTTTTGTGCTAGCGTAGCATTCCGCGTTCCTCTTCAAATTCATTACCTACTGTTCTTTCAGTCTGTCATTCACCTGAGTGGTGGGTTGACACAGGTGCTAATATTCATGTATGTGCTAACATCTCCTTGTTTTCATCTTATCAGGTCGGTGGGGCTGGCTCCTTGTTGATGGAAAACGGATCACGTACTTGGTGTTGGTTCGATCGATCTGAAGCTTACTTCGGGAAAGATCGTGCAGCTGAGGAACGTGTAGCATGTCCCATCTATCAAGAAGAATCTCGTCAGCGGCTCTCTACTGTGTAGAGATGGCTACAAATTAGTCTTTGAATCAAATAAATGTGTGTTGTCTAAGTTTGGAACCTTTGTTGGAAAAGGTTATGATAATGGAGGCTTGTTCCGCTTGTCTTTGTCTGATACGTGTAATAACCTTGTGAACCATGCGAGTAATATTGATGAGTCTAATGTTTGCCATTCACGACTTTGTCATATTGATTTTCGTTCTATGACGCGGCTAGCAAGTTTGAGTTTAATCCCGAAATTCACTTTGGTCAAAGGTTCTAAGTGCCATGTGTGTGTGCAATCGAAGCAACCTCGCAAGCCTCACAAGGCTGTGGAAGCGAGGGACTTGGCACCATTAGAACTTGTTCATTCTGATTTGAGCGAGATGAACGGTGTTTTGACTAAAGGTGGTAAGAGGTACTTCATGACGTTGATTGACGATTGCACTAGATTTTGCTATGTGTATCTTCTAAAAACAAAAGATGAAGCGTAGCATTTTTTTAAGATCTATAAAGCTGAAGTAGAAAACCAACTTGAGATAAAGATCAAGCGGGTAAGGTCGGATCGTGGTGGAGAATACTTTTCAAATGAGTTTGCTTCATTTTGCAAGGAACATGGTATAGTTCATGAGAGGACGCCTCCATATTCACCTCAATCAAATGGGATTGCCGAAAGAAAGAACCGCACTCTAACTGAATTGGTTAACGCCATGTTATAGACTACGGGACTTTCTAAGGAATGGTGGGGTGAGGCTATATTGACAACGAGTCATGTCCTGAACAGAGTTCCTTCAAAGAATAAAGAAACAGCACCATTCAAGGAATGGGAAAAAAAGATTAAATCTCTCATACTTGCAAACTTGGGGTTGTTTGGCCAAGGTTAATGTGCTAATAACTAAGAAACGCAAGCTTGGACAAAAAACTGTGGATTGTGTCTTTATTGGTTATACGTTTCACAGCGTGGGATATAGGTTCGTAATAGTAAAATCTGGAGTACTTGACATGCATGTTGGTACAATTATGAAGCCCAGAGATGCTACATTTTTTGAGGATGTGTTTCCTATGAGAGAGATGCCTAACATTTCTAGTGAAGAATCATTATTGTCTCTCGAACCATTTGTTTCAATAGAACATGATAAACAAACACTTGTGGAAAATCCTGAGGAGGATGACAATGAAGCTCCTAGAAGGAGCAAGAGACAGAGGACTGCAAAGTCCTTTGGTGAAGATTTCATTGTATACCTCGTGGACGACACTCCAAGAACCATTGAAGAGGCATATTCATCTCCTGATGCTAACTATTGGAAGGAAGCAGTACGGAGTGAAATGGATTCTATTATGTCTAATGGAACTTGGGAGGTTGTCGAACGACCTTATGGGTGCAAACCTGTAGGGTGCAAGTGGGTGCTCAAGAAAAAGCTTAGGCCTGATGGTACGATTGAAAAGTACAAGGCAAGGCTTGTGGCTAAGGGTTATACCCAGAAAGAAGGAGAGGATTTCTTTGATACTTACTCACATGTTGCTTGATTGACCACAATTCGAGTGCTACTTTCTCTGGCAGCATCTCATGGTCTTCTCGTTCATCAGATGGACGTTAAGACAGCTTTTCTAAATGGAGAGTTAGATGAGGAGATCTATATGAATCAGCCAAATGGGTTTGTAGCAAAAGGTCAAGAAGGCATGGTGTGTAAATTGTTGAAATCTCTATATGGCCTTAAACAAGCACCTAAGCAATGGCATGAGAAGTTCGCCAGGACTTTGACATCTGTTGGCTTTGTTGTGAACAAAGCTGACAAATGTGTGTACTATCGCTATGGTGGGGGTGAGGGAGTGATTTTGTGCTTATATGTCGATGACATATTGATCTTTGGGACTAGTCTTAATGAGATTAAGGAAGTCAAGGACTTTTTGTCCAAAAGCTTTGAGATGAAAGATCTGGGAAAAGCTGATGTTATCCTAAACATAAAACTAGTGAGAGAAGGTGATGGTGGGGTTATGCTTTTGCAATCCCACTATGTGGAAAAGTTCTTGAGTCGCTTTGGTTTTAGTGACTGCAAGTCAGCTCTAACACCTTATGATGCTAGTGTGATTCTACGGAAAAAGAAAGGGATAACAAGAGATCAATTGAGATATTCTCACATAATTGGTTCTCTTATGTACTTAGCTAGCGCTACGAGGCCTGACATCTCATTTGCTATCAGCAAACTAAGCCGGTTTGTCTCAAACCCAGGAGATGATCATTGGCATGCTCTTGGAAGGGTGATACGCTATCTACATGGTACTATGAGTCTTGGTATTCACTATACCGGGTACCCAAGAGTACTAGAGGGTTACAGTGATTCTAATTGGATATATGATGCTGATGAGATAAAAGCCACAAGTGGATATGTGTTCTTAACGAGGTCAACAATGGAAGCAGAACTCACAGCATTAGACACCGCCACTGTTAAGGCTGAGTGGCTTCGTGAACTCCTAATGGATTTACCGGTTGTTGAAAAACCGATACCAGCTATCCTAATGAACTGTGATAATCAAATAGTGATTGTCAAGGTAAACAGTTCTAAGGACAACATGAAGTCGTCGAGGCATGTAAAGAGGCGTTTGAAGTCTATCAGGAAAATGAGAAACTCCGGAGTAATAGCCTTGGATTATATCCAGACAGCTAAGAATCTGGCAGATCAATTCACAAAGGGTCTTTCACGTAATGTGATAGATAATGCATCAAGGGAATTGGGCTTGAGACCCACATGAGTCAGTCATAGTGGTAACCTGTTCTATGTGATCGGAGATCCCGTGAAGTAGAATGGCGAAACAAGCTATTGGCTGACTGAGGGAAGAGAACCTTTGTAAAAGGCTCATTCCGTTGAAGATGCATTTTTCTTCTATTCTACATGGCAGGTTGGTTTATTCCTTAATGTGATCCGAGTGGCTTACTTAAGCAGAGATGTTGTCCTGAAAAACATCTTATGAGGATCACACCTATGTGAGTTCGAATGCTAGTTACATTCTATGAGATTGGGTGATCTCTATATACTCATGAAAAGGTCAGGAGTTTGACTTATATGCTCCAAACCGCGGGGATGCTTCTGGCAGCCTAGTATCAGTAGAGGGCTTAGGTGAAGCTTGTTCGCACAAGACTGACAATTCAAGGCTTAGTCCATTGTTCAGTTGTGGATGAGTTTAGCCTCTGTTCTAGGTGGATGTTCAACTTAACAGTCTCCATCAAAATACTGGTATATCAAACAACAGTGGAACTGAGAGCATTTCTTATGTGTCTTGGCATTTGGTGGGGATTGTTGGATATAAATTGGGCTTGCCCATTTTTCAATAATAAAAAAAGGAAATCCCAAGCCCGCAATTAATGCTAGGTGGAATAATACCACATGGGAAGTCTAGAGGAGTTTTACTCAACTTAAATAGGTGGGTCTCATCTACACCTGTTGTGAGGTTGAAAAGGAGGAAGGCGAGCCACACGTGCGCGCGCCGCCGCCGAGCCGAGCCGCGACGCGACACGACGCGCTGCGCTGCGCTTGTGCGGTGCCTGGTTTTGCTGCCTGAAGTAATGACCACTGGTGGATGCCAGCCATAATGGTGAGTCTTGACTTTTAGGCTTCTGGTGGCTCGTTATGACGGTGTCTCTTGACACTTCATCTTCTGGTGCACTACAAGAATCAGGGAAAAATTCGTGGGCCAAAAACCCACGAATTTAAGCTAAAACCCACGAATTTAATTTAAATTCGTGAGCAAACCGTCAATTTAGTTCACGAATTTAACTCGACGAAATTAATTAATTAAATTCGTGGGTACCACAATTTAAGTTAAATCGTGGGTTTACGCTAAGCCCACGAATTTAATGGGTTTCGAGTTAAATTCGTGGGTTTATTAAACCCACGAATTTAATCTGTTTAAATTCGTGGGTTTAATAAACCCACGAATTTATCAGATTAAATTCGTGGGCTAAAAACTAACAATTTATCAGTTAAATTACAATTTAATCGATAAATTCGTGGGTTTTTTAGCCCACAATTAATCTGTTAAATTCGTGGGTTTAATAAACCCATGAATTTAATCATTTAAATTAGTGGGTTTATTAAACCCACGAATTTAATTGTCATTTTACAAAAAAATGTATATATATCCAAATGTATGTATTTTTATATATATATGTATCGCACTCAATACATATATACATATATCCAAATGTATGTATTTATATATATATATATATATATATATATATATATATATATATATATATATATATATATATATATATATATATATGTATCGCACTCAATACATATAACAACTAAAGAAGAAAAGAAAAGGCAAAAGAAAATTGAAACTAAAAATTGCTAAGCGAAGAATAAATAAGAAGGATCATCTATTTTGTTCAAATCGATCGAAACACTAACACAAAAGACAAACTCCACAATGAAGTTTAAGCGAGCGAAGAATTAACAAACGAGACACCAAACCTATTACGGTACTAAAATCATGAAACCAACCTTTTAACTCTTCAAAACCGGCTTAAAACTAAGTCTCCGAAATGTACAAAATTTTGGCATGACCTCTCTTGTAAATAGGACATCTACTCGTGAGACAAAAAACATTTGCGGTTATAATATATATATCAATCACTCAAACGAAGGAGACATTCTAGCAGATCCTTAGATAATCCAATCACACATCCAACGGCAATTTGTAAACTACGCAATGACGTACAACACATTACAACCGCAATAGATACAATCCATGATCCATTAAAATAAGTCCATCACAATAAATCGATCACAACGTATCCATCACAACAAGTTATAAAGTACAACGATTGTACACCAATCGAGCTCACAATGGAATTCATGCCTCGGGGTTGTTAGAGTTGTGGCGCTACCACCACCGTCGTATTGTTGAAGATGTCTTCTATGATGTCGTCGTTAGTATGCGTCTTTGGAGGCGTGACCTAGAAACCGCAAGTTCAAAATTAACTTAGGTTGTGCTACAAGTAACATTATCTTTGATTCACATGAATGTCAATATGAGAATATCAATATTACTATTCAACCAAGACACAATATGAGAATATCAATATGACAGGTCAAGCTAAACAAGAACAGATACTATATATAAGAACTACACGTACAAGCTAGTCAAGATATGCTGCAATAATCATATGAACATCAATCTCATATTCAATGAAGTATCAAAGTAATACTCTCTAGTATTAACATAAGGCCAAGATTACAACTAAAATTACTTAATTCAACTTCCAAAGACCCCAATTGCATCATGAGTATTCAAAAGATAACAAGCAGTGAAAATAGTTCAAAGAAGCAATTAAGAGTTTTGGTAGTCATTTTAAGAGTTCAATATACAAAGTACAAATATGAAGCATTCTACAAGGATAAACAATCAGATTGTACATGGGCAAACAACATTCTACAAGGATGCCATATAAAGCATTTAAAACATAAGTTCACAATTGAACAAGTTGTCTTAAGATAACTTTTCAATTCCAAGAAGTCAGACAATATAAGGTTCGAAATCAAAAAGTTATTGACTGAAAGAAAAAATCAAATAGCACGTAATGGGTTAATAATTTGGTAAACCATCACTTATCTACAAGAGCCTGACAATGAACTTTCATAAGCACACAAGTTAACCTTTTCAAGTATGAACATTGAGATGATTTGTGCAAGGTTTAAGAAAGAGTTGCCTAAATATCCTAAAATCGACTCAGTTGTGCATTTCAACAAAAATTATCACTTTTGCAAAAGATTACTAAGATTGATATATACTAAAAGAATGAACTAGATTTCCTACGGAAGTATATGTCCATCCGCTGCACACGTAATCTCATATTCAATGAAGCATATGTAATCTCATATTCAAAGAATGAACTAAAGTTCCTACGGAAGCATATGTTCCTAAATTTGAGCAAGAGAAAGGAAGGGATGGGCGGGTAGCTCACCAAGTCATCAAACTCCACAACAAAGTTCAAGCTAACGAAAAATTAACAAACGAGACACCAAACCTACTACCTCTACTAAAAGACCGAAACCAACCTTTCAACTCTTTAAAACCGGCTTAAAACTAAGTCATTGAAATGTACAAATTTTCGCATGACCTCTCTAGTAAATAGGACATCCACTCGTGAGACAAAGAAACATTTGCGTTATAATATATATACCAATCTCTCAAACCGAGAAGGAGACATTCTAGCAGATCCTTAGATAATCAATCACACATCCAAAAGCGGCAATTTGTACAAGAATTGACAAACTTAGCTCGTGTCGCAAACTTATAATATTTTCGACATCCATACATGTGGTGTCGTCTGAGGTGGTCGCAGGCCCACGGGTTGAAGTGCATAGGCATTCCTTGGCTTGGCATAGGTGGTGGGTACATGTAGAACGGGTTGAGGTGGGAGCCACTGTAAGGCATAAACAGTACATCATGCCACATATAAATCATTCATTCAAATTTTAAATAACGAATTGAACCGATCCGTCTTTACCTGTGGTGCCTCTCCTGTAGAAGGTGGTGCATCGTGGATTGAACATGTAGAAAGGAGGAGGAGGTGGGAGCTCTGTGGATCATAGTTTGTGATATGAAGTACACATAATAGAGTTTTTGAAAATAAAGAATGCATGAGAATATCATATAACCTGAGGTGCATCTCCTAGGGTGGTGCCTGCATCCCGAGAGGGTTTATGAAGGGCGCAGGGGAGGTGAGCACCTGTGATGCTTCTCCTTGTGGTGGTGGCTGCATGTGCGGAGAAAACATGTAGAAGGGAGGTGGTGGGAGCCCTATGACATAATAGTCCGGTTTGTGAATTCGTGATTTTACGAGCTAAGTGAATTAAAGCGTAATGAACTCAAGTATCTTTACTGCGAGCAGAGAGGCGAAACAACGCACGTTAGGTCCAAGAGATTGTGACGATTCTTTGCATATAGATTGTTTGTTAGATTTTAATCACAAATGTAAACTTGAGCGTTTTGTTCAAAGTTGAGATTGTACCTGCAGATACATTTTCATGTATTCTGAGTCTTCTCGGCTTCTACGAGCTTCCTCTCGTGCTTGCGAGACTCTTCTCGCTTGACGAGCCTCCTCTCGCTTCACGAGCCTCCTCGTGCGCTTGTGCTTCCGTGCGGACCTCGGCGACCGAGCACTCCCCTGTGAGGAAACCGAGCCTCGTGGAGGACGATCGCAATCCAGAACTCCATCCCCCATGGCCCACCTACAAACGATATATACTGAAATGTGACCATGCAATTTTTTTCCTTAGTAGAGCGAAAACAAATAAAATCAGTTTTATTAACGAACCTCCCATGCTTTAGGCCCCCTCCAGCGTGGTACAACGCTTCCACATCGACCGGTGCGGCTCTCCAATCAACCTCCGGCCCATGACGTTGTGTCATTTATTCTGCATATGACGCCTACAAAACAGCATTTTGGTGCTCCTGGATGTAAATTTGCACAAAACATATTGTGTCATTTATACTTACCATCCTCTCACTAGCCCCGTCGTCGCACAACACATCCGGATTCTGTGGATCCTCGCCTTGGTGCCCCCGGATGTAAACTTCCACAAAAGTGGGAGTACTCCCACTTTCAGCCTCCTACGATGCAAAGTTAGAAACATAGTGACAAATTCACTAACAATTACAATACCGATACTTACCATGCGTTGCTCTAGGCCAATGTGTCCGTCTGCGCCGTACTTGTGCTTCCCCAATCTACTTGTTCTGTTCCTCGATTTCTATTTGATTTTCTTGAAAATCCTCCGATCCCGAAGAAGCACATCCACCTCCAAGCCTCCATGTCCTTCATTATCCAATCGACTGAGCTCTGGAGATACTCTTGTTCTGTCAGGTGTATCCTCCTCGCCTCTGGTCCTCTTCTCATGTTCACCTTCTTCACCCTCTTATAAAAATTGATGACGGCTTGAATCGTGCATTCTTTGAATGAATCTCCGACAACCTTTTGTGCATACTGTTGAAGACGCTTTTGGCCTTTTTCAAAGCGTTAATCGTCTTCGTTCTCAAGCGGAACCTCTCCGCATATAATCACACTTTGTCAAATTGTACTTACATTTAAAGCAATACTCAAATAGAGTAAATAAATAACGCAAACTCACCCGAAGCCACCCACACTGCATACGACATGTTTGGTTGTCTTCGCCTCCTTCCATGTTCTCCTTCAACGCCCGGTGCTTCGGTTGTGGGCGCGAATCTTTCCCACCGACTCAACCATGCGGGGTAGTAGTACCGCCAAGGGCTCCCAAACAAGGCGTTAACCTTTGTAATGTGGCCCATCCCAGTCCAACCCGGCTCTTTCGGTGCCTACAACAAAATACAAGACAAATATGCATCAAAACAATAAGTTGTCACCTAGCTAATGCTAAAGGAGAAGATATAAGCATTACTGCTCCCGTGTACCTCTATCAACCTCCTATCGCCGGGTTGCATCTCGACGAACCCGAGACGGTTTTCTGAAAACTGAAATGCAAATAATTAGTTCATAGACATTACAATGTAAATATGGAGATTAAATGATAATCCAATACTACACATATACGATGGTACTCGAAGAAGACCCGCCCTCTTCAAGCGGCTCTAAGGTCGCCTCCAACTCTGCATCTGCCGTTGCCTCGGCCTCGGCGTCTGCATCTATATCCGCGTCGCCCCACCGCCACCCCCAACGACCTCCTCGTCATCCGCCTCGCCCATGTCATCATGCTCACATCCAAGCGCCCCTCCTCGCAACCCCTACTGCGCCTCGTCCTCCTGTGGCTGCTCCGCGCTTTGTTCTCATGCTCGCCATCGAAGCACCTCTGGAGCTGCTCTCGCCTGCCTATCTAATCTGCGCGCCCGACAAATATGGCGCTGCCGCCGTCGAGTCGACCATCGAACCCTTGCTCCTCGACCTTACGGAGGACGACCGCTAAACTTGCCTTTAAGCTTGTCAACTCGATGCCCGAACATACTCATCATTCAAATTTGACAAGAGTTAGTATCTGAGTTTACAAATAATTTTCAATAACATGCAAAAAGAATGAGACAACTATAACATGTAAAAAATGAAGGAGACAACAATGACTTGTACAAATGAACGAGGCAACAATAATCTCACAAAATATACATATCAAAAGTCGTCGGCGTCGAAATCTGCTTCTGCGACTCGTATTTCATTGAGACGTGCTTGAAGACGTGCAATCCTTTCTGACTTTTGAGGGCGTTTCCGTGACGGGCGGGTTCATCTGTTATTACGTCGTGGCATCGGTAGGTAATTGATCGAGTCTGCCCCGTCGGAGACAAGGAAAGAATCCTATAGCTTCTTCTTGATATGCATCACCCACATCATCCTCTCGTTACTTGCCACATATGAAACATCCCGGAGGGTATACTTGAGGTTAACTTTAAATACAACCCACCAAGCCTTCAAGCTACGGTGAGGATAGCTCGAGTAGTACACTGCTCAACCGATGTGCAAGCACGATGTTATTGATATGGCCTGAAGCATGACGTGCTTCACCTCCACCATCCCAAAGTCATCGACACGTGTGCCGTTGTGTGGATCGAACCAATGGCAATCAAAAACACGACCTTGGATCTTTGCCACCCCAAAGGTATACTCAATTATGTTTTGTACAACACCGTAGTAGTCTAATATATCGTCATTTGGAATCGGATGACGTTGTGACTACTCGCTGTTAGAAGTGGCGCAAGTGGGCGGCTAGCTTCTAATTTCACTGTTCAAAGCGGAACCCGTTCACATCACAGCGACTATAGCTCCTTGCCGTCACATCACCATGTGAGAGCTGTCGGAGATCCTCGAGGACGGAGGCATCACGCATACACTATATAGCAACATTCATCATTTGTTAGTCTAATATTAAGTTACTACAACAATTCATTTTAGAAAAATGAATAAATAGTCAAATTACATGTTAGCGGAACCATTGCCGAAGCTTGGGCGCCTTTCAACCCATCACGACGTAGGTTATCCAATTGCTTAGTTGTGGGTTGTCGAGTTGACTTCAATTTTCTTTGTTAAATACTCTGCGTCATTTATTCTCGGGTTAAAAGGACACTACTTGAAATGATGAAAACATAATTGAGAAAGTCACTTACTCAAAATATTTTCAACTTCTACCATGTTAGTGAACATGTAAAGCATGGCCATGTTCCACTCGCATACTCAACATGGTGTGCGATTATGCGACCCAACAAGTTGACCCTTGCATTGAAAAAGCTTAAGTTCGCTCAATGGTTCATCTTCCGCGACGCAGTGCACGATTCTTACGGACATTCACGTTGTTCTTGCGTGCGAAATACTTTGTTGAGAAGTTTGTGATCTCATTACTTGCATAAGCCTCTGCGATACACCCTCTACCTTTGCCTTGTTGCGCGCTTTGTAGCTCTAAGCTTTTTCAACTCCCTTTCGACTATACATCTATCCGAATCGCGGGACCTCCAACCTTCGCTTCCCAAGGTAGATGCACGGCGGTGTTGCATCACATTCATAAAACCAGGTGGGAAAGTTTTTTCCAACTTGCATACAAGCAATGGAATTCCCTTCTCTAACTTCTGCATCAACGTCTTAGAGATTTCCTTACCGCATATCTGCCTGTAGAAGTAACTGAGCTCGGCCAACATCCTCCACAACTCATTATCAAAATAGCCACGAAACATTACCGGAACAAGTCTTTCCATGATAATATGGTAATCATGACTCTTTAGCCTGTTTAGATTACCGGCGCTGACATTCACAGCCCGTTTTATGTTAGATGCATAGCGGTCAGGAAACTTTAGAGTTTTCAACCACCTCAAAATATGTTTACGGTCTTCTGGCTTCACACAGTATGGAGCTCGTGGCCGGCTCTCATTCCCATTTAAACCAACTTTAACCTCGAGCTACGGCCTAGCACAATGATCACTCATGTCTTTCCTAGCACTCACGTTATCCTTTGTTTTGTCGGTTACATCAAACACCATGCTGATGATGCTTTCTGCCACATTGCGCTCTTGGTACATCAAATCTATGTTATGCGGCAGAATCAAAGCTTTCGCGTAAGGCAGCTCCCAAAGAAAAGAAATATGAGTCGGTTGTGCTCCTTTCCATAGCCGATGAAACCCACTTAGTAGATCGTACAAGTCGACTATGCCACTCAGCTATCTCCTCTCCTGTGAGTCGCTTCGGCGGCCATTTTTTTAACTTTCTGTCCTTTTTGAAATGCTTTGGCGTCGTTCCTAAAAGGGTGCCTCGCCGGAAGCCATCGTCGATGGCAATCGAAGAATGTGATCTTTTTCGTGCGTGAGCACAATGCATCAGTCGACCATACAAATTGGACAACACAAAGCGACCATGAACACACCACCGACCCAAATGCCATATACCAACAAATCATGGACCGACCACGGTATGCGGCTCGTAAGGTAAATTCTACGCCACCAACGCTGTCGTATGCCTTTTCCCTCGCCACAACTTCTTGACTCATCAATTAAGGGCGCATGAACACATTGAGATCCTTCCTGGATGCTTAGGACACGGAATGACAAGAGCAAGGAATATGAACCCCTCTTTCAAGCAAATCTCGGTGGAAGATTGTATGGCATGATGAAGACCGCCAACAAGAGTAGGGACTAGCGCTTGTCTTTGAAAGGTGTGAAACCGTCCGTGGACAAACCAAGACGGACACTCCTAGGTCGCTTGCAAATGCAGGATCGAATCGGTCCAATGCCCGCCACCTCGCCATCGACGGATGCACCATCATATCCGGGTCTTGGTCCTCACGTTTACCTTCTTTGTGCCACCGCATATGTTTCGCTGTTTCTTTTGACATGTACAAGTCGTTTAAGCCTATCCGTGATCGGCATGTACCGAAGCTGTTTAGTCACGACCTTTGTAGTGACTGATACCCCTTCCTCATCTACCACCTCAACGAATCTGCACTTACCGCAATGCATACAATGGGTATCGTTGTCATGATCCTTCGAACGACATGCAATTATTCTCGCACACATCAATCTTACGGTAATTCATCCCGAGGCCGACCATCAACTTTTTCGATTGATACAAATCCTTTGGCATCTTGTGGTTAGGCGGAAGGACATCATTCATTAGTTCAAGCAAAGAGTTGAAGCATTTGTTCGAAAAGTTGAACTTCGACTTCATCGACATAAGGCGTGTAACCGCCTGCAGGACGGTCACATTGGTCAAGTCATGCAGCTTCTCGTCCGAGGCGTCAAGTAGCCTATAGAATTCCTTAACCTCCTCCGGCTGTGACCCCTCCCCGGAGTTAAATTCAGTCCCCCTGCCAAGATCATCCAGCATGTCTTCCATCCGGTCGTGATCCTCCACATGGTCCAGCATCTCTTCTGTCTCAATGGCCTGCCCTGCGGCCTCTCCATGACGGTGCCACACCAAATAGTTAGGCATGAACCCGTTTTTGCAAATGTGATACTGCACTATATCCTTGCTGTAGTAGCTGTTATTCTCGCAGAGGGTACACGGGCAATACACATATTCAGCTCCTCCAGCGAATGCTTGCTTCAAGAAAGCATCCGTGATCTGCCCCCATTCCCTTGAGTGCCCCCCATCACTCCTCCATCCGTCATACATACGCCCTTGATCGTCACCCATTATCAAAGCTAAACAAATGAAACAATGTCAACGTACGACCGTGGCTTAGGTGACAATGACAACCCTATTAGGAAAGATTTGTCCTAAACCCACCCAAGAATGGAGGCTATTGCATGCGACCTGTGACGTGCGCTACGAACCGAACGAAATTTCGAAGATAACTCATTGTTCTCCAAGCGCACGCCGATCTTTGGTGCGTCGGAGAACAACAGGTTATGTGGTCGAAATCACGTTCGGATCGCTTCACGCGTCATAGGTCCTATGCAACAACCAACATTCTCGTTTGTCCAAAATACATTTGGACAATTCGGAACGCGCACCTCACAAGCAAATGTGAGATCGCCGTTCCCAACGGTGACGCCTATGCTCTCTCATCGTTCGACACAAACCTAAACTCTAACGTTATATACAACGGCAGCGAGAAAATAAAAAATATATATCATATGCGTGAATATAAAATGAGATTAAATAACTTTAAGCGAATAAAAAGAGACGAAATATACCTTCTCCAACGCCGGTGGGGTGTCGCGGAGGGTCCGGGAGGGCGGGTGGCGCCCGACAACGGCGAGGCTTCACCGGCGAGGCGGCGCGGCGATGGCGCAGCGGTGGTGCGGCGGGTGGACAGGCGGGCGGGGTGGGGCGCCGGCGGCGGGCGTGGCGGCGTCTCGGCGACCGGCGGGCGGTGGCATGGGCGAGGCAGCGGGCGTGGTGCGTGCGTGGCGGGGCGCTGCCGGGCGGCGTCGCTGGCGCAACGCAGCGGGCCGGGCGGCACTGGCGGCGGCGTGGCGGGGCAGGCAAGCGGGCGGCGGCGGTGGCGGGCGCGGCGGCGGAGGGCGGCCGGGCGGGCGGCGCGCGAAAGCAGGAGCGGGTGGCGGGCGGCGGCGGCACCGTGTCGCGTAGCGGCGGCATGGCCGGCGGTCGGCCGGCGCGCGCGTGGGGGCGGCCGGCCGCGGCAGTGGTGGCGGGCCAAGCTTCAGTGTCCGATCGCGAGCGGCGTCTGGCCGGCGGCCGGCCGGCGCGGGCGGCGCGGGTGGGCCGCCGGCGGGTCTCAGTCTCGGCGGCCAGCGGCAGCCAGCGTGGAGGCGGCCGGTCGATGCTCCGGCGGCCGAGTGGAGCGCGCAGCAGCGGAAGTCGCGCAGCGAGCGGGCGGGCAGCAGGGCGAGCCGACGGCAGCGGGCCCGTGGCGGCAGAGCGAAGCGTATGGGCGGGCGGGCGGGGCGGCGGGCGATGCGCGCGTGAGCGTGGGGAGGGAGGCGGCGCGTCTCGGCTGGGCCCGAGGTTTTTTTGCCAGGATAAATTCGTGGGTAAGGTGGGCCACAATTTAAAAAGTTAAATTGTGGGTAATTGGTGGCCCACAATTTAAATTTTTAAATTCGTGGGTAATTTTAACTGCAATTTAAATATTTAAATTCGTGGGTTACTTCTGGCCCATGAATTTAAATGATTAAATTCGTGGGTTTCATTTTGGCCCACGAATTTAATTAAAAACGTGGGTTTTATACAAACCGACGAATTTAAATAAATAAATTCGTGGGTTTTTTTTGGGCCCACGAATTTAAAAAACCCACGAATTTTTCTCTGTTTCTTGTAGTGGTGGCTCATCATGGTGGCTTTTGGCCTTCCCTCTTCTTCTGGCGCTTATATAAGGAGGGTCTCTCCTCTGTCTTCGGTGTGCTCACAAATCAGAACCAAACCACCACACATTTCCTGTTGCTGTTGCTTCAACATCTCCATCCCAGACGCCTGCGCGCACAGGCTCTGGGAGAGCAAGCCTCCGAAACCACGTCCGCTGCGATTGTCTACATGGATAGGCGGGCGATCAGGTTTTTGGGGAGCTCACCTCTGCGCGACTGCTCGCTATTGTTCGTCTTCTTCCTGGTTCAAGAACTGTTCGCGGGACTGCACTGCGTCAACATCTTCCTGCACCGACTTTGATTGACTACTTCGAGCAGCTGATCATGACGACTGATCAGAACGACACCACCGGTGCCTCCGGCACTGGTCCTGTCCCTGAGTATATCTCTAAAACTCTGAACTTTACTTTAGTAACTTTGTGTGTTGCTATTGCTGAAATTGGAATCATAGAATCACACGTATATGTCATGT
Organism: Otatea glauca; assembly: GCA_036346275.1. NCBI lineage: Eukaryota > Viridiplantae > Streptophyta > Magnoliopsida > Poales > Poaceae > Otatea > Otatea glauca. The sequence goes on along the minus strand of CM070732.1, from coordinate 19,677,778 downwards.
TTATTTTACTGAATTTCTGGATTATAATATACCGAATTCCGCCTAAATATCTAACAATATATATATATAGATATATATACATATACATATACACATATACATATACATGTACATATACATGTACATGTACATATACATATACATATACATATACATATATGTATATGTGTATATACATATACATATATATATATGTGTCTATATATATATATGTGTGTGTATATGAGAATATTGCACTGTGAGTTGGAAGAAAATCTATATACTGCATAAACATAGTGTCTGCGGTGTTTAAGATTATAATATGTGTAATGTTTAACATACTTTTCAAAGCTATGATTATTGTAATGCTTTTTCTCACATATGGCCTTAATTATTGCTGAGCTTTTATCCATTGTGATCCACATGCTAAGAAATTACTAATTGCATTTGTAAGAATATCGGAACGAGTGTGGTCCTAATATTTTTCCTTACGCAATTGCAAACACTTTTCCACCTTACTCTACCCATGCAAGTTGGATGAGGTGGAAATGGAGAAGTAGAAGTGGATGAAGGTGGGTTTTCTTTTTATATAAAGTAATTTATCATAACCTCAAGGATTCAGTTGTTGATGGGCTTTAATTAAAATGTGAAACACGTGGGGCCCACCTTTGAACCTTGAGAAGAATCCTGGCATTAAGGATGGAATATGCATCCAGCATCTAGTATGTATAAAAAAATCATGAAAAGAACCATGTGTAGATCAGAGTGTTGTACGGAAATGCAAATGTACCATAACACAAAATAGAATATTAATATTAGATGTCATCATACTAGAAACAACATGAATTTTAGTTAGTAGTACAGTTGTAGAAGCTGGTGGGCATGTTCATAGTTAAACCATTCCCTGATCATACAACTAACCGGCCCCAACAGCAATAGTTTTTGAAATTTTCGCATCAAAGAGTAACAAAATGGGAATCTATACCATCTAGTAAGTGGTGCTAATTATATATGTACTCTACTACAATCTTTCTTTCGAATGAACTGCTGATCACTTAAACTCACTTTATCATGACGACATTACTTATCTTCTAAAACAGTTTTCAGCAAGCTCATAGGTTTCGTCGGAGATAGTACAGGCAGGATCAAGCATTTTCATCTAGAAAACAAGGACAAGCACAATCTATCTTAAGCTTGTAGTTGAACACAGTAACAAGCATAAGTAATGGAACTAACATTAACATGCTTGTTAAGTAGTGTGACTTATATAATGTTTTAGGATTTGGAAAGGTATATTAGATGAATCCTAATAGGATTAGGATTTCTACTTTCTATCAGAGCAGAATCCTACTTGCTTTGGAAGAGAACTAAGGGGCTATATAAATTAACCCATTGGTGGTCACGGAGAACCAAAAGAAAACAAGAAGCCACAAACCAACTCATCTAAAGCAAGAAGTGCACAATAAGACTCAATGCTAGGTTATTCTTAAGCATTAGATTCTTGTATAGGGAAAGGATCCAAGGGTCCTAAAAGGATTGAGAGATTGTGAGAGAGCAATAATCTATTGTACTCCTTTGAGATTGTGCTTAAAAAATTTGTGGTCATCTTTGTTAAATCTTTTTCTCTTGTTACGGTTGCTTCAATGTTGTCATATTGGTTTTCTTTACAAGATTAATCTTCTTCATTATTGAGACCATGCACGTCTATGTCGTATCTTACAAAACTTTTATCTGATATGAAGCTTGCTACGCATAAGAAGGGGTATCAGAGTGTAAGAAGTGGTATCAGAGCCAAGACTAGATTAATCAAATTTGTAAGAAGGTCAGCAAAGCGTCAAGTGGCACAAAATCAAGATCGATGTTGACGATGTGGAATCAAGGAGAAATATTTGATGGTGGAGGAAATTTCAGTGTGTAGTAATGTGTAGTGAAGGATGTCCTTGTCCAACTAGAGTTAATCGCTGCTCTTGAAGGTGACAAATCGGAAAAGACGTCTGAAGAAGATTGGAAGGTGATGGAGCGACAGACCATCAGTATATATAGTTCATCTACGTCTCTCTGATGTGATAAAGTACCCAATAATCAAGGAGAATTTACCAAAAAAATTATGTAAGGACTTAAAGAATTATATATGGCAAAGTCATTGACAAAACAGTGAGTGCTGAAGTGACAATTGTATAGGTTGCACTTAGAGAAAGGTACACAGTTCGTTGACCATCTCAATGTCTTCAACAAGCTTATCACACATCTGACTAATGTGGATAAGAAAATTTAGAACAATAAATTCGTCATATTGGTATCATCTCCATCACTATCAAGGGAGCAATTGATAATAAATATTCTCATCGAGAAAATTACTCTCAACTTCAACACGATAGTTCCATATCTATTGGAGATAGAGTCCTTAAGAAGCCATCAAAATCTTCATCCTTAGATGACAAGCATTGGTTCTAGTAGGTGTTGTAAGCAAAAGCAAGAGTTATATGAAGAAGAAAGACAAAAGCAAGGGCACACGCGTATGCTATCTATGTGACAAGGAAGGTCATATGATAAAGGATTGTCCGATTTTAAAGAAAATTAAGAGTGCGTACTCAATGGCTGTAGCAAAAGATGATTCAAACATACTTGTTGTCAGTCAATCAAGTTCCCATAGATGGATATTAGATTGAGGTTGTTGCTTCCACATAGGTTCGGCGACAGAGATATCTAACGAAGGATATCTATTCTCGGTGCATAGAACTGTTCACTTGGCTAATTGTAAGGGGTATGCAATTACTAAGGTGGGAATAGTTACATTAGATATGTATGATGGGACACATTGCACATTAACGGGAGTTTGGTATATTCTTGACTTAAAGAATAATCTAATATATGTGAGTTTACTTGAACTCGAAAGTTGTGAGACATCACTTTGAGATGGAGTCAAGCAAGTTACTTGCAAAGGGCAGGTAATCATGAAAGGTATCTAGAGCAATAGAGGATACCAATGATAGATAAACCTAAAGGAAGGGCAACTAATGGGTTGTCTGAAAAAAATCCTAATCGGGGGAAGGAAATCGTATCGTCAACGGTAGGTACTCAGATCTTAATTACGGTTATATGTGTAACTGCAAAGAAAGTTGCAAAATCTAGCAGACACAAACACGAAGGTGCGAGCTGTTGGAAGAAGGAAGATGTGGTGGGACCAACCACATGGTACAAATGAGCAGGTAGAGCTCTGAGACGGTACAAACCAATGGCATGGGGGGTTGTAGGAATAGGAGGTGTGGTTAACCAAACTACACAAAGAAAAATATCTTAGGTGGATGGTTCAAAAAGCCAAGCCCAAACACCAACACTCACATTGCAGTGATGTGCATGAGCCCCTGTGATATGGGGACCCCCAAAGTGGGAGAAGAAACAAAAAATGCAGGGCTGACTTGGTCTGAGTTCTTGGAGGAGCACAGTGACTTCAACAGATAAGAGTCAAGGCAGAGATTGTTAAGTATAGTGTTTCATATATAATTTTTTAAGATTTGGAAAGGTGTGCTGTATGGATCATAATAGGATTAGGATTTTTACTTTCTTTCATATTAGGATTTCTAATTACTTTCGATGAGAACTAAAGGGGCTATATGTTTCCATAGGGTGGTTATGGAAAACAAAAAACAACCAAGAAGCCACAAACAAACTCATCCAAAGCAAAAGGTGCACGAGAGAATTAGAGGTTAGGTTATTCTTAAGCACTAGATTCCTATATAGGGTAAGGATCCGAGGGTCCTAAAAGGTTTAAGGGGTTGTGAGAGAGTAACAATCCCTTATACTCTTTTGATGTTATGCTTAAAAAATTTTAGTCAACTTCGCCAAATCTTTCTCTCATTGTGATTGCTTCAATGCTGTTGTATTGGTTCTCTCTACAAGATTAATCTTCTTTATTCTTGAGATCGTGCACGTTCATGTCATATCTTATAAAACTTTAATTCGATGGGGGGTTCCTGTGCATAAGAAGGGGTATCACAGTGTAACAATGCTAATAGTGGGGTTGGTCTTGAGAATATTCCAAGGTGTGATTATGTCTTGAGACTAAGCTAAAATTGCTTTTGAAGTGCTTGCTTCTGTTTCCTTTGGACAATGAGCACATCCATTTCTTTTTTACGATCAGATCCAAGTGCAGTTTTGTTGTCCCTTCTCTCTTGCATAGATAACCTTAGCTAGCATTCATCATGGCAAGCAAGAATTTTGTTCATCACCATCCATGTATGCTTTTATTTGCTTCCTGGCTTAGCAGAGTGTTCCAGTTCTCTCTCTGATATTGTTATCCATAAAGAGTGCCACACATTAGTCTGTAACTAATTACAAAATAGCTGACTTAGTAATGCTTTAATTTGTGTAAAATAGATGCTCGTACCCATCTTTTAATAGCATGGTTGCTTCAGTAGAAAGACACGATCGATTACTATACTAACTATGTAGTAGCAAGAATATTATTAGATTGTAGCAACTCATACGCATCGTACATAGCACACATACTGAATTACGTGGATAATATTTGGAGAACAATAAATAAGATTGATGTAAAGTAGATATTTCATACATACGAACAACAAAGTGTTTTCAATCAGAAATTACAAGATGTTGATATTATGTGCAAGTGTTCGGAGACATGGCACAAAACAAGCAAGCTTTAAATGTGATAATGGATTTGTTCCTTACTTTAATATTTTGGCTTAGCTCATGTTCCCTACTTTCGAGCATAACTTATCATATTTACTACATTCAGGGGCGGAGAAGGGCCTCGGACCACTAGGGCCTGGGCCCGAGGCCTAGCTCAAATAACAGTGCAAAAATACTGTACATTCTATATTTGGACCCGAGGCCTATTCCAGCATCTCCCCAGCCGCCCAGGGCCAAGATTGCCCGGTGTCCCGACCACCGAAGAAGGTTGACCTGAGAAAAAGCACACCCTCACGCACAACGCCGCCGTCGCTCCCGGCCTCCTGCCTAGGCCGAGGTCCGCCGTCGGCCGCAGCTCCCGCCCGCGGCCCGCCGCCGCCGCCGCCGCAGATCGCCCGATCCCACGGCCACTAAAGAAGCTCCGCCTCCCAGTCTCCCACGGCCCTCGCAGTTCCTGGACGCCGCCGCTCCTCGGCCGCTGCCTTGCCGCCTCCGACTCCGCCCTTGGCCCCACACGGCCACGCCCTCTGCGGCTCTGCCCGCCCACGCCTGCGCCTGCTCGGCTGCGCGCCCGCACCTGTGCAGGTAGTCGGCGAAAGCATGATTGTGTGCTGCATACTGACTCCAAAAAGGTAATTTCAATGAGGCAATCTAGGCTATTTTTTAGGAGCAAAAGGTACCGGCCAACCAAGCACTCTTGTTGGATGCATTGACTAAACAAATTGCTAAAGAAACTAACTGCTACTTTTCTCTTGTTGGATGCATTATTAGATATATCCATAGTAGATCAGGCTCAATAACTGCTCCCTGTGTTTCCTTTTTAATTGATTTTGATTTCTTGGGTACTCATCCACTCCCACTAAAAATGTCGCAGATCTTCCAAGTCTTCTCTTATTCTGTATGGAAGTCACCTTCGTGGTGTTTTGACTGTTTATTGACAGTCTGTGCCCTGGAATTTCAGTGATAACAACAGACTCCAGGAACATCCTGTTGAGGCATTTTTATCAAAAATCCCAGGAGATGGTGAGCTGCTAAGACTTTGATCAAGAATAGATAAATTACTATAGAGTAATCTATTCTGAACATTATATCTTCATCTGTAGTTGAGGCCAAAGAGAGACGCACCGGACAATCTTACCCCGCATAAAAACTGCAAAACAACCAAGGGGCCCTGTTGCCGTGGTGGAAGCCAGTTAAGTGGTAGAAGCTAAATGGCAGTGTTCTCCTCTCCTGCATCTCGTATGGTCATTGTTGGCTTCTGCTGATGCATATCATGCTACCTGTGTGCTTGTCGAACTACGGAACTACGAATGCTCTCACCTTCATCTTGTCGTCAGACAAATTAATCAGGCCTTTGAACGAGTGGAGTGGAGCGAGTACAAAAGGTCAATGAAGCAACAAAATCATTCAAACAATGTTCCACAATTTGCAATCCCAAAGATAAGTTTCTTAGATATTAAGACTACTCTCAGTGATAGTAAGTTTAATCAAAGTGGATGATTTGAACAACTTATACATTTTAATATTAATTGATTGGACTCAATTTGATATAATAGAAATGCATGATGAAGAGGTTGAAGCCATTGTCATTTTATTTTGTGTCCCGTGGATCCGGTGGACGTAGGACCTGCACAAGCGATTCGTCGACTGCGTGAATCAGCTCGGCAGCACAAATAGTGAGTGTTCTTGATCCAAAAACCTTTATTCTTGGTACTGACATATTAGTTTGATTTTGGCTCCATTAGTTAAGCACAATGTTCTTGATCTAAGAACCCTGGCATAGAATAATTAGTTTGTTCAGTAACTGGCAATAATTAGCTAGTTGATTCCATGTTTTTCCAACATTGATAGTAAAAGATAAACATCGATTCTAGGTTACTGAATTCAGGAGGATCTCGATTCTTTTGTTCGATGTCTTTTTTTTGTTGTACTTCAGTATGGATATTATTTGGTCTTAATTATTGCCGCTTAGTTTTCGGCCCGAGACTTAACAGAATCTTGGCTCCGCCAATGACTACATTGAAGAGACTGTCATGGATTGTGTGCATCTTATGTCGATAGGCCGCACTTTTAAGTCATCAAATTTTCTCTATATTCTATGGCCTGTTTGCATATCCTCGCATCCATGGTGGAATTGCGTAAATTTCTTTGGAAATTTAGTCCAAGAAGTAAGACTAAAATGCTCCTCATATTGCCCATGTGGACAGAGTAGCTAGCTAGGATTGATATCTAAAACCTCCCATACCAAGGGAAACTAAAAATTATACATAATCAGGTTATTTTCGTGATCCTGTTGAGTTAGTTATGCCTTAAGAATGATAGTTAGTGGCCCATAGAGAAAATTGTAAAGCCTCTTAAACAAAACAGAAAAAATGAAATTGTAATGAGGTCTATATACGTTGATGTCATCTGAGTATCTGACCAAATTTCTTCGTCATATGCTATTCCCCGTAAGGCACCAGACAGAATTGGCTCATCCAAGAACAACACACACATGTATATATATAGTTTATTCAAGAAAGTCCTGTTTAATCTTGCGGAGTTAAGCTTGTCTATAGTGGAGTTTGACGTCCTGTTTGCTTACTGTTGATAACACATTTCTTGATACAGTTTGTGACACTTTTATACCACTTATGATGCACAGAGATCGGTGAAAGTTCAAAGTTGGACACTACACTTGAGTGGAGAATCTAATTTCTTTTTATTAGAACATTTGAGGGTACCATACATAATGTAAATCCTTGTTGTGTCCAATCTGCAATTTGTTTGCTGAGAAAGACGAATTTTTCTTACCCTTTCCCAACTTGCACACATTTCACCGTCGTCGAAAAGGTTGCATTATTTTGCAGTGATTCATTTACTGTGGAAGTTACCTAATAGTTAATAAACACTACTGCGGATTGGGCATACACAAGCGGTTAGAAACCGCTTTTAGAAGCGGTTTTAGAACCGCTTGTAAGCAACCGCGAGTGATACCCCGTCGGGTATCACAAGCGGTTCCCCGAACCGCTAGTGGTTCGACACTTCCACAAGCGTTTGGTGTTACCAACCGCTTGTGGAGAGGTTCTCTCCAAAAGCGGTTGGTCTTACAAACCGCTTGTAGAGAGGGCTCTCCACACAAGCGGTTGGAGTTACCAACCGCTTGTGAAGAGTCTGACAGCATAGCGTTTTGATTATATTCAATATAGAATATGTTTTCAGAGGGGTTTTTGATATAGATTTTAACAATTAAAATAAATAGAACTTCATGAGTTTTTTTGACACACTTAAATATATATATATTAGTCATGAGTATTCATTCAGATAATTACAGACTAAAAAATGAACAAGTTGATGAACACATGAAATAATAAGCCACTTTTACAAGTTTCAAAGAATAAAAGGGCGAATCTTGAGCTCATTTCTTACGTGCGTCGCTCTTTGTGTCCTTGGTCGACGTTGATGTCAGTTCACCTGTCCTTATTTCAGGACAATCTCTCCAACCATTTGCGTGGAACTCGCCTTTGGTGGATACAATCTAAATCGACAATAAAGCCGATGAGTTGTTCTTGGATTGCTGCAACCCGGTGCGGCGGGATCACGCCTTGCACATCGACGTTGGGCTGACAAAGCGGGAGGTAAATAAATCTTTGGACATATAATTATTAAAGTGTAAGTACTAAGAAATTGACATGTGCACGCTACCTCGGCGTTGGTTGTCGGCACATCACCGTGGGTAATACTTTGCATATAGTGGCATACATAATAGCCACATAAGTTGTTTGCACCCGTCTGTTGTAGAACCTGCGATGAAATTTGAAAAGAACACGATTATTGGGATGAAAAACTGTTACGGCATATTAATATTCTTTAATACGTACTCGAGTACTTAATTGTACATCAAATTTGTTCTCGAAATCTCCTTGTTGCTTCTTTCAAAACCGTGTGAATGCCCTGTGTGATGCGTTAGTATGAATGATAATTATCAGAGTTGCAATTAGCAAGGTATTTCAATATATATAATAAGGAAAACTATCGTATATATATGTGCTATATACCTGTTTAGGGTGTCAATGATAAATTGATATTTTTTCACCGGAGTCCTTTTTGAGTCTTGAACAATGATCTGGCTGCTATCAAGCTTGATGACAAGAAGGATCCAGTGAAACCTATTCATGTATTGCAACATATATGTAACTAGCTAGTAGTATTATAAATGCCTTGGAAAATATAAGAACGAGAGGTTGTATATATACGTACTCGAAGTTGAAGGGCAGAAGTATGTACGATTTGTAGTGCTGTCCCAAGAATGCATCGAGAATGTAATCTTCAACATCCTTTCGGTTGTATCCAAAGACAAACTCGTTAACAATCTCTGGGTCGATGAAGCCCACGTTGAAGATATTCTCTTTTCTACATCGTTGTATCTCCATTCTACATAGAAAGGTATAAGTTTAAGAGTTGCAATTTTATTGTACGAGGAAGCACACGGTAAAGGTATGAGCTTGACACTTACAGGCACCATCAGGTCATGTGAGACACGTTGATGGAGTCGGCATGGTAAATATTGTATAAGTCGTCAAATTCGAGCCATATGTTGTTGTCCCCGCGATAAAAATCATCTTCTTTGAAACGGAGGGGGAACATCGTTCTTTCTTGAGCGAACTCTGTCATGTACCATTCGTGAAATTGCCGCATCTTGGTTGGCAGATCCTTTATCTCATTTGGGTCAATCAGCTCCCGGCCCAACTGAAATTGCCATCTGACCTTTGTTGCCATTGGGATATCATCTGTTAATCCAAGAGCTGCAGCTGTGGAACCGAGTCCTGCCTCCTTCAAAAACCTCTCGAGGTTCTCCTAATCTTGGTCTCTCTTCTTCTTCTTTGCAGCCGCCTGACCACGTTTATTCTTCTGTGTAGACTTAATTATTGTACGTTCATAGTTGGACGGCACAGGTAGCGGCTTTGCACGGCATGTCGCGAAGTGTTCCGCCGCTTTTGGATCAGTTGGTACCTTTGGCTCTACCTTGTTTTTGGCGAAGTGTGCAGCCATACGCTTTAGTGACCGCGTCACTCTCCTCCTTATTCATATCATATGCCCTCTTTGGAGGTTCTTTTACCTTGGTCGATCGGTGGACTCCGCCTTCTTGGGAGCGGTGAGGAGCCTTAATTCATATCGAGCTTCTTCCTCGGAGGAGATGGTGGGGCGTGGTTTTCCTAGGGGTTCATTTTTGTTTGAGATCTTTGGTGGTGGAGTAGGGCTTTGCGTGGAGCGGGTGGTGGAGGAGGCGTGCTCTGTTTCTTGGCGAGACATTGCGTGGCGGTGGCGTTGGAGGCGTGGGTTGCCGTGGTGGAGATGACGCGTCCACGGTGGAAATATGATGTACCGTTTGTGCCAAAGGATGATATTGTGGAGGGCCTGTCCAAGCTTGGTCACGTCGTCGCTCTCGGCAATATCGAGGTGAAGTTCTTCAAATCCGCTCAGCACCTCCTCCACCGTGACCTTTGAGTAACCCGGGGGTATCTCGTTGCAGTGGAACATCTGGCCCGGCTCCACCGGATATGCCATGCCGTAAGCCACCTTGATGGAGAGGTTACGCGCATCAACGTGTAGCTCACACTGGCGGCGAACCCTTATGTCATCCACGAGATAACGGGCTAGCAAGGTGTCCGCTTCAGGGGCCTCGGTGGGCCAGCGACTACTTCGCCCGCGGAGGGTGATCACGGCGTCCGGTGATTGCTCGGACCTAGTCCTTGAAGCTTGCCGAGGGCAATTTGTACTGTTGCGTAACTATGTCGCCGATGCTAGTCCAGGTTGCTCTCGACTCTTGTTCCAATTGGTACACTTTACGTGATTCTCTTGTTTTGCTTCTATGTCGGCTCACATGCGTATGTGCATCCTTAGCGAAACCATACTTCCACGGCGTCGGCTTGCCCATACCTCGTGTCCGTCACCGGTGCTCGGGGTTTTCAAGGGCATGTGTTAGCTCGTCATTCTCCCATGCTCGCCACCAATGTACCGCACGAGGCGCTCGGCGGCTTGTACAATCCTATGGCCACCTCTTGTACTCTGGTGCCATCACCAAACTGCCGTCATCGAAAGGCTCCCCATGACCCATGAACCAATTGCGCGGCGCTGTTCCTGAGCGGTAGCGGTGTGGCGTCCTTCGCCATTAATTCTTCTTCCGCTTCTCCCATTTTGGTACAGCCTTGATGTAACCACGGTGCTAAGATGGTGGTGGTATTTCTTCATCGTGAATTGGCCTTGTTCTTCCGACTCGCACCGGCCTTGGTGATAGCTTGAACTCCTCGAATGCTTCGGTGATCCGCCAACCTAGGAAATTGGTTGAAGTCGGGTCTTTCTCCTTCTGCACATACTTGCGGTGAGAGACGTCTTCCGGGCTGAAACATTGTTGCCATCTTCTTCAAAGTGAATTTCTTGGCCTTGTCTTGGACCCTTGAGGAAATGTGAAATTTTCCTTAATATCTTGCGAGCGGATCCTTGGTAGCTTGAGGAACTTGGCCCATTTTACGATGCTAATTGAGACGTGATCCCTCACGTGGTAACGCATAGCGTTCTTGCATGCGCCCAAGCGCTAAAAGAGGGGCAACGGCATCCCTTCGTTGTTAACGTCGGTAAACACATGCTTTGTGGGCGGCTTCTTGTTAGGTCCCGATGCTTGGATTGGTTACTCGATGCACGGGGCTTGAAATACATAAACATATGTACAAACGTGTCAGAGTGTGTTATATTAATGAATTGCGATTAATTAACATGTCTACGGGATTATATTCTTTTGGCTATACCTCATCTGGCGGATCGGTGTTATCGGACTCGCGACTCCGGTGTTAATGGCTTCATCATTTGTAGCCTCAGCGGCCTCACCGGAACCACCATTAGCCCGGCAGTAGCAGCGTTAGCATCACCTTCGATGGTACCCGGTAGCGATGGAGTCAACAGAACTGTTCTCCTCATCGAAAGTAGGGTCACCACGTCCTGGTTGCGCCATCTGTCCTAATTCTGAAAAAATGTTGACATAATTATCATATTACTTTGAAACAACCATATTACAGATTACAACACAAGCATATTATTACATAAATTTCTACACCAAGCATTAAGTACTACGGCGTGTTGGAACTAGCCCAAGGACCAAACACGAACTCGTGGACACAAGAACAAGAAATACACCAAGAATATACACACTTATATATTCTCGTACTTAGCTCACCAAGAATACAAGGAACACCTACCGACTTAGACACTTCTTTGTTCCTAGCTACTCCCTCTGGAGTTTCATTTTACATGCAAGTATGGGCATACTTGAATTAAAATGGAAATTCAAGCAACGCATATTGCAGTTGTTAACAAAAATAGGTCCTAGACAGAAACAAAAATTAGCTTGTGGGCATTTCACCGAACATCTGGTGGGCAGCCGAATTAGAGAGGGAGGACGACGCGTGCACACATATACCTCGGTCCTCCTGGGTGGAATGGCGGTGTGGCGGCGCTTTGGTGGCGGAGTAGGCGTCGGCGAGGTGGCGGAGAAGGCGCCGGCGGCCGGGGTGGAGTAACGGCGGCGACGAGGGCACCAGCGCACGCGGGGTTGATTGGCGCGGTGGTGGAGACGCCGGGATGGTTGGGTGGCGGAGGAGGCCGACAGCGTCGACGGGGACGGCGCCGCGGGGTCTGGACAGAGAGACACAGGAGGCAGCGACACGCGGGGGGATCTCGAGCGGGACTTAGAAAATTTTGGGTGTGAGAAAAGGGCGGGGTGTTTCAAATTTATACAGGGAGCACTTCTACAAGCGGTTCTAATAACCAACCGCTTGTAAAATATCTCTACAAGCGGTTTTAGAACCAACCGCTTGTAGAGGGAGGACTTCTACAAGCGGTTCGTAGAACAAACCGCTTGTAGAATATCTCTACAAGCGGATTTAGAACAACCCGCTTGTAGAGGGATGACTTCTACAAGCGGTTGGTATTACTAACCGTTTCTGAATGTTGCACTCTAGAAGCGGTTCTTTTCTCAAACCGCTTCTGAATGCTGCGTTCTAGAAGCGGTTCTTTTCTCAAACCGCTTTTGAAGGTTGCGTCGTACAAGCGGTTCTTTTCTCAAACCGCTTCAGTTTAATTTCATAATTTTTAAAAAGTGCTTTTAGCACTTGATTTCATTCGAATTTTTAAAAAATGCTTTTAGCAATTTAGTTTCATTCTATATTTTTTGAAAAAGCTTTTAGCACTTCAGTTTTATTTCATAATTTTTAAAAAATGCTTTTAGCAATTTAGTTTCATTCTATAATTTTTTAAAAAGCTTTTTGCACTTGATTTCATTTCATAATTTTCATTGAGATTTTTAAAAGCTTTTAGAACTTTACTTTCATTCCATACTTTTTAAAAAAAGCTTTGAGCACTTTAGTTTCATTCCAGAATTTTGGCACTTTACATTCATTCCAAATAAACACTTCATACTGTAGAAGACCCGTGTTACATATATATAGTTCATACAGTAGGGGTACATCTTAAGTAGTAACGTACTTTGTCTTTACAAGTGTTCCTTCATTATGATCGCGACGTATGAAAGGAGTATCCACGTATGTGTCATTGAGGAGGCTTATGCCGACATCCACAGCGAAAGGAGGGATCTCGTCGAACTGACTATACTCTTCCTCGTCTTTGACGTCCTCAACTCCAACAATCCTTCGTTTGCCTTGTAGAACCACGTGTCGCTTTGGCTTAGTACTACAATCTTTCTGCTTGTCCTTATGCTTCTTAGGTTTGCTTGACATGTCCATTACGTAGAAGACCTGTCTCACATCGTTCGCGAGGACGAACGGTTCACGCCTATAGCTGACTTGCGTGAGGTCCATGATTGTCATCTTCAGACCGCATCGACCTTCACGCTTGAAGTCGATTTGACCCATTGGTACTTAAATAGAGACCTTCAAAGGTCCATAGTCAAGCTCCCATATCTCTTCTATGAAACCATAATATGTATCCACCTTGCCTTTGTTGTCTTCGGCGTCTATACGGACACCGCTATTTTGGTTGGTGCTCTTGTTATCCTGTGATCTGGTGTAAAATGTGTAACCATTTATCTCGTACCCCTTGAATGTCACGATTTCACTAGATGGTCCCCGAGCCAAGCGTTGCAACTGTTCATTGTCCGACCCTTTCAAAAGGATGTACTTTTGTAACCAAGCGCGAAAGAATCCATGTGCTTCAAGTGTTATCAATCCTCAGACCTCCCCGGGAAATCGCGGTGTAGAATACTCTTGTGCTCAAGGACATACGGGGCCACTAGAGTTGATTGTTTCAAAATCGTGAAATGTGCTTGCTTAAATGTAAGAAGATCATTGCATGCAATTGCTTTCCTTCCTAGTGTCCCTTTTCCCCGTAGCCTCCCCTCATGGCGTGATATAGGGATGCCGATCGGGTCTAGATCATTAATGTAATCCACACAAAACTCAATCACCTCCTCTGTCCCATAACCCTCGGCAATGCATCCTTCCGAACAAGAACGGTTACGAACATACTTCTTTAGCACACTCATGTACCTCTCGAAAGGGAACATGTTGTGTAGATACACGGGTCCAAGAATACCTATCTCTTTGACAAGGCGAACAGTGAGATGAACCATAATATCAAAGAATGCAAGAGGAAAGATCATCTCAAGACTAACCACACTTTGTACCACGTCATCCTGCAGCTTACTTAGTTTATCTGGGTCGATGACCTTCTGTGAAATCGCGTTGAAAAAGGAACACAGCTTTGTGATTGTCCCTCGTACCCACTCGGGCAGTATGCCTCTCACAGCCACTGGGAGCAACTTTGTCATTAACACAAGACAGTCATGGGATTTCATGTGTACGATTTTATTCTCTTTCATTTTTACGAGTCTCTTTACATTCGAGGAGTATCCGGAAGGGACCTTCACACTGTTCAGAACTCTATCACGCTTTTTCTCTTCTTTGCTTAGAGTGTAGCTCGCAGGATGTAGGTAATGTTGTCCTTTCCCTCTCTTTTGGGATGTAGGTCATTCCTCGGTTCCAAGAGTTTAAGGTCCTTAGAGCTTGCAGTGTATCTTTCGATTTTCCGTACATATCTATGTAGCCTAGCAGGTTCAAGCAGACATTCTTCATGATGTGCATGAAGTCAAGTGAGTGACGAACCTCCATGACTTCCCAATGAGGCAAGTCCCAAAATATTGACTTCTTCCACATGGGAGCATGACCATCCTCATTCTGCACATGTTTGCTTCCAGGACCCTTTCCAAATACTACTTTCAAATCCTTTACCATAGCAAACACACATGGCCCACTACGATGCTGAGGCCTTGCACGAAGGTCTGGTTGCCCGTTAAATTTCCTGCCTTCCATTCGCAACGGGTGACTCGTAAGAAGAAACCTACGGTGACCCATGTACACAACCTTCCGAGAGTTTTTTGGTACATGTCGTCCGTTTCCTCTAAGCAACGGATGCGAGCTCTATATCCTTTGATAGTTAGGCGGACGGAGTTACGAGAGCGAGGCGGTTGTTGATTGTTACAAATAACAATGCACGTAGGGTGAAATACTCCCTTTTGTACTCATCCCATACCCTTGCACCATCGTCCCACAACGTCACAAGATCTTCATCCAATGGTTTCAGGTAGACATCGATGTCATTTTCGGGTTGCTTGGGGCCTTGGATCAACAACGGCATCATGATGTACTTTCGCTTCATGCACAGCCATGGAGGAATGTTATAGATACATAGTGTAACAGGCCAGGTGCTATGGCTGCTGCTCAATTCTCCGAAAGGATTCATCCCATCGGTACTCAACCCAAACCTTATGTTTCTCACCTCATCTGCGAAGTCCGGGTACGTCCGATCGACTTTCCTCCATTGTGAGCCATCTGTAGGGTGTCTAAGCATCCCGTCGTCCTTACGCTCTTCTTTGTGCCAACGCATCATCTGGGCATGCGCTTTGTTAGCAAACATACGTTTCAATCGGGGATCACGGGAAATACCACAACACTTTAGGTGGAGGTCTCTTCTTCTTACGCTCTCCATCTATTTCACTGGATCGTCACGCTTCACCTTATACCGTGATTCTCTACACCTGGACAAACATCCAAATCGGCATACTCATTACGATACGGATACAATCATTAGGACATGCGTGTATCTTACGTACTTCAATCCCAAAGGGCGAAGACTTGCTTGGCTTCATATGTAGATTCAGGCGAGTGTTATCTTCGGAAGCAACTTCTTTACGAGTGATAACACCTCATCGAATCCCTTATCGACACACCATTTCTAGCCTTCCATTGCATGAGTTCGGTGTGGTACGCAGCTTTTTGTGGCCCCGCCTTACGGTTTGGGTACAAAGGAGTTACGTGGTCCTCTAACATGCTGTTGGAACTTCTCGAACTATCTTTCATCTGTAGTCTCCTCTCCGTCACGCAACATCCGGTCTAGCTCATCATCACCAAAGTCACCAAGTGTTTCTTCCACGGAGCGATGTGCGTGCCGTCCGGGATATTGTTGAATCCATCTTCCTCTTCCTCGTCTTCTTCACCGTCTTCTGGCTAATCACCTCAACCGCCATGGTTGGTCCAACGGTATAGTTTGGCATGAAACCTCTCATGATCAAGTGGTTCATAACTTGCCATCGCTGGAGTGCTCCTTCTCGTTCTTGCAATCTACACACGTACAACATATGAAGTGCTCGAGGCAAGAATGCAACGGCCGATCGAGAAAAGCCTGCACGCCATCAATGAACTCTCTCGAGCAACAGTCCGCATTGTACATCCATTGCCGATTCATCTATACCAAGTTATAATTTCATTAAAAATTATAACAAATTCCGTTAGAAAAATTATAACCTAACTTAAATTTCGTAACATTTAAACCCAACAAAAAAAAGCTCCAGCTACACCGTCATCCAATTAAAGATATACCTTTCTAATTATTTTGTATCCCTTCCTACCTTTGTAATTATTTTTTATCCTTCTACATGTTTTTCTATTTTATTTCGTACACAATAAATTACTTCCTTGCAATGTTGTACCTAGATCTCTCCCAATATTGTGATATTTAAGATTCTAAAGCTAACAACCACCTAGATCTAAAGCTTCCAATCACCTTTACCTTGTAATGTCATATTTTGAACTAGATCTCCACCCTACATCTTCATACAACAACAAAAACAAGGCACAGAAAACAAATTTTCGATCATGCTTAAAAAGTTCAAGATTTCTCCACATCCATTGAAAAAATAGCAATATCTAGGTGAGAAGGATGTTCACATGATGTTACTAACTTTGAAACACTTAATTTTGAGCTAATCACCTCCAATTAAAAATTTGGACAGCACCTCCACAAGAACAGCGCTTGGTCGGCCTTCTCTGTTCGATCGTACCTCTGCTGGCGCATGGAGGAAGAAGGGTTTAAATGCGCTGCGCGGGAGGGCTTCTAGAAGCGGTTTGAGACACGAAAGCTTACGAAGGTTGCGTTCTAGAAGCGGTTCTTTTCTCAAACCGCACGAAAATCGAAGCGGTTTGAGAAAAGAACCGCTTCTAGAACGCAACCTTGAGCGGTTCGTGTCTCAAACCGCTCGAAGCCCTCTCGGACCGTTATAACGAACCGCTTCTGGTGCGAACATCACAATGGGTTCGCACCAAACCGCTTCTAATAGGCCGGTTGTGATGCCCAGTTCTGTAGTAGTGAAAATACACCTAAAAACGGTTGGCACGGGCACAGGCGCACTGCTTTTCAGCTAGTTTCCGATTTTTTTTCTAAATTTTCGATTATTTATATTTTATTGTTGGTCCATTCATTGTAAACAATAATATACACATTCCACCTAAAACGAGGATTGGATTCGGGGTGGTTTAGGGGTGTTTAGTATAGCTCCAGCTTTAATAAAATATGTGGAGTTGGTAGAGCAGGGTATTTGTAGCATCCCAAAAAATATAATAAAATAAAAATGAATATATTGGATCTAAATATATTTATTTCTGAGTTTTCTTAGTGTCATTGGTTTTTATTTGAATTTTCCTTGGATTTATGCTTTGTATGAAAAGTCCAACAAATACAATTATTAAATGGAAAATGGTAAGAAGATAAAGAGGTAAAAGTAAATGTGGAAACAATTACCATGAGACCTCATTCATGCTGGTAAACCAGTAAAACCATCTAGTAAAAATCCTATGTGCTGAAAAGAAAATAAATAAAATATTTTACCATCTCTTTTGACTGAAAACAGTGAAGTCAGAATTAATGTAAATTATTAGAAATTTATATGGAGACATAAAAATTATCATGACACTCTAAGATCAGGATATACATCTGGTAAAAATTTCAGGGTTTTATCATGTTATTTAGACCTTCTAAAAATTCAAAAAGAGAAGCTTGGAAAATCTTAAAATTTTCATGTCAGAATTTTTATAAACTATTTACTCATTATTTTCAATTGAAATTTTTATATAGATATCCATAACCAAAAATTAATTCGTATAAAAAGTTTTGAAAATAATTAGTATGATTTACACCCTTAAATAAATAAAAACCGAAATGCAATTTCTGGACAGTGCACAGTGTCAAACTTTTTATAAATCAACCGTAGGGTATGTTATCCTCAAATTTTTACTGGACAATTTAAACTGTCAGGAGACCATAGTAAAAAAGTTTTGAAAATTTTTGAATTGATTTTATGGCTAAATTAATGCGAGTACTAGCTGTTTGGGCTGAGGCTTACCTCATTAAGCATGCGCTCTCGCTGACCAGTGGGCCCCACAGCGTACGGGCCTATTTCCTGGCGCAAGGCGGTGTTGAAGCGCTCTCGCTGACCGGTGGACCCTGGGCCCAGCCATCAGCCACCCTTTTCTTTCTCCCCTCTCTTCTTCGCCTCTCTGCCGACTGAGCTCGCGCAAGCCGAGACTTCGCCGCCTCTCTGCGTCTCAACGCAAATTCCGCCGAGTCCACAATCGCGTGTCACCACGGCTCATCCTCGGTCTGTCCACGCCATGCCTTGACCATGCCGCGCTGCCCTGAGCCCGCAAAAGCGCGCGCAAACTCGCCCCTCACACAGAACCGAGCCGCAACTCACCTCGTGAGTTCAAACCCTGTAGGACAACTTCGCGCCGGCTATAAGTACCACCAAAACGTCGCTATGAGCTTTTCCTTCTCCTTCTTACTTATCCTCGAGCTGAGCTCCCCGACCAAGGTCCCTTCTTCTCGTTCTGCCGCAGCGAACCAAAAAGGGGGGAAATTGGTGAAGCAGCCAAATAGGCATCAAACCTTGAAATTTCTTCCTCCTATAGCTTCGCCACATCTTATTGAGTACTGACCACTCCTCGTTTTCACTTATTCTCAACTGCAGTGCACCCTCACCGCCGCTTTTCTTCTTCTTGGCCGGCGAACGTGGGCAGCCGCCTTCGGCTCTTCTTCGCCTCCGTTCTCAGGTGAAATAGATCACCCTTAGCCCCCTAGTTCTCACCCCAAGCCCCTTCGGTAGAATCATGGCCGGCGGCGAGCTTTTCCTCGCGTAGCCATGGCGGCCGCCGCCCCTCCACGGCACTGACCTATTTCTCGGCCCTCTCCGGTTGAATGGGTACCACCCCCAGGTGCGCACGAGCGTGCTTATGCTCATGGCGCTACCCATTCCACCGCGGCAGCGCTGGTTCATAGGCGGTGAGCCGGAGACCGAAGCCCCCTGCTTCGGGTCGCTAACCGGTGGGTCGAGTTGTCGACCTGTGCGAACTCTTGACTCACGGACGTTGCGCCTGGGCCCGGTATCGGCCGCTAGGTAGCCTTGTGTTCGCCGTGTAGTCGCTGGCAGGTGGGTCCGTCGTGTCAGTCGGACCGGGCCGATTTTAAATACTCCCACGCCAAAATCCGAAAGCCGTTTTCCCAACTGTGAAAGCGTATTTCTGGATTTTAATTGATTTTTAGAAACTGAGTCTATTCATTTAGCTATATCTTTTGAATGGAAACTCCAAAATTAGTGAAATAAAGTTCTATATTCATGTAAAATCAAGATCTTTCAGAATATGCAAAAAATATTTTGAAAATTATCTATGGGTAATTTTGAAATTCAAATTTTAATAAAAGGCCTAAAGATATGCCTTAAACAAAAATTTTGCAAACAAACTTAGAATTTAATGAAACTAATTTTTCTAGGATCCTTTTGTTTCCAGGAGTTAAAATATATAAAAATATTAAATTTTCATGTATGATTGAACTACTTTCCATTTAAGCTTTGCTTTCAATACATTGGAATTTAGATATGTATAATTGTATGGAAAGATTATGAAATGATTAAGAATTGATTTTCTGAATTTTAGGGAGTCAGTAGAATGCTTGAACTTGATTAAGGAGTAATCTTGATTTGAATTACCTTTAAAATTATGAAGTAACCTAAGTGTCAAATGTGCGCACATAAACATATACATATACATATACATATACATATACATATACATATACATATACATATACATATACATATACATATACATATACATATACATATACATATACATATACATATACATATACATATACATATACATATACATATACATATACATATAGGAAGTTAAATAGTTAGGATATAGATTTTATGGGCTCAAGTCATGAACAAATTTAATAGCATAGCTTAATAGATTTAGTGCAATCAACCCCTTTATCTTATGTTTCAAAATTTTGCTAGTCTAGATAATTTTAGCATCAATTCGAAGTTATAATTGTAAAAATTTATGATTTTAGCCTCTTGAATTCGTAATTTATAGATAGATAACCTATGAAAGAACCTGTTGACTTTTGTAGTCGGCAATGAAATTATGGGGCAGGCGCTAGATCTTAAACTCGATGGTCACACAAGACAAGGGATTATACAGGTTCAGGCTCTCACGGAGGAGATAATACCCTAATCCTGTGCATTGGAATTATATTGCTGCGTCTCCGGATCTGGGGTTGCCCAAGCACAATGTGCTCTGGGCGATATGAGGTATTCTATGCTCTAGGGCTTGATGCCTATGTTGATGCCCGCCCTCTCCCTTATATACTGGGGGTGGTGCGGCTTACAGAGTTCTGATCAGTTAGGAGATCCCGATCGGTTACTAGATTCTAGTCGGTTACAGGATAGAGCTTACATCTTTAACTCCTTATAAACGACTCGGATTGCAACAATATCTTTTACATCCAAATATATGTTCAACTATCTATGGGATGTACCCCCTATCGCATGGCAACAAGGCCTGGTGCGGGGGATATCATCCTGGGCCTTCCTCTTGGGCTTACCCCCCGGACGTCTCTGGGTCAATCATGGAGATACCGGGTTATATATATTCCACAGTAGCCCCTGAGTGCTTCATGATCCGATCGCTATGTTTCCAATTAAATTTTTGCTTGAGTTGCTGTCCCTGACTTCTTGTTTGAGCTTCCGACTGGTTCTTTTATTCGGTTGGGAGGCTTCTTCTTACAGCGAACGAATCATGAAGGACTCGAATATAACCCTTAATTTACACTTCAAATGAGCATAATCTTCTATCGGGCCGGCTTGTTGCGAGCTGTCTTGCAGACCTTTGCTCGTATTTCAAATGTAGATTGGATATTTTTTTCGCCCGAAGTTTTACTTCTCTTTGTGGATAATCACCGGACAGTCTTCGAGGTCGCCTTGATTTTTTGTGTCAACTCGTTTGCCGAAAAACTCCTTGGCCTCTGAAACTATATTAACTCCAAATCTCTTCGGCTCCTGACGCATTTACTTCATCTTTGTTGTCTTGGCTATAAAAGGCGGACCGGTGCTTGTAGAATGTATTCCTTCGCATTTTGTCTTCCGTTTTCTTGCCGCAAGTTTATATCTTCGTCATGCTGAAGTGGAGCGACTACGCGGCGGAGTAGGACCCCGAGCACGCCGAGCTTTGGGAGGACTTCGACCATGCGATGGAGGAGCTGGCCGAGTAGAGGGCGGTGGAGCACGACCGCGCCGCCATCGACGCCTTCCTCGAGATCTTCCCTGCCCTTTATAGGGCAAGGGAGGCGCTCGTGGCGGCGCTTGGCCGTGTGCACCGTGAGGAAGTCTAAGGCTCCTGCCAATGTAATAGGATCCTTTCCTGGGCATAATGCCCAGGAAATTAATAATAAAAAAGTATCTTTTTAAAGTGTGTCCATGAGTGTAAGCAGCGTAATTTATACTTAGCTTGAGGCTCACGAAGCTTGCATGGCTATTCAATTTGGCGATGTCCGTGTCCATCTGCCGTAGGCGTAACTTGGGCTTGACATGAAATACACCGCATTTAAACTTGGCGACTCTTGGTTGAGTGATATCCATATCCGATGAGTGCGGGATCTGAGTTAGCCCCTTGGGCGTGTCGGGATTTACATGGCTCTTGGCGAGTGGCACCCATATCAGTGGTGTAGGATACAACTTTAGCCCTCTTGGGCGTGTCGAATTTTTCTGGCTCATGGCGAGTGATACTGTGCCCGACTATTGTAGGATCTGACTCGGTCCGATCTTGGGACATATCAAGGTTTTCTTGGCTCATGGCCAAGTGATACCCATATCCTTAGGACATAGCTTAGGCTCGAC